>JALJEV010001313.1:11329966-12659932 GCA_026586105.1 Hylodesmum podocarpum | reverse complement strand
AAAATTAAAGTATTGATATTTAGAATAGAAGCAAGAAATCCTTGTCGTGTTGTCCACAACTCCTCCTGACACTGACCAACTGTTCAAGTTTGCTAGGCCACCAAACTGAGACGTATTGCTTTGGTTCCAGTTTTGAATTCCGCTAACGTCACCTGTAAAGTTTTAAGTTATTAACTATGTTAATATTAAATTAATATAATTTAACAGAAAATTATTTAAATAATTAAAATATAACATCTCATAAATATAAATAACTAAATTAAAAATTTTGAAATTGTTATTCAACGTACCAAACATATACGAGATCTAAATTAGATAATAGAAACTTTTTCGTGATGTATGTTAACAATAAGAGTTAAAAATATTAAAAAATAAATAACTTCTTTGTTTTAAATACAACAGAAATTTTTCAAATATTTATTATTATTGGTATTTTCTTAATATCAATTATAAAAATTAATGTTAACAAAATTATTATATATTCTATTTATAATAGTTAATAACAATATTGTTGTGGGTATACATTAATTGTCCCATGGCGGAGGCCGGGTAGGCCAAGCCATAGTCGACTCGTGGTGTTTGGGTTATTACGCTCTTAAGTAGAAAGAGTTGCGTTCTTACTAATAGTTATAGCTTGAACCAATGTCACGAGGTCGATTCCGTTCTTAAATAGAAAGAGTTGCACCCTTATTAACAACTATAGCTTTTGGTCTAGTGGTAAACGCTTGATTCAACAATTGGTATCAGAGTCAAGGTCACGAGGTCGATTCATATATATTCCTCTTCTGAAGGTTGAGGACCAAAGACATAAAACTCAATACTAACGATTAATTTCAAAAATTGTACATCAAGAGTAACTCTATTAAAGTATTTAGTGCGAAGAGCAAGATAGCCTGAACCGTTACATGATTTTCTTTTAGTCTTTTTGGGATCCGGTCTTATATTAGGAAGATGAATAACCAATAGAAAAGTCGTCAAAAATTGTACATCAAGAGTAAGAAGTACTTTGTAAGTACATTTTAAAGTTCATTGTGGGACTCGAAATAAAATACTATCTCACACTCTATTAAAGTATTTAGTGCGATGAGCTACGCTCTATTAAAGTATTTAGTGCGAAGAGCAAGATAGATAAATAACCAATAGAAAAATCGTCAATATAGATGAAAACATCGATTGAGGTTGACTCCACCACAACCTTATAGGAAAGATGAGAAGGATGTGCGGACATCACAAAACCTAAAACTTTAGCAATTACGAGAAAAAAACGCAAAGTTGAAAAATAAAGCAAGGACGAGTACTCATAGATTTTATCTCAAGGCATCTAAAACGGCTAAACCCCGTTAGGAAGAGTCTACCTTGAATATCCTCTTGTCACATGTTGATCACACACCAACATCATCTTATTCAAGGCATAATGGAGACTACTTTACCCATTGATTGGAAGCCCTGACTCTTGAAAGATATAACGGGATCACAGACCCCTAATAAACATTGTCATTAACATCAAAGAGTTATGGACATGTATCGTGATTAACATCATTATTAGATTAAATTTATCTTAATTAACCTCAAAAACGGTAAATTAAAAATGGAGCATATAACAAAAGATATAAATATACAATTGGGGTTTCAAGTAAGTATATTTTAAAACTTTTCAAAACTCAAAGATTGTATACTAAGCAACGAAATATCTTTATCAAGCAAAACTCAAAAAATTATACTCAACAACAATATATTTTTATCAAGTGTATCTCTCTTTTAAAAATTAAAGGGCAAATATTAAAGATTAAAGACAAAACTCAATACCAGAGATTGATTCGCTTACCCAAACATAAAAAGATAAAAAATACTTAGTAAATAAAAATTTAAATCCGAGAAACAAGTCATTCTAAAATTATGTTATGAAGTAACATCTTGATCAGACCAAGGGGAAAATGCGAATGATCAAACCAAGGGAAACCAAGGGGAAAATGCGAAGTAATATATATATATTTTTTTTAACTTCTGTAGGGTTGCAAATAGCTTTACGGTGTGTTTACATTACATTTCTTTCTAACTAAATCTATGTTGAACCCAATCCATCACTTATACAATTTTCAATTTGTACATTACAAAGTGTGCGAAATCTTTGTTCAATATTGTCATTCTAATAGACAACAATTGATTAAACGTGCATGAGTCTTAAGATAATTATTATAAAAGTTAACAAAATTTGTAGTGTAAAATTATTTTATATTTTTGTGTATAGTTTATACTTTCGTCTACAAAATATTTCAAAATTTTAAAATTTGTAGAGACATTTTAATAAGTGTAGACATATCCCTAATATTTTATTACTTTATATAAAAATTGTTATAGTAGTTACTATTTTTTTTCCAAGCAATGATATGTTTCATATTGGTATGAATTGAAGGTTTTGACGGGTGAGTCTGTTGTCGTACGTGCCAAATTTAACATTCTCAAGTACTAGTTTTATTTTATTTGTTAGTATACATATTCTCAAATACTATTTTATACAACGGTCAGATGAGACTAAATCATTTTACGAAACTACATGTAAAGAATTAAAACAAAGACTTTGTGTTTTGTTTGAAAAAAGATTGTACTAAGATTTTGACGTTCTCTTTTCGATTAATTTTCTATAGACTTTGGTCGTAGGTGCTTATAGTAAGTCTTCGCTCCTAAAATATTGGAAGACTTCTACGATTAACACGTGAAGTTTCCGCGCAGAGAAAATGTCTTATTGTCTATGCTATGAGTACATCTTTTTTAACTCTTATTTTACGCTTTCTTTAACACGTGAAGTTTTATATTCGTTTTCTGCTTGACTCAAAAAAAATATTATTCTTATTAAATAACACGATATGAGTTCATTTTTTTATTATTAAAATAAAAGTTTAGCAAGAATTTTTATCAAATGAGAAAACAAAGAAGTGTTCGTTGGCATTAGTTACAGATACAACTGGGTCGCATTAGCTAGGATTAAAATAGATTAAAACTCATTTGATTAAAAAGCTTCTTCTCTTTTTTTTGTTGTTTTAGGTGTAGCTGATAAGAAGGTTTGAATCTTATACATATTACTTCAACTTTCTATCACTAGATCGACCCTAATCAATTTAGTATTATTATTATTATTATATTAAATTTGTTATAATATGTTATATCGTGTGTTTATTTATTTTCTAAACATTATTTATGTTGACATTAAAGAGCAACATATAAGATTATAAAAAGATAAGTTTATGTTTTATTTGAAGGTCTTATTATAAAATACACTATCAAATACATTATCATGAAATTTAAATTAGACATTAAAATAAGCCTATATCATACACAAAACAAAACATGTTAGACATTTATAAAAACTAATTCACTTATTTCTACTTTGTCTTAGTTTTGAGTAATAATGATTTCAATTTTTATGTACTATAATTTTCTTACATAGTTTTTTTATTGATCTATTGAATCATGCCCATGTAAAGAGGAGTAAACATATATAAAAGCTTTAATATAAATTAGACTTTAAGTAGATTAATAATTTAAACCAGATTTTTAAATAGGTTTGCCCAAATATAAAAAATAAAGTCAATGTAATAAATAATATGTTGGTTAAAGTTTAAAATAATTAATTTAATATAATGTCGATTTCTAGAACTCATTGTATTTGAAAGATAATGAAAGGGTTTTATACGCTCACAATTCCATCATTATCACATTGTTATCTCGTTGTTGAACATACACAGCAGTAGTCAAGTTATCAAAATCTTAAATAAATAATTTCATAGTAAAATTATTTTTTTTAACAAAAATTTACTTAAATGATCAAAATAATACATTTTATAAATATAGTGGACTAAAATAGAACTTTTTAAAATTAATGGATCTAAATAAAATAAGTCTAAATTTAAAGGATTAAAAAAGACATTTTACCTTATATGTCAAATTTATGCTTTAGATTTTTTTAAAATAAATCATACTTATTTAAATAAAGTCTTATTCAACAATTTCACCCCTATAAGATGAAAAAGTTTCTCTCATAAGGAAAAAAAATCAACTTTTTACTTAAGTTTTATAAAATTTCTCTCATTTAATTTCTAAGAAATAAAATAAAAAACTGAAGTGCTTAAGTTAACTTTAATATATATATATATATATATATATATATATAAACTCAATTTATTTTATTTTCTTATAAATATTTATAAAGTTGTTGATAGATGACTCAAATCATCAATTTCTAAGGTGGTGTAAGGTCTAACAAAAGGCCCTGATATTTTAATTATCCCCTTCTGTTGGTAAGGTTTTGCATGAACACCTCTTTGTATTAATTTCTCATGTCTGGCCCATTTGTGTCTTCCAATTTGCTAGCCATATGGCATTGGGTAATATTGGCCACGAGGAGTTTTATGCAGATAATGTCAATTTTGTTTTATCATTTCGACTATATTATACAACTACAATATATATATATATATATATATATATATATATATATATATATATATATATATATATATATATATATATATATATATATATTCCCAAGGTAACCCAGCCGGCAGCCACCCAATGGCGCGGAGGATCCAAGTTCCAAATTCTTGGATCTATTCTTTTGTTTTTAGTTTTTTTAATTTATACTTGTATAATTTTTTATACTTTAAAATTTACAATTATTTCATTCATTCATAATGAATTATCAATTTTTTCATAACATATTAGTGTGTTATATTAATATAGTTTATTTCCATATATATATAATATTAAAATCTTGAATTAAATTAGTCTAATAACAACAACAAATTTAGTATAAATTCAGTGAATTGTATTTTAAAAATATTTTCTAAATATTTTTATGACAAAATAAAAGAATATTTTTTTTTAGAAAAAACAAAGTAAATACACGCGTGGTTTCATTTTGGCTTAATTTCACTTTCGGTTGATGTTTTTCTTATTTACTACATTCTAAATTTTATTTTAATAATTTAATTTTTTTAAGAAATTTAAACATGAATATTAAAGTTTTATAAGAATGGTGTGAAATGTATGTTAAAAAACTTAAAGAAATCATTTTGATAAATTAAATTTTAAAATAATTTTATTTTAATCCATTAAGTTAATGAAATCATGCGTAAAAATACTGTGAATTCATGGAATTTGTCGATTGTAACAATTCTATCACCCACATTATTTCAAAACTATGAACCTTGATAAGAAATCAGCCACTAAATCTGTATTCAAAACATAAACTATAATTCAACGTAATACAATTAAATATGAGTTTTTTTAATCACAAGTTAATAATTATCTCCTATAAAAATAAAATCAATAAGAATCCTTTTTATCCATTACTTATTGCAAATTAAATTATTATAGAGAGTCACAGTTTTTCTTTCCTATCTCATAGTAATCAGATATGTTTTAAATGTATTGTCTTTTAGAATTTGGTTATTCCTTAAGTACATGGATTCTCACTAAGTATTCACGGTTAAATGGTTAAAATTCCCAATTCATAAGTGGCAAAGTCATAGGTTCAATTTCGACTAGATGGACGCCAAAACCTTCCCTCCAATATGTCTAATTTTTTTTTAAAAAAAAATGAAATCTGATTGGACCATGAACTAATTATATATATGTTTATGTAATCTTAATGGATCAAAACATAATCATTTAAAAATTTAATGTATTAAAATGATTTTTTTAAAAAAATTTAACAAACATATTATGTTATAATTTTATTGAATTTTTAATGTTTTTACTTAAAAAGATCATAAAAAAATTCTTTAAAAACTTAAAATATTATGATAAAATCCTTAGAACTTGTATACTATTCAAGTATTACTTAAATATTGCCCAATGATTTGAGGTAAAAAGGAAAAGATTTGATAAAATATCCTGTTTAAGAGAGAGAGGTTGACTTTACAAATTATCAAGAAAGAATAGAGCTCATGACTGAATATTTATAAGTTTGAGTATTACCAAATCTGGTAACTACAAAACTTAATACATTTAAACAACATAATATTTAACCTTAATTTTTAAAATAATTATTCTTTTTTCTAAACAATTTCTTAGATCTAACAAAAGTTTACGATTATTTTGCAAAATTAAGCTAAACACATTTTGCCAATTCCTACACTATTCGAAGAAAAAAATTAGGGAAAGAAAAAAATAATGAGAGAAATAAAAAGTATTTTCAATGGTTTTGGTTGAATGAAAGTAGAGGAGGAAACAAATGGAATGCATAATAGGGGAGAAAACTGGGAGTGAGAGTATGATACAATTATTCCTCCAAAATTTCTCTATTTTTTCCTTAAGCATGAAATCAAAGTAATTACATAGAGTATATACATTATTTTTTTAATTAGATATTTTTATTTTTCTCTTTAAAAAGTTGTAAACAATAAAATATTTATTTAATTTCTTAAATTTTCCTTCAACACATTAAGTAAGATACATTTTTCCTTTTATTTTCTTTATTTCCTATAATAGGAAAAGATTGTTGCATAAATACATTTTCCTCTCCATTTTCTTATTTCCTAATTTTTTCTTTTTCTTTTCCATCTGTATTTCTAAACAAAGTGAAGTAAGGAATTTTGCATGTTTTAATATATTTTATACTAATAGGTAAAATTTGTGTAAAATATATAAAGAAAAAGTAAAATCAACTCATTAAGAATTTAAATTAACATTATCTATAAAAATTATAATGGAGGAAGATCCTATTTTGATATCTACTTTTTTTTTAGTACTTCTACCGTTCTACGGTTCTAACCTTGATTTTTCATCAAGTAATTATCGTATTTCTCTTCATTTTATTTTTTATCTAACTTTTTTCTCTTCTTATATATTTACCTACACAGTTCACACCTTCCTTTCAATTTACCTTTCATCTTTATTCTTCTTATATTATTTTTGTTTTTAAAAATGTACAGAGGCACGAAATATCACTTTTGCCCATAGTTTTAATAGAACTACTTCATTTTATCTTATAATAAAAAATATGTTAAATTAAACCATGTTAAAATAAGCAATCTACCTATAGGATATTCTTTAACATTTTAATAAATCATTGTTAATGCATTTTTATTGATTTAAATTTATACGAATTCACTTTCTGTTAAGGATAATTTTCTTCAAACTTGTCGAATTTTTCATTTCATACAAGAATTTATTTATTATGTATTGTTAGTGTAATAATTTACACATAATCAATGAATCATAATTTATAATATTATATATATATATATATACATATATATAAGTTTTAAGATAATTAAAAAATTACTGTATAAAATATTTTATTTTATAATTAATTGAGAATAAATAAATATATTCATCATAAATATGACCGAATAAATTCTTTGTATGAAAGCTAAATAACCAATTTACTAAAAAGTTAATTGAAAATAGTTTATTTTATTTTATTTTCCCTTTTTATTTGGAAGACATGAAAAGAGTTCTATTTGAGAACGTAACCTAATATCATTATCTTTTCCAATATCAAAATATCAAAGCGAATCCAACTCAAACTTTTAATATATCATTAATTTAACATCTAAAGTATTACTTCTTTCTTAAATAACTTATAAAATGAAAAAATATATAAATAATTTTCAAAATATTGAAAACTCATTATATAATGTAGTCAATTTAAAAAGTAATTGGAAATCAGGTGATAGTTCGTAAATCAAATTAATAGGTTATTAAATGTTTAATTTGATTTATTTGGAACAGATGCAGGTGCAAAAAAGGATAACAGTGATCCCTCACACACCCGATCCCACCCATTCCGCGTATTAATCAATCTTGGCCACACACCAATCACCTTGATTCAAGTGGCAAACTCGTAATTTGTCAACCTAACACGTGACATTTCCATAACCCCAAAACAATCCCTCTTAAACCCTAAAACCCCAAAATTGTCCAATTCTCTCTCTTTCTCCGACTTTTCCGCGCAGTCATTTCCATTTCCGAATCTCTCAATAACGCCACCGCCATGGCCGCGATCGCGCGACTGAGGTGCGCCGCGCCGCAGCTGAAGGCCTTCCTCCGCCCCAACCGTGGCTTCGCATCGGCGGCAGCGGCGCACTGCTACTACGACGACGACGAGGATGACGAGGAAGTTTCGCGCGCGCCACGTGGCATGCTGGACGCGCAGGGTTGTACGCCGGAGCGAGGAGTGCAGTGGGTGATGATAGGTGAGCCCGGAGCTAAGAGACACCTCTTCGCGCAGCGTCTCTCGAAGCTTCTAGAAGTTCCCCACATTTCCATGGCCACACTCCTAAGCCAGGACCTCAACCCTCGCTCCTCCCTCTACCAGCAAGTAATTCATTCTTTCATTTCTAGGGTTTCTTTTCGCCTTTTCACAAACTTTGTTTCTTAATACTTCTTAATTATTTTTCTTGTGCTCACTCAAATTAACAGTTAAACACCCGAAGCGGTTCTTAGTGGCTCGAATTTATTAAGAATATAATAAATATTTTGTTTAAATGTTAATGTTAGTGTGAGATTTAAACAAAAGAGAAGAGAGAAATCTTTAAAATTTAAATTAAAGACAAAATAAAAGGAAAAATAATTGATTTTTTACTTTTTTTTTTCCTTTTTCTTTTTTCAGGCACTTTTATTAAACAAAAGAAAATACATCATTACTCGTCTTTTTCCTAATTTTTTCCTCTGATCCAAATATCAGAGGGTAATGGGTAATAGAGATTTTGAATGGAGTATTAGTGTGACTTATGGTTCTTCCAATGCAGATAGCACATGCTTTGGATCATGGGAAACTTGTCCCAGAAGAAATTATTTTTGGGTTGCTAACAAGGAGACTGGAGGATGGATACCTGAGAGGCGAAACTGGGTTCATTCTTGATGGATTTCCTCGAACACGGATCCAAGCTGTAAGTTGTTTCATTTTATCTTTCAAAATCATCAACTGCTCTAAGCTTTTTAATGTCGTTCATACTTAAAAAAATGCTGTGATGTTTTCACAGGAGATTCTTGATCACATTGCTCGTGTTGACCTGGTTGTGAATTTCAAATGTTCCAAAGAGGATTTAGTGAAAGAGAACCCAGGAACTCGAAAATTTAATTCTTTCCAAGAATATATTCTTATGACCAGCTCCAGGACCCCAACAAAACAATCGCAGGATGATCATGTCCAAAGTCACGCAGACGAGGTGATTAGATATTCTCTCTCTATTTCCATTTTAATGCATCTTTTATTTAGTTTATTTAAGGAAATAATTGTTTTTTGTCAATTTTATGAGAACATTTTATTTTCCAGGAATTTTATTTTCCCAGACATACTCTAAAGTTGTGCTTAGAATATGCTGTTTTGAGATATTTTATTTTCCCTTCTTTGTCTTTAGTATACTTTGGTTGCTTGTATTGGTCTTTGGCATGCTTTATTTGCTTATGTTTCTAATACATTAGTAGTCACTGTGCCTTAATACTTGCACTAATTTTGAGGAGGTTATGTTTCTCTTGTAGTGCAAGTTGTTGGAAGATTACTACAGGAAGCAGAGGAAACTTCTTAATTTTGAAGTAGCAGGTGGACATGGAGAAACTTGGCAGGGACTTCTGGCTGCGTTACATCTTCAGCATATTAATGATCTCAGTTCTTCACAGAAGTTGACTGCGTGAAGGGCCACCACCAATCTTCAATGGCATCAATCCATTGTCGGCATTCTAGTATATGTGAATATGAGAGCTACAACTTCATAGAAATTTTGTGTCTGTCTAAATTGTTGATTGTTTTGCAAAATTTTGAAAATGCTAGTTTGTTCTGTAGTGCAACCGTCCAAGTATTAATCAATACGTAATGTATGGTCCTGGTCCTCTCTACTAGTTAGCCCGTGTTGTCTTTTCTAGCTCATTTTTCCTGGTCTCAATCACGTTATACGAAGTATATCATGTTGTAAAAGTTTAATAGTTACAAGAATTTTTCTATGTTGCTGTCTCAAATATCATACATTTCTTTTGATAAAGCCGTGTCACATTTGACTTAGCCAATCACGTTCACGCGAAATTGCATTCGTTTAGTCAAAAGACCAAAATTGTGTTTCGGCTTCTTTTCTTTGGGGCTAATTGTACATTAATTTCTTGTATCTTATAAACTCGGATTCAAACGAAGCAAATTCAGCATATGAAATCAATCACATTAAGAATTTAATGTAACATGATCTTATTCCATGATACACGCAAAGACTCGATCCTCATTATTTATATATGCATGCCATTTTCAACATCTCGTTTATCAATACTTGGTGTTTTTGTTCTTTAAACCTAGAGTATATATATCTTTTTTTTTACAGTGACACCCAAGAAATGCTACAGGAAAAAGGTGGAATCTAATTTGTGTAAGGTCATTCACTGTTCATCCAAACATCCCTAAGGAGTTCATATCTGATGGCAGATTCATCACGACTTTCTTTAAACTTCCAATGGTGCTTTGGTGATGCCGGTGAGGAGGAGCCACTATTCAATATCAAAGATAATGGATAGTTTAGTTCATCAAGCTCATCATCACTTGTGTATGACTTCCTAACAACAGAAGATCTGCTTCTTCTCAGCTGAGATTCACTTCCAATCTCCCCCGTAATATTTGTAATGATAGTTGCTGGTGGAGGTGAATATTCGGTGGGAGCTGCATTGCATGGGAAGTTGTTGATACATTCATTTCCATCCTCAAGATCATCCTGAGTCATTGAAAACAAATCTAGATAGCATAAGCAAAATTTTTTGTTGTTTCTTAATCAACTAAACGTAGGACATTGTATATCAAATAAACTATACATATCTTGGGAAGTGTTAATTTCATTTACCCACATTTAAGGCATGTATATCCAATGTATATTAAGTGTAAAACCAGAAATCCTATAATAAATAATGAGAACAAAAAGACAGTTAAAAGCGAATTTTTAATCTAACCTGTGAATCCAGAGATTCAAAAACATCAGTGGGAATTGGATCGGGGCAAAACTCATCTGGGACAAAATTGTATAGAATCTTCTTGATTAGAGACGCACTAAACATAGGGCACACCTTCACAAACAAGGATGAAAGAATGATTAGGACAAGAAACATGAGGCAAGCTAGTTCAATGATGAAAAACACATGTTCATTGACTAACCTCTTTCCGGATGGATGCACTTAACAGCATATCCTTAGGAAGCATGAGGAGGTCACTTAATGCATTAAGAAGATGGAAGGACTTGAAGGATGTATTTTGATTTCCATCATTGCTGTCAAGGTCATCATCATGTCTTTCTTCAAGTGAGTCATCATCATCCATACCAAATAGGTCAGTCAACCATCTAGACCAGTTACCAATCTGAGAAATCCAGAACACAAATGAAAAAACTTATCAAATATAGAAAATAGTGATGTCCTACTTCTAGAGGCAATTTGAAGAAACAGAAAAAGATATTATAGTTCACATAAAATATTGAGATCAGAGAAATTACTGCAGTTTTTAGCTGAGCACCAGCTCCAAAGCTTGATTTACCAGGTGGAATTGGAAGGACCTTGGGATCGCTAATGGGATCAGATACAGGATCAGTTGGAATGTCATCAGCAGATTCCCGAAGAATGGCATTGAACATAGCAACATCTAATCTTGCTATACACTGCTCCATTATCTAGAATAAGTAAAAGCAAAATGCAATCTGATGTCAATTTCATCACCTAATCTGACAAAAATAAACAGATGCATATTGATTAATATATTCAAAAGACATCAATTTGTTGGGAGGAGTTGGGGGTTTCCCGTCCCAGAGGGGGTTTGCAAATGTTTGGCTTCAGATGAAGCAGTTTGCAGAAATCATACTTCTCTTGTCCTATTCTTTACTTCAGCATGCATCTGGAGGAACTAAGCTCTAATGAAAAATATATACACTCCCTATTATTCTTTGTCTACACACCATCAATTTTAAAGCGCTTCTGCTATCTATGCTAACTAAACCTACAGATAAATGACAATCAAAAACGGGACTAAACAAAAAGGAACTACAAAGAAAAACTTGAGTAACTTTTAGCTCAAAAATATAGAAGGAAAGGATGAAGGAACTGGATAGACTAACCAATCTAGGTAGCACGGACAAACAGCCACACTCATGCCCTCCAGCTCGGACAGGACAGAGCCTTTCGCAGGCTTCTCTAAAAGCATTCTTCCAAATATCTAGAGCTATATTTCCCTGTTCTTGGTCATATGAGCTAGACATATTTTTATAGCTTTTTGCTGAATCCTTATGAGTAACCTTTACATCAGCAATCTGCATATGTGGAGTCAAAGACTGGACAGAGAAAGAATGATCGATGTTAGATGTCAATGAAATTATTTGATATTAATAATGAGCTTGTATGGGAACTTTAGGATTGTTGAGAGGGAATATGGGATGAAAGTGTTACCTGCCACCAAATAGATTCCACAATGCGTGAGAAGATCCAAGCTTCCACCTTTTCCAATGCTGATGTGAACACATTCGGGTCATCCCAGTTACCCATACTTCCATATTCAAAAGCTGTATTTTCGCTTTTCCTAGGAGAGAATCCCCTCCATATTAATGATTGTGTTATCTTGCCATTCCCTTCTCCATTCTTCCTTCTTGCACTAGACCCAGCAGGATTAGTTGGTGTCATGTCTTTGGTAGTTTTGCTTATAATTGTTCTCAGCATTATAGAGTTAGACAACCAAAATGTCAACCTGTATCCAAAAGATAAAAGAGGTTAATCAACCAGTGAGTTACCACAGTTTATGACGAAACTGTAACTTCAAAATATTATTTTGACCAGTGATAGAACAATATGAAATATACTTAGAATGGAATGAAGTAAACATTGTAACCAAGAAAAGGCAGTAGCCAATATAACTCAAGCTTACCTTGGGACATCATTTCCACATGCCTTTGCAACAAGGACCAACCCTGAAACTGCACTTTTAGCAGCTCCAGATCTTCTTGCTTGAAGATTTTCTTTACAAGCATGAAGGTACAGCCTGGAAAGGCGCCGGGCTGGGGCATGAACCTTACTCATGGAGCTTCCATGCTCGGCCACTACTGAATATAAAGCAGCCTCAATAACAGCAGCTTCTCTTAACTCTCCTTCAAGCATATTTATCTTGTTTTCCAAGTGCTCAATCTTGCTGTCTAAAATGGAATTTCTGGTTCCCCTAGGATAAATTTTGGCATCTTTTCTGTCACTACTTCTGATGTTCCCCCCACTATTTTGAGCATCTCCATTAACGCCATTTTCCTTTACTTCCGCGTGATGATTGCTACCAAGTGACCCAATAGTCCTAGCTGAGTCTGCTGATGACCTTACAGATTTAACATGCTTTAATCTTTCATTTTTCAGAATATTGCCTTTCATACCATTATCTGACCCACCTAAAAAATATGAATTGCTACTCAACAAAACTTGATCATGTGCACCTTGTGCCACTGATTCGTCTTCTACATGGTATTGCTTATCAATATGAAACATTTCATTTCCATGCTTATCCTCAATGGAACTGTAATAATAGTTATCACTTCCACCCTCTTTTTCAGTTTCCTCACATCTCTCACTTAATTTGTCTTTTGTTTCCAAACCAAAGCTTGGACTCTTGTACACGGTGCAATTACTATCTAGAGATGTAGTGTTGGTAGAATAGATGCCAAAATCACGTTCATTACTGTTTATTTGAACACCTGTGATAATATTTCTACCATTGGCAACCTTTTCAGAACCCTCCTGATCCACATGTTCATGATCACTGCTTCTGGACTTGCTCCTAGAAATTTCCTCCAAGGTTGAGGAAGTAGAATCAGCATTTGTAGAAGCAACCTGCTTTTGGTTTGTCACTGATCTATGATTGGGAGTGCTTGTCACAGAGATATGGCCATTTACTGGACTCCCAACTTCAGAAGACACATCCATAGATGACACATAGGAAGAACTCCTCTCCAGTCTCTCATATGCTTCTTGTTGCATCACATTCAACTTTTCAACTCTGGTCTCTGATGCCAAGTGATGCTCCTTGTCATTCCTACCACTGTTTTGAGCTGGACCATTCTGCAATTCAGTAGCAATTACTACATGGCTTGATGAGAATTTTCTTAATATTCTTATATTTACACATACCCAACAAGCAGAAAGCAAGCATTACCATGCCCCTTGTAGAAAAATAGCAATTACTTCATGGATTCAATTACACTTAGATATACCTATCATGCAGAATGCAAGCATTTCCATGCCCCTTTTAGCAAAATCGAAATATGTAAGGTAACATGTAATTAGATATGGATAGGAAACTGAGAATTTATTGGAATTGCACAAGAGATCCCCCTTACTTTCCATTGTTATAGGACAAGAGGATGATCAGTAAAATGAAATGGTCAACAGAAAAATAGTAAAGACTGAATAAGCAGCACTGCCCCAGGGGCTGAAACCTCCCTACCACCTGAATCACTCAAATCATACCCCTGATATTTTCCCTCCCATTCATTTAACCAACTCACTCATAATAGAATCCCTTATCTTCTTTCCACTCACACAATCTGTTATAACAAATTAAAAATAATCTTACTCTTGCTCATCCCTGTTCCCACTCCTTTTCCTAGTTCACATGCTTCTTCTTCCTATTGTATACTTGGGCAATGGGAAGTATAACAAAATAGGGTTTCTTATTTTCCTTGCATTGATTTATAAAAACAATTCAATGTGAAAGGGTCCAGTCAAGCATTTGGTGTCTAGTTCTAAACCTTGGTCAACAATCGCAAAGCACCAAAACATCGTGAAGATGTTCATTTCATTTTGTCCTATATGGAATAGGGCCAAGTGGCAATACAATTTGTCACACATAAACATGGTTAAAGAAACAGAAATGTATACTGATAAGATATTGGGATGTGGAAAAATACCTCTTCATGTTCAGGAGGCATATATGCACTAGACTCAGAGGATGTAGTGGCTGCAGCCGCAGATGAATGAGAGGAAACATCATCATCAGTAAAAGAGGCAATCTCAGCTTCCTCAGCATATTCTCCATTCATCAATGCTGATACAGATTCACTGCCATTATTGTCCTTTGACACATCCTTTGACAAGCCCTCATTCATCAAGGACCTAGGGCGACTCCTTTCAACAGGCTCAATTTGAATGAACAAAAGTGGCTGATCTGTGTTTCTGTAGTTCCTCTGGCAATTCAATGGCGTACGAATGCTCAAGGTCTCTCTCAATACGCCACAATCTGCCAAGTCTATAATGGCAGTCCCCAGCAACTGCCCTTTGACGGCCTTATCTCTTCGAGTCTCATACAAGTTGAACTCCAAGCAATTCTTTTGGAACACATCAGCAGTACTCTTTCTAACAGACATATCCCTCGCAAGAGTCACAGGAAGCTTAAACGATTCATTAAACTCGAGTTTTCCTTCACCTGAGGCAGAATTAGAACCAATTGATGGGGAAACAAGACCTGTAGACCCTGAAGCACGCTCACCATTCTCCCATTGTATCAATACAGAACGAAGCGATCTGAGAGATTGTGATGGGGGCCAAGGCTTAATCTCCTGAATGTGAATGAGGTATTCCATATGAACAGCACCACCACTTCTCCTGTTCTTTCCTTTCATCGCTTTGGCCAAAATAGGGTCCTTTGAAGGCAAAAGTTGTCACTTAAATGCAGTTAAATATGCAGTTGAACAATCACAAGCCCTCTGAACTGAAATAGACAGCAAGAAATCAAATTGAGATTTCCATTTTACCAACAACAATCCAAGTCAGCTACTAGCAATGAGTGTTTCTTTAACTCATCAATTATTAAGTACAGTTGACTCCATAAGGGTACAGTAGAAGTTGGGAAAAGATAGAAAAAAAAAAAAGGAGTAACTTTGCCAGTGAAGCAGCCACCCAAGATTTGGTGGTTGGTTACCTTGAACAAACTTCCAACACAATGTAAGGACAAGACCGTTAAACTATTTAAGACACTGAAATTTAACTTCACTTAAAGCAAGTTTGGTGCAGACAAACTGAAACCAACCATGACACACTACAAAAAAAAAGGGTAAAACACACAATACTTTAGACATAAACAGAAAGGTTCAGATCAAGCAAGTGCTAGACAAACCCCAGTTATAAAGTTCACAAATTGAAGGCAAAATCAAGTAGGAAAATGAAAATGCAGAACATGAAGTGAGGTTAGTTAAATACAGGAGCAAGAGTGATAACAAGTTTGAAGTGGAGAGAATGCTTGAAATGTAAGAAGAGTAAGTACCGGGAAAGTAGTTGAAGGTAAAATCAGAAAGCTTCAACAGGTAGATGGAACTGCAAGAGGGTCACCACCACCACTACCACATCTATGAGAGACTCTCTGAAAGTGAATGAAAATTCACAAAATAGAGAATGTCTTAAAAAAATAGTAAAAATATATTTTTTATTTTATTATTACTGATGGAACATCACTATACGAAGACCCAAGTCAGAGAAGTACTAAAAATAGCAAAAATATTTTATTATTACTAATATGAACAGAAAAGGCGCAAAATTTTCGCAGTAAACAAAATTATTTTACTCATTACATTATTGTTTTAAAAAATTTCAATCATTAAAAGTTTCAACCTCTGAAACGTTTGTTTCTAAGTCTTATCTTTTGTATTTCCAAGAACATGACGTAGGAATTTATATTTCTTTATTTGTTAAATGATAAAAAAATTATATTTATATTATTTTATTTATGAAGAATTGTTTTAAATTTACATAAAAATCAATTTTTTATGTTATGTCCATAAATAACATTCTCGAGAGTACAAAAGTATTCCATAAAATAAGGTTGTAAAAAAAACAAAAGCACTAGATTAACTACACTAACTTTATGTTGTTTTTTTTTTTTTTTTATAAAAAAAAGTCACAAGTTTTTTTATTTCATTCTAATTAATTTTTACCTTTCTGGTTCATTTTTTATTATAATATATTTTATGTTCATTTGAAGTTAAGTTACTAGTGATAAACAAATTAATAAATCTAATTCTATATATTTTCATTAGAGAATATAATTAGGTTTAATCGTGTATATTCTATATAAGTAGTTTTTATTTTCTAGGTTTCTTTTAATTAATTATTAACTCTTATTCGTAATGAATAGAAGTTTTTACAAATGGATTGAAACATAATATCCAATATTGTAATTCATTGGTTATTATTTTTACAATATTTGATGAGAATTGATACTCGAAAAAAGTGTGCGTATGGTGTTACCCATATGGTTGGACAAGAATAATTCACATTTAACAGACAGAAACGACGTCGTTTAGTGGAAGCCACCGAAAATGATGAAATCATGATGCTCCGTGACTAAATCATGATGGGATGCCTCGCATCAAAATTTAGACCTCATTAATTATTTTAAATAATAAAAACAAAGTTATATTTTAAAGTGGAAAAAGTTTCGTCACGCGCATTCAACAAGCGCGTGCCTGTAATAAGCAAACATATGATTCTTAGATGTTAAATCTAATATTATTACCTCCTTTAATTTCATTTTAAATGACGTTACTCATAATTTCATAATTTAAAATTTTAATATTTCAATTATATATATATATATATATATATTTTAAAATATTAAACTCACATCAATGTCATTAATGATTTAATATAGCAATAAACATGTTTAAAAAATAATTAATAAGTTTTAAGTACTTACAATTTTATTATAAAATTAATCATTTTTAATAGTAAAAGATTTAAAAACTCTAAATAATATTTTCTAAAGTTATAAAGAATGAAAATAAATATTTTAAAAATTTAAAAAATATAAAAATAAAAGAGTTGTTTACAATTACTTGTTCTCATGTATAAGAAAAATAAAAGAGTTAAAAAAGTGATTGGAAATTGTAACTGAAAATGCGGAAGGCGCGTGAACATGGTGTGTGGGATGCATCGTTTTCAAGTTGGGGGTGGCTATGCAAATTGCTCACCGACACAAATAGTTGCCAACATTAATAATAATAATAATAATAATGTTAATATGTTTTCACCAAAAAATAAAGTGTTAAAAAGAGTGGTAGCAGCTACTATACTTTCTATTTTATAACATACTATATATAGCCCTAAGTAAAATGACCACATTCATCACATGGTGGTGCCCATGTCACCTATTGGGACCTTTTTCACTATATCTTCAAATGTTTTTCTTTTTTCCTATATAATTATAAATATGTATATTTAAATGATACATATGATACTTATAACTTCATAAACTCTTTTGTTATATTTATAAATTATCTATTCATACTATTCAAAATAAAGACACTAATTGATATATGTTAGCGACTTATATTTCTTAGTATGTAATTCAATTATTAAATTTTAACAAATTTATATTTTTTTTACCAATATTATCATTATAAAGAATACTATTCAAACTAATTATTTATTGGTGTAACATGAAATGTATTGTGGGTAGGGTTGAATTCTTAAATTTAAAACTATGTACTTACCGTTAAAAATGTTGAATTATTTGTTTCTTTTGATAACAATAATTTCTTAGTTTAAAATTAGAATAATTTTAAATAATTACTTAATAATAAATAAATCTGATTTTATATTATGAAAATTTTAATACCAGAGTTCACATATTCACTAAAATTGTGATTAATTAACTATATAAAATATTAATATTACAAAATATTTTTATACAATAGATTAATTATAATCCAAAATGCACGCACTATGAGATAGTTGAATTTAATAATAAAATTTTTAAAAATCAAAATATTTTGATAATTATTTTAATGTATATAGCTTTTAAACTCAAAATATTTTTTTCCGCTCTTGCTGGTCCATAACTGAAGAGGTTAGGTCTCACTATTAAATTCTTTTATACATGATTAAATGACATTTTGTTTTCTTATAATCCTATATGTTCTTAACTTGCCTTCTAAACTTAATTTCTATTGTCATTAAATTATTTTAAATTTTAAGTTAAAATTAAAAAGATTAATTAGAACACGATAAAGACTATCTTACTATGAACTGACATATATAATTAAAAATCATTAATTTTAACAATTATTGTAAATTCATATATATCTAAAATGATTTTCAATTAGTTATTGATATTTTATAAACAAAATAGTTTAAAGTACAAAAATATTTATCCCAACAGTGAATTAAAATTAAATTAAATTAAAAATATTACAATATATAGTTAAACTATGATCACTGATCTAAAAACCAGAAATAAACTAAGTAATTTGATTCAATTTAACACACTTTTCATTTTAATATACAATATAGAATTAGATGCTAGGACCTGTGCATCAAAACTTGTTTATACTGATAATAGAATTAGAATGTGGATATCAAATATTTTTAGCATACTATTTGTAAGATCTGAATAAAAGTTATTTTAACTCTTGTGACATATCTTGATATTTATGGGCTCCACACATTCAATTCACCCAATTTTCTTCCTATATTAAAATAAAAACGTTTTTGGTATATGTAATTGTCTTTGAACTTTTAATTGCAAGATGTGCTGTTTATTTTGCACACTGTAAAAGATAAAATGAAAATTCATGTCTAGTAACATGCAGAGGTATTGCTCACTGCAGGCATCCAGAACACATATAAAGCATATATGTATAATTTTTAAATTAAATTTATCTGCAAAACTAAAAATAAATATTATCATAATATTTTTTAAAAATTTTTTTACACATATATAAAATGTCTTGGAGAAGCGAAAGTCAAGGTTCTTTATTACCCTCCTTAAATCTATCTTTTTATTATTTCGGACAGATATAGATTTTATATTCACGTCATAATTTAAAATTAGAGTATTAAGTTTTATATTTAAATATACATTAGAATTTTGTAATTTAATAAACAACTTTATTTAAACAACTTTATTTTATCAACTGTAATAAGTAGTCAATTATGTAATTTACTCATTATATTCTTTATATTTTTATAATTAGTTGTCTGCGTGTTATAATTATCTATTAAATATTTTTTTTAACAAATGTATTATTCTAAAAAAGTGTTAAATATCATTTGATAATTTTAAAGAGAAAAGTTTACTGCTAAAGTAACCTCTAATGCTTTCATTCTGTCTTTCCTTTTGGAAAAGAGTGATTTTCATTTTGAGACTGCAGTTTTCAACCTTGAAGTCACCTATTTTAGAAAAGCAACTTTAAAAAAATCACATGATTTTTAGGTTAAGTTTGTTGAGTCATTAACGAAAAATTCAATAGGACTGTTGAAGCTAGAAATTAAGTGAATTAGTTTTAAAGCTAATGAGTGTGTACACCAAGTGATGTTGAATGAACCAAACCACACATTGTTTAAAATCATTGGTTCTTCACCACCAAACCCTCAAGTCTCCACACCCTACAAGTTTTGGTGCAACTTCCATAGTCATAATAGCACAAGGCCCAAATGCAAGGTGTAGTCATGAGCTCTTCACAAATAAATTTAGTATTATATATGCACAACCAAACAAATAATACTATATTTTCTATCATGCATATAAAATTCTTTTATTAGGAGAACAAAAATCTATTTTAATGATTTATATATCTTAAAAGGAATTAATATCTGATTGTCTCAGTAGAAAGAAAATATAACGTGCATAAAGCATGCATAATTTTTCTTTTCTTTTGACCAAAAAATATCTCTCAACAATAGATAGTTGGAAAATTTTGAAATCAGAATTTAAAAAGATAACAACTATAATTTTTCGAAACCAAGTTGCTCGATTTTGTTGTTGTTAAAAATATTTTTCAAAAACATATATAAACACTTTACCTTTTTATAATATTTTCAAAAATACAATATAATCTATATATGCATAAATTATTGATGAAATGGAATTTTGTCTCTCAACAAAATTTTCTCAATATACATGATCAAAGATTAAATTTCTAATATTGTGTTAAAAATTTTTTAATTAATTGAGTTAGACTTTATTTTTGCAAAAAATTAACATGTGGATGGTAGCATAAGAAAATTGAGCTTACCCCTAATAACCCTTTTTGTAGATATTATAAGATAGTTATAGTTTTCTTTTTGGTAAGTTCGCTTAATCAGTTAGTTTTCACCAAATTAAGAGGATAGTGGGGTGGGTTGAGATGTCCATTTTCAGACCTTGATTCATGACAGTCTCAAGTAAGTAATAAACGTAAGATTTTTTTTTCCTTTTCTTCCACGTTGGATATTTTGTTCATCGTATAGTAATAATATTATACCTTTGCCTGGAATTCTGGTAAGATATTTAACAACGATTGATGTTCATACAAGTGTAAAATTAAAATTAATACACTATTAAATTTGATATTAATATACTTTTATCAACCAATTAATGTTATTTTATAATAATCTTTTTGAAATAAATGAAAATGGACATACAAATTCAAGAAGCAACCATTGTTGTTTATGTCATTTAGGATAACTGTGTTAGCATATGTGGGTAAACATGTGAAAGAAAGAAAGAAAAACTATTGGAACTTATTAAAAGTATACACATCCTTAGTTTTACACTTTGTCTCTTTGTTATGCAAAATTTGTCATTTTATATACATTATTTATTACTTTTTATACAACAAGACAAGAGAAGGTTTTAAATTACCTTTTCATTTTTTTTTATTAAAACTACACCATCGTCCTATTATTCATTGTTTTCTATGTTTATTTCATTAACTAATTTATATTTTTAGAATAATATTCCTAAGAATATTACTATCGGAGATAACATTCTCGTCACAAGTATTTAGTAAGTATTTCTATTTATTGGGATGCTTTTTAATTTTAAATTTAGAAATTAAAAATTTAAGATATGAAAATGAGGATTAACTTTCATTCCTATGAAAATATATAATATTCCTACTCTTTCAAGTTTAAATTGTTTGCATTTCTTGTCCATTTCTAAAAATATAAAATTCATAAAATGTCCATCAGTAAAATAGAAATACCTTTTATACTATCCTTTATACACTCAAAACTATAGTAATAAATAAGAAATGAAAAAAAAAGGAAATAAAAGATTCAAACTCTATTCTTTTACATGGAAACAGAGAGGAGAAAAATACATTAATACATATTTTTGAGAATATAAAATATTTAAGAATATTTTTCTAAGAATTTATAAAGTGAATGTGAATTTGGAATAATAAAATTAGAAAAATATTTGGTAGACAACTACAATACACGCTTATAAAATATGGAAAGAGAGAAATATATATATATATATATATATATATATATATATATATATATATATATATATATATATATATATATATATATATATATATATATATATATATATATGTGTGTGTGTGTGTGTACGGGATTTGGGGATGAGCACCGAGCTCATCATCCTGACGCCGGACTCACCTCACTGATCGGGCCTGGAAAAAATCTAAACCATATCTCTTCCTTGATATATCAGGATTCTTCTTCGGACCATGCTTATAGAAGATCTTTTTGAAGACCTTATTGTTTTCAAGATCTATCGTCTACTAAAGGGAGTTGAAGACAGACGATGTAACAAGTGTACATTTCAAATCTAGTCGTTACTCGTGGAAGTTTCCAAAAGTGATTGGACATTGTGCAAAAACTTTGCAACACGAAAAACAAATCACGTTTTTGTTATTCAAACTGATCAAGTTAGAAAAAGGAACTGATTATGCGCTGACTTCGCTGCTCAAACATTTAATTATTCTGATTGATCTCTGCCACTGATGTGAAAACTTCAAGAAAAGGACAACGGATCTTTCGAAATCTGTTGTCTATATAAAGGTCTTCTATCTCAAATTCAAGTTGGCAAAAATGCTGCATAAGTTTATTCTTATCTTCGCTCTTGAATCATATATATCTATTCTTTATTGTAGAAACCCTCTATGCGTAGAGGAATCTTAAAGTTTTTCATAAACTCTTTACAAATCTACTTGTGTGTATTTTAGCCTGAGGAGGTTGTATGTGCAAAGAATACCTTTCTTTAGCTGTGTTTCAAAGAATAGTTGGTTAATCAAGGAAGACTTTGTTTAAAGTATATCCTGTATTAGCCCAGAAGTGGCTGGGTTCAAACAATACTTGTAACCTTTTCACGGTTGATGGTGAAAATTCAGTGTGTTTGTTGGGTAACTGGACGTAGTCTTTTATAGATGATTGTGTTTATGTTATTTAATCTTGTGACTAACAAGGATAATTAAAGTATAACTTCATTCCTTAAAATTAATCCTTCAAGATAAATTTCACATCGTCTGAACCAGTTTGAAATCAACAAACGATACGAGAAATTTTTTTAATAACACAATTCAACTCTCTTCATGTGTTTTATTCTTTACAGGAATCCTAATCATGATCCCTATAAATACTGATAGAGATGCTTAAAACACATATGAAATTTACCCTAAATCACTCATACAAATCAACGAATGTTTCCAACCCTTCACACTGCCGATTTCTCAGGGTCGAGCAATATATATATATATATATATATATATATATATATATATATATATAAAAGTGTGTTAGCCGTATTGCTGCGAAATAAAACCCATAAAATTGGTCTAATGATGTTAGGACGAGACTTTAGAAATGAGGAGAAGATCATATGTTCAAACCCTCTCACTGATAAAATACTAACTATTACTAAAATATAAGGTTGTCAGTTTAAAAAATGAATGTGAAATCAAGTATTAAATTTAAATTACAAATGTCGATTGAGGCGTAGGCATTCATTTCAATGAAGTAGAAGATCCAAAATTGGAAGTAACATTCGAAAACCTCACAGGATACTTTTTAAGTAAAGTTCTTCGTACCAGAAGTTTGTCAAGTACATGATTACTTCATTGACCTGAATTGTTAACATAATTGCCATTTCTTTTTCAAGGTATATGAATCCTAGCCTGCGTTACCCTATAAAAAATTCTAGGAAAAAAAAAGGAAAGAAAATGTATCAACATATATACATTTTCTATGAAGATTGAGACGAGATTGTGGCTTTAGTTAATAGACCCTAGAGACAGTCCTTGCTTTATTTATCTGCTGCATTGTTGTTAAAGGAATGAACAATTTGAAGTTATAGTTTTGTGGCTCCTACAAACTTGTGCTTAGGATGTAGAATCTGATTTTTGGTCTGCATCTGCTGTGGCTTGGACTTGAGCTGCATACTGTAAGTTCCATAAGACATCCTCAAAAGAGGGAGGAGATGAGGATTCTGGGGATATGCATTTGGTTGTGATAGATATTACAATTGATAATGACTCTGGATTGCAAGTAGTCAACACTACTGGATCCACTATTCTTTTTCTACCATCTTGACTCTCAAAGGATACCTGTGGTTTACAACACCAGGTCTTATTAATTTTAACTCAATAATGACAAAACAGAAAATAAGATTGAGAATCAGGACTTATATTTCTATATATATGACTACAAATTTAAGAGTTTAATTTCTGAACATTTCAACCCATTAGAAATTATGGTTGTTATGACTTTGAAAGTAGTTATTGTAAGAATTTCATGATTATAAATGGTTAATGTTAAAAAATTTATATTGTTAATGAATCATAAGTTATTATATGTGTGACTTTTAAAATAGTAGTTATTATAAAAGTTAACAAACTCTTATTTAATTGTTTGTAATTGTTTGATAGTATAAAGTTGTCAATGAATAAACTATTTTTTTAGTTGCTCTTATTATAAAAGTTGATAAATTTATTATTCACAACAGTTTGTAATTTAATGACATTGTAAAAGCTCTTTGAACTTTTAGAGCATACGCTATTTACTCTAAATTTAAATCATGAATCTCCCGACAACCTGTTGAAATTCATAGGTTATATGCAACGGTTAAATATGTTTGACAAACAGTTAATCAACTACTCCTATCACTTGTGCAAGTATTTGGTGTAGTTAAAAATGGTTTAACCAAATATAAATGACTAAGCTGTTCTATTGGTTCGAGAGTTAACTAATCTCATATTTGAGTTCTTACTCCTACTAAGAGAAAATAAGGCAAAATTTTTTCAAAAGCATTACCTTTTCATGAAGAAAAAATTCCTCTCCGTTCTCGCTTGCTCTGGTCCCAACAAGTGACTCAAACAATATCAATCCAAAATTATAGACATCATCTTCTAATTTTGCTCTTTGGCTGTAAGAGAAAGAAAAGAACAACAAATTATTGGTATACAAATCCTAGTATAGCATATTAGGCATTTGCATTTTATTATTATAAGCTCAAAAAAGAATAGTGAATGTGGAAGATAGGAACAAAACTACTCAAATATTGAATTTCAGTTGCTATAACTAACATGAGACCCCGAGAAGATAGTAAAGAATCTAGTTGCAAATTGTTACACTTAAGTAATACAACTTTACTTTGCAGCCAACCAACCAATTTACTCACAGAACATATACGTATATATACGTATTTCTTTCTCTTCACATTTTATAACTGGTTGTCTGCGTATTGCAGTTGTCTATCAAATATTTTTCTAAGTAATAAGCTACCACTTGCATACATACCATGATTTTGGATTCTCTCCCTTAGCCTGCATAACACATACAATGTAACAGAGTCACTTTAGGATCAAGCATAATAGATCAAATAGCGGGGTCCGATAGAAACTAAACATACCTCAAGGTATTCGATCTCCTCAGCGATGATGGACATACCATAGTCACTTAGTTTAGGAATATGATGCTCATCAAGTAAAATATTGTTTGTCTTTAGTTGGTTTCTAAAACAACCAGGTATGACTCCAGTGTGTAAAAAATGCACAGCTTTGGCTATTCCAATTAAAATTGCCAATCTATCAGACCACTTTAGTGCCTTGTCTGATGAAAATTCTGCATGTTTGAATAAAGAAAGATTATTTGGTTGAAGCATTCAAGAGAGAAAGTTGTGTAACAAGTGGGTAATAACAATGGAGATTTTGAAATGTTATATAACATTTTATAATGATAATGATAATTATAAGAAAAGAAGTTAGCTATCACTAGATGTCCCTAAAGCAAACATTTCTACCTAGTAACATCCAAGTCTAGCCTAACAACATAAATTGAGAGTTAAATGATCTGGTTTTAATTATTACATACTAATGGCTTCTCATTCATCAAACTTAATGATACATGATTATTTCTCAAAATCATACTTGAATTCAATGTTAGAAAACAGGGTTCAGAGGAAGGAAAAGTAAGAAAACAAATACACTCAAATTATAGGTATACTGAAAATGTAGAAAAGTGAGCAAATATGAGTACATTGTGGCTTATATAGCCGATCCTAGTAACACTAGTATCTTATATCTCTAATATGCAATATGTTTGGTAATGATGTAAAATTGTAAATCAGGAGAAAAATTTCTCCACATTGCGTTAGGAGATAACACTCCTTTAGTCCGTAGTAACTGATTTGACCAATTCAATCTAGACTAATCTATACAAAGGTCTCATATAAACATGGTCTTCTTTATACAATTTGCAATTCTGGAAAGAGTACATCCTAAGCTTGGTCTTCTTTATACAGTTTGCAATTCTAGAAAGAGTAAATCATGGAAACAGAAACAATTATGATATCAAAGAGACAAGAATGGAATTTGGTGAAATTGATGCTTTTATCAATATACAAAAATAATAATACAATCTCATACTAACCTGACAGATGAGTACGGTAATTCCCATGTGGCACATACTCATATACAAGATGAAGTTTGAGACCACTAGAATCATCTTGTCCATCACCATCAATACAGTGACCCAAAAGGCTAACCAAATTTGGATGGTGAAGCTTTGAGAGTAAATCCAACCGAGCTTTAAGATTTTGTATTGAGCATTTCTTTGACAGAGCCAGACATCTTATCACCACATAGGATCCATTTTCTAGTTTACCTTTGTACAGCTGAATGAAGCAGAAGACTTATAAGAAGCCACTTATAGGGAGAATACAAAATGAGTATGACAATGGTCTTGTGTATACTTGATAATACTAATATGAAAAGAAAATCACTTGACCCTTTCAGAAATTGCAACCTATCAGTAAACTATGGTATGAAGGTGTTCTGAAGAGTCGTAGAGAAGCCCCCTTTTTAAGACTACATTTCCTAGTTTTGCATGCTGTCTACATCCAGTAACATAAAAGCATTCAAACAAAGAAAATACATAAAAAAGAAAAACATCTATGGTAAATTGAAAAGAATATTTGAAACATTGGAAAATATTCATTATCTTTTGAAGACTATTTTGCGTTGAAGGATACCTTTCCTAAGGAGCCTTCACCAATATAACTTGACAAATCAAAGTTTCTTGTGACTTCCTTCAACTCTTCAATTGAAAACTGTCTACAGGTAAGAGTAGCTTGTGTCCCTAACTTCACTACTTGAGAAATGAATCCTGAAGATAAAGAAAAACAGAGAAAATAAGACTTTGCCATTTCAGATGTTCAATTAAATCTAGAGATTTCAGTTCAGAAATCTATAAAGTCAACTGCTGAGTCAAGAAGACAGCAGAACATTATTGGCTAGCCTATGTACTTACTAGCACTTGCAAGGAGTTCAGAAGAAACTCCAGTTGTCGAGTTATCTTGAACAACCTTAGGCAACATCTCATGCCTACACATCTCCCTTGAATGATACTTTCTATAAAAGAGAACTCCAAAAGCTGAAAGTACAAGAACAATAACAATAATCATGGCAATTGCTGCAGCTATTTTCCATTTCCAAAAGTTCTTCCTTCCTGAACTGGATTCTTTACAATAAGTCCCTCGCCGCTGAGGTTGAGAATCGACAGATAAACAGTTTCCACCATATTTAACAACTCTTTTACCTGATGTATTAACCAAGCAAAAAGGAAGTCCACCATTTAACTTGTTACTAGAGATATCCACAAACCCAAGTTTGCTTCCACAACTTAGTTTCTGTGGAAAGGAACCACTTAGCTCATTAGTGGCTAAATTCAAATAGCTAATATTTGGCAAAGAGAACAAGGTGGATGGTGGAATCCTACTGAGATGATTTGTTGAAAGATCCAGATGTTGAAGCTGACTCAATTCACCAAACTGATTTGGTATTTCACCAGAGAAAGAGTTATTGCTAAGCAAAATTGTGACCACTGCTTTAGGCATCAGTGGAAGTTCAGAATCTAAATGATTTTCTCTTAAATCAAGTACATGTAGGCCAGAGAGAGCACTTAGATCAGGCATTCCACCAGACAACTCATTGTTTGACAAGGAAATATCAGCAAGGCTTCTAATTTTGCATAGTGAAGAGGGAAATGAACCCTTTAAGTGGTTGCTCTTCAAACTCAAGACATTAAGATTAGACAAAGAATCAAACCAATTAGGCATTGTGCTGTTAAAATAATTTCCATCTAATGTCAGTGCATGAAGCTTAACCATTGTAGACATTCTTTGTGGCACTGAACCATATAAGAAATTTGAACTCATATCCAAAACTTCAAGCGAAGACAGCCTATGAATTTTATCAGGAAGTAGCCCCCAAATCCCCAAGGACACCAATCTAAGGACCCTTAAGTTGGTTAACCTTGTCAATGTGGTGACAAAAGAATCAATGGAGAAGCTCAGTGACAGTGTCTGATTGGGAACTGCATATCCATTGAACTTGTCAACCTTCATAGCTCTATCTCCAATAATGTTAAGCTCAGTTACTGAATTACCCTCACACGTAAGGCTCATATGTTCAGATGGAGGAAGACTACAAAGGTCTCCATAGTAATTTTCCCACCTTTGCAGAGAGGTAGGGTACTCCAGATTCTTCCTTAACTGTAACAGAACTTGGGTCTGAGCAACTTGTAGTTCATGGGTACTAGGGGTGGACAAAAATAAGGTAAGAACCACAAGATAGAGGTAAAAATATCTCATTGAACCAACTTTCAGAGTTAGGCACCAAACTTTGTCAGGGTGACTTAGCTACCAAATTCAAAGGGACAAAAGACACTTGACATGAAACATGTCAGAACACACTCAAATAAGATTCTTCAAGATGCAAATATTTTCGAGAGAAAACACCACTCTGCAAAGAAAATTTTATTAAACTACAGGTTCAAAAAACAATACACTATATCCTTCACAGACCTCAGATATTCAAGAGCTTTGTGGTCTTGCATTCATAAGAAGGAAGAGAAAGCTTATTCTTATTACAATATTTCTAAGCAAGCCATTAAAAGTGGCCTCAAAGAAGAAAAGGGAAGATGAGCCATTCAGTGAAGCTCCTAAAGCAAAGAACACATAAGAAGGAAAACAAAGAATGACACACACCACTAGGAAGCAAAGAGAAGAAAGAGCAGCATAGGATAGAGTGAGGGACAACACTTTGGGAAGTGAAAAAGAAATGAGGATTATTACATTACTAGTGTAAATTAGTGTTTGAATGAAGAACACGCGTTGAATGAGAAGGAAGGTAGTTGAAAATGGCATAGAATGAAGGACACTTATAACATAACATTAACAAGGCACAGTAACTGCAAGAAACAATTAATGCATGGTGAGAAGAGACTTCAATCACTATCACTATGACCAGTTGGTATCAATGAGAGAATGATGGGACCATTGGATGCATGGTTGAGGAGACTTTGTTGGGGTGACTTAGTAAACGGTGGAGGGAATGAACAAGAATAAAGACAATGAAAGCAAGTTCCCAAAAGCCTTTTCTATCTCCAACCTTATTATATCTTCTACTCCTGTCTTTCATGGATATGATTCAATTATTTATTTATTTATTTATTAGATATGTTTTCAATCCTTAAAAATATTTTATTTAATATTTATTAATTTTAAATATTATTCAAATAAGTATTTTTAGATTGGACTTTACCCAATTAGACCAATTGATTGACTTCCAAATCAGATCTTTTAAAGGTTTAAACCACTTATCCAATTAATTATGTTAGTTAAATTTTTAAAATTTTAGATACAATGAGAAATAAGTTATGAATTATTTACTTTTTATTATAGACCAAGTTACACGGGTCAACTTATTGATTTAATTCATGACATAGTAATTTAATATCTATTGACTGAGTGAAAGCTATATGATTGAATTAGTAACATTAATTTAAATAAGTATTTATTATTATTTTTTAATTTATAATATCATTTTATCAATTATATACTACACTCTTGCGTTGATATTATTTAATATCAACAAAATTAGAAAATAAAATTTTATCCACTTGTTTTAAAATATCACACTATATTGATATAATTATTTATCAATGATATCTCACAAATTTTAAAACATTGTTATTATTATTATTTTGGTTGATTTCTTGATCGATCAAGTACATTATCTTGAATATTGAATATAAAAAATAACTCTTGATCATATGACATAAATATCTATTAATTATATCATACAATATATGAATTTAGGATGACATTGCATTGGCATATTCCTTCTTGGAGTTTGGGGAGGGGTCACCGTGACTAGATAATTTTAAATTCAGGGAATAGTTCGAAATTAATTTACTTTCTTAGACATGCTTGATGATAGTAATGCTTCGGATGGTAATTGTTTGATGATATATGATTGACCATGATATATACGTGTGTATAAAATAAGAATGGAGATTGTAATAGGAGATACACGATTGATTAAATGGTAGGAAAAACATCTTAAAATCCAAGAAAGAAGAAATATTCATATGTGCATTGTGGTATGGAGACACCGTGCATATTAGGTTTAACCTTTGGATTAGGACAGTGACTTGAGTTTGTCTCCACTCTCAGAAACCGACAAAGTGCATAGGAACATGTATAAGCTACTTATTTGGAGGGTTCAGGCTTTTTGCTTAAATACCTAATATATTTTAATTCTTTTTGTGAAAATCCAATTCTGGCATAGTTTGGTTAAATAAATAATTTCTCATCCATCTATATTTACATTATTTATTTATCTTCATTGGAAAAAAAACAAAATCCTATTTTTCACCAAAACAAAGCTCTTTATTTTAATTTATTTGTATTATTTTTTGATATTATCATACACATGATCACTATAGTACAATGTAAAAAAAATGACATACTTTAAAGTTATGTTTCTTCATCATGTCTGGTAGAAACGTGTTCCATTTATTCAATCACACAAGTAGTATAGATAGCAGGGAATATAGCCGATTCAAGTCAGTAAAATATGACTGTTATTTGTTACAACATTTCTTAAATATCATTTCAGTGGAGAATATTGATCACAACTGAAAGAGAGTGCATCTTAGATCCTTTGTACTCCCCCCTCTACTATGTGCATATATTCATAAATAAATATGTGCAACTTCTAATTTAATGAGAAGCTTCTAGCTAAAAAAGAGAATTAAAGTGCATATATGAATTAAAATTTTTTTATATATGTTCTAGGGAAATTTATTATTAGTTCATCAAGTGGTTGATCACAAAAATAAGTTTCTAAATTAGTGATTACACATTCACAAAAGCAACTAGCATAATTATGGGCCACGTTCATTAATGCATATATAAATTGTGTATCTTGATTAACATTAAAGAATATTCCGTTAATTGATGCCCTATGTTTTGAAATGGAATAGTTTTTTCTTTCCAATTTAACTTGTCTTAACTTAAAAAATTATATGATAAAAAAAAAACCTTAAAAAATGATGTCATTTCTCGTGTTTTAACTTATTTCACGTCGTACAACATCCTAAATAAAATAAACCGTAGAAGTCAATAATTTCGTAATCATAAGATAAAGTACAATCATGTCTTTATGTTGTCAATTAATGACATGCTTACGTCAATATTTTTAATAAACAATATATCTGCTCTTGATATATAGTTGCTAAATTAAAGAAACTGTTCACGTAATCCTATAAATATCAAAATTTCATTAATTTAATCCTTTTAATATAACGTTGAGAAACTAATTTAATTTTTTTTTTACTTTAAGAACTATTTAACAAAGGAAATAATAATTTAGGAATTGATGATTTATATTTTTATTACAACTTTACTTCGTAGCTATATTTATCTTTTCTACATTTCATCTCTCTTCTAATTGGTTGGTTGAATGCATTTCAATTGTTTACTAAACTTTTTTTTTTCTTTTTGTTAGATAAGGTTAAAGAAATATACAAGAGTTGAACAGGAAACGAGAAGCATTTGGCATTTGGTCTTTAAAAGTTTTAAAAAAAGAAAACCCAAAATGGGGACCATTTGCAGTTTACAATATTGTGGACAGGCTGTGGTGTTCCTCATTGGGATTCCACCAAAATCAAAATTTGAAAATGCTACCTACCATCGGTTCCTTTTTGTTTTGTTTTATGGCCCGCATGCACCTTCTACGTCGGAAATGAGATCCATTTTAGTATTTTATGTCTTGTAATTTTGTTCTCATATTCGTTTCCATCAAAGAAACAACACAAAAAAGCAATTGCATGTGCACATTCATCCATTCTGACTTTCAGACGACTCCTATATGTAGACAATATGTAGCACTTTTGTATTTGCATTCTATACTATTCTCTTACACTCTTGCTCTTATCCTCAGCCTCAGGTTGGACCACTCACCGTTTCTTTCTGTTTTGATTTTGTGTACAAAAATGTGAAAGTGTGCTACTTTTTTTTCAAGTTTAGTGTGATTGGTGTGGGGTAAACCCATGAGATCAACTAACAAAATCTATTGATTAGCTTTTCCTTGTTATCTTTTTTTTTTTTTTTTTTTTGAAGTTTAGAGATTATATAATGTAAAACAATTTTATTGAATCATTTAATTATAAATTAGATTTAATATGATTTGTAGGAATTTTAACTGTATAAGTATTGATTGAACATGTAAAACACTTTACACTACTAATAAGAACCTTTTTCTATTTTTTTTTTAACGAAACTATTCATTTGTTTTTTATGCAAATACTATTTGTTTTAAGTCTGCTTTTATTGCATTATTAGTATAGACATTATATATGAATCTATGCATTATACTAATTTATACCAGAAACAAACAAACCCATAAGGTTTAGCTAGTTACAAGATATTCTTTATATTTATTTGATTTTTTTAACGGAAAACATTATTATTATTATTATTATTATTATTATTATTATATATATATATATTTCAAAATAGCCATCAATAAGAAAAATTAATGTGGAATAGTTTTCTTAACTTTTAAAAACTCTATACATGCCATAAATATAAAAAATATATCCAAATGTACGCATTCATTTTTCCATCTTTTCTGATCAAGTGGAAGAGGGCAATATCAACCATTAGTAACAGCAGCATTAAGCTGTCAACTACATCTTGAATCAAAAAAATATATCCATGATCATCAGGAGGCTAGTTCATATAATTGCATGTCAAAAGAAATATTCATTCTGCTATAATGTCTAAATTTTAAATATTTAATAAACTTCCTTTCCCAGTTCAAAATGGGAACAGTTACATTGGTCAAGGATAATAATTATTACATTGTTAACATATGTTAAAATAAGGAGTTAATTCAACAAATTTGATACATAGAAACATTCTTCCCAGTTCCTAATTCACCTTGGATGATATCATTTATCAGGCAATGAGTTGTCTGAAGTAGAGTTGAGGTAGGATATTACAAGATCAGCTGCTTTGCAGCCTGAGACAATTGCTTTGCCAACTGAGAGTCCACCTTTGTAGTTACCTACCAAGTTCATCATTAATAGCATGAGAATTAAGGGTGTATTTGAATGAGCTTATTTGGCCTAATCTTGTGAAACAAGCACGCACTTGTGCAAGTGTTTGACATAGCTTATGATATATCCACAAGTTGAAAATAGCTTATAACTTATATGAAAATAGTTTTACCGTATTTCTTTTTCGATTATGGGTCTGTTTAAATGAGTGTCTCTGTAAAGTCTATAAGAGAAGAAAACAGAAAAGAAAAGTGAAATAATTATTTCACAAGTTAAAATGAGCTCATGCATAAGTTAAAAATTATATTTTAAAGAAGCTAACATGAAAGATTTTCTACAAATTAGCTTTTATACATAAGTTAATTTTAGTTTATGGGGAAATTTATATTTGTTTTTATTAATACTTAATTAATAAGCTTTTAATTAAGTAGTTTACTCAAATGCCACCCACCCCCAGAATTTAATGCCATGTGCACGTTCATGTTCGTACCTTATTCCCATAATCTTATCGCTATCAGAATTACATAAAATAGGTGTGCACTTTACTTCAGTGTTTGCAACTTTGCACGAATGCACAAGTGGCTTCATCTGACTTCAACTGGAATTAAAAAAAGTAGTTACCTGCAAAGAAAAATCCAGGAAGATCTTTTTCCATCTTATCAATTGCTTCAAGAACTGTCCCATAGTTACGCCCATACAGAGGAAAGCCTTTACTCCAATAGAAATGGCTGCCATTTGCATTGAGCATAATTTAGAACTTAGAAGGGTATAAAAAGTATTGAAAATAAATTGACAACATACTTCAAAAATGTTGGTTCCCCCTCTGCTCCCAACAACTTTCTCAAGTCAGAAGAAACAATTTTCTTAAGATCATCACTGCAGCACACAAGCAAACTAGTAAAGAAAAGGATATAAAGAAAAGAAAAGAAAAAGACAGTCAACAGGAAATTATATATGCTTTTTTATAGAATACAATTATTTCAATGTATTTATTGTCACTGCTACTTAATTAACTTCTGTAGATAGAAATTAACTGAATAGGAGTGAAAAAAGTCATAAGAGAGTGACAATATATACTCATAGTTCTTGTTCAGCAAAATAAATGATTACAACAAGAGTATAAGTACGTTGAAGCTTGAGCCAGTTCCCTGTTATGAGTTCCCCCAATGAAAGTGGTATAGAGATATGAATCACTAGGGGCGCGATCAGGAAACATCATAGAGGAAAAAAGTGTACCTGTTGAGAAAGATAATTCGGCAGTTACATCAGCAAAATAGTTTGACGCATTTTTAGATATTTTGAGCCATAGATGTATTAAAACATTACCAAGGGTTTTTAACCCATTTTGTTGCTCTTTAGAAGGAACAAGAACTCCAAATCCCTCCAAAGGTCTCTTTACATTCTCCTTTTTGAAGGTAGTAATCATGACTGAAATTGGCACGTAGCTTATCTGCAACAGGGTTTGTGAGATGCTTATTTAAAAACAAGAACCAATAGAAGGTACACTTAATTAGTTCGGTTTATTGGACATGTCTTCTAAAGGATAAATGCTGCACAATCTCAAGTTTAACCTTGGTAACCTTTCACATTCTTCTTAATGGTGTAAGAGTGTAACATGCCACATTACATTTGCAAATAAATAAAGAAATTTCGAAGCATAATAATTGAACATCAATTCAAGTTGAAATGTATACCTCTGGAAAAAATTTAAGTGGAAAGGGGGTTCCACTTTTGGAGATCTTGATGTCCTTGACATTATACATAGGAGCCTGTATTATTAATTAAAACAAGAAGGAAAAAAACGCTAATCAGAAATTGAAGTCATTGGCAGTAGCAGCTAACAATGTGATGAGAATGTTTCGTCAAAAAAATGTGTAAGCTTGGAAATAAGAAACTAACTCAACAAAAGGTTCATAATACATTTTAAGAAAAGGAAAATATCTGCTGCAGAACAATCCAACTTCTGTTTCTGTGAATGTTATAAAAAACCTATGTAGATTACAAATCGTGGGAATAAACCTTCAACCCAGTCTCCAATCCATCAATAGAGATTCTAGCAGAGATCTACCATATTTTAAGTCAAAGTTCCCTTGAATATCAATAGTAATTGGCTTTTATCAAAGGTGAAATACCATGTCACAATTACAATGGTGTGCAGGAATTAGTATGCCAAAGACAAAGAACCATTTGGATACATAGCAATACACTTAATAGTTAATACTATACAAGAACTCAAAGCTTTTATCATCCTTTTTAAATGATTGGAGCAACCTATCCTTGGAAAAAAAAAATATATAGCAATACACTTAATAGTTAATACTATACAAGAACTCAAAGCTTTTATCATTCTTTTTATGTGCTTGGAGCAACCTATCTTGGAAAAAAAATAATAATATATATGCTTGTTTGGTCAACCTTTTCATGGTTATCAGGCAAGAAGATGATGTTTTTTTCCCTCCAAGTTTCAACAAAAGATAGCTATGGCAATTATATTTCCTTTTGTTTTTTCTGTATGAAACTTTCTTTTATTATGTTTATCCTTCCTTTTCTTCTAATTTATTTTGATCAGAAATTCAAACTTTCGGTCACATCTGCATCATCACACATATTAGCCAAGCCTTTCCGTAACTTTGGTTCACTTTTTAGTTAGATTAACATATTTATGCAAAATATACGGCAGCTACATCTAAAGATTTAGGGAAATAATAAAATAGGATAAAGAAACCACACTAACCGTCATGATTACTGCATCAACTTCTTGTGTGCTTTGGTTAGAATCACATGTAATAGACCAGTTTTGGGATGAGGAACTCCCATCATGACCATAAGCTAATGTCAAAACCTTTGCATTTAATTTAAGGTCATCTTTGCCAAGCTCTTTGCACAATGTATCTGTCAGTGTCTGTGCTGGATAAAATCATATGAATCAGATGAAAGGTATGTATCAAGGAGATTGATACGATATTCATATGGTCAATGGCTCTAATCAAGCATAGCACATGGTTCTCAGAGGAGTCACATTTTCACAATGATTCAGTACCTGCATCCCACCCTGGAAAGAAAATGAACCACGCTTATGTTTGTTATTTCTTGGTGCAGCCTTGTTTTCTCCAGTTTGGTCCCTTTTAGCAAATAACTTAGATTGCAAAGCCCCGGCTATAATGGAGCCAAACCTGAAATATAGAATATGTACCATATATTAACCAAACAACTAAAAAAATAAATGATATCTTAGATTCCCAAGGAGACTACCCCACAACTCCCACACCCACATTTTACTCATAAAGCTTAGTTATTTAAATGGTAACTCTCTCTGCCTAAACTTGAAATGGGATAGGATTGTTTAACAACTTCTGACTCCAGCGCTACCTTTGGGCTAAAATCTGTACCTAATAGCTAAGACAGAACAATTCCTACTCAAGTGCATAAGTCCAAGTGCCACAGTTTAATTTTAAAATACATGAAAAGAATAATATCTACTTGAAAAATAGCTATATAGGAATAGAGTCAACTTTGACAGATGTGTCATATTTCACCAGACCCTGTGGGAAGTATAACAATTTTTTCATGTCTAACAAATAATCATAACTAGTAGCCGTTTTCTTTAAGAAATAAGACACCCAGAGTAATGCTAGGGTCAAACTCTCACACAAACTTGATAAGGGACTTACGTATTATTAAGTGCCTAAGTCCTACATCGAGTAGTATGGGATGCTCGATGGAATATTTAAGTGGCTTGGTTCTTCCTTAGTAATAGCTAGATTTTAAGGGTTGGGGAACCCCAAGTGCTTAGATACTTATCAATTCTCTTAAACAGACTGCAGCCCCCAACTTGGTAACTAGTTCTCTCAGTTTGTATCTATTCTTTTTTCTTTTTTTAGTTTTTATATTATTGAATCAAAAAAATGTGCTCTTCATGGATGGAGGGAACTGGTTAAAATAAGAATAAAAAAAATTAAAAAATAAGAATAGATAGAAACTGAGAGAACTGGTTACTAAGTAAAAGAAGTAGAAAGTGAGGGACATTGTTTGGGATGATGATAGGCAGCAGCCCAATCAACAGCCCATTAGGCAGTCCAAACAAACACTAATCTGTTATGAGAGGAGAAGGAATAGGAATAAGCGTAACTGACGACATTAAATTCAGATGAGATCTTGCATTTACGGAATTCAGTTAATAAAAGAGTATTAATAGGGTTAGGAGGAGGGAGGGGAGAAGGCATGGGTTTTCTCTTATGTTGGTAGAGTGTTTGAGCTACTTAGTGCTCAGATGTCTTTAAGTGTTTGGCTTATTCTGAATCAATAAGAATTCCCCATTATTTCTATTCTATTCCATTCTTGTTTCCTTTTTCCTATCCTGGTACCTATCAGATGACTTCAGAGCACACTCTGAGTATGTTTGTTATATAGCTGTTAAAAATGTTGTTAGTTAGTTAGGTGAGATAGGAGGCAGGAATTCCTTTATATAATCCTCCTGCTGTAAATGAAAAATCATTCAAACTGGTTAAACCAGTGAGAAAAGGAGAGTGCTCCTTTTGGGGGTAAACTTGTTTACCTTGTTCTTTTGTACTTTTCAATTCTTGGTTAATAAAAAGGGAAGATTTCTGTGCTGATTCATCTGTAAGGGAGAATTTTCAATTGCTGGACTTTCAAGTTTTCAATCTCAAGAAGAGATACCTAATAGACATGGACCAATAATTGAGGGTGTGTTTGGGAGTGTGACCCTATTCACTAACAGTGAAAACTGAACAGGTGATGGACCTCCATAGTTCATATTATACAGATATCAAGTAAAATATCAGCTAGAGAGAAATTATGACTTAGCACCACCAGTTAAAATAACTTCAAGAGCACTAAAAGGAAGTTACAGGCAATACCTTTTCTCCAAATTCCATAGCTCTGGGAAAGAATGACGGACCTGTTTGAAATAAGATTAAGGAAATTAAAAACAAAAGTTAGAACAACTGAAAGAAATTACTTCCCCTAACTAGTTGAAGTAAATTTTTTCAGGTGGAATTTACCTCACTCCAAAACTAGTTAAAAATAGTAAGAGAAAAAATCTAAAATATTGGTATGACAGAGCATTTGCCCCAGCAATGCATGCTTTCACGTGTTTGATTGGCATTTGCCACCAAGACCAACTGCGTGATTTCTCTCTCTCTCTATTGGACTGACCTGTATTCCCAATACCTTCTTCCCAGGTTGATGTTAGTAGTGCCCTATACATCAAGGATGATGTGAATAGCGGTCAGAAGGGAGGCTAGGCCAAAACCGCTTTGCACAAGTGGCAGGTGGGTAGGAGGCAAGCAAGGGAAGGAATAGAGCGCACGGGGTAAAATATAAATATAAGGGGAGACAGGGAATGTGAGAGAAGAATTAGGTATAGGATTGAAGATCTTTGGCCTTTGAAAGCTAGCATAGTTACTGTTCTTTAATGTCTGTAGTTTCTTGGTTACATTCCCAGTTTTCTATAATAGAAAAAGAGGTTCCATTGCCATAGTTTAGGATATATTTTATTTCTATTTTCAAAAACTGTTTTTAGCTTTTGAAAACAGATATAGCATGACCTTTTTGTGGGAGCTTAGGCCTTGAGCTAGGAACAAATTCCACGGAAAAGAGACTGAAGAGAAGGAAGAAGAGTGGTAACGAAGAAAAGAAGGAAAACATCTTTCAGCACTTCAATTCACAGTCCCTGTTCTAACTTTCTTCTGTTAGCCTAACAATTAATTTTACTGTCACATATTATAGAAATGAAAAGCTTAATAGAGAAGCTACTATGATTACAAGATATAATATTCCAAAAGCAATGTTATCTATCAAAACCAGTCAGATCTAAAAGCCTTTCCCTCTTTAAGCTATTAGGTAGATACAGTGTATTAATTTGGATCATGATTAACACCTTGTATGATTATCCAATCTATATAAAACCACAATTCGAATTTAAAAGGATGAAATATGAAATATAGTGAAAATAAATTAAATTCTGAGAATTAACTCACAGAAAGAGATTCAGGATCTGCTCCACTACTGCCTCCAACAAAAGGATCGATCAGATAGTCAACAACCTTCAAATGGTTTTGTTAGAACAAGGTGTAAAACAGCCCAATCCAAATAATAAATATTATGCTCAAAGATGTGTGTACTGCACACTGCAAGCATATAACATGGTAGTCGCAAGCAGAAAAACATCTAATGGAATAAAGCTATTGTAATGTGGTCTATACCTCTTTCCCAAAATGACGTTCAAAGAACCTACCAACACTGCAAGAAATAAAGCATAACAAAGGCTAAGAATATTACTTTTATGATATTGTAAAATATAACATAGACAGAGAGCAAGATTCTGTAGAACTTGATGCCATTAATCAATGTTTACTGAACCTTTCCTCAGAATTTTCATCACACACATTAGAGGGGCCACTTCTTTTCCACATAAATGGTTCAAAAAAGACCTGCATCTGCAAATTTAGAAAGTTAAGTGGGCAAGTTATCCTCTTAAAGCTGGATGAATGAATTTTTCTAATTAGCTACCTTTAGAAGAGTTGATAAATACAAGTAACAGAACTAATAAAAAGGAAAAAGATAAGGAACAAACAGCACGAATAAATAAGTTCTCATGTAAATCATAAATTAATCCAAAATTCCAAATAATATCCAGAACTTTCATTTTCCTTCTGGTTTTGATGTTTGGCATCAACTTCCTTGAGTGCATTAATGCCAGATTCCCATGTTTGATATTCTTAGTAGAAGATCTATTTCATGGGCAAGTACTAAACCTTGACATGAATAAAAAAGACGTACAAATCTTTGCAAATCAGAGTGATCAACCTCTTACTAAATTTAAAAGGATAAGGAAAAAAATAAGGCCTTAGCAAAAATCTGTTGGGTGATCCATGTTTGTTAGATGTAACATTAATCAAATAGAAAATGTTGAATAATACAGCAAAATTCTAAAGCTCAAGAAGCTTGAAGACCCTTAGACATGTCAGAAATAAACCTTTGCTTGTGCAGAAAGCAGTTTGCTCTTCAGTAGTGCAGCAGGATTTGTGGGTACCTGATTAAAAAAGTTATCATATCTTATATTTATTATGAGACAAAGATAGCTGCAAAACATGAAAACCAATTTAAAAAGTTAAATAATCCGAAATAGAAAAGCAAGAATCAACATTATACAAAAAGACAAAGTTGTAAGATATACCAGAAGTGGTGCCCCATTTTTCACAATATAGCGCTTATGCTGTGATATTGGCTGTTACATTAAACAATCTCAATCTTAATCACAACTGAAACAAATATTAATAGATCAACCAATAATACTCTTAAACTTCCCTTTTCAACGATAAAAAGAAATCAATATTGGAAAATAAATGAAGAAAATTGCTTTATATTATCAGGAAAACACAGTCTCAGACAGTGTTGTTTTAAGCTAAAAATCCTTACAAATTGTTGCTTTTCTTGAAGTCCAAGAGCATCAATCAAACTTTTAACCTCAATATCACTTTCAGTCTGCACAAGGTGAACAAAATTCAACATCATTAAGAACTTCTGTTAAAGAACATATCGAATAAAGGGTAAATAACAAATAACCATGATATTTAAGTCAGTTTCAACTTTTAAATAAGAAGATGATTTTGTAACTGCCCCCCCCCCCCCCAGTTGGTGTGTTTTATAGTCTTGACATCTCATAGGTCACATGAGAAGCACGAACCTTCAAAAATAAAAGGATTAGTAGCTTGCAAGCTGGCTCAACTACATCTACCCCTACCAAGGACGTGTTAACTTGCAACTTTTTTTTTTCATTCTAACCCAACCTTAGGAGGGTTGTGTCACAAAATGAACTTTATGTATTAAAGTTGAAAATAGTTGAAACATCAGAAGGGTTATTTGAAAATTTTCCCACACTAAATTCAACTTGTTATAAATACTTTTGGAATTTGATTGAATACAGATCCATGATAAACTTACCATTGTATTGGCTCCCTCGTCCCAGATTAGATCATCCCTAGAAACACTTCTCAACCTCCCTCCAGCTCTTCCTTCGGCTTCAAATACAGTGACATCCAGGCCATGTGATTTCAATTTGTAAGCCGCAGCAAGCCCACTTGACACAACCGTACAAAGTTAGCAAGAGTTAATGGTCATGAATATTTAAAATCTCAGATGTACCAATGGTTGAGAAGTATATCATGGTGGATGCAGGCACCAAATATCCTTCATATAATACAATAGACCATACTACATGACAAGTCATCATATTTCAGACAAATAGAAACAATGAAACAACCTGAAATGACATCATGTCATTGTTCCTTTTAAATTCATTTACTTACACACTTCAATTCAACATAAAACCAATGGCAATGGTATTAAAAACAATTTCCCAGGACAAGAAGGGCAAGGTTTCATGCTACCAATGACAAGCATAAATCCAGCCAAGCCAAAAATAACAATCCAAACTGTCAATTTGACAAAATTAAGAGCAAATAAATTCAAGCATAAGCAGCAACAAAATAATATACATGGAGAAAAAAATACAGACAAAGACAAATGCTAGCAACAGACTTTCACACTCTTTTCAACATTCTTTCAGACACTTTTCTCAACATACTGTTTATGTCTAAGGTGAATTTCACATAATAACAATCAGTATACTGAAAAAGAACATGTCACTAGCATATCTAAAAACCACATATACGAACATTAGTAGAATTGATTTTGAATATAATTGATTTCGAAATGATGAGATTTATGTTAGAATGTTCTTATTAGATAACGAAGTTTGTAGTAAAATTCAGTAAAAAAAATTTTATCCAACAAAGAAGATGCTCAAAGTTGCTTCAACATAGAATCAATTCAAGGCCTAAAATCAATTCTGGATTCTCCTTTAACATGAAACCAAACGTGACAAAATTTATCTAATATCAATTCTGCAGTTGAAATCAATTTTCCAACGCGAAATTAAACATGAACTAGAATGATAAAATTAAGCAATAACCTCACCTTACCCCAGCCCCGACAACAGCAACTCTTTTTACAGATCCTGCGGACCCAAAAGTACCAAGTCAAGGCTTAGAATATATAAGCAATTTTGGAAGACACAAATCTCATGAAGCAAGGATTATGAAGTAAAATTATCACACATTCTCTAAGTTGTGCCAAGTTTGAGCATTGACATACCCTTCAACTGAATATGAACCTAAAGAAAATTATTTGAATTTATAGTTCAAGTGATGATTATTCTGATTACAATAATAAGGTGTAAAATAAATAGGGAAATGTGAGTGTTTGAGAGAAAGAACAGAGCTTACTCGGGTTATCGTCTTTTGCAGATGAAGCCATAGTCTCTTTCTTTCAGGCTACGCGCAGGGATTGTTGGATATGGAACAGTGACAGTTATCTCACTGTCATCTTCTCTTCGTTTTTTTTTAATGAATTAATTAACAAGGCATATGTTGACAAGTTCTTTTCCTGAGTCTAGCCATTATATTAAATAACATATTTTATATTATTAAATTGATGAAGTTAACTTTTTAATTAATTTATCTTTATATAAAAATTATAAATTAAAGTTGAGTTGACTTGACTTAATAAACTGAATGTTTACCAATTTAATTTAAGTCAAATTTGAATAGGAAGAAAAGTATATGTTGACGAGTTTAAATTTGGTTAAATTAAAGTGTATTTTCTTTAAAATTGTATTTGTTTTTAATTTTAAAAATTATAATTAATCAGGCATGTAAATATAAAATTATTCTTGCATTTTAGAGAACACTTTAGAGATTTTCGTGCATTTACGTGGCTTATAAAAATTGTTTAAAATTTGTGTGTATTCATAATTATAGGAAAAAGGTAAAATTTAAAAGTAGAGGAAATGGTATTAACCTCTTCTAAGGTTTTCCTAAATTACAAAAATTACCACTTTAATTTTTGAGAAGCAAAAATTCCCCTTATGTTAACTTAATTTGTTAGCGTCTGTTAAGTTTTCATGTTCGTTGATACTTATTGTTGATGGAAGGATTTAAACACATTATTTTTCCATCCCTCTTCTTCTTTCACCTTTGAACTTCTACTTCCAATTACCATTTCACCTAATCACTCTTGATGTTAATCGGCTTGTGCTCTTTGTAGAATGGTTTTGATGATTGTATTTCAATTTTATTTTATGGTACAAATTGATGCTTAGATTGTTTTGAATAGATGATTATTGTAACGGGGTTATGAAACTTAGTTTTATTTATTAATTTTGTTCAAATTTTTGTAGTTCATAATATACCAAAAAAGTTTCAGTCAACTAGCATGATGGAACAATTTAAGAAATTTTGTGTAATGGAATTGAAGTGTAGCACCGGAGTAAAATTGAATATTTAACAATTACGAGGCAAATGAAAATACAAATTGATTCGTTTCGAAATAAAAAAATGTCAAAGTTAATTTAGGCTCTTTAATTAAACTTTTCTCAAAACGTCTCAATTCTACAAATTTTTTCAACAAACTCTGCTCGCGTGAGTTTTCTTAGCAATGTAAGTCTCCTCACTGTTGAAAGTTCAATATTGGAGGAGTGTAAAGTCCCACATCATCTAGTGATGAGACCTGTTACATATATATAAGTGAGAGGCAAACCTCATTTCATAAGCTGGTTTTATGGGGTTGAGTTAGGCCCAAACCAAATTTCTACATGGTATCAGAGTCTATCCTAAATGTCAATAAAGATGTTGGGTCACCCATTGGACTAATATTGGACTAGTGGGAGGGGTGTGTTGAAAGTCCTACATTATTTAGTGATGAGACCTGTTACATATATACAAGTGAGGTGTTGCATATATATATAAGTGGGGAGTAAACCTCACTTCATAAGCCGATTTTGTGGGGTTGAGTTAGGCCCAACCCAAATTTCTACACTCACCACACCCAACTTCTCATAACATTCCTTTTTTTTATCCCATCGATGTAATGCTAACAAACTTCCACACACCGAAACATGCATTCAAGAACCCAACAACCCATCAACATGCATGTTCAGTCATATACAAGGATTGAAAGATGGAGAAAAAACCCTTTTACCTTTAAAAAAACGTTGGTTGATAAAGAGAAAAAGACTTGCATTGACTCCTCCACAAGCTCACGATTGCTCTTGAGGAAAGGGAGAAGATGACAATGGTCCAAAACAAGGCTCACAATCATGATAGTGATTTCCAAACTCAAGCTCAAAGCTCTCACTCCTTCAAGTCCCCACAGTTGCACAAGAAACAAAAAGTTGCATGCAAAAGAGAAAGAAGAGGTGCATAGGTGATTCTAATTGGAAGGAGAAGTGTTTAATTTTCAAATTTGGCTTGCAAAGCAAGTGTTCAACAGAAAGGAAAAATAGTCAATTCAATGCCACGATTTGGTAAGAGACCAAATTGTCCAACCAAAAGGTTAAGAAACTACTAACGTATTTCAGTCAAATTCCAATGGGATTCTAGTTTCACCGGACGACTCTAAAAAAATATTAATTTAATTAAAGAATATAAAAATATTCTTAATTTAAATAATTATATTCAATCTTATAATTATCTAAATTTATCATTAAATTAATTTCCTGACAAAAAAGGAACTTAAATTAATTAATTAGAATTTAACTTATAATTGACAAATCATAATTTAAATTCCACAAACTTGATTAATTTATTTAATAGGTTACACAATATATTAAGCAAATGAAATAAGCAAATGAACATAAAATATTTAAATTTCGATGACTAAAATTAGTCTACTTTGATCATTCAAACCTCCATCAATTTTCTCTTTTTTGGAGCAATTCCTTTTAATGTGTCTTTTCCTTTGACCGTTATAACATGTTACTTCCTTGTTAGGACTTCCTTATGCCAAAGGTAAGTAGTTACCTTATGGTTAAACACTCTCTCGCTTGAGCAAGAGTCCCTCACTTGAGCGAGAACACACTAAAAAATACTCATAAATAAGTTAAGTTCTAAGTTTGATAGTTAATAAACTTAAATATTCATTCTCATGCATACACACATAAAACATAGAAACAAAGGAAATCTCATATATTGAAATTTTTGGAGTATTACAAGAACCATTTTCAATCAATGTTGGTTAATGCATTTTTCAGTGTTGGATGTTTTTGGTCGATGTTAGTTGGGACATTTTTCAACTGACGTTAACTATGACATTCATGTTTCAGTTGACGACAATAAGGGTATTTTCAACTAACATTAGTTGAAAAATCATCTGGTAACACATTTTTTAGGTGACGTTAATTGATTCATTTTCCAAATGACGTTGATTGAGGCATTTTTTGGTTGACTTGGGCTAGGGAATTTTTTGCCCAAAGTTGGCTAGTTAAATTTGTAGTCGACACTGATTAATTCATTTTTTGGTTAACATCAGCTAAGAATGTTTTGACTAATGTGGGCTAAGTAAATTTTTGACCGACGCCAGCCATTCATTTTCTTTCTTCAATCTTTTGATTTCAGAAATAAACGTATCCTTTTCAGACTCAGATGATTTTTCATCTAATACTTCCTTTTGTAGTAACTCGTTTTCAGTTCTCAAAGTAGCATTTTCTTCCAAAGTTTGTTTCAACTTGGCTTTGCATACTTTGTATTGCTCAGCAATAAAATGTGAGTTAGCCAAAAGTATATCATATGAAATTTCTTCTGATTCTGACTCAGACTCAGATGAAGAGGATGAAGAAGTTTTAGATTCAATTACCTCGATGAGAGACAGAATCTCCAGCCATGAGACAGATATTTGCAGTCTCTTCCTCTTCAGTGGATTCCTCTGAACTTTCGCTATCAAGATCTTCCCAAGTCACCAAACTCTTCTTTCCCTTGTCTTTACGAGGATTCCATCTTCTCTTTAACCTTGGACACTCTGATCTCATGTGTCCAGGTTTTCTGCATTCATAGCAGATAACTTCTGAGCTCTCCTCCTTACTCAAAGGTTTTTCAGTGAGCTTCTTTTCTTTCTTCTTGAAGAAGCGTTGACCTCTCCCATTTTTCATTATCATCTTCTTAAAGCGTCTGGCCATGAGAGAAATCTCATCATCAGACGATCCGTCAGACGAATCAGACTCAGTAGTGTCAGCTTTCAGAACTTTGTCCTTCTTCTTTCTTTCCTTCTTAGGAGTTTCCTCCTTCGGCACGTTGTTGACAGTTGAAAGAGCTATGGGCTCTTGAACTTTGATCTTGTCTTTCTTACACAGAAGTACCTCATGCACTCTCAAGGCTCCTATTAACTCATCAAGAGTTAATGTCTTCATATCGTGTCCAACTGAGATGGCAGTGGACATAGCTTCCCACGGAGGAGGAAGACTATCCAATATCTTCATGTTCTCTGGGCCTTGGTGAAAGTAATGTCCAATGCAGTGAGTCCATTTAATATTGTTTGGAATCTTCCAAACATCATGTCAATGGATTCTCCTTTCTTCATTGAGAACATCTCATATTCTCTTTGAAGATTAGCGGCTTTCCTCATACGCACATCCTCAGTTCCTTCATATGAAATCTTGAGGGCATCCCAAAGCTCTTTAGCGGTTTTGTAGGCACAGAATCTGTTGTATTCTGTCCTTGATAATGCACACATGATGGCATATCTAGCTTTGTTGTTGAGTTCCATAAACGAGTATTCTTCATTTCCCCATTCAACCTCGGGTTTGACAATAGGGATGTCTCCTTGAGTTATGATGTTCTATAGTCTGTACTGGGTGGATTTGATGTACATCTCCATCCGATCAGCCTAGTAGGGATAGTCATCTCCAGAGAACGCTGGCGGCTTGTTCATGGATGACCCTCCAGACAAAAACGAAGGTCCTTGAGACTCCATTTAGGATCTTTTCCTCTAGCAGCTGTAAAGAGCTCAACCCTTAGAGGCTGAGCTCTGATACCAAACTGTAAAAGATAGAACACAAGAAGGGGGGATTGAATTGTGTTGCTTAAAAAAAATTTCTTTCGTCTGTGTGTTTAAATATGTTCAGACGAAACAATCTTAATCTTCAAAGGTTGATTTTAATAAACAGACGTTATGGTTTAATTGTCTCCGTTAGACAAATACTTAATAACACAAATACATAAGTATTTTTATACTGGTTCATCTATGCAAGACTACGTCCAGTTACCCAGTAACAACTGAGTTTTCACAACAAACCGTGAAAGGGTTACAAGTATTATTTGCTCCCAGCCACTTCTAGCTATAACGCGATATTCTTTGAACACAGCCTTCGCAGGCTAAACAACAAGGGTATTCTTTGAATAACCAGTCTCCTTAGGCTAAAACACCACATAAGTGGATTTAAAAGAGTTCTATAAAAAGAGAGTTTCCTCTTCGCAGAAAGGGTTTTACAAGTGAAGAGCAAAAGTAACAGAGAGCGAATTCACAATAAGGTAGAATATTACAGCGTGTTCGCCAACTGAACTTTGAAGAAACGAAGTCTTTAAATAGGCAAAATCTTCAGATATCTGTTAGACACAGAAGAAAGTCGTTGAGCATTTTCCAAGCGAAGTCCAAAAAGGTGTCAGAGAGCACTTGATTGATTGGTGGCATGTGCAGCGGATATAGATAGCGTGCACAGTATTTTTTCTGACTTATACAGAGATTTGATAGGAAAAGGTGAAGACCTTTTCGAGTTGCATATGTAGGCGTGAATCCCCATACTGATCTTGGATACTTCTAAAGAGTACTTCTTAAGATTTGAAATCTTGGCGCGAGTGACTCATACTTTGCTTCACTTCTTTGGCAGACGATGAACTTCTTCAGTCATAAGAGTTTTTGTCTTAGCCTATCGTCTGATGACTTGATTTGAGACAGACGAATGACTTGCTCGTTGCGTCTGACTTGATGTTCCGTCTGTCTTGTAATAATCAAAACTTTAGAGATGTTAATCATCTTGATCTAACAGTCTTAACATACAAATGAGAAAAATAGTTGTATTATTGTATCTATGAAGACACGAAAGAGAAAACCCCTATTCTCTGTCTTTTATGTTTTCTATGCATGTTTATGTGTGTTTATATTCATATTCTTCCCAACAAATTAATATCTAGATTTTATGCATAGAGGGACTTATGAGAGTGAGAGAACACCATTGATAGTGGGTTAAAGCATTAATGTGAATGTGCTTACATGGTTACTAGGAGTTCCATACTTGGGATCGGTGCATGAAGATGAATGTCATTCTTGGATTTTAAGAAATTGACAAAGTTGTAAAAATTGGGTTTCAAGAATCTCTTGAGAATGCCTTAGAAGAACAAAAGAAAACATATAATTAGAACAAAAAATTGGATTGCAAGGTTTAGGTTATATTACATTAGTTTCTGAAAAATTTAAAAAGTCACAATATTAAAGCAAGTGTGGGATATTCTAAACAATCATATGGAAATTTTAGGAAAATGAAGAAAGTAAAGTTATATTTTGTTCGAAGATTGTATTAACTACTATCCTTAACTAATTAAGAGATTATCACAAAGTATTTCAACAGAATCCAAAGTGTGTCAAATTCAATGTGAGCATGTGATGAAATGTTGGCTCATTCCAAGATTGTTTAAATGTACTTAGAACTTTAACTCCTCTATTTGACCATATAATAGTTGCTATAGAGGAGTCGAAAAATCTTGAGATTATGACTATTGAAGAGTTGCAAAAATCTTTAGAGGCACATGAGCATAGAGTAATTCAGAAAAACACTAATGAAAATGTTGCAAAACAAGCTTTGAAGGCCAGAACTAGTCAAAAGAAAAGAGGTTTTGGTGACTGGAATGAAAAAGGTAAAGAAAGATATAAAGGAGGTAGAAGTGGAGATCCAAATGGGTTTATTTCTCAAGATCACTCTCGTGCTAGAATTATCAATAAGCAGAGAGCTAATAGAAAATCTAGAGGGAGAAGTAGTAAAAAGAATCATGAAAAGAGAAGAATGTAATACTATAACTATGATAAATTTAGTCACTACTCTTATGAATGTTGGCAGGATAGTAATGGCAATGCCAACAACAAGCGCAAAAAAAAATGATGAGATTCATTTGGCATAAGATGATCATGGATCTTATTTAGATCAAGTTGTATTAATGGTGATCACAAACAGTTATGAAGATTGCTCTTTATGGTACCTTAATACTGGATGCTCGAACCATATGACAGTGAATAGGAATTGATGGATTGATCTTAATCCAAATGTTAAAAAAATGTGAAGCTAGCTAACAACAAAACCATTTATGTAGAAGAAATAGGGAAAGTGACGATCACACGCAAGGTTGGGATGAAAACATATATAAATGATGTGTCGTATGTGCTGATACGCACTATTGAATGCAATCAAATTACACTAAATCGGCTGCACTTTGCAGTATTAGTAGACCTAAAGCATTTCTCACAGATTACTCTATAATTGTCACTTGGTCAAAAACAAAATTGAATTGGGGAAGATTCAATGCAAATATAACCGATGTAAAAGCAATCAGAAATCAAAATAAAAGCAAAGATAAGTAGATATCAATGAGAAAACAGAACAAGAGATAAATGCACTAAATGAAAGCTCAACCTAATTCTTTTCAACTCCTCATTCCTGCATTGGTTCAATTATTGGTAGAAAATACATGTGCATGATAATAAAAACTACAATTTTATAAATCAATTAACTTCCTGGAACTCTATGGTCACAAAAGATATTCATCAAACACTTGACGCACAATAATTCACATAATCATATGAGATGCACACATGGTGTGATTCATATTCAACTTAGAAAATATGCAATTACCATCAATCAACAACAATAACAAATAGAAAATTGAGTCTAATTTTGTCAATCAACATCAATTAATTCATGAATTTCCAAATTGAAGAACAAAACCTAAGGAATAAAAGGAGCTTACAAGAACCAGATTAAAGTAAAGAGGTTAACTACTCATAATTTCACTTAATCACTCAAAAACAAAATTGCAAAATTAAAAAGAAGAAGAAGAGAGTGTTGGACAACAACCAAAGAACAGAGAACACAAAAGAAAAGAAAAGAGAGAGCAAGACACATAAAAACTTAAATTGAAAATTGCTTAAGTGTGGAATGGCCAGGTCTGAATGTGATTTTACATTTAGTTAGTCATATGCTAGTTACATGCTCATTTAAGTTGTTGGGTGTCACTCTTCAAGTCCTGGTCAGAGCAAAAATAATGTGTCAATTAAATTTACATTGGGCTCGAAGTTACAAAGACACAAACTTCCCATAAGGCTCCAGTTTTAGGATTTTAACGTCAAGTTGCAGCCACTTTTTGACCCATTTTCAACTCAAATTTGGCCTTGTCTTCTCTAATAGCACTTGTAGATCTTTAAGTTATATGCAAAATGAGACAAAGATCAACTAAAAGAGAGGTTTGTAACAAAAGCTATGACCGAAATACAAAAAAATGTGCAAGCTGGAAAAAATTTGATCATTAATGCAGTTAAAGCCCAATTAGCCCAACCAATTAATTAAGAATGGTCTTAAACACACTAATTGAACACTAATCACAATCTATTTATTATTATTAATAATTGTTAAGAAAGTGATAAAAATAATAATATATCATGTGCCAACAATGAAGAACAATTTACTTGGTTTGAGGTAGTTATTAAAAAAGAGCTTCACCATGGTAATGCAATAAAATCACATTGAAATCTATGATTCTAATTGAAGGGTGGTATTCAAGGCTCCCCTTTCAATGAATAGAACATTCAAAGTCAATTTAAATGCTACTACATTTCAATGCTTATCCACCATCAACACTAAGGAAGAATGTTGACTATGACATTATAGTTATGGTCTTTTAAACTTTAAAGTTTAAATCAAATCAACAATAACAAATGGTGTTCAGTTTGCCACTGGTTAACTGTCCACAAAAAACACGTGAAGGATGCTCGAAAGCCAAACAACTAAGGAAAATTTTCAAGATTACTACACCTTTTGGTATTGTCCGCTTATATGTATGTGGACCTTTTCATACTCCATACTTTGTTGCCAATAGGTATTTTCTAACCTTTTTAGATGAATTGACTAGAAAATTTTGGATATGTCTATTGAGAGATAAAAGTGAAGTGTTCTCTCTATTTTTGAAATTCTATACCTTAGGTTGAAACACAAATTGATTTTAAGTTTTAGATACTAAAAACAAATGGTGGTGGTGAGTATAATTCTAAAGAATTCAATAAATTATGTGTTAGAGAGGGTATTGAATGTAACGACCTACTGCCTTTACATGACAAACTTTAAAGGGGAAATCAAATAATTTTGAATTTAATGGAAACTCTGTTTAATTTAATTATGAAGATATGTGCAATATTTTTTAGTTTTAATCAATTAACCACGTTATTCATACAATATTAATTCATTGTGTGGGATATGAATATATAATAATGTGTAATTAGTCATATACAAACTATTTGTTCATATATCATCTGACCTCATGACCTTCAATCAAAATATCATAAATCAAAACATGGGACCCAACAGACTCTAGAGCCGATCTAACAAGAGCATCAACAATACACAGAAGATTTTTATTAAATCTTTGTTGACCAACTTCACTTCTAGCTGGTCCAACAACTCAAGAAGGTTGAATTTTGTTCACATCAACTTTGTCATATGCTCCACACAACCTTACATCAAAATATCATAAATCAAAACATAGGACCCAAAAGACACTAACAAGAACATAAATAAAACACAGAAGATTTCATTAAATCTTTATTGGCTAGCTTCACTCCCAGTCGGTCTAACAACTCTAGAAGGTTGAATCTTGTTTTCATCCACTTCATCACGTTCTCCTCCAAATACGTCATTTGAGATCCTTACAGGCACATCCATAATGTAAACAATGTAAGGATGAACTTATAGAATAAATGCATATAAACATAACAATAGTAAATATCCAAAATAGATAAATCACAATTACTAATGGCCAATATTCATTCAATATGTCAATCCAATTAATCCCACATAGTACAAATCTATTTTCATAACTTCATTTATGCACTCGACCCTAAGAGAAACCACTCACAACTCATATGACTCTTACATATGTGACTACACGGAGATTTTAACTTATTATGAGTGACTATTTTGAGACATTCATTAACATAGTCCTTATTTTCCCTAGACCTCTTAAATCCCTTTGAAATAAGCATTGAGGAAGCTCATAACTAACCTTATGGAGTATACGACAAGGTTATTTAGGATAGGTATACGTGAGTAACGATTTTACCACGACATAAGAATCATGACATCATTGGCCTTAATTTGGAATTCACCTGTCTACCTATCCCTTAGGGTCATCTAGTAGCCCTATGAATCAACTCCAGCATTAGTTGGGACACCATTTGATTTAATATCAAGTCAGTTCTGACTTACATGCCTACTTGTATCACTTCCCAAAAACATACAACTTGGACATGCACCCCATGTCCCTCAACCATATATTTCCTCACCAAAATACATTGACCTTGGCGACTTCTAAGGTAAATGCTATCAATACACATCATAAGCACATATTTCTCAATGAAATATTATATCAATTCATAACTTTGTACACATTTCAGAACTCACCACCAATTATCATATACCATTCAAACCAAGTTATAGAGAAAATTTTTGCCAAAGGTTTTCAAAACATTATATACTCAAACGTTTTTCTCATTTTAAAGGAATTTTACAAAATTTTGGTAGAATCCCCTCTATAATTTGGATATTTTGCCCAAAAAATCTGGTTATCATTTTAATCAACTTCAATCCAGGCAATCAACAATTCAACCATGTATTTAGATATTCATCAAAGTAAAATATCATTATAAGTGTTTGTGACTTACGTGTCCAGATCTTCAATATCAACAATCATAATCTAGCTCACACACAACACAATATTATGCCCGAGACTTACACTTCCCAAGTCTTTCATAACATATCTTAATTTAATATTTCTAACTATCAATATATTTCATCTATTGAAATTCAAAAAATTTTATTTTTCAAAAGCCAAGACACAAATCAGCAACAGACAACCATGTGGTATTTTGAAAACATAAAACAATTAAGGATAAGGTCCCTTTATTCTTGAAGCATGAATGAGTCCCTAAATCTCGATATCGATGTGTTTTGTAAGAGCTCAAACGTAATGTTACCTTGCTTCTATAACTTTGATCATCTCAAATTATTTATAAACTTAGAAACAACTCATTTTAGACTATTTTATCGCATTTACGTTTTGCACTTAGGGCCAAAAAGGTCCACTTACAATATAAGACCTAACTTGCCCTTAAGAGCACAATAATCCAAAAGACATCTTTTTTAAATTTCTATCGCACCATTGTGATTGAAGTTCACCAAGGATTTAAAAATGTGGTTAGTTATAAAAAAAAGTACCACACACAACTATCGATTTTCATGACTTTAAACAAAAGGTTCAATTTTTAGACACCCAACCAATTACAAGCCTAAATATATCAAGAATAAGAGTTACTTAAGGGTTTAGTAGTGGGAAGTTCACTCCCTGGCTCATATTTACAAAGTTTCATCGAACTCATTGAAACCTCAACTTATGGGGGTAATTCTAATCGGTTCAAAATGGAGAGAAACACTTGGGTGTTGTATTTTGTGGTGGATCTAAGTGCTTATATTTGAGAAAGGCTTGACAACACAACTTTTGAGGAAGGAAGGTATGGGGTGGAAGATTGCATAAAACGTGAAAGGGAATCCTACATTAGTTGTTTTTAGTTTGATGCACTTGCTTGGATGTTGTACGAAATATCTAGGGGACATATACAATTATACACTCGCATAGGTGACATACAAATTTTCCTAGGCAAAAGTATAAAATTGGACACTTTCCTGGGCGAAGATCCAACCACTTGGATGAGTTAATTTCACTTAGAATTTCATCCTTCGACCAAAAAGGAACCAAAAAACATGGGATAGAAACACAAGCACTCTCATTCACGTCTGAACTTACAAATACAGGTGTAAAATAGTCTTTTAATATCAGTTTTAGATCACTTTCAACATCAGTCTGAACTGATGTTAGAAAAGGCATTGTTAAAAGTCAGACACTTTTGACATTTGTTTCATGTCTGGTGTTAAAAATAATTGATATGGTCATTTGTTACGTAGCTAATGTTAAAAACAATAATGCAAGTTCTATATTTAACATTATATAAAGTCGTGACAAATGTAAATGATTATATATTTAACATTGGTTTCGATCATGATCGAAATTAAATATAGGTTTCAAAACAATATTTGGTTTGTTTTGCAAACAAACCTTTATTTTATAAATAAATCAAATACATGTAAAATTTCAAACAAACCACATAAACAGTACAATGTTATTGTTGTCTAATTATATTTCAAATTAGTATCCTAGGAGATTTAGGTAGTTAAAATCAAAATCAAATTATTCAAATTTAATTTAATTTTATCTATTTTATTTTAGAAGATTCATCTAGTTGAGAACACACCTTAAAAATTAATTTTATCTTTTTTTCCAATTTTGATTTGATTTTATTTCTTTTATTTAAATTTGATTACTCTAAAAGCACTTTAAAAATTAAATGGGAAGAACTTAAACATCTAGTTTGTGGTACCGATGGATTGCACTTGCAACAACAACAATTTTTTCTGCAATAAGGTTTATAATAGGTGTAGCGAAGAGGCGAGGGACAAGAGAGGCAACGGAGAAAGTATTTCAGAGGCGAGAATACTCACAAAGTTGGTAACATTCATGGGTAGGGCATTCATGGTGGTGTTTGCAAGTTCAGATGGTGGCATTCAGGACATTCACGAAAACAACGTCCACGATAGTGTGAGGGTAACATTCTGGTGGTGAATATTGAGGTCTTAATGATGAGTATGCTGGCTTGTGGAGTTTGTTCTCATTAAAGAGCAAGAGAAGAAAAGAAAGAGTAAAAGAGATCGCACGCGTAAAAAAGTCAAAAGATAAGGATATTGATAAAATAAAATATAATAATGCATATTTAATATTAATCCGTATTTAGTTGATGTGCAATATATTTAAAGAAATTTAAAAAATAAAGGTATCGATAAAATAAGATATAATAATGAATATTTAACATTGATTCTCAATTAGTTAATATGAGATATATTAAAATAAATTCAAAAATAAAGACACTAAAAAAATAAAATATAATAATTGATATTTGACATTGACCTTAATTAGTTGATAAGAAATATATTAAAAGAAATTCAAATGGCAAAATTATTAATAAAATAAAATATAACAATGGGTATTTAACATTGACAACACACTACACACCTCAACACAATGGCTTAATTAATAGGAGGAATAGGACTTTACTAGATATGTCTCGAGTGAGGCATTGACCACTACTACATATGAATTGAATTGATGTTCTAAAAAATAATCTAAAATAGTAACACTTAAAGAAGCTTGGTGTAGAGATAAGCCTATTATGCATCATTTAAGGATTTTTTTATTCATTATGTTGCAAAACATTCATGATGAGAGAAAAAAGAAGCTAGATGATAAGCGTGAAGCTCTTATACTAGTTGAATATCATTCAATTGTGATAAGCAAAAATGTCAGTATGAATGAAATTGCATCATGGAATTGAGAAATTGAATTTGAAACTCATACTCTATATATCTTTAAAGAAAGTAAAAAGACGATAGCTTCTCAATTCCATCTCAACTTACTATAAAAATATACAAAAGAGTGAGATTCCCTTCAAATAGATTTACAAATCATAAATTGTAAAGTGATAATGTAATTTCTGTTAGTGATGAGATGGTAAATTTACATATACCACAGACACTAAAGGGGTTAGAAGTAATTGAGAAAAATAAGACTTGAAAATTGATGGATCTACTACAAAATAAACACCCAATCGATGTGAAATGGGTATTTAAAGTTAAATTCAAGTCAAATGGCACAATTGCAAAGCACAAAGCCAAGTTAGTAGCTAAAGACTTCCTTCAAAGCAAAGAAATGATTACATAGATGCAAGGATGGAAATAAATAATTCAACTTGTAATTACTGTTGCTAGTTTTAGAAGTTGGACCACATACCAACTTGATGTTAAATCAACCTTCCTCAATGACCACTTAAAGGAAGAGGTGTATTTCCTACCACCACCAGGATTTGAAAAGAAGGGAAGAGAGCATAAGGTGTATATACATGAAGAAGATTTTATATGGCCTCAAACAAACCCATGAGCTTGGAATAAGTTTATTAATGTTTTCTTATCCAAGTAAGACTCTATGAAGTGCGCAATGAAATTTAGTGTGTAAATAAAAGAAACTTCAAAAAAAAAAAAAACTTACTTTTTATGTGTCTTTATGTGGATGATTTAACTGGCATATGAATTGATCATGGTGAAATTGAGCAATTCAAATAGGATGAAATCAAAATTTGAAATATCTAACTTATGAATTCTTAATTATTTTCTTGGGTTCTTGAATTTATACACACCCATAAAGGAATATTCCTACATTAGAAGACATATACTTGTGAGGCACAGAAAAAGTTCAATGTGGAAAGTTGTAATACAACACCTACACTAGTGATAGCAAAATGAGATTGACTGCATAATTGAATAAGAAAATTGTAAATGCAAAATTGTTTAAGTAAATTAGAGTTAATGGTGTTACCATGTTACTGAATAATACAAGTTTATATTAGCTATAGAGTTAGGTTAGTTAGTAGATTTATAAATGATCCCATAATATCTCGTGATTGCACCTATACATATATTGATATATCTAGAAGATATTCATGATTATGACCTACTATTTCCAAAAAGAGATGATCATATTTATATAAATATAGAAGCTTTTTCTAACTCTGATTGGTATGATAATAAATTGAAGACTAAATTCACATTTGACTATTTATTCAAGTATTATGAATGCATCAATTTCCTAATGTAAGACAGAATACATAACATTAAGCTACATGTTAGAGCCTATGACTAGAGGCATTGTTGAAAGAACTAGAAATGCAGTATAACAAAATCAATACAACTATTTATTGACAACAAATCAACTATAAGTTTATTTAAAAATCCAGTGTCATTGTAAAAACAAACATATAAAAACATTTATTCTGACACATGTTTTTAGTAAATCATTTAAGCAAGAGAGATTTAGAAAATTAAGAGATTTGTTAGAAATAAAATTGTTGAATATTTTGGATTTTGAATTAAAGGAGAGAATTATATAAAAATTCAAAATAAAATCGGTTATTCTGTTGAAAGATTAATAGAAAGATATTGTTATAGTATTTTTCATATAAATAATTATATTCTTTTTATTCTAAAGATACATGAATGAGAAAACATTTATTCTGTTATATCTTTTTATTCATCTTCTTCCCCTTACTTCTTTCTTGGATTTGTTGGAAATAATAGTCGGTGTCGTATAACTATCCCTGAGGTTTCTTGTATGCAGCAAGTCAAATCTAAGTGTAATAAGTTCACAATCTCATGATGCTAAAGGAAAACCCAACAATAGCAAAAGGAAAGCAGTTTAGTTTTTTGACAATAAGTCATTTACGTTTTTATTCTTTAAATTAAGAAAGTGTAAATTTTCTCATTTGGTTCCATAATTATATATGAATTGTCCACATGTATGACCCATCGGTTCCTCTACTTTAAGCATGGATGTTAAAGTTTCTAAATTTTATTTAGTTAAGGGAGACTAAAGATTTATCCATATTTGAGAGATATCGAGGTGTCTTACCACATATATGAAGCTGAAAGGGGAAGTCAAAGAAAGAAATATTTGCTCATTATAAAAAATTACTCATTATTTTTTTTTTTAAAAAAAATTATCACGTTACTTCTTCCATGATACACCCTCATCTATCAAAACGTTATTTTAATCTTATTGTTCACGTCAACTATCCCATGTAAGACACTTATTTTGCTTTCCAACGCTAGAATTCTTGTTTTGATTTGCTTATGCTATTTTAGTGGGAATTTTGTAGCCATTTTATACCACCTAAAAAACTTCAAAATGAAATTTCACACCCTTACTTAGCACCTGAGATTAACATCATGAATTAAAGTTGATTGGTGAAAAAATAGGAATTAAAATACTAAAAAGTAGGAATCAAAATTATTTTAATTGTGTGTAAACTCTAAAGTCTAAACCAAGAATAATTTCTTTTTAAACTAAAGTGACTGAAACAATAAAAAAAAAAATTGTAGACATACTAAAAACAAATTATTTAAATTTTACATGGAACAAAATTATTATTTTACCCGTAAAATTTTCTAATCTCAATTACTTACCATTGAGATCTTCCCCAACGTGAAAGTTGATAAAGTTGCACAGTCTCATTTGAGGCATGGCATGTGAGAAGATGAATGTTTTGCGGTCGTACCATCCAGGCAAACCTCATGTATAATGCTGAATAAACGCACATAACTGCAGTGTAGTTACACCTTTTAATTTTTTAGGTTAATTAATGAGTGAATATTAATTTTAATCATATATTTCTTAAAGAAAAAAGTTCAATAATATATATATATATATATATATATATATATATATATTTACATATTGCCTACAGAAAAAATAAAATAACCTGCTGTCATTCTTTGATTTATTGTTTCTGGTGGTTTCTGAGTGTCTATTACTGCCTGTCAATTAGGACATGGTAATATTAGTGTATACTAACTGGTAAATAATTAGTACACATACAATTATTCAAATTATATATACCGCAATAGGAATGCCCCAATTGACAGCAGGACCCCAAAAATGAGCTGTTTTTGGACCAACTGGACTATTCCAAAACGAGCGCAAGAGTTCCATTAGCCCTTTCATTTATATTTTATAGCTAGTAATATCAAATTCAACAATTAATGCGTAAGATGCTTGATCCAACAGTAAATAATTTGAATAAAATACACCAAATCTTAAGATATGTCATATACACTAATAAAAATTGACTTAGACTTTGTTTTTTCTATATACACTATCAAAATTGATTTAATATATATTTAAGTTCATGTATTTTTTTATGCTTTTTTATCTTTTTTGTTCTCAAGTTCTCGCAAGTTTTTTTTTTTTTTTTTTTTTTTTTTTCTATTTCATCATCAATCTTTCGTAATATATGCAATTTTAAGTACTTATTTTTACGGTTAGACAAAATTAGTTAGGTTAGGTTTAGCTTTTTCTATTGTTTAGTTGTATAGCTATTAGAGAGTTTGTTAACTTATCCTGATTCATATAATGATTTGTCCTTCTTTCTCTTTGTAATATATACCTTTCCCATCTTTTAATAATATGAGCCATATTCAGTGTTTTGTGTTGTGTTCCTTGGTCAACAGTTAGTTAATATTTGGTTTGAATGTTTTGTGTTTTCATCTCCATTGAAAATAAAAAATAGAGGTGAAATTGGTTGACTTTTTTGAAAATGTTTTCATGAAAATATTTTCAAAATCAAGTGAAAATAAGAAACATTGTGGTCCTGTTTTCACATTTTTTAAATATTATTTTTAGAAAATGAAAATTGAAACTGAAAATGAAAAACAATTTCTCAAACTAAACATCACTTTACATTTTCTTTTTCTATATTTTGTTTATGCAATTTTCCACACCCAAAATTTATGCCAGTATTTATCACAATTTTGATTAAACTCTTGTGAAACAAGATTGTATTGGTTTCAAAAATATAAGAAATAGCTCTGAAGATCTCATTTCCCAGCCAAAACTCAACCCACATGCCAAACCTTAAAACCAAAACTTCAAGCCATTTCATACCAACAACAAAGTGTACCAAGCACAAAACACCTACAGGCATTCCAACACTATCATGGCACCTAATCGACATGGTATATAATCATCATAACACATAGCACACATCAATATCATAACTCTTAATATATAACTAACACTTAAACGTTATGAGAAATCAAATTTTGATTTCAAGCATGATTAAGGTTAATGATTCACCAACTTCACTCCCTCAAAGAATTTAATATCAAGATAACTCTTCATTTATACTCATCAATTCCTCGTAAACCTAGCTAGTTGAATTCAACCCAAATTCAACTAACTCTTGCCCTTAAATTCAATTCCCTTCAATGTTGAATTCTTTAAAGAGCCAAAAAAACATCATATACTCTACCAAACCTTCAATTTGCATGAGAAACTCCTCAAACTCCAAGGGCTCCTAAAATGTGGACGGAGTTTCCATTACAATTAGAGTATTCTTACACCATCAATAACTTCAAGGGGTTAGTGTTAGATTAACAAGGGATTGAAGGGGTGGATTAGGTGGCAGCCATGCAATTAGGAAGGGTTAGTGTTTAGGTGAGCTAATGGGTTAGCCGTATACACTAAATGTTGATTTTTGGTACATCGTTCTAACATGATACTCAAATATATCAAATTCTAAGGTTTAATTTAAACATATTATTTTTAGTCTATTTCAGAAAATTTTACTTCCACGGGTATCCCGACTCCTTAAAAAAAATCTTAATTTAATTTAAAAAATACTAAAAATAATATTCCCCATTCAAGATTATAACTATAAATTATTACCACATAAATTAACAATTAATTAAATTCCTACATGGTATAGAAATTTTTTTTAAAACCAATTAATTAAAAATCAATTTATGATTTAAATATCATAAATTAAATTGAACAAACTTAATTAATTGGTTTAAGAAAAAACTACTACTATATAAATAACATAACATAAAATATAGCACATTAAAAATTAAGAAGTAATTAAATCCTAGTAACCAAAATTGCAGGATGTCACATAATTGGTAGTGTTTTTTTTTTATGTTTAGTCTACTGATTCTTTTTCGTATTTAGTTATCGTAAATTATTTTATTAGATGATTAAAAGTGAGAAAAAAATAATTTACAAAGATTAAATGTGAAACATACTAAATTATCGTGATGAATAAAATAAAAAAAATAAAAATTAAAAATGAAATATTACAAAAGCTTAGGGATGAAATAGAAAAAAAAATAAAAAATTAAAAGGAAGAACACATAAATAATTCATGTAGATTAAAAAGAAAAAGAAAAACCAGATTTACACTTGCTTGTAACATCATACCCAAAACTTAGATATAAACAACAAAGTGAACAAACAATACAACTAGATGAACCATTCTTCGTTCACGAAACTCAAACAAATGCTACAAAAAAGTGTACCTGGAGACTAAGAAATCTGATTATATAGCGATTACACCGATATCTGTAGAAGGAACAACGGAAAATGGAATGGCAGAAACAAACCAGATAATGGGTTGAAAATATAGAGATTCGACCATTAGTCCTTCAACTCGACACGTTACCACTTCCAATAAATTATCTACCAAAATGTGACACTTGTATTTTATAATGATTGTTATAGTTTCCAACTTAGTTTAATTATACTCTATTCTGTACGAATTATTCGTTACGGGATATATTAATTAATTTTATAAGAACTTTAGATACACTATAATATTCTGTTTCCCCTTTAATACCAGTTTTCAAATCGGTTGGATACATCCAAATAACTAATAGATGTTGTAAACTTTATTGTTGTTCTAGACTTCTGGGCCAATCACACCAGGGGCCCTATATTTATCAAAAACATATCAGCCCAGTGAATTATTAAGTATTAACCCAGAAAAGTAACGCAATCAACATGAGAATTGAGAAGCACTAAAATCTAATTCAAAGATTAAAATATATAGTGTACTCCCTCGTCCCTCCGTTCCATCCTATATACTGTGTTCGAGAAAAATAAGTATTATTTTGATTTTTAACATAGCATTATTTTTTGTTATTTATATCCTTAATAATATTTTTTTTAAAATGTTGTTTTGTTATATCATTTCTAACTAAAAATATTCATTCAAATTGAAAAACTCAGGGAAGATTGAATTATATTTTAAAAGAATTTCGCTCACTTTTACGCAACATCTTTGCATTCAATCATACACAATATTACTAAAATTTTGTAAAATATATTTATTAAAAACATAGATTTGTTAAATAAGTTAGCCACTGTCAGTAAAATAAAAAATAGATAAAAGAAAGATAATATAATTTTTTTTTATATTACTTCATTTTATCCTCAAAAATACCTCCAGTTCTTTAACAACAACAAAGATTTTATTATCTTCAACAATATACAAATATTGTTTGACCCTGATCACTTATGACTATACAAGTATTCTTTAACTCTAACATCTTCAACTCCTTAAATATTTCATCCCTCCTTGAGAATATTCTTCAATTCTTTCTCTTCTTGTTTATGTTTGGAGGTAAAGGTTGTGTTCTTGGTTCTCTACTTCTAAGGAATCAGCACAGTAAGATTTAGAGGGCGAGAAGATTGAGCTACTAAGAGAGGAGTTGCGAGTTCCTTCTCTGAGGATGTGCCATCATTAAAGGGATTTGGTGTGTAAACTCGTCTCTTTATTGTAACTTTAGGCCTTTTGTTGGGTGGTTGAGGTGATGAAAAAGGTTGAGTCTATGACGGGTAGACGAAGGGTAGGAGGATTTGGGCGGATGTGTTTAGGGCTTGTGTTTGGGCTTTTTAAGAAAGGGTAGTTGTGGTTGTGTCTATTATTGATGTTATTATTGTTGCTTTGCTCTCTTGGCTTGTCCAGATTTTCAGCTCCTTGAAATAGATGGCCAAGCTTCATTTTGTTAAAGGCATCCATCTTCAACTCTAGACTAGATGGATAACTTTCAACATCATCAGTCTCAAAACAATGATTCTGAATAATTTGAAAGAAGAGAGAGGGGTAGGGGATGCTAGACTTCCTTTTCAAATCTCTATACTTCTAGGCAATAACTTAGTGATCCATGATCATAGACGAAAGGGTGGTCTTTGCTTTCCTCATCAATTGATAGAGATATAACCTATCCCTATTGTTTACATTATTCCTTGATCTACTTCGTGGGTGAAAATATTGGACAACAGCTTGTGAAGAACTCTACAAAAAGCTAGCAAGTTTGTAGCTCAGAAGAACTTTCTAGATTCCTTTGGTCGAGAAGAGCCACATAAGAGCCAATAAATCTCTCTCCGTTGTCTCTATCCCAACTATAGGAGAACTTAGCCTCTTCGTCCTTACAACCAAATGTAACAACAATTGTCTCGATTAATACGAGCCATTCACCCAAAACTCAATGTAGGCTTTCATCAGCCACTCTTCATGCATTTCAGCAAAAGAGGTTCATCCAACAGAGGAAAAGGTGCCGACAAGATCTTTGGAACAAGTGAAGAAGTACGAGAGCTTCATCCAATTCCCAGTGAGGAACCTTTCTTCGAAAAAGAAGGTCTCAGACACGCCTTTGGTTGTCATGGTAGTCTCTTGATTCGAAAATGTTTAAGAGTGAGAGAGAAATCGGAGAGTAAAAACTTGAAGGTAGAATGTGAAAGTAAAGGTGCAATGAAAAAGAATAAGGTATTTAAATAGAAGTGAAGTGACATTGAGATTTTTCAGTTTTGGAAATTGCCCCTGATTATTTGCGCCCATGATTGTAGTTTCATAATAAAGTGACGTGTCAACTACATGTGTTTTTCAAAATGTAAATGCAAAAACAAAAGAAGTTGGTTGAATTGTGTTTTAAAATATTTCGCAAGCCTTTTACACAACATCTCTCTATATCGTCTGATGATCGAACTCACAATTACAAAATGTTTATAAATAGATTTATCAACATCTTAGGTTTGTTAAACAAGTCAGCCATATCAATAAAATTAGAAAAAAAAAAAGAAGAAAGATAGCATAGGAAATTTTTATACTGGTTTATCTTATCCCTAATACTACATCCAGTTCCTTAACAATAATCATCTTCAACAAGATATAAGTATTGTATGACCCTAGCCGCTTCTAGTTATACAAGTATTCTTTCCTCAGTCTCTTTAGGCTATACAAGTATTATTTGATCCTAACTTCTTCAAGATATACAAGTATTCTTTGAACATAGTCTCTCTATCCTAACACCTACCGCTCAAGGTACAAGATTTACATAAAAGTTTTTGTGTAACTAAAACAACCTTTGCAAAGAGAGAGATATACAATTAATAGAACTAATATTGTTCTACAAGAGAGAGAGAGATTTGAGTTTTCAAACTATAAGAACTTCGACACGTTTTGAGTAAAACTTTCTTTTTCCCTCAAATCTTCAATCTACAACCTTTAAATAGATTATTAGTTAGTTGTTAGACTTAGAGGCTTCAATGGCTTCAATCCATCTGTTGGAAGTGTGTTGCATGTCTATGTTCATTAATGCATCTGCATAAACTGTCTTGTCAAAGATGACAACTTTTTGCATAAGGGAAGGATAAATGTTGAAAATGGTGTTTTCATTTTTACGACTAATCTTTGTGTCAGATAACTTCCTCTTGATTTTGATTTGACTTGTCGTTTTAGAAAATGAGTGATTAGCTTCCTCGTACTTGATATGACAACAAGCTTCTCATTAAATTCTGCAAAAATATTTCTCTATTAGTTAAAGCATGTACATATATAAATATATATTGAGAATAATACTTATCTTGATACAGTGATATTTCATATGATAACTCATTAGTTTGTTGACATCATTCATTTGTTCCATAGATGCAGACTTCATCTTATACATATTAGATAAATTTTTATTTTAATTATATATAATTATCAAATTAAAGATTATGATTTATTTTTATGTAAATTTGACATAACAATTTATTTACTCAAAAATTTGAAAATAGCAATTTAATTTATTTATTAAATTTTCATTTGTAAAAAAATCTAGTAAAATAGTTATGATGAGAAGGCACTATTAAATATAAGAACATATCAATTAAATATTAATTAAATGTTCAAGGAGGAGAGTCACATTCAAGTCTTATTTCATGAAAAGGGAAAAGAAATAGAAAAATAAAAATGGTCTCACCTTTTTACACTCTCTATTTTAGTTTAAATATTTATTTATTTTTTCATTCCATTCTATTCTATTATTTTGCTCTCTACCGAATGAACACTTAGTCAAAAGGATTAGATATGTCTTATTGGTTTTAGTACTCATGAGAAATGAATTGATATAAGTCGAACGGGCTATTATTTTACAATTTACATTTTAACATGCTTTATCCCAATATCAAGTGAATAATCTTCATAAAGTATGTCTTGTAATCACCAAATATCAAATGTATAACAGTAAAATATTATTGAGTAACAACTCAAATATTACTTCGACTCATATACAAACAGAGGTAAATATAAGATGTATAACTATATACCCGATTTATTTTTTTATTGAATTAAATTATATCCAATCAAATCTTCTATTAATTAATCAAATTATATTCAATGAAATGTCTTTATAATTAATTAATTAGTTATTGATTAAATTATATCTAATTTAATCTATTATTCTAAATATATACTCCATGCGTCTTTTATTCTGTGTTTTGCTGCTATCATAACCTTTCAAAAGGTAATTGAGCACAGTCCTAGCATAAACCATTGAAATGGTATAATACAAGGCAACTATCATGCACAGAAACTATAATTGTATGCCTTACATCATCTCTTTAACTAGAAACTTACATCTTTTGAGGATGATAAATAGAAAGGGAAATTTAAGTTTTTTTATTGATAAATGTTAATAGTTGGCGCCAGCAGGATTACTTTTCCCTGTCTTTTCTTAAATCTCCTTCACCACTTTAGAAATGATAAAACAATTTCATGTCACTGTTTAAAGCATTTACTAGAACAAATGTTGACTAACTGATTTTTATTTATTTTTTCCAATAAAGCAACTTGCAGGATTTTGTGAAGTTGAACTTGTCAAAACTTGCAACATCGTTTAGCTGGTTGATAAAAAAAAAAAAGCATTACATGATCATGTAAGCTGATATGGAATACAAACCACCCTTTTATTGCAAGCTCACTAGTGGATGGCAATATGTTCGTAAATCACACAAACTTAAGCAAAGATTAATTTTATATTTAGGACTATCAAAGGAAGACCAAGCAACTATTTACTTTAAATTTACTTAGTTTTTATTAAGCAGCCAACTATCGCGTAGTTTCTTGAACAATGCATTTTCAATTATCCTTTATGAATTGGTCAAATAATTCATTTTTTTTTTATATGGGCAGACATTAATAATAACAATCGATTACTTTAATTCTATCTAGCAAGAGTTATACATCATGCACCTTTATTAATTTATAGTACCTTCACGGATTCTGTAAAATCAATAACTTGTAACGAGTAATATAGTAGTTCAAAAGGTAAACGGCACCATTCTCAAAGAAACTATGGAAACTGTATGATATAAGGGAACTTTCGTGCAAAGAACTATAATTGCACCTGCATCCTTTAGCCAGAAAGCTACCCTCTTTTGAGGATGACAAGTCATCATGCACCATTAAAGCCCTTAAATAATGTTCCAAAGAAAGTCAACTTAAAAGGTAAATGAGATCTAAAACAATTTTTGAGATTTTTATTTTAAATAAGAAAATTATATATCAATAGACAAGTTAAGGTTTAGTTGTTCTTTCTTTAGATCAATCCTATTTTTAAGTATTTAACTACATATTGGATGTTTGTTAGCTTTTATAAAATTTTATTTAAAGTAATATTCACTTGTTATGTAATTAAAATGATAGTACAAAAGAATTTTACTCTTGTCACCATTAAACTAAAAAAAGAAATCACATTAATGCAAATGCATGAATAAGTGTACCCTAGAACGTATAACTAGAACAAACAGCCAGACTCTAGCTAAGCAAAAAACTAACTTAATGTTTAGTTTCAGAAAATATTTTTTATTTTCATTTCACGTTTTCATTCTTTAAAAATTATTTTTATTTCTAAATTTTAAAAATTAAAAAAATAGTAAGAAACGTTGAAAATTACGTCCATGTAATCATATTTTCATTATTTTGGATAGGAAACATTGAAAACAGATTTTTTTTTCTATGTTCATTTAATTAGTCTAACAACTTCATTCAATCAACACCATTTTTTTAAATAGTTTGTAATTGGATTTATTTCCATAAAGAATTAACTGAAATGACTCAGTTAGAAAAAACAGCCGCCCAATTTGAAAATTTGAATAATCTCTAGTTTTATAATAGTTTTTTTCTCTCTCTTTATTTGCATTTGAACATAAAATTCGACAAAAAATGAAGATAAACATTTTTATCTTTGAATGGGTTTGTGGGTCAACAAACTTAGCCTACAAAACCGTCAGGAGTTATATTGGGTTAGGATAATGTAAATTGGAGTTCAGCCCAACACAATACATTTCTTTAGCATGTTAGAATGAACTAGCTATTTCTCGTGGCAAACAAATCTGCATATAATATATATAACATATAATATATTTAATTATGGAAAATTGATAATAATATAACATATAATATATTTAATAATGTATAAATTATTATTTTTTTTTTTGTCTTTAAAATGAGTTCACTATGAATTAGTCCAATCTGGCATACTCGTTTATAAAAAATCTAAATTTATCGTATTTTTTATATGGAAGAAGATTAATAGAGTTAAACCCGCCCATGATTTTACATGACCCGTTGCCACACCTTAAACCACATACTTAATAACTATACACGTTAGTATTAAAGTCTTTGGTTCAATAATTAAAGAATATATTAATTTTAATATTTTAAATAAAAGAAAAGTTGAAAAAATTATTTTATATAAAAATATAATATCATAATTAATTCAACTGATAAAAGTATATATGAAATGAAAACTATTTCAATATAGTATTATTATAAAAAGTTATAATGTGCCCAAATTGCAAATCATATTAAAATAGTCAACAGTACATTACGACTCATAAAGGATTTGTTCATGCTACATAGGACATTATTTTTCTTAGAACTTCAATGTTGAAATAAACACTTTTCACTCTGCAACTGCTTCCTCTTTGTTCTGCTCCAGGGCCCTGTATATCAAACAATAGACAAATAATGTTTGTTAACTAGAAACATTATCTTTCAATATCTGATATTAAAATGGAAAAGAGCATATTATAATTTATAAGAGTTTGTCTTGCCTTGTACTGATGACAAATGTGAGTTTGTGTATGTGTTATAACTTATAAGTCTCGCTATATAAATGCATGAGATTTACATTTAATTTGTCAAATAACATATTTAATTATTTTATAATTAAATGTTAAATTGTATATTTGAAATATCATTTTTTTTAAAAATAAAATATTTCTTATATAATTAAATACAATTATGAATGTAATAGTTGTATAAAACGAACAAAACTCAGTGTTAAATACCAATTTTATTTTATTTTTTAAATTATTGTTACCCCATATTGAAGGAGAAACAGAAAACATATCCAGTCTAGTATAAACTTCCTATAGATGCGAAAATATTAATCTTTATGCAGTACTAAAAGAAAGGTGAAATCGTATAAAAGGTGTAGTATATTTTAATTTTCTGTAAATTACTGAAATAGTCAAATTTCTTGTCATTGACCTATTCTTAATGGCCCTTTCACATAAAAATAAAATCCATTGATTCTGTGTGTGTAAGCTTTAATACTAATCAGCAATAAAGGATTTAGATGATACTCTTAATTTCACTTTAGATTTGTAAATTGCCGTAATTTCGTGATTTTCATTTTTTTTTAAAAAAAAATTGCTTATAAAATTTCATCATAATTTGATGATATTTGTTTTTACATGAAAAATCGTCATGGTATATTTAGCGGCAGTTTTTCCTTTAAACCAAAAAATTAATATAATTTTGTATTGATTTTTTTTTAATTGTGACAAATTTTTATCGTAAGATGCAAATTATTAAATTATAAAACTTTGGAATAAAATTTGTGAATTTTATTTTTTTTGTTGATACAAATAGCAAGATTACGAAAACTCAGAGGAAAAACGTAAATAAAACAGATGATTTATTTTAATTTATTGCCATTGTTATGAGAGTATTTTAATTAGATACCTTTGAGCTCTGAGCCACCTTGAGAGTTGATATAGTTGAACAGTCTCATTTGTCATATGGCATGCAAGAAGATGTAGGTTACGAGGTCGAACCACCCAAGCAAACCTCATGAACGATGCCGAATAAACACACATTACTGCAATACGCATAATTTATTGATTTCCATTATTAAATTATTTAGCAGAGAGCCTTATTATTTAATTAAATAGCTAATAAAAGCATTGGATAATTTCAATTACGAATTCATATGATTTTCAAGCAAGTTAATTCTTAATAGTAAATAACCTCCGGTCATATTGACAGATATCTTTTCCGGTGGTTTCTGTGTGTCCATTGCTGCCTGATAAATAATGTAATCAAGTGATTTAAATTAGTGTAAAACTAAAGATGCTTTTATGACAAAACTGACAAATACATGAATTATGTTCATATTTATTTTCTAGTTTTTAGCTACTGCTTAATTTAATTTGCTCTTGATGAAGAGTAACAATAAAATTAGGGTGATTTATATATTAACAGAAATAAAGCATCGGGTAAAAATCTTCTTCTTCTTTTTTTTTTTTTTTATGTAAAAGTAATTAGTATGAATTGTCTTCCACTCATGATAAAGGGTAGAAAAGTACGGGCAAGTGAATTGCTATAGTCCAACCATTAAGTTTTAATTAGGTTATTCTATTTGACCTTTTGGAAAAAGTAAAAAAAAAAAAAAAAAAACTTAAACAACAATTAGCAGCCTGCAATAAGAATTAATTAAGTTAATGAATAAGAAAAAGAGTATAATATTATAGTGGCAAGTAAGAATGTACCGCAAGAGGAAGACTCCAGTTGAAGGCAGGGCCCCAAAAATGAGTTGTTTTTAGGCCTGTAGGGCTGTTCCAAAACGCTCGCAGGATGTTCATCTTACTTCTTCTGGATTTTCCAGCCTGCAATGTCCAGCCATGAAATTTATGACTTTAATTTCTGAGTTTATCACTGTAATTGAATACAGGATTATATATATATAGGTAAATTTATAGGTTGTAGTTATATTATCGTAAGTTAGAGATAAGGCTGTTCCCTAACTCTCTCAGTTATATACTAATTTTGTTTGTGTTGCGTGATTACTGCTAACCTAGAGAGTTTTATAAATACGAATTTTCTCGTAAATAGATTATTGTCTATATATGATATGAATGCTGGAGGACCTTATACCACCATGCTAATCCTACATTTTTTTCAATCGACTTCTTTAAATTTATAGATTACATCAGATTGCTCTGTTTTCTTTATGATATCGTTTGTTTATTATTGCAAAAAATATATCTTCTCATAGCTAAATATTGAAAAACATAGAGGAGAGTTAGATCTTATACAAGCAGCATGTACTCAGTGGTTAATTTATAATAAGAAAAGGGTATAAAATGTTAAGAAGAAAGCAGTACCTGTAAAATAGGATGTAGAGGGTCAATTCAAATTATCCTCTGGATCAATTGAGTTCACTTCAATTCAAGAACATCACTTGCACTTTATCTGACAGAAAAATGGCTATGGTACCGTGAAAAGCACAAGAATAAAGAAGCCAATGAAGTTAAGCAGAATATCCCGTGAATCCAAGTATTTAATTCCAATAAGCTATTGAGATCATGATAGATACATTCGTGTTAAAGTTCCCAAATCATCCTTTGCTATTATCTCTTTCTCTGCTTGTTGACTTGGCATTACGTGTCCCTAGCTTTTGTAGAAATATAAAATACACCTAATTTTGACAATTGTTTGTAACTACTGCTGCGGGGTTAGTTAAGGAAACGATAAATAATTTGTTTGGTAGTAAATAAAAATAAAAATTTGAATATTCCATTAAATAAAAATTCTTAAAAATTATATATTTAATTATTGTAGAAGAAAAATCATATAATAAATAACAGCGCACAAATTTATAAGAAAATCTCATTGAATGAGAATAATTTATAATGAAATTCTGCCAATACGCAATAGTCTTGGCTGTATTCAATGCTAGTGAAATTGACAAGTCAAATTTATCAGCGGAGCGATTAAAATAAATACAAGGTTTCGATTCCTTAAACTTTTAGGATGTTAATTTTTAGTTTTTATAATAAATGTGTTTACTTAATTATCTATTAGCAAATAGTCCTTGCCGTGATGTCTCTTCCGCTTTGTACTAAATTGTTTTGTTGAGTGTGTGGTTCGATGTCGTGTGCTAACACATCATTATAATATGGTACACCTTCCACACCTTAATATTGTTACCTTTTTCTTCCCCACAAATTATCAGACCCCGTTGTGGAGATTGTGAAATTGTGGAGAAGTTCTGAGTTTCGCTGCATTGTTGGGGTTTGATAGGAAGGTTGAGTTGAGATAGATTCCTCAATGAGTTTGTTGCACAGGTACCTTCAAAAGTAGCTTAATTTACACATTCAATATTCGACTTATTGGAACACTAGAAGAATTAAGGGGAAAAAAAATGGAACCCAAGAATCATTTCCAACGATGACAATGGATGATTGGCGATGAAGATGAAAGAGAAAAACATAACAATGTTAGGGTGTGAAACACTGTAAAGATAAGATGAATATAAAAGCTATTAAATATGGATCTTACTAAACTAATCACGTAATACCAACATGTAATCATAAGTAATACATAGGTTGTTGACTAATTTAGTTTAACTATCTAGTTAATCACTTAATAAAACTCCTTACCACTAAGGATTATTTTTGCTGATAAAAAATTAAGTAAAAATTAATTTTTATCAAGATATTTTATAGAGACTAAAAATCAAAACTTTAAAAATTCGAGTAATCAAAAAATTAATTAATGTTAAATTTTTATATATACCCATTTATTTTTATTGACTTTATTTTTTGATGAAAAGCACACATCACAAATAATGACCGTACAATTGTGCCACAATTAAAATGATAAAAAATAAGGATGGAAACTAAATGAATCACGGTTTAATTCTCCCCATCCTCCTTCACGTAAAAGAAAGGACATGTTTGGGTTAAGATTTTTTTAAAGTAAATTTAATGTTTTGAAATTCACATTTATTTTTTCGAGTTTTATCATGTTCATATTAATATGTGAAATATCTATTTAAAAATATTTATATATTTTTAAATATATTATATGTCAAACTATTAATTATATTTTAAATAAAATAATGATAAAAATAATAAATAATACAATTTAATAATAAAACTTTAAAAATTAAACAAACTTTTATTTAAATAAATTATCTTATGTATCATTTATAAATAAAATAATTAATTTATATACTGTGAGACGGGGTATATTGTTTATAGAATTGGGATTTATAGGCACGGCAGCCGCCGGCTTCACATTTCTCGTGGCAATATATGACAAATCAGTACAAATTGTTTATTCTAGAATAAATTATTTTAAGAATTTCAAGCGCAGATGAAACTTTATTTTTAATATAATTTATTTTTTATATAAATTTTTCAGAATTTAATATCGTACTTCTTTATAAAGATCTAAATGATACTACTTGAATCAATCAATATTAATAACTTTAATGTTTATTTTTTATCATTGTACTGGGTTAAATTTAAGAGTAGAAATAGACTATTCATAATAGAGATCTTCCTCTGGTTTTTATGGAGTTTAATATACATTAATGTCAAATCCTTTTACAATACTTTTTATTTTTTGTATTTTATATAGAAGATAAAAAAAAAATATGTCAATTGAGTATCTTAAAAGCATTAAAAAGAAATTATTGGCTTATTCTCACTTATTTTTATTTTTAGATATAATAAGTAGTTACAAATGCTTATAAGATTAGCTAATCTACACTTACATACTTTTTGTAAAATGATTAAATTAATAAGTTATAACTATGACTTTTTAAATATATCCAAAGTGTAGTTTGCTAATTTGAAAATTAATCAAAAGTAAGTTAGAAAATGCCTTAAAAAAATATAATTTTTATATTTAATAAAAAATGACTTTAATTGATTTTCATTAATAGTACAGTTTATTTATTAAAATACCTTAAAGTCATATTAGCCATATAAACAATTTTATACTCACAAATGTATAACAATTAAACTAAAAAAATACTATAAAACATATAATTATTTAAGAAAAAAATGTAAAGCATGTTATTTTAAACTAAAGAAGAAAACTTATTTCTTTAAAAATAAAGAAGAAAACTTAAATACATGCTTATCTGACAGCTTCACGTGCCTATCTTAGTGGCTGTCCATACGCATTATTATTTTTAATCCGCACAGCATATGGAACCGAACAACAATATTGTAAGGGGCAGGTCCACCTATCTTTTTCTGTAATAATGAGCATTTAATTATTTATTTATAATATTTATTTTTAAATATTACGCAGGTTTCATCTTATTTGTATAATTAAAAACATATTGAACTGGTGTATATCTATTAGAGTCGTACTATCCTACTATTAATTTATTTTAGTCCAACCTTGCTATAAATTTTTGTTTTCTTTCTTGGATCCCTCTCGTATATATGAGCTTCTAGTCATGCATTCAAACTTACCAGACCTTAGATTAAAAATTACTAAATTAATCCGATGCCAAAGGACCTCGTGGTTTTATCTCCCCAAATAAATAATAATTTCTTATCCAATGGTATTGGCTATTGAGTGCGAGACGTAGAGGCAAAGAATTCTGATATAATATAGTTTCCCGGTTCTGCCCGTTTTCTCCAACTCGGTAGAAATAGACAAGTTCTATGTTTGTATCATCGTTATCAGGCATGTATCGCATGTATGGTTGTTTTGGGAACCTACACATGCTTTGAATTTTGATGCATGCGTGTTTCGGATAAGTTTGATTTGCTTTCATCTATTTTCAAGAATCCCGGACTTAAACACAAGAATTGAAGCTAAGTAAAATTTCAACGGAGGATGAAGAAGAAAATGAAACTCAACAAAGAAAAAGATGGTGGCACAATGGAATTTATCATTTATCAATAAGTCAAGAATTGTTACTATAGTATTAACTCAAGAATACAAGAGAAATTTTTTCTCTAAATTCTGAAATTTGTATTTAATTTGACTAAAAAGTTAAAAAGTTAAAAAGTATCTATAATAGCGGAAACAAGGTTCACAAAGAAAAAAAAATAGTAGCTTGCCACTTTGTAAACTAAGCCAAATCAAGGCCAAAGGATGACAAAAATGCAATCTTCTTGACCCTAATTGATAAGGTAAGTGTGATATATGCAAAGGAAAGATGAATATGTGAATTTATGTGATTTTATTTTCACTCTTAAATTAATTTGTAGCTAAATCTAATTGTGCATTAAATTTAATTATAAGTCTTTTAAGATTTTATTGATGGAAACTCAATACTCTTGATTATGACAACATGTACATCTATGAAGAGTATTCCTAAAAACAACAAGTAGCACAATTATAAGTATAAAAGGCTCCAAAAGTTATACAATTTATTGTCCTCCAAGTACACCATCTAAGACTCATTTTACTCATCAATAGTTGATTTCAAGAGTTTTAGTTGCCTTTGGACCTCTTCTTGTATCTTCTTGATCATGGATCTAGTGATGACTTTTCTAAGTTCTTTCATGTCTTGAAGAGATTCTCTATCATACCCTCCTTCTTTAGAAGAATTAGCCTACAAATTAAAGCCTTCAAAACCTATATCACAAAGAAAAATGTCACTAACATTAAAACTAGAACTACCCATATACTTATTCAACATTTGAAGCTTGTAGGCATTACCATTTATCCTCTCACCCACTTGGAATGGATCATCTCCTTTGGCTTAAAGTTTACATTTCCTTCGTTGAGGAAACTTATCCTTTCTCAAGTGCACCCACACCCAATCTCTTGGTTGGAGAATGAGTTCTTCACTTCCCTTGTTGATTTGTTGTGTCACTTACTCCATCCTTTTTTCAATTTGTGCCTTAACCTTTTTACGCAAGGACCTAATGATGTGATCCTTGTAGGAAGAATCATGATTGCTCAAATTTATCTTCAATGGTAACTCTAATTAGCACCCAAAGATTGCAGAAATGATAGGTGAAGGTCTCAGTTCTTTGAGGTTCAACTAAATGAAGAAGAAAAGGAAAAAAATATGGAAGAGTTTAAGAAGATGAAGTAGAAGGAAATACGCCGTGAAAAAGGATCTTCAATAAGCCTATTGAAATCGCCACAATGGGTTCTACCTTCATTGATAAGATTTGGAGTTCTCTAAGAAACTCTTAAGAGAAATACTCTCAAAGAAGAAAATCAATTCTCATCCAATTTTGTCAAAAAATTGTATAAAGAGTTTAGGATGTAGCTTATATAGGTCTCAATTTTTTATAATGCAAGCTTAGGAAACTTATAACATAAGCATCAAGTTAGTTAAGTAGGTTAGGAGTACAAGGATTGAAGACTCTATCCCTTTGGATGAGAAAAGGATCCATAACCTAAACGATCCAAGGTGGCACACGCATCACATGGTTTCACATAAGTTGCTTATTTGACAATTTCAATGAAGTCACATGATTAGTGAACTCTATTAACCATTAACTAAAGCACTTAAGTTCAAATTATGAGAATCATTTTAAAATCTTCTTCTAACAATTCTCATAATTCAACTTAACTTTCATTTACTTATATTACACTTTCCTTATAAGAATTATCTAAAATGAAACAAGCTTAATAAGTTACACTCCAAAAGTATTAAAAAAAACATAAATGGTTGAAACTATACAAGGCCAAAAAGGATCTTAATTACAAGTACAATTTGTCTCCTTCTAAAAGATTCTAATTCCTCAAATTTAGGAGAATCTCTACTTTCTCTTGAAGCCTTCTAATCATTGATCTTGTAACTCTCATAAGCTCCTCAACGTTACCCTTCATGTCCTCATTACCTAATTAATTCGGCCTTAGCCTTTTCGTCCTTACTTAACATAGAGTCATGGTTAGACAATGACAATAAATCAAGAGGAGTAAAAAGATTTAAACCAATAGAACCTTAAAAAGGGAAAGAGAAGTGATGGAATTCACCAGTCTATTATATGCAAACTCAACATGTGGAAAGTATTCTTTATAAGATTTTAAGTTGTCATTCATAAAACATCTAAGGAGTTGAGATAAGGTTCTATTCATTACATCGTTTGTCCATTCGTTTGAAGATGACAAGTAGTAAAAAATAGAAGTTTAGTGTCAAGCTTAATTTATAAAGTCCTCCAAAAGTGGCTCATAAATTTTTCATCATTGTCAGTTACTATGATTTTTGGTACTCCATGTAGCCTCACAACTTCCTTAAAGAATAAATTTGCAATATGTGTAACATCATCTACTTTGTGGCAAGAAATGAAATGACTCATCTTGGAAAATCTATCCATAACAACAAAAATTGCATTTTTACAAACCTTGGACCGAGGCAAACCAAGGACAAAATCTATGGAAATATCAATCTAAGAAGAGCTAGGAATGGGTAAGTGCAATACTATGCTTTTTCTAGGGTTTTGTATGCGTTTAATGTTTGTGTATGTGAATGGGTGTTTAAGTTGTAAACTAGCATACTTAAAACTAATTCTTAAGTATTGAGTATTAATATTGATGAAATTGCAAATTTGAAACCTTTAATAGTATTTTGATTCCTGAGTTTTTTGCTTAAATAAGGCTATTCTTGCTTAAGCGAGAATTTTTAAGCATTTACTTAAGCAATGTGGCTTTTTGTGGGAAGCACAAAAAGTGCACTCTTGCTTGAGCGAAAGCAGCTCGCTCAAGTGAGAGCGGGGCTAAGAGTTGTCTATAAATAGAAGTGAGGGGGTGCTTTTTTATCTCCTTGTAAGACGTAAACATGAGGCAAAGCCCTTGTGGTTTTCCCATCCAAACACACTTCTTTTACCCCTTTTTTCTTAGATATTCTTCCATCTTGCTAATCTTGTAAGTTTATCCAAAATTTTGCGCTATTTATCTTTTAATCAGTTATAATATGCTGAATTCATTTTGATGGTTACGAGGGAAATCACTTCTTTGTAAAATTAATTATATATTTGTGATCTTGATCATGATTTTATCATGAATATGTAGTTATATTTTAAAACAGATGTAATTTTGAAATCCTATTTTGGTAAAAAAAAAAAATAATTATATTGTGATTCCACTAATAATATGTGAATATTAATTATCTGATTGCACTTTATGTTGGAAAGAGTTGATTAAATGATATTGAATTCTTTGCAATGGATTTGATTTGGCTATGGAACATGTTTATGCTAAGAAATATCCAAATTATAAGAGAGATTCTACCCGATTTTATTAAAAAAAAATTGATCATGAGAAAAGTTTTATAAATATTTGATGTTTTGAAAATGTTGGGTTGAGTTTCTCTATAAATTGGATTAACTGTAATACAACGATTGATGATAGGTTGAAATAAATAATTCTTTTTGAATATGTGTTAATTGTGTGGGTTGAGTATGTGGTGTCCAAAGCATGTTGTTGCTAGTACTTGGATTAGTAAGGTGAGGATTAGTTAGAGCTGACTTGGTTATATTAGGAGGTGTCACATTTGAGTAAGATTGATTCAACTATAATTAAGAGGTATCCTAATTGAGTTGGGGTTGACTCAATTAAAATCAAGAGGCATACTACTTAAGTGGGAATGACTCGATTTGACCAGGAGGTCTCCTATTTATGTAAGGCTGACTCGGTTTTGTCAGGAGGTGTAATTATAGTTTGATATGTTAGTATCATTTCATGAGATATGTTTGTGAAAATAGGCCATGGACTATAAGAGTTCTAATTGAATTGAACTCAACTTGGTTCCAAATTTGTAGTTGGATACAGTGTTTTACAATTTCATATTTGAATCTCAGGCAAATGGATAAAATGTCGGATGGGGAGCATGGGAATGGCACCAACATGTCAAATTGTGATGATGTGGGGCATTTCAGGTGGAGTTGAGAGTTATAAAGAGGTACAAACAAGTTTTTAAGTGATTGGGGAGTGTCTTATGCAGTGCTGCTGCAGTTGTCATCGTTGTTGTTGTTACAATTTATTACAATGGTGTTGTAATCAATTACATCAGCAAAAACAAAGTTTTTGTACTTGCTAGAATAATCAATTATAGTTGCTCGTAATTGATTACAGTTGTTCGTAATTGGTTACAACTTCTCGTAATTGATTACATCTAGTATTAAAAGGCTTTTTATTCTAGTTTAATCTATTACATCAGGGATTTAATCGATTACCACATCAGAATAAACATTTTCTTTCTATTTATTTTTAATTGTGGCTATATAAGAGTTTTTTTTTTTGCTTATAACACAAGAAATATGTCTTGTATGAGCTATTTAAACGTTAGAGGATATATGGTTGATGTTGGATAAGCATATCTTGGTGTGAACTTTGATTTAATCAAAGTGAGTTGATTATAAGGATTCTTAAGTGACCTTGTTAGAGATGCTTAACTGTTATGTGTTTATATATATATATATATATACACTTGTTTGGAACACAAGTGCCCTAAGTGGTCTTGCATGAGGTGTTTTTTCTTATGGTTGACAATTATATATATTATAGCTATGTAGTGATTTGAATAACTTGAGGAACCTATGAGATGAGTGAGGATTTTCATAATGAATCTTTAAATGACTTTGATGTGTTATGAGAGAGATATATATGTGTGTGGAAACCGGAGGAGCTATACATATGATGAGATGGAACGTGGTTTCAGGCATAGTTCGTGGACCAAACATATTTTTTTGGGCAACAGGATCTAAGAGTGGACATGGTTGTAAGCTCAACGTGGTCTTAGTGGAAAGGATGTGGTAGAGAGAACTCACCCTGAAGGTTGTGGGTAACTATGTTTAGGCTACATTTGATAGGCAAGCGACCATGGATTGAGAGGTGCAATAGCTTGACTCTTCTAGTGCAAAATGGTGATAGGAATAAAGATTTTGGAAAGGGTTGTGTGTGCTTACCACTTAATGTCATGAATTATAGTTACTCGACACCTAATTTTACTGTTGTTTAGAACTATTTGTACTGAGTTTCCTTGATGCAGTTGCTCAAATCCTATTAGAGAGTGAGAGAAGAGTCAGTTTCTTGCGTATTAGTTGATCATAGAGTAGTAACTAATGAGATGAGGTCATAGGGATGAGGTATATCTTTTAGGGGGTGTCGGGTGGGCCGAGAAAACCTATATCCAACTTGACCAACCCTAACCGACCATGCTCATCATTAGTTAGTGAGAACTCATTAATGTGTTTGTCTGGATACTCATAGCAATCAACCGAAAAACAATGTGTAAGTTCATAAAGCAAATGGTGACTTGTGCAACAATGGCCAGTAAAGTTGTGATAAACCTAGATGCACTTAATTGAAGTTGTTACCTATAAAAGTGTTGTTAGTAACCACATCGATGGTTCATAGATTGTGTGCCTTATTATGTGTTTGGCATATATGTGATGGAGGTGAGAGATTTCACCCTTGCCTGTTTGTTTTAGCAGATGTCGGACAATGGTTCCATTTCCAGTGGACTATCTTGTGAGAAGCTAGTACCAAAGGAGTGTAAGGAGCGTGCCCCAATGGAAGAGGTAGCGCTTTTAGAGGAGTTGTAGATGACGAGTGTTGATCGCAAGAGTGCAATGTTTTAGACTTCCCTAGTAAGAGTTCTTTCTACAACAGTGCCAACGCTCAACCTTGTCTGATCTTCCAGTTAGAGGAGATAGCCGCTTGCAGTAGATCAACTTCTTTCATAAGCAATCAACTAATGGAAACTAGTAATAAAGAGGATCCTTTTGAGGATTTTTTTGGTAGTTCTAGTGATCTTCCCCACTAATAGTCTCTATTTTGCTGACAGTTTTGTGGGGGTTGAGCTTTGGGTAAGAAAGGCTTGCTATGACTTGTTGATTAGCCTTTTATTTGATGTATCTTTTGTGGGAGGGTAGATGGGTTAATACTCTAATTGGTTTCTCTATACGTAACTTTTTGAATTTATGTTTTATTTTCTCACAGTTTTTAAATGTAAGTTTTACCATATAGTTTATATAGAGTTGTTCATTATGTTTCCGCTAAGTGATGTTTTATTCTATTAACACCAATAGCAAGAGAAAAATTTGAATTGTTTCCCATTAATATCATGAAATTGGTTTTAATAGTGAAAAAGTTTTAAATTTCCTAATATTGTTAATTTTTTAGCCAAATCCATTTTTTGAAAAAAAAAACACTTAAGGTGCAGTTTAGCCTGTCGAATTTGAGGCTAGCATCTTCAATTTTCTTTTCGAAATGAATTTGTGCATACTTAGATTGTGAAACTGTTCTCCGTTTTTTATGCAATGAAACAAGTTTAGACAAGACATTCTATAGACGTCGGAACCATTTCTGAAATTTTAAATAAAGGCATTATCATTTGCTGAAATGTGAAGTTCTATCGCTGCCATCACTGTACAGAGGAACTTGTGGCAGAAATCCACAAATTTTGGCAGAGTATTGCTAAATAAAATTACAAGTAATGCCTGTACATTTATTATACATAAGAATGATATCACAATGAAAAAAACTACTGCAAATAAATCTACCTGAATCTACCAATTCGCTATTTCTATGTAACTGTGATATCTACCTATGTCATTTAATAAACCATTAAATCAAAAATTTTTGATCTAATTTTGTGAGTTTAGAGATTGCTATATCACCGTAAGCTTCATTTTGCTCCACATCTACATAATCTGTAGTTTTCAAAACCTGAAAAACATTAGAGAGAAAACTAGGTTAAAATTTTTTTCCCTCCTCTGATCAGGGTCATGGTGGTTAAAAAGTAACAGCAATATCTTATAGCACCACACAGGCACATAGCCACATAAATTCAACCACTTTTTTTTTAATAAATTACAAATTAAGTAATTGAAAGAATCATCTTGTTCTTCTGCAACCGAATATGGTTGCTAAGAGAAAAAGCAGTGATATAAGTTTCACATTGCCTTGCATTGTTGAGTTATATTTCAACCAGACAACAAAGTTGATCCATTAAATGAAAGGCCATCACCCTCAATAACAAGTTAGAGTAATACATCATTGGTCTACGACCAAACAAACATTCATAAAAGTTTGCCATAAGAGAAAAATAGTCACCAAACTTTTCTCAAGCATAAATATAATTTCGAAACACAAATTGAACATACCAGTACTTCATAGAATAGCCTTGCAGATTCCTTCCGGGCTCCGCTTCCTAAAACTTGAGAGAAGTTTACAACATTCTCCTCTCTTTGTGCCCTTGGATGCAGAAAACTCTTGTTCAAGTAACTTGCAACTTTCCTGAATATCAACAAAGACCATCATAAGTTAATCTTGTAAACAATAATTGAACCATTGACATTCAAAAAGCCAGCTTCCATCTCACCTGGTTCGATTAGACCACCCAGCTACTGTAAAAAAAAAAAAAAAAGAGAAATAAAATAAATTAAAGAAATCATGAACTACCATGCAGAAAATAGAAATTAACAAAAACTATTACAATTTATAAATGAAGATTTGCAAGAGTTCTCACATAATTCTGAATTCTCTGTTCCACTTGAATTTATCTCCTGAGACAAACATAATATATGCAAGGATACATCAATTAGGTCATTGTCCAAGAATAAGGAGAAAACTAAAGAAGTCAAAATTAAATAAGCTCAAGAAAAATAACACCAAGAAACCACATCCTCACATGTACATGTTCTGCTAAAGTCAATGGTGACCTTTAATTCTTTTTCTTCAGCAAAGATAGCTATTGGAATAAGTCATTTTTTTGTTCAGTAAAAAGAGTAGCTTAGCTTTGATCCTTAAAATCATCATGTATAACATTCTTCATCCTTTGTTGTATAATCTAAGGTTTCTTACTAATCAAAGTTCCTAGATTAAACAACAACATGGTTTTTCTACAAGTGAAATGTGTGGAGACAATTGTGAATGCATCGCAAACAAATCAGTGTGCCTGCTAGAATGTGAAACAGAATTTTCATAATTTAATTATACGTTACCTCATCCAACAGAGTAAGCACCTCATTTGTTTCCAATAGTTGTTCTATCTCAATGCTTTCAGGACTATCCAAGTTCTGAACTTCAATTCTCTGTGGGCATGGGGGAGTTGGTGGACTTGCTATATGCTTTGGAAGGGTAGACGCTTGAGATTCAGACACATCGAATGTCCTTGGAGTTCCCTCAATTTCAAGGGAACCTGGGTAATGAGGAGGGCTTGCTGGAGCAGTTATCTCCTCTGGACTGCAAGCAGTTTGAGATTCTAACAATTTCCCTGATGTTTCCACAAACTGAAGCTCTGAAGAACCTGGAGAAAAACGAAATGTTAGTAATAGAAGAGTTTGTGAACAAAAGGAGAATGAAAAGTGATAAAATCAAACTGACAAGGAAGCAAAGGCTCATAGAATCTATTAGGAAGGCTAGAAATGAGAGACTCCCTCTGCACACTACGTAAAGTACGATGAGACTTTCTTCTGTTAGAAATCAAGTCTCGTGCGTCACGTAAACTCTTTTTAAGTAGCCTGAAATGGTTAAAAGTGTAGTGTGTTCAATCAGAGTACAATGTTAAACTGTTAAGGCCAACATAGACATGCAACAAATAAGATAGCAATGTTAAGCTTGGACAACACAAAGCACTAGACATTCAAATAGATAACAAGAAAAAACCATTAAAAAAGGCTTGTTCGAATATTTTCTATAATTATTATCACATACTCATTTGGCAGAACAATCATTGCATCTATGACAACTTTTCTTTTTCTAGAGAAGTAAGGGCTCTCTCTAACAGCTGGTGTATTAATAAGGATAGACTCTGATGTAGTAGCACCTGCCAAAATAGATTGTTTGGAAAAATATATATTAAGTAGGATAATGATCTACATGCCAAAAACAAAGAAAGAAAATATTCAGCAATTGCAATTTCAAGGATTCTACAAAGTAATGGTTTTATGAACCTCGTTTTGGTCTTTCAGCTGAATCATCATCACCTTGACACTTGGACTGGGGAGTTAAATCAAGACCAATCCTTTCTTTATCAACAGGAATATCCCTGCTTTCTGATAAATCAATTGTATTATTTTGTTGAAAAACTTCAACATCCATCAACAATTGAGATGGACAAATACTGCCAAGATCACCTTGACACTTGGATTGGGGAGTTAAATCAAGACCAATCCTTTCTTCATCACCAGGAATATCCCTGCTTTCTGATAAATCAATTTTATTATTTCGTTGAAAAACTTCAACATCCATCAACAATTGAGATGGACAAATACTGCCAAGATCACCTTGACACTTGGATTGGGGAGTTAAATCAAGACCAATCCTTTCTTCATCAACAGGAATATCCCTGATTTCTGATAAATCAATTGTATTATTTTGTTGAAATACTTCAACATCCATCAACAATTGAGATAGACGAATACTGCCAAGATCACCTGGACACTTGGATAGGGGAGTTAAATCAAGACCAATCCTTTCTTCATCAACAAGAATATCCCTGCTTTCTGATAAATCAATTGTATTATTTTGTTGAAAAAATTCAACATCCATCAACAATTGAGATAGACGAATACTGCCAAGTATATTAAACAATTACATAAGTTCAATGAAGAAGATATACAATAATTCCAAATGATAATCAGCAACATGTTATGATGGAAAAAAGAAAAATAAAATTTCAAAAATTTGATGGACATACTTTTCCTCTTTATGGTGATCAAAAGAGAAGGTATTTTCACTGATATCAAAGTCTTCAAACTGCAAATTACAAAAACTAAGATATTTAGGATATGAAGAATAAAGAAAATAACATAAGGGTTTGCTCTTTCTATTTTATGTAAATTTGAAACCATCAATATGATTGCTACAATTAAGACAAAGTTAAAATTAACTAGATCATCCAGTCAATCATTATTAATTCAGATTGGCCCAAAACACTCCGCATATAGCATCATATTCCGTCCTTTAACAGTTGGTAAAGATAAAATCAAGTATATTTGACACAAAACAATGCTCCATTTTTCTATTATATATGTTATTAAAAAAATATCACTAAAACCTATCTGCATTGGTTCTCACTTCAATATTATTAGCTGAAGACCTATAACAAGAAAGATGAAAATGAAAAACAAAAAAAGAATAACATAGAATATAGTGAAAATTCAGGCTACTTGTCACATATCACATATGACTATAAAGGACTAATTCACCTAAAAGTTTAACCTTTTAGGAGCCAAGCAAATAGTATTTGGTATGTATGTTATACATTCATTGCTGTACATAATAAATTAAAGTCCCTACAAAGGAACTCCATAAATGAAGTTACTTATTAACCAGCATGGGTTTGACAATCATCAAAAGATACAAATAGGTCAAGTTTTAAAATAGGCAGTTATACTTTTGTATAATGTTATTAGGCAGCTGATTTTATATTAATTTTGGATCATGTGGTTACATGCGATGGCTTGATTGTTATAGTGATATATAGGTTGTGTGATAGACTTGAAGAAAGAAATTAAGGTGTTAGATCGCCATTTTAAAGTTTTAAAGGTGAAAACTCTGTTAGCGGAACGTGTTTGTTGATGTATGAATAATTATCAATATCAGGCAATGGTACATAGACGCTATAGTGGGATAGCGGGAAATGAGATGACCACTACTTTAAAAATTATAATACAAACTATATAACTTATACTGCACAAATATATACTAAGAAAATCCAATTAAAGAAAGTATTGATAAATAATAAGCCACAATTTAATCGCGCAATCACCATCAATCTAGGAGAAACAAGAACATAGTAATGAAATGAAGAAATGAAAGATGATGGTGAAATTGTTGGAAAAAGAACATAACAAATTAAACAAAAAGAAGTCTAAAGAAAATAGAAAGAACAGAATAGAGGATTAAACACACTCCTATAAAGTTGAAGAAATAGAGGTCAAAACAGAGGTCTTGTGCAATATTTTACTTAAAGAAAACCCAAACAATTATGTTTTAGAGGTAAAACATGAGTTATTAAAGGCTATATATCATGGTTGCATCACTATAGTGCGCGAAAAGTATTTAAACCGCTGTTAAAAACTGCTCCGCAGTTTGGACCCCATGGAAGCCCAAAGCCACTCCACTTCACAATCTCACTATGCGTGTTATCTACTACTCTGGATGTTTGTTCTCAGATCTGGCCTAAAAATTATATTATTCCTATAATTTATTCAGAAGTCAGCATGCTTATTTCTCGAGTCCAACAATTTGTCAGACCTGCTGGATGCCATAAAAGAGACTCAAGAGATATGAGCTGTTTAGTTTATATAAGTTGGGGGCAAACCTCACTTTATAAGTTGTACAAACCCTTGACTCACATTTGTAAGATAGTATTAGAGCCTATCCTAGAAGTTATTTGTCGTCGTTCGGTTTATCATGCCATCAGTTATTTAATCCTTCATGCTCAAGATATACAGACCTCGACCACATCATCTAGCAATATGACATGTTTTAGTGTGTGTATATGGGGGATATGACATGTATAGTTATGCCCTTAACCCACATTTCTAAGAGGTATCTTCCTAAAAGGAATTTAAGAGTACAGGTTGAATTAATGGGACCAAATTAAAATGCTGATCTACAAAGGAAAGTTCCTTGATTCAGTCCTGAGGGCTAGGTTGCTATGTACCATAAGGCTTGATAGGCCAAGTTCCAAATAAGAAAGTTATATTTCTGTATTAGGAAGTTATTTTTGGATTAATTCCTAAACAGGCAGTTATATGTAATGGTTTGACAGTCATTACAGTGATATATTATATACCTTGCGTGACACATTTGCAGAAGGCAATTTTTTTTGGTGTTAGAACCTATGAACTCATGCATACTACCAAAACCTTCCACAACTAGGCCTACTCTGATGTCTTATTGCACAAGGCAATGAAGGTGACAAAATATGTTTTTTGTTTTGAAGGAGGAAACTCCTTGATAGGGGATACTGTGTTTTTTGACTACTTTATTAAAATATGGTTTAAATAACTAGATTATTTCTACAATTTATTCACAGTTCTATGAATTTATTTCTTGAATCCAACAGATACAGACAGATGTTACAGAGGAAAGAGAGAGCATTTATTAGAAAGCACTAGCAGTTGATTGGGCAAATGTTAGTGAAGAGCTTAAGATAAACAAAGACAAAAATACTTGCATAGATAAAATGGAAGAAATATTATTTATGTAAGGCTTAAAGAATTGAAAGCCGACAAAGCGACACCAATTGAAATGCATACCTTCTCATGAGAAAACAGCTCAAGTCCCTCAGTTATAAACACAACCTCTGTTTCATTTCACAGTATATTACTTAAACAATAGAATAAGATTAAATTTATTAGAAAGTAAAAAAGTGAAACAATTCTAGTACCTTTGTCTTTAAGAGTAATTTCTTCCGGAGGAGCAATATGGTATCTGAAACAACAGAAGATAAGTGATGAAATTCTCAAAAACCAAAAGAAAATTCCATAACCATTTAAACTTCTAAGTTCTAACCTAATAAAGCCTTACCTGTCAGCATCTTCGAGTACATCCAACTCAAAAGCATCTAGCTCAAATCTGTCCGGTATTGTAACAGACATACGCAAGGTTTCCACACGTGCAATGTCTTCTCTACTGATTTTTAAACTATGGATTTTAATCATCTCATTGCAATGATGGAGCACGTAATCAACCTTTTCTGAGTAGATTCTCACAACACCAAGAAGAAGATAGCCCAGCACTCTATAGGAAACAGCATCCATTTCATCTTGCAAAATCTGATCTGCAGAAGGTTAAATGAAATAAAAAAAAATGTCAAAACAATAAGAGAGGTGTCCATGCTTTATAAAAATCTGACACGTAGTAGAAACATCAAATAGGAAATCTGAAAGTAGATTATTCATCTAACATGGAAACGTCACAACAACATTAAAGGAAAGATCATTCATCACAAATTACCTAACCTAAACTCTGTGCCATTGTAACAGGGACCACTAGATACGAACATGAAAAGATCACAAGGTCTATTCTGAATGCAGAAACCATTAAACAGAATAAAAATTGAGAAAAATACAAAGGTACATAAATAAAATTCTGGGTTAAGATACTTCTAGTTTAGGAATAATAGATTACTGATTTGTTAGTGTTTGATGAGTAGACACTTTGATTAGTTAATTGTCCTAAACAAGAAATACTTTCACTAAAAAATTATTGTCATTTTCCCCATAAAAATTGATTCCATTTTGAATCTGATCATTAAGCTCTCCATCACCAAAAAATTTGATTTTATTTCATCAAGTTATGAACCAATAATAACAACATTACCACATTGACAACCTAAGAAATTGTCTATACAGTCAATTTGGTATGAATTTTAAAAAACTCAAGGACGATTTTTCATACCACTGTTTTATGACCAGGAATATTATTTGCCACAACATGCCATGTTGTAACAACAAGAACATTTCACAGGAAACCAATTCAGTCAGTTGGCTGAGGAACATCAGAGGTTTTATAACACAGATAAAACTGATTCATCAACTTTTCACCACCATTTTTAACCCCAGAGCAAACATAAATAACACGATGTAATCATTACCCTAGTTGGCAATGTTATTTGATACAAGTATCAAGTACCACTTTTGCGACTTGTATCTCCTTGCATGTGTGTGTTGCAATGTAGATCATCGTTAGTTGCCTTTCAATTATTTTGTGACACTACTGTTAACTTCCCCCTTTATACAAGTGCATACACTACCACCACAAATTAGATTCATTTTCTCCAAAAACCACATTGGTTTTCAACTGATAATGTGACCATGATCACATCCATCATCGCCACTATTGGTTCTCCTTAAACTTGAATTCAGTTCCAATAACAGCCACATTTTAAGAGAATTTAGGATTATGATAATTGCTTCATTATATATAATAGATACCTAAACTACAAACAATCATGAAAATTATTAAACAAAATAACAAGAAGAAAAGAAAAACCACAGAAGCCACATAAATCTCATCATACTTTTCCACAAAAGCTATATTTGTGTAGCCTAAAGGGTTAACTGTAACCCCTTTCTGTTAAACCAAAAGCGAAAGGGTATCTAGGGACCAATAAAATAATTCAGAATTCCATTAAAAAATACGAGTTCCGCCACCAAATTTCACTGGCCAGCAGAGCTACACTTCCAATTTTGCAAGTAACCCTCACTAAAACAGCCCCTTTTCTGACCAATTTCTCAAACTACTCACAAACACAGAACATCATAAACAAAAACAAAAACAAAATGTAAAAACACACAATTCTCCATGATAAAAAGAACAAATAAACAAACAAACAGCAGCAACAACAACAGAAAAACAAGCAACTTATGTTCTATGAATGAAGAATGAGATAAACCAACCAAAACCTTGAATTTCACAAAACAAAACAACAACAAAATGAAAAGAGTTTATCCACCATTTCTTCCAAAACTAACCGACACAACAACAAAAAAGAGAGAGAGAGAAAACTAACCAACAGAAGAAGGAATGTCAGTATCCAAGAGTTGAGCTTTCTTAAGATTTTTGAAGCAGAAAGCTGCAACCCACAGAGGATTACTTCCCGAACGAAGGAACTTGCTTTTCACCATTTATTTTTTCTCTCTGTTCTACGGTGAGAAATGTTTGTGTTTGAAATGAAAAGGGACTTAGTGAAGAGTTTAAGGTTATGTTGTTTGTTAAGGTACGAGAACGAGGCGTGAAGAGTGTGTGTGTGTGTGAGAGTAAACGGTCGACTGGTATACCCAGTAAGCTCTTCACGCCAAAAACCAGCTTATATATATGTGTGTAGAAAACTGAAAACTTCATATATCACTTATAGAAAAACAGAAAAAGTATAAAAATTAAAAAAAAAAAATCTAAAGACTAAAGAGGAAAGTATCTTGCATTTGACCATTTTCTGCAGGTGCATTAATTGATTTTTTGAAAAATTAGATTTATATTAAATATAGGATTTTGTTTTAATTGATATTCTTTTTTTCCTAAATATGATATTCTTTGTTTATTCATGAAATTATTTTTAATAATTAATTAATGTGTGCTGATTTATGTGGCAAGGGGGTTGAATTTACTTGCACATAGTTTTTAGTGTGAATAGAAATGGGTAGTGTATGAATTTTATCCATTTTAATTGATTCACCGAGTACAATATGAATTAATCCACACACACATAATGTAAATTTTAGGTGTTAAAATTTACAGATTAAAAAATAAAATGAAGCCAGTGTTAAATTATGAATTCCAGTTTCTCCATTGACTTTCTAGTTTGTCTTACATCAATTAAAATTATGAATACGAGGAGTGTTTAAGGATATGAGTTAAAAAATATTTATATGCCGTATTAAATGTTGTCTATTCATTGTTTTTATTTTCTTTTTTCTTAAACAATTAATAAACCATATTAAATGTTAAAGATATTGTATATTTTCTGGTATAATTTTTATACCATGTTAAATATTATTAAATATTTAATATACCATGTTAAATATTATTAAAATATGTTATAGTTTTTTTATATTTTAATATTTTTTTTTATTAAATATATAATAGACCATATTAAATGTTGAAAATATTAGTATTTTATTAAATATATAATACACTATATCAATTGTTATTAAATTTAAAATACACAATATTAAATATCTTCTATTACTTTTAAAAAAAATTAAGTAATTGTTTATATTGACATTTTTAGTTCCTCAAATTTTAATGATGTAATTAAGTTCATCTTTTGTACCAAATTCAAATTAATCCTTATTAAAATATATATTATTTTATTCTCGCAAGACCCCTTACAATATCTGTAGCATAGGCATATTGAATTAGTTATATAGATTCTGTTCAACTTTCAGGGATATTTTCACTGGTTTATAGTTTTATTGTAATAGATTCAGTGGTAGATGAATTTTGTGTAATAAATTTGTTTTAGGAAGAGCAAATAAATTTGACTACTTTTCAAATTATATAAACTACAAATAAATTTGACTACAAAGATTAGGAGTTATGCTATAGAAACTAAAGTTTCTTCATCTATACTCTTGGGAATAACATCATAAGCACCCATTTTTCTTAAAAAACATAAATTTTAGTTTTGAAGAGGATTGATGGTAGGACCTTTAGGTGTATGGTCTTGAGCTATCTCTTAATTTGTTTTAAGGGTTAATTAAGTTTTTAAGTCCTTCAAGTTTCTAGGTTGTAACATTTAGCCCCTGATAATTTTTTTTTATAATTCTTAGTATGTACTTAATAGTTCTAATTTAATGACATGGATTAAAAATGTTGAAAAAAAATAAACGAAGGATTAAAATTGACAAAAAAAAATTATTAGGGGCCAAAATTAAAAATATTAAAATTTGAGGGATTTAAATCTTAATTAATTTTTTTAATGTTTGGCTTAAGTATTAATGAAAAATCATTGATATTTATGCTCAAACTTTAATTTTAGTTTTTTCTCTCTTTACCCTATGGTATTTAGTTATTATTTGATTGATACTTTTAACATGTTAACAAGGAGAAAAGGTTGTTCTATGAAAAAATTTTACATTCTCCATCAATAGGTGACACACATAAGATATTATTTATTTAGTTTCTCTTTGCATTTTTTTTTAGAAAAAAAAGATATAGATTTAAAATACTTGATTACTTTAAATAAATAATCAATTACCTTTCTTCTCTAAAAAAAAAAAAAAATCCAACTGTTCTGTAAAATATGTTAGTTGATTAATTTAAGAATTAATCAATTGCAGTTCGTTGTAGTTTCTAAAACAAAAGAAAATGTCCTTCATCTCTCTCTTATCTTCACAAACTTGTGTGGAACTTATATTTTCTATATCAATAACTTCGTTAATCACACTAAAAAGTACAAAGAAGGTTCAAGAATAGAAAGCTTCAAGTTGATTGTCTATCACTTACATGTGATATCCTTAAACACTTAATGTGTCTTAGAATGTGTATTAGAGTTGTGTAAATAAATATGTTTTTACATGTTTCTTTGTAGATCTTTCTAGTAGGATTTGAGAAAGTCTTATGTAAGAGTGTTGACTGGTTTTTGTTTTGATTGTAGTTATTACAAACTATAGTAGAGAATCACAGCAGGTTTTGTTATGTACTGAACAAAGATCACAATGACAGTGAATGAAACCAAGATATTCTCTTTTCTTTTCTATCTTTAACTTTATCTTTATCTTCCATTTAGAAGGCGACCTTATTTCTGAATTATGGCATCATATATAATAATGTAAGGTGAATACTAGTTCGCAATTACATTAACCACTCTCTTCACATTTTAATCACTTAAACAATTGTCTAAATATTTATTGAAATTCGGAACTTGAGTTAGGAAATATAATTCACCCCTTAGTGGCTAGAAATCACCTACCTTGAGTTGAGGGAGCCTCTATAAATCACCTCTTGTTTTTCGTGATGAAAACTATGCTTATCGGAAAAAATCTTCATAGAAGCGGTTGATGCAGCTGCTTTGAATGTTGTAGAAAAATAAAACAAACTAGAAAACTTTTAAAAATGGTGTATGTGTCACTCATGTGATCTTGTTTTAACATGCAAACTATGTGTCAAAAGTTTATGGATCTGAGATGCATCAATTGTACAGAACTTCTTCATATATTTTAATTTCAACATTTAAGATAACACATTTTATTTTGCCTCCTTATTTGCTTCTCCGTACTTACAGGAAAAAAAATATCCAAAATCACATTAATTTTAAAGAAATTTTACAGGCAACCCTTGATAATGTTAAAATCCTATCAGATATTTTGGACAGATTTCTTCAAATTGATTTTTAAACACCGAAGGATTTTATTTTGTAAACAATAGTAACTAGTAAAAGCGACATTTATAATTCTTAAAAATTTTATACTTTTAGAAAGATATCTATTAGTTTCTGAAGACGAACTCCACTTACCAGGAGACCAACCAGTACAAGAAACGCTACAGTACTTTCCTTCTTTCTGTCTCTCCTCCTACCTCCAAAAAGGATTTACAACCGTTGAAAGATCAAAATCTTTACAATAAAAAGCAGCTACAATACTTCGAGATGAAGTACACTACTGCAAACACCTTTACATCCTACCATATCAACACTAACACTACTACTTAGACCGATCTCTGCTTATGAAAACCAGCCTCTTTCGTTATAAGTTTAATACCCCTCACCCAAAGCTCAGCAGCTTCTAATCCCCCATCACATACAAAATGCACTTCTCTGTTCTTGTTAGTATGCACCCTGAAAATTCCAGGTTCATCTGCATCACCTTTCTTGTACCTATTTCTACGCAATGTTGAGCTTGGCCCTAACTCTGCCTCACGGCAAACCACATTTCTCCGGCTTGACTTTCCCCAACACAGCACGCCGATGGAGCCCAACATTCGCATCTGTTTCCCATGGGGTGATCCCTTCCCGTCTTTGGTGTGCTTCTGAACGTATGCACCAGCTAATACCAATTGACGAGCAAGCTCATCTAGTATGACAGCCTCTGCATCGTGTTTACTTCCTGCGAATTTCCTTGCAAGTAAAATTGCAGTTTCCCCTCGAGCATTTTTGGCATTACAATGAGCACCGTATGAAATTAGAAGCTTGCAAATGGATGCATGGCCTTCCCTTGCTGCTAACATGAGTGGAGTGTAGTCCTCTCCATCAGGGGCGTTGACATCATAACCTTTGCTGGTGAGCAATGTAACAGCATCCAAGTCACCTCGACGGGCTGCGCGATGTAAAGCATAGAATCCACCAGCATTGATATTGCCCTTTTCTAGCTCAAATTCAAGCATGACCTTTTCGAATAAATCACAGTTGTGATTCATTTCAGATAGGGTTATGGCTGTTTCACCAGATTTATTGCATAATTTTACATCAGCTCCAGCATACACCAGCAACCGAAAAGAATCCACATGGCCCTTTGAAGCAGCATGCATAACTGCAGAGAAACCGCCATCATCTTGATAGTCAAGATCAAATTCTCCAGATTCAATGACAATTTTCAGGGCCTCAGTATCTCCGGCTTGAGCTACAAATATTAAAGGCGAAAAAGTAGTAGTATCGCAGGACTTGGGTATCTTTCCTTTTCTGATTGTATCCAAAACTGCTTGTTGAAAACCAAGTGACCACTTGTTTGACTCAGCGATAGAACTTGCAGATTGACCAGCAATATTCACCAAGCCAAAATCAGCCCCTGCCCTTGTTAGCACTTTAAGACACTCCTCTTGCTTGTATTTTGCACAGATCATCAAAGCTGTGTCACCAGAGTCTGTTATAGAGTTCAAATCACAACCAAAATCAATAAGGCATTGAACAATTGTTGGTAAGCCCAGACGAGATGCCATATGAATAGGAAGGAACTCAATCTTGTTGGTTGTTTTAACCGGGGATTTCACATCAGCACCACATTCTAAGAGTACCCTGACAGCACCGACACTGCCACAAAGTATGGCATGGTGTAGTAGGGTCCTTCCACGGTGCGGTTTGGAGGAGACATGTTGCAGGAGCATGCGTAGTATAGAACCACTTTTTTCAAAATACTCAACTGCACACCAGGTGATGCCATAAGGTTCTCCCAGCCCAGCGCCCACACGGAGCTCTTCACCGGTTGAAGTGTCCCATGACCATGCTCCAAGCCTCACTTCAAAGTCTAACCTAGCACCATTCTGTAGTTCATTTATAAGAAAAGTCGTAGTGAGGCTCATTTCACATTAACAATTCAATCTTGAAAGTGAAAAAGTAAGTCCAATACTCCAATTATGTCGCTGTCAACAGAATAAATCGATCAAACACTAAAAATTTTAACCATGATATCTTATTTTGTATTTTATTTGCAAATTGTTGTGTAACTGCAAAATCCTGTTGAACATCATTAAAAGGGCTGCTACCTTTGGCAGACTGATGAACATAATCTTCAACATTTACAAACAAGGTATTTCATGCCATAGAGTCACATGCCTTCTTAAATAATTCATTATAGCTATATGGAAATTATTGTGGATAAGACAAGGTGCGAAAACTAGGAGTGGACAGAGATATGAAATAAACCAATTTGTAATAATAATTAAACGTTTGAAAGGGGCAATGGTAAAGATTACCTGCAGTAGCAAATCAACAACAGGGACCTGCCTATGAATTATAGCTGCAACAAGTGCAGTACAATCCACATTTGTGTGGAGAGAAGGTTTAAGTGACTGTAAAAGCACCCTGTCTGTTGCACTTGCATCCACACCACACTGCCATTTAAAAAAAAAACTCAAGTTTAGCATATTCAAACAAGTATTAATATTAATCATAAACAAAACTTAGAAATACCATTAAAAAATTGAGCACAAGCATAGGCTTATTTAGTTTCCCTTAGAGACTGCCAGCTAAATACTATGGCGGCCCTTGACTCAGAATATTAGGTTGGAATTTGTCAGTTGAACTCCAGCAAGAAGAAAATTCAAAGTATACGTTTCCTCTTGCAAAAGGACAGGCAGGTGAAATGTTTGAGGAAGCTTGATAAAAAACTAACAAGTACAGCAAACACATGAAACTTTTCTGAATATAGAGAGAGCAATGGGTAGAAACATTATCAGAATGTTGCAGATAGTATCCAAACATAACAAAAGATGTCCATGATGAAGTCAATGAACTTCGGATTCAAAAGAATCTTTTAAGCGGTGAGAAGTCAGAAGGTGTAAGACCAACGGTCCAAACTTCTTAATGCATTGGATAATATCAAACAATTGCAAATACTACTAATCAATATCAATGTTCAGATGTAATGGAAACTTTAGATGCTGCTGCAGAGCATAAGACGCACCTTTATGAGTGCCTCAACCACATCTACAAACCCTCTGCAGCTTGCAGTCACAAGAGCATGTACAGAAACATGAGGTCGGATCAAATCAGAGCTCATGAGCAATTCTACACACCTTGCTTGGCCATGGCAACTTGCCTCTACAAGAGCTTCTTCACATGCTGGTTGTGATGCCCCTGCTTTAACTAAGATATCAAGAATATCAAAGTGACCCTCCCTCACTGCTGCAGTTGTTGCAAAACCTCTGAAGAGCTTCTGGTTTACATCAGCTCCCACACTCTGTCATTGAAGAAAATATAACTTTCAATCCCTTTGTGCATGTTTGATTAGCTTGTTCTTCAGAAATAACTGTTTATTTTTAAAATTGTTTTAAAAAATTTAAAAACAAATATTTCTAGAAAATAAAGTAGACCACCCTGACAAAGACTCTACAAGTATTTATTTTTATTTTATTTCTTCACTTATTATGTTCAAGGTATTGGATGGTAGGAACAACACAGCGATTAAGAAATCAGGAACATTTAAAACACTCGAAACAGAATGCTTTTCACTTCCACACTTTAAATCATTTTTCTTCCTTTCCGTGGTTACGTATCCTGCTATAAATTAGCTCAAAAGATTAAATCCTACGCATGCAGAAACGAAAGGGAAAAAATAATTATGTTACATAGCCCAGCCAACCCAAAGTATAATAAAAGATTACAATGAACAAAATCAATCAAATAAAAAAATAAAAGCAGGAAGGTAACTAAAATATATTTTGTGAGTGTGGATGGGGCCTAAGAAGGGACGACATTTGCATCATATGTAAATTACAATGTCCAATGGTCGGGGACAGAATGGGTCACACAAGAGTGCGAGACAAGAGAACTACCAAAAGAAAAAGAAAATATATAATTATAAAAATAAGTATGTCTTCGTCTTATGCTCTAAACTCTCAAGAGCGCTTACTATCCCGTAAAAATCAGACAAAAATATTTATAACAAATTAGGGGATAAAATTTTTTTTACAACACATTTTTCTTCTTTCTAGAATGGTCCTGTGTCGGGGAAGCAGACAACTATTTACAATTTACGAAGTAAAAAAATATTGAGAGGGTCTGAAATAAGATGGAACGTGTCTTTCATCGCTAGCTTAAGAATGATTTGAAAGCCTCACAGATCGTCATATTCATTTTCTTTGTCGCTTCAAAAACCCCAAAATTTGGGTAGTTTTGGATACATGCTTGATACTAGAGTATTTCTCATTCTCTCTTTAGTTTCAGGAAGAATGACAACGGGAAATGGACACATGTAAAATATATGTAAGTGAATGTAAGTGAGAGTGACAACTACGGTGAAAAGCGAAGTGGGGGACCAACCACAAAATTTCATCCAATAACAATGCGAACGGGTTTCAAAAATTCAAAATCGACGTTACTTTTTCTTTTCGTAACTTCGAAAACGAAATCCACTTTCGTTTCAAAAATCAAAAGGAGCCATGAGCAGTTATTTTTAATAATTAAAAATTAACATAGGGAAAGACATTTTGATTTCGAACGCGAAATTCAACTTTGGAGAAGTTAAAACTCAAAAGAAGAAATAAAACCCCTAACATCATCACTCTCACTAATCTCAAGTTAAAATTAACGGTTCAAAACACACTCTACAAGTCATTCACTCGAGTCAGCAAATTGAACAGTTCAAAAACAACGAGTCTGCGTTTTTTTCCCTTGAAGAAGAAATCGAAGGAACGTCTGAAGTCTCTTAAAACTAACGGTTAAAACTCGAAAGAAAAATCCCTAACATTATCAACAACATCACTCTAAGTAATCTCACTTAAGATTAACGGTTAAAAACACACATTCCATAATTCCACAAACTGTTTACTCAAGTTGAGCAAATAAAACAGTTCAACATCAAAGAATCCTTGTATTTCTTTTTCTCAAAAGACGAAATCGAAAGAACGTCAATCTCTGTAATCTGTTAAAATAAACGGTTAAAAAGAAGAAATCCCTAACATTAACAACATCGTCACTCTAAGTAATGTGTTGAAATTAACGGTTAAAAACACACATTCCACAGAGTGTTCACTCAACTTGAGCAAATAAAACAGTTCAAAATCGCAGGACGAAGCGCGGTTAAACAGTTAAAATCGAAACACAAGGTATCAGAGAAAAGCAGAAAAAAAAAAGAAAAAAATCGATTAAAAGCAGTTTAAAATCCATTCGAGCGTGTCGTTGTTACCAGTAACTTTCTGACGAGGTCAGTGTTGGCGGCGTGGACGGCGAGGAAGAGCGGAGTGACGTCGGAGACGAATTCCTGGAAGTCAATGCGGACTTGACTGGCGGATTCCGGGAGAAGAACGAGGTCGGGAGCGGCGGTTTTGAGCGTTACAGCGCCGGAGAAGTTGACGTCGACGGAGGGATCGGAAATGCAGTGGAAAGCCAAGGGGAGATCACTGGAGTGAGAGGCTTCGAGGAGGCGTTGCGACACTTCGGCCTCGTAGTTGACAGGGAACACCTGTTTGGCGGAGAACACCGTCATTATGCGGCGGCGAAGAAAGTTGGAGGTTTCAACTAAAAGTTTTTTGATTTAGTGAGGAGGGAAGCATGCGCTACGTTTGATTAAAAAAGGTGAAAATGTCTTTGTTTCTGTTTTTGTTTGGGACGCGAGACTCGAGAGAGAAGGAAGTTGAAAGAAGTGAGCGGCAGAGAGGAGACAGAGAGAGAAGAAGGGAGTGAGTTGGTATTTATACAAATAAAATACTTGGATATCAACTTTAACTACCCTGTCTTGGGAAAGAGAGAGGAGACACCTACTTAGAAATATAACTACGAATACGGATTACGGAGTATTCTCTCCTTCCACGAAAGTTACTCCATATTTGTCTTGTTCTGCACACATTCTAAACATAATCTTCATAAAACGACTCTCATGTCAAACATATTTTTGCAATGAATTTTTAAGCATAACTTAAACATGTAGTTTTATTACTCCGTCTGTAGATTATAATATTATTGTAATTATGATGTAAGAAAAATTAACCTATAGTTTTACCGTCTCTGGACAACGTTATGGTCGCCCAAGACTGGGATAAAGATGATTAACATTTTATTTATAAGAGGGTGGGAGTAGAATTTTAATTTCCAACGTTGAAAAGACATAAGATCTTAAATTTAAGAGATAAAGGATAAAATCTCGTATATGTAATGCTAAAAAAAAAATATGAAATTCTAGAGTAATCGAGGATGGCACGATAATTCGAAATATAGCTCCTAAGGTCAGATATTAAGTTTGTAACATTATTTATTATGTTAATTCTAAATAGAAGGATTTTGTAAAGGAATTTAAAATTTTTAATGATGAAATATTTTGTTTGCATGAATTAATAAGAAGAATTTAAAATTTAAATATTTCAACTAAAAATTTAAGATAATTAAAAATTTCTTAAATATTTTCAATTTCTACTTATTTATTCAATTCTAAATTCTTCATTTTTATTATTTTCTTCATTTCTTTTTCTTTTTTTATTTTCTCTCTCCTCTCTTCCTCTCTCGTTTCATCTCTCCTTTATTTCTCTCAATCTTTCTTCCATCTATCTCTTCTCTAGTATTCCTTCATATTCTTTATCAAATAATTAATTTTAAAATGAAATATATTTAATTATAAATAATTTAAATGCTTATAAATTAATTTCTTTGAATTATAAAATTTTTCTATCGAAATCCATTGTTATCAAATAACACAAAATATCAAATAACGAAGATAAAGAATGATTAACCCTAGAGGCTAAAATGTCACAAATTAAATCAAATAAAAGTCTTAAATTTAATATTATTATTTTTATTTCAATTTATAATAATATAATATATTAATAAATATAATATATATAATTTATTTAATATTTTTATAAGTAGTGAATCAATCCATGGACATGTCAAATTGGCTTATTTTTTGATAGGTGACAATCTCAAAATGTTAGCTCAATCACCACTTGTTTTCCATCAACCCTATTTTATTTTCTCATCCTTACATATAAGTATCATGGAGACAACAACTTTTTTTTATCTAAAGAATATATCAGACAATATCTCTGAAGTAGATAGCAATTGAAAAAAAATTTCTTGACCATAACTACCTGTATGAGTGAGTACTGCATCTAACATGAAATTTGTAATCGGTAATAAAACATTTATTCTCTTATTTACAACGCAATTAATCTTCATAAATTTTTCGAGATATTTTCTTACGAAGTTTTATTACCTAACCCTAAACAAATACTGAATATTCTAGCATAGATGGTTGTTCTCGTATTACTCCCATTAATAGATTTTTTATCTTAAAACTAACTTTTGTTTCATATTACATTATTTGATTCATTTCCAACCTAAAAAATTAATTCTCTCAAAATTGATAATGTTGATTTTGTACACTTTTTCATTTGTTTATTAACTTTCTATAATCTTGAATAATTCTAAGACTTAAAAAAAACAAATTCTCTGACACGTTTAAATTCATAACATCTTGAGAGATGTTTTTGTTAACAATAATGAAAAAAAATGAAAATATAAAATGTAGAAGTTAAAGTAGTACTTTAAAATTATAGAAACGAAAAGATAAAAGTTATGAAATTAAATAAAATAAATAGGTCATTATGCTTTTTCTTCTATATTCAAAGTAATTTTCATTTAAAAGTATCATTTTATTCCTATTTTATGATTTATTTTTCTTTTTAAAATGATAATTTGGGTGAAACATGTTATTAACATAAATTTTTAAAATAAATAAGTAAAATATTAATAAGGAAAATAAACATTTATAATTGTTTATAAAGTTGTCTTGAAAAGCTAATTTAAGTTTTAAATTAAAAATAAAAAAAAAAATATTATTATTTAAATCTTTAATGTTTTAATTTTTAATTTTAATTTATATGTAATTTTTAAGTAAAAAGTTAAATAATACCTAAATATCAAATAAATATTAATTATATCTCATCATGTTGATTTAATTTAATAACTAGATATCAAATTTCTTAATTATATGTTTAAGTGATAAAATTATTTGTCAATCATCCTAGTGTAATTTAATTTTTTTCTATGTTTATATATATATATATATATATATATATATATATATATATATATATTGTAAAAGATAAACACAAGAAGGGGAGTTGAATTGTGTTAATTAAAAAATTTTATCCCTTTCGTCTCAGGGTTTCAAAACAGTTCGATTTAAACAACGTTTATATTGAAAGATTGATTTTAATAAACAAACGTTAGATTATGATTATCCCCAGTTAGTCAATCAGACGAAACAAATAAACACAAGTATATTTATACTGGTTCGTCTATTCAAGACTACGTCTATTTACCCAGCAACAACTGAGTTTTCACTACAAACCGTGAAAAGGTTTACAAGTATTATTTGAACCCAGCCACTTCTGGCTATTACAAGATATTCTTTGCTCCCACCCTTCTCAGGCTAAACAACCAATGTATTCTTTGAATCCAACCTCCACAGGCTAATACAAAAGGTATTTTTTGAAATACAACCTCCTCAGGCTAAAGCACCACACAAGTGGATTTGAAAAGATGTTTGAAAACAAAGATTTTCCTCTTCGCAGAGAGGGTTTTACAATAAAGTTCTTAGCACAGAATTGAGCGAATTCTCAGAAGATGGGATAAGAGAAGCGTATTCGCCAACTGATTCTTGATGCTATGAAGTCCTTTTATAGGCATCTTCTTCAAATAGTCGTTAGACTCATTTGAATGCCGTTGAGAGTCGTTGAGAAATCTTCTTGAGAGTTTTTCAAAAGTTTGTCAGTTGTACTTGATTGATTGATGAAGAGTCGCAGCGGATATAGCGGACTAGATTGTGCGCAGTACTTTTTCTGACTTGTACAGAGATGTGACAAAAGGTGAAGACATTTTTGACTTTGGTGTGTAAGCTTGAATCCCTATACTGATCTTGGATGCTTCTCATGAGTACTTATTCAGATTTGAAATCTTGGCACGAAAGACTCAACTTGACTTCACTTTTGAACAGACGATGTATTTCTTCAGTCTTCAGTTGTTGTTGTTTCGTCTCATCCTATCGTCTTAAGACTTCACTCTTTGGACAGACGAAGAGCTTTAGCTTGAGTAGTCCTCTTCTGTCTGTGTATGTATCGTCTGATGGCTTGGCTTTTGGACAGACGCAGAATTTCACCTTTGAAGGGTCATGTTTCGTCTGTGCTGGTTTCGTCTTAGCAAGTCTTGGGTAGCTTGGTTTCATCTGTCTTGTAATTAATCAAAATCTTGAGACGTTAATCATCCTTGATTTAACACACACACACACACACACACACACACATATATATATATATATATATATATATATAACTACAATAAAAACATGAGAATATAAGAATTATTAATAATAATCTTTAGATTAAGATTAAAATATTACATGATAACAATTAAATTTATTACTTTTAAATTAGAAAAAATATATTACTTTTTCTATTATCTACTATTTCTTTATTTCTATTATCTATTATTTCTTTGGATAATGTTATATCTTATTTTTAAATTTAAATATTTTATTATTATCATTATAATTATTATTCCACTATTACTATAATGACTATAGTTGTAATTGTAGATATCATTATAATTATATTATTATTATAGTTATCTTGTGAGATCATTGTTGTAGTTAGATTTTTCTATCCAATCGTGTTTTTATTTATCTCTTACGGATTTACCTTCCTTAGGTATGTATCAATTTTTTCTTTCTAAGGTCTAATATACATCCTAAAATCATCAACACATTTCATTGACTTCTCTCTCATGCTAATGACTATTTTATATATTTATTCTCATAATTACTTAGAACTTTATTTGATATAATTTCAAATTACTATTTCTACCAAGTTAAAAACAACACAACTTAATCATAATTACTCATACTTTTGTCATCAAAACTTCTCAATCATTAATGAATTTAAGAGTTAAAGACTTGACCTCTTAAGTTCTAACAAATGGTCTTCATCCTGTTTGAAAGCTATAACAATTATCTATAATTGTTATATTCACCTCTAAAGCTAGTTTTATCATTAACCTTTTGTCCAAACATAAGGAAAATGTAGAGTCATTATCTAAATTTGACAACTTTGATTCTTGATCTTAATGATTTTACTTGTTTCATTGCTACAAAAGTTTGATTTTGGTGAAATCAAAGCTATTGATAAGCTAACATCTAAGGTTATAAATTTTATGAAGATGAAGTCTAATTCAGTCATTTGTCTGGTCATTTTGATGCAAGTCTCCTTTGGAGAAGCTTAATTTCACTCAATCTTGTCAAGAACTCACAAACTCAAAATAGAACATGAAGCTTTAAGGGAACTTTAATGCAAGTTTTGAAGAAGAAAGGCTCAAATGGAAAATAAAGGAATGATGGAAGAGCCATGGACATGCTAATAAGTCAATGTGAAGAATAATCACAATTGTGTAACCATTAACGAGACTTAAGAAGATTCACTTGTGAATCTTAAAGAAACTATTCTCTCAAGTTTAAAATCTGGAAAATTTAATAAAATGGTTCAAAAGCGTTTACATCATGAAGAAGAAAGTACTTATATATAAGGAAAATGTAATGTAAGTAACTTCTTCTAAAAGCTTTAATTGTTGCCCTTAGATGCTTAAAGAAATATTGGGCTTTGAATGCTCCAAATAGTGAAATCTGTGTGAATTTCACGTGGCCTTGCTTAGGTGGCAAGCCATGTGAATTTTAAGGCTTATGAATTATACTTCAATTAAGCATATAATTGAATCTAATTAGATTTAATTACATCTTGATTGGATATTTAAACCAAGGTGTTTTAAAGAGAACTTTTCTAGTCTCACTGCTCACTCAAGCTTAAATTATTACAAGGAAAGATAATGTTCTAAGAAATTATAAGAATTTAAAAATATAAAAAATCCTAAATTATAAGAATTTTAAAAGTTTTCTTTGGTCTCTTCTTTTTCAATCTTCTTTAATCCTTCTTCTCTTTAAGATTGAATGGTCCTTAAAATGGTCTCTATCACATTTTTACACAACAAAGTTTATTTTTATAATTAGGAAAACTAGCACGATCGTGATGACTTAGAATAGACATAGTTATCCAGTACGATTATATTTTCTTATCCACAATTAAAAATTCTTTTTCTTCTTAATTACATTTGTGATTTATTAAGTAAGAAAAGTGAGAGAATAAAAATAAATTAAAAAAAGTGTAAAAATGGAAATAATACCATTAAAAAAATGTGACAAAGAGAATAATTATATCATAATATAATATAAAATTAATCAAAAAATTATTATTTATAGATAACTTATTTAATAATACAAATTACACTCAATATAGTCTATAACATAAAACATCTTAGTTTCATGTCATTATTATATTCAAATCTTGTTACAATTTTAAACACATCTTCTTTCCTCCCCAATTAAGTACAAACTTATACTATTTGGAGGGACTTGCCTTTGGAGAATAAGTAGTTCACTTATATCTCCACTTCTCACGTATACTTCCTTGCTTCGAATGCTTCGATCATATTCAATATGCAAAACATAATATGTCAAATATATTAGCATATACAAACTAATGAAAATAGCTCAAATATGTTAGCATATAATGTATTAAACACTATACTTTATGTATCTTTCATTTTTATTTTTAAATCACATAAAATATACATTTAATTAAAAATTTGTGTCTTTATTTATTTAAATCAGAATAAATAATATCTTGATTGTGTTATAGCTTACCATATAAATAGAGAAAAAAAATATACATGTCACATACTTTGTTTAAAAAGGAAGTGATCACATGCTCAATAAATATTCGAAGAATTTCTCACTTTTTAGTACTTAATACAACAAATATCAATATTTTGTGTCATGTGGTATATGGTTTTATGTATAATACAAATTTAGATATAGCTTTTTAAGATTTTATAACTTTTTTTTTTTAATTAAAATTAATCTTCACTTTGGCGTAATTAATATCAATATTTTATATGCATTTATTAAGTATATTTTTAAATAAAAATTTTAATTTTGATTAGAAAATATATAGTACTAAAAGCAACTGTAACAAAGTTTTTTTTAATGTATTTTGTAAATTAAAAATATTATGCTAGAAAGTTATTCACGTGAATTTTTTTTATGACACAAGTAACTCAATGATTTTATTTTTTAAAATTCCAAAATATCTGCTTCAACTATAAAACATCGTATATACATTTAATAAATAAATAGAATTTATATCTTAATAAAATTTAAAATTATTAATTTTGATTAGAAAATAGTACTAAAAGCACTTCATAAATTGTATCAAGATATAGTTTTAATTTATATTTAAATAAAATAATATTAAATTTAAATAAAATTACAATATGTTAAAATAACAATAAAATTAAATAAAACCTTATATTTATAATAGAAATCAAAATATAAAAAAAGTACATGTATTAATTATGGTAAATAATTATTCAAGTAAAACATGTTTATGATACAAATAACACAGCGATATCAAATTTTAAAATTCTAAAAGAATGTGAATTAACTATAAAACATCGTAATCACACTTCAGAATTAAAATAAAACAAAGACGCGCCAGGTAGGGGTCGAACCTACGACTTTCTGCTTAGGAAACAGACGCTCTATCCACTGAGCTACAGGCGCTTCTTTTTATATTCATATTGTAAACTTTGTATATTTTATTTTAATACTCTTATTAATTCTAGCATTGTTTAATTAGTTTCTATAATCTTGTAAAGTTACATTTGGTTTTGGTCGAAAAATAATTTTTATCATATAAAAGTAGAAATTATTTGGTGATTATATCATAATTTTCTAAATTAAAAAATTTAAATACATATATAACATAAATTGATTTATGAATATAAATATTTCATGATGTTAGACAACTTAATAACGTTTTCGTCTTAAGAGAGTCACCGTTGCATTAGAAGTGCCTAATGTGGATTAAAAAACATGGTGGTCTCATTTTTTTTTCTGGGTCAGAGATCACAAATTTCTCATAATTCATTGATTCGTGGATTAATTTTTTGTTTTGCATAACTATCTTGACAAAAAAAGATTTTATATACAGAAGAAATTGAATGAGATTTTCGACTAAATAAATCACTGTCGTGGGTTCTTACACCAATGTCCCAACTATATGTTGGTTACCCATCCTGAAGTAAACAAAAACAGCAAAATCTCAAAAGAATAAAACTGTAAGACTGAAAATATTATCAAAGAAATCAATGCAAATTTTCTAACTATTATTGTCCCTTGCACTCGTTCACCCAATGTTTTTAATGCATTATTTCATCTTATTCCTCTAACTACTCTGTCTTCAATTACATGAACAAAAATGGTTGGAGATATAGCTACCTTTATTATCGTAAATTTCACATAAAAAATGAACATACCCAGAAACTACTTCTATTAACTTCATTTATTAATTTCAACGAATTTATCCCGGAAAACGTAAAATATAAGAATAAGAATTCAGAGACTGCATGTGCGTGGGGAAGAGAGAGACACTCATTGCATAGTTGAAGGCTTTTTAACCTGTAGGCTGTGGTGTACTCACAGTCACACAGTCAACTCACAGTTCAAGCTGTGAAACGCCACAAAGTTTATATACAGTCCAAGACTCCAAGTGTTCACTGACAAATTCAAAGATCTCTTTTCTTTTCAGTTACCAAATCCAATATTTTTGTGAATATATTACAGTACTTTATAAGCTAGGCACAGCCACATGACCAAGAGTAACACAGAAGCTACCGTGAGCTTTTTTTCTGTCTCTTTTGACTACGTCCTCTTTGATTGTCAGCGAGAACATTTTCTTTTTGGTCAATTTGTGATTTGTCGGTCACATTTTTTCTCTTTTCTTGATTGCATTGCAATAGGGTAATTATAAACTATTTACATGGAATCACTTTTTCAACTAGATGCAATTGATGAAATGTTAATTAGTTCTATGTTATCTGTTGTCACCAATATCACATAATTATTTCTCTAATTTATGTTATTTTTATTTTTTCTTTTTCTTATTTATATTTTCTCAGAACACACGATTGCCTAAATAGATGGGGCATGCGGGGATACATGAGATTGTTACATGACAGAATCCACTGACATTTGTTCCTTAATGTAATTATGGGAAAAAAGACTAACTTCCATTTGTTCCTTAATGCAATTATGCGGGTCGAAACACGTCACTCAAAGAGCCAAAGCGCAAATGTTACGGGGGTTTCAAAATTTTGTTCGTCAATCGCGTTAAAGGCTACTTGTATCTCAACGTCTTTGCTTCTTTTTTTTTTTTTTTTTTTATCATACGAGGGTCTTCACTTCTTATCAAGTCAAATTTCTTATACTTTAATTAGAGAAACATATGACTAATGAAATTATATTTAATTAACACATTAAATCATATATTTATTATTATTTTTTAAAATTCGCATATTAAACTACACATTTTTTATTTTTTTCAAAATTTATTACACATTAAACCACACATTTATTTTATTTTTTTTCAAAATATGTTGCACATTATATCATATATTTATTTATTTATTTTTAAATTTGCATCCATGGTTAGCCCAATGGATCTTCTTTCATTTTTCACTTGTTCCTCCGGGTACTCAAAAAATCACTCTTTTTTCAATTACATCACATAAAATGAAAATGACAGTCTAGAAGCAAAGTAGAATCTTAACATGGCAACGCTAGGAAGAAAAAAACTGAAAAAAGGGATAGTGTAGAAGAAAACTGGTATTTGGTTACTAGGAAAAATAGAAGAAGTTCTTTTTATATTTTGTGTATACTTTATTTTTCTTTCTTTATTATTTTTCCTTTTCCAAGCTTGATATTATGGAGGTGTTGTGGGTATCAACTCTTTTCTTTTTTAAGGCGCCATAGACATTAACACTTTCCTTTTATTTCAACGTAGAGTTACAGAAAGCGTTTGAGTCTCCACCCACTATAAATAGTTTTCAACAGATTATTTTCGTATTTTCTTTTTTAAATAATAAGACTGTGATACTTGTACGTGCAACTATCAATTATTATAAAATTAATGTTAATATTTAGTTTATAAAATTGAATCTTTTTTATCATTTATCTCAACAATGTCACATTTACGGAACAAATTATATTTCACCTTTTAATATAATGTTTATTTAATGTGTTAGCGATTTAAATTGTTATCACAAAAATTAGAAATTGATATTTTATATTTTATTCATGCCATTCAACTTAAAATACACATTTAAATTCAATTTTTATAATTTTTAATCTAAGAGTTATTTCATATTCTATATTTATTGAAAGGAAAGAAATAACAGGGAAGAAAATTTTGAAATTAAACTCGAAAAAATTAGGAGAAAAAGTTGGTTAAATAATGTTGGTCTTTAAAAGTTAACACACAATTTTAGTATATTTTTAGATAAAAATTGGCTAAAGTGGGTCATTTAAGTTAAATTTATATAATTAAATTTTTTAACTAATTTTATAAATTTAATGTAGTATTTACTATTATATTAAATGTGACTGCATAACAGAAGTCACAACGTCCTGTCATTCATTTCTTGGTTAGGTAGTTGAGAGAATGACACGTGTAGTGAAGATACACCCAAACATCAACATTCAAAGATATCATCATTGTTCATAGGTTAGCCTAATGCACTATGAGAGGTCTTCCTCGTCTTGACATGGAGGACAAATCACTCATTAATGATGACTCATAACCATGAGTTCTATTGCACCCGTCTCAACCTATAAATACAAGTATTTTTTTAACATTTTCTTGTTTTTTTTTTGGATATTTATCCTTTATTCTCATATATTTGCTACTATTCACCTCTAAACCTTTATTAATTTTAGCATCTGAGCGTCTTTTGCAGATAAATTCTCTCTTCCTACTTGTGAGAACACATCCGCATACTACCCAGATACATAAGGTTGAGTTGCTCACTTCCAATCTGGCCTCTTCACCACACAATTTTGACATGTTCACCCATGTATTTGTGGTAAGAACAATTCTTAAATTAATTAATTGATTAAATTCATTTTAAAGTTTAAAATATTAATACATATTATTATTTTTAATTATCAAAATATCAAGATACTACACTCCACTCACTTAAGAAAAATTTTGTTTCAAAATTTACTTAAAACGAACAAGAACATATGTGTTAGGTTCAAAATTTACTCGAGGTAACCAAAAAATCTTAATTAAAAGAATCTTCTTTCCTTCTAATTATTTGACCTTTTGGGGTGTGCATGCTTAATCACAAAATTTTATAAGTTAGGTTCTCACTGGTGCAAAATACGTTTTTAACGTCATTAATATGATGATGATTGAGCAAATAAATGATGTAAAAGCATATATCACATCGGTTCCTAGAAGAATTGACGTGAAAAATACATTCAACATATGTTATATTTTGACCTGACGTTAAAGGTATTTTTCACGTCGGTTATTTTAGGAGCCGATGTAATATATGACTTTTAATTGACATGTCTTTCCCTTGCCCCATCACTTTCAAATTTCCTTTTTAAAAGTTTTTCGTTACCTGCTTACATTTCAACAACAACATTAGGTTTCACATGAAGGATTACACTGTGATGATCTTCATTTGTATCATCATCATCCAATTCAAGTAAGTTGTCGCAAAAATCTTCTTCGTCAGATGATTCATCAACATATGAATCAAAGATGACATAATCTTTATCATCGTCACTAGAGTTTAACCTTGTACAACCTTCTTTGTAGGATCTACCAACATTTGCCTCAGTTGTACCCACATTATACGCAGACACACCACTTACAATTACTTCTGCACATAATTCTATAAAACCTATGCCCTCTTGTTAAAAATTAGTTATTGTAATTTAAACATCTTTATTGTCAACTAATTGTAGTGCGACAAATTTATTTCCTATAAAATATCTCATTATAATAAAATCAATAACTTTATTAGAATTTAACTTAAGTTTATCATGCATTCTTTTATTTAACCCATTAAAACTTATTTCACGTTTGATTTGTAAAATTCTTTTAGGTCCTTCAAACGTTACTCCTTCATCAGTTTCAATAATCTTATATTAATTAGACAAAAATAATAATTACAAAAGCCATCTTTCCACAAATTATCATCAACAAATAAATCTTTTTATTCAAAATTGATTAATTAATTAATTATTAAAACAATATAAAAAATATACCATCACAGTTATCATAAAAAATATTTATCTCGCCATCATTAAATATATTGATAATTTTAACTTTACATCTATATCTAAAAAATATCATCATATTTTAAAACAAAATAAAATAAAATTACTCTTAAGAAAAAGAATAAGTGATCTAGAGTGAATGCGTTGAAAGGGTTTATATAAGATAATAAAGATGTCAGCATGAAGATGTAAAAAAATTGAGAATTAACTACGTGGAACTATATGTATTTGGGCTTGCAGCGTGATCATTAGGGTCCACGTTTACGTGGAACTAGACGCACCTGGACATTTATCCATGACAAAATACGTTGATGCCTATGACGTGACTAATCTAGGTTTGTCACGTGGATGAATGTGCCCATAGTCTCAAAATAACAAATTGTCGTTATGTGAATATTTATACAATGAAATTGCCGAATTTTAGGACACATAATTTTTTTCTACATTAAATGTATTGGACCTCTCGACACTTTCCATACAATTACCGCACTGTAAAATATTTTGAACTAATTCTATAACTATAATTAATTTTTGAAACCGACCCGTTAAGACACATTTTTCCAAACCCCAAACCTTAGCATAGATTGTGACTGAAGTATAAATTTAAGGATGAACATGAATTAGATTTTTTAAAATTTACATTCAAACGATATCTAATTTATATGGACTGGATTTAAAATCCATATCATTTTTTTTCTTAAAACAATTTGGATTTCTTAAAAATGATTTTAAAACTGATTTAAAACTAATTTATAATTAAAAATTACTTTTAAAACATAAACAAATTTTACATTATAAATTGAAAAATAACATTTTAAGATAAATTTTTTTATAACATGACAATGCTTTTTTAAAAATAATATACTCAAAGAAAAAAAGTTCTTCATTAAATTAATATTATTTATCAAATAATTATTATCATTTTTTAATTTATATAATAAACTGTTTTCACATCAGATTATATAATTAATTTACTATAGTATTTAATTTTTATATTTTACTAGTATTATTTAATTTTTATATTTTACTAGTATTATTTAAAGTCAGATTAATATGGATATAGATAATTACGAGTAAAATATATTTATTTTTTTCTGTAGGGGTGGGGTGGGACTCAACTCCAGCTCTTCATCATCCTTCAAAGTCCCTTGGTGGTTCCAAACTGATTGGAATTATTAACTACTATACCACTTATTTTTTAACATTATTCAATTAGATTTCACAATATATTATTATCTTCTATTTAATTAACCTCATATTATTACCTTGTGTTATTTATTTATTTGAATTATTGTTCTACATGATTTGGACTCTTCTTTATTTGTCTCCGACTCTGAGTGTCGTGTTGTTTCTCAGAAAGGTTTTGGATCCATATATATCATAGCCCATTCATGCTTTGGTGTCTTTTTAATTTTACTCTTGTCAATCATTAAAACGATTCCATTATTAATTCGAGCTTAATTGAATATTTGTCAGCCTCTGCTAGATTCCTATTGCTAATCAATAATTTCATTTTTCTCTTTTTCCTAACAAAACAAAAAATTGCCAGTTGCAAAGAATGCTAGAATTGGGTATCAGTTACATAGCCGACAATAGAAATGGAACAAAGAGGATCCAATGAGGGACAAGAGCAGGTGTGACATACTTCAATTTCTTTTGAACCCACGCTCTTTTGCCTCAATTAGTTGTTCCTTTATTTATTACATAATGTATCACTCGAAATTGTTATATGATTGTTTTGTAAAAATAATCTTTATAATATATTCTGTGTATTTTTTTTCTTATTAGTTAGATTCATCACTTCAAAATTCAGATATATGCTACAAAATGAGAATTCATACTGTGCCCTTATTATATATCAGTTGGATGATTGTGTTGAATATTTGAAAAGAAAATTTTATCATTAATAATAATTTTACTCAATTTATTTTAAATTAGTTTTATAAAAAATATCTTTGGGCTGGTAAATAGAAAAACAAAACTTATATATAAAATTAACATACATCCATTAATTTTACACATGAATGTTTTTCATTCTGGTTCTTATTCATATTTTCTACCGTTTAAATTTTTAAATTTATCATATATCAAATTTTAAGTTATTTTATACTCATTTTTATTTTAGAAATCCGTGCTTAGAATTATTTTGGTTGAATTATGGTTCATGACGTAGCTGACAAGAAAAAGAAATAAAAGTTTAAAACTTATTGAGAGCCGAATGTTGAAAGTCGAAGAATGGAAAGAAATTTGATAATTAACTGAATTAAAAATTGTAAAGATAATATAAGGAGGTGAAATTGTATTTTAAAATATTTTTCTAAGATTTTCACTAAAAGAATTTAGGGTCATTTCAATGAGTTCTTATCAATAGATTCATAAGTTACAAATATTTTATGAATTACTCCTAAGATATTTTTTAGAACTCCTAAGTATTCTCAAGCTTTAAAATATAAACTAAATAGGAATGTTAATTTATACTTCCAAATGGGGATTCATGTGTGGCTATTTTAAACGGGCTTTGTGGACGAGAGTCTTTTTTTATACGAGTATGGATGGATGGGATCAAAACCTCCCATGATTGATTTGCGGATGAGGATATCGACTAAACCCCTTGTTCAGTAAAATTACTAAATTAACATTATATATATATTAAATTATTTTATTTTATTTTAACTTATCTTAATAAAATCAATTTTACTTATATTTATTACATTATATTATCTGTAGTAGTATTCTCGTAGTTAAGTGGATAGATGATAAGATAACAATAAAGAAACTAAAATTCAGTCATAAACTAAACTTATTCATAACACAAATACAACTATTGTTATAAATTGAGAAGTGCGGGAGGGACTCAAAGTTTAATAATAAGAAATAAGTAACAAAAAGAGAGAAGAGTCAATTAAGTACCTCATACAAAAATCCCTTTTCAAGCATCCATAAATCATTTCTTCGTAAAACAGTTTTCAATCATTCATCCACGGCCATAATCTTATATTCGTTCACTAAAATTTCTATTTGTTGTTTTATTTCTCTAAAATTTATTATGTTAAATTTATTTTATATTTTAAATGAAATTTCTCTTTATTATTGTTATAAAATATGTCAAATTCTATTTTTTTTGTTGCAATTTATTGTAAAATGCATTGTGTTAAATATGTTTAATGTTAAATGAAAATTTACATTTTTGAGGTATTTTAATATTTTATTAGATTTGTTTATAAATTACTCTTGTAGGAATTCATGAACTTGAGGGCATGGGAATGGAGACAGGGAGTGGGAGAGTACTCCCCACCCTCACACCACCCCATTGACACTCTTAATTAATAAAACTCATCCCAATAAAATCAAATGTTTTATTAAATAGATAAAGTAGTTGTATCATTTAAAGCTTAAACCTTTTCAATTGATAAACTTTTTTTTTATCATTTAGTAAAAGTAGATAAACAAAGATTATATTATCTTTTAAATTAGTCTTTCTTTAATTTATATTCTTTATATTTTCTTATTCGACAACAAATAGTTAATGATATAATAAGAAATATGTATATAATATTTCACTAATTTTGTAGAATAAGTCATTTTTATTGTTGCTAAAACGTCATACAAAATAGTATAGAAGGAATACATAGTCTGTCGCTGTATATCAGAAACTTTCAATTAATTTATCAAAATTAAGAAAAAGTTAGGTAATATGTAATAATGTCATTAAGTTTGTTAATAATTTATAATATTATTTTTCTAAACTACTCTTAAAATAATTGAGATTCATCATTTTATTATTTTGTACTTAATTATTTTTTATCTAATAATTAATTAAGAGAAAAGATATATGTACGAGTATTATAGAGTTTTTTTTCTGTGTCATCTAATTATAACTTATAATATATTCGTTAATTTTTAATTTTGATTATAAAATTTATAAATATTATATAAAATTATGCATGCTTGATGATATAAATTTGTTTCATATTATTATTACATAACTATTAAATTAATTAATTAATTAATACTTCTTATTTTCTTAGAGAGTGTGTGAGTTTAACTTTTTAATTTATAAAACTTATTAAAAATATTTTGATTAAAAAACAATTTAAAAATAATTTTATAAAATTAAAATGGATAAATAATTATTTTAAAAAGATCTTATGCATAGAGAAAATAGTAGTATATACAAAATAACATACTTTTACTATATACAAATTAAAGTCATCTAATGTTAAAATTAAATAACTTTAAAAACCCCATCATTAACATCGCATTCCAATACTTGCTTTCTACTTTGGCCGTAGGAACAACATAAAAGGTTTTAACATATTTGAGTTATTTTTCCTAGTTAAAGTGAAATTTAGAGGCTTTGTGTCAATAATAATATCCTTGATGGAAAAAGATAAACGTACCCTTCTTATTTGTGGTGTATGAATAAAAAATATGAATAGTAATAATAAAATTCATATATAGATATATGTTATGATAAAAAAATGTTAAAAAATGAAATAAAAATAAATCATAAGAAAATGAGATGTATGTAAAATAAATGTTCTTAATATCACGAATGATTTGCTTTGAATTTGTAAATTTATTGAAACAAGCTGTTGCAAAATAATTGAGTTTATATTCTAAAATTGATTATAAGTTCATAAATTTTAATTTATTTAATTTTATATTAAAAATTTAGGATTGATTTTAAATTTAAAATTAATTATAAATTAAAATAATTTACAGTAAATTTTATATCTTAAAAAAATTAGTAATAAAATGAATTTATAATAAAAATATTTAAAAATCAGTTTTAAGTATAATTAATTTTACAGAACAAATCAATTTTACTAATGCTACTCTATACATATAGAGCGATGATCATCACAGCAAATTTACAGCGAACCAAATAATTGTTACCGTCAACAGGATCATCATCATGTACGGAAAGCTAAGAATTATCTGCACTGCACGTGACATGATTGCATCGAAAATTTGACAAAATACGAAAATAATATATGAAAAAAAAATACACTCAACCTAGTGAACTACTATAAGTGTGCATGTTGCTGGGTGAAGAGGGAGCAGCTTCTGCAATAATCCATGTGATCCTTTAATATCATACCTTGTTTTTAGTCACCACTATTCATAATTTGACTCCATTTTATTTAGCTACTACTTCCTAGTGCTTTTGTCTTTTCCAACTATTTATTTAATTCAATTTTTTTAGTGCTATCTTTTTTATTTATCTCTTCTATTTTATTAAGTGTTCATTTAATTTCTGTAATCTTCCGAAATTCATCTTTAAGTCTTTATGATTTAAAAGAAATATTTTAAATTTTATAATTTGTATTTTGATTGTTGTTTAAATCTTATTGTTAAAACACCATTTAGTTCATTGTATTCTTCACATGAGTAGTCACGAATCAAAAATATTTGTAATGTTTTAATTATAGAGAAGAACAAAATGAAAAATATAAAATATAAAGATTAAAAATTTAATTTTAACTAAAAGTACTAAATAAAAATAAAAATTATAAAATTGAAAAATCCGTTTTAAACTATAATATTTAAAAGATAAAATTGATAAAATTAAAAAACTAAATTTATGTGTTAAAGGAGTCCGTGGTGTACAGTTGTTTCTGGGAAAGTAGAAGATGAATGTATGTGTTTCAGCACCGAATATATATGTGGGATGGGGTGCCACAAGGTGCTCCTACATGTCTAGCATAGTCCCATACTTGCGGCTCATGTTGTCTACGATTCATCATTGTTAATCGAATCTCGATGCTAGTATAAGTCAATGTTAAAATTAATGGGGATCTGAAGTTACATCATAAACTAGATTAAATTGAGAAAAGTCAGACAAAGTTAGAGCCACGGATGTAAGAAAGGTCTGAATTATCGTTACTTTCTTTATATCATAAATTCATAGACAAATAATATCAGAATATTTTATTATTGAAAAAGTGGAAATCAATAATTATCTTATATTATTATTTATTTCTAAATAATTACATGTGTAATTACAAGAGGATAAATATGTTTTATAAAACTTATTTGGGTGACGAGTCAAACAATTACGTGTAAATAATTTATTTGAGAGATTTTTATTTTTAATAGTAGATTATAAATTTTTATCCTATTTTATGCAATGAAATAATTTTTATTAAAAATAGGTGAAAAATTCCTAAATTCTTAGCTTTTAAGAAATTAATTAATACGTGATTTATTTGTCCTAGGTGAATACGAAATTCTTTTCGTATTTTTTACAAATTCTTGAAATTATGAAAATGAAAGTGAAGGATTTCTTTTATCTTTTGTACTATTAGTATATATCGAAAAATTAAAATTAGCGGAGTTCTATAATTAAATTGTATTGTTTCTTTTAGGTTGTACAAGAGTAATAAATTGTGTTCTTATCAGGATATGAGAGTACGGTGATGACGTGTTTAATGACGAGGAATGATTCTTGGTTGAGGTCAAATATGTTTGGTAGAGCTTGTCTATAATCTTTATAGAGAGTTACCTACAAAGACCCTCTGATGTTTAAGTTAGTATGTATTTTGGGTGAGTGTTTTTTGGGATATGCATAGAGAATTAGGTGTGTGAAAGTAATGTGAATCTAGAAATACTTCTTGAGGGATGATTCCATATTTATGTTGCTTGGTTGGCCCCATGAAGTACTCGAGGAACCTTGACATAAGTGTTGGGTTGGTGTGTCTGGCTACGGTTGGAGGCATGTGGCACGTTGACCAATATGGTGACCTTGCCCGACAAGTAATGAACTAGGAGGGTTAGTGGTATTTGCAAGGTTTTTGGACACATGTCCGATGTTGATATGTCAATGGGGTTGAGTGTAGGTTTTCATAGATCGACCATTAACTCAACATTAAATGTGGATGTGACTGGCATGTCATATCACCTTGACAAAACATAAGAGGTATTTAATGGTGATTTGACGTGGACGTCACATTACATTAGACATAGTACATAAGACCCCAAGCTTAGAGGAACGAGTCCATGACGGATTCCGAGCTTTCAAGGTGTTGGTCTGCATGTGGATGTGACTGAGTTATTCTCAGCTTGGCTACTTATCAAGCTAGACTTGTGATGATTCATCTTTATTTAATGGGGGTAGTGCATTTTAAATGTTGGGTTTTGTAACGATCTAACATTTAATGGGAGGTTACAACTTCCAACGTAGTTTATTACAAGGTAATCATGGGGTGTCTCGTAATATGTAAGGATGTGAAACAACGCGATCTTTGGCGCAAAACCCGCAAGACACTTTCATTTTGAAATGCCTCTTCATTTTCACTTAATCCAAGGGTTTATAAATACCACTTTCATTCTCATTATGCTATTTTTGCTTAACTTTAGGTTTTCCTCTTTCTTGCATTTTTATGCTATCTGCTTTCTATTCTCTCCATTCATGGTGGTATTCTTCGTCTCCAGTTTTCCCTTCTTCTTCGTCAAGCCTTTCTGGGTATGTCTTTTATGGCTTCATCTTGCTTTGCCTTTGATTCAAATGGTTCTGGTAGTGGTAACCGTTTAGTAGAAAGGGAAGTTTCCTTAATACGATGCGATATCTCCTCTAATCACACTGAAAGTGACTCTCTAAGGGTTGCTAAGGGTGCTTCTTTGGGTGACGCCACCTTTGCCTAAGAGATTGACGTCGTGCCTATATCACAAGGCAAGCAAAAGACCACCCGTGTAAAAAAGTCTTTCTCCCTATCCCCGTGATTATTATTGGATAGTGGATGAGGTTAATGTTTACTCCTCTGTCCTTAACTCTTTCAAAAAGGTCTCCCCCTTTCTTAACACATACCCGTATGTGAACCTTCCATGGCCGACTACATTCTCCGTATGTGAACCTTCCATGGCCGACTACATTCTGGCCAAAGCGTGCTCCTCTATTGAGCGTGTGTTCATGAAACATATCGTGGATGGGGAGAACTTAGTCTATGTTTATGAGTATTTTTTCAAGGATTTCAATGTCATTTTCTTCTTTCTCCCTTTGAATGCCGAAAATTTTTCAACCATAAACGTAGCCCTGAGCGAGCTTCATCCTAATAAATAGATAGGCACTTTTAAAGGCTTTTCAAATCTTATGTCAATTTCTAAAATGGTATCCTTCTCACCTCGTCCTTCTTTATTTTTGCCAACTTAAACATGGTGTTTGAGTTGGTTGGGTTTCCTTAAATGAGGCTCAATACACTCTTCTTTTCTCAACTTACACCTAATCCTTCAAAGGCTTTAAAGATCGATTTTTTAAACTTCAACCTCCGACCGATTAAAGAGACTTCTCTTTGATTCGATCATGGCTTCTCTTTTTCCATTTTACTGGAGTCGACAAATAAAATTCAGGTCTTTGTATAGAACCATCTTTCTCCCATTTAGAAAGAGAGTGTGAAAATATTAAAAGATTTAAATTGACAACATTGAAATAGATGATTCATTTTGTCAACTTATAGGATTAGTTGTAATTATCAAAATTAAGAATAATGATTTGTCTTTAATCATTTCTGATTTAACACCCATAATTAAATCAACACAATCATGCCTTGGTTACGTTGCACAACTCCTAGTACCAAAACCCCAATATAGCACTACCCCATAAATAATTTTTGGCTTCCTTAAGGTCACATAAAAATTGCATATATCTTAGCAAAACCTTGACAATATTCTTATCAATGAACAAAACTCTAATGAAACGCGTAATGAAACGCGAAATCCGTGTACGCGTAAATCGATGCAATAGCTTAAGACTCCCAAGAGAGGGGTAACGTCACCAAAGTATTAGGACAACTAGCTCAATCTCACAAAAGACCTTTTCAACTCTTGTGAAAATAATCTGATACCCAAATTTGCTTCAACAAGGTAGCCCATAGTATATTTGTGTGGCCTCATCCATAGGTAAATCCATCAAAGGTACTACACTCACCACATGACATATGAAAAGTGAGTCTCTTACCTTTATTGCTTAATAAAAGCTTATATCAAGCTGTCGTCATGATAAATTACTACATTAATTTTTAACTACTTATATAATTTAATTAAAACGCTAAAAATTAAAATTGCTTAACTTATTTTAAAAATTAATATCTTTCATGAATTAACCACAATTGAATATAACAATTTTTTATTATATATAAGTATTCTAAATAAGTTTTTTAAAATAAAATAACAATATTTACTAAAACTAATACTTATCCGATATTACATAGAATAAACTAATGACATTTAAATTTATGTTAATAAAATTTTAATATTTAATATTTCCTAAAATATAAAATTATTTTTTTATTAGTGAATAGTTTTCTAATACTAACCATAAGTATATTGACAACCCATGTTTACCAATTTATTAGACTACTAATCTAACAATAATAAGAAACCAATTTTTCCGAGTAATGACTTTTTTAATCAGATAATAATTTAATTAATAAATCAACTATAACCATGTGTATTTTAAATACTAAATCAATATTACCTATTTAATTGGATTTCCAAATCTAACAATAGACAACTAATGGTTCCCTGACCTAAAATATTAATTTCAATCAAAACATTTTTACATCTATTTCTAACTATCATCTATATTACTTATATACATGTTTAACTATCATACAAAAAATTATTATATATTTAATTAAACGTTAAATTACATAACAAATTTTTATGTAACAAGGACCAAAAGATAGCAACAAAAAGACAATTAAAAATTGGAAGAGTGAAAGGGTGAAAGAGAAGCAAAAAGGGAATAAATAAAATGTGAAGCGTATAAATTATTCGTTGTATTGTCCAAAGTATATAGGGTGGACTAAAAATCCACATCAATGTCTTTAGTGTGTTTCTGTGTTTGAAGAATTACCCGTCTTACGTATTAAATGTCCTTTATAGTTAGGCTCAGTTGGTTAACCAACATCTCTATGCAAATTTGATCATTGGGTAAGACATGTGTCAACACACAATTGAATGCTCTGGGATCCAGACACGTAGACTAAAATTGATAAAGATTATGCATTAACATTTATTAACTTCATTATTCCTAAGCCGCGTCAGATAGAATGCACCTATCACCTAGGCGCAACCATTGTTCTAACATCGGAGTCTTTGACACTTTCTTTTAAACAACACATATTAAAGTTTGAAAAGGGACTAATTTCCATAAAATGTTTATGAATGGATCCCATTTTAGTAGTTTTGAGGAGTTTTGTGAAATACCACTAATATTTTATTTTTTATTTACTTTTCTATTAATGGTGCATGAGTGAGAAATTGCTTCAATTTACAACCTTAATCCAATTCAGTTGGCTTCTTGACCATTTTGTGCTTCGCAGTGTAGTGGTCCAATGCAATGCCTCATCTTATGTCACAACCACATATATACTACTTTCTCCTACTTGTGAAAACCCATTCTTAGATTTTGCAGTCTAAACTATTATTTTAATCTTAAAATTGAGACACTATTATATTAGTCTCGAACTATATAAATTTTAAATAAATCTTTAAATAAAACATTATCATTTTAATCATTAGTGCTTTTACCGTTATTTTTCTTAATTTAACTATTTATTGTTATCTTAGTTTCAACACGTGCATGTTTTCATTTTAGAAATTATTATAACAATGATAACAATTTGAGGAACTAAAACAATAATTTACACAAATTTAACATTACCATTAGAAAAAATTTATTAATAACTACAAATGTTTAGACCAGAAATGAACACAAGAAATGAATCTGAATACAAAATGAAGTTAAGGTGCAAGTACACTTAAAGCTCGAAAAAAAGACTACATTTCCAACATATGCTCAAATATAAAATAGCATATCAATAGCCGCGCGGTACATGTACAAAGCACTTCCCTGAAAATATGGGAAAGGAAATACAAAGAATACACTCAAACGTTTCTGGGGCAAACTTTGGTTTCTACCTAATTGGTATATGTAAAATAAGAAAGATTACAAAGAATATAATCATACATTTCTGAGAAACCTAGGAAAAAAAAAAAACAAAACAAAACACCAAAAGAAAATAGTTAATTAACTTCAGTAGTTCTATCCTTGCAGAGCATATGCCACTCCTGTAGCACTGCTGCTTGAAGAGCTTGATGTTCAGCCTCCTCAGCAGTCAATTTTGACAGCGTTGAGGGCCCCTTCTTTTTCCCATCTTCATCACCATCTTTCTTTTCTTTATTTCCGTAATCCTGCTCTTCATCTTCATCATCAGATTTTGGAGTCTTGGGTCGTGGTCGAGCCGCCTTTAACAAGGCTATCCTTTCCATTGATATGCGTAGCCTCTCAGCAGCAGCTACTTTCACTTCATCCTCAGGCATATACTCCACACCACCATCAGTAAGGTCATCCAACCAGCCCTGAAGATCTGATCCAATCTCCTTGGTAATAGATGCATCAGATGCTCGAACCACAAACTTGCACAGCATGGTTGTTGTTTCATCACCCAAGTCCACATTTCTACTCACTTCACTTGCACCAAAAATCATCATGCCCAAGAAGCCACCATGCCATGTTTTAGCAGCATAACACATCTATTCCGGTAAAGGGGGATGAAAAAAGGAAAAGACTTAGTAAATTCATTGAGTCACTCTACGCACTGCTTAACAACTAAATGCACATAATCCCTACTGTAGTCCTCGCTTTATATCCTATTTTACATTGGCCAAGTTTCTCTTGCTTTATGTCCGTATTTACTTCTATCAAAGTACAGACAATCAAGTAAAATCATACAAGGGACAGAAATTGTATAGTAATACCACTAGATTTCATGAAAACGAAATAGAACACAGCACATCCTTTAACTACTTCAAACTGGTAAAGAAGATAACAAATACACACCTCAAACCCTGCCACTGTGCGGATAATGTGTGAACAAACTTTGTGGAATGGCTTGGAAGACAAGGATTTCAGTCCACTTAAGAAAGGAGATGCACCATACTGTTGGGCTGCAGTAGCCTTGAAGCCACTTCCTTCATATGTGTACGTGCCAGTATATTCTACTATGGCTGGCAAACTGGGCCAGAGTCGGAAAAACTCAACAGGTGATATTTGGTGTGGCAAAAGAAGCTCAGTCAATGGAATTTTATAAGGCTGACATCTCAAAATCACAGGTTCGCCTAATTCAGGCCTCAGACTTCTCTTCTGTCTCATGATTTGAGGATCCTCTTCTGCGTAGTCACCTTCATAGTCTCCAACAGCACCACTACCGTAGAAGGGGTAATACAATACTTGAACCCAGAGGGCACATCTTTCAAAGTGGGAAACACCAACAGTCACACTGCACCACACTGGATCCTGAGAATAGAATAACATTATCAGGAACATGGATCCAGAATCTATTGTAAACAGAAGAATGATAAAGAACTTGTGTGCAAAGAGGCAATGCAAAACTATGTCAAATACAACTGCAGAAAGTAGATAATTAGCCTTAAATTTAATACAATCAAGCAAAATTATCATAAAGTCCAAACTTCATTCATCTACAAGTCAAAGTCCATGGATCATTGATTCAAGAGCCTCTGATCATATAACTAGTAATGAGTCTATGTTCTCTTCTATGTCTCCTCTTAAATCACCTCACCTTATTACCTTAGTAGATGGGTCCAGAATTGCTCCCAAAGGAATTGGTCAAGTTTCTCTTTCTCCCTTGTTAAACTTAAATTTTGTTTTGTTATTCCTAATTGTCCTTTCGATCTAATCTTTTTAAGTCAGTTAGCCAACTCCTAAAATTGTATAGTAACTTTTAACCCTGAATCCTCTGTTATTCAGGAACATGGTACAGGTCGGAGGATTGGTGCAAGACATGAATCCAGTGGTCTTTGCTATTTCGGAATGCAACCACTTGTATCTTGCGTTGTTGTTTTGTCACCTAAGCTTTTACATGATCGTTTGGGTCACTCAAGTCTGTCCAAGTTGAAACTTTTAGTTTCTGACCTCAAAAAGTCAGAGGAGTTAGGCTGTGAATCATGCCAATTAGGCAAACATGTTAGATCATCCTTTCCTAAACAAACTGAAAAAAATGTAACTCAGCTTTCACCACGATTCATTCTAATATTTGGGATCCAAGCCATGTAACATCTTTTGGTTTTAGATATCCTGTAACCTTTATTGATGAATTCTCTCAATGTACTTAGGTATATTTAATGAAAGATCGTTCTGAACTTTTGTCCATCTTTATGTCTTTATTCAATGAAATCAAGAACCAAGTTGGGAAATAATCAAAATTTTTAAAAGTGACAATGCAAAAGAATATTTCTCTTCTGAAATATCCTCTTTCCTATCCTCACAAGGCATATTGTATCAGTCTACATGTCCACACACATCCCAACAAAATGGAATCGCTGAAAGAAAAAACAAACACCTTGAGGAGACTACATGTACCCTAATGCTTAATGCAAATGTTCCTGCGCATTATTAGGGTGATGCAATTCTCACCTCTTGTTTCTTAATCAACAGAATGTCACCTTCTTCCCTTGAAAATAAAAGAGATAGAGAAGAGAGAAATTTATTGAATAGGATAAAAAGAACAAAGAAAATAGGAGAGAAAACACTCCTCCAAGAGTTTCCCCTTCATAAACAATTTCTCTTTTCACAAAGAGCTAAAGCTCAAGTTACAAAATGATTAAGTCTCCCCTTCCTTGTATCCTTCTTCCCTTACTTATATCTAATAAACCCCTCTAACTCATTAACTAATATCCTAACTGACCTAACTAACTCCCTTATCCTTATTTCCTAACACTACACCCCACCTACAAAACAACCTTGTCCTTGAGGTTGAAATCTGAAAACTGAAAATAGTGACACATATACTCAACTTTTTTCCAATTACTAGCACATAATGGCATCCATGGTTGTTCAACTATTAAAAAACCCCTTGGCCTCCACCTTTGAGCTTTCATCAGGTGGCTTTGGTGGTGGTGAAGGGAGAGCTGGATTCTGTATAATTTCATTCTCCATTGATATTGTTTTAAAATTATGTCCCCATTGCTCTAACTGCAACGACAAGTTGACAAGATTTTCTGAAACCCATAATTTGTCCACCATATCTTGTTCCAAAGCATTCATCAGTGCAGTACCCAATCCAGATACTATTTTATGCAAATTTAGATTCAACAATTTTAATGAGGGCAGTGATTGGTTGACCCAATTGCTTATGACCCATATTTTTCTGGCCATTGGAGGGTCCTTTAACCCATGCTGATCACTGTACATGGGTCTTTCCCCATCTCAATGCTTATGTTGAACCAAGACAGAGCCTTGATGTTGGATATCTTTGTCTAATGGAAACAAGATCCTTCTGCAGTTTGTCAATTGATACCTTAGCTGAATCTGGATTTTCAAAACAATGGGAAATTTCTGCATCTACTCTAATTTCCACAGTGGTCCCTGTCATCTTCTCTACCTCAACAACTTTATATGAACGTTGGTCATCAACATTCAGCTCCTCTATGATGGGTGTTCCATGTTCTTTTTGGCAAAAACTTCAAGGGCTTTCATTGGGTCGTTGTGTTGCATTGACTGTGTTACCCTAACACCCAATTGTAGATTTGATTTTGCTCAATTGGGTTGTTTGTCCTCTTTCTCTAACAAAAGAACAATGTGCTTTTTCATGAGCAACAACTGTGGCATCAGTTTTAACTCTTTAATTCCGTCTACCTTTTTCTTGATCTTGATTTCAGAGGTTGTGCTTGCATCCTTTCCTCTTCCCTTTTAACTTTAAGAATGATTTCTTGACTTTTTTGTGGTTCATGTTTCAGCTCTGAAATGCTGACCCTGTAAGAGTGATAGAGTAGTCCACAAGAATTGGGTGATTCCTCCTCGAAGTTTCCTCCAAACCTTCTTATCAAAGCATCTGAGAATTCTTTCCAAGATGGGTTCTTGGATTTTAGACGCCAGTATTGAAACGAATATGCTGCATTTCCCTCCATGCTAATGAATGCTAGCCAACTTCTCAAAGGGTTTAACTTGCTGCACCTCAATGAATTTTGCAGCTCTGGCCAGCCACCCCAAAGGATCATGACCGTTGGAAGTGGGCAGCTCTACTTTCTTGACCCAAGAATGCAGAGGCACATCATCTTGCTCAGTTTTGCTGGTTTCCTCCTCTTCCGTCAAAGTCCCGTTGGCCTTATTCATAGAATGGTCACCTTCCACAAGTGTTTTCTTGTTGCTCAACTGTATCAGCAAGTCCCTTATGAAATCCAAGTTTGTCTTCATCTCTGCCAATCTCTCACCTTTTTCACTGACAGCTTTTTCTACCACTGTCATCTGATTCTCCATTCTTGATTGCAATCTTGAATTGATCCGACAGGTCAAACAAAATTTTTAGGAACTCAGTTGAAAAGAGATTGAGAAGAGAGAATTTTATTGAATAGGATAAAAAGAACAAAGAAAATAGGTGAGAAAGCTCTCCTCCAAGGGTTTCCCGCACACAAAGGATTTCTCCTTTCACAAAGAGCTAAAGCTCAATTTGCAAAATGATTACGTTTCCCCTTCCTTCTATCCTTCTTCTATTAATATCTAATAAACCCATCTAACTCATTAACTAATATCCTAAGTGTCCTAACTAACTCCTTTATCCTTATATCCTAACACCTTGTCACATATTGGCATCAAACACAACAAATGGGTTCACCTGTTCGTGGAAAGTCACTAAATCCAGGTCATTCGCTATCAAACGTTCCTACTACAAATCCTAGGGAGGAAAATTCTGGTTGGCACCTTACTTTTTGACAAGATATTCAATCTACTAGGAATCCTCATCCTATTTGTTATTTTCTAAGCTATCATCGTGTATCACCCTTGTATTTCTCTTTTCTCTCTTCTTTATCTCCTCTCACTATTCCTAAAAATGTTCATGAGGCTCTTGATCATTCTGGATGGTGACAAGCCATGATTGTTGAAATGCAAGCACTTGAGCATAGTGATACATAGGAACTAGTTCCACTTCCTCCAGGGAAATAACCAGTTGAATGTAGATAGGTTTATGCTATTAAAGTTCACCCTGATGGTACAGTTGATCATCTCAAAGCCAAACTGGTGGCCAAGGGGTATACTCAAATTTATGGCTTAGATTATGGTGACACCTTATCTCCAATGGCCAAGATTCCTACAATTTGTCTCCTTTTTGCTATGGCGGCTATTTGTCATTGGCCTCTCCATGAATTAGACATTATAAATACCTTTTTACATGGTGAGTTGAAGGAAGAGATTTATATGGAGCAATATCTGAGGTTTGTGGCTCAAAGGGGGAGTCTAAATTAATTTTTAAATTGAGAAAGTCTCCTTATGGTCTCAAACAATCTCCTTGGGCTTGGTTTCGAAGATTTAGTGATGTTGTGCAGAACTTTGTACTTAAAAGAAGTGAAGTAGATCACTCCATTTTTTATTGTCATACTTCTCCTGGGAAGTGTGCGTATCTAGTTGTTTATGTGAATGACATAATGATTACATGGAACAATGCAGCTACAATCTCTTAAATGAAGAAACATTTGTTTAGCCATTTTCAAACCAAAGATTTGAGATGTTTGAAATATTTTCTTGGTATCGAGGTCGCTCAATCAAAGGAAGGCATTATGATTTCACAAAAGAAGTATGCTTTAGACATCTTGGAGGAAACAAGCATGGTTGATTGTAAAGCCATTGATAGTCCTATGGATCCTCACCAAAAGATAATGGCTGATCAAGGAGAACCATTTATAGTTCCGTAGAGGTAGAGGAGATTGGTTGGAAAACTTATTTATATCTCTCTTGCAGTACGGATTGTTAATCAGTTCATGCAGGCTGTTCATGTTAATCATTGGAATGTTGTTTAGCATAGCCTTAAATATATAAAATAGGCTCTAAGACAAGGATTGTTGTACGAAAACAAAGGAGATAGCCAAACCTCAGGATATTGTGATGCTGATTGGGCAGGTTATCTTGTAGATCGTCGTTCCACTATTGGATATTGTGTATTCCTTGGTGGAAATCTCATTTCTTGGAAGAGCAAGAAACAAAATGTTGTTGCCCGATCAAGTGTGAGGCTGAATATCGTGTTATAGCTTTGATTACTTGCGAACCTATATGGGTTAAAAACCTCTTCAAGAGTTAAAATTTTGTGGAGATCATCCAATGGAATTGTATCGTGATAATCAGACTTCTCTCCACATTGCTTCCAATCCAATATTTCATGAGAGAACTAAGCATATAGAGGTTGATTGTCATTTTGTCAGATAGAAGTTGCTGTCCAAGGAAATTGTTACTAAATTTGTCATCTCCAATGAACAACTAGCAAATGTCATGACTAAGTCATTAAGGGGACCTCAAATTCAGATTTATGTTCCAAGCTTGGTGCATACAATTTGTATGCTCTAGCTTGAGGGGAGTGTTAGAATAGCTTGCTAAGGAAGCTTCTGTATAGTTTAATATTGTATTTTTGGTTTGGATGTGATGGCTTAGGTTGTATTGGTGGCTTAGGTCTTAGCCTTTTCAGACCTGCATTGTTTTGTAAAAGGAACATAGTTTTCAAGCACACTTTTTTTTTCATCCTCCAAACTCAAGTAAATGTATTGTACTGTAGAGGTGTCAAAACTCCACTGCACCAGCTGATTAAGCCTGGAAAAAACTTTGGGCCAGGCCATTTTTCCACAAGTTAAAAAAAATTGGGCTTGCTAATATGGTTGGCCCAAATCATGCAGGCTGGGATTAATTCATCTAAGAATCAAAATAGCCCAGCTGATGAGGCATTCCATGAAACCTCAGCCTAAAGTCCATGCATGATAAGTAAAACAACAGATTGGAAGAATAGCTGGGAAGATGCAAATGAAAAATAGCAATCTCAAATTGGAATGGAATATGTACTTTAGAGGAGAAGCAACCTGTGAAACAAGACCACGCAATTGTCGCACTGCTTGAGAAGAACCATTCATATAATATAATGCACCTGATAGTCCCACACGAACATCCACCCGATTTAATTCAAGCTCAGTTAGGTTCAAGACCTGAAACATTTTCATTTATAAAATATGAGAAACACTGAAATAGGAACCATAGCAGTTTGAAAAAACATGTGAAAAACAGATAATATACTTTACATGTGTTTTAAACTTTAAATATGACTACTGAGCAATTCTGGAAATGCATTTTTATTTCTTCATTAATAGATAAAAGATAAAAAACTGAAGTGTGAATAATTAATATCAGTATTTTTTAAAGAAACAGTGAATTAGGATGCTATTGCATGCCAAGATACAATAATTAACCACATTTCTTTTTTCTTTTACTCTGTAATCTCCTTCTGATCAGAATACTATTTACACACAATTGTAACTTCCTTAACAATACATTGGGACATTAGATTTTGCAAAACTACTTCAAAGTTGTAATTACATTATAGAAACAACAGTACATGAAATTAAATGTGCCACCTCCCAATAAAGAAATCAATGTGCCACATAATGTGAATCTTCAAAAATAGATATCATGGTCTACCACATTTTTGTAAGTTATGTCAACCCCCAGCTCATCTTTCAAAGGGAAACATATGATCACTACAACATAGTATATAGATGCCCTACATAAATGTTTAAGCTAAATAACATGAGTAATAAAGAAATAGGGGTGGCTTGACCTTTAAATGCAGTGTGATCCTCCCATCACTTGAATCAGCTAAATGATAGCCTTCAACATAGCAGGGATCACTGCTTCCAGTCAAAGTAATTGCAGTTGGAGGAACCTTCAGTAAAGTAGAATCAACTCCTTTTGTGAGCAAAAGGGTTAGTTCACTGGGGTCAGGTCTCCATAACTCCAGAATAGCCTTGTGAACCAATCCTTCCAACTTTCTATCCTGAGCAGCAGAAGCTTCATAAAATTGAACAGTTAATTTGTGGTGGCTAAATGGGTAATCCCCTCTGGCAGCTGTAACCCCTGCCCACCTGAGGATAATAATAGTAATCAGAGGAAAAATCACATCACATAATGAATTCAATTATGATTTGATAAAGATCATAGAACACTGTTAACATTTGAATTGGCCATTAAGCACTAACATATTTTGAAGAGGAAAGAAATTGGCAAGTGATAGAAACTGACAAAAGAATCTAAAAGTGTGGACTTTAATTGCAAAATCAGGATCCTCTAATGTGAAGGAGAAAGAATTCCGATCCTATAATGTATATAAGCCTCTCAGGATTACTCAAGAATCCAGCCCTCTCAAGATTGTATGAACCTTGCCTCTCTGCTTTGCGAAATTCCTCGATACCCCTCATTGACTCTCTCCACCTTTATACAACCTTCACTCCAATTCTGTTGTAAAAGAATATTACCCCAGTCCCTCCTTTTCTTCTCATTATACACATTTCTAATAGGAGGTTTAACAGCAAGATTTTCAAAAACCAACACCATAGCAGCAATAAATTTTTTGACAATCATAACATAACAAAGAGAAAAGATGAATAAAGAAACATATGAATGAGATAATGACTAATGTCAACATGAATACAAATATCTGCACAATATTAGCACCTAGTGTCTTGATGACTTGAGGCATATTTGATTCTTTGCAATATCAAACGACATTGATGTTTGCTAACAGAATCAGCCAAAGGATTGTTTCTAAACTCTTCAAGCTCTTTAGTGAATAACTGCCCAGCTCTAGGGTGGCGTGATCCCAGCCGTTGAGCAGATATAAGAACTGCCTGTACATCTTGAACTCTATTCGTTGTTTCTGCAGTCGAATCAATATTGAAAAGAACCTTGTGAATATTGGATATAATGACATTAAGAGGATCATCTGGGTCATCAGCGAGGAGTGGATCCAATCCTTCTATATCTATGTGCTCTGCGATAGCCCAAATAAGGCGGGCCAATATTCTTGGTGTATTGACCTGTTATGTTCAGAAACATTAGTATGCAACATTCAGGTGTGCGAGAAAACCCCAAGCATTTGTGATTGTATTTATATAAGTCCAATGAAGTTAAAGTGTTTGAGGAAACTAAACATATAGGAATTGATTTATAATAATGACAGTATAATATAAAGGGTGTAATAAAGATCAAATGTACAAGGAGGTAGAGAAAATATTTCATAATTTCAATAGGTATCTTACTTTAAATTATTATAAATATACATTCATAAATTTAAACATTTGTGTCATATCACATATAGTCGCATAATAGATAACTTCAGCTCAAGTAAAATGTCCTAGACGACTTCTATAATACCTTCAAACAAGGTAAAAAATAATTCAGTACACCATGGAGGTAACTGGCCAATGACAGTGACAATTCACCCCCATCAACTACCAAGTACTGTAATAAAGATCAAATGTACAAGGAGGTAGAGAAAATATTTCATAATTTCAATAGGTATCTTACTTTAAATTATTATAAATATACATTCATAAATATAAACATTTGTGTCATATCACATATAGTCGCATAATAGATAACTTCAGCTCAAGTAAAATGTCCTAGACGACTTCTATATTACCTTCAAACAAGGTAAAAAATAATTCAGTACACCATGGAGGTAACTGGCCAATGACAGTGACAATTCAACCCCCATCAACTACCAAGTATTATTATTGATTTTAACTGCATTATGATTGATGCCTTAACTGAGGGTAAACCAGTTGCAATGGAATTGGAAAGCATGGAGGTTAGATTACATGTGGGGTAAATCCTTAAAATATTTCAACAATAATAAAATTGTGTTTGGATGTTACAAGCCACATGCATGCAATTGTCAGAATAAGAATCTTAGTGTTGCTGAATGTGAGTATAAAAGTTTGAGTACCTCACGTAAGTCCTTCACAAGTTCACGTTGCAAGTTCTGCAATCTAGTTTCATTCAAAATCTGGTCCTGAGAAGCTCCATCTTTGACTCTTTTTACACCACCCCGAGTATCATATATGTAACATAGTCTAACAAGCAACTTCAAGTAGCAGTCAATTGCATAGGTGCGACCATCACAATCCCATTTAACACAAGGCCGACAAACTTCAACCACTTCCAGAGCAGGTTCAGTCCAGTTCAATGCACCATAACCAGTTCCATATGCCAAAGCTCCAATGACCCTGCTCTCCATGCCCGAGTTCTTTTGTTCAGGCAGTGGCAGAGACAGCTGAAAGCAACTTTCCACCAGTGATGCAACTAACTCCTCCCTAAATATACTTTTACTTGTAATGCTATTAAGATCATCATTCACTCTGGCATCCTCAAAAAGGGAAGCTATATCCGTTCCGGGAAGAGGTTTCTGCCCTCTTCGTACACTTTCCTTGGCAAATAGGTGCACACAAAGAGCCGTTCTACATATACATGCTAGAGCATACATTCGATCTGATTCTGCTCTCAGGTTTTTCACCATTAGAAGTAGCCTCTTGAACAGTGATACCTACAAGCAGCCATTTATACATAATAAGCACTGCTATACTAAGCACAAGCAATTTTATCAAGCAAAAGATCCAGTGCTAAATTACTACAATCAAGTATCGCACAAGATACAGAACAAAAACATTTTATCCACAAGTTTGCACAATAACAATCAACCTAAAATTTAGAAATTTTAAGGCTTGATCTTGACCAATGAAAGACATTTGGCTTAGACTACAGAAAATTTGATGCTATTCATAATTCAAAGGCTAACAAACTACCACTTAAAATATTAGGATAAGCACGAAAACAATTGAATGTCTATAGAAACCTTATCATCTAGCTTCTCCAAAAACTAAGGTGTTCATTTTAACTTAGGAAAGAAGCTTAATTCATTTCATTCAGTATTTTCTTCTTCTATAACTTTTGATGCTATTCATATTTCATGCTAAGAAAGAAGCTTGATTGAATTTTCTTCTTCTAGAAGTATTTAGAGAGAAGTTCATCAAATCCTCGACCACACTAGTGAAATAATGATGTTAATCATAATTCATAGGCTAACAAACTATCACTAAAAGCATTATTATAAGCATTAGAGGGATAACAATTAACTTATTCTCAAATTCATGGATGTAAATAACTAACAACATCAGTGGCAAACCCACCTGCATGTGCAAATCAAGGAGATGAAGATTGGTGACAACAGCCCTAACAATGCTCTCTCTGGCAGAAGCAAATTCCTGCCGATCCCACAAAGTCAAAATTGCGATAATCGACTGCGAAGCCCATTCAGGCTTCCCTCCAGGCACATCAGCCAGATACAACATATTGATCCCAACCTCATAGATCAACGCTGGTTCAAGGGACGAAACAAGGAACGGCGCCAAGTGAGTCACCACATCCGAAACCCCCACAAGCTTCTCCGCATGGGAATCAACCTCAGCACTCAAACCAGCACCAGTGGAAGCCTTGGACAGCTTCCTAATGACTGCAACGCTGCCGGAGGCCACAGCCTTGACGGAGTAAACCACGGGAAACACAGTGGCGCGGAAATTCTCCACCGGAAGAATGAGTGAGCGCGCCATGAGGGCGCGGCGCTTGCGCCACACAAAGTCCACCATGGAAGAGACCCAATTGGAGCGGATGGCGAGGGAGTTTTCGCTGTCAACGAGTTTATCACCGGCGAGCTTGCTCATGCGTTTCGTGGCGAATTCCTGGAAGAGACGGCCGACGGATTCGAAGGCGACTTTGGCGACGGCATCGGCGCGGTCGAGCATGTTTGAGCCGACGCGGGCCCACCATGCGGAGACGCGGTCAAGGAGGTTGACGTTGTTTTCACAGAGCGTGACAAGGTCGTCGCGGGCGAGGACGCAGCCTAGAGTTTCAGTGACGGAGTAGCGGAGGTTATCGCTCGGGGAATCGAAGCAGTCGCTGATCTCTTTGTTGCAATCGGTGATGAGTTTGGCGAGGCGGTAAGAGGGAATGGCAGCAAGGATGGAGACGGCGGCGGCGGCGACGTCGGGGTCGGGGAAGTGGAGATCGGTGCGGATGCCGCTGCAGACTGTCTCCCAGAGGTCGGGGGTGAGGCGGGTGGAGCGGATGAGGTCGAAGGCGAGTTTCTTGCAGACGGCGGAGGCCGGGGCGGCGACGATCTCTTCGACGGCGGTCTTGGCGATGACGGCGATGTCGCGGCCAGCGGCGGATTGTTGGAGAGCCTGAAGGAGAGCGCCGGACTGGCGGAGAGCGTCGTTGGAGCGGAGGTCGGCTTGGATCTGGGCGAAGAGGATGTCCATTGTTTGGTGGGTTTAGGGAATGGTGGATTTGGGAAGTGGAGATGGGAGTTCGGTTTTACTGGTTTTATGGATATGGGATTTGGAGGGGATGGAATGGAATCATGATCGAGGAAGTGAGATTTCGGTGTTTGTAGTGAAATAGTTGTTGAATCGTGGAAGTGGCAAGGTGAAGTTTGCAGTGTTAAGTGGGATCAGTAATGGCAATGGCATTGAGGATCAAAATGGGAAGGATTAAGGAATGGGATTTGTTCTTTTTGAATAAATAATATAATAATCTATGTCTATATATATATATATATATATATTTCACTTTTTATTAGAATTAATTTATTTATTAATTTAGTTTCATTTTTTATTGGTACTAATTTATTCTTCACTTACATTTACATATTTCATTGAGTTTTTAACCGTTAGAAAAATGAAGTCATTTTAAAACTTAAATGATAATTAATGGTTAATAATTAAATTATTTACGTCTCACCAGCTTCATCGTTTCTTTCTTTATTTTCTTCCCTCTCAACCTGTTTTCTCCCTTTCTTTTAGACAATTTAATTTTTTTTACTTTTATTTATTTTAGTTTTATTTCAATTTCATTTGTTGTATTTTTATCATTCCCACAGTGTTTTTATTTTTTTATTCATTTATTAGAGAGGAAAGAAATTTCATGTGACCAGACACTTTTATTCATAGATGGAGAAACAGGATTTTTAAAATATCTATATATAATTCACTCTGCTATTTAGTTTTTTTTTTGGATTCAACTTTTATTTTATTAATAGTTAACCTTCCTATATACTCTTATTTAAAATTTTGAATATAACAAATTGTAATCGTTATAATTCAAGCAAGATATAAATTGTAATGTTATAATTCAAGTAAGATATGTAACACTCATCGGATGTTAATAACTTAATTTATTTATACCCATGAGAAAATTGTAGAAAATGTGAGAAAATTGCAAAAGTAATATTGGACTACCCATTGAATATTGGATCGTATTGAAACATCTCATTTTGGACTATCCGTTGAATATTAGGTCGTATTGAAGCATTCCATTTGAATAATTTCCACGCTCGAGAAGTTTAGTCCTCGGCGTAGAAGTTTCCACGTTCGAGAAGTTTCCACGTTCGAGAAGTTTCCACGTTCGAGAAGTCCAGTCCTTGGCGTGGGAGGGGTGTGAAGTTTCACATCATCTAATGATAAGACCTATTGCATATATATAAGTGGGGGCAAATCGGCTTGTGAAATGAGATTTTTTCCCCACTTATATATATGCAACATGTCCCATCACTAGTTGATGTGAGATTTCACATTCCTCCAATATTGGACTTTCAACAAAAAATAATTACATAGTCGATGTAAAGGACTAGGTTTTTATTTTAAAGATTAAATTTCAAAATCAAAATATATAATTGTATATGTGTCTCAAAAAATAAATAATGTCTTAAACAAGAAACTTTAACATTTATAAGAAATGACAATCACCCAAATTTAAGAAGAAAGAAAAAAAATTAAAACACCAGCGTATGTGGGGTCATCACATGTGTCAAACCACAAATGATGTTCATAATGTTAGTTCACAATTTAATAATAATAAAAAATCGATAACAACATATATAAGAAACACCAAAATACTTGATTCATAATTTATCACAATCATAGTCAACAATGTTATGCAACCTGGTATGATGCATGTTGTTAAGTCAAAATAACGTATATAAGAAACACCAAAATACTTGATTCATAATTTATCACAATCATAATCAACCATGTTATGCAACCTGGTATAATGCATGTTGTTAAGTCAAAATAACTTAGCATCTTAATTTTGATAATTACAAGACAGACGGAAACATCTATAGACGCAGAGGGAACAATGATCAGACGAATCATTACTCGCATAAGACAAAAGATGCACCCTCAAAACATTAGAAGTTCCAGATGCAAAGTTCAAGTCGTCATTCTCCAAGATTTTGTTATCAGACGAAGAACCTTGAAGATCAGACGGAGAATTCGACTCAACTTCAAGTCATGAGCTCAAGTGTGAAGATTTGAAGACTAAGGTTGAAGACGAAGGATGAAGACAGACGAATGAATTCAACACTCAACACATTATAATTATTCATTCGTCTACTCCTTTTGAAGTTCAAGACTCTAAGTAACACGTACATACATCTTTATTCAACCGTTATTCAGAATGTTCTAAAGGTGGAAAAGGATTTCAAAATAAACCTCTGCAACACGAAAAACACTTGTACGTTTTAGTGAAATCTCTGAGCGAATCAAGTCAAAGCTAGATCTCAAGCTGACAACCACTGACTTTCCATTAAATGTTCTGATTCCTCACTCTTCCAGATGTGAAAGTACCCAAGACAATGACTAACGTTTACTTCTACAGTCTAACGATTACTTCACACAACCACCTGTAAAAGGAGTTCATCTCTACGAGTTTAAGTTGGCGAACTACTTTGATCAAAGATATATTCATACTCGCTCAAGCTCTCAAGAAAACAAGTTTACTCGCCACAAACTTAGAATAGAATTCACATTGTAAAATCTCTCTCTGCGTAGAGGATATTTTCTATTTGAACTTATTATAAGCCACTGTTGTGGTAATCTTGTAGCCTGAGGAGGCTAAGTGTTTAAAGAATATCTTGCATCAAGCCTGCGGAGGCTGGTAGTCCAAAGAATACCGTGAGTCTAGCCTATGAAGGCTGAAGTCCAAAGAATACCTTCTTTAACCCGAGGAGGCTAAGTGTTGAAAGAATACTTTGGTTAGCTTGTGGAGGGTGTATTAAAAAAATACCTGGGTTTAGCTTGTGGAGGTTGTGGACAAAGAATACCACTTTAGCTTGAGAAGGCTGTGTTCAAACAATATCTGTATTGTTAGCCAGGAGTGGCTGAGTTCAAAAAAATACTCTTATTGGAACCTCAGCAAGTTGCTGGGTAACTGGACGTAGTCTTTTATAAGACGAACCAGTATAAAAATATTATTGCTTTGATTATTTTTAACTGCTTACTAACCGGGGAAAATAACTTAAACTACAAATTTAATTAAAAGCAATCTTTGAAGAATAATTTTAAGTTTGCATTTGATCAAAATTATTTTATACAGACGTAGAAACACATCGTCTAAAAGAATTTTAATTAATAAACACAATTCAACCCTCCTTCTTGTATATTTGTATTTTACATATGTCACTCACAGTTCACTCTCATGTCATGTGGTACCATTAAAACGACTTAGCAATGTTTAGGAGTGTATGTCACATCTGATACTCTCATTAGATATACTAGAAAATTATAGTCAAGGCAACAAGTTGCAACATGAGTCACTTCCCACTTATGGTGATCGGACATAGTGGAAGATTTTTTGTCAGGGACCAACTGTCCTAGTTCTATCCATCCTCACTTTTCACAAACATTTCCATTCACCTAGCATTCATGATAATCCTTATCTATTTTCCAAAACACCGTGCTCACAAGCATGTGTCCACTAGGGGCAAACTCACTGCTCTTTCCTAGTAATAGACATCCTTCTCTCTCATCAACATAGAAAACAATTACAACTGATTATCATGAACTTACTGACTCATCAATGCAATATGTCCCACCAATTTACCTCTCAACCCACATTCTTTATTTCACCACCATGGGATCCCTCATCCCACAACATCACCCACAAAGAGTAATATCAAAATGAAAGGGAATGAGAGGACGAGAAAGAGAACGAGAGAACAAGAAAGAGAATGAGAGAACGAGAAAATAAATAGATTCTCTGATGTCTAATATTGATGCGTGTTAAGATTTTAATTGTCGTCTAGTAACCACCCTACTCACAATTTAGTAACTTCCCACTAACACAATCAACTAGTACCCTAATTTATTTATTATTATTGTTATTATTATTTTTATTTTATTTTATTCACAAAAAAATGGGGCATTACAGATGACGATTGCTCCTCCTGCGTATACTTTTATAGCATACAACTCTTCGAACACTAATAACATTCAGTTGAGAGTTGTCATACGAGGCACATTTGAAAAAGAAAAAACAGTTGACCAACACTAGAAGATTTGTTTTGTGGAAAATATGTGTATGAGTTGGTATGACTTAAAAAAAGTAATTGCAATGTCCACAACATATTATCATGTGGTTCATAAAATGACTAATAACATGATATAATTATAAAGCATGAAGCAAAATAGAAACACTAAAATTTTGTCCTCATACTTCTAAGCCACTGAATGCATCCACAACAAATAACAGATAAAATCTTTGATCTAATAAGATAAATTAAGGGAACAACTGACATTAGCCTTTAAAGGTAAAGAAAAATAAAATCTAAATTAACTCTTCTTAAATGTGTTTTGAAAAGAAATAATTCTAAGAGTCAGAGGCATAGTGAAAAAAATAGGCCGAAATATATTAGATTAATCACTTGCAATATTTAATATAACAAATTTGTACTTGAAAATATATATGACTCAAACAAAATCACAACATATTATTGGGAGTATGAATCCTCTATCTCAAATGACTTAAAATACTCATGAAACAAGTATATTCAAGAAAATGTACATCTAACATGTAAAAATACATACTAATTGCTCTTTATAACATTAGGTGGATCATGGGCATCACAACAAGTTTTAAGAGTGAATTTAATGCTTTTGTTAGACACAAAGAAACAAAATGGTAATAAGAAAAGGTCTTACTAGAACAAGAACAAGAATAAGAACTTGTCAAATCAAATCTTCAATGAAAAGAAGGACATGAAATTATAACAATGGTAAAAAAAGGAAAGGATAGCTAAAACAGGAGACACAAAGAGCTTTGTAGGTTCTCTAAATTAAATATAATAAATGTTATAATCTTAGTACAAAGAAATATTCTCTTGAAAAAAAATACAAAACAAGTCAAGCCATTTTAACTTGCCCTTGGGTAGAACAATATAATTATGCATCAGAGACTAAAACCTCAAAATGGGAGTATCTGAATAGTATAATAATAATAATATCAGCTATTAAAAAATAGAGCTCGATACACCTAAGTCCAGAAACAAAGAACATTAACATAAAACCTACTAAATAAATGGCTTAATATGAGAAGAGTTTCCATAACATGCTTTGAACTTCAAATCCTAGAATAGACTACACATTAATCAAATTCAAATGAAACAATAGAGAATTAAGAAAGTATGACAGTTTTGGAATCAAAGTTAAAAGCTCAAATTGGAACTTTGAGTGCTAAGATTGCTTCTTTAGACAACAGATTATAGATTTTTACCACCTTAGATCTTCATTTACTAACCCAGAACAATATAAAACAATAAAAGTAGAGAAGAAATAGAGAATTGACTAGGAAATAAAGAAGTCAGATTCCTTATAAAATTTTTGACAAACTAATTCTTCAAAAACAATCTCAACTCAAGCAAGAAACTTCCTTTACATAGACAATTGCATTTCTCAATGAGATACACATTCCTTTCAACAAGTTCCTTCTGAACTTTTTCACTCACCTTTGGTTGGTTAAATAGATATGCTCCCATATGTACTTCTAACCCATTTACGCATTCATAAAAGTCATCTACCACAAACACAATTTTTAATGTCTTGGTTAGAAATCCATAGTAGTTTCTAATTTTTTCAAGAATGCTAGCCTTGAAAAAACAATAACATCTCATTTTTATATTTTCAATTTAGCCATCTTCTTGCATAAGTGTGAAAATGAAGCTTAAAAAAGAATGTAAGCAAGTTCTGAAAAGAAATATCCACAGACAAAAGATACACACAAGAAAGAAAGAGAATCACATATAGATGAATCCATTTAAACAAACCAAAAAAACTCACAGGATAAAAATGCCAATAACATATATGACAATAAGATACTTAATCAATGTTGTACAAATTATATCAGAGTCCAACAAGAAATAATTCAACACAGTCAACCATTCGAAAATCATATATAGTTTAGATTTCCAATTTAATCTCAAACATACATAAGTTGAATAGAAAATGAGCATTATTAAAAACAGATGAAAACTATTATAAGTATGAGTCTTATGTAAGGCAATATAATAGTATAAATCCTAAGTAAAGCAAAAAAGTATGATTCATATCTAAAGAAGGTGGATAAGATGTAAAGCAAATGTAATCAGAATGGAAAAGAAAGGGGGAGAATGGAAAACTTCTTCGTCGCTCAAAGTGGATGATGTAACATTAGCAAGGATAAAAACTTCATGCTCCCTACTAGTTTGCTCTGGTCGGCTCTAATGGTAGTGTCTTAAATAATGGCCATTCACTATAAATGCTCAACTGCACCATACAGAAAAACATTAGATACAACAAAAGGACCATCCCACCTAGATCTAAGTATACTAGGCAATAACTTAAGGTGGGAATTAAAAAGAAGAACTCTCTGCCCAACTGAAAACTCCTTGTGAAGAATATGTAGATCATGAAATGCCTTGGTCTTTTCTTTGGATAAGCGTGAGATCTCATAGGCATCCAATCTTAACTCCTTCAATTCCTACAATTGCAGCCTCCTCTTAGCTCCTGACTTGGCTAAATCCGTATTGCAATGTTGTACTACTCAGTATGCAAGGTGCTCTAACTTTATTGGCAGATGACATGCCTTGCCAAAAACTAGTCGATAGGGAGACATCCCACTTGCCAAAAACTAGCCGATAGGGAGACATCCCAATCAGGGTCTTGTAGGTAGTCCTATAAGCCTACAGAGCATCATCTAGTCTCTTGCTCCAATCTTTCCTGTTGGAGTTCACCATCTTCTGCAGAATCTGCTTAATCTCTCTGTTTGATATCTCTGCTACCCATTGTTCTGAGGATGGTAGGCTATGGCAACCTTGTAGAGCATGCCATATTGTTTCAATAATTCCTCCATGCTTCTGTTGCAGAATTGAGAACCCTGGTCATTGATTATGGCCTTGGGAATACCAAACCTACAAAAAATGTTGGAATGAACAAAATCAACTGCAATAGCAGAATCGTTAGTTTGAGTAGCTTTCGCCTCAACCTATTTAGATGCTTAATCAACAACAAACATGAGGTTAGTAAACCCACATGAATCACGAAAAGGTCCCACAAAATCAATACATCAAACATCAAAGACATCATAAAATAAAATAGGTTGTTGGGGCATCTCATGCCTATGGGAAATGTTTTCTACTTTCTTACACTTTTCACATTATTTGGAATACTTATAAGCATCATGAAACAAGGTGGGCCAAAATAAACCTGAATCAAACACTTTGGGAATAGTCCTATGAGGCCAAAAGTGACCATCACATACAAATAAATAACAAAATACAAGAATAGATGCAATTTCATAGTCTAAGTACACGTCTACTAATAACTTTCTCACTTCAAAATTTCCCGAAGAATCAAGGATCATCCCATACAGAATGTTTAGAATCACTTTTTTTCTAATAAAGGAAAAACCAGTTCCATTATACCCCGTTATATTAATCCCCATTATTACACTGAAAGGTTATAGAAGGGTTTATGAAGTATTATAAAATTGCTTTGAAACTAATTTTATTGTCACTGGTCAATAAATAATTTCCCATTAATAAATTATATTCTGTTACGCTAAATCCGATCCATCAGTTACTTAAACAACTTTATGAAACAACCCATTGTGGCAGACTTAATACATGATCAAAGTCACAAAAATATTGATATAAACCAAATCAAATTACAACCGAACAATTGTTAAGGAATATCAAAATAAGCCACAAAGATTTTATTTATTACAAATAGTAACTATATGGTGGTACAATGATAAGTGGCCAATGTGAAACGATCATCCATATTCTGAAATTAGTTGTTGTTGTACCATGCTTGCTTTTGAAGATAATCAATTGTGCTCTTGTCGACCTGCAAAGCTTTGGCGAGAACCTCATCAGAAATAGGTGGATCAGCTTTAAACAAAGCACTGGCAATAGTGATAGTTCCTGGATTTTGACTGCCAAGAGCAGCTATGGCGACAGCATTGCCATATCCGACATTCAATTGGAAATGAACTTGACCAATTGGGAAGACAAAGACATCACCCTTGTTGAGGACTTTGGTAAAGAGACGATTTCCATCTTGATTGGAGGACACAAATCCAACATAGAGAGTTCCCTCAAGGACAATAAGGATCTCTGAGGCACGAGGGTGAGTGTGGGGAGGGTTCAAACCCTTTGGTGCAAAATCTATGCGAGCCAAAGAGATCCCCAGCGTGTTTAGTCCTGCTAGTTTATCAACAGCCACTGCAGTCACTTGTGCATTCCATTGGTTGTTTGTATTCCCGGGTTCCACGTGAGCAAAGAAATCTTCAGCTTTTACCTGCTTAGGGTCTTTGCAAAATTTCCCGTTGACAAACACTACAGATTACAAGCCAAAGTTTTAAACTATTAGGAGGCAAAAATGGATTACGATATATAATATTCACAAAGATCTATATATATTATGCAAACAAGCTTAGTTTAAATTTGTGTTGATTAACGTTTATACATACCACCATTGGTTTCATTGACAGCCACACAGAAATCTTGGAGAGGACTAGGGTCATAGGCAGAGACAACAGAGGATGTCAAAGCCAAGATGGCAACAACAAAGTATACTGCTTTCATTTTCTTTTTTTCTTAGAGCTAAACTTGAATGATATTGCTATTTGTAATTGCTTTTGAGTATTGGATATTTTGATTGATGTGAATCGTGCTATTTATAAGGATGAAGCATTGAATTGGTTTGCAGTTTAATTTTACCGTCACTAATTTTTTATTCGGTGAGGGACAATTCCTTAACAACTACGGGCATGCGTGCTTGATCAAAGAGTTGACTAAGGAGATTGTCCATATGAAAAAGAAAAAGAAATTGTTTTGGTATTACCTCGTCCACTTGCCTTTATCCATTCCTGTAATATTATTTTATAATGCGACGCTCATTAACTGAATCAAAGTTCAATTTAGACTTTGTCTCAATTTTACAGACTTGATGAAATAAGTATTTAAATTCTTACTTCTTTTCCTAACTTATCTCTGATCGGCCGGGTTCCCAATACTGTTCTTAGCTTATACATTGTTATCTAAAGTTGGTGCAGTGGTACAATATGGAAATGTTTTAGGGATTGTGTCGTAATTAAAATGTCAAACCATCAGTGATATGTATTGACCACACTGTTTTCATGTGACTTGTTTTCCTAAACTACAAATATATTTCGAAAGTGGAACAGCTAGCGCCGGTATTAACAGCAAGCAAACATAGGAAGTAAGCGGGCTGGGGTTAGGGTTTGAATTTCCCGATCCTTTCTCGCAAAAGGTGGAGTGGATAGGTTTAAATTTAAATGGGTACAAAATTCGTTTCCTTCCCACTAAATTTCATCAATTTCAGATAAATTTATTAGTAACCCATCATTTTTTTAAAACAAAATATGCATACTCTTTAAATAAATAACATATTAAGCTATTAATTATATTTAAAGTTAAGCAATAAATAATAAAAAAACTTTAAAATGAAAAAAATAAGAATTAAATTATAATTTTAGTTAAATGTACAGTAATAAGATTTCATTTGATTATAATAATAAAAATGATTTAAATATTAAAATAAAGGTTTAGCTAATTATTTGGTCCTGCTCGGTTCCTTTTATTAACAACATTATTAAAATTTTAATGGTGGAAATCAAGATGGAAAAAAAATGTAAACCAAAGGAAATAAAATAATCAACTACAATTAACAGAACTAAAAGGAAAAGTTTTTAAAATTACCGGAATTAAAATTGTAATCAAACTTTACATTAAAAGTGACAAAGTTGTCAATATATACTAATAAATATTTAATTTATTTCTAATTTTATTTAATTATTATATAAATAAATATATTTAATTTAAATAGTATTTATAAAAATTATTTTTCAATTACTATTATGCACAAAATATCAGGAGTGAAAGATGGGGATTTTACATCGGTTATTTTAATACCTGACTTGAAAAATATCTTTTATTGCACACCGGTTCACCTTCTGCATTCACTTTCATCCTTTTCTTTTTCACTCAAGCTCTCTTTGGAGTGGTCTATCTGGCTCTCTCACTATTTAGATTTGCATTTTCGTTCTTGCTTTGTCATTGTCGTCCTCACCTATATAATCTCAGCACGCTGTTTGCGTTTGTTGCTTGTTTTAGCCTCCATTTAGACTTGTCATCTTATTCTTTCCCGTCCTCTTACTTGTTTTTTTTTTCTCTCCTCTTCTGCTTATCGCGAAATCATTAAAGAACTTTAGGTTTTGGTTTGGATTTAATTCTTCTATTCTCTTATTTGTTGTAGATAGGTATTTTTTTTTTCTAATTCCTAAGAAACATACAATGTTTCTGCATTCATGCAATATTGGTTTTTTTTTTCAATTAGGTTTTGGTCCTGCGTCTTTCTTTTTTATTTTATTTTTGTATTTTTCAGTTTTAATGTTGATTTGATTTTAGATTTGTGGTCATGGGCAGGGGTGTCTATGTTTAAATGTTGGGGTGATTAATTTGTGGATTTTGTGTTTAATTTGTGTGCATAAGGATTTTTTTCAAAGTGGCAATGCTGAATATGCCTGGACAGACCCTGAGGATGCTACGGATGAGTGGCAGAGCACTGTTTTGGGTTACATTTCCGGTACTACCATGAGTCCAAACGGTGTGGTGCCACATCAATGTGGAGTGGATCTAATATCTCTTGTTGGAGCTTTCCGTTAAAAAAAGAGAATATCTTATTAGTTAAGATTATGTTTGCATAAATATTATCAGATTAGTTTAGATATAGAGAATATCGCATAATCAGATATAGTTAGAGGGAGAATATCTGATTAGTTAAGATTCTATCTTTTTCTTCTCTAGTCCTTGATTTGTAATACTATAAATATAATATCCTGTATACAAAAATTTCATGAATGAATGAAATAATGAATTATATTAGTTTTTCAAGTTGGTGTCAGAGCTTTGGCTTTGATTGGATTGTAAAAACCTCCGTTGCTGGACAGATGGCTGAAAAATCAATTCCAGTAGTGGTGTAACCTGAAGGTGTCTTCAATATAGGCATCATTCTCAATGAATCCAACTATGAAGTATGATCACAATTAATGGAGATGCACATCGCAGAAAGGAAAAAATTGTCCCACGTACGCGGTAGGGTAAAACCTCCAGCAGAAGATGAGGAGAGATATGAAAAGTGGTATGTTGAAAACCAAAAAGTAAAAAGATGGTTGTTGATGTCCATGAAGCCAGAAATCATGAAAAGGTATATTCACTTACCCACTACCCTTGATATTTGGAGTGCTTTGTTAACGACGTTTTATGATGGAAGTGATGAGTTGCAAGTGTTTTCTCTAAATTAAAGGGCATTCACTGCAAAACAGAACAACAAAACTTTAACTGAATATTATGAAGAGTTGGTTGAGAATTTTAGGGAAATAGACCATCGTGACAAAATATGAAAGACCCTGATGATGTGAAGTTGTACCAGAAGTCAATTGAGAGATTGAGGGTACATATATTCCTTGCTGGGTTAGATGATGATTTTGAAGTAGTTCGTGGAGAAATCTTACGCAAAGAAGTGATACCTGATTTAGAAGAATGTTATGCATTGATCCGGCGAGAAGCTGCTCGACGAACAATGTTAAAAAAGGAAGATATGAATTCAAATGCCACAGTTATGATGACAAAGAATCGAACAAGACAACCAAAAGGTTTTGAAAAAGGTTACTATAAGTGCACACAATATAATCAGGTTGGACACTCCAAAGAACGATGCTATGAAATCACAGGATGCCTCGAGTGGTGGGATCACAGTCAAGTATCGAAGAATAATCCAAGAAAAACTGAAACTGATGTTGCCACAATTGTTGAAGAGGATGAGGCTAACAAAGGGATAGTGCTTGCTACTACAACCATAGGTAGTTATAATTGTAATGGTAAGGCCTTAATAAACACATCTACTATTTTGAATAATGCATGAATAATTGACTCTGCATGCTCAGATCATATGACTTTTGATACTAGAGAAATTGAAAATTTTAAACTTTCTTCACAAACAAGTATCTCCACAGCCAACGGTAGTAAATCCAATATCACTAGAGAAAGAAGTATTTCTATTTCAAGTGATCTAAACCTTGATACTGTTCTTGTTGTTCCTTCTCTTAAATATAACCTATCGTCTGTCTCTCAAATAACCAAAACTCTGTCATGTGTTGTAATTTTTGGCCAAACTCTTGTATTTTTAAGGACATTTGAATGAGGAAGACGATTGGTTGTGGTATTAGACAAGGAAATTTGTATTACCTGGATTTGACTGAAAAAGATTCAGAAAAAATTGGTCAAATGCTAGCAACAGCAGGTTCTCAAGGAGTAAGGAAAGACGAGGACATTTGGCTATGACATAAGCATTTAGGACATACATCTTTTAGCTACATAAAGAAATTATTTCCAAATAGTTTTGATAAAATAGACACTTTAACTTTGTATTGTGATGTCTGTGAGTTTGCAAAGAGTCACAAAATTTCTTTCCCATTAATTTCAAATAAAAGTTCACTTCTGTTTATGATTATTCACTCTAATGTGTGGGGTCCATCCAAAGTTAAAACGTTGGGTGGATCAACATGGTTTGTGACATTTATTGATGATTGTACTCGAATGACTTGACTTTGTATGATAAAATTGAAAAGTGAAGTTGGAGGTTTATTTCAAAATTTTTGCAAAAGGATTGATACTCAATACAAATCAAGAATTCAAGTATTGCGCAGTGACAATGGAGGAGAGTATATGCAATTAGAGCTGCAATCTTTTTTAGTAGCTAAAGGAATTGTTCATCAAAGATCTTGTCCAAATACTCCACAATAGAATGGAATAGCTAAACGAAAGAACCGTCATCTATTAGAAGTGGTTCGAGCTGCACTAATTAGTGCCCATATGCCAGTAGTATATTGAGGAGAAGCTCTTGCATATGCAGCATACACAATCAACCAAACACCGTCTAGATCTCTTGAGTATAGAACACCTCTTCAATCACTTATGGATGCAATAGTAAGTCCAAAAATTGCTGAATTAACTCTGAAAGTTTTTGGTTGTGTTGCTTATGTTCACTTGCACAAGAATCAAAGAAGTAAGTTATCTCTTAGAGCTGAAAGATGTGTATTTCTTGGCTATGCTACCCATCAAAAAGGGTACCGGTGATACCATCCACAAACCAAACGGATGTTCACCACTATGAATGTTATTTTTCATGAGACACTGACATATTTTTCCTCTAAGTCTGAAATTCAGGGGGAGAATTGTGAAGAAATTCAGACTTTGATCCCTGAACAAGTTGATATCTTGGTACATCATGAAATTCAAGACAATGTAAAAAGTAGTGATGAGAGTGTGCAACAACCTAATGATCAACTAACACAGAATGAGGAAGAGGTACATCATGGAGTTCTTGAGCATGTCGAGATTGAGAGTCTAACTATTGGTGCTGACACTACAGACGACGTCAACAATATACCACATCCATCGTCTCCTCAAGAACCTAATATAGACAAAAGAATTCTATCGAATCGTGTCACTAGAGGTATTCCTAAGCTTACTTATGATCCTGACCTGACTAGCAAAGTTAGATACCCTATGAGTAATTACATTTCTAACCAAAACTTGTCTAGCTCAAATAGTGCATTCATAAGTCAATTATCTAGTGTATCTATTCTTAATAGTGTGCAGGAAGCATTAGCTGGCTCTAGATGGAAGGATGCCATGAATGAGGAGATGAAATCCTTGAAAAAAAATGAAACGTGGGAACTAGTGGATTGTCCGGTTGGAAAGAAACTAGTGGAATGTCGATGGGTGTATACAGTGAAGTTTAATTCAGATGGTAAAGTTGAGAGATTCAAAGCTAGATTAGTGGCAAAAGGGTATACACAAGCATATGGAGTAGATTATACTGAAACATTTGCTCCCGTAGCAAAAATGAACACTGTTCGGATATTGTTATCTCTAGCTGTAAATCTTGATTGGCCCTTATAACAATTTGATGTAAAAAATGCCTTCTTACATGGAGAATTATCTGAAGAAGTTTATATGGAGCTACCAGAAGGATGTAAAATTCCTGATACACATGGCAAGAAGATATGTAAGCTGAAGAAGTTATTGTACGGACTAAAGCAATCACCCCGAGCATGGTTTGGAAGATTTACCAAGTCAATGATTGCTTTCAGATATCAACAGAGCAATCATGATCATACCTTGTTTTTAAAAAGGAAAGGGGGAAAGATTATAATTTTTATTATTTATGTTGATGACATGATAGTCACGAGAGATGATCAAGAGGAACACAATTCATTAAAGGAATACTTGACAAGAGAATTTGAGATGAAAGACCTTGGTTCTTTGAAATACTTTCTTGGGATTGAGGTCTCAAGATCAAGATCAGGTATCTTTCTGTCTCAGCGGAAATATGCATTGGATTTAATAAAAGAAACTGGGATGACAACATGCAAACCAGCAAATTCTCCAATCAAAGGGGGATTGAAGTTGTGTATTGAAGAAGATCAAACTCTGACCAACAAAAGAAGATATCAGAGACTTGTAGGGAGATTGATGTATCTCGCACACACCAGGCCAGATTTAGTTTATGCTCTTAGTGTGGTGAGTCAGTTCATGCACAATCCTGGTGCACAACACATGGATGCAGTCATACAAATCTTAAGGTACATAAAGGCTACTCCTGGAAAGGAATTTTGTTCAAGAAAGACTCTAACTACTAGGATGTGGTGGTTTATACTGATACAGATTGGGCAGGTGCTCTTGATGATAGGAGATCAACTTCTGGATACTTTACATTTGTAGGAGGTAATCTCGTCACTTGGAGAAGCAAAAAGCAGAATGTTGTAGCTTGTTCCAGCGCTGAAGCTGAACTCAGAGGAATGATTCTTGAACTTTGTGAAGGTATGTGGCTTAGACTACTTCTCCAAGACTTAGGGTATGTACATACACGTCCCGTTCAGTTGTATTGTGATAACAAAGCTGCGCGCAACATTGCTCACAACCCTATCCAATACGATCATATGAAACATGTGAAAGTTGACAGATTTTTTTTTATCAAGGAAAAGCTTGATAAAAATATTCTAGAATTGTCAAATATTCGATCTGAAGATCAACTAGCAAACATTCTTACCAAGGCTGTTATAAGTCAGATTTTTGGGAAACTGTTAGACAAGTTGAGAATGTATGACATCTATTCACCAACTTGAGGGGAAGTGTTGAAAAAAGGAGAATATCTTATTAGTTAAGATTATGTTTGCATAGATATTATCTGATTAGTTAAGATATAGAGAATATCGCATAATCAAATATAGTTAGAGGGAGAATATCTAATTAGTTAAGATTCTATCTTTTCCTTCTCTAGTCCTTGATTTGTAATACTATAAATATAATATCCTGTATACAAAAATTTCATGAATGAATAAAATAGTGAATTATATTAGTTTTTCAAGTCTTTCATTTGGAGAATGACTGAAGGAGTTGTGTATATATGTGCTTGCAAACCCTACAACAAGAGAAGTGGTTGTTTCGTCAAAGAAAAAGGTCTATGATGTGGTGTTGAAGCATACATCTTTGGTTAAAAGAAAGTTGAGCTCTTAAAGGGAACTTGGTGTGAAACCAGGTTTTGCTCTGCTTGGGAATTTGAGCTTGTTGAATGAAGCATAAGACTGTTGTGAAGAGTTTGTGCAAAATATGCTAAAACATTTTACCTAGGTTAGCTTTCTCTTATCCTTCCTTCATGTGAGGATGTTAACTTTGGATTACATTTGGGTTTGTGGCATGGTTTGAGTCCAGTATACATGGGATTTTGTCTTTTAGGAACTCTCTTGATGACTTCTGAAAGGTGGAGAGCTATCTGAGCAATATATCAAAGAAGTTTAATGCATAACAAGCAAATATGATTATGCTTTATCTTGTGCATTACATATCTTTTGTCAACTGATTGTACAAGACTCTATATCAAGTAAGACCACTTTAGCTAATCAAACCTCAAATTCCTTATACTGCTCCTTGTTTTTTAGTGTGGTGTAAGAGAACAAATGAACTTGTTGATGGCCCTAATGTTTCATGAATTACACCAACTACTCTGGATAGGTAGGAATCAAGGTCGGAAGAACTTTTCCAAGGTCATCCATTTGATATGCTTGATGCTGCTTTATCAGATATCATTACCAAATTCCCTGTTGATATCTAGGTATGAATCCATTTTCTTGAGTGAATAAGATATTTACAGGAGATTCATTGCTAATTTTCCCACACAAACACAAAAAATTTAAGGTAGTCTTTTTTATTATCATTATAATTTATGAACCTCCCTTCATTTTAATTAGTCTTCTGACGAGACAGGCCTTTGATAGCATTAAATTCTTTCATAAGTGTAATGATCATATCAATGAGTTATTTTACAATGAATGCCTTTATGCGAAGCAAACAAGCAAACTCTAAAATATGCAGCCTATACTAAATTTTCTTGTTCTTTAGTCCAAATCAGAGTTCATTTTTTTCCTAATCAAGAAATCAGAGTTCTTAACTTCTCTATTAAGGAAATAATATTATTATAATTGCACATGATTGCACATAATCAAGTGGATAATGATAGAATCCCATAATTAGTGAATCCGCACATAATTAGCTTGTAATAAGGAAAATAAGTCTCCATGTACTTGTATATATTCTGTTGACGGACTGATGTAAATACACAATAAGGAATTACATTTTATAATTACAATTGTCTTATATTTTTTACATGGTATCAAAGCGCCGATCTTGATGCTCTGACAGCCTCCTCATTTTTATGGTTACATAAAAAAAAAACATATCTCACGAAGAAGGCACCAACAACAAGTCCGACGGAAACCTTGTACAAGGCTTTACTACAGAGCAAATTCAGCAATTGGCAAAGGCTGTTTATTTGCTCAATAATAATTATGGTAAAAGCGAAGCGTTTATAAATAGTGCAGGTCTGTTTGCTCACAACTCATCTATTAATTCTGCTGTTGCGAAACCATGGATTTTGGATAGCGGAGCAACCAATCACATTGCATCTGATTCACAATTTTTCACACACACTTCATCATCATTTATTCAAAATGTTAATTTGTCCACAGGCTCAACCGCAGCCATCTCATCTACGGCACGGTTAAATTCAAGTGACAATATCACTCTCTAAGATGTTCTTTGTGTTCCTTCTTTTAATTTAAATCTCATGTCTGTTAGCAAGATAACCAGTGCACTAAATTGTTGTGTCGTTCTTTTTCCACATGGTTGCATTTTGCAGGACTTGGCCACAGGGAGGATGATTGGCTCGGGTAAACAAAACAAAGGCTTATACTACATGTCCCCTCTTTAAAACCAAGTCCGCGCATCTCAGGTATCGACCGACCCTGATTTTTGGCACAAACGCCTCAGACATCCTTCTCCGGCGCGTCTACAACTTGCATCCTCATTACTGCCTATCAATAAAAATTCCATTTCCATTCATAATAATTGTAGTATTTGTCCTAAAGCTAAACAGACAAGGCTACCTTTTCCACTAAGCACAATAAAATCTCATAGTTCATTTAATCTATTGCATTGTGACATTTGGGGTCCTCATAAAATCCCGACTCATTTTGGAAAATGTTTTTTTCTCACTATAGTGGATGATTACACTAGATGTACTTGGCTATTTCTTATGAATCACAAATCTGAAACCCAACGTCTCTTAGAATCATTCATTACATTTGCGCAAAATCAATTCAATGCATCTATTAAAACCATCCGTGTTGACAACGGATTGGAATTTACCTCCATGCGTAATTTTTTCCTCAAAAAAGGTATTGAATGTCAACGCACTTGCGTCTACACTCCTCAACAAAATGGAGTAGTAGAACGTAAACATAGACATATTTTAAACACAGCTCGAACTCTCTTATTTCAATCTCATTTACCATTAGAATTTTGGGGGGAATGCGTTTTAACCGCAACATACATTATTAATCGCTTGCCATCACATTTACTCAAAAATAAATCACCATTTGAGCTACTATATAATCGACCACCTTCATTTTCTCACCTAAAAACTTTTGGTTGCCTTTGCTACGCAACTGCTGTTTCGCCTAAGCAAAAATTCGATCCGCAAGCTCGACAATGCATCTTTATTGGTTATCCTAACAATAAAAAAGGATACAAATTATTTGATATACATACAGGCACATTTTTTACAAGTCGGGATGTCACCTTCCATGAAAGTGTTTTCCCATTCTGCCAACAATCTCGACCACAATCCTCACCTCCATCACAAGATGTTCTGCCCGTTATTGAAATTGACTTACCAACTCCAGTCCAACATTCACTTGATCCACCATCTTCTCCTACTCGTCACAATGTACCTGAGACACCAATAGACCAACCTTCTTTTCCCATGCCAGGAAGTCCAGCACCAATTGCCGAACCTCCTCTAACCGACCTTCCTGTTCGACGATCTAGTCGCACATCAACCCCACCTTCCTGGCTTCAAGACTAAGTGACAGAATCCTAAGCCAATCATTCGACCACTACCCAAGAACGACTGAACGGAACCAGGTATCCCATGCATCATTTTCTTTCTAATTCACGTTTTTCTTCTACACATAGTGCATATCTTGTTAACATCACAGGCACCAAAGAACCTCACACTTATGCTTAAGCTATCCTTAATCCAAATTGGCAAAAAGCAATGGATGAAGAGCTTTCTGCCTTGCAACTAAATAAAACGTGGACCTTGACGCCGTTACCCACCGGGCAGAAACCCATTGGATGTAAATGGGTCTATAAAATAAAGTACAAATCGGATGACAGCATTGATAGATATAAGGCACGCCTTGTTGCAAAGGGATACACTCAGATTGAAGGTGTCGACTATCAAGAAACCTTTTCCCCAACAGCAAAATTAACAACTTTGAGGTGTCACAGAGGAAATATGCCCTTGATATTTTGCAGGATGCAGGACTCACAGGTGCTCGCCCAGACAAATTTCCAATGGAGCAATATCTAAAACTCACACCAGACGATGAAGAGTTGTTAAAGGATCCAGTTAGATATAGACGACTCGTGGGATGACTAATATACCTCACAGTTACTAGGCCTGACATAGTGTTTTCTGTTCGAACTCTAAGTCAATATATGCAAGCTCCACAGAGACCTCATTGGGATGCCGCAATTCGCATCTTTAAAGTACATCAAAGGATCGCCGGGACAATCCATTGCCATCCAAGAATAATCTCACATTGACGGCTTATTGCGACTCAGACTGGGGAGGTTGTCGGACAACTCGGAGATAAGTATCTGGATATTGCATTTTTCTTGGTTCTTCTATTATTTCATGGAAGTAAAAAAAACAGACAAGTGTATCGAGATCATCTGCGGAAGCAGAATACCGCGCAATGGCCAATACTTGTTTGGAGATAGTTTGGTTGCGATATATATTACAGGACTTAAAGGTGCCATGTAACTTGCCTGCTTGACTTTTCTATGATAATCAGGCAGCCTTGCACATAGCAGCAAACCCAGTATTTCATGAACGCACTAAACACATTGAAATCGACTGCCACATTGTGCGAGAAAAATTGCAAGCCGGGATAGTCAGCCCTTCATATGTGCCACACAGTACCAACTTGCAGATATTTTTACAAAGGCATTGGGTAAGGAACATTTTTTGACGCTGCGACGCAAGTTGGGGGTTCATGATCTTCATCTACCAACTTGAGGGGGAGTATTAAGGAAATAATATTATTATAATTGCACATGATTGTACATAATCAAGTGGATAATGATAAAATCCCATAATTAGTGAATCCGCACATAATTAGCTTGTAATCAGGAAAATAAGTCTCCATGTACTTATATATATTCTGTTGACGGACTGATGTAAATACACAATAAGGAATTACATTTCATAATTACAATTGTCTTATATTTTTTACATTCTCATGATTCTAATGTGTTTGAATTTAATTCGAAAATTCCCTAACACAATTTCATACCTCTGTTTATCTTCTATAAATATCTTGTGAACCAAGGTTCTTTTATAATTTGACTTTCAATGATGAAGGGCATATTTTTCAAACATTCTTTTTTGTATGTCCTTGCAGCCATTTAAAGACATGATAGAAGGAATCATAATGGATCTTATGAAGGCGAGATACAAAACCTTTGATGAGTTATATCTCTACTGTTACTATGTTGCTGGGACAATTGGTTTAATGAGTGTTCCAGTCATGGGAATTTCACCATATTCATAAGCGACAATGAAGAGTGTAAACAATGCTACTTTGGCCCTAGAAATTCCAAATCACCTAACCAACATACTTAGATATGTTGGAGAGGAGTAAGTCCATAATTACTAATGTTTCTGAGTCATAAGAAATGTTATGAAATTTGAGATGAGAAATTTAATTCTTCCATGATCACCATTGTGGTATTGTCTATAAGATCATTACACATCAATATCTAACTCGTTTCCAAAAGATTATGAGATGCAAAATAGCTTCATTGTATGATCTCACCAAAAAAGAAAAGCTCGAGATGTATATAAATGTGCATGTTCGGCAAGTCTTTCTGCTTGTTTTGGACTCGTCAAAACTTGTATACGAATTTAATTTATTGTTAATACATTAATAGTCATTCATGCTACATTTGGTTTGAGTTCCAATGTGTCTTTATTTTGTCTCAGTTCCATAAAAATTAACGTCGGTTACATTTACGATCAACGTAAAAAATTATTAAGAAATTAAAAAAAGAAAGGAATAAACGGTGAATATACAACTCAAACATGAATAGGTATTACTAGTATACATGAATATACAACTCAATTATTACACTCAAACATGAATATACAACTCAAACATGAATAGGTTCAATTATTACAACAAAAATTTGTATTAAATCAAATAAAATTACAAACAGAAATATTGTTTCGGTATTTTGAAATAACCCATATTCATTTTATTTATTACAAATAGTAATTATTTATAGGTCTATTGTACGGGGTCATTAAAAAGTCTAACTCATGCATTATCTATTAGCTAGTGTGAAACGTTCATCCATATTCTGAAATTAGTTGTTGTTGTACCATGTTTGCTTTTGAAGATAGTCAATGGTGCTCTTGTCGACCTGCAAAGCTTTGGCGAGAACCTCAGGAGAAATAGGTGGATTAGCTTTAAACAAAGCACTGGCAATGGTGATAGTTCCTGGATTTTGACTGCCAAGACCAGCTATGGCGAGAGCATTGCCATATCCGACATTCAATTGGAAATGAACTTGACCAATTGGGAAGACAAAGACATCACCCTTGTTGAGGACTTTGGTAAAGAGACGATTTCCATCTTGATTGGAGGACACAAATCCAACATAGAGAGTTCCCTCAAGGACAATAAGGATCTCTGAGGCACGAGGGTGAGTGTGGGGAGGGTTCAAACCCTTTGGTGCAAAATCTATGCGAGCCAAAGATATCCCCAGCGTGTTTAGTCCTGCTAGTTTATCAACAGCCACTGCATTCACTTGTGCATTCAATGGGTTATTTGTATTCCCGGGTTCCACGTGAGCAAAGAAATCTTCAGCTTTCACAAGCTTAGGGTCTTTGCAAAATTTGCCGTTCACAAACACTACAAATTACATGCCAAAGTTTTTAATTAATAGGAGGCAAAAATGGATTAGAATATAATTTTGTATAAGATCTATATATATTTTGCAGACAAGCTTAGTTAAAATTTGTTTTAATCAACGTTTATACATACCACCATTGGTTTCATTGACAGCCACACAGAAATATTGGAGAGAACCAGGGTCATAGGCAGAGACAACAGAGGATGTCAAAGCCAAGATGGCAACAACATAGTATACTGCTTTCATTTTCTTGCTTCTCAAGAGCTACTATTGGATGATGCTGCTATTTGTAGCTTCTTTAGATAATTGTATATTTTGATTCTTGTGCTATTTATAAGTTTGAAGTATTGAATTGGTTTTCTGTTCTCATTTACCGTAATTAATTGTTCAATTATTTGGTGATGATGCATTCCTTAACAATTACATATGCGTGCTCGATCAAAGGGTAGACTATAAAGATTATCCATATTAAAAGAAGAAAGTGTTTCAGTATCACCCCGTCCACTTGCCTTCGTATCCATTCATGTAATTTTATATTGTATTATATATTTTATAATGAGAAGCTCGTTAACTGAATCAAAGTTCAATTAAGACTTTAAAAGCTTACTTCTTGTCCTAACTCATCTGTGATTGGCTTCTTGTTTATAATGCAAGTTTAAATATGGTCATCAGATGTTACTTATTGTCCTAACTCACCATGACTAATTCTGTCTCCGTTTGTTTATTATTGTTGTTTTAAAGTCATTTAAACAAGCTAAGAAATGCAATTTTTTTCACAAAATTATTTTAAAATTTCTTATTATACCATTTTGTCACTTGTATCCTAAAATAGTGTATACTAGTTATAAATGTATAAATTATTCAAATAAAATAGATTATGTCTATATCAAATAAGAAAAGTAATTGTTCGGTATTACCTTGTCCACTTGCCTTTGTACCCGTTCTTGTAAGTTTTGATGGGAAACTCGTTAACTGAATCAAAGTTTTTTCTGACTTCGTTTTAATTTTTGTCCTTGATGAAGAGTGTAAGGTAATAATTGACGGACTTCTTCCAAGTTAATTACTTCTTTTCCTAACTCAACTTTTATTGTATATCCTTATATTTTTTTCCTTTAAAGATGTTAATTATTAATGATCGCTAATTTTATTTATTTTAATACTAGAATTTGAACTTACGATCTTTCCCTCGTAAAACTCGTTGTGGAAGGAAAAATGACGTAACATCGGTTAAGAATTAACTCAAAAATTAACTTTTTAAGTTGGTTATATTTATAATCGAAGCAGAAAGTCCTTCAAAATTAAAAAAAAATACAAAAAAAAATTTAAAATAAATGAATGAAAAGCATGCATGTATCACTACTTAAGTATTTATTTACAAATCACAAGATTGATAGTTCATCATTCCACATGCCAGTCATCAATATTTTAGGTTCCTTGGCAGAATTATAAACATTTTCATCAACTTCATAGCGACCTGCCCTGCAAGACATCAAGAAACACAAAAGAAAATCTATTTCAAGAAGCCAATTTGAATAGAAAAATATAAAAAATATAAATGATAAATGGAAGTGATTCAATTCACTCCATTCTCTTTAAAAGGAAATTCAATTTTAACAAGTAAAACAAAAGTAATTTATTGATACTCGAGAATCAAATTAAATAGTTGGGCAAAGCAGGAAAATTCAATGCTATGACATTCTTCTAAGACACTCTCTTAATGCCAGAAAATACCCATAACCTGTGTTTTAAACCTAAAACAAATAACTCTAAGAACAGATGGTACACAAACTCTCAAGTAGAGTGAGATATACGAATGGAGAAATAAGAAGTTGGAAGAATAAAACAGTGAGTGACAATAAAAACAGAATATGATAATAAAGTAATCTACTAAACAAATGCAATGTATTGATCACCTTCCAACAGGATAAACATCAGCCGAATTCCCCAAAAACTTAGTCTAACTTTGAAGTCACATCATATGTAAAATGCTCATTCTTAGCATGCTCAGCACTCATTGGGGGATGGCGCTCACCTGAAATTAAATATTCGATCTTTACCTATGAAGAAAAGGCATTATAATGACACGGAAGTTTACAGCAATATATTCTTTGAATCAGTCGGACAGTAAATGAAATGAAAGAAGTTGCATGTCCTTCATTTTATTCTATGAATTTTATTATTCACGCACCTAACAAAATGCTACCAACTAGTATAAAGCCGTCATGCATGCATTAAATATCAATGAGAGTAGCTTAATTAATGGCAGCTCGACCAATTACATGTCTGGCCTATATGTTTATCCAATACCGCAGCACCGAATCTAGTTAACGCTGTTTTCTTAATATTTGGAGTTGTTGCTATTTGCATATAATTATAAAAAGAAAATGTACTTCTTATACACATAACATCTAGTTTTTATACATGTATTTGCCTATGTTCTTGTATAAAACGGTTAGGCCGAGGATAGCCCGGTATGAAGGATTTCGAGTGCGTGAGGGTTGGTCCTCTCGTTAGATTTTGTCGTATTTTTAGTGTAATTTCCAGTAACCCTTTGTTGATTTTCATTCTTCTTTTTATAGGTGTGTAAAATACAAATACAAAAGAAGGGGGGTTGAATTGTGTTTATCAATTAAAATTCTTTTGTGTTTCTGCGTCTCTATAAAATAATTTTGATCAGACGCAAACTTAAAATTATTCTTTAAAGATTGCTTTTAATTAAATTTGTAATTTAAGTTATTATCCCCGGTTAGTAAGCAGTTAAAAATAATCAAAGCAATAATATTTTTATACTGGTTCGTCTTATAAAAGACTACGTCCAGTCACCCAACAACTTGCTGAGGTTCCACTAAGAGTATTCTTTGAACCCAGCCACTCCTGACTAACAATACAGATATTGTTTGAACACAATCTTCTCAGGCTAAAGTAGTATTCTTTGTCCTCAGTCTCCACAGGCTAAACCCAGGTATTCTTTGAACACACCTCTTCAAGGCTAACCAAGGTATTCTTTCAACACTTAGCCTCCTCAGGCTAACAAATGTATTATTTGGACTTCAGCCTCCATAGACTAGACTCATGGTATTCTTTGGACTACCAGGCTCCATAGGCTTGATGCAAGGTATTCTTTAAATACTTAGCCTCCTCAAGTTACAAGATTACCACAACAGTGGCTTACAATAAGTTCAAATGGAAAATATCCTCTATGCAGAGAGAGATTTTACAATGTGAATTCTATTCTAAGTTTGTGGCGAGCAAACTTGTTTTCTTGAGAGCTTGAGCGAGTATAAATATATTCTTGATCAGAGTAGTTCGCCAACTTGAACTCGCAGAGATGAACTCCTTTTATAGGTGGTTGTGTGAAGTAACCGTTAGATTGTAGAAGTTAACGTTAGTCCTTGTCTTGGGTACTTTCACATATGGCAGAGTGAGCAATCAGAACATTTAATGAAAAGCCAGCAGTTGTCAGCGTGAGATCTGCCTTTGATTTGATTCGCTCAAAGATTTCACTAAAACGTACAACTGCTTTTCGTGTTCCAGAGGTTTATTTTGAAATCCCTTTCAACCTTTAGAACATTCTGAGTAACGGTTGAATAAAGATGTATGCACGTGTTACTTAGAGTCTTGGGTTTCAAAAGGAGTAGACAAATGAATAATTATAATGTGTTGAGTGTTGAATTCATTAGTCTGTTTTCATCCTTCGTCTTCAACCTTAGTCTTCAAATCTTCACACTTGAGCTCATGACTTGAAGTTGAGACGCGCTCTCCGTCTGATCTTCAAAGTTCTTCGTCTGATAACCAAATCTTGGATAATGACGACTTGAACTTTGCGTCTGGGACTACTAATGTTTTGAGGGTGCATATTTCGTCCTATGCGAGTAATGATCAGTCTGATCATTGTTCTCTCCGCGTCTGTAGATATTTCCGTCTGTCTTGTAATTATCAAAATTAAGATGCTAAGTCACTTTGACTTAACAAGATGTTTTCGATGGTGTTAGTTAACCATTCATGTGCATCATGGGATATTTACGTGCAAATCCATGACCTCTGTCATTCAAATCCATGACCTCCGTCATTCGCAGGATGCAATTGCGGAGTGGGGAGCGTGGTCGTGCTAGGGAGAACCCGGTTGGATGGTTGGTCTGGTTCACTAGCCCCTGAGCTCGGGTCAGGCGAGGTGACTGGACCGAGTTGGAGAAAACTAAGGTCGGTGACCGGGTAGTCGAAGCGTCGAGCGTACTTAGTACGCTTGTCCTTTGGCACGCGTTCTAGCGGTTGGTATTCCTCTTGCATTGAGGTTTTTAAATTTAAATTATTTTTAAAGTTACATTTGCGATTTTAATTCAATTTGGTAATTGATCCCATATATAACGTATATTTATTGCCTTTGCCTTTTTAAATTGATTTTCTTACAACGTTTCAAGTTACCTTTCTTTAGTAGTAAATTTCTTATTCTTGCATTCTTGCGCTCCTTATTATCTTGTATTCTTGTTTATCCCCATCGTCTTTGCTCACTTGGTTTCTTCCTTCTCAGTTCACGCTTGCTTTCTTCATTTTCGGTTCGTGCTTGCATATTGTTCGTGTTAGGCTCTTCAAGTTTTCTCGGTCTCCCTTCTTTCTAGGTATGTGTTCTTCCTCTCATTCAACCGCTACTCGCGGTACTAAAAGTATTTGTAAAGAATAAAACACAAGAAGGGGGGTTGAATTGTGTTATTAATAAAATTTTTCTTATCATTTGTTGTTTTCAAACAGGTTTAGACGATGTAAAATTCATCTTGAAAGATTAATTTTAACAAATAAGGTTATGCTTTAATTATCCCCGTTAGTCACAAGATTAAATAACTTAAACATAGTTATTTTTATACTAGTTCGTCTATCCAAGACTACGTCCAGTTACCCAGCAAATACTGAGTTTTCACTATCAACCGTGAAAAGGTTACAAGTATTGTTTGAACCCAGCCACTTCTGGCTAATACAAGATATTCTTTAAACAGAGCCTTCCCAGGCTAAACAACCAAGTATTCTTTGTAACACAGCCTCTTCAGGCTAAAGCCAGGTATTCTTTGCACACACAGCCTCCTCAAGCTAAGGTACCACACAAGTGGATTTAAGAGAGATTTAAGAAAAACTTAAGGATTCCTCTATGCAGAAGAGGTTTTTACAATGAAGAATAAATTTCTTTGATTCAAGAGCGAAGACAAGAATAAGCTTATGTAGCGTTTTTGCCAACTTGAAACTGTGAAGAGAAGACCTTTATATAGGCAACAGTCTTGGAAAGATCCGTTAGACTCAAATCTTGACCGTTGTCCTTTTCTTGAAGCTTTCCCATCAGTGGCAGAGATCAATCAGAATAATTAATGTTTGAGTAGCGGAGTCAGCGCACATTCAGTACCTTTTTCTGACTTGATCAAATTGGATAACAAAAGTGTGATATGCTTTTCTTGTTGCAGAGGTTTTGCACAGTGTCCAACCACTTTTGGAAACTTCCACGAGTAACAACTAGATTTGAAATGTGCATAAGTTACTTTGTCTGTCTTCAGCTTCTACTAGTAGACGATGGGTCTTGACAAAAAACATAATCTTCGAAAGATATTCTAAAAGAGAAGTTCGAAGATAATGTCGTCTACCATCATTCTTGTATCGTCTAAACTTTGCGACATAACCCTGAAGATGAAATAGAAACTAATCAGATTGAGGAGTCATCTTTCATCTGAGGTCTTCTATCGTTTAAACTTACTTCGTCTGAGGTCCTCTATCGTCTGATCTAACTTCGTCTGAAAGTATAATCTGTGTTGTAATTATCAAAACAAAAAGTGTTAATCATCTTGATTTAACAATATTGTTGTGAGGTCGGGGGATCCCTTAGAGCCCGAATCGGATGGTGAAGATCCGCTTCTCATGAGGCTTCCGTATCTGGGGAGGCTCTGTCTCTGTTGTTATGTCAGAGTCTGCCTTGGCTCCCCTTGATGAGGCCATAGGCGAGGGCGATGAGGGGGCCGTCTAGGGTTAATAGCCCCTTGCCTTCCCCATTCCTTCATTCGAGCCCTACTTCTCGTGGCTGCTTGGGAAAGTGAATAACTACACCTCTATCTACAATAGCGTGGAGAGGTTGTAGCCCGTGGTTGACAACCTTGATATTGTCCGATCTTGCTATAAGGAGGAGGTAGGGTACCGACCATGTAAGGGTAGCTATAAAGTGCATATGCGCATGATCTTGGCCGGTAGATATGCTATTACCATATACGAGTACATGTTCAAGGAGTTTAGGATTGAGTTTCCCTTAACCTGGTTTGAGACTGAAATTTTGGCCTACCTCAACGTGGCTCTCAGTCAACTTCATCCTAATACCTGGGCTTTCCTCCGGGCCTTTCAACTTCTCTGTCAGTTTCTGCATGTCAAAGTGAGTTCTCGCGTTTTCCTATATTTTTATCAACTCAAGCACGAGGCGAGAGTAGTTTGCATGTCTTTATGTAGTGTTATGGTCGGGGGCCCGTTGTTCTTAGCCTATTGCCAAACTTATAAGAATTTAAAAGACCGGTACTTTAGAATCTCACCCTCCACCAATGAGGCCATGAAGACCCTTTTCTTGAATGACCGGCTAGAGCCGACTTATCCTTTACACTAGAGCCGACTGCGGAGGTTTCATTCTTTCCCTGAGAGTGAGTTCTCCGCGGGTGATCGTAACATTGTGCAAATGCTGCGGGAGTTGCCCCGGCTTATTAGTAGCCGAGCTTTGATATTAGATGCTAAAGATAAAGATCCACGTGAAAAGTTCCTAGGTAATAATCGAGTCTCCTTGTTGGTCTTCGTGTATGATTTGTCTAACTTGTATCTTCCATGTTTTGCAGATTTGATGGGCAAGAATTTTGACCTGATCTCAGCCATGAAGAACCCCAAGTTCGAACTCAAGGAGAGGTGATACGCGCAAACGATGATGACACCACTTGCACTTCCTATGACAAGTATACCAAAGTCGTCAAGTAATAAGTACTTAGAAAAAGGAGTGTCGATCCCACGAGAATAAGACAATGTAATTTATTTTATTTATGATTCCTTCGGTAACCAAAATTACGAGAGTTTGATGAGAAAGTAATTATGAAATAGCGTAAATTATGCGAATGAATTATGATTAAAAGAGTGATTGGGTCCCAGATTTCACTACTAAGTATTCTAACGCTTTCCTTTCTGTTATTCAAGTTGTATTCCGGGTTGGATCGGATTCCTACCTTCGAAAGTGCCCCTCTTAGGATCACCCTCACCGCCTAGATTAATCGCATTAATTAATCTCTTAAGTTAATACCAAATTAATTAGGGAACTAGTTCTATGAATCCAAGGGCAAACTTAGGTGTTGTCCACATTAATACCTACTTCTCTCTCTAGGATTCTAGCGTAACAATGATTTATTTCTCTAATATTGCCTAGGTTTCTTTTCTCAAAGTTCCCTTAGGGTTACGATCAATTTATTAGGTTGTCAATTTAACAAATAGCACTAAGGATAGAAGAAATAAACTCCCAATCATACACTGAATAACATCAAGAATTGCATTAACAATGAATTAGGGTTACATCGGTTCCCCAATCTAGAGGGAATTTAGTTCATGATTGAATGGAGGTCAATACAATAAATTGAGAGAGAATACATGATGATAATCTGAGTCTCCTTCTCTTTCTCTCGTAGTTGAACCCCGTTGTCATTCACGAAATCAGATCCCTTCCCCAGATTACAGTTACTATCCTCGTCTTTCGTCAAGATGCTGGAGTTAGGTCTAGAGTCAGGCGAACGCTTAAGATTTCCGAATAAATTGTATTTATAGGCTTGGACTTGGGCCTGCTGCGAGTCCAACTCGCGCGAGATATTAAGCAGCTCGCACGAGTCCATGGTCTAGAGAGTAAACGTGCTATACAAGTTAATTCACCTCGCGCGAGATGTGATGTCTGAGTGCGAGATGGACGCGAGATGAACCTCTAGAAAGTTAACTTGTATTTGAAGTTACTCGAGCTCGTGTGAGATAACGAAGTTGGGCGTGAGATCATTGCGAGTTGAAGTGCTAGAGAGTTAACTTCTTCTTGAAGTTACACCACCTCGTGCGAGGTGAATGCGAGATGAGGTGCTAGAGAGTTAACTTGCTCTTCAAGAAAGGTATTCTCGCGCGAGATGTGAATAGATGAGTGGAAGATGAGGTTCCATAGGGCTTTTCTTCTTCACTGGAGCTCTAAGTCGCGCGAGTTGCAACTCGCGAGAAATGTCTTCCTGGGCACATTTTCACCTATTTTTGACTATTTTTCTCCCTGAAACACTTAACACACCATCAACAAGCTCTAATACGAATTATTATGAATTAAGATCAATTTAGAGTTATTTTTGGTGGATTAAGAGCATTAAAAGAATAATTTATAATATGAAGAGAGTACAAAAATAGCTCACTTTTGTGAGTTATCAAAAAGCGTGTAAAAGGTCAGGCTTTGAAAGGTGTGGCGGAGCCTCCCAAGGGTGCAGAGCCGACTAAATGCCAACGACCTCCTCGTTCCTCTCCCTGGGCACTGCCTCAGCCGACCGGTGCTAAACGACAACGAACCGAGGAGGTCCCCCTGCTCTCATTCAGGGAGCAACCAAGGTGACTCTGGGCCCCGCTGTTTTGGCCGCCGCACCTGCCATCCATTGTTCTAAGGACCTCTCGCAGGCTCCAGCCGGGTGCGACATGGCGAGGAGAAGAGGGTGGCGAGCCTTGGATCAAACACACCTCATCCAAAGTGTTGTAAGGGCAGTCACTCTAGGATGTGTCACTTCGTGGCCGACAACTCTGCGTGGGCGAGCCCTTTCCGAGCGCCTATGATACAGAGCTGCTCAACTCAGTGGGCGTGGAGGATAACCTCGACGGAGCCGAGGTGATGCTTAGCCGCTTACTGGCTATCATGAGGAACAACAAGGATCGGTTGAGGCGAGGGGCCGAAGGGACTGCTCGGGCGGAGGAGCTCGCAGCAAAGGTTGGTGCGTTAGAGGCTGAAGTGGCCAAGCTGAAGAGTGATAAGGAGGAGGCCGAGCTTAATGTGACGACTCTGACCACCGAGCTAACCAAGATCCAAGCAAACGTGGAGGGTCTTGAGGGCAAGTTGGAACTGGCGGGTGACCGTGCTTGGAAAGCCGAGTTCCAGGTATTTGAGTTGGGGGAGAAAGTAAAGGAAACCGAGGAGAAGCTGAGCCCGGCGGAGGTGACCATAGAGGAACGAAAGGCTACCATGGAAGAGATGGAAGCCGCCGTGGTCATGAGCTTTGTGGAGGGATTTGATGGGGCCGTTCGATAGACTGTGCATCTTGCCCCCCACTTGGAGGCCGACTCTTTCTTCTACACGAAGGATATTGTTGACGATCAATAGGTGGACCAAAAGTCATGATGTAATAGTTAGGATTTTGTTTAATAGTCGACTATTGGGCGACAAAGTTGTACTTTAGTCGTTTTTGTTGGAACAATTACTTATCGTTTGTTAATGTTAAAATGTTATCTTCAAGTTTTATTTATATATGAATGTGTTTCCTTAGCATTTAAACATTGGCATTGACGATGTGAGGGACTCGTTGTCGCCGAGTCTAAGGTAAAGGGCTCGATTGTCGCTGAGCACGATTTTGGGGACTCAATTGTTGTCGAGTCTAAGGTAAGGGGCTCAAGTGTCGCCGAGCATGATATGAGGGACTCGATTGTCGCCGAGTCTAAGGTAAAGGGCTCAATTGTCACCGAGCATGATATGAGTAAAAAAAATTACATAGTGCGTGGTGCAGAAAGGTAACTGGAAAAGTGATGGATTTACATTAATGAAGACAGGGTCGGTGCCTCGTTAAAACCTCTCTCGGAAAAAACCTTCTTTAGGGAAAAAATCCGAGTAGAAGAAAAAGAGTACACCGACGTTACAATAAATGAACAATAAAATAAACTAACTAAAGTAAGATTTAAGATGTGTGGCGTTCCATGTCTGTGGTACCAACCGACCATCCATTTCTTGTAGTTTGTAGGAGCCATTGTGAAGGTCTTCGAATACGCGGAAGGGACTGCCCCAGTTAACGACGAGCCAAAGTTTTAGCCTTGTGCATATGAAAACGTTGAAGTACCTTCTTAATGTATTTTCCTTGTGACAACTAAAGTTTCTTGGTCTCTCGATCAAAAGACATATGCATGCCAAGAATTTGACTTGTTGGTCCTAATATCTTGTTGAGTTCCTTTTTCAACTTGATAATTTCAGATAAATTGTGACAAAAAATTAACATGTCATCAATATAAAGCAATAAAATAATAAAATCTGTATCAGAGAATTTCTGCACAAAAACACAATGATCAGAAGTAATCTTCGTGAATCCCTGTTATATTATAACAAACTCAAACTTCTCGTACCACTGTTTTGGGGCTTGTCATAACCCATACAAACTTAACTTTTCTTCAACTTGCAGATGTAATCGTCTTTACCTTTCACTACAAAACCTTCAGGTTGCTACATGTAAATTTCTTCCTCCAAATCACCATAAAGGAAAGCAATTTCACATCCATTGCTTAAATTCTAAATCAAGGCTGATTGCTAAACCAAGAACAACCCCGATGGAAGATATTGTAAAAACAGGAAAAAAAATCCCATCAAAGTGAACACCTTTCTTCTAACGATAGCCTTTGAAAACTAGTCTTGCTTTATATCGTGGTGTAGAACCGTTCTGTCTTCAGTCTGTAAATCCATCGATTTTTCAAAGCTTTCATGTCTTTTGGCAACTTAACTAGCTCAAAAGTATGGTTGTCATGCAAAGACTTCATTTCATCTTTCATAACTGCAACCCATTTCTCTTTATGCTTACTCTCTATAACCTCTTTGTAACATTACAGTTCTCCCGCATCAGTGAGAAACACATATTCATTGGATGAGTAACGAGTAGAGGGAAAATACTATCTAAAAGACCTCCTAAAAAGAACATCAGGTTCAACAAAATCACTACCAACATTATCATTATTATCAGTGATCTCAATAGAATCATTTGGTACATGATCCTAAACATCATCACCATGATTGTTAAGATCTACTACATCGGGTATATTGGTCTGAGGAGCTGGATCAAAATCAGTCAAACCACTAGTACTTGAAGACTTTAATTTCTCTGGCTTTCCAATATCTTCAATGGTTTGATCCACAATAAAAATAACATTACGGCTTCAAAAAGACTTCTTTTCAACCAGATCATAAAATCTATTGCAAAATTCATCATGGTCTTAACCAATAAAGATGCATTCTCGTGTCTTGCCATCCTTCTTGGGAAAGGCACAAGTACGCAAAAAAAAAAAAATTATATACAAAAATCTGAAAGCATGTAAAATAAAACCTTTCCACTTGAGGGAAAATAAGAGAATTGTTCCATGTAACAAGGAAAACAAATGCACGAGCAAAAACAAAACAAACAATTTTAACGTGGAAAATCCCAATGAGAGGAACAAAAACTATGAAACCTAGTCCAGAAAAAAAATATATCAAAGAGTATAACAAAAGAGCTTCTACAAAAGAACTTACAAAAAAACGCTCTACTCGGGACCAAATAGTGGAAAACAGATTGATGTTTGACATACACTACTTTGAATTAACACAATACACAACAAATCCTCCATTTATTCAAAGTCTTGCATTATTACAAACTCTTTTGTAGCGATCCTCTCTTACAGCAGAATCTTCTAGGTTTTCCTTTTTTCCTTCAAATTCTGCAAGATGTGGGACTTTGATTGTATCCCAACAATCCTCCCCTTAAACAAAGGACCCTAATATTGTCTCCTTTGTAGCTAAAGACTTTCAACACAAGAGATCTCTCCAAGATAGGACCACTTGACCTTCACATGAATCCATGTCGTGCCAAGTTTAACCATCAACTCTGATACCACTTGTTGGGAAAGGTACGAGTACGCAACGGAAAAATTATAGATTAAAATTTGAAAGTGTATAAAATAAAACATTTCCACTTGAGGGGACATAAAAGGACTATAATAAGAGGCGACATAAATTTCCAGGGAACAAGAAAAACAAAATGCATGAGTAAAAAGAACACAAACATTTTTAATGTGGAAAACCCCAATGAGAGGAACAAAAACCATGGGACTTAGTCTAGAAAAACTTCACTTTGAAAAATGTCAACGAGTACAACAAAAGAGCTTTTATAAAAGAACTTATAAAAAAATGCTCTACTTGGGACCAAATAGTGGAAAATACATCCGTGTTTGACACACACTACCTAAAATCTAAATACATCCATTATATAGATTTAGGATGTGGTGCGAGTGAATAAAACATATCACTCTCTTATATAGGTCATCTGCTCCTCTCACTTTCTAAAACATGTCTACATGAGACTTTGAATTAACACAATACACAATAAATCCTCCTTTAATTCAAAGTGTTACATTATTAGAAACTCTTATGTAGCAATGATTTCTTACAGTAGAATGTTCTGGGTTGTCCTTTTTCTCCTTCAAATTTTGCAAGTGACTTTAATTGTATCCCAAAATTATGATAAGATGATGGAAAACTACATGGTTAAGAAAAAAAGTTGTCAACATGTTCCTTAAATTCTTTGATTAAATAAATTTCATACAACTTTACATCATCAACGTTTTTTGTTTTCATCATCTTATGTTGTGTTTTATTCAATCTTTTTTGTTCTCGGTAGTTTAATTGTAAAAGCGATCATAACATTCTAATAAATATTCAAGGAACCATAGAGAGGGAATAGTTTGAATATGCCTTGGAATTTGTTAATTTTTTTTTATTACAAGTTATAAGTTTTCATCAACTATTTTTAAGTGTATCTATATAAGTAAATTTGGTGTGAATTGCATAATTTAATTTGGTATTATTTTTTAATTCTCCAACTACTTTTCCAATTCAATGTTTGAACGATGCTCTTTTCTATCTCCCATTTTTTTCATTTGTTACTCTTATTCTTTGTTTGTCTTGTTATTACTAATTTTTCGGTAACTTTGTCAATATAGCAGAATTAAATTTGACTCATATTTTCTCCATCCCTTTATCAGTTCTCATTTTCAATTTAAATATTTATTTTTAATTCTTAATTTATAATGGTATTTTATTGGTCACAATCCAAATGGGGAAAAACTTAAAAATAAAAGTAAATGAGTCCACGTTTTATCATATTTCATTGTATTCCATTATTATGTCCCGAATCTTCTATCAATAGTCTAAACATACTGGATAAGCAAATCCCAAAGCTCAATTCCACCTAGCAAAAGTTAGGTTACTTTATAAACTCACGTTGTATTAAACCAAATCAAATAACAAACAGAACAATTGTAATGGTATATAAAAATAACCCACATACATTTTATTTAAAACAAATAATAATGAGTTAGAGGTCTGTTGCATTGGGTCATTAAAAAGTCTACGTCATCTACGTCATCCATTATCTATTAGTTGTTGTTGTACCATGCTTGCTTTTGAAGATAATCAATTGTGCTCTTGTCGACCTGCAAAGCTTTGGCGAGAACCTCGTCAGAAATAGGTGGATCAGCTTTAAACAAAGCACTGGCAATAGTGATAGTTCCTGGATTTTGACTGCCAAGACCAGCTATGGCGACAGCATTGCCATATCCGACATTCAATTGGAAATGAACTTGACCAATTGGGAAGACAAAGACATCACCCTTGTTGAGGACTTTGGTAAAGAGACGATTTCCATCTTGATTGGAGGACACAAATCCAACATAGAGAGTTCCCTCAAGGACAATAAGGATCTCTGAGGCACGAGGGTGAGTGTGGGGAGGGTTCAAACCCTTTGGTGCAAAATCTATGCGAGCCAAAGATATCCCCAGCGTGTTTAGTCCTGCTAGTTTATCAACAGCCACTGCACTCACTTGTGCTTTCCATTGGTTGTTTGTATTCCCGGGTTCCACGTGAGCAAAGAAATCTTCAGCTTTTACCTGCGCAGGGTCTTTGCAAAATTTCCCGTTGACAAACACTACAGATTACAAGCCAAAGTTTTAAACTATTAGGAGGCAAAAATGGATTACGATATATAATATTCACAAAGATCTATATATATTATGCAAACAAGCTTAGTTTAAATTTGTGTTGATCAACGTTTATACATACCACCATTGGTTTCATTGACAGCCACACAGAAATCTTGGAGGGGACTAGGGTCATAGGCAGAGACAACAGAGGATGTCAAAGCCAAGATGGCAACAACAAAGTATACTGCTTTCATTTTCTTTCTTCTTTGAGCTACAGTTGAATGATGTTCCTATTTGTAATTGCTTTAGATTATTGGATATTTTGATTGATGTGAATCATACTATTTATAAGGATGAAGCATTGAATTGGTTTGCAGTTTAATTTTACCGTCATTAATTTTTTATTCGGCGAGGAACAATTCCTGAACAACTACGGATATGTGTGCTTGATCAAAGAGTTGACTAAGGAGATTGTCCATATGAAAAAGAAAAAGCAATTTTTTTGGTATTACCTTGTCAACTTGCCTTTGTACCCATTCCTGTAATATTATTTTATAATGCGACGCTCATTAACTGAATCAAAGTCCAATTTAGACTTTGTCTCAATTTTACGGACTTGATGAAATAAGTATTTAAATTCTTACTTCTTTTCCTAACTTATCTCTGATTGGGTTCCTGTTACTGTTCTTAGTTTACACATTGTTATCTAAAGTTGGTGCAATATGGAAATATTTAAGGAATTGTGTCGTAATTAAAGTATCAAACCATCAGTGATATGTATTTAACACACTGTTTTCATGTGACTTGTTTTCCTAAACTACAAATATATTTCGAAAGTAGAACAGCTAGCGCCCGTAGTAACAGCAAGCAAACGTAGTAAGTGAGCGGGTTGGGGTTAGGTTTGAATTTCTCGATCCTTTCTCGCAAAAGGTGGAGTGGATAGGTTTAAATTTAAATGGGTACAAAATTCATTTCCTTCCCACTAAATTTCATCAATTTCAGATAAATTTATTAGAAACCCATAATTTTTTTTAAGAAAATTATGGATACTCTTTAAATAAATAACATAATAAGCCATTAATTATATTTAAAGTTAAACAATAAACAATAAATAAAAAAAAAAACTTTAAAATGAAAAAAATAAGAATTAAACTATAATTTTAGTTATATGTAAAGTAATAAGATTTTATTTGATTATAATAATAAAAAAGATTTAAATATTAAAACAAAGGTTTAGCAAATTATTTGGTCCTCATGCTCGGTCCCTATTATTTAAATTTTAATGGTGGAAATCAAGATGAATAAAAAATGTAAACATAAGGAAATAAAATAATCAACTACAATGAACCGGACTAAAAGGAAAAGTTTTTAAAATTACGGGAATTAAAATTGTAATCAAACTTTGAATTAAAAGTGACAAAGTTGTCAATATATACTAATAAATTTTTAATTTATTTCTTATTTTATTTAATTATTATATAAATAAATAAATTTAATTTAAATAGTATTTAGAAATTTTTTTTAATTACTATATATGCACAAAATATATTCAGAATAATAAATTAAATATAAAACATACTTTACCATTTGTTTATATAATTACGTATTTATGAAATAATTATATATATAATGAACACAGTTTCTTAATATCTGAAAAATTAAACCTAGGACAACACTTATAATAGGCGGAGATAGAGATTACATATATAACTTACCTGACAATTATCACTGTCCTAGCTTTAAGAAATTAAAATACAAATAATTAAGAATTAAATATATTAAGATTTCTAATATTTTAAAATCATTCTTTAAAAATCCTTAAATCAATTAAGTTTATTATAGCCCTCAGTTTCTTCTTTTTTCTTTTGTTCAGAAATAGTGATTAACGTCATTGAGGTACCCAAACGCATATAAAACATACGGATATTCTTCTTCTAATGTGTTTTATTCCATCCTCACTGTCGGAAATCGATCGTACCACTTAATTAATTAGCGACAACTCACTACTTCCTAAACAAGAATTTCTTGTGGTCTTTCTTTCTAAGCTTAACACGTTTTATTGGAGGATTAACCTTCCACAGATTCTAAATTTATGGATACAACAATAACGGGGGAAGGATTTTTCTATGTCTTAGTACCGGCCGGTTAGAGTTAAACCTATTATTAATTAACATTAAGCAAATGTGACACTTTCTAATACTCCCTTAAGCGAAGGGATCCAATATATATATATAAAAAGTTATACCCTGAAAATTGGAGCAGACAATGTCATCTATGTTCTGATCTAGTTTCAAAGGCCTCTATTTGGCAAGTCTCACATTTATGGAGTAGGCATTTATGAAGCAAGATTTCCTATTTGTGTTATGAATTTTAACAGTTATTATTTGTGTTTAAGAGAAAAAAATAAAAATAAAAATGTTACATTTTAGAAAGATAAATGATTAAAATTATATATTTTAAATGGAACATTATTTAAAAGACCAAAAACATGACACTTTTAAAATATAAGGTTTAACATCCTGAAATTTCAGTCATGTGTTTTATGTTCTTTTGTTGTGTTGTGTAGCATAGTTTTTAGTTAAATCAATTAATCAGACCCGTGGAATTTAATTTATGATAGTTAATTGGTTTCGATTATTTTTGTACGTGGGAAAATTAATTTAATGTTTAATTTAGGTAATTATAATGGGAATTAGAATTATTTAAATTGATAATATTTTAAATATTCTTTTAATTAAATTAATGTAGAGTTGTCAGAATAGTCCATTCAAGTTGAGATCTCACCTGTATTTGATCAAAGTGTCTTTAATTGAAAAAACTAAACTCAAGAATTAGATTCCAAAGTGTCTTGATTGATTTAATTTGGTCTTTAATCAAATTGAAAGGAGGAGTTTACGCTTTTACCCTTGGGCCTTCGTGTAACTTAAGTGGTAACCACACTTAAGAAAATAAAAATCTTTGTTCTCTTTTGCAAAGTGTGGTGCATTCTCTTCTCAAAAATTGCACACAAACCTTCATTCTCCATCTTCCTTTTTTGCTTATGAGAACCATAAGAGATCAAGAGGTTATCGAGAAAAAGTTGAACGAGTGAGAGCTTGTGGGAGTGATCAAGAGGGAGTGGAGCTTTCATCTTCATCATCACCAACATTGTGAGCAATCATGGGTTTTGGAGGAGGCCGCTGCAAGTTCTTCTTTTTCTCCCTTTTTTATCGACCGACGTTTTTCTAAAGGTAAGAGGGGTTTCTTTACTCTTGGATCCTTGCATGCAAGTGATCATGCATGCGGGCGGCTTTTTGGATCTTTGGGTATCATGCATGCGTGTCATGGTTGTGGTTGTGTTGGATGTTGCAAAATTGTAGCAAGGGTTGACCATAGACAAAATGAGGGACATTTTGAGCAGAGGGTATGGTGAGGATGCTTGCATTGCAAAGGAAACCCCACCGGAGGGTAAGGATCCACAATTTGGGTGATTCCCTTGAAATGAAAGTGTTCACAATGGCTTGAAAATGTGCTTTGTGCATCCTTAGGTGATTTGGGATTCAAGAAAGCAACGATTATTTTGATGGAGGATGAGTGAAATTGAGTCAAATGAGAGATATTATAGAGGATCAACTCGTTTAGGTCAAATTCACTTTCCTTGCACGTTACGGTATCAAGGCTTCAAAATGAAAGGTTGTGGCACCAAATCGCTTAAGGGACTAAGGTGTTGGTTAGTGTCTTGTTTTTGCTCAAATTGCTTACAATTTTGGGTTGATGTAATGAGTGTATGATTTTTGGTTCATATGGTAGCATGAATGTTATGGATATCTTAGATTTTAATGTGTGGTATGTTTGATCTTATTATGTTTCCTCTATGTGGTTATGTTTATGTAGGTTCAATTTGTGATATCATGTATTATTATGATGTTTAGAGTTATGAATTTGTGGTCGTTGCATGATCGGTTCAGTTCGGCTATGTGCTTTTGGCTGTTGCTATCCGGTGGTGGTATGTATCTAGGAATGGAAGAGTGTTTTCAAGTTGGAGGTGGATGTTGCTTTGGGGGGTGACATGTGAGTCTAAGCATGTTGTTTAGGGCAACATGGGAGTTGTTCAATATTAGGATGTTTATGATATTTAGGGGGCAATTCCTTCATGTTTAGTGTTATGTTGATGTGTGGGGGATTGGTCTAGGTTTGGGTGGTGTTGGTTTAGGAAAGAGTGTTGTATAGGTTTGGTTTGAGTTTGATGGTGTGCATAAGTAAGTAGATGTTGTTTGGGGTTGAAGGTTTGAGTTTGACTGTAGGAACCTTGACATAAGCACCATGAATCAACACTAATGGTGGTTGGGTGGCTCAAAGTACTTAAGTAGTTGAGACTCAAGGAATGAGGCTAATCAAAAGTTGGATGATTCCAGATTAGATGTGAATGGGATTGGAGTCTCTTATTTTCAATTAGAGTCAGTACTTGAGGATCTCATTTTTGGGAAGAAAAGAATTCATTCCGTGAATGAATCAAAGTTAGGAAACACTCAACCCACCACCAGGACCAAATAACATGAGGAGAGAAAGCTTAAGACAAGTTTCATTGCTAAAAATCAAGTTCTTGACCCTGTTTGCGAAGAGTATTTAGCCCATGTGAGAGGTTTGTTGCCTAGACGAATAAACTCTCTAATCTGAACGTCTTCTATGCTAAAAAATTTGCCTAGGTGAGCAAAAATCTAGTAGGTGAATTTTACTGATTAAAAACTGTTATTTTGCTATCAACTTTACTACGCTAACAACTGTAATACACAACCAATCAGTCAACCAGTCAACTCACTCACAGAATATCTGCGTATTTCTCTCTTTTCACACTTTATACGTATACATATTTCTCTCTCTTCACATTTTATAAATGATTATCTGCATATTATAGTTATCATTTTGTCATGTAATGCTTTTGGGTATGTTTTAAGCAAAATAGACTTATTACGCCATCCTTTTCACGTCGATTGTGAAAGAATCAACGGAGGGAAGTTTTTAACGTCAACTTTACGAAGAATCACTTGATATGATTATTCATAAAAACAAGGTATTTATAATAATATATTAATAAAATTATTCAAAAAAACAAGGTATTTATAACACAATTATGGATCAATATCTTTTAAATGTTTCAAGAGTTTTAAGATGTTGACTTATCATAAAGTGAAGATATTTATATTATTTAGAAAGAATGACGAACATATTTGGTTTAAATAAAGAGAGATTTATAATACTAATAATATTGTATAAAGAGGTAATTTAAAATGGACAAAACTATTTATGTTTAGTGGAAGTTATTTATATGTTAATGAATCTTGTAGTTGATTTTTAAAAATAATTATTTTATAATTATTTTGAAGATTGTATTGTTGTGTTGAAATTAAATAGGTGCTTTAAATGACTAGGATTAGGAGATTTTACTCAATTGTATTTTTATTAATTTTCCTACTTTTTGATATGGTATATGATTGAAGAAGTTAATAATAGACTTAGAAGTAGTTTCTCATGATATTTAAATTTTCATGTCTATGCTAAATTATGACTCATACATAATATTTCTTAGTAAACTTGGCTCTTTCCATGCATATTTGTTTTGAGAGGACTAATTTCTCTACTAGTATCTCCAATGCCACCACCAGCTTCTTCAGTTTTCTTGATGTTCATTTATTATTGAAAATAATTTTAAGTTGTTAGATAATAATTTAGGGTGAGAGCATCAATTCAAAATATAACTCTAACCTTGTGTATAGGATAAGTAGAAAGGTATGACTTAATAATTGATAAATATATTATTTTAAGTAATTCTTTTTCTAAATATTTATTTCATATTTATGGAAGAAGATGAAATATCTTTTTTTTAAGTAATCTCCTAAAGATAAATATAACTTAAATTTAATTTCTTTTGTTCGTTGCATGATGTCTCGTGCTTAATTGTATAATTTTTTGATGTTAGTTTTTCATGTTTGAAACTAATAGTGGGAGATGTAATCAAATTGGTTATTTAGATTTTTATTCCATTCAATCACAAATAGTTCTTATTTAAAAGAAGTTATAATAAATTCTTAGTTAAACTGTTAATTAGAGACATGACTAAAGTAGCTTTTGTTGGCGTTGTTCTGTTGTTTGTCGTCCTCACAATTGCACTTTCTTACAAATGATATAAATTCTTTAATTTTTTAGAATGTTATATGTAATATTATTGTTTTATATAATATATATAATGTTATTAGTGAATGACCATTCATGATTCACAACAAACATTGTTTAAAGTGGTATAATATATTATTATTATGGTCATTTATCAAACTAATCGAATATTAAAAATATATATTTTTAAAGTTGGTTGTAAAATTAACTTACGTGAAAAGTCAACTTAAATCACTATACACACTGGTTTATTATAACAACTATATAAAGTCCAATTATTTACGTCAATTTTTTTTAACCAATTAACCGAAATACACTCTTTACGTTAATTATAAACTGATGTGTATATTTTTTTACGTCATATATCTTCTACATTAGTTGTTGGATGGACTGACGTAGAAACGAAAATTTACAAACCGATGTAAATATGAGAATTTAACTAAAAGGAGTTTATTACAGCCGTACACTCTATTACTATTCATATTGGTAGATTGCTTTCTCTCTCCAGATGGATTTGTTCATTTCATTTCTCACTATTTACTTGATTCCCTCGCATTTCATTCCTCGCGATTTTGTTGATTCACTCGTTCGTTGCCTGATAAAAACGCATTTGGTGAAATTATTTGTTTCAGTTTCCTTTTTTATTCCCATGTTATTCGTTTAATTTCTTCATCATACATATTCTGATCAAATCTTAGACAATTGTAGCCGTATGTGAATCATTCTCATTTGCTCATTCATACTTCTACCTTGTTTCCATTTTCATTCTTGCTTCCATTCTAGTGAGAGCAAATGTAGTTCTTGTTCATTCTTTATTTTTTTTCTTATTCTCATTCTCAACGGCTTTGTTTTTTTTTTCTTTTTTTTTTTATCTTTGTCAATTGGGCATTAATTTCGTTTAAAGTATGACCTAATCAATTTTTTTTCCAATAACTTTCCTTATTGTAGGTGCTAGAAGCATAAATTTCTTGAATTTACTATAAATAATTACCTTCTTTTTATTTTGTATAGGATTATTTATACATTGAGCTAGTAGCTGACCTTTTCCTGTAAATTGACTAAGTTCTTTAGAGTAATTCACGTTAAACATGTCAAAGTTTTCAACGATTGTGAAACTAAAGCTTTGCTTTAATTGTATGCCTATTTGATATGTGATATGCCTACAGACAAAACCTTCAAACACAATTTCTAAATAAGTAAGAAATACATAGAGTAGGAAAGAGAGAACATCTTCCTTCTATGACATTATATGGAAGAAGATGCTGAACTATTGGGCAAGAAGCGGTAGTATACTTTCGACTCTCTTGAAACTTTGACGATTTTTATTTAAATTTATTCCTTTTGATTTTACTTTTAATTTTCAACTCTTATCTATTTAATAACTCTCAATTAACATGATAATATTTATAAAACTAAGAACAGTAAGTGTTGAAAGTGCTACAAATTTCTAGAAATAAAAAGAAACAACTAAGCCTTGTAAAAGAGAAATCTAGAAACTAGAAATAAAGAAGATAGTCTAGATTATTCCTAGGTAGATAAATCTAGAATATTAAGATCTAGGAAAGCCTAGAATATTCCTAGACTAGAAAAATCTAGGAAGATAAATCCAAGGAAGTCTAGAATACTCCTAGGCTAGAAAAATCTAGATAGGACTACTATCTACCATGAAAGCCTATAAATAGGCAATTGTATCACCAATTGTGAGTATAGAAGAGAAAAACCAATCAAGTTCTACTTCTCAATATCAGAGCTACACGGCCAACCTCTATATCTACCTTTTCCTACTACATCTATTAAAATTCTCCTTCAACATAACATACTTACTATCACACTACAAATCATCCCAACTTCTATCTATATCTACCACAAAATATTAACAGTGGCATCAGAGCTACGTTCGATCATACATTGGGCGTAGTTATATTTTTCACCTATTGTTCCAAAAATTTCCCAAGTACTTCTAAACATTTCCCTTGTTCTCTTTAACCCACTTCTATATATTTCTAAGCTATGGCTAATACCTCACAACCTTCATCTATCACTGTCCCTATTTTTAATGGCGAAAACTATGATTTTTGGAGCGTAAAAATGAAGACATATTTTTGCTCCCTAGATTTGTGGGACATTGTAGAAGAAGGATTTACTACTCCTACAGAAACTACAACTCTTAATGCAACTCAAAGAAAAGAGTTGAAAGAGAATAAACAGAAAGATTCCAAGGCGTTATTCACTCTACAATAAGCGGTGTCTGACGCAATATTTCCAAGAATAATAGGAGCTACAAGTGCGAAGGAAGCATGGGCTACACTACAGGAGGAGTTCTAAGGAAGCGACAAGGTACGTGTCGTTAAACTTCAGACTCTAAGACGAGATTTTGAACTATTGAAAATGAAAGAGTCTGAAACTGTCAAAGATTATTATTCTAGAATTAAGGAAATCGTAAATCAAATGAGAGGCTTTGGGGAAACTATTCTTGATAAGAGAATTGTCGAGAAAATTTTAATTACTATTACCCCAAAGTTTGACCTGATCGTGACAACGATCGAGCAAACGAAAGATCTGTCTACTCTATCCGTGACAGAATTAATGGGCTCTCTTGAGGCATTTGAGCAAAGATTGTATAGGCGTAATGAAGATACACTTGAAAATGCTTTTCAATCTAAGCTCAAATTTCGACCTCAAAATAAAGGTGATGGAGGAAAGAAAAATCATGGAGAAACTTCTAGAATAAGAGAATCTTCTAGAAATTTCTTCAAGAACTGTCAAGATAGAAATCCTCCATGCAACATTTGCAAAAAGTCTGGACACGCGGAGAAAGATTGTTGGTTCCGTGAAAGGCCACAATGTAACTATTGCAAGAAGTTTGGGCATCTAGAGAAAAATTGTCGTAACAAAAATCGACATCAAGCAAACTTTGTCGAAGAGCATAATGACGAACATCAACTTTTCTATGCTACTCAATATTCAACTGATGAAAGAGGAGGAAGTTGGTACTTGGATAGTGGCTGCAGCAATCACATGGCCAAGGATGAGAGTATCTTCAAAAGCATTGACAACTCTGTCAAGGTGAAAGTTCGATTGGGAAATGGCACCGTGGTAGAGTCAAAAGGCAAAGGCACTGTCATGGTGGAGACAAAGAAAGGGACAAGACTCATCCATGATGTTTTGCTAGTTCCAAGCCTAAAAGAAAATCTTCTAAGCATTGGCCAAATGATGGAGAGAGGCTATGTTCTTCATTTTGAAGGAGATGTATGTCAAATCTATGACAACCATAACAAAATGGTTGAGATAGCCCAAGTGAAGATGGAGAAAAGTAATAGAAGCTTCCCTCTAAATATGAAATATACAAATAACATGGCCATGAAGGTACAAGTTGATGATTCATGGCTTTGGCATAGAAGATTTGGCCACTTCAACACACACGCCCTGAAGATATTATACCAGAAGAATATGATGAGAGATCTCCCATGCTTAAAGGAGAATAACGAAGCATGTGAAGGATGTCTCCTTGGAAAGCAACGCAGATTACCGTTCTCGACAGACAAAACGTGGCGAGCAAAAGACGTGTTGGAGTTAATCCATACTGATGTTTGTGGACCGATGAGGACACCAACATTCGATAACAACAGGTATTTTATCCTTTTCATTGACGACTTCTCTAGAATGACATGGGTCTATTTCTTGAAAGCAAAATCAGAAGTTTTTGAAATATTCAAGAAGTTTAAGGCCCTTGTTGAAAAGCAAAGTGGAAAACACATTAAAGTACTTAGAAGTGATCGTGGCAAGGAGTACACATCGCACGAGTTTGACAAATTCTGTGAGGATGAAGGCATAGAGCGGCAACTAACAGTTGCCTACACTCCACAACAAAATGGTGTGTCCGAAAGAAAGAATCGTACGGTCTTGGAAATGGCTAGATCAATGCTTAAAGAGAAAGGGTTGCCTAATACTTTTTGGGCAGAAGCAGTCTACACTGCTGTCTACATACTTAATAGATGTCCAACGAAGGCAGTCCCAAATAAGACCCCAATTGAAGCTTGGAGCGGGAAGAAGCCATCAGCAAAGCACCTAAGAGTATTTGGATCTATATGCTACATCCATGTTCCGAAAATGAAGAGACACAAACTAGAAGACAAGACAGTTCGTGGAATCTTCTTAGGATATAGCATGCGATCTAAAGGCTACCGTGTCTACAACCTCGCAAACTAAGAAGTGACAATCAGCCGAGATGTTGAAGTTAAAGAGAATGCTTTGCTTGAACTGGGAAGAAGAAAAGGTGGAGCAAAAGATCCCTATATCAATACAACTACCTCAAGGAGAAGTAGAAGAAGCAGTAGAAGACCCAGGTGAGCCTTCTTCACCAGACTCTACTCCGAGACGAGAAAGATCATTGGCAGATATATACGAGTCTTGCAATTTAGCCATACTTGAACCTGAAAGCTTTGAAGTAGCATCAAAGCAGGAAGTATGGGTCAAGGCAATGGAAGAAGAGATAAAAATGATTGAGAAGAACAACACATGGGAGTTAGTTGATCTTCCACATGGAAAAGATATTATTGGGGTTAAGTGGGTCTACAAGACAAAGCTCAACCCTGATGGAACCATACAAAAACATAAAGCAAGACTAGTAGCAAAGGGTTACTCACAAGAACCCGGGATTGACTACTACAACGAGACATTTGCTCCAGTTGCTCGTCTAGATACGATAAGAGCTCTAATAGCTCTTGCGGCACAAAAAAGGTTGGAGCATCTATCAACTAGATGTTAAATCAGCATTCCTCAATGGTGTGCTTGAAGAAGAGATATATGTGGAACAACCACAAGGGTTTATGTGCGAAGGCAAAGAAAACAAAGTATTAAGACTGAGAAAAGCACTCTACGGCTTGAAGCAAGCTCCTCGAGCATGGTATAGCAGAATTGATCAGTACTTCGTTGATCGAGGATTTAGGAGGAGCAAAAGTGAGCCTACACTTTACATCAAGACCCAAGGTCAGTATGATACTCTCATAGTCTCCCTATATGTTGATGATCTTATATATACGGGAACCAATACAAATATGATGATAGAGTTTAAAGAAGACATGATGAAGTCCTTGAGATGACCGACCTTGGCTTGATGAGTTACTTTCTCGGCATAGAGGTAAATCAAAGAAATGATGGGATATTTATCTCACAAAAGAAATACACAGAAGGCTTACTCAAGAAGTTCAAGATGTACGGATGCAAGTCCTCTTACTCCGCTAGTAACAAATGAAAAACTACAAAAGGATGATGGAGCACCGAAGCCGATGCATCACGCTTCTGAAGCTTAATTGGAAGCTTGCTATATCTAACAAACTACACGACCCGGATATAATGTATGCTACCGGTCTCTTATCCAGATTCATGCAAAGCCCAAGTCAAATACACCTTGGAGCAGAAAAAGAATTCTAAGATATCTACAAGGAACAAAAGAATTTGGCATGTGGTACAATCGTCGCACCAACTCAAGGTTACTCGGCTATATGCGATAGTGATTGGGCAGGCTCGGTGGATGACATGAAGAGCACCTCCGGCTATGCTTTTTCACTTGGTTCAGGATTTTTCTCTTGGGCATCAAAAAAGCAAGCAACAGTTGCACAATCAACAACAGAAGCAGAGTATGTAGCACTTGCAGAAGTAACAAGTCAAGCTATATGGCTACGGAGAATACTACATGATATGGGCGAAAATGAAAATGGGCCTACTACAATTCACTGTGACAACAAATCAGCTATCGCAATAGCAAAGAATCCAGTGCATCACAATGGAACAAAACATATAGCAATAAAGTATCATTTCATTAGAGAAGCAGAGGCAACTAAGGAGATCAAACTTGAATATTGCAGGACAGAAGAACAAGTAGCAGATATATTTACGAAGGCATTACCAAGACCAAGATTTGAAGAATCTGCAAGACAATGCTTGGAGTTAGAGAAATTTGTATCAAGGAGGAGTGTTGAAAGTGCTACAAATTTCTAGAAATAAAAAGAAACAACTAAGCCTTGTAAAAGAGAAATCTAGAAACTAGAAATAAAGAAGATAGTCTAGATTATTCCTAGGTAGATAAATCTAGAATATTAAGATCTAGGAAAGCCTAGAATATTCCTAGACTAGAAAAATCTAGGAAGATAAATCCAAGGAAGTCTAGAATACTCCTAGGCTAGAAAAATCTAGATAGGACTACTATCTACCATGAAAGCCTATAAATAGGCAATTGTATCACCAATTGTGAGTATAGAAGAGAAAAACCAATCAAGTTCTACTTCTCAATATCAGAGCTACACGGCCAACCTCTATATCTACCTTTTCCTACTACATCTATTAAAATTCTCCTTCAACATAACATACTTACTATCACACTACAAATCATCCTAACTTCTATCTATATCTACCACAAAATATTAACAGTAAGTAACAGGAACAAAGTCTAAATTGAACATTTATTCAGTTAATGAGCGTCGCATTATAAAATAATATTACAGGAATGGGTACAGAGGCAAGTTGACAAGGTAATACCAAAACAATTGCTTTTTCTTTTTCATATGGACAATCTCCTTAGTCAACTGTTTGATCAAGCACACATATCCGTAGTTGTTCAGGAATTGTTCCTCGCCGAATAAAAAATTAATGACGGTAAAATTAAACTGCAAACCAATTCAATGCTTCATCCTTATAAATAGCATGATTCACATCAATCAAAATATCCAATACTCTAGCAATTACAAATAGCAACATCATTCAAGTGTAGCTCAAAGAAGAAAGAAAATGAAAGCAGTATACTTTGTTGTTGCCATCTTGGCTTTGACATCCTCTGTTGTCTCTGCCTATGACCCTAGTCCTCTCCAAGATTTCTGTGTGGCTGTCAATGAAACCAATGGTGGTATGTATAAACGTTGATCAACACAAATTTAAACTAAGCTTGTTTGCATAATATATATAGATCTTTGTGAATATTATATATTGTAATCCATTTTTGACTCCTAATGGTTTAAAACTTTTGCTTGTAATTTGTAGTGTTTGTGAACGGGAAATTTTGCAAAGACCCTGCGCAGGTAAAAGCTGAAGATTTCTTTGCTCACGTGGAACCCGCAAATACAAACAACCCATTGAATGCACAAGTGACTGCAGTGGCTGTTGATAAACTAGCAGGACTAAACACGCTGGGGATATCTTTGGCTCGCATAGATTTTGCACCAAAGGGTTTGAACCCTCCCCACACTCACCCTCGTGCCTCAGAGATCCTTATTGTCCTTGAGGGAACTCTCTATGTTGGATTTGTGTCCTCCAATCAAGATGGAAATCGTCTCTTTACCAAAGTCCTTAACAAGGGTGATGTCTTTGTCTTCCCAATTGGTCAAGTTCATTTCCAATTGAATGTCGGATATGGCAATGCTGTCGCCATAGCTGGTCTTGGCAGTCAAAATCCAGGAACTATCACTATTGCCAGTGCTTTGTTTAAATCTAATCCACCTATTTCTCCTGAGGTTCTCGCCAAAGCTTTGCAGGTCGACAAGAGCACAATTGCTTATCTTCAAAAGCAAACATGGTACAACAACAACTAATTTCAGAATATCGATGATAGTTTCACATTGGCCGCTTATCATTATACCACCATATAATTACTATTTGTAATTAATAAAATCTTTGTGGCTTATTTTTATATTTCTTAACAATTGTTCGGTTGTAATTTGATTTTGTTCATATCAATATTTTTGTGACTTTAATAAATGGACCTAATCTTGTCGGAGTTGTGCTTGGATCCAATCCTTCGGTTTCTGTATCATCAGTGCTCAATCATGTATTAGTAATGCACAGAATATGTATGATGAAAAAATTATTCATGTATTACAAATTTCTTCTTCCTTTGTTACCCTTTAAGAATGAAGATAAGGATAAACTAAATAAGCTTGGACGTTTAAGCATGCATCATTACATGAACTCTCAGTATGCTCCTTGGCCTGTTCTCCACTGTCCATTGCCAACCTCCTGCACAGTCGACCACATCAAAGAAATCGGACAACCTTCCTTCTGAATGACCCTTTCAGATAAACTGAGAATGATCAGTTATTTGCATATTATTAGCGATATATACATATACAAGGCACGTAATAATTAACAAGTCTCAAAAGTTCCAACCTTGCGAACACACATTTTGGTACAACATTAAAGTTCACAAAGAAAACAGATAAACATACATACAAATATCATTCAATCTTATCAATTTAGTCCAAAAACTCATTAACAAGAGAAACATGTTAAAAGAAAAGAAAAAAAATAGCTCAAAACATACCCAAAAACATCACACATAAAAAATAGTAAGTTTGTTGTCAGGCCTAGTGGATTTCTGCTCAGTTGGCTGAATTTTTCAGCTTAGAAAACGTTCAGAATAGAGAGTTTATTCACCTAGGCAACAAGCCTCTCGTCTAGGTGAAAAACTCTTCACTTGGATGAAAAAACAAGAAAACAAAGCTTGCAAACAAGGCTAAGAACTTGATTTTTAGCCATGAAACTTGGTCTTAAGCATCTTCTCCTCATGTTATTTGGTCCTACTGGTGGTTTATGTGTTTTCCAAATGTAATTCATTCACGGAATGAATTCTTTCCTTCCCCAAAATGAGATCATAAAGTAATTACTCTAATTGGAAATAAGAGATCCAGTGCCATGCACATCCAACTTTGAGTCATCTAACTTCTAACTAGCCTCATTCCTTGAGTCTCAATTGCTCAAGAACTATTTGAGCCACCCTACCACCATTTGTGTCAATTCACAGTACTTTTATGCCAAGGTTCCTAGGTCCAAAGTCAAACCTTCAACCCCAGACAACATTTACTTACTTATGCACACCATCAAACCCAAACTAAACCTATCCAACACTCTTTCTTAAACCAACACCACCCAAACCTAGACTAATCTCATGCACAAACCTAGACTAATCTCATGCACATCAACACAACACTAAACATGAAGGACTTGGCCCCTAAACATCACAATCATCCTAATACAGAACAACTCCCATATATATACCCTAAACAATTTTGATTCTTTACATTTTTAAAATGTATTGTTTTTCTCAACATAATAATAATAATAATAGTAATAATAATAATAATTAAAAGTCATGGTAATTTTAAAATACATACTAACGACTAAAAACTATCCTATTTTAAAATTTAAATCATTATAAATTGGTAATTTTAAAAATCAAATTACAAAAATAACACTATTCTTAAAATTAGGAATTAAAAATGGCACTTTACGCTATTTACCTATCATGTGATGTGTCTCAAGATCATTGGGACTACAACGGTTTAGTACAAGTCCTTAAGATTGTATTATCATATGTGAATTTTCCTGAAAATTGTATTTTTCGGAGTTATTTAAACTAAGCCCGAAATGCAATATTCGGAATGCTGCGAAATAGTAAATATACATATGTTAATCATTAATGAATTTCATACTTTGTTTGTATCTTTCAAATTCTGCTCTATTCAAATACTTGAGAATAAGTGTATAACAAAGAGTATAAGAAAACTAGCAACACGAAAATTTCTATATCCAACAATTGCTTTTGAGGACCATGTCTTCTCAAGAAAGGGAAAGATCACAAGTGCAAACTCTCGTTTAAGAAAAAAATAAATTAGGGATCATTAATAATTAATATATCTAAGGAAAAAAAATATATAATAAAAGTTTAGTTAGGAAAAGAAGTAATTAACTTGGAAGAAGTCTGTCAATTATTATCTTCCACTATCATCATGAAGGCCAAAAAAAATAAAAATTGAAACAAAGTCAAAAGAACTTTGATTCAGTTAACGAGCTTCCCATCATAAAATATATAACATGACAGGAACGGCTACCAAGGCAAGTGGACAAGGTAATAACGAAACAGGAAGCCAATCAAAGATGAGTTAGGAAAAGAAAAGTGACATTTTAAAGTCTTAATTAATTGAATTTTGATTCAGTTAACGAGCTTCGCATTATAAAATATATAATATAATATAATATTACAAGAATGGTTACGAAGGCTAGCTAGTGGACGGGGTGATAACGAAACACTTGCTTCTTCTTTGCATATGGACAATCTCCTTAGTCTACCCTTTATCAAACACGCATATGTAGTTGTTAAAGAATGCTTCATCACCAAATTAAACAATTAATTATGGTAAATGAGAACAGAAAACCAATTCAATGCTTCAAACTTATAAATAACTAGCTCCACAAGAATCAAAATATACAACTATCTAAAGATATTACAAATAGCAGCATCATCCAATAGTAGCTCTTGAGAAGAAAGAAAATGAAAGCAGTATACTTTGTTGTTGCCATCTTGGCTTTGACATCCTCTGTTGTCTCTGCCTATGACCCTAGTCCTCTCCAAGATTTCTGTGTGGCTGTCAACGAAACCAACGGTGGTATGTATAACGGTTGATGAACACAAATTTTAACTAAGCTTATTTGCATAATATATATATAGATCTTGTCAATAATTGTATGTTGTAATCCATTTTTGCCTCCTAATAGTTTAAAACTTTGGCTTGTAATTTGTAGTGTTTGTGAACGGGAAATTTTGCAAAGACCCTGCGCAGGTAAAAGCTGAAGATTTCTTTGCTCACGTGGAACCCGCAAATACAAACAACCCATTGAATGCACAAGTGACTGCAGTGACTGTTGATAAACTAGCAGGACTAAACACGCTGGGGATCTCTTTGGCTCGCATAGATTTTGCACCAAAGGGTTTGAACCCTCCCCACACTCACCCTCGTGCCTCAGAGATCCTTATTGTCCTTGAGGGAACTCTCTATGTTGGATTTGTGTCCTCCAATCAAGATGGAAATCGTCTCTTTACCAAAGTCCTCAACAAGGGTGATGTCTTTGTGTTCCCAATTGGTCAAGTTCATTTCCAATTGAATGTCGGATATGGCAATGCTCTCGCCATAGCTGGTCTTGGCAGTCAAAATCCAGGAACTATCACTATTGCCAGTGCTTTGTTTAAAGCTGATCCACCTATTTCTCCTGAGGTTCTCGCCAAAGCTTTGCAGGTCGACAAGAGCACAATTGATTATCTTCAAAAGCAAACATGGTACAACAACAACTAGTTCAAAAATATAGATAATCATTTCACACTAGTTAATAGATAATGGGTGACTTAGACTTTTTAATGACCCCATTCAATAGACCTCTAAATAATTACTTTTGTATTAAATAAAACGAATTCGGGTTATTTCAAAATACTGTAACAATATTTCTATTTGTAATTTGATTTGGTTTAATTAGAATTTTTGCTTTAATAATTGAACTTATTCATGTTGGAGTTATGTTTGGATCCAATCTTCGGGGTTTAAAGAAAGTTTTTAGTAAATGATGGAAACGATTTCGTGGTAATATAATAGGGCGTTTTCTGCTACAAGAGTGTTTACTTAGTACATGAGTTTAGGTCAATTGGGTGTTTTGTGTAACAACTTTTGTCACCCCATTCATTAGACCTTCAAATATTGCTATTTGTAATCAATAAAATCTTTGCGCACGGCCTACTTTTTTATTCCTTAACAATTATTGGGTTGTAATTTGATTTGGTTTAGTTCAATATTGTTGTAACTTTAATAAATGGAACCTAATCTTGTTCGAGTTGTGCCTGGATACAATCTCTGGTTTCGGTGTCTAGCGTGAGTACAATTCATCTGAATATGTTCTTTGTAATAATCATGTACATAGTCTACCACAATGTGTTATTTCAAAATGTTTTTAGTAACCGATGGAACCGACTTAGGGTAACAAAAAGTAATATATTTATGCGGAATTATTTATTGATTAGTGAGAATGAAAATAGTTACCTGAGCAATTTTACAATAATTTGTACACCCTTCTCAAATAATTGGCCTATAACTCCTCAGTATATTAGTGAGGATTAATATAATGGAGATGCTTTTGTAATAAAAGTGTGGTCCCAACTTCCCAAGTACTTATGGATAAATCAAAGAGAGTCATACCAGCACCTTAAATCAATACCCGAATGTTAGGATGGTTCACAACCCAAGCACCAAGCTTTAAAGGCAAAGATGATTGGATTAATGGTAGAGAATGAAGTGAAATGGAGCGGAACATAATAATGTAATGGAATTGAGCATGATAGAATGGATTCCACTATTTTAACTTTCAAATTTATCCTTGTTTGTGTTGTGACCCTCGTAATTGTGATAGTCATTAAGTCCGTGGAGGAAGAAACAACCATATTGAGAACATAGCTTAGCCGCCTTGAATCTGAAGTACAGTTATAAATGAAAGATCCGGCACTGAGAAAACAAAATTTGAGATTCGATAAACTTTACCGAGATGTTGGGCTTTTTGCTGTTAAATTTTTGCTATTATTGCTGTTAAAAAACCACTAATTGATACAACCGAAATAATTTATTTACCAGTAGTTGTTTTGGCGGCTATTTTGATTGTGGCTTAAAGGAAAAATAATTTTAACCAATCATTTTACTAATTTTTATGCATTATCAATAATTAATGTGTTTGGGCAAACATATTCGGAGGGAACTGAAAATAGAATAAAGAAAAAAAAAACCTAAATGTATTTTTGTAGAAATTAAAATTAGTTAATTTGTCATTAACTAATCTCTAAAAAAATCTGTCTTTTTAACTTTCAACTTTCTGTAAAATGTGAAACCTTTTATAAATTATCTGATGAAAAATTACTTTTAATTCTTGGAGCAGTATCTTTCATTTTTTACTTCTAGACGATATTCTGGAAGTGTTTACCTTAATAGGTCCAATATAATTTTCAATATGACGACATGATGCTTGCATTGACGTATCCGATTATTGTTTTGTATAAGTATATCAAATTAACCATCAAAACGCTAACTTTTTTAATTAGTTAATCCAAATAATTTGATATTTGAGATTTGTTTTTTTATCAATAAAAAAGTTAATTTAAAACATCTAGTACATGAAAAAATATTGAAATTTGGAAATTTTTATAGCTATTGAGGTCATGTTTTCAAATGTGGGAAAATTTGTGTCCTTTCTTATTAGTTTTAGGTGAAACGTGATGTTTTAGCCAATTGTGTATAGGTGACAATTTTAAATATTTTAATAGGTTTTGTTCACAACAGTTTTAAGAAAAATAATTAAATTAAGTGTTTTAATGAAATAATATTGCAAGGAGAATTTTATTATGATAATTAAAAAGTAAGGACTTAACTTACTGTCATAAATCACAAAATAATCTTATATATATTGAAGAACTAAGAATGGTGATGAAAATATTTTTAGCATTAAAAGTAAGAAAAAAGAAAAAATTGAATAACTAAAAAACAATACTAAAATATATAGATGAATTTAATTAACACTATAATCTTAATTTTTATCTCTACGAAGGAATATACACATCTACCAAGTGGTATAATTAACCAATAATATTGTAAACATCAACCAATAGTACTCTTCAACTTGATGACTTGACATGGTAAGACGGGACCCGGACAGAGGTAATGCTTTAAATAGTTCAAACCATTATTATATTAGATGCAAGGATTGAGATAAAGTCCATAAACTTATATTTGACTTGGCAAATAAAGCCGTTGCCATCATAAAGTAGTATATACAAGGTATGGTGAAAGGTCATGCATGTATTTGTTAAGATATTACTCCAGCATTCTTTTTATATACTTCGATCAAACACACATGTACTTGTTAAGGAATCGTTCAGCAAGAAATAAAGAGTCAATTACAATAATAAAGTTAAACTGCAAACCAGTTCAACGGTTCATCCCTATAACTAGCAAGCCTGATATGCATCAAAAATTCAATTCTTAAAAGCAATATTATCAGTACAAACTTGATCATAATTATTAGAGCATCGTCGAGAGCAGAATGAAAGTTTTGTACTTCCTTATTGTTGCCGTCTTAGCTTGGGCATCCACTGTTGCCTCTGCCTATGACCCCAGTCCTCTCCAAGATTTTTGTGTGACAGTTAATAGCACCAAACATGCTGGTAAGAATCACTACAAAAACTAATTATTTTCGTCAATGCTCTTGATATTAAGTTTTTGATCGGCAGATTGTGTTTAGAATCATTGTAATTAATTTTTTGATAAATAACTTTGCCTTGTTAATGTAGTATTTGTGAATGGAAAATTCTGCAAAGACCCCAAACTTGTTAGAGCTGAAGATTTCTTCAAACATGTTGAAGCTGGGAATACTGCTAACCCAATGGGGTCACAAGTAACTCCGGAATTTGTTGATCAAGTACCAGGACTAAACACACTTGGCATATCTTTGGCTCGCATTGATTTTGCACCAAAGGGTTTGAACCCTCCTCACACTCACCCACGAGGCACAGAAATTCTTATAGTCCTTGAAGGCACTCTCTATGTTGGATTTGTCACTTCCAATCAAGACGGAAATCGTCTATTTACCAAAGTTCTGAACGAGGGTGATGTGTTTGTGTTTCCAATTGGTCTCATTCATTTCCAATTGAATGTGGGATATGGAAATGCAGTTGCCATTGCTGCTCTCAGTAGTCAAAATGCTGGAACTATAACTATTGCAAATGCTTTGTTCAAAGCTAATCCTCCTATTTCTTCTGAGGTTCTCACTAAAGCTTTCCAAGTTGACAAGAAAGTAATTGATTATCTTCAGAAGCACTCTTGAAATGACAGCAACAAGTTTGGGGAGGATATAGATAGATGGTAGTTGTTTAATTCTATTTTTTATAATTCAAATTCTTTAATTTGTACCACCTCATTGAATTTACCTTCTCCAAATGTGACGTTACTAAATGAATAATGAATAAAATGCACCTGGCATATATTTACATGCCAAGATATTCTTTTGTATAGGTTTTTTTTCTACATAGCTTTTGTGACTTCAATAAAATAAAGATATTCTGTTATCTTGTTCAAGTAGAGACTTTACTAGGCACATTCATGCCCATGCATTAATCTGCTGGAATGCAAATCAATTGCATTATAAAATTGATGTGAATGAATTATGACTTTATTGCGCATTGTGCAAATTAACGATGGTGATTAGACAACGATTGTAATGCAACCGTAAACACATTGGTATTTTTTTAAAAGTTTTGCACAAGTTAACGACAATTCCAAAAGAACTATCATTGTTTTTGTATTATAACGACAGTTAAAATGGAGGCCGTCGGGAAATACATTCCCAACAACGATTTAAAGGTAACTGCCATTGATATGGAATAGCCAACGAAGCATATTGGGGTAGCCATCTTCAAGTTCCTTATACCCCAAACAGCACTCGCGACACTCGATCGACATGAGCACTTGTTTCCCTTCCACTGGAAAATCCTCTTTGTACTCTAAAATCCTCTTTTGCAATCATGAATATTTTTTGCATGCATGCTCTTTATTGCAGGATTCCTTGTGTAAAAGGTGTGTAGAACTAATTTAGCTCAATTATGTATGTTAGTTAATTATGAAGTTGGTTGATGTGCTGTATGTTTAATTGGTTTAGGTGCTTGACTATCTATTTGGAACTGTGGCAAACCCCAAGAGACCATCTTTCCTGAGGTTTTATTTATGAAAGTGATGAGAGAACCACAGATTTGTGATTGTTGATTGGTTATTTGTCTCTCTTCTCTTCAGTTTTCTTTACTTGTGACTAATGTTACAGTGTGATACTAAGTGAACTATGCAGTTCTATAAATTTTCACCTTTAGATATGTATTGCACCTGTAGATATTCTTGATAAAGTAGAGTTGGGAAACTATTAGTGCAACAGGAAATCTGCTATTCACCTTTCGATATGCCATGCACGGACACAATCGCAATGCAAGAAATCTGGTACTGAATTATAATTGAAGAAATACGAAGGTTGTGTGTGTAAAGTTTCAAACTGGCAATGTATAATAATTAACTTTATATATTACCTACAAATCTAAAACAAGAAATGTTGGTCTTAATTACAAAATATATTTCAGTCAAAGTTTGCTTTACCATGTAGGAGATACGTAGCACTTTTTCACCGTGGAATTAATCCTATGGCAACTTTATTCGAAGCTTGTATTCTTTGGATATCTAAATGTTCATACATTTACCTACTATCTAAATTTTATGTAAGAGTAGAATAATTTAATAAAAAAGTATAAATAAAAAAATTGCTACAACTACTTTGAAAAATTATTCTCAAAACATCTAGTTCTAATTCTATTGATTAGTAGTCCAAATATTTGTGTGCTTTTGATCTCAAACTTAAGAAATAATCGAGGATCAAATTACTTCTTAAATAAATATTAATTTACTTAAAAAGGAAGGTGGATTAGATCTAACATATTTTTAATATTTAAAAGTTCGTGCTTACTTTAGTATCGTTTTATGTTAATACCATTTAATGTAATTTTTATTTTTAACATATTTCAAAAAAAAAAATGTTACTCTTTTGTTTAAGTAAAATTTTAAATAGTTATAATTTTTCTCTTCATTCTTCACGTGATAATACAATAAGTTCATGATCAATTAAAACTTATATGACAAAGTATTTAAAATTGCATGCGTGATCAATTGAAACTTACATTAAGTTAAATAAATTACATATATAAAATTCAATAGCAATTAATTACCACTAGCCTAATGCAAAAAGATTTGAGTGGTTATATAAAACCTTATATTCAAACATCATTAATGTTATTTTTTAACGTAAATTTATTTTATAAAATTATTTATTTACATATGCAAATTCAAATTCATTCTTGTGTTTTTTTTATGTTTACCCATAAATATTTTTAATTAGATAACAATAATAATCACTTTTAACTCAATCTTTTCTAGAGAAATGTACCTTCTCTTGTCCACTCAACACGGTCAGCATGCAATGAGTAAAATAACTATAATATTTAAAAGAATATAATATTATTATTATTTTTTAAATATTAATTAGTCTAGAAATATTTTATATAAACATTAGTGCTTATATATAAATAATACATTTCCATCAATATATGTGCTAATCAATTCATTTTTTTAAGAATATTAAGAGTATCCCATATTCGTGTGATTCGTACTATAAGACAATCCTCTTATGGTGTATGAATTTCATCATCAGTTATGAAATTTCTCCGTGTCAATGTCAAAGAATAAGAAATATATTAATTTTGAATGAATTTTTTTAATTTTAAAATAGAAAAATGTAGCTAACTTGTTGACTATGGCAGAACGTGAGTTCATATTGTAGTTGTTATGGGAACATATGATTATATTGGAAAAAAAAAAGTAATGAAAAATATAAATAACAATCATATGACTATTATTATTGATAACACAATTGAATTTAATTTGTTATTTAATTTAATTATATAGAAAAAATATCGAATTAATATGCTTAAAATAATTTATTGTTAAATTAGTGTTTAAAATAATGCTGCTTGCTAATCATAATTTTCAACGATTACATTTCTTACGTGATCTAATGGCCTGAATAATTTTATTATTAATATTATATACTTTTAGAAACCCTTCAGCTCATTAATTTATCTATTTTTCAATTGAAAATAAAAAATGTCAATGAATGACGGTCAAGCAACTGTTAACACACGGTGGTATTTTTGTAAAGAAAAATATTTAGTAGACAAATGTAATACGCAGACAACCAGTTATAAAATATGAAGAGGGAAATATATATACATATAAAATGTGAAGAGAGAGAAATATCCGTGAGTAGATTAACTGGTTGAGTGCATATTACCGTTATTAAGGTAGTAAAGTTAACGACAATTTCAAGATAACTGTCATATTTTTGGTCCTACAACGACAATGAAATGTATTCCAGACCACGGTCTAAAGTAACTGTTATTGATATGGAAGAGCCAACAAAGTAAAATTTATCTATACTTCTATATATAATGGTTTCTAATTATATTTAAATCTCTAATATGTGTATTAATGAATAAAGAAAGAAAGAAACGGTAACTGAATCGTATATAAATTTGATAAAGCTGTCAAAACTGGTTCCATAAATTGCTTAAGACTCTCAATTTCCCATTTTTTTTAATTACAATTTGTTCTGTGTTCATCTCCACTTCTTTTTTGTACTTCTATCTCTTCTTATCATTCTTCAAATCTTTCTTTTACTCTCATTCTTACCACAGGAGGGAATTTGTTTAACCAAATCTGTATTATCCTTAAATTCTTTTAATTCCCAACTAATTTATACCTTCTCTTATTTGTTAAGTATACCTTTTCACGAAATAGTTTATTCAAATATCCATTTTTATTTCCTAATTTATATTGGTAATTTATTGGTCACAATGCGAATGGGAAGAACTTGAAAATAAAAGCAAATGAGTTCATGTTTTATCATAATTCATTATATTTCCATTATTATGTCCCGAATCATGTAATTATTCAACACACCGTGATCAAGTAAAGCTCAACTCCGCCAAACTAAAGACAGGTTATTTTATAAAATCACATTGTATTAAACCAAATCAAATAACAAACAGAACAACGGTATACAAAAATAACCCTCATACATTTTACTTAATACAAATAATAATTAGTTAGAGGTCTGTTGCATGGGGTCATTAAAAAGTCTACGTCATCCATTATCTATTAGTTGTTGTTGTACCATGCTTGCTTTTGAAGATAATCAATTGTGCTCTTGTCGACCTGGAGAGCCTTGGCGAGAAGCTCATCAGAAATAGGTGGATCGGCTTTAAACAAAGCACTGGCAATAGTGATAGTTCCTGGATTTTGACTGCCAAGACCAGCTATGGCGAGAGCATTGCCATATCCGACATTCAATTGGAAATGAACTTGACCAATTGGGAAGACAAAGACATCACCCTTGTTGAGGACTTTGGTAAAGAGACGATTTCCATCTTGATTGGAGGACACAAATCCAACATAGAGAGTTCCCTCAAGGACAATAAGGATCTCTGAGGCACGAGGGTGAGTGTGGGGAGGGTTCAAACCCTTTGGTGCAAAATCTATGCGAGCCAAAGATATCCCCAGCGTGTTTAGTCCTGCTAGTTTATCAACAGCCACTGCACTCACTTGTGCTTTCCATGCATTGTTTGTATTCCCGGCTTCCACGTGAGTAAAGAAATCTTCAGCTTTCACATGCTTAGGGTCTTTGCAAAATTTGCCGTTCACAAACACTACAAATTACAAGCCAAAGCTTTTAGCTAATGGGAGGTAAAATTGGTTTACAATATATAATTTATTGACAAGATCTATATATATTATGCAAATAAGCCTAGTTAAAATCTGTGTTGATCAATGTTTATACGTACCACCATTGGTTTCATTGACAGCCACGCAGAAATCTTGGAGAGGACTAGGGTCATAGGCAGAGACAACAGAGGATGTCAAAGCCAAGATGGCAACAACAAAGTATACTGCTTTCATTTTCTTTCTTCTTAGAGCTACACTTGGATGATGTTTCTATTTGTAATTGCTTTAGATAAGTTTATATTTTGATTCATGTGGAGGTAGCTATTTATAAGTTTGAAGCATTGAATTGGTTTGCAGTAGTCATTTACCGTAATTAATTTTTTATTTGGCGAGGATCAATTCCTTAACAACTACGTACATGCGTGTACGTGCTTGATCAAAGAGTAGACTAAGGAAATTGTGCATATGAAAAAGAAAAAGCAATTGTTTCGGCAGACTTTGTATCTCATCCTGTAATATTATTTTATTATGCGACGCTCATTAACTGATCAAAGTTCAATGTAGACTTAGTCTCAACTTTTCGGACTTAAACAAGTATTTAAAATATTACTTCTTTTCCTAACTCATTTCTGATTGGGTTCCTGTTACTGTTCCAAGATTAAACATCTTTATCAAACGTTGGTGCAACATGGAAATATTTTGAGGGATTGTGTCATAGTCCAACCATTACTAATATGTATTTAGCACGGCTAATTAAAATTAGAGACATTTATTAATGCTTGCTCCTGTCAACCTATTTAGATCAAAGACTCCTGCCGATTGCAACGCTGTTTTGGTATTACCTCGTCCACTTGCCTTTACCTATTCCTGTAATATTATTTTATAATGCGACGCTCATTAACTGAATCAAAGATAGAACAGATACATATTAACCGGGTAAGCGGGGTAGGATTTGACTTTAATTTCCCGACCCTTCCCTGCAGAAGTTGGAGTAGATCAAGTTAATTTAAAAAACTTAGATTATAATTTGAAAATTGTTTCCTTCCCATTAGTTTTTATCAATTCGGATAAATTTATTTATAATTTAAAAATATAGATCAAAATAAATTATATATTAAGTTATTAAATATAATTATATTTAAGTTAAACAATAATTAAATAATAAAACATTAACAAAATTAAAACTAAAAAATTCACAAATAAATTATAATTTTCATTATATACAATACTAATATGTTATTTTATTATAATAATAAAAATGATTTAAATATTAAAATAAAGGTTTAAATAATTTTAAGATAATATTATTTTAGAAAGTTTCCCTTTTACTCCAGTGTAGTGTGTAAGTAGTTATTTTGATTTAAGTTATCCATATATTTTTCTCCTCTTCTGTCTCCTATTAACGACGGCATAAATTAAACTGGAAAAAATGGTAAACTAAAGAAAGTAAAATATCAATAAGTTATAGGAACTAACTTTTAGCAATCTTGCATATAAGTATGCTGGGTTCTTAAAAAAAAATAGCATTATAAGAAAAAATAAAAACGGTTCGATAAGAAAGAATATTTTTAAATATATTTTTAAGTAGATTGATTATATATTTTTGTAACTGTGACATGTTTAAAAACTTCAAAAATTTAGCATGATCTTGTTGCGATGCTTTATCGCATTTGTTGATGTATACTATAAGTATCGAAAAATAATTAGGAATTAAATGTCCAAGCTTTTAATGTTTCAGATTAGACAACGTTGATTCTTAGATGACTGTGTTCTTTAACTACACTTTAGATCTAATCTCTCTTTCAAACAAGATCAGCGCCCAAGAAAACTTCATCAAAACATAACATAGCAACACAAATAATATCAAATATCTTCAACTCTTTAGATATAAATTACATGTGAAGTGTTATTTAGAACATATGTAATTATAAAAAATCTTATGGTAATAGTAATATATTCAATTATTTATTCATATATATTTCTATTGATGAAACAAACGATATACATTTCCTTCACGTGAAGATTTATAGAAATATTCGGTAGACATTAATTGCTGGGATATTATTCCTTCATGAATAACACTGAATAAAGAAACATCACTAATGACAAAAATGAATATTTAAAATTCCTAACTTAAATAATAGAGCTTCCACTCTTGTCACTTTACAAATAAGAATTTTATCATGCTTTACTATCTTTTGGAAGGTACATTTCTTGAACGGTAAGATAAAACACTAACGAAAACTAAAAGTTAATATATGATGGAATAAAAACATGTAATATTTCTTATATGACCATGATATCTGATGTTAACAGACGGCAATATTTGAGAAAATTGCATAAAAATAAAATAAATTAAAATTTAATAAAAACAAAATTTGCTTAATGTACTTTGTTGTGTATAATGTGACATCTACGTCACATCACAGTTAATGATGAGACAGATGACTTATGAAATCCTGAATCTAACCCTATTAACGTATCAATATTGGATACATGTCACAAATTCTATAAGTACCATCACCTTCTTAGATCATCGTCGCGTGTTTAGGTCAGCCAGGTTGGTCAGTGTGTCCCACACTTCTAATCGTGGCTGAACACACCAGACCAGCACTTACCTCAAGGTTCCTTGAATACTCCATAGAGACAACCAAACAATGTATAAATAGGGAATCATCCCTCAAGAAGTATATCTAAACTCATTTATTACTCTCATACATTTATTCTCTTTGCATACTAAAAGCATTCACCCAAAATACCTACTAACTTAAGCATTAGAGGGTCTTTGCAAGTATCACCCCTTAGGTCGAAGGATACAGACTAGTTCTACTAAGCAGAATCCGGGCTCGGTTGCCGAGTCGAGCATCGCTTCTCATCATTGACCACATCAACATTATACTTCGGATCCCATCAAGAACATTGGCGCCTACCGTGGGATCCTAATAAAAATTTCCCCAAAACCACGTGAACGTTTATGGTACACACAAGAAGCTAGGCAGCAACATTAACCTCCCAAATCAACATGGACACCTCCTTGCTATATGCTTTAAAGACACACATAGAGTCCGTTGTGGTTAGAGTCCATAGCCAGCTTGGCGAGGACATGTAGAGATTGAGAACGCAACACCAGAATGAGATGCAGAACTTAGAAACCAACACATGAAGGAAATCATGGCCCTAAGAAACCAAATATCCCCTTCTCAACCATAAAAGGAGACCCAACCCACCCAGTCGACCATGCCTAACTCCCCTCCATGCGAAGAACACGAGGCCGAGTCCAACCCATCCAAACAAATCCAAGAGCAACCCAAACTCAACACTCACAACCAAACATCTAGCCAAAACTAAAAGATACCCAACCAAGAGCCACCCATCATACCCACACCCAACACCTACGTGGGCCAACAACAAATACCCTTCAATGTCGTTCCTGTACCACAAAACCAAGCCATTTGTGGACTCTCAACCTTCCACCCTTTCATTCCCAGCATTATGCAGACCCATTTGCTAGAAAATTGGAGATGGCTGAGCCTTGACAAATATGAAGGAACTACAGACCCCACCGCCCATGTAAAGGCCCATCTTACTCAGGTTGGGCTCTTGTTTGATGACTTGTGTATACACTGCCAACTATTTCCAACTACCTTCAAAGGCACAACCCTTGAATGGTACTACTCTCTTCCTCCCCTCTTCGTGGATTAGTTTGATACCCTATGTGCCAGGTTCCTACCTCGGTTTGCCAATTGCAAACCTATCACCACGGACTTGTCCTCATTACAACACGTAGTGCAAGAGGACCATGAAATAATGAGGCAATATATGATGAGGTTATCTAAAGCGACCATGAACATTCTTGATTTGTACCCAGCCATTGACATGCACTCCATCAAGGTCGGACTTCGACCTGGTCCCTTATCGGACTATTTCTACGCTGAGCCTCCTCAAAACATGGATGAACTCAGAGCTCACGTGACCTGCTTCATGAGTATCGTAGAAAATGCAAAGACTCAAAATAAATCTAAGGAGGTAGCAAGGGGTTCAACTTCCAAAGCGTCAAGCTCGAAAAGAAGAAGGATTGGGAGATTCGAAACCTATTGATAACTCACAAAAGTGAGTTATTTTTATACCAGTTTTACTATATAAATTGTCCTTTATCTGTTTTTAAATGCTCTTAATACATAATATTTCGTGTTAGGATTTGTTGATGGTTTGTTTAAGTGTTTCAAGGTTATAAATAACCAAAAATAAGAGAAAGAGTGCTAAGGAATACTTCTCTCGTGGGTACGGACTTAACTCGTGCGAATTGGAACACCAGTGAAGAATCAATGCTCTCTATAACCTTAACTCGCGCGACTTTCTACACAACTCGTGCGAGTTGGCTTGACTTGCACAACACGTTTGCTCTCTGGAACCTCAACTCACACGAATAGATTATTATCTCGCGCGAGTTAGGCTCGCGAAAGGCCCAAGTTCACCAATTCAAAGCTATAAATACAACTTATTTCACTGTCAGCAGAGACTTTTAGTCAAGGTTTTGCAGAGACGACTTTTGACCTAGTTCGGTGGATGCTCTTTAACCTAAGGCACACCAGTTCACGTGATGAGGAGAATTCAACCCCAAGCCAAGCGACAGAGACGCAAAGATCATCTGAATCCTTTAGGATATCTATTTATTCGCTTTCAATTCTTTGTGTTGTTTTCTTCTCAAGCATGAACTAACTCCCCCTTTGATTGGGAGAACGATGTAACCCTAATATAATTCTCGATATTATTCAGTATATGTTTTGGCATTTGTTTCTTCTATGTTTAATGTTATTCGTTAACTGATTACTAATGAATTGATAGTAAACCTAGGGGAACTTTGAGAAAAGAAACTTAGGTGGTACTGGAGAAATAAACCATTACTTCGCTAGAGTCCTAGAGATAGGAGTAGGTTGTAGTGTGGACATAACCTGATAGTTATCACTAGATTCACATATCTAAAACCCTAATTGACTTAGTAATAAATTAAGGGATTAATTAATCTAGTTAATATAGGCGACATGGGTGATATTGAGAGGGATGGTCACGAGAGTAGGAATTCGATCTAACCAATAGATTATAATTTGAATAACAAAGAGAAGAATATTAGGGGTAATTAGTGTTGAAATCGGGATCTCAATCACTTTCTCTATTATTAATTCTTTCTTTATAATTATTTCTTTCATAATCAACTCTCTCTCTCTGAAAAATAAGATAAAAAATAAGAATAAATTCCTAATTGCTTATCTTTGTGGGATCGAAAAACCCCGTTAAACCCCGTTTTATAAATACTTATTACTTGACGTTTGTGGTATACTTGCCATAGCAAAAGCAGTTTGCGGTTTAACCATCGCTCTTGCCCCACATCACATATACTTCCTTAAAAGCCAACCGAGAATTGGCGAAGGCGTTCAATCTCGAACTTCTGCAGGTACCTATGTCGTACCCATCCTCTTCTAATGCAGATCTGACCAAACATTGTAGTTATCATCAAAATAAAGGACATACAACTAACTAGTGCAATAAAGTAAAGGACATGATTGAATAGCTTATTAGGTTGAGAGTTTTATCTCGTTTTGTGCAAGGAAACAACCATGAACGAGGACGAAGCTGACCATCTTGGAGAGGACGGGTCGTGGTCCCGGCTCAAGCCCACTAATGACTAGAGAAAGGCCTCATGATCACACACAACTCGTTACTAGGCGGGATCAACCCTAACCAAACCCAAATGATGTAAGAGAAACAATAAATACCATAACTAATGCATTTAGGGGGGAGGATGTAGTACGGAATACGTGAGGAAGAGACATTCGAAAAGTGTGAATTCGGTCATCACCTTTCAGCTCGAACCATGCCAACGATAACCTTCTCTTACAAGGACTTTAGCACCAATGACCTGGACCATGATGACTTGATGGTGATCACGACTACCATCGCCAATTGGAGGGTGTGAAAGATCCTAATAGATCAGGGTAGCTCAGCAAATGTATTGTACTGGTTGGCTTACAAGAAGCTCAACATCCCAAAATCAATGATAAAATCACATACGGAGCCACTACTCGGGTATTCAGGAGAATGAGTCTATAGTAGGGGGTATGTCGACCGCTTGACCACTTTTGGGGAAGGCAAAATGTACAGAACCTTATCGGTAAAATATCTTCTGGTTGAGGCAGGCACGTCTTACAACATAATTATCGATCGAAGAACCCTAAATTAACTCAGTAGCGTAGTCTTTACACCTCATATGACCATGAAGTTTTCGCCCAAGGCAGTTATTGTAAAAGTTAAAACAGATCTTAAAACTGCAAGGGAGTGTTATGCCCAAAGCCTCTAGGTATCACCTAAGGTTGGATCGAGCTCCACCAAGAATCCTGGCTCGATCTTGTATTATAACAACATTGAGGAGGTTGACCTCGACTAAGGGCCGGGTTTCAAGATGAAAAGCCTACGATTGATTGATTGATGAAGAAACAATTCCTTTACAGGTAGGGGAAAAGGAAGCCCAATGCATGAAGATCGACAACGGTATTAATGAGCAGCGAAGGAACAAACTTGAAGAAGTCCACTTGTAGAAGTCCTCTTAGCGAATTCAGTAACTTTGCTTGAAGCCCAACTGATATACCGAAGGTAGACCTCAATTTCATATGCCACAATTTGACTATATTATCCCAAGCACGACCAATATCACAAAAGAAATGTAAGTTGAACGAGGAAAGACGAGTGGAAAACTTACCTTATCAGAGAAATAACATATGTAACTTGGTTGGCAAACATAATAATGGTGGAAAAGGCCAACGACAAGTGAAGAATATGCACTAATTACACATACTTAAACAAAACATGCCAAAAAAAAACACATATCCATTGTCCAACGACATAGACTTCCTTGTGACACTCAATATAACAAAATACCACTTAAACAATATATTTAAATTATAAAGTATTTAATTATAATAGTGTCCTTACTTTCTGTTTTTCTGGGCATTGGATAAAAAATGTCTGGACCTCACCGTTGGCACAGAAACCAGAGGCAGCTAAATACATGATTTGTAAAATGAGGAGACTCAAGGTGGATATATAGTACTCGCTCTCTTCACACAGAAACAAGAGGATTGAATCCCGGCAAAATTCCAACAAGATTAAGTCCATTTATTTAAGTCACAAATATATTGAATTAAACCGAATCAAATTACAACCGAACAATTGTTAAGGAATATAAAAATAAGCAACAATGGTTTTATTTATTACAAATAGTAATTATTTGGTGGTATATTGAATGGGGTGATTGAAACATCAAAGTCATCAATTATCATGTGAAACGATCATCGATATTCTGAAATTAGTTGTTGTTGTACCATGTTTGCTTTTGAAGATAAGCAATTGTGCTCTTGTCGACCTGCAAAGCTTTGGCGAGAACCTCAGGAGAAATAGGTGGATCAGCTTTAAACAAAGCACTGGCAATAGTGATAGTTCCTGGATTTTGACTGCCAAGACCAGCTATGGCGAGAGCATTGCCATATCCGACATTCAATTGGAAATGAACTTGACCAATTGGGAAGACAAAGACATCACCCTTGTTGAGGACTTTGGTAAAGAGACGATTTCCATCTTGATTGGAGGACACAAATCCAACATAGAGAGTTCCCTCAAGGACAATAAGGATCTCTGAGGCACGAGGGTGAGTGTGGGGAGGGTTCAAACCCTTTGGTGCAAAATCTATGCGAGCCAAAGATATCCCCAGCGTGTTTAGTCCTGCTAGTTTATCAACAGCCACTGCACTCACTTGTGCTTTCCATGCGTTGTTTGTATCCCCGGCTTCCACGTGAGTAAAGAAATCTTCAGCTTTCACATGCTTAGGGTCTTTGCAAAATTTCCCGTTCACAAACACTACATATTCAAGCCAAAGTTTTTAGCTAATAGGAGGCAAAAATGGATTACAATATATATTCTATTGACAAGATCTATATATATATAATGCAAATAAGCTTAGTTAAAATTTGTGTTTATCAATGTTTATACATACCACCATTGGTTTCATTGACAGCCACACAGAAATCTTGGAGAGGACTAGGGTCATAGGCAGAGACAACAGAGGATGTCAAAGCCAAGATGGCAACAACAAAGTATACTGCTTTCATTTTCTTTCTTCTTAGAGCTACACTTGAATGATGTTCCTATTTGTAATTGCTTTAGATTATTGGATATTTTGATTGATGTGAATCATGCTATTTATAAGGATGAAGCATTGAATTGGTTTGCAGTTTAATTTTACCGTAATCAATTTTTTATTTGGCAAGGAACAATTCTTTAACAACTACGGACATGCGTGCTTGATCAAAGAGTTGGCTAAGGAGATTGTCCATATGAAAACGAAAAAGCAATTGTTTTGGTATTACTTCGTCCACTTACCTTTGTACCTATTCCTGTAATATTATTTTATAATGCGACGCTCATTAACTGAATCAAAGTTCAATTTAGACTTTGTCTCAATTTTGCAGACTTGATGAAATAAGTATTGAAATTCTTCATTCTTTTCCCAACTCATCTCTGATTGGCTTCTTGTTACTGTTCTTAGTTTACACAATATCAAAAGTTGGTGCAATATGGAAATATTTTACGGATTGTGTCATAATGTAACTAACCATCAAAGATATGTATTTACCCTTTCGCGCAGAAGGTGGAGTGAATCAGGATTAAATTTAAAAGAGTTGGATTTAGAATTTGAAAATCCATTTCTTTCCCATCAAATTATATCAATTTTACATAAATTTATTAATAAACCATTATTTTTTGAAAAAAAATTATGGATACTTTTTAAATATATCATTTTATATTAACATGTCTAATGATAATTTTAAAATAATTATTTAAATACAATATTTTTAAATTAAATATTATTTAATAGATAAAAAAATTTCATATAGTTTAATGGTTAGTTTAGAGGGATATAATGTCTTTCCTGTGTAATTAACTGATCTAGTAGGTCACCTTTTGTTGTCGGTCAGTGAGGTTATAAATAGGTTGGAAATCAATTATTAATTTATATACTTATCATGTATCTTATTTTATTTTACATATTTTAATTGAAAATTGTTTATCTTTAAATAATATTTAATTTAAAATAATTGTATTTAAAAGAATTATTTTAAAATTATCATTAAACATGTTAATATAAAATGACATTTTTTTAAAAATAAGTTACACAACTAGTAAAAAATTCATTTAAATTATAACGTAATAGGATTATTTAAAGTTGATGAGTTAACTTAATGATATAGATAAATTATAAAATTAATTTGTAATATAACTACGATGTTTGTGATGAAATATTACTAAATAATGCAACAACTGATGTTACCTTGATAGAAAGAATACAGAAAAAAAAAATCTTACAAAATCTTAAGGTTTAGGTGATCAAATACCATAAATATTTATTAGGAAAAATAATACTTTTGAAATTGATTGAAATCGTAGTTATTCGAATACAACTCTGTTAAAATAGCAGTTCAACTAAAAACTGCATGATCAAAATTCTCATTGTATTGCTTTTAATAAATTATATGATTTCAGGTATAGAGAAAATTTTAAATACTTGAAGTTAATTGTTTTAAAAATTAAATATAATTATAATAAAATTATTTTACTCAATGTTTCTGGATTTAATTATCAATGAAGCATAAAGATTTTTATTTGTGACGGAGAAAAGTTAAAGAATTCAACTAATATAATATTACATACAATTAAATGTTTCAAATAAAATAAAATCTATTTTTTAAAATAAAGATTTCATTTTATATCATTATCTTTTTATATTTTAAAATATAATACAAAAATGGACAAGACATAATTAAGATAAGACATTATTATATGTACAAACATAAATATTATTAACTATTACATGAGGAAATTTCTCTTCTTTTAACTACATTTAGTCTTCGGATAATTTTACCTTTTAAACTTAAGAAATTAATTGTTACATTTTTATATTTCAATCATTTTTTCATCTCTGTATTACCTTAATAAAATTTAAAAATTAATTTATTTTTATGTCTATTTTTATGAAATATGTTTTCCTCAAACTCAGATATCACTGTTGCGAGTGCTTTGTTCAAACCTAATACACTTATTTCTCACGAGGTTCTTACCAAAGCTTTCCAAGTTGACAAGAGTACAATTGATTATCTTCAAAAGAAAACATGGGAAGTAATTAAATAACATTTATAAAAATAAAATATAAATAACATTTCTTAATATATGTAGCAATAATACTTTTGTTAAATCCATTGTTCTTCGATCAAGATAAATTAGAACTCTTAATTTATAATCATTAAAATTTTAATAATTTAATTCGAACATAAATCCATAAGATAGACAAGGAATCTTAATGATTTAATCTAAAGATAAGATAGACAAAAGGCAGGTGAAGTACCACATTATATATGAGACGAATTTCAGTCAACATTTATCATGAGTTATTTAAGTCTCTGTCTTGTAGGACAACCTTTAAAAACTTTAAAGATTGGATCATTTCATGTAGAGTCAACTTCATATGAGCTCAAATCTCAAAAGATTTGTCCATTGTATACAGAAGAGCATAACCGGAAGTGTAATAAAATACTTAAATATGTTTGGCCGAGGAAACAAGATGTACAAGAAAGTTTGATAAGCCTTATTTTAAAAGGAAAAGAAACTTAAAATTAATTTCATAAACCTTATTTTAAATGGAAGTCTAAATCAACTGTGCATCCTTTTGATTTTTATCCAGTTTTCAAAACTATTCCATTCTCTAAATTTAGACGTGTATTTTAATTTTATTTCACAATCAACTGTCAACTCACTTAAAAACTTATTTTTTCTTCTTCACATTTTATAACTGATTGTCTCGTTGTCTATACATTGCAGTTGTCTTATACGTATACTTAATTGTGAATTCATGTTTTATAGTTTGAATCTATTAGATTACACCTGAACACTCTAGGCTTTTAATGTGTTAGATTAAGTCTAAAGAGGTTTATCTATATAAAAGTAGTTGTAAATTTTTTTTATAGCAAATGTTAGTAGAGACGGAAGACTTAAAGAAAATAATTTATATATTTTTGTGAAAGATACAATGAAAACACGGTGATATTTTAAGTAACAGAATGTTGTCTCAGGTTATCTACTTTACCGACTTGAACTTATTATTTAAAAGCTTGCTTAAAATGGTTTAAACTTTAAATTGATAGTCAGATTAAAGATAAATAATTTATATATTTAATAAGACATTTAATCCCATTTGGATGAGTTTATTAACTAAGAGTGTTAATGGGCCACATGGAGAGTACTCTCCCACTCCCCATCCATTCCCCGTATTCCTATCAACGTAAATAATAATAAAAAAAGGTAACTTATAAATAAATCTAACGAAACCTTAAAATATCTCAAAAATATAATTTTTTTTTAATATAATTATATTTAAAGTTAAACAATAAATAAGTGATGTTATTTTCGTGTATCGTTGAAGCGGAAAAAGTAACATTACATCTCAAAATATGCACACATAACTAAATTTTTTTCAAATAATTACTTTGGAAATATTTTTTTTTTCTGTATATTTGTTACATTTCTACATCTAAGTTTTTATTTCGAAAAGTTAGAAAAACACCTGCGTAATATTTTTTTTTTAAAAATGGGCAAGTCAAATTTTACAATTCAGAAAAATAATATATATATATATATATAAATATATGTAACAAGTCAAAGTTTCTAAATTACATAATTTTTTTAAATATAGACTTTTTAATAGACATATTTTCTAGGATGAGGTATAAAAGATCAATTTATCGTAATAGAAAAAAGAACAAAAACAAAAGAAAGGACAGAAAATAGAAGAGAACAAAAGGACGTACATGTGATAACAAGTCTCTTAAAAAAGAAAAAGAATATTTATTTTGTTACTTAAAACTTTTTATTTTAATTTAGTGTATTTTATTGTATATTCAAGGCTTAGCAAAGTTGATGATTTTTATAATTTTGATTATAATATCCTCTTTTTAGAGAATTATTATATCTTTAAATATTTATTATTTATGAAAGTTAAGAATAATTTAGTAACGGAGTATTTAAGTAATAATCTTGCTTATAAGTATATTAGGTTAGTAAAAGCAGTTTTATAAAAAAAAAAACAAAGTTATTGAAGATGCTAGTCTTAGTGTAGTAAAAATCTCTCTTTTCTTTCTTTATTTATTTTTTTTTATTGAATGCATGTTTTTATATCTTTAGATTTTAAAAACCCACACCGGACAATCTTTCAAAGGGTTAAAAACATCCCATAAATTTCCTTTCATTAAAATCTTTAAAATATCTAATTCAATTATCCCATAAATTTTCTTTCACTAAAATCTTTAGAATATCTAATTCAATTCTCTCTTCTTGAATTTTATTTACTCTTTAGTACCAATATAGCAAAATTTCTAAACACTAACTTATTCTTCACATTGCTCAGGTGCCACGTAAAATTACCTCCTTTCAAATGATAATTAAATTACACCATTCAAAATTTTGGTATTGAATGTGAATTTAATCTATTCACCTTTTCAATTATAACTGTATGTTACAAAAATATTTTATATCAAATGTGTTCATAATCAAATAACAATCAAAAGGTAATCTCATGAGTCACCATCTTAGTTTATTTTAAGAAATATATATTGCATGAATTTTAATCTATATGAATGAAAGGTAACAACTAATTTTGGACTAAGAAAATTTTTGTATGTAAGATAAATGTTAAAAGAACTTCTAATCCAACAATAAATTTTGTCATAATATCATCCGTTAAAAGTTATTGAATAGTGTGTAGCAGTTGAACTACATAAGCGTCATTCTGTCCCAGATATAAATTTTATGTTTCTGTTTTAATTTATGATTACTATTTTGTTAAAAATAATCAAAATTTATATATATTTTTGTAATTGTGAAATGTTTTGAAACTTCAAAAATTTACCATGATCTTGTTGCGGTGCTTTATCACATTTGTTGATGTGTACTATAAGTATCGAAAAATAATTAGCAGGAATTAAATGTCAAAACTTTTAGTGTTTCAGATTAAACAACGTCGACTCTTAGATGACTGTGTTCTTTAACTACACTTTAGATCTAAACTCTCTTTCAAGCAAGATCAGCGCCCAAGAAACTTCATCAAAACATAACATAACAACACAAATAATATCAAATATGTTCAACTCTTTAAAAATAAATTACTAATGTGAAGTGTTATTTAGAACATATGTAATAAGAAAAAATCATATGGTAGTAATATTATGTAATTATTTATTAATATATATTTCTATTTATGAAACAAACGATATACATTTCATTCACGTGAAGATTTATAGAAATATTTGGTAGACATTGCTGAGATATTATTCCTTCATGAACAGTACTATTTGAAAAAAAATTAATAATGACAGAATTTGATATTTAAAATTCCTAACTTAAATAATAGAGCTTCCACTCTCTTAACACAGAAACAAGAGGATTGGATCCCGGCACAATTCCAACACGATTAAGTCCATTTACTAAAGTCACAAAATGTTGAATTAAACAGAATCAAATTACAACCGAACAATTGTTAAGGAATATAAAAATAAGCAACAATGGTTTTATTTATTACAAATAGAAATTATTTGGTGGTATATTGAATGGGGTTATTGAAACATCAAAGTCATCAATTATCATGTGAAACGATCATCGATATTCTGAAATTAGTTGTTGTTGTACCATGTTTGCTTTTGAAGATAAGCAATTGTGCTCTTATCGACCTGGAAAGCTTTGGCGAGAACCTCAGGAGAAATAGGTGGATCAGCTTTAAACAAAGCACTTGCAATAGTGATAGTTCCTGGATTTTGACTGCCAAGACCAGCTATGGCGACAGCATTGCCATATCCGACATTCAATTGGAAATGAATTTGACCAATTGGGAAGACAAAGACATCACCCTTGTTGAGGACTTTGGTAAAGAGACGATTTCCATCTTGATTGGAGGACACAAATCCAACATAGAGAGTTCCCTCAAGGACAATAAGGATCTCTGAGGCACGAGGGTGAGTGTGGGGAGGGTTCAAACCCTTTGGTGCAAAATCTATGCGAGCCAAAGATATCCCCAGCGTGTTTAGTCCTGCTAGTTTATCAACAGCCACTGCACTCACTTGTGCTTTCCATTCATTGTTTGTATTCCCGGCTTCCACGTGAGTAAAGAAATCTTCAGCTTTCACATGCTTAGGGTCTTTGCAAAATTTCCCGTTCACAAACACTACATATTACAAGCCAAAAGTTTTTAACTAATAGGAGGCAAAAATGGATTACAATATATTATGCAAATAAGCTTAGTTAAAATTTGTCTTGATGAATTTTTATACATACCACCATTGGTTTCATTGACAGCCACACAGAAATCTTGGAGAGGACTAGGGTCATAGGCAGAGACAACAGAGGATGTCAAAGCCAAGATGGCAACAACAAAGTATACTGCTTTCATTTTCTTTCTTCTCAAGAGCTACTATTGGATGATGCTGCTATTTGTAATTTCTTTAGATAAGTGTATATTTTGATTCATGCGGAGTTAGCTATTTATAAGTTTGAAGGATTGAATTGGTTTGCAGTACTCATTCACCGTAATTTATTTTTTATTTGGCGAGGATCAATTCCTTAACAACTACGTACATGCGTGTGCTTGATCAAAGAGTAGACTAAGGAAATTGTGCATATGAAAAAGAAAAAGCAATTTTTTCGGTAGACTTTGTGTCTCATCCTGTAATATTATTTTATTATGCAAAGCTCATTAACTGAATCAAAGTTCAATGTAGACTTAGTCTCAACTTTTCGGACTTAAACAAGTATTTAAAATCTTACTTCTTTTCCTAACTAATTTCTGATTGGCTTTCTGTTACTGTTCCAAGATTAAACATCTTTATCAAACGTTTGTGCAACATGGAAATTTTGTTGATGGATTGTGTCATAGTCCAACCATTACTAATATGTATTTACCACCGCTAATTAAAATTAGAGACCATTTCTGATATCTTGCTCCTGTCAACCTATTTAGATCAAAGACTCCGGCAGATTGCAACCCAAATTGCAACGCTGTTTTAATGTGACTTGTTTTCGTACACTGAAAATATATTTCAAACATAGGACCGAGACATACTAACCGTGTATGCGGGGTAGGGTTTGACTTTCACGACCCGTTCCTGCAGAAGTTGGAGTGAATCGAGTTAATTTAAAAAACTTAGGTTTATAATTTGAAAATTGTTTCCTTCCCATTAATTTTTATCAGTTCGGATAAATTTATTTATAATTTTTTAAAAAAATATAGATTAAAACAATTTATATATTAAGCTACTAAATATAATTATATTTAAAGTTAAATAATAAATAATAAACCATAAACAAATTAAACTAAAAAAATAACAACTAAATTATAATTTTCATCATATAGACAATACTAAGATTTTATTTAATTATAATAATAAAAATGATTTAAATATTAAAATAAAGATATAATTAATTTTAAGATAATATTATTTTAGAAAGTTTCTCTTTTACTCCAGGTAGTTTGTAAGTAGTTATTCTTATTTAAGTTATCCATATTTTTTCTCCTTTTTTCTCTGCTGTTATCGACGGCATAAATTAAACTGGAAAAAATTGTAATCTAAAGAAGTAAAATATCAATAAGTTATAAGAACGAAAAGTAAAAGTTTCTAAGATTATTGGGACTAAAAATGTGATTAAGCTTTCAATTAAAAGCGACAAAGTTGTCAACATATACTATTAAATATTTAATGTATTTTTTATTTTATTTAATTAGTATATAATTTTTTTTAATATAAATAATATTTACGAAAATTATTTTTTAATTGGTGTTATTCATAAAATATATTTTAAAATAACATATTAAAAGATTAAATGGTTTTTTCATACATGATACAATATGTTTATTGAATCATCAATAAAATAATTACTAGTAAGTACTATTTTTAATGTTATTCTTTTAGTGTTACTTTCTCCGATAAAAAAAAAATGTAATGATAACAATATACTAATTGCACATATGACTATGAGAGTTAAAAATATTATCACGTTAAATTAGATAAGAATTGAAAATTAAGAAAGACGTAATAATCCTTTTATAGTGAATACTTAGATGGTGAGGCACCGGCGGCAGTCCATGGATGAATTGAGAAATATACCGTGGGTTCTATTTCATTGAAGAAGCCACGTAGGTAGGCTATGTTTTACTATTTTTCCGGGAGATGCATAACTTTTTCTTGTTTTCTCATGCTTCATTCGCTTAAATGCTTTTGCTTTCTTGATTTGTATCCCGTAAAAGAAAAATAATAAATGTCATTAAAAAATCCCCAAAGCTTCAAGAAAGTTAAGACTACAACCGCTACTTACCCAATAGTACAAGGCCTTCTTAATTTCTTGAAATGTCGCGTAACGAAGATGTTCTTTCTTTCCTCCTTTCTATATGTATTTCTCCCTTGTTCAGAAATTGCGTATGAAAGGTTGTCTACAGACATACAATACTTGTTTAGAAATTGCGTATGAAAGGTTGTCTACAGGCATACTATACCTGTCATACTATACCTGTCATGACCTCTGAGAATTGCGGAAGCCACTCCCGCTCGACACCTAAGAGATTGTTTGAAGGTCGTTATTCACTGATAAATAACATATAAATATTCTAGTCTAGATTCTTTTATAATTATAGATTTTTTCATATTCAAATATATCATATAGGGACTTATTTAGGTATCAGAGTGTTTGCAGGTGAACACTTGTCAACCCAGACAAGTTTTTGAAGGAATAGAGCCCAGCTTAGAAAAGGGGCGTCTGCCCCTCCATTGCCCTTACACCTACCTACTTTAGAGTTCAGGTACAAATATTTAGCATCCACTATAGGGCTGGTAAACTTCTCCACAATCATCCGGTTATATGATCCAAACTCAAAGCAAACCTATATTAATATCTCAAACAATGGATCCATCTTTGTTGGACGCACTTAAGACTCATATTGATCCAGCCATGGGGTCAAACATCAGATAGATAGAGAAATAAATGATCCGAGATCAACACCATGAAGAGATACAAGCTTGCACAACCAGCGTCAAGCCGAATTTCAAACATATCAGGTGGAGATACAAACCTTAAGACAACAAGTCTCCATTATCCAACAAGATCGGGTTCCACCCCATTTTGCACAATAACCTCTGCCCACAAATTTAGAGGCTTCATGTCTGGTTCATTCACAGACTCAACAAGAATGACAACGCTTCTCCTAATCCTAACATCTCACTTCAAGGCGAGCCCATCTAGACGAGTGCTCACAGACTCACGAGACCCACCCATGCCTTCAACAATTGCTCGTTAACGCATTACAACTACCCCAACTTCCCATTGGAATTCAATGATTGTCAGGTTTTCACCCTTTCATGGTAGAAATAGTACAAACTTGACTACCAGTCAGCTGGAAGTGATCGAGTTTCAATAAATATGAGGGTACCTCGGATCCAACCGCCCGTGTTAAGGCTTACCTCACTCGGGAAATCTTAATCACGGACGACCTCAATATACACTTTCGGCTCTTCCCTACCACCCTATAAGGCCTCACCCTAGAATGGTACTATACATTTCCACCCTTTACATAGATTCATTCGACACAACGCCCATTTTTTAGCCCAGTTTGCTAATTGCAAACCCATAACAACTGATTCGGCTTCTTGGCAACATATTGTTTAGAGGGATGGAGAACCCCTATGACTTTTCATGACTTGGTTCGCTAAAGCCACCATGACGATACCCGATCTCCATCCAACTGTAGCAATGTATTAATCAAAGTTGGGTTATTGTCAGGGCCATTCTCGAATTCTTTATATGCCGACCCTCTTGCTATTATGGATGATCTTAGGGCGATGGCAGCCTAATACATCAATATTGAGGAAAACACCGAGGTTAGGAAGAAAACAAAAGAGCAAGGTACTCGTCCTCGAGGGGTATTTACCTCCAACTTTGGTAGTTCTAAAAAACAACGAGTAGATAAGTATGAGACTTACACACATCTAAACCTGAACCGAGAAACAATTTTGATAGAGACATATAATCTCGACCATTTAATCTTGACAAAGAAAGTTAGAGCACTGACCATGCGGACCAAAGGCCCAACCGAGTACGTGGCACCATTAATACTATCGTGTAAGGTTTGGCTGGCATTGGAAACTTGATGCGCGGAATACAAATGGTATTTATACCTTCTAAAAACTTGATGCACAGGATACAAGAGGTAGTTATACCTCCTGCACCTCTTGCTATGACAAGTATACCACAACCGTCATGTAATAAGTATTTAAGAATAAGGTTATCGATCCCACAAGGACAAACAATTAAATTAGGTTAATTATAGAATTGATCGGAAGAGTTTTAGAAAAAGTTTTGATTATTATCAATTAACTAAATTAATAAAGAAAGATTAAAGTGATTAGGATCTCAATTTTACCACTAATTATCCTAATACTCTCCTCTCTGTTATTCAAATTATACTCTTGGATGGATCGGATTCCTACTCTCGTAATTGTCCCTCTCAGGATCACCTACGCCACCTAGATTAACCCGATTAATTAATCTCTTAAATTAAACTAAGTTAATTAAGGTTTATGTTATGTGAATCCAATGATAACTGTTAGGTTATGTCCACACTACTGTCTACTTCTATCTCTATGACTCTCGCTCAGTAATGGCTATTTCTCCAATACCACCTAAACTTCTTTTCTCAAAGTTCCCCTAGGTTTACGATCAATTCATTAGTGGTCAGTTAACGAATAACATTAAGCATAGAAGAAACAAACGCTCAATCATATACTGAATAACATCGAGAATTATATTAGAAATAATTAGGGTTACATTGTTCTCCCAATCAAAGAGGGATTTAGTTCATGGTACTAAAGATCACAACACAGAGATAAATAAAAAAGAAAGAATACATAGACAAGACTTCCCAAAGGATCCGAGTCATAGCGTGCTCTCCTCCTTTTCCTATATCTGTTGTCGCTCTCTCGTTCCCAATCCCTAATTCCTCGGAGGAGGGGAATGATAGAAAAAAGATCTCTCTGCTGGTCTGTATGGTTGCATCCTCAATTGTGAATAGGATTTCCTTAATTATAAGTGTTTTGATGGGGCAAGCCGCGTGAGTTGAGGTTACAGAGGCGAATCCTAGCTCTTTTGAAAGGCCAACTCACGCGAGCTGTATGTGAGATAAAGGCCAGCTCGCGCGATCTTGTATATGAGATATAGGCCAGCTCGCGCGAGTTGCGTTCTTCTACACTCTATCTTCCTATTTTTGTTACTTGTAAGCCCGAAACACTTAAGTAGACCATCAACACATTTTATAACATAGTATTGCAATTCAACGCATTTAACGATTGTTTTGGCTTGCTTGACATTGATTAATGGATAAATTCTTAGTTAAAAAGTGTATGCTGATAACTCACTTTTGTGAGTTATCAAGTACACATACTCACTACCTTCGGAACATGTTAGGCATATTGAACGATTACTATTAGATACATTCTGATCAACGCAGATACTTCTTACAACATTCTCATTAGGCGACGAAAATTAAATCAACCCGGCGCTATTGTATCCACCCTACGCATGACCATGAAATTTTAGGGGACAACAACACAATCATCGCAATCAAAGCGGACCTAAAGACGACAAAGGGATTTTATTCATAGAGATTGAGGACTGCCCCATACTCGGTTTCAAGCTCAAGCATTCCCCCAGGGATGTGAAACTCGAAACCTCTTCCAGGCTAAGATAGACATTCCAATGCAATAATGTGGAATTGTACCTAACGACGAGACAGGAAGAGCTCAACCACGAATGGCGCACAGACAAGCTCGGTTCTAGAGTTGAACGAAACCCACGCTCTGAATCCTAAGAAGGGCTCGGCTAAGGGGACATTGAAGCCCGAGTAGGAGAACTCAGCTAGAGGGAAATGATGACGAGCCCGACAAAAACACACTCAGCGTTGAACTCGGCTCGGTGGTAGATAAGGATCCACATGCCGAAATCCAAAAAGACCGCCCTTCCTTTGACGAATCAATGCAGCATGTAAAGCTCGACAACCAAAAACATCAGTACACCTAAATAGGGTCGACCATGAACTTAGAACTTCTGATTGAAATCAAACAAGTTCTCCAGGCCAATGCCGATTGATTTGCATGGAGCCCCGCGTACATGCCCGCCATCGACCATGACTTTATGTACCACAAGTTGGTCATCCTACCTCAAGCTCGGCCAGTGGCGCGGAAGAAATGTAAACTCAACAAAGAAAGATGGACGGTAGTACAACATGAACTTAGCAAATTACTTCAAGTCAGGTTTATGCGAGAGGTCGTTTACACTGCGGCTTGCCATTGTAGTTATGGTAAAAAAGGCAAATGGAAAACGAAGGATGTATACGGACTATACTAACTTGAACAAAGCATATCCCAAAGATACCTATCCTCTATCGAACATTGACTGATTGGTTGACAATACATCAAGATATAAGTTGCTGAGTTTTATGGACGCTTATTCGAGGTATAATTAGATCAATATGTACCCCCCCTAAGGAGACAAATACAACCTTCATGACCATGTCTTCAAACAATTGCTACAAAGTAATGCCTTTTGGACTCGAGAATGCGGGAGCAACCTACCAGAGGTTGATGGACAAAATTTTCTGAGATCTAATTGGTAGAACAATGGAGGTCTATGTAGATGACATGATTGTCAAATCGAATTTGGCCTCAGAACATTCGAGACATTTGAAAGAAGTTTTTGCCCAGGTATGGAGATAACCTCTGCTTGAACCCAGAGAAGTGCTTTTTTGGGTGGGTGAGGGCAAGATTTTAGGTTTAATGATCACACAAAAGGGAATTGAAGTCAATCCTAACAAATGCTAAGAAGTTTTTAATATGAGAAGTCCAGCGAGCCTCAAGGAATTGCAATGCCTTAATGGATGATTAGTCACGTTATTAAGGCTCCTCCCAAGACTCGCTGAGAAAAGCCGCCCAGTTTTGAAATTGTTAAAGGGGACTCAATGTTACGAGTGGACAAACTAATGTAAGGAGGCCTTTCTCAACTTGAAAAAGGATATCTCTACCCTTCCGATTGTGGGTAGCCCCCTACCACAAACAAAGCTGAATTTATGTCTAGCTATCTCCCCCAAATAGTTAGTTTGGTTTTGGCCCTCCAAGAAGGAAACAAGAAGCAACACGTTTACTTTGCGAGCCGTACACTACAACTAGTCGAGGACCGTTATCAAACAATAAAGAAGTTGGTGTTCACGTTAATATTCTCAGCTCAGAGGTTGAGACATTATTTTCAAAACCACAACATCACAGTTCGAACTGATTACCCTATCGTTGGGGATGACAGTATAGTCAATAGAATTTTTCGAGTTCTCACATATGAATCTAAAGGACCAATGAAGGCTTTGTTCCTTCAAAAGAAAACGAATTATTTTAATCGTACCCTTAGGTATGAGATCCTTTCTGTGGAATCGAACAAGATAGATTTATTGCTTTGATTTGGTTTGAAAATGATTTGTTTCCAAGAGACATTGCATATAGAGCTTTCGAAATATCTAAGTTTTTGGACATACCTATTTTACTCTTGTATTTGTAAGAATTGGAATGAACTAGAAATTTACAAAAAGTTTCAGAATTTGTCTTATTTATTTATCTATTGAAATATTTTGAAATTTTTCCTCGCTGATTTTTTTGGCAGAGTTTCCCAACCTAAGCTACAAGCACAAATGGTAGACCTTAAGAGTGGATGAATCATTCAACAAAAGAGGGAGTGGAACCAGAATCATATGAAGGACTGGATGACCTTATTCTTAAACAAGCTATTGGATTCGGGTTCGAAACCTCAAAGAACCAGGCAAGTAGCCGGGCTCCACGTAGCACATGGGGTAAAATAATTGCGCTGTCTTTGTGGACACTATTCGTTTACATATCGTGGCTTGTGAAATCATTCTTGGTCATTCTCAGTCTTTGTTATTGGCGTTGAAATCCTTTCTTCCGTGTTGTCATTTGTTCTTCTTCTCGTTGCCTCGTCCCTTCTTTAGTTTTATGTTCCCTTGCAGGTTATCGTCGCTGCTACTGTCTTCACCGTCGTTGCATCTGTCGTCCGATACGCGTTAGTGTTTGGTTCATGTATTTTTGCATTTATGTTTGATGATGTGTTTTTGCATCGGTGTTTGGTTAAGTTCCACAATTAAAAATCCCCATTCAACTTTATTTATTTTATTTATATTACTGATTTTAAGTAAAATTGTGTTCATTTTAATTTTAAAACTACTTTTCACTAAAGTAACAATATATGTAGTCGAAAATTGAATCATGTTTTCTTAATTAATTAATCAAGTATTCTAATTTGTATTTAATTTTTTATCCTAAAAAATTATTATAAATCAATTTTAATTAACTAGAATTTGGGAAATGAAAGGGCATTCATAACAAGAAAGGTCATTCATAACTAGAATTTGTCAATTTCAAAATTTTTAACATATCTAGTCTATAAAGATATTAACTTTTATAACTGTTTTTGTTGTCATCTTTTCTTAGACTATTTTATCCTTACATTATATATCATAACAAATAAATTATTGTATTTTTTTAATTTTCAATTTTTTTTAAATATAATAGTGTTGTTAAAAAATTAAAAAAAAAGACCAATTTTTGCCACCACCAGGATTTTGGATGGAACGAGTTTCAGGAGATTCAGTGTTGACATTGTTGTTTGGATAAGCTTTTGGGCGAAAATCGAAGACGAAGATCACGCGCGATGCAACCAAGCTTCTTATATTCATATTTCTATAAATACAATAGTGTTGATAAAATAATAAAAAGACCAATTTTTGCCACCACCAGGTTTCTATCCATTCCAATCTTCACATTTCTCATTCCAATGGAAGGGGTTGCCCTTGGTTCTTATATATAAGTTTCTTATAATTGTTATGTTTTCTCCATCACAAAGTTAAATCATTTAATGCCCTTTTTCTAGTTTCAAGTAAAGTTTCTACCTGAGGGCTAATGTTAGAAGTTCATGTTAATGACAAAGCAATAATAGAAGAAGAAAAATAAGAAAGAGAGAAAAAGGAGAATCAGAGATTTTACATAGTTCAGTAAATTGTCTATGTCCATGAGAACATAATATGTATTGCCTTGGTTGTGCACTGTGCATTTAGAAACTTGATAATGAGTTGTTTATATAGAGACATAAGAACAATCCATTTCATCGTTTATATCATATGAGACTAAATTATGTATTGACTAAAATCAAATTACATATTCCTAAGAATCTCTCACTTGAAGTTTGATTTACATCACCATCTAGTGTAATGTCTTCATCATCTCCTTGTTGCTTCTTAGATGCTGATGAGTCTCTACCATGTCCACTGACGGGGCTTCTCTTGCGCACTGCCTTGTCCACTGATGGGTCTTCTCCTGCGTACTGCCTTATTCATTAATGTGTCTTCTCCTGCGCATTTCCATGTCCACCTGACGGGTCTTCTCCTGCGCACTGCCCTGTCCACCTGACGGGTCTTCTCCTGCGGAAAGCTCCCACTTGCTTCTCTTCTTAAGCTCTCATCGCTCATCTTCTTCCAATGTCATTGTTTGCATTCCTCCCCTATTGTCAATGATAGTCATTAGAGCTTCCATCGCCGCGACATTCTTGAGCTTCACATTGTCGTCGATATGTTCTAGTCTTGTACCACCATTCTGATAGTTCACATCAACAACACACGCAACCTAGCCGCCCACTAGGAAGACTTTCGATACAAGGGATCCCCACAAAGTAGGTCTACCTGACCTTTACTTAGATTCACTTCAATCATTGTATCACTCGTCTGAGTCAATAGTCAAGTCGAACCATTGGCTCTGCTACCACTTGTTGGGTAACCTGGGGAAGACTTCACTTCTTCTAATGCGTCATTGTTCTTACTGCTTTCTTAGGAAAACTCCCACGGAAAGCACTCCCACTACTTCTCCCACGGAAAGCACTCCCATTACTTCTCTACCTCTGAGGATAAATCAAATTTTTTCTGATGTAGAAGGTCAGACAAAGCTACAACCACAGAACATACTAAGATATTGACTCTGATACCAATTGTTAGGAAAAAAACAATAATATAAGAAGAGAAATAAGGAAGAGACAAAAAGGAGACTCAGAGATTTTACGTGGTTCAACAAATTGCCTACGTCCACGGGCACACAATATATATTAGCTTGGTTATGCACTGTGAGACTAAATTATGTATTGACTAAAATCAAACTACATATTCCTAACAAATATAAATCAAACTCTAAGTGGAAGATTGTTAGGAATATGTAGTTTTTATTTTTACTTAGAAATATTTATCTCTTAATTATATTTAAATATCTAATATGTTTATTAATGAATTAAGAAAGAAAAAAACGGTGATTGCAACATATATAAATTTGAAAAAGCTTTACATATGTCTTATAGCTGGTTTCATAAATTGCTTTTCAAACTCCCATTTTTTATTTACAATTTTGGTCTGCGTTCTTCTTCATTTATTTTTTGTTCTTCTATTTCTTTTTAACATTCTTCAAATCTTTCTTTCACTCTCGTTCTTAACACAATGGAAAATTTGTTTATCCCAATTTATATTATTCTTAAATTCTTTTAATTCCCAATCAATTTATCCCTTCTCCTGTTTTCGTGAAATGGTTGCTTCTTTGTGGTGAATTGCTCGTAACAATTGATGGGTATATATCTTTTCAAGAAATAATTTTATTTTATTTAATATATTATATTTCACTCTTCAAACCTTTTTCTTTTAGATTTAAATCTTTATTTTTAATTCCTAATAATTTATAAAGGTATTTAATTGGTTACAAACTCACAATGTAAATGGGGAAAACTTAAAAATTAAAGTAGACGAGTCAACGTTTTATCATATTTCATTGTATTCCATTATTATGTCCCGAATCCTCTATCATTAGTCTAAACATACTGGATAACCAAATCCAAAATCACAACTCCACCTAGCAAAAGTTAGGTTATTTTATAAACTCACGTTGTATTAAACCAAAGCAAATAACAAACAGAACAATTGTAATGGTATATAAAAATAACCCACATACATTTTATTCAATAAAAATAATAATGAGTTAGAGGTCTGTTGCATGGGGTCATTAAAAAGTCAACGTCATCCATTGTCTATTAGTTGTTGTTGTACCATGCTTGCTTTTGAAGATAATCAATTGTGCTCTTGTCGACCTGGAGAGCCTTGGCGAGAAGCTCATCAGAAATAGGTGGATGAGCTTTAAACAAAGCACTGGCAACAGTGATAGTTCCTGGATTTTGACTGCCAAGACCAGCTATGGCGAGAGCATTGCCATATCCGACATTCAATTGGAAATGAACTTGACCAATTGGGAAGACAAAGACATCACCCTTGTTGAGGACTTTGGTAAAGAGACGATTTCCATCTTGATTGGAGGACACAAATCCAACATAGAGAGTTCCCTCAAGGACAATAAGGATCTCTGAGGCACGAGGGTGAGTGTGGGGAGGGTTCAAACCCTTTGGTGCAAAATCTATGCGAGCCAAAGATATCCCCAGCGTGTTTAGTCCTGCTAGTTTATCAACAGCCACTGCACTCACTTGTGCTTTCCATGCGTTGTTTGTATCCCCGGCTTCGACGTGAGTAAAGAAATCTTCAGCTTTCACAAGCTTAGGGTCTTTGCAAAATTTCCCGTTCACAAACACTACATATTACAAGCCAAAAGTTTTTAACTAATAGAAGGAAAAAATGGATTACAATATATTATGCAAATAAGCTTAGTTAAAATTTGTGTTGATCAATGTTTATACGTACCACCATTGGTTTCATTGACAAAGATCTATATATATTATGCAAACGAGCTTAGTTAAAATTTGTGTTGATCAATGTTTATACATACCACCATTGGTTTCATTGACAGCCACACAGAAATCTTGGAGAGGACTAGGGTCATAGGCAGAGACAACAGAGGATGTCAAAGCCAAGATGGCAACAACAAAGTATACTGCTTTCATTTTCTTTCTTCTTAGAGCTACACTTGAATGATGTTCCTATTTGTAATTGCTTTAGATTATTGGATATTTTGATTGATGTGAATCACGCTATTTATAAGGATGAAGCATTGAATTGGTATGTAGTTTAATTTTACCGTAATTAATTTTTTATTTTGCGAGGATCAATTCCTTAACAACTACGTACATGCGTGTGCTTGATCAAAGAGTAGACTAAGGAAATTGTGCATATGAAAAAGAAAAAGCAATTGTTTCGGTAGACTTTGTATCTCATCCTGTAATATTATTTTATTATGCGACGATCATTAACTGAATCAAAGTTCAATGTAGACTTAGTCTCAACTTTTTGGACTTAAATAAGTATTTAAAATCTTACTTCTTTTCCTAACTCATTTCTGATTGGCTTGCTGTTACTGTTCCATGTTTAAACAGTTTTATCAATGTTTGGTGTGTCATGAAATTTTTTTGAGGGATTGTGTCAGAGTCCAATCCTTACAAATATGTATTTAGCACGGCTAATTAAAATTAGAGACATTTCTTATTGCTTTCTCCTGTCAACCTATTTAGATTAAAGACTTTTAATGTGACTTGTTTTCGTACACAACAAATATATTTCAAAAATAGAACAAAGACATTCTAACCGGGTAAGCGGGGTAGGGTTTGACTTTACCGACCCATTTTCCTGCAGATGTTGGAGTGGATCAAGTTAATTTTAAAAACTTAGATTTATAATTTGAAAATTGTTTCCTTCTCCTTAATTATTATCAATTCGGATAAATTTATTTATAACTTTTTTTTTAAAAAAATAAAGATCAAAATAAATTACGTATTAAGCTATTAAATATAATTATATTTAAAGTTAAACAATAAACCATAAACAAATTAAAACTAAGAAATTAACAACTAAATTATAATTTTCATTATATATAAAATACTAATATTTTATTTAATTATAATAATAAAAATGATTTAAATATTAAAATTTAGAAAGTTTCCCTTTTACTCCAGGTAGTTTGGAAGTAGTTATTTTGATTTAAGTTATTCATATATTTTTCTCCTTTTTTCTCTCCTGTTAACGACGGCATAAATTAAACTGGAAAAAATTCTAAACTAAAGAAAGAAAAATATCAATATAAGTTATAAGAACTAAATGTAAAAGTTTCTTAGATTACTAGAACTAAAAATGTAATTAAGTTTTCAATTAAAAGTGACAAAGTTGTCAACATATACTATTAAATATTTAATGTATTTGTTATTTTATTTAATTATTATTCAAAAAATAAATTTTAAATAAATAATATTGATGAAAATTTATTTTTAGTTGATGTTATTCATAAAATATATTTTAAAATAACATATTAAAATATTAAATGGTTTTTTTTTCATACATGATACAATATGTTTATTGAATTACACATCAATAAAAAATGTAATGATAACAATATTCTAATTGCACATATAATTTTGAGAGTTAAAAATATTATCACGTTAAATTAGATAAGAATTGAAAATTAAATAAGACATAATAATGCTTTTATAGTGAAAACATAGATGTTGAGGCACCGGCGGCAGTCCATCGATGAATTGAGAAATAGACCGGGGGTTCTATTTCAATGAAGAAGTCAATTAGGTAGGCTATGTTTTACTATTTCTCCGGCAGATGCATAACTTTTTCTGGTTTTCTCACGCTTCATTCGCTTAAATGCTTTTGGTTTCTTGCTTTGTATCCTGTAAAATAAAAATAATAAATGTCATTAAAAATTCCCCAAAGCTACAAGAAAGTTAAGACTACAACGGCTACTTACCCAATAGAAGAACGCCTTCTTAATTTCTTGAAATGTCACGTAACGTAGATGTTCTCTCTTTCCTCCTCTATTTCTCCCTTGTTTAGAAATTGCGCATGAAAGGTTGTCTATAAGCATACTATACCTGCCATAACCTTCGATAATTGTGGAAGCTACTCCCCTCAATACCTAAGAGTATGTTTGAAGGCCGTTACTCATTAATAAATAACATATAAATATTCCGGTTCAATAATTATTGATTTGCAGGTGAACCCTTTTCAACCTAGACAAGTTTACGGAGGAATAAAGCCCAGCTCGGAAAGAGGACATCTGCCACTTCATTGCCTTTGCACCTACTGTTGAGTTCAGGTACAAGTATTTAGCATCCATTGGGGCTGGTAAATTTCCCACGATAATCAAGTTATATGGTCTAAACTCGAAGCAAGTCTATATTAATATCTCGAATGAAGGATCCATCTTTATTGGACGCACTTAAGACTCGTATTAATCCATCCAAACAGCAGATAGATAGAAAAATAGAAATGATCCAAACTCAACACCATGAAGATATACAGGCCCTGCACAAATAGTGTCAAGGTGAATTTCAAACATATCACGTGGAGATACAAGCCTTAAGACAGCAGACGATAACTCACAAAAGTGAGTTATTTGCATGTGTAGTTTAAGGAATAAATTGTCTATTAAACACTCTTAAGCAAGCTAAAATAACTACTAATTACTCTAATTTATAATACTTTGTGTTAGAACGTGTTAATGGTTTTGTTTAAGTGTTTAAGGGGTTAAAAATAACATAAAACAGGAGAAAACGTGCAAAGGAATACACTTCGCGCAAGTTAGCATTTAACTCGCGCGACTTGGAGCTCTAGTTAAAGATCATTGCTCTCTGTGACCTTAACTCGCATGACTTGCTACTCAGCTCGCGCAAGTTGTATTAAATTGAAGAACACATTTTCCCTTTGTAACAACAACTCACGCGAGTTGTATTTGCGAAAAGTCCAAGTCCACTACAGAAAAGGCTATAATTATGCATCAAGTCAATGTCAGCAGAGACTTTTTACTTGACAATCTTTTTCTGCGAACCTATAGTCTTCACCTTTTTTACCTGATTCCCATTCCAGAATCAGAATCCCTCGGTTCACACGAAGTGGAGAATTCAACCCCAAGCCTAAGCGAAGGAGACGCAAGGATCATCCGGCTTCTCTTGGAATCGTTTACTTATGCATTCTCTTTCTTATTATTCTTGCATTGTTTTCTTTACGAGTATGAACTAACTCCCCCTTTAATTGAGAGAACGATGTAACCCTAGTTATTCTTAATATAATTCTCGATGTTATTCAGTACGTGATTGAGTGTTATTTCTTTTATGCTTAATGTTATTCGTTAACTGATTACTAATGAATTGATAGTTAATCTATGGGAACCTTGAGAAAAAAACTTAGGTGGTACTGGAGAAATAAGCCATTACAAAGCTAGAATCCTAGAGATAGGAGTAGACAGTAGTGTGGACATAACCTAACAGGTATCATTGGACTCACCAAACTAAAACCATAATTAACTTAGTTTAATTTAAGAGATTAATTAATCGGGCTAATCTAGGTGGCGTAGGTGATCCTGAGAGGGACGGTTACGAGGGTAGGAATCCGGTCCAATCAAAGATTATAATTTGAATAATAAAGAGGAGAATATTAGGGTAATTAGTGTTGAAATCGGGATCCAAATCGCTTCGAAAATTGTTAACTTCTTTCTTTTAAACAATTGTTTTCTCATCAACTTCCCAAAACCCTAAAAGTAATAGAATTAAAATAAAGATTAAATATGATTGCTTATCATCGTGGGATCGACAACCCTAATTTATAAATAATTATTACTGGACACGGATGTGGTATACTTACCACAACTAACAGAATGCATACTCGCATCCCACGCGCATCAAGTTTTGGGCGTTATTGCCTGGATAAGCCAAATTAGATCATATTTATTTAATTTTATTATTTCTTTTTATTTTTTTATTAAATTCTCTTTCTCCTTCTTTCACCAACATATCTCATAAACTGCTCCTACTAACTTGCATATAATATTTCTAGATTTTATTTTTCCTTGATATTTTCACTTGATCCGGGGAAATATGTTTTGCAAGAAATTAAGGAAGCACGGAGACCATGAGTTTGGTTTTGATCCTGAGATCGAGAGAACAGCTCATTTACTCTCTAAAGTAGCCAGAGAATCCAAAGCACCCACACAAATACCAAAGCCTTCAAGCATTCCACAAAACCCTAACATTAATCCTAGACAAAATACTCAAGCCAAGACCTTTGAATAATTTTACAAGGATGATCTGAGGATAGGGTCACCCATATTTCTACCACCGGGTATCAATCATGGCAAGAATTCACACCTGATGACCTACTTCAGGTAGAATTTCCAATTCCATAGCCTTTCTCATGAAGATGCAACAAAACACGTGAGAAATTTCCTCTCAGAATGAAGCCATGTTATTGGTACAGCAGACCCGGAAGTGACCAAATTGATGTTTTCCCCATACACACTGCATGGAGAAGCCAAAACCTAGTTAAAATCGTAACCTACAAGTAAGTTCACAAACTGGAATGATTTAGAAACTCACTTTTTACGCAGGTTTGTGAACGAGAGTTGGAGAAACACCCTAGCTTGTGCCTTGTATGCCTTCGAGATGGAAGATAATGAAAATTTCGCATAGGCATGAAATAGATTTAAAGCACTCCAAGCAAGATGCCTCACATATGACCTAGAACTGCATGTTTTGGTACAACTATTTCTCTAGGGGTTAGGAGTTGAAAAACAAAAAAACCATGACCTAGTAGCTGGAGGAAAACTAGCAGAAGTCAAAACACGGGAGGAATGTGTTAAGATGTTTGACGTGGTGGTCCGTTCTTCATACCCTAGCACTAGGGAAATACCTACTCAAAAAGGAGTACATGCGGTGTCCACTAAAACAGCTCTCCTAGCTAAGTTCGAAGCCCTGGTCGTCAATCAACAACGCTTGAAGAAACAATTGACAGAAAATGCAGCAAAAACAACATCTACAACCACTGCACCTCCACCTCAATCTTATCCAAAATTTTGCTCCAATTGTGGAGGTCATAATCTAAATTGTGTTTATTTTACAGCTAATGAATCTGGCAATTTTATAGGGCAACAACAACAGAGGTACAATTTAAGCAGCAACTTTGGGAATTCCAACTATAGGAACCATCCTGGGTTCTCAGGGAAGGATAATTCACACACCCAAAGGCCTCTATATCAACCACCTCAAGAAAAGAAATCAGACATAGACATTTTGGTGAAGCAACTAGCTGAAAGCCAAAATACTATGGTTGATTCACATAAAGCCCTAGACGATTCTCACCAAGTATTCATGGAAGAGGTGAGAAACAAATTCAACAATAGTGATGCTCTTATGAGAAACTAAGGAGCTGCAATCTGCAGTGTAGAGCATCAAATAGGCCAACTTTCTCAACAACTCTTAAACCGTAACCAAGGAGCACTTCTTAGGGGTACTGCTCTTAACCCTAGGGAGCAAGTGAAAGCCATTACCTTGAGAACTCGTAAAGAGCTTTCTAGACCTTCCACTGAAATTCCAGAACCAACTTAAGAGGAAGAAAAGGAAGAAACAATTGCTTAAAAGACTGGAAGCTACACCATACCCCAAAAGCGCGGGAAGAAAAACAAAGCCAACCAAGAGGAAACACCAACTAGTGAACCACCAGCTTATGTGTCCCCTATTCCATATCCGAACAGACTTAAAAAGGGCAAGATAGACACTTAAGAGAAGCAATATGCCAAGTTCTTGGAGGTATTTTATAAACTGGAGGTAAATATTCCACTCTTAGAGGCTTTTTATCAAATGTCAGTCTATTCTAAGTTTATGCTGGAACTATACACCAAGAAGAGGAAGTTGCCCGAAACTGAAGTGATCTTGAATAAGGAGTGTAGTGCTATTTTGACCAATAAGCTACCACTAAAGAAGAAAGCTCCAGGTAGTTTCACGATTCCATGCCACATAAGGAAGAAGTTCTGCCAAAAATCCTTGTTGAATCTTTGGTGCAAGCATTAACCTCATGCCCCTATCCATCTTTCAAAAGTTGGGGGGTGGAAGGATTGAAGCCAACAAAGGTCTCACTACATCTAGCCTTCCGCACATTATCATTCTCAATAGGCATACTAGAAGATGTTCTAGTAAAAGTAGACAAGCTGTACATTCCGACCGATTTCATAGTTCTTGATATGGAAGAAGACTGAGAAGTACCATTAATCCTGGGAAGTCCTTTTCTAGCAACTGCAGGAGCCCTAATTGATGTAGTAAAAGGAGAACTTACATTGAGAGTTCTTGGACAATAGGTAGTCTTCAATGTCTTTGAAGAAACAAAGCAACCAACAGATCATGACACCAACAATGTGGTTGACTCCTTAAACTACATCAAACCTTTACATGAAGGCCAAGGTAAAAACCATAAACCTTCACCTAATTTACACTCAAATTCTAATATTGCAGGTTTTACCAATTCTTGATGTGAGGGAACTGCCTACTCAACCTCCTTCTTCATCCAAAGTAAACCACAAAACCAAACGAGGTAATAAAAATGCAAAATCTGAAAAATCGGTAAAGTTATTGTGCGAACGAGATTCGGAAAAAGAACTGCACAACTGTAACAACAAAGGTATGCCTCCTTCCTTTGTAAACCATGCAAATTTTATGAAGGATGACCATGAATTCGAAGTGTTGCTAAGAGTAACTCCAAACTTGGATAAATCCACTCCAATTGGACAACAACTGAACTTAATTGTTGATGAACACCCTGCTGAGCCCAAGAACTCCATCCCATTGTGATGTCCAATCTGAAGCATATCTCATTCCAACTTAAGGACTTGAAAGAAAAGTTCTAATCGGGAGACAACCCAAATTCTCTAACTTCTTCCTTTTGATTTTTCTTTTTAAATTTTCTTTATTTTTAATTGTTTTTAACTGAGTCTTGTTGGTGTCTGTAGAGAGTGAGTGCACACAAACAATCATCAAGGAAAACGCAAATCCTAAGATACGCATCATAAAACTTTAAAATTTTCCAAGTTGAAGACTTATAAAGAACAACTCGCGCGAACTCTATACTAATTCGCTTAACTATTCAAACCTTTTTCTTTTAGATTAAATCTTTATTTTTAATTCCTAATTTATAATGGTATTTTATTGGTCAAAATGGAAATGGGAAAAACTTAAAAATAAAAGTAGATAAGTCCATGTTTTATCATATTTCATTGTATTCCATTATTTTGCCCCGAATCCTCTATCATTAGTCTAAACATACAGGATAACCAAATCCCAAAGCTCAACTCCACCTTGCAAAAGTTAGGTTATTTTATAAACTCACGTTGTATTACCAAATCAAATAACAAACAGAACAATTGCAATGGTAAATAAAAATAACCCACGTACATTTTATTTAATACAAATAATAATTAGTTAGAAGTCTGTTGCATGGGGTCATTAAAAAGTCTACGTCATCCATTATCTATTAGTTGTTGTTGTACCATGCTTGCTTTTGAAGATAATCAATTGTGCTCTTGTCGACCTGGAGAGCCTTGGCGAGAAGCTCATCAGAAATAGGTGGATCAGCTTTAAACAAAGCACTGGCAATAGTGATAGTTCCTGGATTTTGACTGCCAAGACCAGCTATGGCGACAGCATTGCCATATCCGACATTCAATTGGAAATGAACTTGACCAATTGGGAAGACAAAGACATCACCCTTGTTGAGGACTTTGGTAAAGAGGCGATTTCCATCTTGATTGGAGGACACAAATCCAACATAGAGAGTTCCCTCAAGGACAATAAGGATCTCTGAGGCACGAGGGTGAGTGTGGGGAGGGTTCAAACCCTTTGGTGCAAAATCTATGCGAGCCAAAGAGATCCCCAGCGTGTTTAGTCCTGCTAGTTTATCAACAGCCACTGCAGTCACTTGTGCTTTCCATGCGTTGTTTGTATCCCCGGCTTCGACGTGAGTAAAGAAATCTTCAGCTTTCACAAGCTTAGGGTCTTTGCAAAATTTCCCGTTCACAAACACTACATATTACAAGCCAAAAGTTTTTAACTAATAGAAGGCAAAAATGGATTACAATATATTATGTAAATAAGCTTAGTTAAAATTTGTGTTGATGAATGTTTATACATACCACCATTGGTTTCATTGACAGCCACACAGAAATCTTGGAGAGGACTAGGGTCATAGGCAGAGACAACAGAGGATGTCAAAGCCAAGATGGCAACAACAAAGTATACTGCTTTCATTTTCTTTCTTCTTAGAGCTACACTTGAATGATGTTCCTATTTGTAATTGCTTTAGATTATTGGATATTTTGATTGATGTGAATCATACTATTTATAAGGATGAAGCATTGAATTGGTTTGCAGTTTAATTTTACCGTAATTAATTTTTTATTTGGCGAGGAACAATTCCTTAACAACTACGGGCATGCGTTCTGGATCAAAAAGTTGACTAAGGAGATTAATTGTCCATATGAAAAAGAAAAAACAATTGTTTTGGTATTACTTCGTCCACTTGCCTTTACCCATTCCTGTAATATTATTTTATAATGCGACGCTCATTAAATGAATCAAAGTTCAATTTAGACTTTGTCTCAATTTTACAGACTTGATGAAATAAGTATTTAAATTCTTCGTTCTTTTCCTAACTCATCTCTGATTGTCTTCTTGTCTACACGATATCAAAAGTTGGTGCAATATGGAAATTTTTAAGGATTGTGTCAGAATATATCTAACCATCCAAGATATGTATTTACCCAGTCCTTTCCCGCAGAAGGTGGAGCGGATCAGGTTTAAATCTAAAAGAGTTGGATTTAGAATTTGAAAATCCATTTCCTTCCCATTAAATTACATCAATTTTAGATAAATTTACTAATAACGCATTATTTTTTTAAAAAATTATGGATACTTTATAAATTATAAAAAAACTTAAAATTAAAAATTAAGAAATGGATTATAATTTTAGTTATATATATAATAATAAGATTTTATTTAATTATAATTATAATAATGATTTAAATATTTAAATAAATATTTAATTTATATTTTGGTTCATATTGTTTTAGAAAGTTTCCCTTTTAGTCCATGTAGATTGTAAGTAGTTATTTTAGTTCATGTAATTTATACTTTTTCTTCTTTAGTTGCGGTAGTTAACGACGTTGTTAAGATTTTAATGTGGACATTAAATTGGAAAAAAATATAAACTAATAGTCAAAATGACTAGCTTGAAATTATAAGAATTAAAAGGAAAATTTTTCTAAAATTAATGGGACTGTAATTGTAATTAAACTTTAAATTAAAGGTGACAAAGTTGGAAATATTAATTTATTTCTTATTTAATTTAATTATTATTTAAATAAAGAAATTTAATTAAAATAAAGTTGAGAATTTAACGGGTCATAATAATTTTTTATTGTGAAAACTTAAATGTTGAAGCATGAGCGACGGTCTATGGATGGATTGAGAAAGAGACGCGGGATTCCATTTTTAATAGAGAAAGTAGGCAAGTAAATATGCTATGTTTTACTATTTTTCTAGGAGATCCATAACTTTTTCCGGTTTTCTAATGCTTGATTCGCTTCAATATTTTTCAGTTCTTTCTTTATAACTCAAAATAAAAAGAATAAATGACATTAACAAAATCCCCAAAGCTAAAAAAATTAAGATGTTCTCTCTTTCCTGCTCTTTATGTATCTCTCATTTATTTAGAAATTGCTTATGAAAGGTTGTCTGGATAGGCATATCACATATCAAATAGGCATAAAATTTAAACAAAGCTTTAGTTTCACTTAGAAACTTTACATGTTTAACATGAATTATACTAAGAGACTTAACCAATTTACAGGAAAAGATGAGCTACTAGCTCAATATACAGAAAATCCTATACAATTAATGTAAAAAGAATCAAAAGTATATATACCAAGAGACTGTAAACCTATTTATAACCTCACTGATGACCGACAACAAAAGGTGACCTACTAGATCAGTTACACAGGAAACACATTATATCCCTCTAAACTAACCATTAAACTTCTCTAAATTAATTGACCAATTTATAGGAAAATTTGGCCGAAGGTGATAAACATGACTTAGCTATTATGCTAAGTCTAAGAGATTTTCTTGAAAATCTGACAAAATTTTTCCTATAATTTGTACATTGTTTAAAAATAAACCTACATAATACTTAGACCACAGTCACACCAATAGTCCAAAAATATCAATATAAAGTTCAAACAGTTCACAGTCCCACGTACAAACTAATAATCCTCAGTCACATTCCAAAAATCAATGATTTATTTTTGGAAACTAATTATTTATTTATAAACTCATCACGTGTCTTATTTTATTTCACACTTTTTATTTGAAAAGCTTTCATCACTTAAATAATATTCAATTTAAAATTATTATATTTAAATAATTATTTTAAAATTATCATTAGACATGTCAATATAAAATGATATATTTTTAAAATAAGTTAACTACAATAAGTAAAAGATTACTTAAATTATAACGTAAGAGGAATATTACAAGTTGATGAGTTAACTGTCATAGATAAATTATAACATTAATTTCTAATATACTCATGTAATTAATTAAAAAAACATCAAGGCTTAGGGAATATATTGAATTAAGATTATTATTAAAACACAATTTAGATTTTAAAATATTTCGTAAAAAATATAATATTTGTCTAATAAGATTTTTTTGAAAAAAAAAGATTTGTGATTCTGATTTTGCAATTTTTATTGAATTTATGTCATAAGAATTTATAAGATTTAAAAATACTAGTTTATAAGAATCTAAGTGATTTTGTGGATTTAAAGGAATATTAAAATTTTAAAATAAAAATAAATAGAACTTACAAAGAAATTTTTTTTTCACATTGTCATTGTCAAAACCTTCACTGCCACTAATCTCACCTTATCAGTGTCACAAATTTTAAGGCCATTATCATCACTATTATCATAACTAACTGTCATTGTTTTAATATAAAAAATATATTACTAGAAAAATTGTCCAAAAGTAGTGTTCTATGGCAGAGCCTTTCAAAAGTAACGAAAGTCCTTTTTGTGTGTTCGATAAAATGTATAGTTCTTGGAGACATCCTTATTAGTTGAGGTAAGTGGACAAGATTTTCTGTAGTGGTGTGAACAACTAATGAAGAGCTGGTCATGTGAGCGACAATAAAATCTTTGGTAGCCATACAGTCCTTAGACAATTACATATTTGACTTAGAGCCTTAAAATTACCGTCAAAATTATTTTTTTGTTAAACTAACAAAATCATTATTGTTCTAAATATAATTATAATAGTATTAAACATGCTTATAATGGTAATATGTAGTATTAGTGATCTGATAATTATGGTGTCTGTGATAGAATATTATAAATATTATAATAAACCACTAATGTTACCTCGATAGAAAGAATACAGAAGAATGACAATCTTACAAAAATCTTAAGGTTTAGGTGATCAAATACTTTAAATATTTTATTACGAAAAATAAGTCTTTTGAAATTGATTGAAATCTTAGTTAATCGAATACAACTTTGTTAAAATAGCAGCTCGACTAAAAACTGCATGTTCAAAATTCTCATTGTATTGTTTTTTATAAATTATATGATTTCTAGAGAAAATTTTAAGTACTTGAAGTTAATTTTATTGAAATTAAATATAATTATAATAAAATTATTTTACTCAATGTTGCTGGATTAAATTATCAATGAAGCATAAAGATTTTTATTTGTAATGGAGAAAAGTTAAAAGAATTCAACTAATATAACACTATATACAATTAAATGTTTCAAAAGTCTATTTTATAAAATAAACGATTTCATTTTATATCATTATATTTTTGTATTTTAAAATATAATACAAAAATGGGATAATACATAATTAAGATTAGACATTATTATATGTACAAACATAAATATTATTCTATTCTTAGATTTATCTATAACTATTACTAGAGGAAAATTTTCTTCTCATAACTACTTTTTGTCTTATTTTTATTGGATAATTTTACCTTTTAAATTTAGGAAATTAATTGTTACGTTTTTATATTTCAATCATTTTTTGGTTCCATTATCCTTGATAAAATTTAAAATTAACTTACTTTTATGTCTATTTTTATGAAATATTTTTTAAATTAAATAACATTTACAGAAATAAAATATAAATAACATTTCTTAATATATGTAGCAAAACTTTAAACATGATGAGTAGTAGTTGATTAATACTTTTGTTAAATTCATTGTTCTTCGATAAGATAAATTAAAATTCTTAATTTATAAGCATTAAAATTTTAATAATTTAATTCGAACATAAATCCATAAGATAGATAAAGAATCTTAATGATTTAATCTAAACATAAGATAGACAAAAGGCAGACGAAGTACGACATTATACATGAGACGAATTTCAGTCAACATTAATCATGAGTTATTTAAGTCTCTATCTTGTAGGACAACCTTTAAAAACTTTAAAGATTGGATCATTTCAACTAGAGTCAACTTCACATGAGCTCAAATCTCAAAAGATTTGTCCATTGTACACGGAAGAGCGTAACAGAAAGTGTAACTAGGAGACCTAACACACCCAGCCAACCATGCCTAATTCCCCTCCACGAAGAATACGAGGCTGAGTCTAACCCACCCAAACTCAACACTCACAACCAAACATCTAGCCAAAATTAAAAGATACCCAACCAAGAGCTACCCATCATACCCACACCTAACACCTATGTGAGCCAACAACAAATACCTTTCAATGTTGTTCCTGTACCACAAAACCAAGCCATTTGTGGACTCTCAACCTTCTACCCTTTCACTCCCAGCATTATGCAGACCCATTTGCCAGAAAATTGGAGATGTCTGAACCTTGACAAATATGAAGGAACTACAGACTTCACCGCTCAAGTAAATGTCTATCTTCCTCAGGTTGGGCTCGTGTCCGATGACTTGCATATACACTATTGACTATTTTTAACTACCCTCAATGGCATAGCCCTTGAATGGTGTTACTCTCTTCCTCCCCTCCTCGTGGATTCGTTTGATACCCTATGTACGAGTTTCCTGCCCTAGTTTGCCAATTGCAAACCTATCATCATGGACTTGTCCTTATTACAAATTGTAGTGTAAGAGGACCATAAAACAATGAGGTAATATATGACAAGGTTCTCTAAAGCGGCCATGAACATTCCCGATTTAAACCCAGCCATTGTCATGCACTCTGTTCTTACTGGATTTTGAGGATGTCCGAGCTCTACTCGAGTTCTACTCGACCCTCTAAAATCCAGGTGACGGAGGGGTGGGTTCCCTCGTTGTAAGTGTATGAGTTTTCTGTGTATGAGATTGAATTATCTTTCTGTTGATTTAATGTCCCCTTTTATAGGCATTATGGGGAAAATCTTATGATTATGTTAGGTCCGTAAATCCCGGTGATGATGATGTAGATATGCTGTCACACGCATTTATCCCGAGATATCAGGGAGGGAGTACTGTTGATGACAGATATGTCATGTCCATGTCAATTGTCACATCTTGGCCAGGGTCTGTGGAGTGAGCCCGGAATTTACTATGAGCTGTCCGGCCTTTGCTGGGATGAACTCGGCAGCTCACCCTAGCCCGGTACATCAGCCCCCCGAGCTCATGTCCAAGTTATTGGTCATGAGTTACGTTCGGCAGGTATAAATTTTGAATGAGGAATCCCGTGACGATTAATATTCCTTAATTAATTTTTATTAAAATTTAAGTTTTATTAAATGCAATGGATGGGCCTCGCGTTTGGATAATGGGCCGTTGCGGTGATGGGCTTGACCGTTACTCTTCTGGTAACGGTAACGGCTCTTTTGTTATCTTTCTAATTGCTTTGCCCCTTCATTTCTCACTTCACTCTATCCTTTGTAAGTTTTCATTTTCTCAGAACTCTCTCGAAGCTCCCTTCGCGTTTCTCCCTCGCTCTCAGGATTTTCCTCCTCTCCGACAAGTTTTCTTTTCATAATCTCGTGTCCATCTCTTCTCACTAGGTATGTCTTCTTCCTCACATTCTTCGGCTACCCGTAGTGTAGAGAGCCAGCTTCTTCCTTCTGTCACGGGTTCTGAACCCGAATCAATGGGGACTTCCTCCATTGAAGTATCCACAGAGGAGACCGATCTTAGATCGGGACCTCCTTCCACTACCGAGGTTCCCCTTGATGGGGCCGGGGTACAATCTGCCCATATCACCGAAATCTCCCCTATTGAGATTGAAGTGAGAGAGGTCGAAGTTGCTACAGATGTAGCTGACGTGGGGAACACCCTTTCCGGTGATGCCGAGGAAGGGGTAGAGAGACCGACCAGGGGGGTCGATCTCTTGGTTCCCGTTCCTGATGAAGAGCCCGACTTTTCGTGGCTCTTGGCGGAAGTATCTAACCGAGCTTCTTGCCTTACCACTAGGGAGAGTGTTCAAGCCATTGTAGATAGGTACGCCATCATAGGAGAGGATTTTGAGGACAGAGTTATGTGTCGGGTATGTAAGCCTCATCAGAGGGTTCATAGTCGATTTCTTATAGGAGGTCGGTATGCCATCTCGGTATACGAGTATATGTTTAAGGAATTCGATATAGCCTTTCCTTTGAACCGTTGTGAGACTGAGGTGCTTTCTTTTCTAAATGTAGCCCCCAGTCAGCTTCATCCTAACAGCTGGGGCTTTCTTCGCGCTTTGCAAATTTTATGTAAGTTGCTCGGCCTTAGGCCGAGCTCTCGTGTTTTCCTTTACTATTATCAATTGAGGTGCGGCCGCAAGGTAGGTTGGGCTTCTCTAAGAAGTGCCCGTGCTAAAGGGCTACTCACTCCTTACACCGAGTCATACAAGAATTTTAAGGAGAGGTTCTTCAAACTATCCCCAATCAATAACCACGTCGTCAAAGCCCTTTTCTTAAAGGAAGACTTGTCGCCGAGGTATCCACTGTATTGGTGTTTACCTCACAAATATACAAAATTTCCCGAGGAAAACTTGTCCTCGGCAGATAGAAATATTATCCAAGTTCTAGACAGCCTCCCTTTGCCCCTGAGCAGCCGAGCTCTGATTCACTCGGCTCGGCAAGAGAATCCTTACCAGCACTTCCTAGGTAATAACCTTTAACAAATCTTTGATCTTATTATTGATTGGCATTTTTAACATGGTGCCTTCTTTGTTTTATTGCAGGACTAATGGCAGACAACACCGAGCTCACTCGCATCCTTCAAGCTCGCCGTTTGCGTGCGGGTGCAAGAATTCGGGGTGGTCCTACTCCATCTTCCGGATCTCTCAAGTTGGCTCCTCTGGCCGAAGAGATCAGCTCGGCCCCTCCTACTACTTCTACTATCCCGGCAAAGAGACCGAGGGAGGAGGACCCCTCTGCAGCTCCCAAAAGGGCAAGGGTTGAAGGAACCGAGGACACCTCAACCTTAGCTATCATCCCTCTAGCCGAGGACATATCGACTCCTTCAACTATCCCGGCTTCTCAACCGGGGTTAACTCCAACTACAATGACTCCGGCTCCATTGGCCACCTCGGTTGTAGCAGAGGCAGAAACTTCACTTCCTTCATCACTCGCACCAGCCCCATCTGTGAAGACCTCGGCAAAGCTTCCTCTCGGCGCTTCATTGTGCAGCAAGGAGGGGACTGAGCTGCGTATTGAGCAGATTATGGCCGATGTCCTTCCCGGGCAATCCCTATGGGATTCATCCCTCCGGGGAGATCACGTGAGACTCGGAGATCCCTTCCCCAGCTTATATGACAACTCTCTGCTGGATGCTGTAGGGGTTAGGGAAAACCTGGATGGGGCCGAGGTCCTCCTAGCTCGGTTGCTGGCCATCACTCGGCATGCAAAGAGATGGGCTGATCGTGTAGCGGAGCTTCAAGACCGGGTGGCAGAATTAGAAAATGCCTCTGCCCTCCGCGAGTCTGAGTTTGCAACCTGGTTAGTCACTTGGGGAGTGGAGGCCGACAGGTTGAGGTCAGAGAAGGAGAAGGCCGAGAAGGATAGGGAGCAGGCCGAGTAGAACCTTGTTGCCGCCCTAACAGCCAAAGATGAGCTAGTGCAGGAGCTCATTACTAGTAAGGCTATCCAAGAAGAGCTTGAAGGTAAGGTGTCTTCGGCCGGGGACCGGGCTACATCTGCTGAATTAAAGGTCGTCCAGCTACAGGGAGAGCTCGGGGTCATCACGGACAAGCTTGAGAAAGCTGAGAAGTCAAATGAAAACCTCAAAGCTACCGTGGACAGGATGGAGGATGCCATGGTGACAACCTTTAACACGGGCTTCGACCGAGCTGTTCGCCAGGCATGTCTCATGGCTCCCACTCTTGATCCCGACTCCTTCGACGAGCTCAAGGACGTGGTCGACGGGAAGCTTGTAGACTTGGTGTAAATACTTATTTTTGTGGCCGGCCTTCAAGGTCGGTCTTGAGTTGTAATGAAGGTCTTCGGGCCAAATACTTTTTATTTCTTTAATGCAGTTACTTATTTTACCTTTTTCTTCGCTGCTCATCCTGCTTTTATTTGTGTCCTGCTTTTAGGACCTATCTTTAATGAATTATGCGACCGACCTCCAACGGGTCTCAGATGAACTCTAAGCCGAATAGACAAACTAATAAGTAATTCGGTAACCTTTAGCTTCGGGAGACGCCGAGCACGGATTTAACTTGTATAGGGACTGGTTGTTACTTTTAGCTCGGTAGCCGCCGAGCATGGTAAAGAATGGTAAAGGGACGCGATGTCTCCTTTAGCTCGGTAGCCGCCGAGCACGGTAAAGAATGGTAAAGGGACGCGATGTCTCCTTTAGCTCGGTAGCCGCCGAGCATGGTAAAGAATGGTAAAGGGACGCGATGTCTCCTTTAGCTCGGTAGCCGCCGAGCACGATAAAGAATGGTAAAGGGACGCGATGTCTCCTTTAGCTCGGTAGCCGCCGAGCACGGTAAAGAATGGTAAAGGGACGCGATGTCTCCTTTAGCTCGGTAGCCGCCGAGCACGGTAAATGGTAAAGGGACGCGATGTCTCCTTTAGCTCGGTAGCCGCCGAGCACGGTAAAGAATGGTAAAGGGACGCGATGTCTCCTTTAGCTCGGTAGCCGCCGAGCACGGTAAAGAATGGTAAAGGGACGCGATGTCTCCTTTAGCTCGGTAGCCGCCGAGCACGGTAAAGAATCTAATTGATAGCTGTAATTACCTTTTATTGAATGCTAATCCGAGTATATTTTCCTGACAAATGACAAACTTAACAACATGTAAGCCGACAATAAATTTAAAGAAAGAAAGTTAACTAAAATAGGGCTTTAAATGGCTAGCGTTCCAAGTTCTAAGAATTAGGCGTCCACCCATCTCTTGCAACTTGTAGGCTCCATTTTGATGGGCCTCAAGGATGCGGAAGGGGCCATCCCAATTGGCCGCCAACTTGCCATGAGCCCGGTCTCGCCTAGCATCCCCGGTTTTTCTCCATACAAGGTCACCTGGAACAAATGACCGTTCTCTAACCCGAGAATTATAACGACGAGCTGCTCGTGACTTCGTGGCTAACTCCCTTACTTTAGCTTCTTCTCGTACTTCTTCAATAAAGTCAAGTTCTTCCCTGAGGGCAGTTTCATTATCTGAGGGGGTAAATGTCATCCTCCTCAACGAGGGTTCACCCACCTCTACTGGTATCATGGCGTCAAACCCATAAGTGAGACGAAAAGGTGTCTCGTTGGTGGAAGATTGAGGAGTGCAATGGTATCCCCACAATACACTTGGTATTTCGTCTGCCCAGTCTTTCTTTATGAGGTCGAGCTTTCTCTTCAGTTCATTGAGGATGACTTTGTTGGCTGCTTCAGCCTGCCCATTGGTTTGGGGATGCTCTACTGATGAGACTCGATGTTGAATACCGAGTTGGGATAAGAAAGTCTCGAATGAAGAATCTGTAAACTGTCTTCCATTGTCAGTAACTAACCCATGAGGTATACCATGCCGACAAACAATTTGCCTCCATACAAACTTTTGGACTTGTTTAGCCGATATGGTTGCCACAGCTCCGCCCTCAATCCACTTGGTGAAGTAGTCAATGGCCACAAGTAAAAACTTAGTTTTTCTTTGCGCAGGTGGGAACGGGCCGAGAATGTCCATTCCCCACAAGGCGAAGGGCCAGGGTGAGGAGATGAAGTGGAGCTCGGTCGGTGGAGCTGCTGGCAACGGAGCATGTTCCTGGCACTTCTTACAACGCTTAACATATTCCTTAGCATCTTTTTTCATGGTAGGCCAGTAGTATCCAGCTCGAATCAGCCGGGCCGCCATGCTCCTAGCCCCGGAGTGCATACTACATATACCTATATGGAGCTCGTCCATCACATATTGAGCTTGCTCCGGGGTCAAACACTTGAGTAAAGGAGTTGAAAAGCCTCTCCGGAACAATTCTTGATCCCTCATGATGTAATAAGAGGCTTGACGACGTATCCTTTGAGCCTCATTTTTGTCCTCGGGTGCAATATTATCTTGGAGGTAAGATATGATCGGGGTCATCCACGAGCCCGGCTCTGTACTGACCGAGTATACCTCGTCCTTATCCCAACTAGGAGAGACGAGTATCTCTTGAATGATAGAGTGGTGCTGTCCTCCTTTACGAGAACTAGCCAACTTGGACAAGATGTCAGCTCTATCATTTTGTTCACGTGGGACATGGATAATCTCGAACTTGGCGAAGTTGGAGAGCATGCCTTTCACCCTGTGATAATACTGCTGCAAGAGAGGCTCGTTCACTTGGTACTCATCCTTAACTTGAGAAGTGACCAGCTGGGAGTCACTTAGGCATTTTACGTGCCGCACACCCATATCCCGGGCTAACCTGAGACCGGCGAGCAGGGCCTCATACTCGGCTTGATTATTAGAGGTTGTGAAGGAGAAGCGTATCGCTTGCTCCAATATGATATTGTCCGGTCCTTCAAGGATGACTCCAGCTCCGCTCCCTTTTTTGTTGGAAGAGCCATCAACTCTCAAGGTCCAGGTGGGGTCACTGTTGCCGAGCTCGGGCAGCACAGTGAGGAACTCGGCCAAGAACTGAGCCTTCATGGGACCTCGGGTTTCGAACTTCAGGCCGAACTCGGACAATTCCACGGCCCAAGCCGTCATGCGACCAGCGAGATCAGGTCGTTGTAATATTTGCCTGATAGGGTAGTCCGTCCTTATAATCACCTCATGGCTGCGAAAATAATGCCTCAAACGACGAGCGGTGAAGACAAGGGCTAGTACCAGCCTCTCCACTGTTTGGTATCTGGTTTCAGCCGGTTGAAGTGTTCTACTCACGAAGTAGACCGGGGTCTGTACCCTATCAATTTCTTTGACTAGGACCGAGCTGATGGCCACTTCCGAAACTGCCAAGTACACATACAAAGGCAACTCGGGTGAAGGGCTGGTCAAAGTCGGCAGTGAGGCTATCTGAGCCTTCAGTTTGTCAAACGCAGATGCACACTCCTCGTTCCATTCAAAGCAGGCTGCTCGTTTCAATAACGCGAAGAGGGGCTTGCTCTGCTCTGCGAGGTTGGGCAGAAACCGGGACAAGGCAGCCAAGCGTCCATTCAGTTTCTGCAAGTCCTTTAGACATGTTGGACTCGGCATGCTGGTGGTGGTTGTGCATTTGTCAGGATTGGCCTCTATTCCCCTTTGTGAGATCATGAAGCCAAGAAATTTCCCCCCTCCAACACCAAAAGCACACTTCTCCAGGTTCAACCTGATTTGATGTTGGCGTATCTCGGAGAATATTTCCCTAAGGTCAGCGGCATGTTGGATATGGGTTTTGGACTTCACTACCATGTCATCCACGTAGACCTCCATGTTTCGACCGATCTGAGCGCTGAAGACCTTATCCATTAACCGCTGATAAGTAGCCCCTGCATTCTTAAGACCGAAGGGAATAACTTTGTAACAATAGTTGGCAGTGTCCGACATGAATGCAGTGCTAGGTTCGTCGGGGGATACATCGGTATCTGGTTGTACCTAGAATACGCATCTATGAAACTGAATGTTTCATACCCGGCTGTGCTGTCCACCAAACGGTCTATACTAGGCAATGGATAGGTGTCTTTCGGGCAAGCTTTATTCAGGTCGGTGTAGTCAGTGCACATCCTCCATTTGCCATTAGATTTTTTAACCATCACCACATTGGCCAGCCAAGTGGTGTATATAATTTCCCGGATGAAACCCGCATCCAGGAGCTTGCTGACCTCTTTCTGAACCACTAGGCGGCGCTCCTCGCCTAGCTTTCTTTTTCGTTGTGCTATAGGCCGGGCATGGGGAAGTAATGACAGCTTATGACACATCAAGTTTGGGTCAATACCTGGCATGTCGGCCGGCCTCCACGCAAAGAGATCGGCATTTTCACGCAAGGTGGTTATCACGTCCTGGAGAGAAGAGGTCGGCATGGAGGTGCCGACCTTGGTTGCCTGACCGGTCTCTTCGCCGAGTTGTAATGGTTCCAATGGCTCGGCGAAGGAGGGGCGCTCCTCTTCAAGCTCGGCTCTAGGATCCATATCCAACAGTTCATCGGCACTGCTGTGGACAGAGCAAATGTTCGAGGTCGGCATTCTTTCTTTCTTCTTGATGGAATAAGGCGCGGCCTTTAAACTGCGAGCGTAGCATACCCGAGCTGTCTTCGGGTCGGCCTTGACAGTGACTATCTTTCCCTTGTCATCAGGGAACTTCATGGCCATGTGTGGGGTGGACACAATGGCACCCAGTTGATTCAGGGTTCTCCTTCCAATGATGACGTTATAGGAGGTATCGGCGTCGATCAATATGTATCTTACCTCCACCGTTTTATAGGCATCACTTCCACCAAACGTGGTAAGAAGGTCAATGTATCCACGGGAATGGACCCGTTCTCCAGCAAATCCGAGCAGGGGCTCGGGGTATGGCTTGATCATAGACTCAGGAATCTCAAGCTGTTTGAACACCGACCAATATAGCACATCGGCCGAGCTGCCCTGATCTATCAACACTTTGCGCACTCGCCAGTTGGCTATGGTACACGAGATGACCATGGGATCAGTTTGGTCGGGGTCATCTATGCTGAAGTCGGCATCAGAGAAAGTGATGGGGGGCAACATTCTTTTCTTGGGAGACCCTATATGATTAACGCTTCTCGCGTATCTTTTCCGGGACGATGACGTCGCTCCTCCCCCTGCAAATCCTCCAGCAATTGTATTGATGGTTCCCTTTACCTTATCCGGGTTCTGGTCGATCTCTTTACCCCAACCTCTGTTTCTACGCTTATTCTGGCCCTCCCGGGGATCACGCTCTGAGTCCCGGGGTCTTGTCTTGTAATTCGGCCCAGCATACTTTTCTGGGTACTTCTGTTCCTCTTGAACGAACCTCCTTAACTCACCCGATCTTACAAGTCGTTCTATCAAGTCTCGCACTTGACGACAATCTTCTGTGGTGTGCCCTGTGTTTTGATGATAGGCACACTGCTTGGTCGGATCAGCGTTGGTGGGAGACTGCGAAGCCTTAGGGCGGTGGACCAATTCAAGTGCGCAGGCTTCCCTAAAGATTCTTTCTCGAGACGCATTCAAAGGGGTGTATGAGGTGTACGTATTGGCACGCTGCTCCTTCTTTGATTCTGACCGACGAGAAGAAGAGGACTCCTTTTGTTTGGGTGGTAGACCCTGCTCCCGAGCTCTGCATTTAGCAGCCGAATTTTCCTCTATACTCATGAAGCGAGCGGCTCAGGAACGAAGGTCGTTCATGTCAACCGGCGGCTCAGCAAAAAGAGAGTCCGAGAAGGGGCCGGGGTTGAGCCCGGCCTGTATGGAATGCAACGCCACAGCGGGATGGAGGTCAGGGATGTTCCAGCATGCCAAGGCGAAGCGAGACATATAGTCCCTGAGGGATTCCTTTTCTCCTTGCACCAGATGATGAAGTGATAATGACGTAGTTGGTGTTGGCTTGGCGTCAGCGAAACGAGCTTGGAAATGATGGTACAGAGAATAAAACGAGTCTATTGATAGAGGAGGGAGTGAGAAGTACCAATCTAGTGCTATCCCCTTTAAAGTAGAGGGAAACATCCGGCAAAGCACATAATCGTCCTCCACTGTCATAGAGGCTTGGGTGAGAAAAGCCCGTACATGAGTTACTGGATCCGTGGTCCCCTCATACTTGTCCTGAGAAGGCCATCGCCAAGATTCAGGGACCCGTGCAGATAGAATGGCCGGGATGAATGGATGGAGATTCCAAACATTACCCCATCCTGGCGTACGAGGCGGGCCAAGATCTGTGAATGGCCGAGCCCGACTATAGGGAACATGTCCGGCCGAGCTCCCCAAGTTGGTCGGCGCGCCTGGGGAGATACGCGACCGGGCTCGACCATGAGGGCTAGCCGGGGATGCGTTTGGCCAAACTCGAATATCAGAATCTGCATTTTGTGTTGCTGAACCTCTTTCGTGCTCTTCTTCTTCAACATTTCGGGGTTGACTGAGACCAGCACGTGAATTAGATCTGGACTCCTCCCTCTGTCTGGGTTCCTCTTCCTGATTAAGACCAAGAGGAGATCTACCATTTGTCTCTTGATTCTTCTGTCACAAAGTCCGTAACTCCAAGAGATCCGCCTCTCTCCGTTGTTGAAGAACATTCAAACTCGCCTGTGTATTCTGCAGAGCCCTTTCAGTCTCTCGGTTATGGACTCGCAAAGCCTCCACGCGAGCCTCCATCCTTTCATGTGCCTCAGCCAAGGCAGCATCTATACTTGATTGTATGAGATCTTCCACGGCGGGATCCACCGTGGCATTAGAGTGGTTGCGTGTATATACCATCTCGATCTTCTGGATCTGAAGAATTTACGTGAGATCTGGAGACTTTTAGAGATTGAGAATGAGATTGTGGTGGTGGGATAAGGGATTATCTCGCCCCACGGTGGGCGCCAAATGTTCTAACTGGATTTTGAGGATGTCCGAGCTCTACTCGAGTTCTACTCGGCCCTCTAAAATCCAGGTGACGGAGGGGTGGGTTCCCTCGTTGTAAGTGTATGAGTTTTCTGTGTATGAGATTGAATTATCTTTCTATTGATTTAATGTCCCCTTTTATAGGCATTATGGGGAAAATCTTATGATTATGTTAGGTCCGTAAATCCCGGTGATGATGATGTAGATATGCTGTCACACGCATTTATCCCGGGATATCAGGGAGGGAGTACTGTTGATGACAGATATGTCATGTCCATGTCAATTGTCACATCTTGGCCGGGGTCTGTGGAGTGAGCCCGGAATTTACTATGAGCTGTCCGGCCTTTGCTGGGATGAACTCGGCAGCTCACCCCAGCCCGGTACACACTCCATCAAGGTCAGACTTCGACCTGGTCCCTTCTCGGACTATTTCAACACCGAGCCTCTTCAAAACATGGATAAACTAAGAGCTCGCGCAACCCGCTTCATGATTATCGTAGAAAATGCAACGGCCCGAAATAAATCTAAGGAGGTAGCAAGGGGTTTAGCTTCCGAAGCGTCGAGCTCGAAGAGAAGAAGGATAGGGAGATTTGAAACCTATACTCCTTTAAAAGCCAACTGAGAATTGGCAGAGGCGTTCAATCCTGAACTTTTGCCGGTACCTATGTCGTACCCATCCCCTTCTGATGCAGATACGACCAAACACTGTAGTTATTGTTAGATCAAGAATGATTAACATGCATAATTTTGATAATTACAGAGCAGACGAAAGTATCAGACGTTGCAAGATCAGACGATTATCTCAAACAGACGAAAGATGATAGAACACTAACAACATCATCATCATGAGCATCTTACGTCTATACAAGCTTTGGTTTGTGCTTCAATATGATATGATCAGACGACATTGTTTCAGTAGATAACTTAGATGAAAATCAAGAACAGACGAAACATGATTACTGAAAATTGCATCTGTCTTGATTCAAGTCAACAGACGAAATAGCAGACGAAACTCAAGCTTACTCACTTAATCTGACTATTTGCATCGTCTGTCCTGAGAAGTGAAGACCAGACGATACTAGTACAGATGAAAGAAGAAGTTTACAAGATGAAGACCTTCGTCTGTCCAAGAGTGACGTCTTAAGACGAATCAACTAAGACTGAAAAGAAATGTATCGTCTATTGAAGAGTGAAGACAAAATTGAGACGCGCCAAGTTTTTCAAATATGGAGAAGTAATCATGAGAAGCACTCAAGTCAAATTGGTCCCATCTTCATATAAAATATATAAAAGTGCGGCGCCTACAAATCAAAACCCAAGATTTCCGTTGTGTGTCTGATGACAACCTGGAAAACACTCTCAAGAAGTCAAACAATTCTCAACGGCATTCTAATGAAGTCTAACGGCTACTTGAAGAAGAAGCATATAAAAGGACTTCACTGCACCAAGAGAAAAGTGGCGAATACGCTTGCAAGACTTACAAAGTTTAAAATTCGCTCACTCTGATTTTATTGTATATCCCTCTCTGTGAAGAGGAAATTTCTTTTCTGGTTTTAGTAAACCTTATTAAATCCACTTGGGTGGTACTTTAGCCTGAGGAGGCTGCGTTCCAAAGAATACCCTGTTTTAGCCTGAGGAGGCTGTGTGTTTAAAGAATACCTGGTTTAGCCTGAGGAGGCTGTGTGTTCAAAGAATACCTGGTTTAGCCTGTGGAGGCCGTGTTCAAAGAATACCTGGTTTAGCCTGGGAGGGCGTGTGTTCAAGAATACCTTGTTTAGCCTGTGGAGGCTGGGTTCAAAGAATACCATTGTTGTTTAGCCTGAGAAGGCTGGGATCAAAGAATATCTGTAATAGCCAGAAGTGGCTGGGTTCAAAGAATACTTGTAACCATTTCACGGTTTGTAGTGAAAACTCAGTAGTTGCTGGGTAACTGGACGTAGTCTTGAATAGACGAACCAGTATAAAAATTATCTGTGCATTTATTTTATCTGTTGTTCAACTAACGGGGATAAATATACTTTAACAATTATATTAAAATTAATCTTTCAAGATAAACATTGTTTCGTCTGATCAAGCTTTGAACTCACAGACGAAACCCACAGACGATAGGTACAGACGATAGGTACAGACGAAAGAAAATTAATATTTTAGAAATCACAATTCAACCCCCCTTCTTGTGGTTTATCTTTTACAGTTTGGTATCAGAGCTCAGCCTCTAAGGGTTGAGCGCTTAACAGCTACTAGAGGAAAAGATCCAGGATGGACTCACAAGGACCATCATTCTTATCAGGAGGAGCCTCCATGAACAAACCTCCAAAGATTCTCTGGAGATGATTATCCCGGGCCGACGGATGGAAATGTACATCAAGTCAACCCAATACAGATTGTGGAATATAATCACAATTGGAGATATCCCCATTGTAAAGCCTGAAGGAGAGTGGGGAAATGAAGAATACTCTATAATGGAGCTGAACAATAAAGCAAGATATGCTCTTATGTGTGCTCTCTCCAGAACAGAGTATAACAGATTTTGTGCCTACAAAACCGCCAAAGAATTATGGGATGCTCTCAAAATCTCATACGAAGGCACTGAGGATGTAAGAATGAGAAAGGGCCCACCCTTCAAAGAGAATATGAAATGTTCTCTATGAAGAAAGGAGAGTCAATTGATATGATGTTTGGAAGATTTCAAACCATATTAAATGGACTTACTGCTCTGTGAATCACATTCACCAAAGCCCAGAACAACATGAAAATCTGGACAGCTTCCCACCACCTTGGGAAGCCATGTCCACAGCTATCTCTGTTGGAAGAGATATGAAGACATTAACTCTAGATGAGTTAATAGGAGCTCTAATGGTACATGAGGTACTCTTATGCAAAAGAGAGAAGATCAAGGTTCAAGAACCTATAGCTCTTCCATCCACAACAACACTATTGAAGAAGAATCTGTCAAGAAGGACAGTAAAAAGAAAGCAAAGATGTTGAAGGCTGATTCAACTGAATCAGAATCGTCTGATGATTCGTCTGAAGACGAAGTTTCTCTCATGGCCAGACGATTCAGAAGAATGATGATGAAGAAAGGAAAAGGCCAACGCTTCTTCAAGAAAAGAGAGAAGAAACTTCCTGAGAAGTCATCTACTAAAGAAGATAGCACAAAAATTGTGTGCTATGAATGTAGAAAACCGGGACACATGAGAACAGAATGTCCCAGATTGAAAAAGAGGTGGAGCTCTCGAAGAAATAAAGGAAAGAAAAACTTGCTGACTTGGGAAGACCTTGACGATGAAAGCTCAAGAATCCTCGAAGAAGAAGAAACAAAAACATATGCCTCATGGCTGGAGATCATATCTCAACAGAGGTAAATCATTATGAAACTTCTGCATTTTCTTCTTCTGAGTCTGAGTCAGAATTAGAAGAAATATCATATGATACTCTTCTAGCTAACTCTTATTTTATTGCTCAGCAATACAAAATTTGCAAAACCAAGCTAAGACAAGCTTTGGAAGAAAATGGAATTTTAAAATCTGAAATCGAGTTTCTAGAAAAGAAAATATCAAATGATGCTTCGTCTGAGTCTGAAAAGGACATTTTCATTCTTGAAATCGAAGGATTAAAGAAAGAAAATGAGTCCTTACTCAATGACTTAACCAAGTTTACAAAGGGATCCTCCATTCTTAAAAATATTTTAAAATATGAGAGATCTCCAAATGATAAAAGAGGACTTGGTTATATTGAGCAGACAGACGAAAGGAAAAACAAATCTGTTTCGTCTGATCAAAGGCAGAGGAATCAAAACAAGGTTCCTAAGATTTTCAAAAAGGCTCAAAACAAAAAGAAGCCTTTTGTAACTAACAAGAAAGGACCCAAAAAGATTTGGGTACCAAAATCACTTATTATTCCTATTGCAGATATCTTTAATAGGAAGAGACAAGACTTCAAGTTGGTTCCTGGACAGTGGATGCTCACGACACATGACGGGAGACCTGTCTATGTTCCAAGACCTTAAACCAAGTAAAGGGTCTGTCTCATACGGTTCTGGAAAAGGTAAAATTCTTGGCATTGGGACTGTTGGTAAGACACCCAATACTCTTATCCAGAACGTATCATATGTTAAAGGTCTTAATTTCAATCTGCTTAGCATAAGTCAATTTTGTGATAGTGGATATGAAGTAGCCTTTAATGCTGACAAATGTATAGTCAAAAACAAAGATAAATCTATTCTTTTTATTGGGAAAAGAAAGAATAACCTTTATGAGGTCTGTCTTTCGGACCTAAGCAATCAGAATGTAACATGTTTGATTTCAAAGAGACGATGAACGAGATATTTGGCATAAAAAGCTTGGACATTTAAGTCTCAAGTATATTTCAAAAATATCTAAGAAAGATCTCGTAAAAGGTTTGCCAAATATATCTTGGAAAACCAATCGTCTGTGTGAATCTTGTCAGCATGGAAAACAACTCAAAGCATCTTTCAAATCTAAGAATGTTGTTTCCACTACAAGACCATTAGAACTGTTACATATTGATCTCTTTGGACCAACTCAGACTGAAAGTCTTGGAGGAAAAAGATATGGATTTGTTATTGTAGATGATTATACTAGATTTACATGGGTATACTTTCTAGCTCATAAACATGAGTCATTCAAAGTCTTTGAATTATTCTCAAAACGTGTTCAAAAAGAAAAAGGATTTTGTATTATTGCGTCAAGGAGTGATCATGGAACAATTTGAAAATTCGAGTTCAAAGCCTTTTGTTTTGAAAATGGTATATTTCACAATTTTTCATCTCCAAGAACTCCTCAACAAAATGGAGTTGTGGAAAGGAAAAATCGTACTTTACAAGAAATGGCTAGAACTATGTTGCATGAAAGCTCTCTCCCGAAATATTATTGGGCAGAAGCAATCAATACTTCCTGTTATATTCAAAACAGAATATTGATTAGACCAATACTGAATAAGACTCCATATGAATTATGGAAAGGAAGAAGACCCAACATTTCTTATTTCCATCCTTTTGGATGTGAATATTTTATTCTTAACACCAAAGATCAACTTGGGAAGTTTGATTCAAAGGTGGTTAAAGGAATCTTTCTTGGATATTCGAATACATCTAAGGCATATAGAGTTTATAACTCTAAGACGCAAGTTGTAGAAGAATCAATCCATGTAAAGTTCCAAGATAACTCAAAGGCTGATAAAGAAATATCAGACCTGGAAAATTTGTTTGATAATTTGCAGATCAATTCTTCTGGTCAAAACGCAAGACAAGATGATAAACAAGGGTCAGACGATACAAGGACAGACGATAGGAGCACAGACGGATCTTCTTCGTCTGATACTCATCAACAGGGAGATCAAGTCCCTGCAAAATCATGGAAATTTGCGTCCAACCATACAGAAGATCTCATCATTGGAGATCGATCTCAAGGTGTTCAAACAAGATCAAGAGTGAAGAACATCTTAAATTATGCCCTTGTATCAGAAATTGAACCCAAGAAGATTGAAGATGCTCTTCAAGATAATGATTGGATCTTGGCCATGGAAGAAGAACTAAATCAGTTCACAAGGAACAATGTATGGACTCTTGTTGAGAAACCAAGAAACAAAAGCATCATTGGAACCAGATGGGTGTTTCGAAACAAGCTTGATGAAGCTGGAAAAGTGGTAAGAAACAAAGCAAGGTTAGTAGCACAAGGGTACAATCAACAAGAAGGTATTGATTTTACTGAAACCTTTGCACCTGTAGCTAGATTAGAAGCTATTAGAATATTACTTGCTTTTGCTGCTCACAAGAGTATCGTCTTATATCAAATGGATGTAAAAAGTGCTTTTCTAAATGGTTTTATTGAAGAAGAGGTGTATGTAAAACAACCACCTGGTTTTGAAAGTTTATCTCAACCAGAACATGTTTTTAAACTCAAGAAAGCACTATATGGTCTTAAGCAAGCTCCTAGAGCTTGGTATGACAGACTTAGTTCTTTCCTTCTCAAAAATGGTTTTTCAAGAGGAAAGGTAGATACAACTCTATTCAAGAAAAGCGTTTCAAAAGACTTTATTATAGTCCCGTTTATGTAGACGATATAGTCTTTGGAGCTACTAATGACTCTCTTTGCAAGGATTTTTCAAAGCTAATGCGAGGATGAGTTTGAGATGAGTATGATGGGAGAATTGAAGTTCTTTCTAGGACTTCAAATTAAACAGACGAAAGAAGGAATCTACATTCATCAACAAAAATACACAAAGGAACTTATCAAGAAGTTCAAGATGGAAAACTCCAAGCCAATGAAGACTCCAATGCATTCATCTGGAGCTAATCTTAACAAAGATGATTCAGGTAAAATTGTTGATCAGACGGTATACAGAGGTATGATTGGCTCACTCCTTTATTTAATCTAGATGACGACATTATGTTTAGCGTGCATCTATGTGCACGTTTTTCGATCGATCCCAAAGAATCTCATTTACAAGCTGTAAAGAGAATTCTTAGATATCTTGTTGGAACAACTAATCTCTCTTTGTTTTATAAGAAAGATAGTGATTTCAGTTTAAAAGGCTTTTGTGATGCTGATTATGCTGGAGACAAAGTGGAAAGAAAAAGCACAAGTGGTGGATGTCAATTTCTTGGATCATCACTGATATCTTGGTCAAGCAAGAAACAAAATTCCATTGCACTCTCAACAACTGAAGCAGAGTATATTGCTGCAGCAGGATGTTGTTCACAACTACTTTGGATAAAACATCAACTGGAAGATTATTCCAGGTTTGAAAATCTTATACCAGTATTTTGTGATAACACAAGTGCAATAAATCTCAAAGAAAAATCCTATTCAACATTCAAAAGCTAAACATATTGAAATACGTTTTCATTTTATAAGAGATTATGTCCAAAAAGGTGTTTTTGATATACAGTTTGTACAAACTGATTTTCAATGGGCAGATATCTTTACAAAGGCTTTAGACGAAACACGCTTTAATTTTATAAAAGAAAATTTAGGAATTATTCTTTTAAAGGAATAATTTTTTTTTTTTTTTTTCGTCTATATGTATCGTCTGTATGTATCGTCTACATACATCGTCTATGCATATAGTCTATATGTTTCGTCTGTTACTTTTTCAAGTTAAGATGAAAGCCTTGCGTCTGATTAATTTGAATAAGTTCAAAAGACATTCAACAGACGTAATGTTATTATTTAATTAATTTAAAAGTTGAGTGTGCAGAAAGCATTTAATGATGCATTAAAGTTGTCTAGTATTTAACTACCTTATTCGAGGTAAATGAAGAGCATGCGCCTTAAAAGTCGATGTCAAATCAATCATTAGACAGAATCATGGGATTTTCACCTAATCGAAACGGTTTCTATTCTATCGTCGATGAATTATAACCGTTTGAATTACACGCACATAAAAGAGTCAAAAGTTATCTCTTTTACAAGTATTTCCCGAGTTCTCTTAAACCTAAACTCTCTTTCTCTCTCAAAAGACCTTTACCTTTCCCAAACTTTTCAAATCAAAAATGGCCGCCAAGGATACTAAACAGACGACACAGGAGGAAGAAGAAAGCTTCTTCTCTCAAGATCTGTTTCTCCCTAGCAAATGGGTAAAGAGAATCACCCTCGCAAATCTTTCTGGACACACATGCGATTTTCTTGAAAGCGCCGGTGGATGAAATTCGCTTCATGGGAAGGACCATGGATGCTTGTTCCATATCTTGAGTTAAATTTAAGCTAAGATTGTTGAGGACAATATTGTTGGCACAATCGGCGACAAAGAATTTCTTATCAATCTTTGAAGCTATAGGAGCTATTGGTAAGTGTAAAGTCAAGGGATCATCTATCACCCTAAATGGAATGAAGGCATAGATGAAACCCTCACAGATCAGACGCTCTATGGGAAACCTAGAACGAAGGACATGGCCAAGTTTCGAGGGCCAGGGAACTTGAATGCTGAAGGTAGAGTCCTTCATAATCTGCTTTTTAACATATTCACACCTAGAATAGGTTCTAGGGATAATGTGAATTTCAGAGATCGCTTCTGTCTCTTTCATCTTCTCAGACGAGAGAAGATAAGTTTGCCTCATGTAATTATGGATCACTGGATTCATGCATTGAAAAACAGAGATTTAAGCAAAAAATCTAGCGTTCCCTATCCCTCTGTTTTTGCAAAGATTATTCAAAATCAAGACTTTGACATCAAGGGATGTGAATGGTTTGCTAGTGGTCCTGAGATCAAGCCAAATACCTTCACCCGGATGCGTTTAGATCTTGGAACTTGGTCGCTGAATGAGATGCATGAGAAATTTCTCAATCTCACACCCTCACAACCATCTTCTCAAATTCTTTCTTCTCAAACTGCACCACAAAACCCTCAATCAACCCAACAACTTAGACCCAAACACGGAGCCCTCATCAAAAGACCCAAAAATATGCCCACTCCTCAACAAACACAAACCCAATCACAATCAAAAACACTCAAACATCCATCAAAACAATCGTCTGTTCAGATCACTGAAGACCCTCTTGAAACATCAGAGGTAGCAGATGCAATTCCTCTTGTTAGACGAAAGTCTAGGTCCATCAAAGTAAAAATACCAAGAAAAAGCCCTACCATTCTTGAGGAACCTACTACCAAAGCATCTGAGGATGCAGAGTCTACTAGAAGGAGAGTAGACGATACACAACAGGTAGAAGAGACTATTGTCTCTGAAGAAGCCTTGAGAAAGGCTTTTGAAAAAGGTAAGCGAAAAGCTATAGTTGAAACTGCAACTATTTTGGCTGAAAAAGAGCAACTTAAACAAGCTAGGAAAGAGTCTATTCTCCTAGAGTCTGAAAGGGAACGTCTGTTCCAAGAAAGCACCAAGGGAATTGGATCGTCTGTAGAGTCTCACTCTCAGACCACTGCTGAAGGAAGAAATATTGAAGAAACTACTCAAGTTCAAAAAGACAATACTAGTCTTACAGAGCAGTTATCTTCTATGCTCAATGAAGAAGCCCCTTCAATGGAGATAGACGCTTCTACTCCAATAGACGAATCAAGGGAAAGACATGAACCTGTGATATCGTCTCCAATTAATGCTGTACCACTTCAGACGATAATTGCTGAGTCTGAAGATAGAAGTCACCAACATATGTGCTATCCATCATCTGATCAAATTATAGTAGCATCTTGCTCATCGTCTGTTAACGAAGTCTCTTCTTTTAAACGCAAGGTGGACTATTCTTTTCTTAATGATTTGGTGATGCAAAAGTATGCAATTATAGGGTGTGAAGAGAGACCCACTAAGCCTGATTGGGTCATCTCTCATCAGACTGAAGAAATTGATGAAGAGTCTGATGCTGATATCTCTTCTGAATCTGAGTCTGACAGTTATCTTGCTGACAATGAGGATTCATCTGCTGAAGAAATGGGAGAATCACCCTACATTGAATTGGAAGATCCCTATTGGTACAAAGGGAAGAAAGGATTCCAAGTAGGAAGATTCGTAAATCCCATCAACTACTACCAGCCGCTGAAGCCCATAGACTTTGATATGTCCAGAAAATACAGCAAGGCTGAGCAAAAAGAATGGCTGAAACGTCTACCTTGGGATGCCCTTGCAGAATTGAAGATTAAAGGGTTAGAAGGTATAGACGATTACAAGCGTCATCTGGAAGGTCTGTCAATTGAAGGACCAGCCATGGGATATGAGCCTCATATAGTCTCTAATCCTCGTAACAAGAGCTTTTGCTATTTTCCAGAAAAATCGCAAGTATTTCATCACTGTATTTTTGGTGGCTATATGTCACAAATATCAATTCCTCAACAATTCTCACATTGGCACTTAGACGCAATGGAGAATCATGATCCACAGCCATTCACTATTCCAATGAACAAGACAGAGTTTATTGGCTTAGGATATACATTAGGTCTAACTTTTCCTTGGTTAAGACCTCACTGCTCTGGAATTCCCCCAACATACTTCATAGATCTCAAAGAGTATGAATCGCCTGATGAATTCTACCACTACTTGCCAATTGATAATGATAATGCCTATCAGATGATGGCAAGAAACTACAGGCACGAGATCAGAAACAGACTTCAGTCATTTCGTCTGATCCAAAACAGAGCTGAAAAAGAAGATCGCCCTCTTCCATTTCTCATGGGCTCTCAGTTCTCCTCTTTGGCCTCCAATGCTACTAAATTCTTTGTAAGAATGGATCGTCCGAGACCATGTCTTATCAAGATGCTTGCAAAAGGCAAAGAAAAGAAGGAATACATCCCTCCTAAGGAATTCAAATATGCAAGGCATATTGTGAAGCTTCTTCCTAATGATGTTTATAATCGTCTAAAGGCTTTTCAGACTAGCTCTCCAAAACCTATTCATCCCCTGCTTCTAAGGAAGATAGAAGAGCATGAGATGACATGTAGTCATTTCTCTCAAACGTCTTATGATGAAGACTCTGTCACTTGTGGCAGACTTTACCCAGGAAGAGCATCTGAATCTGAAGATCTTCATGCATCATATTTACTGTCTGCACAGCAATCAGAGATTCCTCAATCGTCTGAACCACAGACAGACGTTCCACAATCCTCTCACTCCAATACTGATCCCTCCGAAGAGTACAATGCTTTGAAAAGGAAGTATGATATGTTGGAAGGTGACTGTCAGCACCTGAAAAAGAAAAACAAAGAACTTGAAGAGTCTCAACAAGCTACCAACGCAAAGCTTGAGGAACTTCAAAATCTTGTATTCTCTTTGTTAAAACAGCCACCACCTCCTTCATCTTAGTCCTTTATTGCTTATTTCAGACCAAGGGGGAGTATTTGAAGTATGGAGTAGACGACATGGGATAATGTATTTGAAGTATGGAGTAGACGACATGGGATAATGCATTAATTCAGGTGGAGCGGGAGCGTTTTCTGTAAGAAGGGTATTTGACTCAGGGGGAGAGTCTTGTAAAATTTTATCGTCTATCATATCATTTGTAAACATGAAATTAATGTGGTTACATCATTTTGATGTACCAATATCTATACATGAGGTATTTCAGGAAAACATCGTCTTGATGTACATCTGACATAATTGATATTATTCTACTAATATTTTATGCAGATGGCTTCGTCTACCAACATAGTCAGTATGGTCTGTAATAATCAAAAAGGGGGAGATTGTTAGATCAAGAATGATTAACATGCATAATTTTGATAATTACAGAGCAGACGAAAGTATCAGACGTTGCAAGATCAGACGATTATCTCAAATGCATTTAAAGATGATAGAACACTAACAACATCATCATCATGAGCATCTTACGTCTATACAAGCTTTGGTTTGTGCTTCAATATGATATGATCAGGCGACATTGTTTCAAAGAGATAACTTAGACGAAAATCAAGAACATTTAAACATGATTACTGAAAATTGCATCTGTCTTGATTCAAGTCAACAGACGAAATAGCAGACGAAACTCAAGCTTACTCACTTAATCTGACTATTTGCATCGTCTGTCCTGAGAAGTGAAGACCAGACGATACTAGTACAGACGAAAGAAGAAGTTTACAAGATGAAGACCTTCGTCTGTCCAAGAGTGACGTCTTAAGACGAATCAACTAAGACTGAAAAGAAATGTATCGTCTATTGAAGAGTGAAGACAAAATTGAGACGCGCCAAGTTTTTCAAATATGGAGAAGTAATCATGAGAAGCACTCAAGTCAAATTGGTCCCATCTTCATATAAAATATATAAAAGTGCGGCGCCTACAAATCAAAACCCAAGATTTCCGATGTGTGTCTGATGACAACCTGGAAAACACTCTCAAGAAGTCAAACAATTCTCAACGGCATTCTAATGAAGTCTAACGGCTACTTGAAGAAGAAGCATATAAAAGGACTTCACTGCACCAAGAGAAAAGTGGCGAATACGCTTGCAAGACTTACAAAGTTTAAAATTCGCTCACTCTGATTTTATTGTATATCCCTCTCTGTGAAGAGGAAATTTCTTTTCTCGGTTTTAGTAAACCTTATTAAATCCACTTGGGTGGTACTTTAGCCCGAGGAGGCTGCGTTCCAAAGAATACCCCGTTTTAGCCCGAGGAGGCCGTGTGTTTAAAGAATACCCGGTTTAGCCCGAGGAGGCCGTGTGTTCAAAGAATACCCGGTTTAGCCTTGGAGGCCGTGTGTTCAAAGAATACCTGGTTTAGCCTCGTGGAGGCCGTGTGTTCAAAGAATACCTTGTTTAGCTTTGTGGAGGCCGGGTTCAAAGAATACCATTGTTGTTTAGCCTGAGAAGGCTGGGATCAAAGAATATCTGTAATAGCCAGAAGTGGCTGGGTTCAAAGAATACTTGTAACCATTTCACGGTTTGTAGTGAAAACTCAGTAGTTGCTGGGTAACTGGACGTAGTCTTGAATAGACGAACCAGTATAAAAATTATCTGTGCATTTATTTTATCTGTTGTTCAACTAACGGGGATAAATATACTTTAACAATTATATTAAAATTAATCTTTCAAGATAAACATTGTTTCGTCTGATCAAGCTTTGAACTCACAGACGAAACCCACAGATGATAGGTACAGACGAAAGAAAATTAATTTTTTAGAAATCACAATTCAACCCCCCTTCTTGTGGTTTATCTTTTACAGTTATCATCAAAATAAGGGACATATAACTGACGAGTGTAATAAAGTAAAGGACTTGATTGAAGAGCTTATCAGGTCGAGAGTTTTATCTCGTTTTGTGCAAGGAAACAACTATGAACGAGGACAAAGTTGACCATCTTGGAGAGGACGGGTCGTGGTCCCGGCCCAAGCCCACCGACGATTAGAGGAAGGCCTCATGATCGCACACAACCCGTTACTAGGCAGGATCAACCCTAGCCAAACCCAAATGATGTAAGAGAAAAAATAAATACCATAGCTAGTGCATTTGTGGGAGGATGTAGTACAAAATACGTGAGGAAGAGACATTTGAATAGTGTGAATTCGATCAATCACTTTTCAGCTCGAACCATGCCAATGATAACCTTTTCTGACAAGGACTCTAGCACCAATGACTCAGACCATGGTGACCCGATGGTGATCACGACCACCATCGCCAATTGGATGGTGAAAGATCCTAATAAATTAGGGTAGCTCGGACGTATTGTATTGGTCAGCTTTCAAGAAGCTCGACATCCCAGAATCAATGATAAAATCACATTTGGAGCTACTACTCAGATTTGCAAGAGAATGAATCTATACTAGGGGGTATGTCGACCGCTTGACCCCTTTTAGGGAAGGCAAAATGTACAGAACCTTATCAGTATGAATTAAGATATCTTCTGGTTGAGACAGACATATCTTACAATGTAATCATCAAATGAAGAACACTAAATCAACTCAACACCGTAGTCTCTACTCATCCTATGGTCATGAAGTTTTCGCCAATGGGAGTTATTATAACAGTGAAAGCAGATCTTAAAACTGCAAGGGAGTGTTACGCCCAAAGCCTCCGGTATAACCTTATTCCATGGAGTCGCACATAGCTAAGTTTGCATCGTGTTACCCCAAAAAGCCTAGCTTGGTCTTGTACTATAACAACATTGAGGAGGTTGACCTCGCCCCAAGGGCTAAGTTTCAACATGAAAGACCCACAATTGATGAAGAAACAATCCCTTTACAGGTGGCAGACACATCTTACAATGTAATCATCAGACAAAGAACCCTAAATTAGCTCAGCACCATAGTCTCTACACCTCATATGGTCATGAAGTTTCCGCCAATGGGAGTTATTGTAACAGTGGAAAGCAGATCTTAAACCGCAAGGAAGTGCTATGCCCAAAGTCTCTGGTATAACCTTATTCCATGGAGCCGCACATAGCTAAGTTTGGATCGAGCTCCCCAAGAAGCCTAGCTTCGTCTTGTATTATAACAACATTGAGGAGGTTGACCTCGCCCCAAGAGCTAAGTTTCAAGGTGAAAGACCCACGATTGATGAAGAAACAATCCTTTCACAGGTGGGGGAAGGGGGGGGAAGGAAGCCAATGCATGAAGGTCAACAAAGGTGTTAATGAGCAGTGTAAAGACACAAACTTGAAGAAGTCCTCTTAGCGAATTCCGGTCACTTTGCTTGGAGCCGCCGAACTTAATCCCCAATTTCTTTTGCCACAAGTTTGCTATATTACCCAAGCATGGCCAATATCACAAGAGAAATGTAAATTGGGCCAGGAAAGACGAGTGGCAAAATTTATCAAGGAAATAACATGTGACGTGATTGGCAAACATAAAAATTTATAAGGGAAATAACATATGTGACGTGATTAGCAAACATAATAATGATAAAAAAGGCCAACAACAAGTAGAGAATGTACACAAATTACATAGACTTAAACAAAACAAGCCAAAAAACACATATCCATTGCCCAACATAGACTTCCTTGTGACGCTCAATCTAACAAAATACCACTTAAATAATATATTTAAATTATAAAGTATTTATATATAATAGTGTCCTTACTTTTGTTTTCCTACTCATTGGATCAAAAAATGTCTGGACCTCACCGTTGGCACAGAAATGAGGCAGACTAAATACATGATTAGTAAAATGAGGAGACTCAAGGTAGATATATAGTACTCACTCTCTTGACACAGAAACAAGAGGATTGGATCCCGGCAAAATTCCAACAAGATTTAAGTCCATTTATTTAAGTCACAAAAATATTGAATTAAACCGAATCAAATTACAACCGAACAATTGATAAAGAATATAATAAAAAGCAACAATGGTTTTATTTATTACAAATAGTAATTAGTTGGTGGTACGTTGAATAGGGTGATTGAAACATCAAAGTCATCAATTATCATGTGAAACGATCCTCGATATTCTGAAATTAGTTGTTGTTGTACCATGTTTGCTTTTGAAGATATGCAATTGTGCTCTTGTCAACCTGGAGAGCTTTGGCGAGAACCTCAGGAGAAATAGGTGGATCAGCTTTAAACAAAGCACTTGCAATAGTGATAGTTCCTGGATTTTGACTGCCAAGACCAGCTATGGCGAGGGCATTGCCATATCCGACATTCAATTGGAAATGAACTTGACCAATTGGGAAGACAAAGACATCACCCTTGTTGAGGACTTTGGTAAAGAGACGATTTCCATCTTGATTGGAGGACACAAATCCAACATAGAGAGTTCCCTCAAGGACAATAAGGATCTCTGAGGCACGAGGGTGAGTGTGGGGAGGGTTCAAACCCTTTGGTGCAAAATCTATGCGAGCCAAAGATATCCCCAGCGTGTTTAGTCCTGCTAGTTTATCAACAGCCACTGCAGTCACTTGTGCTTTCCATGCGTTGTTTGTATCCCCGGCTTCGACGTGAGTAAAGAAATCTTCAGCTTTCACAAGCTTAGGGTCTTTGCAAAATTTCCCGTTCACAAACACTACATATTACAAGCCAAAAGTTTTTAACTAATAGAAGGCAAAAATGAATTACAATATATTATGCAAATAAACTTAGTTAAAATTTGTGTTGATCAATGTTTATACATACCACCATTGGTTTCATTGACAGCCACACAGAAATCTTGGAGAGGACTAGGGTCATAGGCAGAGACAACTGAGGATGTCAAAGCCAAGATGGCAACAACAAAGTATACTGCTTTCATTTTCTTTCTTCTTAGAGCTACACTTGAATGATGTTCCTATTTGTAATTGCTTTAGATTATTGGATATTTTGATTGATGTGAATCACGCTATTTATAAGGATGAAGCATTGAATTGGTTTATAATTTAATTTTACCGTAATTAATTTTTTATTTGGCGAGGATCAATTCCTTAACAACTACGTACATGCGTGTGCTTGATCAAAGAGTAGACTAAGGAAATTGTGCATATGAAAAAGAAAAAGCAATTGTTTCGGTAGACTTTGTATCTCATCCTGTAATATTATTTTATTATGCGACGATCATTAACTGAATCAAAGTTCATTGTAGACTTAGTCTCAACTTTTCGGACTTAAATAAGTATTTAAAATCTTACTTCTTTTCCTAACTCATTTCTGATTGGCTTGCTGTTAGTGTTCCATGTTTAAACATTTTTATCAATCTTTGGTGTGACATAAATTTTTTTTTTGAGGGATTGTGTCGTAGTCCAACCATTACTAATATGTATTTACCACGACCAATTAAAATTAGAGACCATTTCTGATTGCTTGCTCCTGTCAACCTATTTAGATCAAAGACTCCGGCCGATTGCAACACAAATTGCAACACTGTTTTAATGTGACTTGTTTTCGTACACTACAAATATATTTCTCAAAGATAGGACAGCAGACATACTAATCGGGTAAGCGGGGTAGGGTTTGACTTTGCCGACCCTTTCCTGTAGAAGTTGGAGTGGATCAAGTTAATTTTAAAAACTTACATTTATACTTTGAAAATTGTTTCCTTCCCATTAATTTTTATCAATTTGGATAAATTTATAAATAATTTTTTTTAAAAAAATATAGATCAAAATAAATTATATATTAAGCTATTAAATATAATTATATTTAAAGTTAAACAATAAATAATAAGCCATAAACAAATTAAACTAAAAAATTAACAAATAAATTATAATTTTCATAATATAGATAATTAATACTAATATATTATTTAATTATAATAATAAAAATGACTTAAATATCAAAATAAAGGTTTAATTAATTTTAAGATAATATTATTTTAGAAAGTTTCCCTTGTACTCCAGGTAGTTTGTAAGTAGTTATTTTGATTTAAGTTATCCATATTTTTTCTCCTTTTTTCTCTCCTGTTAACGACGGCCTAAATTAAACTGGAAAAAAATTGTAAACTAAAGAAAGTAAAATATCAATAAGTTATAAGAACGAAAAGTAAAAGTTTCTAAGATTACTAGGACTAAAAATGTAATTAAGCTTTCAATTAAAAGCGACAAAGTTGTCAACATATACTATTAAATATTTAATGTATTTGTTATTTTATTTAATTATTATTTAAAAAATAAATTTAAGATTAAAAATATTTACGAAAATTCTTTTTTAATTGCTGTTATTCATAAAATATATTTTAAAATAACATATTAAAAGATTAAATGGTTTTTTTTTCATGCATGATACAATATGTTTATTGAATTACACGCCAATAAAATAATCACTAGTAAGTACTATTTTTAATGTAATTCTTTTAGTGTTACTTTCTCCGATAAAAAAAAATGTAATGATAACAATATACTAATTGCACATATGATTATGAGAGTTAAAAATACTATAACGTTAAATTAGATAAGAATTGAAAATTAAGTAAGACATAATATTCCTTTTCTAGTGAAAACTTAGATGTTGAGGCAATGGCGGCAGTCCATCGATGAATTGAGAAATAGACCGGGGGCTCTATTTCAATGAAGAAGCCAAGTAGGTAGGCTATGTTTTACTATTTTTCCGGGAGATGCATAACTTTTTCTGGTTTTCTCATGCTTCATTTTCTTAAATGCCTTTGATTTCTTTCTTTGTATCCCGTAAAATAAAAATAATATATGTCATTAAAAATTCCCAAAAGCTACAAGAAAGTTAAGACTACAACCGCTGTTTACCCAATAGTAGAACGCCTTCTTAATTTCTTGAAATGTCACGTAACGAAGATGCTCTCTCTTTCCTCTTCTCTATATGCATTTCTCCCTTGTTTAGAAATTGCGTATCAAAGGTTGTTTATAGGCATACTATACCTGCCATGACCTTCGATAATATCGGAGCCACTCCCTCTCAGCACCTAAGAGTATACTTAAAGGATGTTACTCATTGATAAATAACATATAAATATTTTGGTCTAGATTTTTTCATAATTATTGATTTGCATGAGAACCCCACCAATCCTTACAAGCTTACGGAGGAATAGAGCCCAGCTCGGAAAGAGGAAGTCTGCCCCTCCATTGCCCTTACACATGTTGTAGAGTTAGTCCGAACATTTAGCATTCATTGTGGGCCGGTAAACTTCCCCACGATCATCATGTTATATGGTCTAAACTCGAAGCAAGTCTACATTAATATCTCGAATGATAGATCCATCTTTGTTGGACGCACTTAAGATCTATATTGATTTAGCAATAACCGAGGTCAAACAACAGATAGATAGAAAAATGGAAATGATGCGAACTCAACACATGCAGATATACAGGCCCTACACAACCAGCATCATGGTGAATTTCAAACATATCAGGTGGAGATACAAGCCTTAAGACAATAGGTCTTCACCATCCAACAAGATCAGGTTCCACCCCATTTTGCACACCAACCTCAGCCCACTGATTGGAGGCTGAGTCATGTCTGGTTCATTAAGAGACTCAACAAGAATGACATTGCTCTTCCTGGTCCCAACATCAAACTTCAAGGCAACCCCATCCAAGCGAGTGCTCCCAGACTCACGAGACCCATCCATGCCCTCAACATTGCCCTTTAACACATTACAACCATCCCAACCACCCATTGGAATTCAATGGATGTCAAGTTTTCACCCTTTCGTAGTAGAAATAATGCAAACTCGGCTACTAGACAACTAGAAGTGATCGAGTTTCGATAAATACAAGGGTACCTTGGATCCAAATTACCCATGTTAAGGCTTACCTTACTCAGGCACAATTGATCATGGAAGACCTCAGGATACACCTTCGGCTCTTCCCTACCACCTTTGTTAGATCAAGATGATTAACGTCTTAAGTTTTTGATTAATTACAGAACAGGTGGAACATATCGGACTGAAGCATTGCAAGCCAAAGTCAGACTGAACAAGTACAGACGGAAGGTGATCCTTCAAAGTTCATTTATGATCAAATCATTCGTCTGTCCCAAAGCCATGTCATCAGACGAAAGTATAAGACGATATGCTTTAGACGAAGTCTTCAGAAGAAGCTCAAAGACGTTATTCAAGACTGAAGATTGTGAAATGTATTGTCTATCAAGAAAGTGAAGTTCAGACAGAGTAAAACGTGCCAATTTCAAAATCCAGCTGTTACTCTCACAAGTTTCCAAAATCAATATAGGGACTCGAGATAACCTTTTCAACACGAAAAGGTAACATCCTTTTTGATGACGTCTTTGTACAAGTCAGAAAAAAGGTTTTGAGCGCCACCAAATCCGATGTGCAAAACATCTCTTCATTGATTGCACTCTGACACCTTTTGAAGACTTTTGCTTGGAAAGCTCAACGGTACTCTTCATGTTTCTAACGGATCTTTGAAGTCTTTCTTATATAAGGACTTCACCTACTCAAGATCAAGTTGGCGAACACGTTATAATTTCTATCTTATTGTAATTTCTCTCACTTATCATTTGAACTTCATTGTATACCCCTTTCTGTGAAGATGAACTCTCTTTCTTTGAAAATCCTTTGAAAATTGACTTTTGTGGTGCTTTAGCCTGAGGGGGTTGTGTCTCAAAGAATACCTCTGTTTTAGCCCGAGGAGGCTGGGTTTCAAAGAATACCTTATTGTTTAGTCTGGGAAGGCTGTGGCCAAAGAATATCTTGTATTAGCCAGAAGTGGCGGGGTGCAAATAATACTTGTAACCTTTTCACGCTTGATAGTGAAAACTCAGTGGTTGCTGGGTAACTGGATGTAGTCTTGAATAGACGAACCAGTATAAAATACTTGTGTTCTTTTTTCATTACTTGTTAACTAACGGGATAATCAAATTTAAATGTCTGTCATTAAAATCAGCTTTTGAAGAAGAACAAAGTTTCGTCTGACTGCTTTTTAACCAACAGACGAAAGGAATAAATTTTTAATTAACACAATTCAACCCCCTTCTTGTATTTTGTCTTTTATAACCCTAAAGGGCCTCGCCTTGGAATGGTACTATGCATTGCCACCCCTTTATATAGATTCATTTGACACGTTGTGCGCCAGTTTTTTAGCCCAGTTTGTTGATTGCAAATCCATAGCAATTGATTGGGCTTATTAGCAACAAATTGTTCAAAATGATTGAAAACCCTTACGACATTTCATAACCAAGTTTGTTAAAGCCACCATGACGATACCCGATCTCCATCCAACTATAGTAATGCATTTAATCATAATCGGGTTACGATTAAGGTCATTCTTGGATTTTGTATATGTCGACCCTTCAACTAATATAGGTGATCTTAGGGTGAGGGCAGCCCAATACATCAATATTGAGGAAAATGTCGAGGCTATGAAGAAAACAAAAGAGCAAGAAACTTATCTGCGAAGGAATTTCCCTGCAACTCTGGCAGTTATAGAAAACAACGAGTAGGTAAGTATGAGGCTTACACACTTCTAAACGCGACTCGAGAAACAATTTTGACAAAGACATATAATCTCGAGTTCTTCCAATTCCAACCTCCCAAACATTCACCACCTAATGTCGATCAAACAAAAAGGTATGCATATCATCAGAATCAGAGCCACACTACAAAGGAGTGTCAATAGGTACGTGACATTATTGAAGAGTTAATCTCGTCAGGAGCTTTGCATCTTTTCGTGTAGGATACTCGACATGATCCAAATCGAGGCTGAGGGAGCTATAGAGGAAGAGGTCGAGGTCAATACGTACCACCTCAAGGAGGCATTAGAGGCCGACCTTACCAACTACACGACCACCAAGAAAGTTAGAGCGGTGACCATGCGGACCAAAGGTAGGAGAATCCTGACTAAGTACGGGGAACTATTAATACTATCGCGGGAGGCTTCGCTGGCATTAGAAGCAAAAAATCGGCCAAGAAACGACACTTGAGAAATGTGAGAATTTTCAATGCAGTGAATTCACTCCCTCAGAAAACCCTTCCCCTAATAACCTTAACATTGAGTACTTTTGCATTAACGATCCTGAACCATGACGACCTCGTAGTTATAACAACCACCATTTCGAATTGGTGGGTTCGAAAAATTCAAATTGATAAGGAGAGTTCAGCTCATGTACTTTATTGGTCGACTGTCAAGAAGCTCGACTTACCATAATGCATGGTCAAGTCGTACCTAGAACCTGTAATCAGCTTCATGGGGAAAGAGTACACACAAGGATATACATTGACCTACTCACAACCTTTGGCACATGTTAGACATATTGAACAATTATTGTTAGATACATTCGATCGACGCCAGATACTTCTTACAACATTCTCATTGCGCGGCAAAAATTTAATCAACTCGATGTTATTGCATCCACCCCACACTTAGCCAGGAAATTTTAGTGGACAACTACACAATCATCGCAACCAAAGTCGATCCAAAGACGACAAGGGAATGCTATACACAGAGCTTGGGGACCGCCCTATACTCAGTTTCAATCTCTTGCATTTCCCCCTAGGGATGTGAAACTCGAACTCTCTTTTAAGCCAAGATCGACATTCCTATGCAATAATATGAAATTGTACCCGATGACGAGACAGGAAGAGCTCGGCCATGAAGGGCGTGAAGATGAGCTAGGCTCTGGAGTTGAACGAAACCCACACTTTGAATCCTAAGAAGGGCTCAACCAAAGTGACACCATAGCCCAGGTAGGTGAACTCGACCAAAGGGAAATGATGACAAACCCGACTAAAACTCACTCAGCGTTGAGCTCGAGTCAGTGGTAGATATGGATCCATATGCTGAATTCGAAGAAGACCGCTCTTCCTTTGACGAATCAATGTAACAGGTAAAGCTCGACCCATAGAAATATTAGTACACCCGAATGGGTCAATCTTGAGCTTAGAACTTATGATTGAAATCAAACTAGTTCTTCGAGTTAATGTCGATTTATTTGTATGGAGCCCCACAAATTGGGCATCCTACCTCAAGTTCGGCCAGTGGCGCAGAAGAAATGTAAACTCAGCAAAGAAAGACAGACGATAGTACAACATGAAGTTAACATATTTCTTCAGGCCGAGTTTACTTGAGAGATCATTTACACCATGTGGCTTGCCGATGTAATTATGGTCAAAAAGGCAAACGAGAACAAAACACATGTAAGGACTATACTAACCAAAACAAAGCGTGCTCCAAAGATACATTGACCATTAGTTGATAATACATTAGGATATGAGTTATTGATTTTTGTGGATGCTTATTTGAAGTATAATTAGATTAGGATGTGTCACCTTGACGAGACAGAAACATACTTTATGACCACATCGTCAAACTATTGCTACAAAGTAATGTCTTTTCAACTCGAGAATGTGAGGGCGACCTACCAAAGGTTGATAAACAAAATCTTCCGAGATCTAATTGGTAAAAGAATGGAGGTATACGCATAGATATGGCTGTCAAATTGAGTTTGACCTCAGAACATTTGAGACATTTGGAAGATGTGGTTGCCAGGTACAGAGACACAACCTCTGCCTAAACCCAGAGAAGTGCAAATTTGGAGTGGGTGGGGTAAGTATCTAAGTTTTATGATCACACAAATTGAAGTCAATCCTGAGAAATGCAAAAAATTCTTAATACGAGAGGTCCAGGCAACCTCAAGGAATTGCGACACCTCAATGGACGAGGCTCCTCCCAAGACCGACCGAGAAGAACTTCCCGCTTTTTAAACTTTTTATGTGGACTAAACGTTATGAGTGGACAAATTAATGCGAGGAGGCTTTTCTGAGCTTGAACAATCAGACTAGACTGAATATGAGGCCTTGATAGCCTAGCTTCGCATAGCACATGAGATGGGGTAAAATAATTGCGCTGTCTTTGTGGACATTCTACTCGTTGCCATATCTTGGCGTTGTGATATCGTTCTTTGTCATTCTCAGACTTTGTTATTGGTGTTGAAACCCTTTCTTCAACGTTGTCATTTGTTCTTCCTCTCATTGCCCCGTGCCTTCTTTAGTTTTATGTTTCCTTGCGGGTTATCGTCACCTCTGTTATTATCTTCATCGTCGTTGCATCTGTATAGACGTCAGTGTTTGGTTGATGTGTTTCTACATTTGTGTTTGATGATGTGTTTTTGCATGTGTTGAGTTAACTTCCACAGTTAAAAATCCGCATTCAACTTTATTTATTTTATTTATATTACTGATTTAAGTAAGATTGTGTTCATTTTAATTTTAAAAACTACTTTTCACTAAAGTAACAATATATGTAATTGAAAATTGAATCATGTTTTCTTAATTAATTAGTCAAGTATTCTAATTAGTATTTAATTTTTTGACCTATAAAATTATTATAAAACAATTTTAATTAACTAGAATTTGGGAAAAGAAAAGGCATTCAACACAAGAAAGGGCATTCACTCTTCAAACCTTTTTCTTTTAGATTCAACTCTTTATTTTTAATTCCTAATTTATAAATGGGGAAAAACTTAAAAATAAAAGTAGATGAGTCCATGTTTTATCATATTTCATTGTATTCCATTATTATGTCCCGAATCCTCTATCATTAGTCTAAACATACTGGACAACCAAATCCCAAAGCTCAACTCCACCTAGCAAAAGCTAGGTTATTTTATAAACTCACGTTGTATTAAACCAAATCAAATAACAAACAGAAAAATTGTAATGGTATGTAAAAATAACCCACGTACATTTTACTTAATACAAATAATAATTAGTTAGAGGTCTCTTGCATGGGGTCATTAAAAAGTCTACGTCATCCATTATCTATTAGTTGTTGTTGTACCATGCTTGCTTTTGAAGATAATCAATTGTGCTCTTGTCGACCTGCAAAGCTTTGGCGAGAACCTCGTCAGAAATAGGTGGATCAGCTTTAAACAAAGCACTGGCAATAGTGATAGTTCCTGGATTTTGACTGCCAAGACCAGCTATGGCGACAGCATTGCCATATCCGACATTCAATTGGAAATGAACTTGACCAATTGGGAAGACAAAGACATCACCCTTGTTGAGGACTTTGGTAAAGAGACGATTTCCATCTTGATTGGAGGACACAAATCCAACATAGAGAGTTCCCTCAAGGACAATAAGGATCTCTGAGGCACGAGGGTGAGTGTGGGGAGGGTTCAAACCCTTTGGTGCAAAATCTATGCGAGCCAAAGATATCCCCAGCGTGTTTAGTCCTGCTAGTTTATCAACAGCCACTGCACTCACTTGTGCTTTCCATTGGTTGTTTGTATTCCCGGGTTCCACGTGAGCAAAGAAATCTTCAGCTTTTACCTGCGCAGGGTCTTTGCAAAATTTCCCGTTGACAAACACTACAGATTACAAGCCAAAGTTTTAAACTATTAGGAGGCAAAAATGGATTACGATATATAATATTCACAAAGATCTATATATATTATGCAAACAAGCTTAGTTTAAATTTGTGTTGATCAACGTTTATACATACCACCATTGGTTTCATTGACAGCCACACAGAAATCTTGGAGAGGACTAGGGTCATAGGCAGAGACAACAGAGGATGTCAAAGCCAAGATGGCAACAACAAAGTATACTGCTTTCATTTTCTTTCTTCTTAGAGCTACACTTGAATGATGTTCCTATTTGTAATTGCTTTAGATTATTGGATATTTTGATTGATGTGAATCATACTATTTATAAGGATGAAGCATTGAATTGGTTTGCAGTTTAATTTTACCGTAATTAATTTTTTATTTGGCGAGGAACAATTCCTTAACAACTACGGGCATGCGTTCTGGATCAAAGAGTTGACTAAGGAGATTAATTGTCCATATGAAAAAGAAAAAACAATTGTTTTGGTATTACTTCGTCCACTTGCCTTTACCCATTCCTGTAATATTATTTTATAATGCGACGCTCATTAAATGAATCAAAGTTCAATTTAGACTTTGTCTCAATTTTACAGACTTGATGAAATAAGTATTTAAATTCTTCATTCTTTTCCTAACTCATCTCTGATTGGCTTCTTGTCTACTCGATATCAAATAGTTAATTATAATAATAATTATTTAAATATTTAAATAGATATTTAATTTATATTTTGGTTCACATTGTTTTAGAGTGTTTCCCTTTTCGTCCATGTAGATTGTAAGTAGTTATTTTAGTTCATGTAATTTATGTGTTTTCTTCTTCGGTCTCGGTTATTAACGACGTTATTAAAATTTTAATGTGGATCTTTAGAAAATGTTTAAATTATAAAAAAAATCAATCTGATTTTCCAGAAAATCTCTAAGACGTAGCATAATGGTTAAGTCATGTTTACCACCTTCGACCAAGTCTTTCTTATAAATTGGTCAAGTAGTTTAGAGAAGTTTGATGGTTAGTTTAGAGGGATATAATGTCTTTTTTGTGTAACTGATCTAGTAGGTCACCTTTAATTGTCAGTCAATGAGGTTATAAATAGGTTTACAGTCTCTTGGTATATATACTTTTGATTCTTTTTACATTAATTGTATAGGATTTTCTGTATATTGAGCTAGTAGCTCATCTTTTCCTGTAAATTGGTTAAGTCAATAAACTTGTGTAATACTCGTAACAGCCAAACCAACATCCACAGTATTAATACAAAGTTCAAACAGTTCACATTCCCACAATACAAACCAATAATCCTCCATCAAATCCCCGAAAATAATGATTTATTTTTAGAAATCAATTATTTATTTTAAACTTATCATGTATCTTATTTCATTTTACATCTTTTAATTGAAAAGTGTTTATCTCTTAAATAATATTTAATTTAAAAATATTGTATTAAAAAAATTATTTTAAAATTATCATTAAACATGTTAATATAAAATGACATTTTTTTAAAATAAGTTACACAACTAGTAAAAAATTCATTTAAATTATAACGTAATAGGAATATTTAAAGTTGATGAGTTAACTCAATGATACAGATAAATTATAACATTAATTTCTAATATACGCATGTAATTAATTACAGAAAAACATCGAGGCTTAGGGAATGTATATTTGAATTAAGGTTATAATTAAAAAAAATTCGATTTTAAATATTTCCTAAAACATATAATATTCGTCTAATAAGATTTTTTTGAAAATAAAGGTTTATGATTCCGATCTTGCAATTTATATTAAATTTATATAATAAGATTTTATAAGATTTAAAAACACTATAAATTTATAAGATGATTTGGAAATTAAGCACGGACACATCACCATCGTTATCTAGGTACGACCATTTGGCGTCTACCGTGAGGCCAATAAAATCCCCACAGCTGCAAGGTTAATGGTAACTACACGAAGTAGCTTATTGATATCCCAGATGGACCCCTCAATCCTGAACGACGTCCTCCAGTCTCACATTGACACCGCTATGAACGGTGTTTGACACCACATTAGAGAAGAGATAGCAACTCTTTGAAACCGACACCGGAGGAGTTGCAGATTTTACAAGAACAACATCAAGTCGAGATGCAAACTCTTCGTGAACACATCTCCACCAGACATTATGACCACACACCTCCTCAGTCCAACCACCCACCTCCGCAGTCCAACCACCCCCTCCTCATTCCAACTAACAACCCACCCACTAGGCTAACCAAGAAGCCGACTCTTGCCAAGGCCAACCTGAACCCCACAGTGCCCAACCCATTCCCGTCGGCGGACCCACCCTCGCAGGCGGACCTCACCTTCGCGATACGTAGCCCAATGCGGGTTCTCACACGCAAGAAGCCCATCCTTGCCCTTAACAACTCCCCTTCAACGCACTCCCTTCGATTCCTCAACTACAAGTTGCGACCTAGCACATATCGAGGTTCCATCCCTTCGTAACCGAGATCATGCCGACACGATTGTCAGACAACTAGCAGTGGCCTACATTTGACAAATATAACAGAACTACAGACCCAATAGCCTGTGAAGGCATACATGACACAGACTAACTTGATTACCGACAACTCCTGGATTCATTGTCGCCGGTTTCCCACCACTCTGAAAGGCCTTGCATTAGAGTGGTATTACGCCCTGCCGACCTAATCCATTGACTCCTCTGACACCCTATGCATCCGATTCCAAGCCTGATTTGCTGATTGCAAACCCATTGCCACTAACTCTGCCTCCCTTCAACACATCGTTCAAGGTGAAGGAGAAAGCCTTCGCCACTTCATGGCTCCCTTTGCCAAGGCCACCATGACCATCCCTGATCTCTATCCAGTCGTAGCTATGCATGCCATCAAAGTGAGTCTCTAACCCAGCTCTTTTTTTTACTCCCTCTATGTCGAACCCCCCACCAACATGGACGAGATCCAGGCCAGGGCGGCCTGGCATATTAGCATAGAGGAAAATGCAACCGCTCGGAAGCGATTCGCTGATCCGGTAGCCCAACCACCAAGTTCGGCTACCACCAACACCACTAATACCAAGAGGCAACAGGTAGGCTGATGCTCAACTTATACCCCTCTGACTGCGACCCGTGAAACAATGTTACGGAAGGCACACAACCTAGAGTTGGTCCGTTTCCCAACTCTAAAATGCTCCCCACCCAATGTTGATCCCACCAAATCATTTCTCTACCACCAGAACCACAAACACACTACCGAAGAATGCCAACAAGTTTGAGACATCCTTGAAGAACTAGTTCGGTTAGGCACTCTACAGAAATTCGTACGAGAGAACACCCATAATCAAGATCGGAACTGCAACGGCTATCGCGGGAAAACTCACAAAAATCGGCCTTGGGAGAGGGATAGCAACAGTCGGCGCCATGGTCATTACGAGTCTGGCCCTAAGAATGATAGGCACAAAGAGACACCAAAACGTCAAAACCCCCGACCGAGTTGTGGCACCATTAACACCATAGCGGGAGGGTTAGCTGGAGGCAGGTGCACGTGCCACGTTAATACAGTTAGCTTTGTCCCCGTGAGGAGCTTTCCACCCATCACCTTCACTGATGACGACTTCAATGCCTATGGACTCGAACACAACGACTCGGTGGTCATCACGGCCACAATAGCCAACTGGAGAGTATGGAAGGTGCTAATTGACTAGGGAGGGCTTCACAGGAGAAAGGGTACATACACGCAGATTTTTGGACTTATTGACCACTTTCGGCATAGGTGAGGCATGCAGGACAATACAGGTTCGCTACATACTGGTAAACACGGACACTTCCTACATACATTGGACCAGTTCGACGCTATTGTGTAAACGCTACATTTAGCTATGAAATTTCCAGGGAGAATAACAAAATTATCACAGTTAAGGTCGATTCACGGACAACGCGGGAGTGTTACGCTAGAAGTCTATGAACCATCCCTTACTCTGTCTCTATCCTAGCCACAAGTGGCGGTGTCCCAAGACAATGCAACAATGTTGAAACAGTGGAGTTCACCCCGTTGAATCCGTCCATAGACCTTACCACCCAGTTGGCCTACTCTACTACTCGCCCAGGCCGACCTTCCCTTTCCGCCCAACCGACCCCTTCTACTACTCGCCTAGGCCGGCCCTCCCTTTCCACCCAGCCAGGTCGGCCCTCACTTTCTACCCAGCCGACCCCATCTCCTACCCACCAGGTTGACCACCCTCGTCCCGTCACCTAATCCGCCCATGCCGGACAAGCACGTCCAACCACCCCGCCAGCCCAAATAATAGCTCCTATAGGCATTCCACTCCCAACCGAGGATATGTTAGATATAGACCCAGAGTCGAGTTCAGTAATGATCGACCTACCAATATCACAAAAGAAACATAAGTTGAGCGAGGAAAGACGGGTGACGGTAGAACATGATGTTCAAAAGTTGAGGGAGGCAAAATTTATTAGGGAAATAACATATGTGACGTGGTTGGCAAACGTAGTAACTGTGAAAAGGGCCAATGATAAGTAGTGAATGTGCACGTAGGCTTAAACAAAACATGCCAAAAAACACATTTATTTCCCAGCATAGACCGCCTTGTGACACTCAATATAACAAAATACCACTTGTTCTCGTTGCATTTTGAGGTGGTCCGAGCTCAGCTCGGCCCTGAGAAATCTGGTGGCGTGAAGGGTTGGAACCCTCGTTGATTTGTATGGGTATTTAGGTTTTATTTTGGGTGTCAAATTTGAATCCTCTATCAGTATTTATATGGATCATAATTAGGGTTCCATATTCGTGGATTTCATGGGGAAGATTGTTTCAGGCCCAATAATCCTGATATATCAGGGAAAAGATATATGTCCAGATTTGTCTAGATATGTTCCGTTTATGTCAAGCTCGGCCCGGTCAGTGAGGTAAGCCCGGGATTCAATGGGGATGAGCTCGGTGCTCATCCTCAGCTCGGTACATCAGCCCCTTAAGCTCAGGCCAAGCGATTAATTGGCGTGAGTTTAAGTCATGAGCTCGGTTTTCCGATGTCAAATGGCGGGAAATTATCGAAACAGTTGGTATTCCCTCATTTATTATTTTTTAATTTTTCATTTAAATTTTATGTTAAGTGGGATAATGGGCCGTTAAGGGGCTTTGTGATTACCACTTTTTAGTAACTGTCCTCCTCTAACGGCTCTTTTTCTTCTTTAAATACCCTTTGCATTTTCGGTTTGCCATTTTTGCTCTCTCGCTTCTCCTTTGTTGCCTTGTCCATTTCTCTCTCTCTGTCTTAGTTCCCTTTCTTGTTCTCAAAAACCGTCGTTACCTTGCTTCTCCGGGTGCCCTTTCGTATTCGTTGTCCTCTTCTATGCGTCTTTAGGGTTCGGTTTGTGCGGCGCGCTTGTCTCCTATATTCTTGTCATCTTTTCTCGTGTCAACACCATCCTAGGTATGTCTTCTTGACACTCCTCTGCTACTCGTAGTATAGAGAGCATGGTTACCCGTACGGCCTCGGTTCTGAGCCCGAATTGGAGGAGGTTTCTACCTCCTCCAGTGAGGGGTCTACAGCGGAGGCCGATTCTAAGCCTAGCCCCGCCTCTGCTGCTACCGAGGCCCTCCCTGTTAGGGCCGAGGTAAGATCCATTGAGTGCGCCGTGGAGGCCACTATAGCCACCAAGGTCCCCCCCCCGTTGGGGGCCGAGGTGAGGTCTGTTGATTGCGTCGTGGAGGCATCCGGCGATGGAGGTGCTCCTCATGGTTCGGCCGAGGAGGGGATAGCGAGGGAGACTTGTAAAGGGACGCGATGTCTCCTTTAGCTCAGTAGTTGCCGAGTTCGATAACAAGCATAGATGTGAATGTTGAAATTCTCCTTTATTGAATATTAATGTGGTGTCTCGTTAAAACCTTTCCTGGAAAAACCCTCCTTAGGGAAAAACCCGAGCTTAGGATAAAGAATACACCTCTATTACAAATCGAAAACATAAAAAATTGTTTAAACTTTATTGAATTGAATACTAAATTAAAAGGAATACGCTAACTGAAATAGGCCTTCAGATGACTGGCGTTGCAAGTTCTTGGGATTAGACGTCCTCCCATTTCCTGTAACTTGTAAGAGCCATTCTGATGGTTCTCGAGGACGCGGAAGGGGTCGTCCCAGTTGGCGGCGAGCTTGCCATGAGCTCGGTCTCGTCTAGCCTCCCCGGTCTTTCTCCAGACGAGGTCTCCTGGGATGAAAGATCATTCCCGGACTCGGGAATTATAGCGACGCGCTGCTCACAGCTTCATGGCCAACTCCCTTACTCGCGCTTCTTCTCGGACTTCTTCAATAAGATCGAGCTCCTCCCTGAGGGCAGCCTCGTTAGTTGAGGCTGTGTAGGTCAGCCTCCTCCACAGGGTTCGCCGACTTTCACTGGTATCATGGCATCAAACCCATAAGTGAGGCAAAATGGTGTTTCGTTGGTTGAGGATTGAGGCGTGCAGTGGTATCCCCATAGTACACTTGGCATTTCCTCAGCCCAATCCCCTTTTACTTTGCCGAGCTTCTTTTTCAACTCATTGAGGATAATTTTATTGGCTACTTCAGCTTGTCCATTTGTTTGGGGGTGCTCCACTGATGATGTCCTATGTTGAATGCCGAGTTGAGATAGGAATGTGTCGAAGGTGGCATCTGTGAACTGCCTCCCATTGTTAGTGATCAGGCCCTGGGGTATGCCATGTCGGTAAATGATATGTCTCCACACAAATTTCTGAACTTGTTTGGTTGATATCGTGGCTACTGGTTCGGCCTCGATCCATTTTGTTAAGTAGTTGATGGCCACAAGTAAGAACTTGGTCTGCCTCTGTGCTGGTGGGAATGAGCCGAGGATATCCATTCCACATAAGGCGAATGGCCAAGGTGATGAAATGAGCTGGAGCTCGGTCGAAGGTGCGGCTGGCAACGAACTGTGTTCTTGACAGCTTTTACAGCTCCTAACTTAGTCTTTGGCATCCTTCTTCATTGTGGGCCAGTAGTACCCAGCTCGGACTAATCGGGCCGCCATGTTTTCGGCCCTTGAGTGCATGCTGCAGATGCCAGTGTGGAGCTCGTCCATCACGTATTTGCCTTGGTCTTTGGTCAAGCATTTCAGCAAAGGAGTAGAAAAGCCTCTTCGGAACAGCTCTTGATCCCGTAGTACATAGTAAGGGGCTTGACGATGTATCTTTTGGGCCTCATTCTTGTCGTTAGGCAAGGCGTTGTCTTGCAAATATAATATAAGGGGGGTCATCCACGAGCTTGGTTCTGTATTAAACGAGTAGACCTTATCCTTGTCCCAGCTAGGGGAGATGAGTACTTCCTGAATGATCGAGTGGTGTTGTCCCCCCTTGCGGGAACTCGCCAGCTTAGATAGGATATCAGCTCTATCGTTTTGTTCACGAGGGACATGGACGATCTCAAATTTAGCGAAGTGGGAAAACATGTTCTTCACTCGATGATAGTACTGTTGCAGGAGGGGCTCCTTGGCTTGAAATTCATCTCTAACCTGAGAAGTGACTAACTGGGAATCACTCAGGCATTTCAAGTGCTGGACACCCATGTCCCGAGCTAACCTGAGGCCGGCCAGCAGGGCCTCATACTCGGCTTGATTGTTAGAGGCCGCAAATGAGAAACGTATAGCTTGTTCCAAAAAGAGATTGTCGAATGACCCCAGCTCCGCTCCCCTTCTTGTTAGAAGAGCCATCAACCCTCAATGTCCAACCTAGCTCGCGCTCTCCGATCTCGGGTAACTCAGTGAGGAACTCGGCCAGGAACTAGGCTTTCATAGGACCTCGGGGTTCAAACTCTACAGCCCAGGCTGTCATGCGGCCAGCAAGGTCGGGTCGTTGCAATATCTGCCTGACCAGATAGTCCGACCTTACAATTATGTCATGGCTTCGAAAATAATGTCGTAGTCGGCAAGTAGTGAATACGAGGATGAGCACTAGCTTCTCTATAGTTTGATACCTAGTCTCCGCAGGTTGGAGTGTCCGGCTCATAAAGTACACCGACGTCTGAACTTTGTCAATTTCTTTGACCAGAACCGAGCTGATGGCGACCTCGGAAACTGCTAAGTAAATGTACAAAGGCAACTCAGGGGATAGGCTGGTCAAAGTTGGTAGGGAGGCTATTTGTGTCTTCAATTTGTCGAATGTGGAGGCACATTCATCATTCCATCCAAAGCGGGCTGAGCGTTTTAATAACGTGAACAGGGATTTGCTCTACTCAGCCAGCTTGGGCAGAAACCGAGATAGGGCGGCCAGGAGTCCATTAAGATTCTGCAAGTCTTTCAAGCAGGTCGGGCTGGGCATGTTTGTAATGGTTGTACACTTGTTCGGGTGGCCTCAATTCCTCTTTGGGAGATCATAAAACCGAGGAATTTACCCCCTCCCACGCCGAAGGCACATTTTTCCGGATTCACCCGGATTTGATGTTGGCGTATTTCTGCAAAGATTTCCCTTAGATCAGCAACGTGTTGAGCATGAGTTTTTGACTTCACCACTATGTCATCAACGTAGACCTCCATATTACGTTCGATCTGAGCACTAAAGACCTTGTCCATCAGTCGTTGGTAGGTGGCCCCTGCGTTCTTGAGGCTGAAGGGCATAACCTGGTAGCAGTAGTTGGCCGTGGCCGACATGAATGCAGTCTTCGGTTCATCGGGGGGATACATCGGTATCTGATTGTAGCCTGAGTAGGCATCCAAGAAGTTGAATGCTTCATACCTTGCTATGCTATCTACTAACCAGTCAATGCTAGGTAAGGGGTAAGTGTCCTTGGGACAGGCTTTGTTCAAGTCGGTGTAGTCCGTGCACATTCTCCATTTCCCGTTCGCCTTTTTGACCATCACAACGTTGGCTAGCCAAGTGGTGTAAATTATCTCTCGAATGAAGCAGACTTCTAGAAGCTTACCGACCTCTTTCTGAACAACAAGACAACGCTCCTCACCTAGCTTTCTTTTACGTTGCGCCACTAGCCGAGCATGAGGAAGCAGGGATAGTTTGTGGCACATGAGATTGGGATCGATACCGGACATATTGGATGGTTTCCATGCAAACAGGTCCGCATTTTCTTGCAGGGTTGATATGACTTCTTGGAGGGAGGAGGTCGGCATGGAGGTGCCGACCTTGGTTACTTGCCCTGTTTTAGGGCCGAGCTGTAGTGACTCAAAGGGCTCAGCAAATGAGGGACGTTCCTCCTCAAACTCAGCTCGAGGGTCAATATTTAATGGTTCATATGTGCTGTTGTGGACCGAACATATGTTTGAGGTAGGTCTCTTATCCTCTTTCTTGATGGAGTATGGTGTGACCTTCAGACTCCGAGCATAACATACCCGGGTCGTCTTCGGGTCGGCCTTGACTGTGACTATTTTTCCCCTTTTCTTTGGGAACTTCATGGCCATGTGTGGAGTGGACACAATGGCTCCCTACTGGTTGAGTGTTCTTCGGCCAATGATGACATTGTAGGAGGTGTCGGCGTCAATCAAAATATACCTAACCTCCACGGTTTTGTAGGCCTCGCTTCCACCGAAGGTAGTAAGTAGGTCGATATAGCCCCTGGAATGGACTCTCTCTCCCTGCAAAACCGAGCAGTGACTCGGGGTATGGCTTGATGATGGACTCAGGTAGCTCCAACTGTTTGAAAACAGACCAATATAGTACATCGGTCGAGCTCCCTTAGTCGATTAGCACTTTGCGAACCCTCCAGTTGGCTATGGTGCAAGAGATGACCATGGGGTTGGTCTGGTCGAGGTTATCTATGCTGAAGTCGGCATCAGAGAACGTGATGGATGGTAAGGTTCTCTTCTTGGGTGACCCAATGTGATTGACGTTTCTCGCGTAGCGTTTGCGGGCCGAAGATGTAGCTCCTCCCCCTACGAAGCCTCCAACAATTGTGTTGATAGTCCCTTTGACCTTATCAGGATTCTGCTCATTCTCTTTACCCCAACCTCGGTCCCTGCGTTTATATCGGCTGTCTCGGTATCCCGATCTGATTCCCGAGGTCGGGTCTTCGAGCTCGGCCCTGTGTACCTTTCGGGGTGTTTCTGCTCCTCTTGGACGAATCTTCGTAACTCACCCGATCTTATGAGACGTTCTATGAGGTCTCGTACTTGGCGGCAATCTTCTGTGGTGTGCCCAGTATTCTGGTGGTAAGCGCATTGTTTGGTCGGGTCAGCATCTGCGGGAGATTGGGAAGCTTTAAGACGGCGAACCAATTCTAACGCGCATGCTTCCCTAAAAATTTTGTCCCTGGATGCATTCAAAGGGGTGTATGAGTTGTATGAGTTGGTGTGGCGATCCCTATTTGACTTCGTCCGACGGGAGGAGGACCCCTTTTGCTTGGGTTGATGACCATGCTCTCGAGCTCGGCGCTTGGCCTCGGTGTTTTCTTCTATATTCATGAAACAGGCAGCTTGGGAACGGAGGTCGTTCATATTGATATGGGGTTCAGCGAAAAGGGAGTCCGAGAAGGGGCCAGAGTTAAGCCCGACCTGTATGGCGTGTAGTGCAACAGCGGGATGAAGGTTGGGTATAGTCTGGCAGGCCAAAGCAAAGTGGGCCATATACTCTCTGAGGGATTCTTTGTCTCCCTGTATTACATGATGAAGCGATATAGAGGTGGTGGGCGTTGGTTTGGCGTCTGCAAACCGAGCTTGGAAATGCTCAAACAGGGAGTCAAAAGAGTCCACAGACATCAGAGGGAGTGAGTAGTACCAATCGAGGGTTGTCCCCTTTAGGGTTGAGGGGAACATTCGACAAAGTACGTAGTCGTCATCAACGGTCATGGTAGCCTGGGTTCGTAGTTCCATCGTATTTATCCTGGGATGACCATCTCCAGGATTCTGGAACCCGGGCGGAGAGGATGGCTGGGGTGAATGGGTGGAGAGTCCAGACTTTACCAAGTCCATGTGTTCGGGGAGGAGGTTCGAGGTCCGTGAATGGCTGAGCCTGGGAGGGATATGGCCGGGCTGTAGAGATAGCTACGCGAATATGGGAGAGATCATGTCGGGCCGAAGAGGTAGCGACATGCACATCCTCACCTGTAGTGTGTGGGTTGCTGGGGCCAATGCGCGAATTGGACCTGTCCTCTTCTCCATGTCTTGGTTCTTCATCCCGGTTGGGAATGAGGGGGGTCCTACATGGAAGTCCTTGATTTCTTTGTCGCATGACCTAAAATTCCAGAAGATCTATTTCACGCTGACGCTGGACGGTATCCAGATTCGCCTGCGTGGTTTGCAAGGCCCTCTCAGTCTCTCGATTCTGGGCTCACAATGCTTCCACGTGAGCGTCCATCCGCTCTTGAGTCTCCGCCAACGCCACGTCCACCCGTGATTGTATGAGTTCTGCCATGGCGGGATCCATCGTGGTGTTGGAGTGACTGTGAGTGTGAACCATCTGGGTGCGATGTTTGTGGGATTAAGAATTGTCTGGGTGGTTGTGGGATGAAGAATTGTCTGGGTGGTTGTGGGATTAAGAATTATCTGGGTGGTTGTGGGATTAAGAATTATCTTGCCCCACGGTGGGCGCCAAATGTTCTCGCTGGATTTTGAGGTGGTCCGAGCTCAGCTCGGCTTTGAGAAATCCGGCGGCGTGAGGGGTTGAACCCTCGTTGATTTGTATAAGTATTTAGGTTTTATTTCGTGTATCAATTTTGAGTCCTCTATCAATATTTATAGGGATCATAATTAGAGTTCCATATTCGTGGATTTCATGGGAAGATTGCTTCAGGCCCAAGAATCCCGATATATCAGAGAAAAAATATATGTCTAGATTTGTCCAGATATGTTCCGTTTATGTCAAATTCGGCCCGGTCAGTGAGGTGAGCCCGACGTCAATGGGAATGAGCTCGATGCCCATCCTACACCACTTAAATAATATATTTAAATTATAAAGTCTTTATATATAATAGTGTCCGTACTTTCTGTTTTCCCGGGCATTGGATAAAAAAATGCCTGGACCTCACTGTTGACACAGAGACCAGAGGCAGACTAAATACATGATTAGTAAAAAGAGGATACTCGAGGTGGATATATAGTACTCACACTCTTGACACAGAAACAAGAGGATTGAATCCCAGCACAATTCCAACAAGATTAAGTCCATTTATTAAAGTCATAAATATATTGAATTAAACTGAATCAAATTACAACCGAAGAATTGGTAAGGAATGTAGAAATAAGCAACAATGGTTTTATTTATTACAAATAGTAATTATTTGGGTATATTGAATGGGGTGATTGAAACATCAAAGTAATCAATTATCAATTAATGTTAAGTGGCATGTGAAACGATCATCGATATTCTGAAATTAGTTGTTGTTGTACCATGTTTGCTTTTGAAGATAAGCAATGGTGCTCTTGTCGACTTGGAAAGCTTTGGCGAGAACCTCAGGAGAAATAGGTGGATTAGATTTAAACAAAGCACTGGCAATAGTGATAGTTCCTGGATTTTGACTGCCAAGACCAGCTATGGCGAGAGCATTGCCATATCCGACATTCAATTGGAAATGAACTTGACCAATTGGGAAGACAAAGACATCACCCTTGTTGAGGACTTTGGTAAAGAGACGATTTCCATCTTGATTGGAGGACACAAATCCAACATAGAGAGTTCCCTCAAGGACAATAAGGATCTCTGAGGCACGAGGGTGAGTGTGGGGAGGGTTCAAACCCTTTGGTGCAAAATCTATGCGAGCCAAAGATATCCCCAGCGTGTTTAGTCCTGCTAGTTTATCAACAGCCACTGCACTCACTTGTGCTTTCCATGCGTTGTTTGTATCCCCGGCTTCGACGTGAGTAAAGAAATCTTCAGCTTTCACAAGCTTAGGGTCTTTGCAAAATTTCCCGTTCACAAACACTACATATTACAAGCCAAAAGTTTTTAACTAATAGAAGGCAAAAATGGATTACAATATATTATGCAAATAAACTTAGTTAAAATTTGTGTTGATCAATGTTTATACGTACCACCATTGGTTTCATTGACAAAGATCTATATATATTATGCAAACAAGCTTAGTTAAAATTTGTGTTGATCAATGTTTATACATACCACCATTGGTTTCATTGACAGCCACACAGAAATCTTGGAGAGGACTAGGGTCATAGGCAGAGACAACTGAGGATGTCAAAGCCAAGATGGCAACAACAAAGTATACTGCTTTCATTTTCTTTCTTCTTAGAGCTACACTTGAATGATGTTCCTATTTGTAATTGCTTTAGATTATTGGATATTTTGATTGATGTGAATCACGCTATTTATAAGGATGAAGCATTGAATTGGTTTATAATTTAATTTTACCGTAATTAATTTTTTATTTGGCGAGGATCAATTCCTTAACAACTACGTACATGCGTGTGCTTGATCAAAGAGTAGACTAAGGAAATTGTGCATATGAAAAAGAAAAAGCAATTGTTTCGGTAGACTTTGTATCTCATCCTGTAATATTATTTTATTATGCGACGATCATTAACTGAATCAAAGTTCATCGTAGACTTAGTCTCAACTTTTCGGACTTAAACAAGTATTTAAAATCTTACTTCTTTTCCTAACTCATTTCTGATTGGCTTGCTGTTAGTGTTCCATGTTTAAACATTTTTATCAATCTTTGGTGTGACATAAATTTTTTTTTTTGAGGGATTGTGTCATAGTCCAACCATTACTATTATGTATTTACCACGACCAATTAAAATTAGAGACCATTTCTGATTGCTTGCTCCTGTCAACCTATTTAGATCAAAGACTCCGGCCGATTGCAACACAAATTGCAACACTGTTTTAATGTGACTTGTTTTCGTACACTACAAATATATTTCTCAAAGATAGGACAGCAGACATACTAATCGGGTAAGCGGGGTAGGGTTTGACTTTGCCGACCCTTTCCTGTAGAAGTTGGAGTGGATCAAGTTAATTTTAAAAACTTACATTTATACTTTGAAAATTGTTTCCTTCCCATTAAATTTTATCAATTCGGATAAATTTATAAATAATCTTTTTTTAAAAAATATTTATCGATACTTTTTAAATAAATTATATATAAATATATTAAATATACTATATTTAAAGTTAAACAATGAATAATAAACCATAAAAAAATTAAAACTAAAAAATTAACAATTAAATTATAATTTTCGTTATATATACAATACTAAGATTTTATTTAATTATAATAATAATAATGATTTAAATATTAAAATAAATATTTAATTAATGTTTAGATAATATTATTTTAGAAAGTTTCCTTTTTACTCCAGGTAGTTTGTAAGTAGTTATTTTGATTTAAGTAATCCATATTTTTTCTCCTTTTTTCTCTGCTGTTAACGATATTACTAAAATTTTAACCACATAAATTAAACTGGACAAAATTGTAAACTAAAGAAAGTAAAATATCAACTATAAGTTATAAGAATTAAAAGTAAAAGTTTCTAAGATTACAGGGACTAAAAATGTAATTAAACATTCAATCAAAAGTAACAAAGTTGTCAACATATACTATTAAATATTCAATGTATTTGTTATTTTATTTAATTATTATTTAAAAAATAAATATAATATAAAAATATTTATAAAAAATTATTTTTTAATTGCTTTTATTCATAAAATATTTTTTAAAATAATATATTAAAAGATTAAATGGTTTTTGTTCATACATTATACAATATGTTTATTGAGTTACGCATCAATATTACTAGCTGTAGTAAGTACTATTTTTCATGTAATTCTTTTAGAATTACTCTCTCCGATAAAGAAAATGTACTAATAGTTAACAATATACAAATTGCACACATGATGAGAGTTAAAAATATTATCACGTTAAATTAGATAAAAGTTAAAAATTAAACAAGACATAATAATCCTTCTATACAGTGAAAACTTAGATATTCAGGCACCGGCGACAGTTACTAGTTAAATAAAAATAAATAAAAATAAAAAAAAAAAAAAACCTTATCATATTAGTTAAACTGGCCTTATAATCTATCTCAGTTCAAAATCCACATTAACAATGAATGATGTTAAAAGTTAGAGTTTTTACCTCGGATTTACAACCGACATTAAAATATTTTCCATGTAATAATTAACGTTAAAGTTGACAATTTTCACATAGAATATAAATGGATATAGAATATAATTTTGGAATTAAAAAAAAAACAAGACATTTTTTTATGTTGGTTAGTATCTCAACTGACATAAAAAATGCTTTTTTTAAAAAAAATATTTTTATTATATATAATACTCATATGATAAAAATCTATAATTTAACATATTATATCACATTACAAACAACTAATTTAACATATTTCATCACATTGACAACTCTACATGGGCATTAGTAATAAGAAAATTAAGTAATGAAATGCAAACACAAGAATGAATGTGGATCTAATTTCAGTTGTCAAAATTCCTCCGTTACATCATGCTTTGTGACGTATATGCATCAAGTTATCAAATAATTATACATGCTAATTCACATCTGCAGATAAAAAAATAAAAAAAAAATTGAGTCTAATTAACCCACTCCGAGAAACGAACTCCTAAAGAATCAAGTGGATTAAATCAAACCTGCAAAATAATTCAGTAAATTCAATAAGTTTCTTCTAACAAGCTTTATTTTAACATCTACTTCTGTCACTATGGTTTGACAAATACTATTAGCTAATTTCATAGTATGTTTAATATTCCCGTTGCTTAAAAATAATCAGTGTCTAGCCAAACTTGTAGTTTTAACAGCATATGTGTAATATCTAACCTGGACAAAAGTGTGGGCGGAAGGTGTATGTTATCAATGACAACAAGACGAGGGTTATATCTTGACCCACTTGGATTTACACACGACAAGGACAAGAAGTTGAAATTCTGCACAATAAGGATAGTCATTAATGCATTAGAAAGAGTGTACAAAGGTTAATTTCTTTACAAATTTTAATAGCAAGCTTACTTGTTTTTCAAGATCATACACCAAAAATGTTGGAGCAGCCTGTGATATGTGTCGATAATGGCATTGCTTCTGAAGAATGATATTCTGACACTCCATGATCTTTTAGGAATAAATAGTTTTTTGAGTGTCATGCAGACCATTTAGGATCAAGAGATTTTGACATATTATTGGTAAGCAACTTTACTAGGCTAACAACTGCAATACGCAGCCAATCAGCCAACTCACTCACAGAATATCTGTGTATTTCTCTTTCTTCACACTTTATACGTATACATATTTCTCTCTATTCACATTTTATAACTGGTTATCTGATTGTCTGCGTATTGCAGTTGTCTACCAAAAATTTTTCATTGGTAAGTCACACAAAACAGCAGTAGAGAAGAATTTATAGGACTTACCTTCCCACTAGATGAACAAGTTAAAGTTTCTACCAAATCCAATTCAGTTGCAGAAGACATTGGAAAGAAACATTGATCAGCTTTGGGCCAAATCAAAAAACAAGGATTGAAATTAAGCTATCAAACAAGGTGAAAATGTAGAATAAAAGAAATTTACTACAGATAAGCCCAACTGGCTGGTGCCACCGGAGATAAGCTAGGCCATAATGCAAGGCCTTCGGGTAAAAGATGTTAAGAATTAGCCAAATTGATGGGAAAACTTGTAACGCATAATTTAGTCACCGGAATTAGAAATCAACATTAACAAAAGGGACATTTTGATCTTTGAGGGACCATACAATTTCCCTTTTGTTCCTTTATCATATGTTGTTGTTGCTTACAATGTCTCTTACCTAAAAAGCAAACCAATTACACTAATAAGTCTAGCACTAGCTCATAAATACCAAGTTTTTGTAGAACCATATGAATTGTAAAATTTGAAATACTCAGTGCCACAAATTCCACATCTTGTCTCCTCCCAATTTGAGAAATCTATGATTCTCTGGACATATTTAATCTACAATATGATGAGAAAACATGTAAATACATACAAAGGACTAAAAGGTACAGATATTTCACAATGCAACAAAAAAAGAGTCCCCATCCCATTTATAGACATATCCCAAAGTAGAGAAATGCAATTGAACTTTCTAGACAATAAGTACTTGCACCCTGAGCAGTGTTCCTGAGGCTAGAATAGAATCTATGGAAATATAAAAACAAAAATGACAAGTTAAAAAAAAAGTGATGAGTTATGTGGCAGAGATTCTTTATGTAGTTCTTTACTATTATGATTGGAGCCATTGTTAGAGAACATTCCAGCCATGGCATTGAGAGTTTTAGCAACCTCTTCCTTATCTTTCGTGATGGGACCAGAAACTCCTTCTATTGTGGACCAGTCATGGTTGGTTACTTATCAGTCGTCAATCCCACAACAGAGCTTCCCCTTCCACTAGTGTAAATGCCACGTGGATAGTTTGTGTATGTACTGAAGTACCTGGGATTCGTTTGTACCAGGATCACCAACAAGAAGAATATTTTATATCACGAGAAACTAACACCAGAAATTAACTTCAAAAACACAAAACGAAATCAAAAACACCCAATATAACTAGTTCTATAACCCAAAGAACTCTTCTCCTTGATCTTGACACCTCCAAGAATCAAACCTTTGAGAAATCTTTCTCAAAGAACCTTACTCTTTCCTAGAGAGACCTCTCACTTAGAGTAATCAACCCAAATCAAAACTCAGCAACAAGGATCAGTTCAAAAACACCTGAAAAGTGCAGATTCTGATCAAAGATAAGCTATGTCAATCATTCAAAACTTCAATCAAGATTGTCCTTTGATAAAACTTTTCTTGAAGAACTATGAAGTTCTTTGAAGGATATCTTGAAGAAAATATAAAATTCAGTTCGAGAGAATATGAAAGTGTTAGAGTAGTCATTTTTGTGTATTTCCAAGTTATGAAAGAATTTCAAAAGAGAGTTTATTTATAGTTGAAACCAAAAACTCATTTTAGGCAATCCAATTGACTTTCTGATGAAGGTAATTGATTATAGTAGGTTGGTAATTGATTATCCCAGAGAACAAAGCTCAATCTAAGTAATCTTAAACCATGGTAATCGATTAGCACGTGGCGGTAATCGATTATCTCGGGTACATTTCATAAATCTCACTCTATTATCCACTTTGGTAATTGATTACAGATTTTTGGTAATTTATCACTTCAGTTGGTTATCTGAAAAACTGATTTAATCTATTACCTTAGTTGGTAATTGATTACCTCATGTTTGTTTTGAAAAACATAGAGTAAAATGAATGATTTGTAGTTGAGATAGCACAAGTAGAGAGCTTAGTTGACTATGACATTTCAAACTATAACAAGTACATATACAAGCCTAAGCTAAACATCCAATACATGGAAAACTCTTAATACAATCCATCTAAGAAAACCAAAAATAACATAATATCAAAATCAAAACAATAAGAAAGAAACTTCAAACATCTTCAAGCTTTAAGTCCAACAAAAGTGACACATGTATAGCTTCCCAAACTCCAAACAGAACACATTTTTTGGTTAAAGTACTAAGTCATAACTATTGATCTTAGAACCTAGGAAATAAATTTTAACAAGTTCATAAGAATTGGTACCAAGTCAAAATACAACTTTTAAACAACACTCTAATAAAGAATTGGTACAATACTCGATGAATCTTTGACCATCTAACCTCCTCCAAGAGACCCACAGATACATGAAGCCTTGCATTAACAAATATCTGGAATCATTACACAAATAATTATAATCTTTGGATTTTATGACTAAAGCAAAATCTTTGAAGTTTGATACTCTCTAAATAATTATTTTCATCTTTAATTACCTCTTTTTAAAAAATATCAACGCTATGGAGTTTTAGATATTTGAATTAGATATGCTACCCATTGCTTTCGAATAGTTTCAATATCATCTCTTTGTAGTTGGTCAACACTTTGAAGCATCTAGAACATTTAATGAAAATGTATTAAATAATAATTTTCTTATAGAAACCATTTTCTTAATAATTATGTGAATATATTATTATATATATTATCTAAAGTCAAGATTTCATGACATGACAGTCATAATGACCTTAATCCAATACATGACATAATAGCAACATTTATGAGTCAACTTGTTAATTACACTATATTGATAAGATTCAATTTGATAACATTATTAACTTTGTCAATTGAGGATAATGTTTAAATATAAATTGCATATCTTGGGAATAATAAATTTGGTATTATTTTCTCCTTAATGACCTTTTCCAATCAAAATATTTATATCAGTCATGATCCTAACAAGATTAAAAGTTATTACACAGTAATAACATGATTCTTTTAGAAAAAATTATATTTGAAGACATTTTAAACTTACTATTATAATAATGTCATCATCTCAGTAGAAGGCTTATGGTATAAAAATGAAAATCAAACCTTAAGAATAAAGGCTATAAGTTATCAATGAGACCTGTAATGTAAGAAATAGTTAATAACATTATAGTTAATATATTAAAAGTATGACATAGGAATATCAACTAACCTAGAAATGTATGGAGCTAAAGATACTTGCTTTCGTGATTCACTTAGCCAGCATGTATGGCTGAATTGATGTTTTGTGATTGTCAACTTTTTGTATGAACTAAGGATCAAGAAATCAATATATTTGTGACGTCCCTTAGTTTATGCTCAATAAGTGCTAGTAACTATAAGGAAAGAAAATACATACATAAATGATGAACTTTAACTATATGCACTTAATTAATAAAATTACTTACCTTTGTCATAGTTGTATAACTGAGATGTTTAGCATGACATTTCTCGACAAAATCTCTAGTACATTTGACATTGTTATGTACATGGGGACATTTTCATTATCAACACCAAAAATCTCGTTTTTGAAAGGGACTTGAATAGAGTTTCACTTCAAGGCTGGTAATATGGTGAGAAAGTCATCCATGGGATCCTTTTCTACATCATTAAGGACTTCCAATACCCATAACTTGTTTGTTTTCATTAAAGTCATCTTTCTTAATAAAAGTCATATTATAACATTTATTATTAGAGATAATAATATAGAAGCAAATAAAGTTAATTACATACCTTTTTTTTTGTTGAAATAGGACCAAATGTAATGGTCATGCAAGGAAGGTTTTACCAGCCTACTCCACAAACTCAACCTTTTTAGTGGGTAAAAGCACATGGGCAACAGGGTCAAAAGAGGTTTTTTACTAAGCATTAGAGGTTAACGCTAAGCAATGAGGACTTTTAGGTTGGTTGTTCTCATGTATTCATACATCACTCAAGGCATGGTGTATGTATATATATATATATATATATATATAGAGAGAGAGAGAGAGAGAGAGCAAACAAAAAATTGAAAAACCTAAAAGAGGGTGAGGAATTCAAAATGGATTTTTAAGCGATGTTATGATGTGTTGAGAGAGAAATACACGTGCATGAAAACTAGTAGAGTTATGATTTCGATGGAATTGTACGTGGTTCGAGTTTAGTTCATGATATAGAAAGAGTTGTTTTATTGTTAATGTCTATTTTAGGTATTCTTTTGTGTGATATTATGATTGTTTGGTAATCACATGTGAACTTCATTTGTAGCCTTTAGCATAGTTTAACACCATTCAACAATTAATAAGCAAATGCAATTGGTTGAATTAGAATTTTCACTCACTTTGACCTTTCCTCATTAATGAGGTCATACCTTGAGTTCTAGAACTCCAAATTGAAAGTCCGTAGTGGCCCTAAAAAGCTTAGACAAAGGGGTACAAATTTGTCTCTTTGGCAAAGCCTAAATTAGTTATTTAGTGGACCAAACCACCACCCAAAGTTGCGCCCTAGAGGCATAAATAGTGTAGCAGGCTGTAGTTACATTTTGAGCCATTTGTCTTGTTTTTACCCATCTTTTTATTGAAATACGAGTTCATTAATGGGGTAATGACCCGTAGTTGTAATTAGCTACTGTGGAACATTCTTAATTGTATTGTAGGATGTGGTACTTGGATATACAAAAATGACCCTTACTTCCTCTTCTAATTTTCAGATTTGAGAATTGTGGAGTAAGTTTCTCTTTTTCTTCTCTCTACTTCTCCATTTTCTCTTCTTCTGAGGCTTTTGTTTTCCTTCTCCTTCCTTCTCCCGTTTCTAAACTTAAACTTTATCTTCTTCAATGATGATTGCTATAGTGGGGTGAAACCTTAGTCAATTCAAGAACTTAAGCTAAGCTTGCTTCAATTTGGTTTGAATCCCTAAACTTCAATTTCATTTTCAATTGTGTTGACTCTTATGCCAAATTCTGTAATTTTCGTTTGTAATTATAATTTCAATTAAGAATTTGGAAATTGAATTAGGTTAATTGATCAATTGCTTGATTCAGCCCTAAGTACGTTTTAGGATTTGAATGATTGTTTGACACTAAATCTAATTTCAATTAAACTAGGTGATCTTGATTAAGACATTTATTTAAATTGTGTTTCACAATTGAATTCACCCTTGATAAAGGTACTCTAATAAAACTTAGAAAGAAAAAGTAAGAAGATAATGCAATTTGTTTCTTTAAAAAGGTAGAATTAACTAATACCCACACCTTTAAAAACTTAAAAGGATAAACTTTTAGAAATTAATTGATGAAAAAACTAATTATAAATTTTGAAGAAGTAAATTTTTTTTTTTCTTCTTGTCTTCTTCTCTCCCATGCGTCACCTTTTAGAAAAGTCTATCCAATGTGATCCATAATAATAAAATAGAATATGAAATATGATAAAATCGACTTATCTACTTATATTTATGAGGATTTCCCCATTCGCACCAATAAACAACCATTATAAAGTAAGAATTAAAAATAAATATTTGAAGCTAAAAGAAAAAGGTTTGAGAGTGAAATATTATATATTAAAAATAAAATAATATTATTTCTTGAAAAGATATGCCCGTCAATTGTTAAGAGCAAGTCACGTAAAGAAACAACCATTTCATGTAAAGGAATACTAAACAAATAAGAGAATGGATAAATTAATTGGGAATCAAAAGAATTAAGAATAATACAAATTGGGATAAACAAATTTCCAATTGCGGTAAGAATGAGTGAAAGAAAGATTTGAAGAATGACAAAAAAGAAATAAGAAATAGAAGAACAAAAAGAAGTGAAGAAGAAACGCAGAACAAATTGCAAATAAAAAATGAGAAATTGAGAAGCTAAAGCAATTTATGATAACAGTTAAAAGGCATATGGAAAGCTTTTCCAAATTTATATACGATGCAGCTACCGTTCTTTTCTTTCTTAATTAATTAATACACATTATTAGAGATTTGGATATAATTAAGGTATAAATATATCTGAGTAAAAATGAAAACTTGGAACCAACTTTTGTTTCCTATTAATTAAAATTGACAAAGATATATTTTGTCATTTAATATTATGAATTTTGGAATAGATAAAAGTTCGTATAATACTAATTTTAAATATTAAATACGTTGTAAGCTTCTCAAATATTACGAATGCCCTTTCTTTTCCCAAATTCTCATACTTTTAACAATTCAAATTATTTTGTAAAAATCTTGTAGGTAAAAAAATTATACACTAATTAGAATACTTGATCAATTAATTAAGAAAACATGATTCAATTCTCAACTACATTTGTTACTTTAGTGAAAAATAGTTTTTAAAATTAAAATTAACATAATATCACTTCAAATCAGTAATATAAATAAAAATAAAATAAAGTTGAATGCGGTTTTTCAGTTGTAGAAGTTATCTTATTTCCTTGAAAATGGTAAAATTCCAAATTGGTCCACCGAAGTCCCAAATTTGAGGTTTAGTGGCACGAGTAGGTAATAAAAAAGGGTTTTACCTAGATACTTTATACAGAGAAATATCAATAACAAATGAGATTTCACTCAATAATGATAGAAAATGTTGAAAAGATAGTCAAATGTGTCGCGTTTCCATTTCTATAAATAATAGCAATGTCAAAATCTTCTGATCCTACAGTTCAATTTAATGATTATTTAGCAGAAAACAATAATACCATCCCCTGTGAAAGTGGATTGAACAAGAGTGATTTATTTATTCCTGATTTTAACTTTCAAACTCCAGTTAACCTTGCCCTCTGGTAAAGGGATGGACCTTGGTAAACGCAGTGGCACCTCATACTCTCCCAATGTCGATAAAGGTGATGGAAGATGCAGGTTATCAGGTGCAATGTTCACACAGAGTTGTCTTGCCACCTTAAATTACAACAAAAAATATAATATTCAGAAGCAAAGTAAAAATGGGGGGAAGAGAGAGAAAAATAAGAAAGAAGGTTACCCTTCTAGGAATGAAATTAAAGTTGGCATATATTTCAGATAATTGATAAGTAACTTCTCACTTATCTATTTTAAGAGCAAATAATATAAATTGTCATGTAAAAAAAATATATGCACAGATAGTGTAAAAGGCTTTAACATTGTCATTCATTCACAAATTAACAAATAGGATCAGTTTGTTGACTTTTACCATAACTATTTTAAAAGTCATAACTAACATAATTTCATATTGGCTATTGTAAACATTGTTTCCACTATGTAGATACCATGTATAAAATTAAAGTCTTATTTAAAGCAATACAAAAAATTAAGAGTAAATAATGCGTACTAACAATCCAAAGAGTTTTTCAAGTTATCCAATAAAAAATGATCATATATGATAAGCTTGTTAATTTTTATAATAATATCTCAAAACTTACAATAGATATTAAACTCAAAAATTAATGAGATGAAAATAAATCTTATTTTTCTTTGATAAAAGAAAATGTTAATTCTTTATTACCGAGCAAGGATCATTCTTTATTCCACGCTCTGAGTAATGACAAGGTACAAATATAATAGACAAAATTCTTATTTCTTAATTTTTTACTTAAGCTAATATCACGGAAACATTTAAACTACATAGAACAAATATTACCTCAGCCACAAGAAAATCTTTTGTCACAGGATAACGTAACTCCAGGGGGTCATCTTTTGATTCACGTGCCTTTGCTTTCTTAACATCGATTAACCTCCGCAAAACCTATTAATCATCACATCCAGTTCCATATTCAAATAATGATCATAACATACATATATAAATATATATATATATATATATATATGCAATTAACTTCAGAACTTCAATCAGTTACAATGTTTAGGAGTATCATCACAAAAAATATTCTAAATTGAATCTTTAATCAGTAATATATAAAAATAAATAAGGATTGCAAAAATAGTCTAAAACGGAATTGAAAAGCTTTGAAGAGTTAGCAGCAAACCAGCTTAGCTTTATCAAGACGAAGTGCTGCCTTTTCATACTCTTTCATCATATCTTCCTTTGACTCTTTAACTGCAATGACATCTTCTTGCTTTTCTTCTTCAGTTGGTTGATAGATCTGCAGCATTTAAAGCATAACACTAGAAAATGGTGAATACAGAAGAAATTGTGGAGACTTCCTATGAGAGTATGCAAATGTTTATACCAAGTATACAACCATAGAATGTTGACAGTGTGCAGACACACATTCACATAAACACAGAAAGAAATGCAAAAGGATGCAGTTGTCATAAGGAACAGACATCTAACAGCATCATCATAATATCATATCAAGAATGTAAATTTATTCCACAAGATAGTAAAATGTAGAAACTTGAGTGGAAAAAATTTACCCAATGATGAATGGCATTGACCAAGCAGTAGCATAGATAAATAGGTACACAGGGATTAATGTAAAAAAAAATACCTTGCGCTGCTCGTTGAGGAGATAAGCAAACTTATCAATGTTAGGGAAAGCAAGGAGCTTAGGCATTAGGTGGTTGCGAAAATATCCCGGGGCAACTTTGACGGCATCACCTGCCTTTCCCAGTTTATCTATGTCCTATAAATTGAAAATTAAGATTTTCAGAAAATTGAATTCAATGCAATCCCAGAAAAAACATCACAGTTCAAGATAAATAATTACAGTTGTAAGGATGACTTGGAGCTTCCTCTTGTAACGAAGTCCTTGGGAAGCATACAGGAGTGGATTAACCACGTTATCATAACTGGCATCTCTAAATCTAATGATCTGCCTAATACCTTGTCTACCAAATTGAAGATAGCCCATTCAGATTTGGATTTAAGTCACCTCTTTCTCTCTGTCAACACCCAAAAAAAAATTATAATAAATATGACAATATCAACAAAATAAAATTAATGGCTTCATAAATAAACACTTTGGTTGGGGTTCTTCAGAATAAGAATAGCAACCGATCTTCTGCTGCAGAGTAATTTCACATATTACTAATGCTATGAGAACCAAACTGGAAGCCAAGGGCCTTTGAATAACCCATTGCCAAACCAATCAAACAATGATATTGTGGCCTCATTGGTTTGATTTCTAGTTCAATTCTTAAAACACATATAGTATTATGGTAACTTTACCCATTATGAACACAGATATAAGCGGTCATGTATCCAAAACCCAGCTGGTAACATCAGCAGCGGCAGCATAATAATAATCACAAAAAATCCTCATGTTTTCGTTAAAATACTTCAGATGCAAACAAGAAAACTAATGGGTTTAACAACCAAATTCAAGTGTCAACAAATATCACACATTAGTTTATGGCAGAAATGTCCAAGCATTTTATCAAACAGGGAGCAGGCAAATAAGCATGTTCATCAAATTCGCAAAGTATATACAACCCACATAACACAAGGCATCAACCAACACTCTGACATGATTACACATTCCAACCAAACATAGATTGAAAGCAAAAGCATATAAAAGTGAAACACAACTTTACCCACACAAAACCTTTTAAGAACACACAGAAATTGCTATGGACAAGTCTAATTCTTCCTTGCCAAGTGGATGTGCATTCAAATGTTTAAATTTTTGATGGCATAGTAGCATTCAGCCATTCCCAGGTCATGGCATTCATAAAATAATTAACATTTAGACACTAATTCAGTGTTGGGTTTCGATGGGAACTATCCAACATAAAATAACTAGCAGGAGTGTGCATGGTTCTATTTATTAAAAACACTGAACCAAACCAAACCAAACAGTTTTAAGAAGTTCGGTTCTCAATCCAAACATGAGAACCACTTTAGAGGACTGGTTCTGATTTCTGAACTGAACTACTTTTGATGAACTGGTTCCAAACCGGTTCTGAATCAAACTAGTTTTAAACCAGTTTTAAATACAGAACTGGTTTTAAAAATCAGTTAGCCAATCTTTTCCTTTTCATATTTTGAAATATTTGCAGGTAGACATGATTAATATCTTGATCAACAGCAAACCAAGCTTTCATTCTTCATATATACCAGTAGTCCCTTACAGCTTAACAAAATGGTCAGATTCTAAACCCCTGCCCCATAATAGGCATAGCATGAGAATTTTAAGTGATTATTCTGCTGTATATGAATTTTATGTGGAGACCGTATGGTGATCAAACCTTAAAAGGACACATGGAAAATATATGCTCTATTGATTTCAAAAAGTAGTAAGATTATACAATTTATTAAAAGCCAAAAATGCATTCAGGTTTAAGAATTATATAGTTTAGTACTCAATGAGAACAAATCAAGGAAAAGAATCATCCATGGCAAAACCAAGGAAAAGATCAGAAAGATTGGTCAATGTGCAATGCTATTGCTAGCCAAATTCTATTACTATCAATAACTGACGGCAACAACGATGCCATGTCACCAGAATGAGGAAAAAGCAACTAAATTCTAAGAAGAGTAACCACAAATTTTTTCCCTCGCGACATTAATCAGAAACTTAACAAACTCCCATCAAGTTAAAAAATAATTTGGTTCTTTCTTCTTACTAAAGATTTGAAATAACCGTAACTACAGCAAAAGTAGTTGCTACATCAATGGTTGAGCAGCTACTGAACAAAAACAAAAACTGAGTCTGATTACAATCTACAACACATTCATTATTAAATTAAAAAGATGAGAAACAAATATAAACTACAACTAGTTTATAAATAAAGCCAAACTTGAGAAATCAAGCCCAAAAGAAATAGATTCAAAACGGTTCGAGCTTAAGTGGTGAAAAGCGTGTGGATTCAGAATATCACCATAAACGAAGCAACTCGTGAATCTTTGAGAGAATGTGTTTCCAAACAATAAAACACAACTACACAACCCGTTAACCCATTCAATAATCCGAGACTGGAAAACATTGGAACTCACTCGGATGTGATGTGAATAAACGTACCAGACTACAGATTTGGGAATTAGGGTCCTCGTTTGGGTTTTGGGATTTAAGAATCAACCAACACGCGAATCTCTCATGTGCGGTGCAGCGGCGTGGGGCGGTGCAGCGGCGTGGCGGAGCGGCGGTGTGGCTGTACGGTGGAGCTGGCTTCAAGAGTGTCGAATTGTTAACAGCTTCGTATCAATAAGGACTTACCGTGATGGAAGAACTGAAACTTGGTTCACCAGGTTGCAATCAAAACGCACCGTTCCTTTAGCTGAGACCGGAGGGTTTCAAGTAGGGTTTAAACTTGATAGAATGCTCTAGTAATTAAACATTCTAAATTTGCGGAATTTTTTTTTTTACATCATGATTGTTATTAATAAATAAATATTTTAAAAATAAATAAATGTCGTTGGTTCTGCAATGTATGAGTGGTTGTAACACGTCTTTAATTTTCATTGATTAAAAAAAAAAAATTAAACTGTAAATTATATTATGATTAAAATTTATAATGCATAAATACCTTTTTAAATTAATAAATAAATATTTTTAAATATATAATTTATTATATGATGCAAGGTTTTTTTTAATGTATGACTATGAAATAATTTATTTTTTACTATTAATTATTTCTTTTAAAATAGAATCATAAGTGTTAGAAAAAAATTATAACTCAATCAATTATGTTAGTGACAAATAATCTGTTAGCCAATCATTTCAAACCATCATATTTTTTTATCTAACTACATATTTCTTCCCATTTATTTTTGGTGGATTTTTGTTTTCTTTAATATATTTCTTTCCATCTAACTTATTTTATTTCCATCTCTAATAGTTCCGTTAGAGAAATTTTCAAAACTTAAGAATAACCTTATATCACTATTTAAATTATTTATTACGATTAAAAATATAATTTATATATTTAAAAATATTTATATTATAAATTTAAATATAATATAATAAATATTAAAAAATATCTATTCATCATAATTTTAAATTATATAAAAATATACATTCGTCAACATAAAATATTAGTTATAATAAAATTAAACAAACGATACGTTAAATGGAAAATCAGCAAAATTGTAAGATAGAATAATATAAAAAAGGAATTTAATTGTGTTTTTAGGATTTTTACACGGTTTAATTTAAAATCTTCACTTGATGAATAAGACGGTCAGTTTTAAATACTTTCGTAATTATATATATTAAAACACGTAACTTTAAAATGTAAAATTAACATTTATTTATATGCAAATATAATTAATTTATCCCAATATTTTTTTTCCAAATCATGTTTGACTTTATCAGTGATTTTCATTTGTCTTTGTAATAAGTATTCTTGCTCAACATAACAGAAAATTGAGATTTAAAGTATTGAGCAAGCTAATTATTTTCAATCTTTAAACAATTAAAAATATATTTGCAAATAAAGTCCTTGACAAGCAGGATAACACATAGAATACTGGAAAGTCCTTGGAAGTTGGCGCATCGAGTTTGTCACGTCATAGAATTTGACAAAATTAAATAAAGAACATACTAATTTACAGAACTAGCTTAAAATTAAGTTTTTCTATCCATTTTTCGGACTTTTAGATTATGTCTATTTTTATATTTTATAAGTGTATATGTTTATGTAAAGTGTTTAAGTTTGTTAACAATAAAATTTAAAACTCATTTTTTGCTATCATGGATTCGCTTAAGCAAAAAAGGATGGCCTAATATGAAGAAATTAGGCTCATTCACTCAAGTAAATTTAGATTCACTCAAACAAAAGATTTTTCATTCAAGCGAGTGAGTTACAAGGACAGACCGAAATTTGATCGAATGGTTGAAGTCTATAAATAAGAATAAGAGATTCACGATCATTACATAGGTTATAACACAAAATTTTATTCTTTTTCCTACTCAAATACATTTCTTCTACTCATTTCTTTCACTGCTTAAATCTATAACACAGATCTAACATCATTTTTAAGTGTTTTAATTGGTTGTTTTGAGTTTCTACCAAGTGTTTCAAAGTCAACTAAAATGGGTAGAAATTTGCTTTAATGAGTAATTAGGGGAGTTGCCTTCTTGTGAAACTAATGATATTTTTGTAATCTTATCTACGTCTTAATTATGAATATATACTTAAATTTTGAAATTTATGTTCTTATGATATTTCTTTTCTTTCCTGAAATATAATTTAATCTAGTTGATTTTGTCTCATTTATTAACCTTTTAACTCTGAAATTAAAATTTGAATCAATTAAATTAATATACGTGACAATGTTGTTGTTTTGGATCAAATGAAACATCAATCAAAGACACGAGTGGAAAGTTGCATTTTCTAGGGTGGAGGTTTGTGTAATGCCTGAAATTTCAAATTCGAAATCCTTTTATTCTCTTGTTGGTATTCAATTATGTATGAATGTGCATGGGTGTTAAAGTTTGTGTTGAGACAAGTTTAAAACTCATGTGTTTGTTTGTGTGAATTTGGGCATGTGTGAGTGTTTAGACTCGAAGAAAACAAGTTTAAAACTGTTTTTTTATAGTTGTTAAAATTGTTTTTTGTATAGTTGTTGTTTTGAATCTCTCCCTTAAGCCAGAGACTAACATCATCATTTATTCCGTAAATTTTTACCTTTTTCCAAATTAAGGGTCACGAGAAAAGTTTCCCTTTTACGAAATCGACTACACTATTGTGTTCCTATCATCGCCCTTGATCACAAATATGTTGTTGAATTATTGAAACGATGATCTTTGACTACTTCTTTTTATCCCTCAATTATGTTTCAGTTTACAACGTTTTGTTAAAAATAAATATTTTATGAACACTAAATTGAAATTTTGAATCAAACTATATTGATCTAGTCTTTGTTTTCCTCGTTTTGGACAATTTTTTTATTGAATTAAATAATCAGTAAAGAGTTAGGAGTATTTTTATTTTTATCGAATGTTTTTGCTACCTATTTGAGGAAAGAGGAAATTTTGTTCCTTGCAAAAAAAAAAATGTTGGTGATATGTGTTAGAAATACAATATTGGAGGAAAACTCAAGGGTATGAAGTCTCACGTCGCCTAGAGATGGGACATGTTGTATGAATATAAGCGGAGTGCAAACCTCACCCTAAAAGCTGATTTTATGGGGTTGAGTTAGACCCAACTCATAATTTCACACATGGTATCAGAGTCTGTCCTAGGATGGATATTGGGTCACCCCATTGAATAGCTTCCACTCTCGAGAAGTTCAATTTTCGGCGTAAAAGATCAAATTAAAAAAAGGGGAATTATAAAAAAACTTTTATTTTTTAACAATTTGGGGAACTGAAGTCGGACGGGTGTGTTGGAAACTCAATATTGGACGATCATCTGTTATCAGGACTGATATTGGACCACCCGTTGAATAGTTTCCACGCTCGAAAAGTCTAGTTCTCGGCGTGGGAGATGTGTGTTGGAAATACAATAATGGAGGAAAACTTAAAGGGGTGAAGTCCCACATCGCCTATAGACGAGACCTGTTGTATGAATATAAGTGGGGTGCAAACCTTATCCTATAAGTCGATTTTATAGAGTTGAGTTAGGCCCAACTCATAATTTCAATAATATGTGTGAATTTTGTTTGGTTGAATGAGTTTTCATATGAGTAAAATAATTATTTTTGTGTTATTTTAAACTAATGGGATGTATTTGAATGTTATGTTTAGACTTTTCTGGAAATTTCCTGGAAGTAGTGGATTGGTTTTTATGTAGGTTTTCATTTTGGGACATCCAAATTATAGGAGAGACTTTCCTGATTTTTAAGAATATTTAATTAGAAAATATCTAAGTTATATCCATTATCTCTAGGCTGATTTTTTTCTATAATTTGACCTCATGTGATACTCTATGAGCCATTGGAAGTTAGTATTCGTTGTGAAGATATTATTATTCTTCAATGTATAGTTCTATAAAAGCTTGTACGAACTTTAATTACGGTTTATATTTTGTGATGACAACATTACAATAGAAGACTTTAGTGTTAGGATGAACTCTCTTGTGAAGAGTTATCCTCTTATTGTGAATAAAAATCCTTGGTTATAGTGAGAATGAGTGTACTTGTTACCCTGAAAACCCCGATTTGAATATTATTTGTGATTCATGGTTGATGATGATTACTTGGAGATCCTGTTTGAGATGTTGAGGGATGGTAAAGGCTAGACACATGTGTAAGCCCAAGTGGGTAGAGTAAAAGTTTGTAAGAACCTTGGCATAGGCGCTCTACATCTGTTGTTGTGTCACGTGGAAGGACTCCAAGATGAATCAATCTAGAATGAAAACTTATGAGAGGTTGAGTAGTCAGTTCCCGAAGTTGTGATGACCATAGAGTGACACATGTCAAAATGTTTTCGCACTAATAAAACAAAGATCTAGCTCAACTAGACCTTAACATACTATAGAGCATTATTAGGTTGGTGAAAGCCCATGTTCCACCATAATGTCCCTTAACAAAAATTGTTAGCTCATGAAATAAAGTAATATGACTTTTAACAACTTATTACTTATGTAATGGCCTAAGTATTCAATCCTTTATTTTTTTAAAAAAACTTGTATATATTCGACAATTAAGATCCATAATAACACTTTTAAACATCCCATAAATTATATTTTTTTAGGGGAAGATGATATAAGCTAGGATTAGACTTAATTTGTCTCAATCTTCATTCTTAGATACAAAGAATTTTCTATTGAAACTCTTCTGTCTTAACAAAAAGAAGAAAGAAAATGAAAAGTAGAGTATTAGAAGGCAGAAATGACACAATGGTTCAATGCTCAATAAGTCCATAAAATCAACACGGATTTTATTAATAAGATTCAAAATTCTTCATAAAAAAAACTTAAAAAAGAAAAACTCTCACAAAAATATTAAATTTTATTTTAATTTTAGCAAAAGTTTTTACATGATTATAGAAAAGGCTTATATAAATTACAAGAGAGTAAATGAGAAACTAATTCCAAAAAACATATAAAAAGCTAATGAAATTTGGAGACTAAGTTTTTCAGACGACTCTGAGAGTGACAACAGTTTAGGTTGAATCTCATTCATTTGATGAAATTTAATTCAAAGGTGACAAAAGCTTCATTACAAAGGACAATGACCAACACTTACAACAAAACTTACGCATGTACGCTCACAGTTGAATCTAAAATTTGAAAACTAAATCTAATTTTTATCAAATTAAATTTAATCTTCAAATTTGAATTAAGATTGTAGATCAAATAATTGTTTTCTCCTTTAAGAAACTTCCTGGGAGAAGTTAAAGAAAAAAGGTGACTTTTTCCTAAAAAAGTAATGCATCAATTATTAATTAGACTCATTACCTGTGAAACAAAAAAATAAAAATGTTTTAACCAAAAGTATATAGATAGGGCAGAGTCAAAGGAAGAACATGCATCAGCATGAGGCCATTAATAGTGTAGAGTTGAGAATGGGAGCTTTCCAAGCTGTTGCCTCGTTTGATTTTATCTTTTTATAATGACAATAATAAGATTAGAATATAGGATTTAGAACATATTACTCGGATTATTCTCTGCTACTAAAGTCAATCCTAATGAGTTTCGATTTTTTTTTTTTAGGTACACATCTATAATATCTTAATTTCGTCATAGAGTAGTGGTAAATTGAATATCTTTTAATTGTATTTTATTGTTTTAATTGGCCTCTAAATTTTCTGTTGTTTCATTTAAATTTAATTGTTTTTTAGTTTCTAAATTTATTATGATTACCAACAAAAATATATGTATTATTGCATGCTTGTACATCTGCATTCTTATATTATTAAATTTTACACGAAGAGACAGTAAATTTACATAGAAAAGGAAATGATGACTAAAAATATAAAAGAAAGGAGGTGGGCACGTACTAGATTTAAAATAAAACGAGTAGAAATAATAAATTTCGTAATTTTAGTTTACGAATAAACTAAAAAAATCATTTTAAATAAATTAAATTTTTTTTACAACAAACTAATATGAGTTGGGAAGAATAAATTAATCCAAAAAAATTGGTATGAAATTGAAACTATTTTTGAATTTTATCAAAGATAACATGAGAAGAAAAATTAATGATATGATTAAAATATTGAAATGTAACAAATAATTTTATAAATTTAAAAGAATAAAATTGTCTAATAATAATGGAGATAAAACAGTTGTTGTATAAAATTTCCTTTATTAATAATTATAGATTATTGTTATTATTAATTATTATTAGAATTTAAGTTGTTTTTAGACCAGGGAAAAATTTGTTAATTTTAGGTAGTTAAATGAAATATCTACAAATTTAAGGGATGTATTTAAAAAATAATAATAATTTTAGAGATTAATATAATAATGAGATCCAATTTTAAAGATTAAATTAATCTTGTTTATATTCCTGGAATTCACAAGTTTGTATTGGGAGATCATTAAACACGTGTATTTTGCAAATTGCATTAACATGCATGGCAACTAGGAGTGTTGATGGATCCCACCAATCTAATAAATTTAAAAGTTCAAACTAAATTAAAGTAATTAAATTGTTCAGATTTTTGAGTTAATTAAATGTAACCTAAATCAAATTAATTAAATTTGAGTATAATTAGTTAGAGTATTGGATTTATAATATATGTATTCCTGAATTAAATATATATTATATATTATTCTATTATTATTAATATAATTTTTATGAAATAATTTTGAATGTTATTTAATTTATATGAGTATGTTAAACAAAATAGGTTATTATTAAGTCAAGATGTTTTAACATCTTAAATTTTGATAATTACACTACAAACGGATTAGATATCAGACGCATCAAAGCTCTAACATGATTGAGGCAAGTACAGACAAAGAGAGTACCCTTAAAAAAGACGAAAGAAGCATCTGCTTTTAATATGTAGAACTCTCTTTTTGCATCAAGCAAAGTTAAAGAAGATGAGAATAGATGAAAAAATCAAACGTTATTAAAGTAACATTCCTTCATCTAAGTGAAGTCCCCTGTAAAGAGTAACACGCGTCTAACTCCAACCTCAAAACGTTACTTATGGAAGCTTCTTAAAGGTAGAAAGGAATACTGTGCACAACCTCTATAACACGAAAAGTAAAAGAGCCCAAGAAAAAGGACAACGGTCAAATGACATCTGTTTAACGGCTACTTCGAGGAGCTTGCCTATAAAAGGACTTCACCTCTATAAGTAGGGGTGTGTAAGCGGGCCGGCCCGTCCCGCATAAGGCCCGCCCGCATAAGCCCACGAAGAGCTTGGTCCACCCCGCCTCACCTCGTAATGTCAAACGGACCTAACTTGGTGATCTGCCCTGCCCTACGGGCCCCGCATGCCAAACGCACCGGTCCGCGGACTTAGTTAAATTTTTTTTAAAAATTGCTAAATTTTGAATTTTTAAAAAATGTTTTAAAAGATGTTATATTTTACCTTTTAAATTCTTAATAAAATAAGTCAATAACATAAATTTTTAATTATCTTCAATAACAAATTTAAATTCATCACTACTTACTAAACCATTAGTTTGCAACAGAAGTCTTTCTTTAAAATAGCCTTGCATTTTATTATTAGAAAAAGCATTATCCAAAGTTAATGAATTTTTTTTTCGCTCAATCCCCTATTCTTCCAAAAAAAAAAAACATACACAACTCTGATCATCTCACGTCCTGAATGTGGTGTAGTAAAATGAGAAAAATTAAGTATTTTACTATTCAACTTTCAATTTGCATTAACACAATGTGCCGTTAATGAAATATAACACTCAGAAATACAAGATGTTCATACATCAGATGTTAAGCTTATTCTACTAGGCACTCTAGAAACATGTATTTCATTTTTTTCCTTTTCAAAAAATCATATAAATTGTTCACATTAATGGTATCAACACGCCTAAAAGCGGGAAGATTGAGAGGCGAGAAGCGAAATTAAGATGTCAATTTTTAACCTTTTTTAAATAATGCGGGCTTGCGGATCGCCTCGTGGACCCCGCGGATTTGGCCCGCAAAGCCCGCAGGTTGCGTGGGGTGGGCTTTTACGGACTATAGCCCTAAATTTTTCTGAAAAAGTTTGTCCAAACCCACACGGGTCGCGGGGTCCGCGGGCTAGTCCATGAACTTTTACCCATATACCCACCCCTATCTACAAGTTCAAGTTGGCGAAATTATGCTTGAAAAGCTATATTCAAAGTTTCGCTCTCTAAGCACTGAACTTCATCTTCTTGTTCTGATCTTTATTGTAAACCCCTCTCTACGTAGAGCATTATTTCTTTGTGTAAAACTCTTTAAAATCCACTATTGTGGTGTTTTAGCCTGAGGAGGTTGTATTTCAAAAAATACCTTGTATTAACTTGAGGAGGTTGCAGTCCAAAGAATACCTTATAATTAGCCTGAGAAGGCTGGGTTCGAAAAATATTTGTATAGCCAGAAGTGGTTGCATACACAAAATACTTATAAAGGTGTTCTACTATTGATAGTTAAAACTTAGCAATTGCTAAGTAACTGGACGTTGTTTCTATAGACGAAATCTGATGTGCTTATTGACTAACGGGGATAACAACCTTAATATGTTCTTTAATTAAAATCAATCTTTATAGAAAAACATTTGTGTTTGATCTTTTTGAAATCACATACGCAAACCAGCATCGTCTCAAAAAATTTTAAATTAACACAATTCAACTCTCCTTCATGCGTTTTGTCTTTTACGGTTATTTATATATTTAAATAATAAAAATTATGCGATTTTTTTTAAAAAGTAATTTATTTTTCTTGAAAGAGTAATAAATTTTTACATTTACCAAAATATCTTAGATACCCAATTAAATCAAACTGATCTTGATCAGGTTAGTTTGACTAATTTAAGAGGATGAATCCAATTGAATAAATAAAATTTTATTAATTTAAATTTTATTTTTCTCAAAGAAACCAATTTAAACTCAGCCATATACACGCTTGACTGAGACGGTTTTCTGTATTATGTATGATAAATAATTTTTCTCCTTTGTAATGCACCTTTCATTGACTTATAAATTTTTAATTTAAAATTTAAATTTTAAAATTAGTTTATTGTCAATGAACGATAAATAAATATATCTTATCTTTCAAAATATATTGTTATAAATTATATTTTTAGTTAATGTGACTGTGAAGTGAGTATCATATCATCGGATATCAAATTTTCAACCATTGTTAAAATTTAACTCTTAATTTTTTTTTGTTTTTAAAGATATCATGCATTTAGAGAATCATGATGATATTACAAATTATTTGAATATTAAGTTGAGAAATAAATGCTATATTTTCTTTCTGAGTTTCGGGTCGAACATGGTAGGGGCCCCTCGTTGGTAAGTCATAAACTAAGGAAGGGACAGAAGTGCCTTTTGCAAACAACATCTTTCAATGGGTTTACCTTTTTTCTAGTGGGGAGTGTTTCTGCAAACACATTTTGACGGTCAAGTTAGTATGTGACTAATGTGTTATTATTTTAATCAATTTCTTTACATTTATTATATCTTGTTAGAGTATAATTAATTATCAGTTGACATGTTTCAGTGCATTCATGACTTAGGAATCAATTGGGCTTAAAGTGATTTTTGGGAATAATTCGCTGCTAATTTTTGTTTCAGCTTCAATATTTTGAGCATAACTTAAACTACAAAACTCCAATTATGTTATTCTTGGTGTTGTTTTAATGAAGACTTAAAAGGCTACAAAAGTTATGAGTCATCATAGCTTAGTTCGGACTACATCTAGAACGAAATAGAGCTTTAAGTTAATGTTTGTGTGTTGCCAGATTTTTCAGTGAAATAACTTAGGAAATTTATGTCCAATTTCTTGCATGTAATTGATTCATTTAATTGTGCCTTAAATGAGATTCGAACCATAGTCTTCAGCTCACTTAAAGTTCATGTGATTAGCACATGACCTGTGCTCTATAAATTAGGTCAAATACAAAATTCTGAACATCTTTACATTACATGCAATTTCATTTTCTGATTCTTGGTTTTGTGTTTTTTTTATTTTGCTCCTCTTTTGCTATGCTAGGTTTTGCTTCCCTCTTTCTTTCTTGCGTTTTCAATTCGATTTTGCAACTATTTTTAATGCGTTTGTTAATTGCAAGCATGATTAACTAATTTCGCTAATCAATTCAATCTCAATAGGTTCCTCAATTTCCTTTGGTTCCCATTTTCAGTTCCTTCATAAGAGATCTTCGACGCATCCCAAAGCTCTTTGGCTGTTTTGTAGGCACAGAATCTGTTATATTCTGTCCTAGAAAGAGCACACGTTATGGCATAACGTGCCTTGTTGTTGAGCTTTGCGATTGTATATTCTTCATTTCCCCATTCTGGTTCAGGCTTGGTCAGGGGAATGTCTCCTTCTGTTATGATTTTCCAAAGTCTATATTTTGTAGACTTGATGTACATTTCCATCCGATCTGCCCAGTAAGGGTAATCATTTCCAGAGAAAGCTGGAGGAGTGTTCATGGAGGAGCCTTCTGCAATGAGCATCGTCTAGGAGTTCGCCATCCTGGATCTTTTCCTCTAGCAGTTGTTAAGCGCTCAACCCTTAGAGGTTGAGCTCTGATACCAAACTGTAAAGTACAAAAACACACAAGAAGGGGGGTTGAATTGTGTAGACTATTTTTAAAACTTTTTCTCTAAGACGATGCGTTTACGTCTGTTGTTTTCAAAGCTTGATCAGACGCAAGATTGTTTTCTTCTTTAAGATTGATTTTATTATCAAACTATTCAAGTTATTATCCCCTGTTAGTTAACAGATAAAACAATAGAGAAGACAACAGTATTTTTATATTGGTTCGTCTGATAAAGACTACATCCAGTTTCCCAGCAACACGTGATGCAAATCCATGTAGCTAGAAGATGCTCCACGGATCTAACACCCTTTGTTTGCCCAATCTTCAATTCACCAAGTGATCTTCACTCAAGACCAAGAAAAGCTTGCGGAATATAGGCTAAGGTATGTAATGGTTTCGGTTTGTGACCAAGAAAAAGAAGAAGCAAAATGGAATGAGACTAGGAAGGTGATAGCGCCATGATCCAAGGAGATCAATAAGCTAAGTGATGAATCGCCACTTGAGTCTTGGATCAAGATAAGATTCAAGGTTCTTTGAAGAAACCCTAGGAGAGCACTCTCCCTTTCTCAAGACACAAGTCTTAGAAAAATTCTATTTCATTCAATTCCAAAGTGATTACAAAATGGAAATTTCCTAAGTTATAAGACCCCTTGTGTGTGGTTGGCCTTGAGTCATCCTAGCCACTTGATCCTTGATGGATTGATCAAGTGATGCTAAACACCCCTCACTTGATCAATTCAAGAAGGATCTAGAGTTAATGAGATCAAGAGACTTATAACTCATCTAAGTTTGTGATGATCATGGATTAATTAAGATGGAATTCTATGCCTTGGATTAGAAGTAAATCCTAAGGCTAGAATCCTTTCTTAGATGAGAGTCAACAATTTAGAACTTGATTTAAATTTACACCTTTGATTATAGAATAATCAAGTGGTGGAAATTTAAATGAAGTTAGTGACAATTCCACTAATTCTCTCTCTTAATCCATCCACTCTCTTTTAAGAGAGTGTATTACACTTGCTTAGTTGGGTCATAAGACACTTAAGCCCATCTTAAGAGGCTTTGACCAACACAAATAAAAGTCAACATATCCATAAAAGGAGCTTGGCTTAAATTCACAAACAAACATAGGTCCAAGCTTTACACAAATTAAAGCTAAACTAATTACAAAATACTTAGAAAATTACAAGGCTTCATTTGCCCACTTTGTTGACTTCCAAGAGTTGACCATTGACTTTGACTTTGACTTGTTGACTTTGACTTGGTCAACTCTTCTTCAACTTGGGCTTCAATTCTTCTTTGCATTGCCCTTGTAATCCTCATGCTTGGGAGATGGTCCTCCATCAATCCCTCCTTCTTGTGGCCAACTTGTCCCAAGTGGCCTTAGTTTATTACCTACAAAACCATTTTACTCGGATCAAAGATCAAACAAACTCTTTTAAGTTTAACATTTAATATCAAGATGGTTTGCCCACTAATATCAACATCAAAATGTAAAGAAGTGAAGAAGAAAATCAAGTGATTGTCTATGCATAAACCGAAACTCCAAGGAGTTTCTATTTCCTCCTTTAGAAGTGTACATATTAGTTCTTCAATCCTTGTGGAATCATGTTTGAAACTCTTGTTTAAATATCTTCTTTTAGGTGTAGAAGCTTGTGATGTTTCCTCCTTCATGGACTCATTCTTCCACCTAAAAGGGCAACCATTAGTAGAATCAAACAAGAATCTCAACTTAACATTTTCAAACATTTCCCAAGACCTATTTAGGGAACCTATTGTGTAACAAATTGTGTTGTGCAAATTAGAAATAATAGGATAAGTAAGAGGCAAAGAAGTCTCCCTTTTTGATAATGCATAATCTCTAAGTACCCCATTTCCTCTTCCTAGGTCACTCCATGGTTCCTCTATGCACAACTTCTCACTTGGTCCTAGAACACAAAATTTGTTGGGAGTGAATCCTCTAGCTATCACACAAGGTGTCTTTGGTGTTTCAATATATGTGGAAATTTGTAATGTGCCCTCCTTCTTTACTTCATTCATCAACCTATATGAACAATTAATATCATAAGAGTAAAAGTTAGTAGGCACAATTAAAAATTCCACATTTCTAAATTCAATGGTTTTCCATGGCTCAATGTTTCTCAAGGTTGGCAACCTATGTGGAATGTCCTTGGGAAACACATCTTTGAACTCCTCCTTGAATGCATCCAAATCTTGTTGCTTACCTACAATGTTAGTGCTCAACACAAAAGGATTAGGTAAACAAAGAAATATGTTTTTCCTAGCTAGGAATTCTCTCCTCAACTCACCTTTCCCAATAAGCAAACTCTCATTAAGATCTACCTTACATGAACTCTCGGTTTGCCTATGCTTAAAGGAGGTTTCTCTTTTGTTTTTCAACCTAGAATCACTAGTGGCATGCTTGGTAATTAATCTTGAACTCTCGGCCAAGGCTAGCTTTCTAGGGGTTTTAGTTTCCTTTTTCTTTGTTTTGGTGGAAATCTCGTCCTTAGCATCCCTAGGTCCTAGATTCTCACCCTTTTTCTCATTTTCTCTTTTTAACTTCATCTTTATTTGATCCTCACACACTTCCCTAGGTGACAAAGGTTTGAGGGAGACCTTCTTGCTCATATGAGAAAAGACATAGGTGTTGGAAACACCATCATGAATGGCATGCTTGTCATATTGCCAAGGTCTTCCTAGTAAAAGGTGAGTGGCTTCCATAGGCACTACATCACATAACACATCATCTCTATACTTGCCTATGGTGAAGTTAATAAGGACTTGCTTACTAACTACCATCTCTCCTTTATCACTTAACCATTGTAATTTGTAAGGTTTAGGGTGTGGGGATGTCCTAAGCTCTAGCTTATTTACTAACCTAGTATTAACAACATTTGTACAACTACCACTATCTATGATAAGAGAACATACCTTCCCTTCCACTAGGCATCTAGAATGGAAGATATTTTCCCTTTGTGAGTCATCCAATTCCTTGAGGGCACTCCCAAGCATCTTCCTCACCATGAGGAGGTCTCCATCTTCCGGTTGCTCCATGCTTGAGTGCTCACTAGCACTAGCTTCCTCTTCTTCACTAGAAGAGTGAGTGGACTCTTCACTAGTGATCTCTCCATCCACTCTCATGATCATGGCCTTCTTGTTGGGACATTGGGAAGCTATATGACCATGTCCTAAACACTTGAAACACTTAATGTTAGAAGGCCTAGGAATGGGTTTAGTAACTTCCTTACCTTTAGGGTCATCTCGGCTAGACTTGTAGAAAGTCTTGGATGATCCCTCCTTCTTTTGCTTGTCCTTCCAACTTGAAGATCCATGTGTGAAAGAATTCTTGAAGGAGCTCTTCCTCTTTAGTTGGCCCTCAATCCTCTCGGCCTTGTGGATGGCATCCTCCAAAGTTGTATAATGTTGGAGCTCCAAGACATCTTGGATCTCCCTATTCAAACCATTAGTGAACCTAGCAATTGTAGCTTCCTTCTCCTCTTCATAGCCGGCCCTCATCAAGGTCAATTCTAGGTCCTTGTAGTACTCTTGTACACTCCTTCCTCCTTAAGTTAACCTTTGAAGCTTCACATGGAGGTCCCTTGTATAAGATTTAGGCACAAATCTCCCCTTCATGGCATCCTTCAATTGGGTCCAAGAAGTGATGTGTGGCCTTCTCCTCTTTTCGGCATCTACAAGGACTTGGTTCAACCAAACCAAGGCATAACCTTCAAACTCCAAGATGGCTAAGTTAAGCCTCTTCTCTTCACTCAAGTGTGGGTAGCAAGAATAAACTTGATCAACCTTCATCACCCAATCTAGGTAGCTCTCGGCCTCACTATCTCCAAGGAACTTGGGTAGCTTAATCTTGTTTCTTCTTTCCCACTCTCTAGGCTCATCCTCCTCTACATGTCTTCTAGGGGTGTGATTTGGCCTTCTAGGTTGAGGATCTCTCCTTCCCCCCCTTGCATTCCTATGGCCTCTAAAGGGTTCATCCTCATCATAGTTGTTTCCCCAATCACTCTCCCTAGGTGTGCTATAGTCCCCTCTAGGAATTCCTTCCTCACTTCCACTACCTCTATAGCTATTTCTCCTACTCCTAGGTACTTCATTGCTTAGGCTTCCACGACCCTCTCTAGGTACAGCCCCTCCCCCATTGTGACCACCATGATTGCCACTAGTGTCCCCAAGGATCCTCTTCTCCAATTCCTTCTTTATCCTCCTTTCCTCCTTTAACCTCCTCTCTTGGTCAAACCTCTCCTCCAAGCTAGCACTAAGCATGGACTTCACCATATCCATCATCCTTTTAGACCTTGGGGAGAGATCATTTCCGACACTAGGAGAAGTATCCATTGCTGCACAAGAAAAGGTTAGATAACAAATACAATTATATAAGGGATCCTTGCCTCTCTCTAAGTGTTTCACTCTAGTAGCACTCGTGTATCACTCTTGAGATGGCTTTTTCTATGATGTGCACACTTGCCTTTTTCCTCTCAATCTCCTTAAAGTTTCTTGAGGAACCTCTATCAATTACCAATGTCCAATTACTCAAATGAAAGAGGAACAATTCACTACAAGCTTAAGGAAATTCAAAGGAGACAAATACTCAAGACAAAACTAGTAGGAAGCCAAAGAAGACAAGCAACAAAACAAGACTCAATGACAAAATTAGCTACTCAAAAATGGAAATTAACGTTTAAGACAAAGGTTAATATATTTACTGCACTAAAAATGAAGGAAAACTAGTATTTAACAACTGCAAAAATTTTGAAAAACAAACTCAAAGAAGGGAAGAAGTCAAATGCAATTTGCTAGAAAATTTGCGCCCTGGCGCAAAATTCCAGAGAAGGAGGTAGATTTGCGCCTCCTGTTGGCTAAGATTTGCGCCCTGGCGCAAATGCTGGTGCTTCTTGGAAAATTTGACAGCAACCGTCACCAAAATTTGCCCAACTTGTGAAATTTTTTTAGCATAGCAAATGAGCTTGGAAAATTATGAAACTTTCCAGTTGAGCTTATATATATGTATATTGAATGACCAAATTCCCAGAATTCAATAAATCAACGTTTAACCCCTTGAACAAACTGCAAACCCGAAACTGCCACAGCAACAACAAAACCGTCACTAAGTTAGAAGTTAGGCTTGAAAATTGGCTCAAAATGACTTGAAATTTTGGGGAATGGTTTGTGTGATGTTTAGGCACGAAATAAGCTCAAATTAAGGTGCAGGGCAGCCACAAATATGGGTCCAAAAACAGGGCAAAGACAGGGCAGATATGTCTAGGCACATGCAAAGCACACTACAAGTTCAAATATCATGTTATTAGTAATTTTGACACAATTTGTAATATGATGCTTGAGCCAAATGAGTATTTGTTGCCTAATTGAGCTTGGATACAAAATTTGTGGGTGTTTAATGATCCCAATTTCCCAATGTACTGCACTCAATTTTTTTTTCCAAAAATTCTACTACAAGAGCTACTCAAAATTTCACTCTAATTTTTCTTCAAACTTCTTTTCTTGTATTTTTCTTTTCTTGTATTTTTCTTTTCTTGAATTTTTTTCTTTGACTCTTTTTTTTTTGTATATTTTCTCTTGCTCTTTTCTTTTCTTTTATTTTTCTATATTTTCTTTTGGCTATTCTTTGCTGGACAGTCCAAGTATAGGCTCAAATACTCAAGCAAGTCAAGTCAAACTTTGCTAACAAGCAAGATAATGCATGGTAGTGGTAACTTGAACTTATAATGAGCAATGCACATAGTAATAACACATATAAGCACTAATCAAGCCACATATAATGCAGGGGATTCAAATTCCAGCAAGTATGACACAAAATACATATTGAGAAAATTCATCAAACACTTGGGGGCTATTAACTAGAATGTGTCTAGCATGTATAATAAGCCATGTATGATCAACCAAGAGTGTCAGAACATCTCATATATGTAGTGGACAGCCAAGACACACAACAAAACTCAATTAAAAATTCAATTGAATCAAACATTGAAATAAAAAAGATAGGAGCTAGACTCAATACCACAAGTGAAGAACAACTAGGTGAAGAACAAGCTCTTGATACCAAATTTGATGCAAATCCATGTAGCTAGAAGATGCTCCACGGATCTAACACCCTTTGTTTGCCTAATCTTCAATTCACTTAGTGATCTTCACTCAAGACCAAGAAAAGCTTGCGGAATATAGGCTAAGGTATGTAATGGTTTCGGTTTGTGACCAAGAAGAAGAAGAAGCAAAAATGGAATGAGACTAGGAAGGGGATAGTGCCATGATCCAAGGAGATCAATAAGCTAGGTGATGAATCGCAACTTGAGTCATGAATCAAGATAAGATTCAAGGTTCTATGAAGAAACCCTAGGAGAGCACTCTCCCTTTTTCAAGACACAAGTCTTAGAAAAATTCTATTTCATTCAATTCAAAAGTCATTACAAAATGGAAATTTCATAAGTTATAAGACCCCTTGTGTGTGGTTGGCCTTGAGTCATCCTAGCCACTTGATCTTTGATGGATTAATCAAGTGATGCTAAACACCCCTCACTTGATCAATTCAAGAAGGATCTAGAGTTAATGAGATCAAGAGGCTTATAACTCATCTAAGTTTGTGATGATCATGGATTAATTAAGATGGAATTCTATGCCTTGGATTAGAAGTAAATCCTAAGGCTAGAATCCCTTCTTAGATGAGAGTCAACAATTTAGAACTTGACTTAAATTTACACCTTTGATTATAGAATAATCAAGTGGTGGAAATTTAAATGAAGTTAGTGGCAATTCCACTAATTCTCTCTCTTAATCTATCCACTCTCTTTTAAGAGAGTGTATTACACTTGCTTAGTTGGGTCATAAGACACTTAAGCCCATCTTAAGAGGCTTTGACCAACACAAATAGAAGTCAACATGTCCATAAAAGGAGCTTGGCCTAAATTCACAAACAAATATAGGTCCAAGCTTTACACAAATTAAAGTTAAACTAATTACAAAATACTTAGAAAATTACAAGGCTTCATTTGCCCACTTTGTTAACTTCCAAGAGTTGACCGTTGACTTTGACTTTGACTTGTTGACTTTGACTTGGTCAACTCTGCTTCAATTCTTCTTTGCATTGCCCTTGTAATCCTCATGCTTGAGAGATGGTCCTCCATCTACACGCTAAGGTTCCACTATGAGTATTCTTTGAACCCAGCTACTCCTGGCTAAATGCAGATATTATTTGGGCACAGCCTTCCCAGACTACACAGGTATTCTTTGAACCCAGCCTCCAAAGGCTAAACAAGGTATTCTTTAGCCTACACAGGCTAAAATAGAGGTATTCTTTGAAACACAACCTCCTCAGGCTAAGAGCACCACAACAGTGGATTTAGGAAGATGAAAGAATAAGTTTATCCTCTAAGCAGAGAGGAGTTTTACAATGAGATCTATTCTAAGTTCAGGGCAAGTGAACTTTGCTTGAGAGCTTGAAACTTGAATATGATTTCTTTGTTATGCAGTTCGCCAGCCTTCTCTTGAAGTAATGAAGTCCTTTTATAGAGAGCTCCTTGAAGCATCCGTAAGACTGAAGATTTGAACGTTAGTCCTTTGGCTTGGGGTCTTCAAACGTGTGACAGAGATCAATCAGAATAATTAATGTTTGCACAGACTTTTTCTAACTTGATCAAAGACATCAACAAAAAGCATAGTTGCTTTTTATTTTGCAGGGGATTTGCACAGATCTGTCTTTGGAATCTTCTACGAGTAACGGTTAGATTTGAATTGGGGTGCGAGTTACTCCATCTGAACTTAATTAAACGAGGTAGACGGATGAATAAATAAATGAGTTGTGTGTTGAATTCATTCGTCTGTCTCCTTCCGTCTGTTCCTTCGGTCTGTGCTCTTCAGTCTGATGCTTCAGTCTGTGCTCTTTAGTCTGATGCTTGATCGAGGCTCTTGATCTGTTCCTTCCGCTCGCTCTTCCGTCGATGCTTGATCTGGGGGCTTGATTTGAGGCTCTTCGATCTGCTTTTCCGTCGATGCTTGATCGATGCTTGATCTGAGACTCTTCAGTCTGTACTCTTTCGTCTGATGCTTCAGTCTGATGTCTCTTCAGTCTATTCCTTCCGTCTGTGCTCTTCCGTCTACAGGCACAACAGACTGTTCTGTACTTATCAAAACTAAGATGCTGAATCATCTTGACTTAACACTAGGGTTAGACTTAATTTGTCCCAATCTTCATTCTTGGATATAAAGAATTTTCCATGGAAGTGAGTTTGAAACTTTTCAATCTTAACAAACAGAAGAAAAAAATGAAAAGTAGAATATTAGAAGATAAAAATGACACAATGGTACAATGCTCAATAAGTCCATAGAATCGACACAGTACAAGACTCTATTAATAAGATTCGAAGTTCTTTATAAAAAAAAAACTTAAAAAAGAAAAACTCTCACAAAAATATTAAATTTTATTTCAATTTTAACAAAAGTTTTTACATGATTATAGAAAAGGCCTATATAAATTACAAGAGAGTACATGATAAGCTAACTCTAAAAAAAATATAAGAAACTAATGAAATTTGGAGCCTAAATTTTCCAAAGTGACAATAGTTTGGGTTGAATCTCATCCATTTAATGAAATTCAATCTAAAGATGACAAAAGCTTCGTTACAAAGGACAATGACTAACACTTACCAACAAAACTTACGCATGTACGCTCACAATTGAATCTAAAATTTGAAAATTAAATCTAATTTTTATCAAATTAAATTTAATCTTCAAATTTGAATTAAGATTGTAGATCAATCTAAAGCCTAATTTTCTTACAAGGTTCTGCTAAAGAAAGATAAGCTAAAATAAGTCCAAACTGAATTCCAAGTCTTAAAAACAAATGGCCGAACATACAAGGCCCAAAACATGTAAAAGGCAAACAAGCCTATTTTACAAGTTCAAGTATCTATTACAATAAGATAATTACAAGACATTAAATCCACTTTAGGAAGAGCCTCGAGACTTGAATTTAACATGAGTAAATAGTCTTCTTCTTTTTTATCCTTTGGTCATTCTCTTCATGGATGGACCTCCATCGAAAGGGCAAGGTAAATTAAGACAGAAACAACAAACTAGCAAGATAGTGGTGCAGAGGACGTGAACCTCTCTCACTTTTGTATGTTTTTATAAAGAAAAAGAGTACTACCACTGGACTATTTTCATGGTTTACTCTTCAGCAATTTGGTCATAAATTTCTGTATCTATGTATGTCATACCAACATATTGTCACACTATCACCAAAAGAAAATGTGTATCAAAATCCATTAAATCTTTGGCAGCTAATTGATTTTAACAACGGTGAAAAATCAATAGCTCAGGATGCATGGGCAGAAATTACTACATCAGTGAGCTCAACAATTATCGTGCTTTGGTTTCCATTAATGACAGTCTCCTCTGTATTTCTTGTAGATGCATGGAGTCTTGAACAGCTCCAAGCAAAATATGTAGTTGTCCATCTCCATATCCTCTTTAATTGTGCTAATATTACATGTGTGTAGCTAGTGAAGGTCTCTACATTATTCTGGAACAAACAGATCATATTATATAACAATGCCAGAGTAGAAACAGAAGAGCTGATGAAAAATAGGCCAAGGAAAGGCTGAAATCCTGTCGATATCCTATCTTTTTCCCTGCTCTCTAAAGGAGAACAAATGGCATTGCCTCCTGTTGATAGCATATCTTTTTCGAGTTGTTCTGTTTCTCCACTCTCTATAACTTTCAGCAATGCCTCAGATATGTCGGTCGCCAGAGTGGAACCCTTGGGAAATACCTATGTAATCATACACACAAAATGTACATGCTAGTTAGAACAGTTTTCAGTAGTGGAAAAAGCATATCATAAAACAGTGATAATGAGGAGAGAAGGACCCACAAAACCAAAGCCACCAAGTTTGAAAGAGCTCGCTGCTTTGATGAGACCCTTGCATGAGTACTTCGCCAAAAACACTTTGGCATGAGGGGCAACAAAGAAAGCGGCCTCAATATCCTTGTTCTGAAAGGCTGCAGGGTAATCACTTATGGAGTTAATTTTCCTAATGTTCCCAGGCTTGAATTTTAGAACGTCAGTCAAATACTTCACAATGAAGGAATTTCCATTACAACCAACTGGGGAATTTCTTTTCTGAAGGGTCTGGATATCTAACACAGATGGCTCTAGTTGCGAAATAGTCATCCTGGAAGTCAAACTTGCTGTGAAAGTACTAGTTGCAATGAGGATCACAAATAACCATGGTGCCAGCACAGTTTTAGCCAAGGGGCTTTTGATTGGTTCTCCTGCATATTAGAATTTAATGTACCAAGAATTAGGGAAAGGCTTTTCTAAAGGAGGAAAGAGTCTGATTAGTTTCATAAGTCTCGCTTTTACAATTCTGTTGTTTGCTTCTTGGTTATATAGTTTGGAGAGGTTGTATGGCAAAACTTATGGAAGTTAGACAAAGAAACGTGATAATATCATAGTAGCTGAAGTTTTGCCCTTCAACTATACTGATATTTAGTAGCTATGAAATTTACTCCTTTGAACTTGAACTACATGTTAGAGGACTTACTGTGTGCATAGAATACTATGGTGACTAAAAACCAAAGCACGGACCCCAATCCCTTTAGTTCTGCATTAACTTGCCGTTCATTTAACCAAATGACAAATCCCACAAAAATGTGCAATGCTACCATCATCAACCACATTTCTTTTGTGAAGGCATCCAAAAAAATCCATGTTTCTTTTGATCTTACTGATTGCTCTGTAACCACCATGACGAGATCAGATTCAACATAAGGTTGTGAGAAGTCGACTAAATGATATCTATATGCCATTATTTCTGTATCTCCGACAGCAGCATCCAGTGTCTACATCAGAAATAAAGGTTTAGATCAATAATAAACAAAATCAACATTTTAAAAAGTAAAAAATGTAGGTAAAAAACATGAGGCTATAGTTTATCTAAATCTATAGCAGTTCAGTAATACAATAATCAACAAGTCCTGTATATGAAGTCACTGAACTAGTTTTGTTATTGTACCTTATTGAAGACCTGATCTACCATTTCATCATAAGACCCATTGAAGGGAACAAATGAGTATTTCAAGTCATAAGGCAATCTATAAACGGCTGCTTTAAAGACATCGATTGAGAAACCGGTGATATGAGTTTCATTCTTGTTCTGATCATAGGTCACATTCACAAACTGAGTAAAGGCACCTTTTGCAGGCACTCCAATTCGCAATGTCCTTTCTTCAGAGCTGTGAATCCATCCCTTAGGAATTAACTGTATGCCTCCAGGCCAATAAACTGTACTCAAAGCTTCTGTAGAAGCAATATTTGTGTTCATCTCTGTTACCTGATGTGTAACAAGATTCTTGGAGAAACCTAGTGCTGGAGACCATAATGCCAAGTCTCTATAACTTTTACCAATCACATTTATTATATTGAAGGATGGTGATTGCCGTGATTTTCCATTCCTAGAGAATTTACTTTTTAACAAATGTTGAAGGGTTAACTTCCCATGTGATTCCCTTGCTGCTTTAGCAACAGCCCTGGTTGCATCATATGTTTGAAGTGCAAAGAAACTTGGGTTAATGTTCTCTTCTTCAGGGAACTCTAATGCATACCTTCTTTGAAATTTGAGTTTGAACCTTCTAACTGCCTCTCGTGTTTCCATGAAGTGTGTCTTAAATCCTATAACTCCTTGCATGTTAAGGATTGAAGAAGAGTTAACTGAATCAAGAAGGCTAGCGACTCCATCTGGGATTACCCATACAGAACCTTTTTCCATCAAACCCATTTGCTCTGCTTTCTCAAAAAGTATGTTAGCCATCTCAAAAGAAGATTGCACAATCAAGAAGACCCTATTGCTCTTGCTTTTGAGCCTATGAAGCTCATTTTCAAGTGTAGATTTTGGGTCTGATAGAGAGGACAATGAAGGCAAAGCTAAATGATTATCAATCTCAGAACCAACAAGTCTAAGAGCATAGGTGAGGTCAAATAGCATATCTGGGTCAGAGGAAGACCAGTTATTAAGTTCATAAATTGCTGTCACCTTTCGCCATTTGAATTGTCCTACAATGGCTGCAATGCATTGCATGTGAGCCCTGATATCATCGCCAATTTGGATGAAGTGTGGCAATTGAGGAGATAATAACTCTGCGCTGGCTGCTGGAGAATTTAGTGACACTATAGGAACGTTCCTTATGGTGTTATTTAATTCACTTGCCAGAGTTGCCTCATCGTGTGTTATTGTTCCTACGATGGCTAGCACTTGCTTGAACTGTGCGAGATCCACAACTATTTTATAAAAGCGTAATAGTGTTATATTTCTTGATAAATCAATCAGTAACGACAGAAATGAATGTTAAATATCCTATACAAGAAGTTTTCACTCTGACCAAATATAATCATGAACAAATTTAGACTTGTTTTTGTCTCCCAATATATCCATAGAAGTGTTATTTGTTCCGGTTCCACTCAAAGATTTCCACATGAAAGCCCACTAATAACTAGTCAACTAGTCAAATATGTAGCTATTGAGTCAACTCTCTTATGAATTATTATATATATATATATATATATATATATAAATACGTGTATATATATATATACATACGTATTTATAATCAAATTAAATTATACTGATTAATGTGAGAATAATATGCTAATGGGGAAGCAAAATGTTAGTAACACATGCACTTTAAGCAAAATGTGAGAAGCAAATGGTTTAGTTCAGCTAATTAATTTTCAGACAAAAGTTATACAACTTTAAACTTTTAGAAATTTTAGAATACATCACATATGCACTTAACCTTTTTACAACTTTCAGTTAGATAATTGAATTTAATTGATCTACACTCAGTATAATTAGTTTAAAAAACCATTCAATCACAAATTATTATTTACTGTATATTTGATGACCTTTACATAAGTATCTTAAATATCATCATATCTATCACAAGTTATAATTGAATGATGGCGTAAAAAGTTTTATATTTTAATTTTGTCTCAAAACCTACTATTAGATTAAAAGAGTTCCTTCTATGTTAAGAACGTATCTACAAAATTTGTATTAATCTACGATTATTTAATAACTCATTCATATAAATCAAAGTTAACGTAAAATGTACTTTTAGTATATACAAAAATATAAATCATTTCATCATTATGTTAATTCACATAAAAAAAAAAAACTAATTACCATGTTATTGTTTATTTTTTTTTTACAAAGTTTGACCAGAAGAAGAAGGCATTCCCTCTTAACTTAATTATAAGCAAATTTAACTAATTTACATACTTTTTGAGATAGTTAATTTGCATTATTTGATTTTTCTAATTTCAATTGTACATAAACTTATTTTCTAAACTACCCTCCTTTGAAATTTCTATTAAGAATAAAAAAAGAGTTATTGAAAATATTAACCCCGTTAAATGAAAAGTATCCAAAGAATTATATCATTAAATTGAGTAAAAATAGTTCATTTATATTTAGATTCAATTCTTTTTCTTATACTTTAATTTGAAGGGAGTAATATATATACATATATATACACACATGATCAATAAAATATTGCTATTTGCATGATATTTATAAAGTAGTTATTATAAAATTCAACAAACTTTCCATCTATGACATATTATAATTGGATAGTGTATTTAATATTTACCACACATAATCGATTTTCTCTTTTGACAAATTAGGTCAATAAAACTCATATCTTCTATATTGTTATTTACTAGGTAAGACTCATAAGTTACATCACCGTAATTTAATTATTTTGTTACGTATAATAAATTATAATACAGTACCTATCCATTCTTTTTACACCGTGATACAAACTATGATATGACAAAATTTAATAATTATTGTAATATAATTAATTTCGAGATCTTGTTTTAAATTATTTTTAATTAGTTCACAGTATAAAAAAAATTATGTTAACCGTGTATCAAACTTAAACTCTCTCTTTCATGTATGTGTGAATGTATCTAAAAGAATTTATAAAAGAATATATAAAAAAAAAGTTCTTTAATTGTTTAGATTTACATTTTTCTCTCTCATATAAAATCAATGTTCTTATTTGATAGGTTATAAGTAGTACAAAATATATACATATGTGAATGAATGAGGACGAAAAGAATGGAACGATGTGAAGAACAGCTGAAAATATTAAAAGAGCAAGAGACAAAGTATTTTGATGTAATCCTATACGACATGCTCTCATGTTGTTGATGTTTGCGTCTAAACTCAAAGGAGTGAAATAGCATTTTACTCTGGAAGATATGTCATTTTAATTGTTAATTTTTAGAAATTGATAAATTAGTTCTTTAATTTTATTATTTAATTTAATTTTTACGGTAATTTAGATAACACTTATAAATAATTATAAAAATACTATTTAAATTATTTTTAAAAAAAATAAATTGGATAACAAAATTAAAAAGTAAGCAATTAGTTTGGTAATTCCTACAAATTAAAAACTAAAACAATATTGCTTCTAAAATTGAATAACTGATATTTCACACACACTCAAAGAAGAAATGTTGGTGAAAAGGACGTTACCACTAGCAGTTGCTCGAGCAGAGAAACCACGGGAATTTTGCATAATTAAATCCAACTTGGAGCAACTCAAGCTATTGAACTCTTGGAGTGCAATTTCCATGGCTATTTTCTGTTGCTTACCCATTAGTGAACCCAGATCAAGAACTGCACCAATGTTCATAGTTGGCCTTGGGGTTCTTAAGCAATGGTCATTTTTTTCATTAGCTAGTAGTACCCTTGACCATGCAAACAATGGCAAGACAAAGAAGATAGTTAGTGGCATGATGCGAGAACTCATTCCCTTAGAGAAATGTCTATCACAATCTATTGAATGTCATGAAGTTGAGTGTTTGACTTTGAGAATGAGTATTAATAATCCCATGTCCTCCAAAATATCTCGTTTCCTCTGACTTTTTCTTTGTCTGACTCTGATAACACCTGAACCAATTCCTTCTGCTTTTATATGTTTCTTATTCTCTCATTTCAAACTTCTTTCCTTTTACCCTTACTTGTATCTGGGTCTTTTCAATAGTTTATGCCTTTCATCAATTTATTATTTTATACTTAATTCTAAATTAAATTTATATTTTTTAAAATAATCTTATATTATAATTTAAATTATTTATTATAAACAAGAAACATAATTTCAATATTTAAAAAATATCTATTTGTTATAAATTTTAGTTATATAAAATAGACAATTTATGTTGTACATTTCACAAACTAAAATATTCACTAAAAATAATTGTTTTCTCCTTTAAGAAACTTCCGGAGAAGTTAAAGAAAAAGGTGACGTTTTCCTAAAAATGTAATGCATCAATTATTAATTAGACTCATTACCTGTGAAACAAAAAAATAAAAATGTTTTAACCAAAAGTATATAGATAGGGAAGAGTCAAAGGAAGAACATGCATCAGCATGAGGCCATTAATAGTGTAGAGTTGAGAATGGGAGCTTTCCAAGCTGTTGCGGTGTTGCCTCGTTTGATTTTATATTTTTATAATGACAATAATAAGATTAGAATATAGGATTTAAAACATATTACTCAGATTCTCTGCTGCTAAAGTCAATCCTAATGAGTTTCCATTTTTTTTACGACCACATATATAATATCTTAATTTCGTCATAGGGTAGTGGTAAATTGAATACCTTTAAATTGTATTTTATTGTTTTGATTGGCCTCTAAAATTTTCAGTTTTTCCATTTAAATTTAATTATTTTTTAGTTCCTAAATCTATTATGATTACTGACAAAAATACATGTATTATTGCACGCCTGTATATATGCATTCTTATGTAATTAAAGTTTACGCGAAGAGACAATATATTTATAGAGAAAAGGAAATGATGACTAAAATGATAAGAGAGAAAGAGAAATAATACGAGGAGGTGGATAGTGCATGCATACCAGATTTAAAATAAAACGAGGAGAAATAATAAATTTAATAATTTTTTTTTAAATAAATTAAATAATTTTTTTAAATAAATTAACAAAATTACAACAAACTAATATGAGTTTGGAAGAATAAATTAATCCATAAAATTGGCATGAAATTGAAATTATTTTTAAATTTTATTAAAAATAACATGAGAAGAAAAACTAATGATTAAAATATTGAAATGTAGTAAATAGTTTATAAATTTCAAGGAGTAAAATTGTCTGATAAAAGTGAATACCAAAATAGTTGTAGCAAAGAAATCCTCTTTATTAATAGTTATAGATTATTATTAATTATTATCATTTAAGTCGTTAGACCAGGAAAAAAAAAATTGTTAATTTAGGTATTTGAATGAAATATCTACAAATTTAAGGGATGTATTTAAAAATAATAATAATGTTAGAGATTAATCAAATAATGAGATCCAATTTTAAAGATTAAATTAATCTTGTTTATATTCCTGGAATTCACATGTTTATATTGGGAGATCATTAAACACAACGTGAATTTCAAATTGCGTTAACATGCATAGCAACCAGAAGCGTTGACGGATTCCCACCAATCTAATAAATTTAAATTTTCAAACTAAAGTAATTAAATTGTTCAGATTTTTGAGTTAATTAAATGTAATCTAAATCAAATTAATTAAATTTGAGTATAATTAGTTAGAGTATTGGATTTATAATATATGTATTCCTGAATTAAATATATATTATTTATTATTTTATTATTAAAAATATAATTTTATGAAATAATTTTGAATTTTATTTAATTTACGTATGTTATAAAAAAATAGGTTATTTATATTATTTTAATAATAAAAATTATCCGATTTTTTTAAAAAATAATTTATTTTTCCTAAAAGACTAATAAATTTTTACATTTACAAAAATATACTAGATACTATTGAACCCAATTAAATCAATCTGATCTTGACCAGGTTAGTTTGACATGAATTTTTCTAAAGAAATTTAAGAGAGTAAATCAAATTGAACAAATAAAATTAATTAATTTAAATTTTATTTTTCTCACAAACCAATTTAAACTCAGCCATATACACGCTTGGCTGAGACGGTTTTCGTATTATATATGATAAATCATTTTTCTCCCGTGCGATGCACCTTTTATTAACTTGTAAATTTTTAATTTAAAATTTAGATTTTAAAATTAGTTTATTGTCAATGGATGATAAATAAATATATCTTATCTTTCAAAATATATTTCTATAAATTATATTTTTAAGTTAACGTGATTGTGAAGTGAGTATTATTATCATCAGATATCAAATTTTCAACCATTGTTAAAATTTAACTCTTAAATATATTTTTTTAAAGATATCATGCATTTAGAGATAGCTTACAAATGTGGGGAGAATCATGATGATATTTGTTCTTACTGAATCCTTCGAGAACGTTGGGAGATAATGTAATGGAAAACGTTGGGAAATAATGGAAAACGTTGGCTTGATTTGGTACGAAGCAGTTTGCAAGAGATTCAGTAGACCGATTTTTTAAGGTAAGGAGTGTATTTTCAAAAGACACTCTAACGACTAAATTAGTTACAAATCGTATATTTAAGGCAGCAATGTTATAGGGAAGAATAAGATAATTTAAATATGAGTTAGGGATACTTCGTGGAGGTATATATAGATTCGAAGAGGTGATTTATTGATGGCATCGTATCTCTATAATTTAGGCTGAGAAGATGTGATCTATAGTTTACCTTAAGCGGATGATTTGACTTTTCCCTGACTCTGGTCGTGATGATGTCACGGTAGGGTATGCTGACAACGGGACATGACCTCACATCCACGTGTCCTGCCTTTCGTGGCCACATCAGAGGTGTGACAAGATTTGCATGAGGGGTCATCGCAGTATGTGGGCCCAAGCAGTATATAAGCCCCCCTAAGCTTGATACTACTAACAAGTAAAATGACCAAACTTTATGTAATTTTGTCAATGAAGACCAACTTGTGAAATTTCAAGAAGGTTTTGTTGTCCACCTCATGACCTGTCTATTTTGAGCCTGGCTTATCCCTACTTTGTTTTGGGTCGTCCTTTGTTTCCAAGGATGTCGTTATTCCTCATTTATTAGTTGTTATTGCATTTAAGAAGGGCTTTAAATGTTAATGATGAGACGTTTCATGATTTGTTATTTTGTTTCGAGAAAAGCATGACTCTTGTCATTACGTCTTTCTGGAGTGTGATGTTTCGATTCTCGAGCATTATGTCCTTTTAAGTGAATTTATGTCCCTAGACCTTGTAACACTTCGAGTCTTCGCTGCATATAAATAGCCCAAACCTTGTCCTTTTCTTTTCTTCTACCTTAGATCTTTTAGACGTTCTTTGAACTTAACTTTTGTTATCTCTGTTTTTTGTCGCTATTTCATTTTTCTCTTCCCAACATTTCACACGTTTTTCCTCCTTTATTCTTAAATAGGCATATTCCTTATATTCTTTCTTGCTTCATTCTTCTTAACAATAGTGACCTTTCTTGGTAGGGATGAGAGTGTGACATCGCCATTTTCCTCTTTTTCTTTTTTCTTGTTTCTGTAATAATCTATGTCGTTTTTTCTTTTGCAGAATCATGGACAATGATTTTAACTTAAACACCTTCTTGTCAAGGAAGGGGCTTCTTCATTTCTAACCCCCGCTGAATTCCTCAGTTCAAGCGGTAGACATTAATCCTACCGTTGAGGTCAAAGCCACTCGTACTTCTCCCGCCAGGGTTGGCATTATCATTACGTCTTTCTGGAGTGTGATGTTTCGATTCTCGAGCATTATGTCCTTTTAAGTGAGCTTGTGTCCCTAGAACTTGTAACACTTCGAGTCTTCGCTGCATATAAATAGCCCAAACCTTGTCCCTTTCTTTTCGTCTACCTTAGGTCTTTTAAACGTTCTTTGAACTTAACTTTTGCTATCTCCGTTTTTTATCGCTATTTCATTTTTCTCTTCCCAACATTTCACACGTTTTTCCTCCTTTATTCTTAAATAGGCATATTCCTTATATTCTTTCTTGCTTCATTCTTCTTAACAATAGTGACCTTTCTTGGTAGGGATGAGAGTGTGCCATCACCATTTTCCTCTTTTTCTTTTTTCTTGTTTCTATAATAATCTATGTCGTCTTTTCTTTTGCAGAATCATGGACAATGATTTTAATTTGAATGCCTTCTTGTCAAGGAAGGGGCTTCTTCATTTCTAACCCCCGCCGAATTCCTCAGTTCAGGCGGTTGACATTAATCCTACCGCTGAGGTCAAAGCCACTCGTACTTCTCCCGCCGGGGTTGGCAAGATAGGTCTTTGTTAGCATCATGTGCTACACCTTGAAGAACTTTTGAGTGGCACAATCCAATGGGCTAATCCTGTTACTCATCTTTCTTATCCCAAAACATGTCTTGCTTGTTTTTCTCACCCAATAACAGGTGATGCTCATGTTTCTTGATCAAGAACAAGTATTACTCATCTTTCTCACCCAAGAACAAGTGTTGTTACCACCTTCTGTTGATGATGTGATTGTTAGAACATCTAACAAATTGTAAAAGATTAGATTTTTAAATAAAATAAAAGTCATGCTAACTAATTGGATAAATTTGTTTTTCAGTCCGATTTTTTAGGAATGATTGTTAGTGGTTTCTATATTTTAGCAATTCTGTTTTTGGATAATTTTTATAAATATGTTGCTTCACATCTGAATAAAAATATGTGTCTTCTATGCTTACATTTCTCCCTTATTTCTCCTTTACACTTCAAAAACAACAAATTGGTACCAGAGCTCATATATCTTTAAGGAATCTATGATTTGAGAGAAACACTAATGGAGGGAGAAACACATTACACAGCGGGTCCACCACCAATTTTTGATGATGAGGAGTATGAGTTATGGCCTAAAAGGATGATCAGTCATCTTGAAGCGTTGGATCTTTAGGTGGTAGTAGAACAAAAGTATGATATTCTTGAATTACTTACAAATTCAACGGTGACTTAGATGAAGTATCATAAAGAAAGGAAGACAAAAAAAGCCAAAGTCAAAAATTGTCTTTTTTCTGCTGTGTCAAAAATTATCTTTACAAGAATTATGAACTTCAAGTCAACCCAACATATTTAGGACTACCTTAAATCAGAATATGCTAATGTTGAAAGAACCGGAGGCTTGGAAGTGCTCAACTTGGGTAAAGAATTCGAGATGCAGAGCATGAATGAGATAGATACAATAAAAGGATATGCTGATCGGGTGTTAAGCATAGCAAATAAAGTGCGGCTTCTTGGGGAAGACTTTACTAATGAAAGTGTAAAAAATTATAGTTACTATACCTGAAAAGTATGAATCAAAGATATTAACATTGAAGGAGTCAAAAGACCTATCGACCATCACCTTGGGATAATTGATAAATGTTTTATAGACACAAGAGCATAGAAGAATAATGAGACAAGAGGAGGTTATACAAGGTGCTTTTCATACGAAAGCACAAAATTCTAAAAGTGGCAAAGACAAGGAGAATACCAAATGGAAGAACAAAAAGCTAGAAAACTTCAACAATCAACAAGTTGAGACTTTTCCCCCTTGTTCTCATTGCAATAAGACAAACCATCCTCAGAGAAAATGTCGGTGGAAGCCAAATGTTAAGTGCAGAAAATGTGGTGTTATGGGACATATTGAGAGAATCTGCAAGTCCAAACCAGTGGAGGAACAAGAAGATGAGCAACTCTTTGTTGCAACTTGTTTTGCTACAAGCAACAGTTCCAGTAATTCATGGTTAATAGATAGCGGTTACATAAACCATATGACCAACGATCAAAAAATCTTTAAAGAGTTGGATATAAACATTGCTTCCAAAGTAAAAATTGGAAATGGTGATTTTATCTCAACCAAAGGAAAAAGAATTGTTGCTATTGAAAGCTTGAAAGGTCTGAAATATATCTTGGATGTTTTATATGTGCATGATATTGACCAAAATTTGCTCAATGTTGCACAACTTATAGAAAAAGGCTTCAAAGTCATATTTGAAGACAATTGGTGCTTAATTAAAGATGTAAAAGGCAAAGACATATTTGAGGTAAAAATGAAAGCTAAAAGCTATGCTTTAGATATGATGTAGGAGGAGCTTTTAGAATTTACACGAAAGTACCAATGGGTGTTGGCAGAAAAAGATGCAGCTCTTGCTGTCCAAGATAAGCTTGAGTCACGTCTAGAGAGTTACAATGCCAAAATAAAATGTTAATAGAAGAATGCAAATGTGTATCAACTGAAGGGAAAAACTTAAGGTTGGGTTTGTCAGCTAAGTTTCAAGATGCAATCAAGGATATCAGCAATAAGTTTAAAGAGTGAAAGGAAGAGTGTCTTTCTCAACCAAAAGAGAACGACAAGTTAAGAAACAAGCTAAAGCAGCCTCCTGATCAATACAAACTTTCTGAGCAACAATATGCACAAAAGTTGAAGCAAATGTCATTGGAACTACAACTTGCTTATTTAAAAATCAAGTAACATGATAAAAAATTGGTTCAGGAACAGTCACAGGTAAAAATATATGCAGAACAAGTTTCTCAGAACAAGTGTCTCAGTTATTAACTATTGAGAAGAATTTACTATTGCGACTAACAACTGATGGAAAAAGTTCCAAAAATTTCAGGAGGCATTGTCAAAGAGCAATAAGATTTTTGAACATTCGAACAAGAGATTGAGAAGATGGCAAAATCAATCAAGGAACTCAAGAAGGAGAATCAATTCTTGAAGAGTAAATATGAGAAATCTGATACTGCACTCCAAAACAGAGAATCAAAGACCAAGGCACTTCCAAAAGCCAAATTTGAATACTTGAGACAAAAGCTTGGAGTTTGCAGTTTCAAAGTTAATAAGGAGTGTTGATGATGTGACTGTTAGAACATCTAACAAACTACAAAAATTGTATTTTTACTTACAATAAAAATCATGCTAACTAACACTAGTATAAAAAACACAAACCACATCGCACAAACCACGACGGTTCTAGCTAACCGTCGTGGTTTGTGACGCGGTGGCATTTTCGTAATAAGTGGGCAACAGACTACGACGGTTCTATGGTTTAACCGTCGTAGTCTGTTAGTAGTGGCATTTTTGTGATTTTTGGGGGCTACAGACTACGACGGTTGCCATTATAACCGTCGTAGTCTGTTGATAACACTTACAGACTACGACGGTTCACACTAAAACCGTCGTAGTGTGTTGAATGAATTCAAATTAAAAACGAAGAACTGCTTCGTCCCCATTACGCGAAACACTGCAACTCTCTTCTCCCTCTCGGTATTAGCCCTAAAATCTCCATTGAACCTCCATTGAATCCTTATTCAAGCATTATTGAAGCCATTTGTGACGCGTTTTTGGAGAACAAGCAAAACCAAAGCCTGCACACAATCAATTTTGATGCTTTTCCGCGAATTTCAACTTCAAGGTACACTCCGGTTCCTTTGGATTTTTAGGGTTGATTAAGTTGTTATTTGTTGCTTTTTGATTGATTTTGATGCAATTTTGAATTTGATTGATATTGAATGGGTTGATTTCTTCACTTTTGATGCACTTACTCTTCAATTTTCATGTTGTATGCCAAGTGTTTGATAAAATTCCCAAGACACCAACCTTAGAGTGCAATGCTTGATGCAATTGATTAGTACACAACAACCTTAGAGAATAATTTTTATGCAATTAATGAGTAAAATTTTGATGCAATTTTGTTTAACTGCCAATTACTTTTTTATATAAATGTTACTAAAATATTATATATAATTGTTTGTAATATTTAATAAATTATTTAACTATAATTTTTAAACTAATTTAGTAATATTTTTTCCTATAAATAAATTATTTTAAAAGTAAATGCAAGTACATATAGGTGATAATATTTTAACCAAAATTATTTATTCAAACGTTGTTTAATAGATATAGGTGTACACCCTAACGTGGAGTTATATTTGGGGCAAAAATTAGTTACTTTGCCATGACCAAAAAATAGTTAGTTTGCCATTAAATATTTATGGTGAATATTGATGTTTGTTGTGATCATACCTTTGTTTAAGGTATGGATCGTAGTTGGATGAATGCAAGTCGAATTAGTACGGAGTATGAGGCTGGAGTTGAAGAGTTTTTGAAATTTGCTAGGCAACATGATCACTTTAGTAGTGGTGGGAAGTTTTGTTGCCCTTGTGTGAATTGTTTGAACGGTGTACGACTGAAAGAAGAAGAAATTCGTGAACACCTGATATGTGATGGGATTCTTAGAAGTTATACAACATGGACCTGGCATGGGGAGTTACTAGACACATTCACAACATGCAATGCGTCCCATCGAGTGGAAACGAGAAATTGATGACAGACTTGAAGACATGATACAAGATGTTGGTCCTGAAAACTTTTTGAAAGCCCACGTATATGACACGTTGCTTAGTGATGCGGAGACACCTTTGTACAAAGGGTGCTCTACCTTCACTCGTATGTCTGCGGTGTTAAAATTGGTTCATGTGAAGGCGGCAAATGGGTGGACTGACCAAAGCTTTACTCAATTGCTAGAGTTGTTGAGTGAAATGCTTCCAGAAGGTAACACATTGCCAACCCGCAATTATGACGCTAAGAAGATCCTTTGTCCAATGGGTATGGAGTATAAAAAAATTCATGCATGCCCAAATGACTGCATCTTATACAGAAAAGAATTTGAAGCGATGCACAAGTGTCCTAGGTGTGGGACTTCACGTTACAAAAAAAAAAGAAGGGTGATTGTGATAATGAAGAAACAACAAAAAGCGGGTGCTCTGCGAAGGTGGTATGGTATCTCCCGATAATTCCGAGATTTAAGCGTACGTTTTGCAAACGCCGGTGACGCTAAGAATCTTAGATGGCATGCAGATGAAATGATAAATGATGGAAAGCTTCGACATGTGGCTGATTCCTTACAATGGAAGAAGATTGATCTAGAGTTTCCTGCATTTGGCAGTGAATCAAGAAACCTCCGCCTTGTCCGCTTCGATGGAATGAATCCGTTTGGTAATTTAGCCACTAGTCATAGTTCGTGGCCTGTGTTGTTGATAATTTACAACTTACCTCCATCCTTGTGCATGAAGCGAAAGTATATGATGTTGTCTATGTTGATCTCGGGCCCAAAGCAGCCTGAAAATGACATTGATGTTTATCTTTCTCCATTGATTGAAGACTTGAGATTATTATGGGATGAAGGTGTCGATGTGTATGACGGGTTTGCCAAAGAAACCTTCAAGTTACATGCCATGTTGTTTTGCACTATCAATGACTTCCCAGCCTATGGAAACTTGTCTGGTTATAGTATTAAGGGACATAAAGCTTGTCCAATATGTGAAGAAGGGACATGTTTCTACCAATTACAAAGATGGAAGAAAGACAAGTGTATCTTGGGCATAGGAGATTTCTAAGACAGTATCACCCATATCGTAAATTGAAAAAAGCATTTAATGGTCATGCAGAGAATGAGGTAGCACCTACCCCCTTAACTGGTAAACAAGTTTATGAGCGGGTCAAAGACATCAACATTGGGTTCGGAAAGTCTACAAAGAAGGCAACTGTGTCAAACATATGGAAGAAACGATCAATATTCTTCGATCTCCCATATTGGTGGAAGCTTGATGTTAGACATTGTTTAGATGTTATGCATGTTGAGAAGAATGTTTGTGACAGTTTGATAGGAACTCTCTTGAATATTAAAGGTAAGACAAAAGATGGTTTAAATGCTCGGTTGGATATGGTTGACATGTAGATTCGAGATCAATTACAGCCTGTTGTTATGGGTAACCGGACATACCTCCCCCCAGCTGCTTACACATTAAGTAAAAAAGAGAGAATAAGTTTTTGTCAATGTTTACACGGAATAAAAGTGCCACAAGGATACAGTTCAAATGTCAAGAGCCTTGTTTCAATGAAAGATTTGAAATTAATTGGATTAAAATCCCATGATTGTCATGTGTTGATGCAACAATTCCTTCCCGTGGCAATCCGTGGCATCTTGCCTAAAAAGCTAAGAAATGCTATTACCAGATTATGTCGGTTCTTCAAGCAAATTTGTTCCAAAGTGATTCATCCTAATATGCTAGATGACATGGAAGCTGAGTCTGCTATTATATTGTGTGAATTGGAGATGGTTTTTCCTCCTTCTTTTTTTGACATTATGGTTCACTTGTGCGTCCATCTTGTTCGAGAGATTAGATTATGTGGACCTGTGTACTTAAGATGGATGTACCCTATCGAGCGTTACATGAAAATCTTGAAAGGGTATGTCAAGAATCGCATATTATCTGAAGGGTCAATAATTGAGAGGTACATTGCTGAAGAAGCGGTTGAGTTTTGTTCGGAATATATGTCTACAACCTTTCCTGTTGGGGTTCCTAGGCCATGTCCTGAGGGTAGACGTTTTGGGCAATGCATCCGAGGTGGACAATGTGTGGAAAAACCTTGGGATTTAGTGCAGCAAGCTGATTTGTATATTTTAAATAACACTGATGAAGTTCAACCATACTTGACTGCTCACAAGGCCATTGTAAGGAAGCAAAACCCAAGACAATCAGAGAAGTGGTTGTTGAAAGAACATAACAACACTTTCAGAAATTGGTTTAAAAAACAAATATTGAGTGATGAAACAGTTTCAGAGACCTTAAAATGGCTAGCATGTGCCCTTAAGAAAGATGTTATTGTTTGTAATGGGTACTACATTAATAATTATTCTTTCTACACAAAGTCACTGGATGATAGAAGTGTGGTACAAAATAGTGGAGTTATGGTAGAAGCTGAGTCTATGCATTTCTCCACCTCTAAAGACAACAATCCGTTGGTAGGGAGCATGCCTTATTATGGAATAATTGAGGAAATTTGGGAGGTTGTGTATTGTAAATTTCATGTGCCGCTTTTTAAATGTAAATGGCTTGATAATAGGACGGGGGTGCACATTGATGATTCCGGTCAAACCCTTGTTAACTTTAGTAAAGTTGGTAAACCAGGATGAACCCTTCATAATGGCACAACAGGCTAGACAAGTTTTCTATGTCAAAGATCCTTCAAATGAGATGTTTTGTATCGTGATGCATGGAAAAACCAGCGAACTTGAAGTTACAGACAATCTTAACAATGATCACATTCCTGGTTTTTCATATGATATCCCAGTTATTTCCGACGAAATTGATGCTGATGATGTCCATGCAGTTCGTCATGATCATAATGAAGGAATATATGTTTGATAGTTAAAGGTGCAAAAGTTATAAGTAATCTAAATTTTTTGTTACAATTTTACTTTGATTATTTGACCAATTTAATATTCTATTTCATTATGTTATTGACTTTCAATTGTAATTATTATTATTATTATGGGATTAACTTTCATTTGTAATTTTGATGTTGATTATTTTATTGAATTTTAATTGCTTTTTAAACAGGAACATGGCTGATCAGTCACCTGACCCTAACAAAGTATACAAAAAGACCACACGTTTGAAGGAATTAACAGTCAGACGGGGCAAAGGTCAACAGACTCACGTTGATGTTGATGTGCGCACGGGCATTGCTAGTGGTGATAACGGGCCCATATTCAGGAGTTACTTGGGGTTCCTTGTCCGTGAGCACATATCTATCCTTACCCCTACTTGGGATGATGTTCCGATGCCTCAGCGGAACATGCTATGGCAGAATATTCTGGTAATTAATTTCCTCATTATTATTTGGTATTTGATAAGTCAATATTTTGATTACTTTCTCTACATTATTTATATCCTAAAATAGCATTATTAGTGGTCAATTAGTATGATTTAATGTATTTATGAGTTTATACTCATTTTGGCTTTAAATGATAAATTTGGTCTAATTCGTTATTTTTATCCAGATTTGACAAGGTTTACAAAACTGAGCATAACTTTAACTACAGACCTCTGATTTAGCTGAATTTTATGTCAAATTAAAGAGGACTCAAAGATCTACAACTTCTATGAAGACATAAAATTTCCAGTCGGAGTGCATCTAGTGTGAAAATGTCTTTGAATGCAGCATATGAACTGTTCTGAAAATTCCAGCATTTAAGGATTTGACTAGTCTCGGTAAAATAGGCATAACTCCCTCCACAGATGTCCAATTGATGAGCGATTAATTGCCTCTTAAAGAAGAGAGATAGATCTACAAAAGTTGTGAAGGCATGAAGATCCAATTCGGATTGCATCTGGGGTGAATTTAGCCTTGAACGTAAACCATGGTTCCAAAGAATGAATTCCAGCGAAATTGGACTGAATTTAGATGCATTTAATTGATCACTTTGTAATGCCTACATAAGGATTTGAGCCCTGGACCTTACACTCTATTTTAACACGTGAAAGGTGGCTGCCAAAGTGAAGAGAAAGTGAGAGGCAAGCTGGAGCACATTGGACAATTGGTGGGGTACATTCCAAGACTTGGTGGGGGGACATTCCAGATTTTAGGGAGAAACTTTGGGCTGATTTTAGGGCTTTTTCTCCCCACCTTCTCTTGTCATATTGACTTATTATGTAGTGTGTGGGGCATGTCCAGCTATGAGGGATTGGTAGTGAGAGTTTTCCTGGGAATTCAGATTGTAATTTTCGTTGGAGAGGAGACTTGGTTCTTGTATGAAAATCTGTTTTATTCAATCTGTTTTCTCTGCATTTTTCCAATCTGCACTTTGTTCTATTTTTCTAGCTTTCAATTTTCGTTTATAATCATCTCACCTTGATCTTAACTTGCTATAATTTCAATTTCTTGCTTGCAATTTCGTTTTTAAATAAGATGGAAGGCTAAATATCAAAAGGTTAATCTCTTGATTAAGGATTGTAATGATGCTTTGAGATTCTGTATAACTTAGTTTCTCACTTGTAATTGTTGATTGTTCTTTATCATTCATGCTAGTTCTTTATGATTTGGTTTATGCTTAATATTCCAGATTTGGTAACAACTTATACCTTGGTTTCATGCTTAATGAAGTGAAGTATAAGTTGTTATAACTAGAATGAATGATGTATGTGTTTGCTTAATTCACATAAGGAAAACCATAATTAATTTTCGCTTAGTTGATTGATTTTGGTTTGATTAAGAACATCAGTAATTTGAGCATGATTTTCTATTATCAAGGATAAGTAAATTGCAATCCAATCAAGAGGTTAACCTATTTTTATCAATTGAACTTGTTTAGTAAATCTGTTTTGACAAATTCTGTTTTGAACTATCCAACCAAACCCCCCCTACTTTTGTTCTACACTTGATAGAAATTTGAATGATGGTCCTTGAGAGAGACGATCTAGGAGTCACTTCCTAGTACTACATACTAAATTGTATTAATTTGTGCGAGTGCGACCTCGTACCAAATTTTGGCGCCGTTGCCGGGGATCATCGGTTTCTATCAAGTTCTTGTGAAGTATGTTTGTGCTTTGCTGTTAATTTGTTTAATTTTCGTTTTCTGTGGTTGTTGTTCATGTAGCAGGAGTAGCAAGTGAAGTGGAGCACTGGAAACTCAATTTAGAGCACTAGAATGGTAACTCCAATTACAGGACTAACATAAGTGAGAGTTCGCCCTGGCGCAATTGGAGAAGAAGCAGCATCAGGATTTTACGCCCTGGCCTATTGCCTCGGCATACTTTTGCGCCGACCTTTGCGCCCCGGCATACTTTTCCAGGAGTTGGCATACTTTTGCGCCACCTTTGCGCCCGGGCGTACTTTTGCGCCACCCTGCAAGTGAAAGTACGCCCTGGCGTACTTTTCCAGGGAGTTGGCATGTTTTGCGCCAACCTTTGCGCCCGGCGTACTTTACGCCACTCGAAGCTCAAATGCGCCCTGGCCTACTTTTGCAAACTGTGGTTGCTCACTTTGAATCTGCATTTGTTAGGACCATCCGTGCCGCATAAGGTCTTGTTTTAAGTGTTGCTCTGCATCAACTGCATCTGTCATGTACTGCAATCTGCTGTCATCTGAAACCTTACTGCATGTTGTTTGCATTTTGTTGCACATACTAGTTGCTATCACTGCATTTTCGGTTTTGCCATTATCTGCATCTGCACAATCTGCATACTGCTGTATATTAGTGCATTCTATTTCGCATATTAGTGTAGTTAATTTAGGTTGTTGTGTTGTTAATTTTGTCGCACTACACCTCAATTCGTTGCACTTAATTTGCTAGTATAAGGCAATCTGTTGTTGCATAGGTGCTAATTTGGTGTTCAATAAAATCAATCTGTTGTAACAACCTATTCTGCACTTTGTTGTTAGTGATTTCGCATGCTTCATCATTGCTTGAATGTATTTGGGATAGTTGAACATGAATTACATAGGCTGCAATGAAGTTTTCTAGAAAATCGAGATTGAACATGCACTTAAACCGATTATGCAGGAACTTGTATCAGTAAATAGTAAATAGTGAATAGTAAATAGTGAATAGTAATTAGTAAATAGTAAATAGTAAATAGTGAATAGTAATTAGTGAATAGTAAAACAGTAATTAACTGTGAGCATTTTCTTATTAACTGTGATTTTTGGTTTTGCTTAGTGTGAACCACATGGTATGTTGTGTTTAGTGCATGACTAGAGGTAATCCAGGTGTTTTACAACCTTTTGACCCTGAGATAGATAGGACCTTTCATGAACTAGATAGGCAATTTAGGAATTTGTCTTTAGAGCCTGTACCGTTAGATATTGTTAGTTTGACTGATAGTGATCATTCCCCATCTGCAGCAACCAATTCTAATTTGGTTCATACAGATTCTTTTGGTAATTATACTGCTGAGAACATTATGGCTCAACCTAATCCTCGTGAGAGGACTCTTAGAGAGTTGGCTGCACCTGACTTCACCTATGAAAGTCTGTGCATCCAGTATCCTGATGAGGATGTTCCATATGTTCTAAAAACTGGACTCATACATCTCTTGCCCAAGTTCCATGGACTTGCGGGAGAATGTCCTCATAAACATCTAAAGGAGTTCCATATTGTTTGTTCTACAATGAAGCCTCCAGATGTTTTAGAGGACCACATCTTTTTGAAGGCATTCCCTCATTCTCTAGAAGGTGTAGCTAAGGATTGGTTGTACTACCTTGCGCCTAGATCTATTACTGGCTGGGATGACCTTAAGAGGATGTTTCTGGAAAAATTCTTTCCCGCGTCTAGGACCACTGCAATAAGAAAAGATATATCGGGCATTAGACAACTTGGTGGGGAAACACTGTATGAGTACTGGGAGAGATTCAAGAAACTTTGTGCAAGTTGTCCACATCACCAAATTTGAACAACTCCTTCTACAATATTTCTATGAAGGTTTGAATAGTATGGAAAGGAGTATGATAGACGCTGCTAGTGGTGGAGCGCTTGGTGATATGACTGCTGCTGAAGCCAGACTTTTGATTGAGAAAATGGCCTCTAACTCCCAACAGTTCAGTGCTAGAAATGATGCTATTGTTGTTAGAGGAGTTCATGACATAGCTGCTGGATCTTCTTCAGAGACCAAGATAGAGAGCAAGCTTGATGCTCTTGTGAATTTGATGACACGTATGGTCAAATCAAAAATCTACATCCGTTGCTAGAGTGTGTGGGGTGTGCACCTCTAATGATCATCATACAGATTCATGTCCTTCTTTACATCAATCTGTTGGCTCTGACTCCCAATCTCCTCAAGCCTATGCTGCTAACATCTATAATAATAGACCCCAACAGCAGCAAAATTATGACTTGTCCAGCAACAGATACAATCCGGGTTGGAGAAATCACCCGAATTTGAGATGGTCTAACACTCCACAAAGAAGAAAGAATCAAGACCTCCCTTTCGAATTCTGCTAGTCAGAATAGGCCTTATGTACCTCCACCTATGCAACAGCAGTATCAGAGGCAATCTGAGACATCTGCACCACCACCAGCCTCTCAACCTTCTAATTCTGAACCTTCACTTGAGGAGTTGGTCAGGCAGATGACTCTTTAGAATATGCAATTTCAGCAAGAGACTAGAGCTTCTATTCAAGAGAATAGAGCCTCTATTCAAAGCTTGACTAATCAGATGGGGCAGATGGCTACTCGGTTGAATCGAGAATCGCACCGTCACGAACTCGGACAAATTACCTTCTCGCACGGTGCGTAATCCAAAGAATGTTAGTGCCATCACACCGAGGTCGGGTAAACAGATGAGTGACCCAATATCGGATCTTCTTCTTCACCCGCACCTATTCCTACACATGTACCCGAACCATCCTCTATTCCTTCTTCAACTCCACATTCTACACCAGTTCCTAGTACTAGTAGTGACTTGCATCAGCCTCCTGTACCTCTTCCATTTCCTCCCAGATTGATTCCAAGCAAAAAGATGGAAGAAGTAGATAAGGAGATCTTGGATACCTTCAGAAAGGTAGAGGTGAACATACCTCTGCTTGATGCTATTAAGCAAATTCCAAGATATGCAAAATTCTTGAAGGAGTTGTGTACACACAAGAGGAGGATGAAGGGTAATGAGCGAATTAGCATGGGCAGAAATGTATCTGCATTAATAGGAAAATCTGTTCCTCATATTCCCGAAAAATGTAAGGACCCGGTACATTCTGCATACCTTGTGTTATTGGAAATAATAAGTTTGAAAATGCCATGCTTGATTTGGGTGCATCCATTAATGTCATGCCTCTGTCCATTTTTAAATCTTTATCTCTTGGACCTTTGCAACCTACGGGTGTGGTAATACAATTGGCAAATAGAAGTGTTGCCCACCCCACTGGTCTCGTTGAAGATGTCTTAGTTAGGGTTGGAGAGCTTATTTTCCCTGCTGATTTTTATGTCCTTGATATGGAGGAGGGATTCTCCCATGGATCCGTTCCAATTATATTGGGCAGACCATTTTTGAAAACAGCCAGAACTAAGATAGATGTGCATGCAGGTACCTTATCTATGGAGTTTGGTGACAGTGTTATCCATTTTAACATTCTTGATGCCATGAAACATCCACCTGAGGATCATTCTGTTTTTCGTGCTGAGATTATAGATGATATTGTGGATGGGTACTATACTGATTTTAACTCTTTGCATCATATGAAACATTCTTTTGTTTCTGATGTCGAATGTGATGATGTTGAATATGATGATTATACATCTGAATCATGCTCTGAGACTATTTGTGATGAACCTTTAGGTGTTGTAGCTCTAGACATTGAATTCTTAAAGTCGATTGCACTAACCATGTCACGACGCACATCCGAATCGACTTACAAGTTGAGGTACAAGTTTGTGGAACCTGTTCTTCTTCCTTCTTTGGTTCCTACTTGTTCACCAACACCCACTTCCGAACTTAAACCCCTACCCGGAAAACCTCAAGTATGCTTACTTGGAGGATAATGAAAAGTTGCCGGATTTATTTCCACCTCCCTTGATGCTTTTCAAGAGGAGAAGTTGTTGCAATTGTTAAGAAGACATAAGAAAGCCATCGGTTGGACCTTGGCGGATATTCCCTGGTATCGGCCCATCCACATGTATGCATAGAATATTATTGGAGGATGGTGCAAAACCAAAGTGAGACACCACAAAGGAGACTAAACCCTGATTTGGGATGTAGTGAAGAAGGAGGTAACCAAGCTTCTACAAGCTGGGATCATCTATCCTATCTCTGACAGTAAGTGGGTTAGTCTAGTCCAAGTAGTCCCTAAGAAGACAGGCCTGACTGTTGTTAAGAATGAGAGGGACGAGCTTCTCCCAACTAGAATGCAGAATAGTTGGAGGGTATGTATAGATTATCGAAGGCTTAATTTAGCAACAAGGAAAGATCATTTCCCATTGCCTTTCATTGATCGATGTTGGAACGTCGGCGAGGTAAATCCCATTATTGTTTCCTTGATGGATTTTCTGGTTATTTTCAAGTCCATATTGCTCCCGAGGATCAAGAAAAACCACATTCACCGCCCCTTTGGCACTTTTGCCTATAGGAGGATGCCTTTCGGTTTGTGCAATGCCCCTGGTACCTTCCAAATGGTGTATGATGAGTATTTTTAGTGATTTTCTAGAAAATTGCATAGAGGTGTTTATGGATGATTTTACTTGTTTATGGATCCTCTTTTGATGCATGCTTAGATAGTTTGGATAAAGTACTTAATAGATGCATTGAAACTAATCTTGTTCTTAATTTTGAGAAATGTCACTTCATGGTAGAACAAGGTATAGTTTTAGGGCATATCATTTCTAGGAAGGGCATAGAGGTAGACCCTGCAAAAATATCAGTTATTTCACAGTTGCCTTACCCCTCTTGCGTGCGAGAGGTTCGATCTTTTCTTGGACATGCGAGGTTTCTACAGCGCTTTATCAAAGACTTGATAAGAAGGCCCTTCCACTATCCAAATTACTTCAAAAGGATGTCGACTTTGATTTTAATGATCAATGCAAAGAGGCTTTTGATCGCCTCAAGAAAGCACTAACCACCACCCCTATCATCCAAGCACCCGATTGGACGTTCCTTTCGAGCTTATGTGTGATGCATCAAATTATGCATTAGGAGTCGTCCTTGCACAAAGAGTAGATAAGTCGCCTCGGGTGATATATTATGCTTCCAGGACTTTGGATCTTTGCCAAGCAAATTACACTACTACGAGAGAAGAGCTTCTAGCCATTGTTTTTGCTCTTGATAAGTTTAGATCATATTTGCTTGGTTCTCGTGTTATTGTGTACACTGATCATGCAGCTCTGAAATACCTGTTGAAGAAGGCTGAGTCAAAGCCTAGGCTGATCAGATGGATGTTATGGCTCCAAGAGTTTGATTTGGATATCCGTGATAGGAGTGGAGCACAGAATCTGGTAGCAGACCATCTAAGCCGGATTGAGAGACCTGAGGGTAAGGATGACAAATTGCCCATCGAGATAACTTTCGGATGAAAGTTTATTATCTATATCTCGCTTTTACCCCACCACCCCTTGGTTTGCGAATATTGTTAATTTCTTGGTTGCTTCTGTTTTTCCTCCCTTAGCATCTAGAGCTCAGATTGATAAAATTAAGAGTGATGCTAAGCATTATATTTGGGATGACCCCTATTTATGGAAGTTGTGCAGTGACCAGGTAATTAGGAGATGTATTCCAGATCACGAGATTGATTCGGTCCTGCAGTTTTGCCATTCTTCCGCACCAGGTGGTCATCCGGCATTCAAAGGACAGCTCGCAAGGTGCTAGACTGTGGTTTCTCTTGGCCCACTATCTTCGAGATGCATGGAAGATTTGTAGCACTTGTGAGCAATGCCAAAGAGCGAGGAGGATCCCTTACATGGAGACAACAAATGCCTCAACATCCCATGTTGTTACGTGAGGTATTTGACGTACGGGTATAGATTTCATGGGTCCCTTTCCTATTTCTTTTGGTTTTATTTACATTCTCTTAGGCCGTGGATTATGTTTCGAAATGGGTGGAAGCCAAAGCCACCGAACTAATGATGCTCGGGTTGTTGTGGATTTTGTTAGATCTCACCTATTTTGCGGGTTTGGAGTACCCCGAGTCATTATTAGTGATCAAGGCACCCATTTTTGCAACGATCCATGCGGCTCTACTTAAGAAGTATGGGGTTGTGCACAAAGTTTCTACACCATACCACCCCCAGACAAACGGGCAGGCAGAAATCTCCAACAGGGAGATCAAGAGAATATTGGAGAAGATTATCCAACCCAATAGGAAGGATTGGAGTCTCAGACTGGATGATGCTCTTTGGGCACATAGGACTGCCTACAAAGCACCCATAGGGATGTCTCCTTATCGAGTCGTCTTTGGAAAGGCATGTCATTTACCTGTGGAAATAGAGCACAAAGCATATTGGGCTGTGAAGACCTGTAACTTCTCCATTGATGAGGCCGGAGAGGAGAGGAAGTTGCAATTGAATGAACTGGATGAAATCCGTCTGGAAGCATATGAGAATTCTAAGTTTTACAAAGAGAAAACCAAAAAGTTTCATGACAGCTTGATAGCCAGAAAGGACTTTGTGGTTGGCCAGAGAGTTCTGTTATATAATTCTAGGCTCGGAATCATGGGTGGTAAGTTACGTTCTAAGTGGATTGGACCTTTTGTTGTTACTAATGTTTATCCTTATGGTACAGTTGAGATCAAAAGTGAGTCCACAGATAAAAGCTTCAAGGTTAATGGGCACAGGCTGAAGCCATTCCTCAGCAATCCATCTCTGCTGAACACAGTTGTGGAGGAGACTTCTTTGCTTGACCTCATTCCTCTGCCATCCTCCACCACCATTGAACGACAAGATTTTTTGCCGTTCTTAGCGGCTAAGGGAGTTTTTCTTTTCTTCTTTCACTCTTTCCCGTTTTATTTTAATTAGGATTTCGTATTTGTTTCGTTACACTTGGAGATTTTGTGATTCTTAAATCTAACTATTATTATATCTGCATTATGGTTTATACATTAAAAATTTGAACCAAATCGAGCTAAGTTAATTTTTGGATTATTTTGTGGTGTTGATAAATTCCTCTGATGGATTGTGGATTAGTCTGTATGGATTGGTTGTGTATTATCTTTGATAAGTACTTGACAATTTGAACCTGTGAGTTATTTGAGCCTATTTTGAATGGATTCATCTTTATGCCATTCTCTTTCTTTCAGTGTGATATATGTCATTGGTGAATGTTGTTTTTCAGAACTTGCTTTTATTCTTTTCAAAGCTGCATTTTATCATATAATGCATGATTATAATTGAGGCATTCATTTCTATTTTTCCCACTTGACCAGATAGCCTACCTTGCAATTGTATCCCTTGCTAGCCCCTTTGAGCCTGAAACCTTTTCTTTGGTAATGACCTGCATTACAAACCTGAAGAGTAAAACAATGTTGTCCTAATTTTACAGATATCGATTGAATTGTTTATCTTTTGGTATTGTGAAACAGATAAGTGTGGGGGTATCTGCTCGGGACTTGCAGAAAATTAAGTGTGGGGGAGTGGAGTGAATACTTGAATTATATGATTCGGGTCTGAGTTATGAAGTTTGTATAATTTGGATAAATTTTTAGTAGATTTATTCAAAAAAAAAAAAAAAAAAAAAAAAAAAATTTAACCTGAATAAGTGTGGAAAATATGATTGAATTTGAGACTTTACAGGTTTATTATGTAATTCAGATATCTTTTGTAATCTGTCGGTACTATATTTATCAAACCTCATCCTTAGCCCCATTACAACCTCTGAAAGTCCTCTTGAATCATGCATGACTGTGATTGTTAGTGGTAGAGAATTAGAATAATTGCAAGCCTATGATAAAATAATTTTTATTTTAATGGTCTGAGATTAAACACTTACCTGATACACTTGAGATTTTGAGAGATACACTTCTGGTGAGATCAATGCTTATGATTGACATGCATGATTAATTCAATATCTGTTTAATCCTATCTGAAGCAGGAATTGTTCAACACTATGATATGTAATCTCTAGATTAATTATGCTCTGATTAATGTGTTCAATTTTTATACATTCATGACTGTTTTGGAGAGTATGAAATAGCTTAGACCAGATGATCTTTTATCCAAGTTCATGTTTTCTTAGGATTTAGTTTTGCCCAGGAGTGCAAAAGAATAAGTGTGGGGGAATTTGATAAGTCAATATTTTGATTACTTTCTCTACATTATTTATATCCTAAAATAGCATTATTAGTGGTCAATTAGTATGATTTAATGTATTTATGAGTTTATACTCATTTTGGCTTTAAATGATAAATTTGGTCTAATTCGTTATTTTTATCCAGATTTGACAAGGTTTACAAAACTGAGCATAACTTTCACTACAGACCTCTGATTTAGCTGAATTTTATGTCAAATTAAAGAGGACTCAAAGATCTACAACTTCTATGAAGACATAAAATTCCCAGTCGGAGTGCATCTAGTGTGAAAATGTCTTTGAATGCAGCATATGAACTGTTCTGAAAATTCCAGCATTTAAGGATTTGACTAGTCTCGGTAAAATAGGCATAACTCCCTCCACAGATGTCCAATTGATGAGCGATTAATTGCCTCTTAAAGAAGAGAGATAGATCTACAAAAGTTGTGAAGGCATGAAGATCCAATTCGGATTGCATCTGGGGTGAATTTAGCCTTGAACGTAAACCATGGTTCCAGTAACAGAATTCCAGCGAAATTGGACTGAATTTAGATGCATTTAATTGATCACTTTGTAATGCCTACATAAGGATTTGAGCCCTGGACCTTACACTCTATTTTAACACGTGAAAGGTGGCTGCCAAAGTGAAGAGAAAGTGAGAGGCAAGCTGGAGCACATTGGACAATTGGTGGGGTACATTCCAGCACTTGGTGGGGGGACATTCCAGATTTTAGGGAGAAACTTTGGGCTGATTTTAGGGCTTTTTCTCCCCACCTTCTCTTGTCATATTGACTTATTATGTAGTGTGTGGGGCATGTCCAGCTATGAGGGATTGGTAGTGAGAGTTTTCCTGGGAATTCAGATTGTAATTTTCGTTGGAGAGGAGACTTGGTTCTTGTATGAAAATCTGTTTTTATTCAATCTGTTTTTTTCTCTGCATTTTTCCAATCTGCACTTTGTTCTATTTTTCTAGCTTTCAATTTTCGTTTATAATCATCTCACCTTGATCTTAACTTGCTATAATTTCAATTTCTTGCTTGCAATTTCGTTTTTAAATAAGATGGAAGGCTAAATATCAAAAGGTTAATCTCTTGATTAAGGATTGTAATGATGCTTTGAGATTCTGTATAACTTAGTTTCTGCTGTAATTGTTGATTGTTCTTTATCATTCATGCTAGTTCTTTATGATTTGGTTTATGCTTAATATTCCAGATTTGGTAACAACTTATACCTTGGTTTCATGCTTAATGAAGTGAAGTATAAGTTGTTATAACTAGAATGAATGATGTATGTGTTTGCTTAATTCACATAAGGAAAACCATAATTAATTTTCGCTTAGTTGATTGATTTTGGTTTGATTAAGAACATCAGTAATTTGAGCATGATTTTCTATTATCAAGGATAAGTAAATTGCAATCCAATCAAGAGGTTAACCTATTTTTATCAATTGAACTTGTTTAGTAAATCTGTTTTGACAAATTCTGTTTTGAACTATCCAACCAAACCCCCCCTACTTTTGTTCTACACTTGATAGAAATTTGAATGATGGTCCTTGAGAGAGACGATCTAGGAGTCACTTCCTAGTACTACATACTAAATTGTATTAATTTGTGCGAGTGCGACCTCGTATCAGTATTCATGTAGGTATATTGCAAAATACTAAACTAAAATTTGTTTTTTGTAGGTGACTTTTGATATTCCTAATGTGGAGTCCATCAGGCTGAAGGTCATGTCATCTATGGCTACCATGTTTAGGCAATGGAAGTCTCAACTGACTAAGTACATATATGATAATAATAAAGAAGATGGCAACATTCCTATGCCTAGTTATAGGGGCATAGATGAAGAAACATGGCAAAAGTTTGTTCAGATACGTTTGTCTCCTGAGTGGCAGGTTAGTTTGGTTAGTTTGAAATGTTATTTTCCAGTGTTGAATAATTACTAAATGTTAATTTTGTGTAACAGGCAAAGAGGAATAAGGCAAAGGAATGTCAAGCAAGAGATGATTATCCTCATCTTTTGTCTCGGGGTGGTTATTAAGTATTAGAGGAAAGGATATTGACTCAGAAGCAAAGGATGCGGGAAGAAGCAACTGCAGCAAATCCTTCATTATCCTTTGATGGTCCACCATCCTCACCAAAGAGGCATGAAAAATGGAAATTAGCAAGGATCAAGAACTCAGGGGAGTTCACATCTTCATCTACTCAGCGTGTTGTTGAAAATTGTAAGTTTTGTAACATTATTAATTGATGATGTTAAGGCAAATTGAAAAATTTTCCATGTTTTAATTAAGTTTATTTACTATTCCTTACTTGCAGGATTCTCTAGTTGAGCAGAGCAGTCAGGGCTCATTTGTGCCACAGGGAAGGGATGACATCCTTTCATCTGCCATTGGCAAACCGGAACACCCAGGGCGTGTTCGTGGCATTGGTCAGGGTGTGGGGATTGTTTCATACTTTGGAAAATCTTCACACCATCGATGTCATGAATCCGATATCACCCCACAAACAATAGAGTCCCTCCGACAAAGTATCACTGTAGAGGTTACTAAATCTTTGAGGGAACAAATTACACAAGAGGTGATGCAGCAATTAGCCCTACATAGGCAGTGTGTAGGAAGTGGCACAGAGGTGATGCAGGCTGTTGGTGTGAGCACCAAATTGAGTTGCTCACCAGATGGACGGAGCCCCACCAATGCTTCTCAATGTGGGTTGTATGTTGAAGAAAACCCTATTAGATTGGTGGCCACCGGAAGAGTAGTGGGGGGAGGGGCAACCATACATGGTAAACCCATGAGAGATGATGAGGTCAGGGTCACCGTTGAAGAGGCACATGACCCGGATGCTCCAATTCCCTTGCCCACTGAAGAGGTGCAATTGGTAGGCCAAGCTCTTGGTACTTTCATTGCATGGCCTAAACACCTTGTTAATGAATTGGGTGCAAAGGTGTGTAATCAAATTTTATTTATTTATTATTTATCATGTTTCTAACAATTTATTTTATTATTAGATCAAAACGCCAAAGAAGAAACTTACACCCAGGAAACCTAGACCACAGCCAGATCCAAGTGAAGATCCTATGCAAAGCTTGATGGAGTTGGCCAATACGATTAGGAGCAGACCTTTGGAGCTCTATTGGGATCCAAAAACATTTGGTAGAGCCAATAACATGCCTCTGTACATTCACATATCAGATTGCATGGAGATGTATGCATGCATGGACGAGATGAACCTAACTCACATGCAATTTTGGATCTTGTAAGTACTTTAACTATTAATTAAATATGTTAGTTTTCAAAATTATTACAGTTTCTAACATGAATTTCAATATGATTCAGGTATTTGAATAATGTATCGATTGAAATGGGAAACAACGATGTGTATGGATTCCTTGAGCCACAATCGATATTGGGTTTGGCAGATAATTCAGCTGATGCCAAGTCATATATCATGGATTGGATTGGTCAATCGAAAAAGAGGATGTACCTTGCACCATACCTTCACAAGTAAGTATAATTAGTATTGATATACTAAAATTTAAAATGCGGTGTTATAACAGTACTTTATTTTATATGTAGTGGTCATTGGCAATTTATTGTGCTTTGCCCAATGGATCATCTGGCGGTCTTCTTTTGCTCCTTGCACAAACCTCTCCCTCCGAAGTTGAAAAAAGTGCTTGAAGGGTATGTAAATATTTTATAATTATTATCTTTCATTTGACTTATATTTAATTATTATAACATGACATTAATGTATAATTTATTTTACCAGTATTCATGTTGCACATCATATGCTCACAAGCAATAATCGGTCAAGACCAAGACTTCATTTTGTAATAACAAAGGTAAAAAAATTTCTCTTAGGAAATTGGTAATACAACATTATGTCACTTGACTTCTAATACAATTAAGGTGTTATGATAAATCATTCTATTCTTTGTAGGCTAATAAACAAACGCATCGCCCGCAATGTGGTTTATATGTCATGCAGTGGATGGAAAACATAATTCGGATGGGCATAACAAAAAATTGGACAGAGGTACATACATTTAACCTATATCATTTTCATAATTTAATTAATGAAACATGTTATTAATAATTATTCATTCCTTTCCAGACATTTAGTGACTCAATGTCATTTGCCGAAGAAGCCATTGACTACACTCGCAAGCAATAGGCGACATTTTTGGTGTTTTGTAGTAAGCAACAAAACACAGTTGATTCTTTTGATGATGATAATTAGAAATTTAGATGTTAATTTTATGAATTTATTATTAGTTGTAGGATTAGAATGATATACTCATTTCATTGAGTTTTAGTTGTGTACAACCTTATTCATTTTAATTGATTACATTCATTTTAGTTTATTACAATTTTGTTATGTAGAATAGTTTCTAAGTTCAAGTATAACTTTAGGTTTATTTTGAAGTTTCAATTTTGAACCAATTTATTTATTCAGAATTGTGAAATTATTGGATTGTATATGTATGGACTGTCTGTTAAAACAGGTACAATAAATTTGGGATAAACGTTAAAACAAACAGAATATTAAAAAAAAAATTTAGCAGACTACGACGGTTTTAACGAGAACCGTCGTAGTGTGTAGTTACAGACTACGACGGTTCTCACTATAACCGTTGTAGTCTGTAGTCTGTATTCCATTATTGCACTACAGACTACGACGGTTCTCACTATAACCGTCGTAATCTGTAATTCCATTATTACACTACAGACTATGACGGTTTAAGGAAGAACCGTCGTAGTCTGTAACTACACACTACGAATGTTTTAGTGAACCGTCGTAGTCTGTAAACACAGACTACGACACCGGAATCAATGACGGTTCTGGAACCGTCGTAGTGTGTATTTTTTAACCGTCGTAGTATGCTTAAAGTGTACTAGTGTAATAGGATAAATATATTTTTCACTATTGTTTTTAGGAATGATTGTTAATGGTTTCTATATTTTAGTAATTCAATTTTTATATAAGTTTTATAAATATGTTGCTTTACATCTGAATAAAATAAAATAAATGTCTTTTATGGTTTTGTTTTTCCTTTACACTTCTAAAATAACACCTTCCTTCTTACAATTTGTCCTCAAAGTTCTTATTACTTTATGTTTCACGATGAATTTGGTTGTTGGTCCTGCCATTTTACTTGCCCATCCCTTGTTTCACTTGGAAAACTAATATAATTCACTATTTCATTTTTTCATTCTTAAAATTTTGCACAGGATACTATATTTATAGTATTACAAATCAAGGACTAAATAAGGAAACAAATATTAAATATGGAAAAGATAGAATCTTAACTAATCATATCCGTTCAAATTATGCGATATTCTCTATATTTTATCTTAAATATAATCTTCACTAATCAGATATTCTCCTTTTTCAACCCTCCCCCTCAAGTTGGTAAATGAATGTCATACATTCCCAACTTGTCTAATAATTTCCTAAAAATTTGACTTGTAACAGCCTTGGTAAGAATATCGGCTAGTAGATCTTTAGATCGAATATTTGGAAATTCTACAATATTTTTATCAAGTTTTTCCTTGATAAAAATTCTGTCAACTTCCACATGTTTCATATGATCGTGTTGGATAGAGTTGTAAGCAATGTCACGCGCAGCTTTGTTATCACAATACAATTGAATGAGACGTGAATGTACATACCCTAAGTCCTGGAGAAGTAGTTTAAGACACATACCTTCACAAAGTCCAAGAACCATTCCTCTGAGTTCAACTTCAGCGCTGGAACAAGTTACAATATTTTGTTTCTTGTTTCTCCATGTTGATCTTCTATTATCTAGAGCACCTGCCCAATCTTAAGATTCATATGACCGCATCTATGTGTTGTGCATCAGGATTGTGCATGAACTGACTCACCACACGACTCACCACACTAAGAACATAAGATAAATTTGGGCTCATTGACGTAGTCCACGATCCCATTGAGATAAAATTCTCTACTTGTAATTTTTGAACGGAAAAATTACATACCCTCCTTACAAATAATTTTTCTGACAAAAATTATAAACCCTTCCATGTGTAATTTTTCTAGAAAAAATTACAAACCTATCAATGTATAATTTTTTTGGCAAAAATTACAAACCCTTCGAAGTGTAATTTTTATGGGAAAAATTACAAACCCTTTGATATGATGTAATTTTTATGGAAAAAATTACAAACCCTTCAATATGATGTAAGTTTTATGGAAAAAAATACAAACCCTTAAACATGTAATTTTTCTGGCAAAAGATTACAGACCTTTCAATGTGTAATTTTTAATGGAAAAATTACAAACCCTTCAATATGATATAATTTTTTCTGGCAAAAATTACAAACCCTTCAACATGTAATTTTTATGTCAAAAAATTACAAACCTTTCCATGTGTAATTTTTCTGGAAAAATTACAAACCCTCTAATATGATGTAATTTTTATGGCAAATATTACAAACCTTTCAACATGTAATTTTTCTGGCAAAAAATTACAAAACCCTTCCATGTGTAATTTTTCTAGCAAAAATTACAAACCCTTCAATAGTATTTGACACACACTGCACTTCTACAACAATCTTTCTTTACATCAGAATTAGAAAAACTCTTCTGGAGCAATTTCTTCTTGCATCAAAAGAATCTTCTAACTACTAGAACAATCCTCCCCTGTAGCAGAATCTTCTGACTGACAAAATTCTTCTTCTCCTTCAAGTTTTGCATTGTTTTTCTGACGTGTGACTTTGATTGCATCCCAATAATCCTCCCCTCAAATAAATGATCACTATATTTTCTCTCTCCCTACAATGAAAGACTTTCGACAAAGGGAATCATCTCAAGATAGGTCCACTTCACCTTCATGGATTCATCTCTCGCCAAGTCGAACCATCAGCTCGAAAAAAATGCGGAAGCAGAGTCTCCCAAGATCGGGGGATTTGATACCAACTTGAAAAACTAATATAATTCACTATTTTATTTTTTCATTCTTAAAATTTTATATACAAGATACTATATTTATAGTATTACAAATCAAAGGACTAAGAAAGGAAACAAATATTAAACATGGAAAAGATAGAATCTTAACTAATCATATCCGTTTAAATTATGTAATATTCTCTATATCTTATCTTAAATATAATCTTCACTAATCAAATCAAATATGAACCGTTTCTTCATTAGCACATCCACTTCTTTGATTTAAGTACTTGTCCACTACAAATCCTGAACCTCCTCCACCATGAACTCCACTTTATCTTAGTCCTAGTGATTTTCAAGTCCGTCCTTGACACTCATCTCCTTAGCTTTCTCTTCCTTGAAAACATCTTTAACATCCCACATTTCTTACTTCAGGCAGTTAATCTTTCAAGGGCGCAAATGCGATAGCTATCTTGGAATCTTTTCATCAAAGTTGTGGAAAAAGAATTACAATTCAAATTACGGTTCTCTTGCCTCCAACAATAGAACCAAGGCATTGTCGCATCATCTATACTCAGGAAGGCATATTGCAACTAATCAAATGAACTTTGTGTACCTTGAAGAAGTTTTCAACCCTAATCAACCAGAGAATTGGATCTTCCCTTATAAATATTGGCAACTCCTTTTTCTTCGGTCAAATTTGCACTTCCTCCATCTTTAACACTGAATCCCTCTGAGATCCGACAAGTCGGACCAATTGATACGAATATCGTAAGAGAAGAAAGAAAACACTAACAATAGGAGGAACAGCACCAAGAAAAGAGAGAAACAATGTACTGTAGCTTTAGAAATATCTTTAAATATTGAAAGAATACAAGAAAAAGTACAAAAGTATAGATGTACATGAAGTTACCCAAAGGAGCACTCTCCTTTCGCATTTGATATAAATCTAAACACAGAATTAAAACTCAATTTACAAAATAATAAAAATCCACTTCCTTCCTTCTAATCTTCCCTATTTATATCAATTTAACCCTGTAATTAACTAATATCTTAAACTCCTTTACTCTTATATCCTAATACAGTAAAACTGAATACCTAAGTAGCATGAGTAGTCAGTGCTATATCAACAAGTTGCTCAACAACTTTGCTGGCTATTAGTGATTTCCACCCCTTCATTTCTTGTTTCTATGGTACTAGTCACTCTTCTCAAGCTCCTTAATTGAAGTCTCGAACCAAAATAAGTGGTTGTCCAACTCCACATTCTTCTTAATTGAGTTAATATTACTTTTGTGTGGCTTCTCAAAGTCTCTACATTCCTCCGCAACAAAGAAACCATATGATATAACAATGTTACTATAGCAACACTAGAACATACGAAAATTAGGCCGCGGAAAGGCTGAAATCCTATTGCTGAATCATCATTTGCCTTGTTCCCTGGAGAAGAACAACTTGTAGTGTCTCCTATGGATAACATTTCTTTTTCTAGTTGTTCTGTTTCTCCACTCTCTATCACTTTCAGCAGTGCCTCGGATATGTGAGTAGCCAGCGTGGAACCTTTGGGAAAAACCTATGTAATCAAACATCCAAAATGTACATGCTAGTTAGAGAATTTTCAGAAATAGGACATACACTTATGAAAAGTAGCATGTGCAGTGTCTAGTAAATTATGGTAGAAGTGAAAATTATGCAGGTAATGAATGAATATTGAAATATTGTCTTTTAACATTAGAAAACATTTTTTCAAGTCTCCAGTAACAAATTTTCCTTACAACTACTCCAATTTTCACAGCTACCAAACATATCATGAAATGGTGACATTGAGAAAAGTGAGACCCACAAAACCAAGGCCACCAAGCCTTAAAGTATTCCCTGCTTTCATGAGGCCCTTGCATGAGTACTTGGCCAGAAAGACCTTAGCATGAGGGGTAACAAAGAAAGCGGCTTCAATATGGTTGTTCTGAAAGGCATCAGGGTAGTCACTCATGGATTTATATCTCTTTATGTTCTCAGATTTGAATTTTAGAACATCAATCAAATAGTTCACAATGAACGATTGTTCATCACAACCAACTGGGGAATTTCGTTTCTGAAGGGTCTTGATATCTGACACCGATGGCTCTGGTAGCGGTTCGGTCATCATGGAAGTTAAACTTGCTGTGAAAGTACTTGTTGCAATGAGGATCACAAATAGCCATGGTGCCAGCACAGTTCTAGCCAAGGGGCTTTTTATTGGTTCTCCTGCTAGAAATGTACCAAGAATCAGGATTAGGATTTTCAAAAGGAGAAAACAATGTAATTGAAAAGCTATGGTCCAGATCATATTCCATATACATAGTGAATAATAAATAATATTGAGGACTACATGCATTTTGATAACATGAATTGCTAGGTATACACAGCATACTATTTTTGCTTCTTCTGAAACATGTGGAAGTAGGACAAAGAAACGTAACAGTATTATATATAACACTGGCTGAAGTTTTGAACAAAGAAAGATGTCATAGGACTTACCATATGTTTGAAATATTATGGTGACAAAAAACCAAAGCATAGCCCCAAATCCTTTTAGGTCTGCATTAACTTCCCGTTCAATCAACCAAATGACTAATCCCATGAAAATGTGTGTTGCTGCCATCATCAACCACATCTGTTTTGTAAAGGCATTCGCAAACATCCATGGTTGTTTTGATTTTTTTGGCTTCCGAGTAACCACCATGTCAAGACCAGATTCAATATACGGTTGTGAGAAGTCAACTAAATGATATCTATATGCCATTATTGATGTATCTCCAACAGCACCATCCAATGTCTACACAAGAAACAATTACTTAGACAAGTAACATTTCATATGCAATAATCAGCATAGCCTCTATATTAACTTCTAGAACTAATTAATGGTGATTATACCTTTTGGGATACATTCTTGACCATTTCATCATAAGAGCCATCAAAGCTAACAAAATGATATGACAAGTTGTAGCCCAGTTTTTTAACAGCTGCTTGAAAGACTTTGATTGAGAAACCAGAGAAGGAAGTCACATTATTGCTTTGATCATAGCTCACTTTCACAAACTCAGTAAAGGCACCTTGTCTAGGCACTCCTATATTCAGTAACCTTTCTTCAGACAATCCCTGAGGGACTGATTTCAATCCTCCAGGCCAATAAACCTCATCTCCACTCAAAACTTCTCTAGAATTATTATTTGTGTTACTCATCATTTGCTGATGTCCAACATCAGTCTTAGAAAAGCCATGTTCTGAAGACCAAAATGCCATTTCTCTATAACTTCTCCCTATGACATTAACTATGCTGAAGGTTGGTGATTGAACTGATTTTCCATTCCTGAAGCTATTATTTCCACCAAGTTTGTCAAATTTATTTGACATAATCCTTTCCGAGAAATCTGCTAGGCTGAAATTTCCTTGTGATTCATTTATAGACTGAGCAATAGCCCAAGTTGCATCATATGATTTAAGTGCAAAGATACTTGGGTTAATACTCTCTTCTTCAGGGAACTCTAATGCAAACCTTCTTTGAAATTTAAGCTTGAATCTTCTAAATGCATCACTTGTTTCCATGAAGTATGTCTTAAATCCAATAACTCCTTGCATGTTAAGGATTGAAGAAGAGTTAACAGAATCAAGAAGACTAGCAACCCCATCGGGGATAACCCACACAGAACCTTTTTCCATCAAACCAATTTCCTTTGCTTTCTCAAAAAGTATGTTAGCCATCTCAAAAGAAGATTGGACAATCAAGAAGACCCTGTTACTCTTGTTTCTGAGCATATTAAGCTCATTTTCAACAGTAGATTTTGGATCTATTAGAGAAGATAAGGAAGGCAAAGCTAAATGATTATCAATCTCAGAATCAACTAGTTTAAGAGCATAGGTGAGGTCAAGTAGCGTCCCTGGATCAAAGGAAAACAAGTTATTAAGTTCATAGATAACTGTCACCTTTCTCCATCTGAATTTTCCTAAAATGGCTGCTATGCATTGCATGTGAACAAGGTTGATATCATGCCCCACTTGGATGAAGTATGGCAATTGAGGAGATAATTGCTCTGATCTAGCTACAGGTGAAATTAGAGACAAGATAGGCATATTCTTTATAGCGTCATTCAATTCATTTGCCATAATTGCTTCATTGTGTGTTATTGTGCCTATGATTGCCAATTGCTTGCCTTGAGCGAGATCCGTAGCTACAATTATAAAAACATAATCATGTTAGGATATCTCAAATTTACTAAAGGCAGTTATCGAACTACAACTAATACATGTTTTAAGTCTAATGTCACGTATTTGTCACGTATTTGTCCTATTATACATAAATATGGAAGGATCAAATGATATTAATGTAACTTGCGCTATGATATTAGTCAATAACTTCATGTATTTGTTACAGAGTCGAGACCGAAAAATATCATACAGTTTTGACATTTTAAATATAAAAATTATGCGTACATATCACAACTAACTTATATGATAACAACACGGAACCTTAGAAGTTCCCTTTCTTTTCCACGGAACAAATAAAAAAAATGTTTAGGATCTTTTGTACTTTAATGCATAAATCTATTCAGTAAAGCACTTGAGTTATATATTTGACCATAATAAATCTATTCTGTATTTATTATTCAATTTTTTCATTTGAATTTCCTTAATAATATTTCTTTTCTTTTTGTATCCAACTTCTTGGCAAATAATTTATTTGTTATATTTTGAAAGAATGTAGCATAAAGTTAGCATCGTTCTTCTCTCTCCGTTTTGTTGAACTTTCTCCGTATTGCATTATATTCGAATGCTAAGAAGATACTTTTTAAAACAGTTTATCATATTAGTTGACTTTTATGAAAAGAAAAGGTCAACGAGTCTCGAATCTTATTTAATAATTTCTTTTTTATTTTATAATTTCTCATAAATTTAAACTAATTTGAGAGATTCTTGAATGTATCGATGGATTTATTCTTTATACCCCTCATTGTGAAATTCACGGTAATTTTCTAGTAGACTTGGACATTTTCCATGGCCCTAGCTAGCTACACACACGTCACTAATCTTAAATGACTTTATCATTTAGAAATTATTCTATTGTTATTTATATACATTACTTATATTTTTTTCCTTAAAAAAATAAGAGATTACAAAAGTACAGTAACAAATTTTTCTTGTGTTTATGATTAAGTATATGATTATTGTGTTTTAATGTATTGACTAATAATTTTGGTTATATAATTAAATACTACACCAATTTACTTTAAAATTTCTACACTTGTGAATGATACAAATATATTAATGCAACTTATCCAATACATACGAATGAAATGAGACAAAAAATAAAAATTGAATGGAAAAACAGAAGAGACAAACTCTATATAATGTCATTCTATAATATGTGTCTGCTGCAGTGCCCTGTTATAGGATGTATATCTAATAACCTCATAAAAGTGATAAAACTTAAAAGATGAAGTAAATGTTAACATTACCACTAGCAACTGTTAGTGCTGATTTCCCCTTGGAATTTTTAATGGTCAAATTAAGCTTGGTACAACTCAACCGATTGAACTCTTGGAGTGCGATGTCCATGGCTATCTTCTGATGCTTTCCCATCTGTGAACTCAAATCAAGCACAGCACCAATGCTCATGATGGACCTTGAGCAGTAATTTATACTTTGATGAGCTAGAAGCACTCTTGACCATGTTAACATTTGCAAGACTAAGAAGCATATCACAATGAGAGACATTGGGGAGATGCTATCCATAGGTGCATGTCAATTAAAGTAAAAAACGTTAAGCCAAGAGTACTAATAAGTAATAAGCTCCCACCTTCTTCATTTCCTTTTCTCTGACTTTTTCCAAGTTCTGCTCCAATAATATCCCATATTCATATTTTATAAATATTGTAAAAGAAACAAAGTGAGATTGAGAAGAAATTTATTATTAAAGGTGACTGGCTAAAGTTTAATTATTCATAAAGCCGATAATACTTCACATCTATGATATCATATATGATGGAAAAAGAATATATATATAACCGTTGATACTAAGATGTTAATATATATAAAATCATTGATGATGTATAACCTGAAGCGTAAGTTTTGGTGAAGTTATTAGTTAATGTGCATTATTATCCTTGCAACTGTTATTTATATATAACCAAAACAATAAAACTAAAGCAAAGTCAATGGAGAAGACCATGAATGAGTAGAGTTGCAACGCTTGATGATGCTGCTTGAGAAAGTGATTGAGGTTTGAGTTTTGTCTAGGAAGAGAAATTTCCAAGATGTTGCAAACTATGATTATTCTTTTTTCCAGTCCAAAGAATCCTTATCAATATACGTGGTAGTTTATGTTCATTCCGGGAAATAAATCACGTGTACTACCTATTGCAAATTGCATTTAGTCAATGACATTCAAATCAATGCTATCATTAATTAATCTTTGATATGTGTTCGATGCTGTGTGGATAATATAACCATTTTCATTGTTTATGAATATATAGGTAGGGGTGGGTAAGCGGGCGGCCCGTGTAGGTCCGTGAAAAGATTATTTTGTCTCATCCTGTTTCATAATGTTAAATGACCTAATGTGGTGGTCTGTCCTTGCCCCGCAGGCTAAACGACCCGCAAATAAGTTAAAAAAATTATTAAAAAAAATGCTAAATATGAAATTTAAAAAAAATGTTAAAAAAAAATATTATATTTAACCTCTTAAATTCATAATAAAATAAGTTAACAACATAAATTTTTAGGGTTTGAGATTGGGACTAGTTCTAGCAGAACGATAGTAAAAACGAAACTGGTTTTGGCGGAACGACAGCGGAAGCAGAATTGGTTTTGGCAGAACAACAGCGGTAATGGTTCTAGTGAAAGCGGTAGTGGAACTGATGCAAGTAAAGAGAGATTGAGAGGGTGCGAGAAAATTAAAGGGAGAATGAGTCGGCGAGGAAATTAGAAGGGCGCGACGTGTAACAAGATTGAGAGGCGGTTTGCAAAATTAAGCGATGTTAGATCAAGATGATTAAATCATCAAAGATTTTGATTTTTACAAGACACAGACGGAACTTTCTCAGACGGAACTTTCTCAGACGGAAGATCAACAAGCAAGTCAGACGGAACGAGCACAGACGAAAGATGACTCCTCAGACGAAAGTCATTCGTTTGTCTCAAGTTGAAGTCATCAGACGAAACTACAGACGAAACCTTCAGACGGAACCTCAAGCTTACTCCTTCAGTCTGAAGATATACATATATCGTCTGTCCAAAAGTGAAGCAAAGTTGAGTCACTCGCGCCAAGATTTCAAATCTAAGAAAGTACTCATTAGAAGCATCCAAGATTAGTATAGAGATTCGCGCTTACACATGCAAGTCAAAAAGGTCTTCACCTTTTTGTCAAAGTCTTTGTACAAGTCAGAAAAGGTACAGCGCACGCAATCTAAGTCAGCTGCATCCGCTGCGTACTACATCAATCAATCAAGTACAATTGACAACTTTTGGAAAGCTCTCTAGAAACTATCCAACGGCATTCATATGAGTCTAACGGTCATTTGAAGAGGATACCTATATAAAGACTTCATTTCATCAGAATTTAGTTGGCGAAAACGCTTCTCTTATTCCAACTTCTGAGATTTCGCTCAATAATTCTGAATATACTTCATTGTAAAAACCCTCTCTACGTAGAGGAATCTCTTTGTTTTTAACATCTTTTTAAAATCCACTTGTGTGGTGTTAGCCTGTGAAGGCTGGGTTCAAAGAATACCTTTGTTGTTTAGCTTGAGAAGGTTGTGTTCAAAGAATATCTGTGTATAGCCAGAAGTGGCTGGGTGCAAAGAATACTTGTAACCTTTTCACGGTTGGTAGTGAAAACTCAGTAGTTTCTGAGTAACTGGACGTAGTCTTGAAGAGACGAACCAGTATAAAAATATCTGTGTTATATATCAATATTGTTTAACTAACAGGGATAACTTAAAGCATAACGTCTGTCCACTAAAATTAACTTTTGAAGAAAGATATTGTTTCGTCTGTACCCCTTTTCAAAACCACAAACGAAAGGATTTAAATTTTAAATTAACACAATTTAACCCCCCTTTTGTATTTTACAGTTTGGTATCAGAGCTCAGCCTCTAAGGGTTGAGCGTTTAACAGCTGCTAGAGGAAAAGATTCAACATGGACTCACAAGGGCCTTCGTTCTTATCCGGAGGAGCTTCGATGAACAAACCTCCAACTTTCTCTGGAGATGATTACCCATACTAGGCTGACAGGATGGAGATGTACATCAAGTCAACTCAATACAAATTATGGAACATAATCACTGAAGAAGATATCCTCATCATGAAGCCAGAAAAAGAATGGGGAAGTGAAGAATATTCAATCATGGAGCTGAACAATAAAGCCAGATACGCTCTCATGTGCTCATTCTCCAGAACTGAATACAACAGATTTTGTGCCTACAAAACTGCTAAAGAATTATGGGATGCTCTCAAAATCTCATATGAAGGTACAGAGGACGTCAGAATGAGAAAAGCTACCACTCTTCAAAGAGAATATGAAATGTTCTCCATGAAGAAAGGAGAGTCAATCGATATGATGTTTGGGAGATTCCAAACAATATTGAATGGACTCACTGCTCTGGGAATCACCTTCACAAAGGCCCAAAACAATATGAAACTTCTGGATAGTCTCCCACCTCCTTGGGAAGCTATGTCTACGGCCATCTCTGTTGGAAGGGATATGAAGACATTAACTCTAGATGAGTTAATTGGTGCACTAAGGGTGCATGAAGTACTCTTATGTAAAAGAGACAAGATCAAGATTCAAGAGCCTATAGCTCTTCCGTCTGTTAACACCACTCCCAAAGAAGACTCTGTCAAGAAGGACAGAAAGAAGAAGATGAAGATTCTGAAGGCTGACTCAATAGAATCTGAATCGTCTGATGGTTCGTCTGAAGACGAAATTTCTCTTATGGTCAGACGCTTTAAGAGGATGATGATGAAAAAGGGAAGAGGTCAACGCTTCTTCAAGAAGAAGGAGAGAAAGCTCCATGAGAAATCATCAAACAAAGAGGAAAGCACAGAGATTGTGTGCTATGAATGTAGAAAACCATGGCATATGAGGTCAAAATGTCCCAGGATGAAAAAGAGGTGGAACCCTCGTAAAGATAAAGGAAAGAAGAGCTTACTAACTTGGGAAGACCTTGATAGTGAAAGCTCAGAGGAATCTACTGAAGAAGAAGAAACAACAAACATCTGTCTCATGGCTGGAGACCATGTCTCAACTGAGGTAAATGATACTCAAATTTCTTCATCCTCCTCTTCTGAGTCTGAATCAGAATAAGAAGAAATGTCATATGATACTCTTCTAGCTAACTCTCACTTTATTGCTGAGCAATACAAAATCTGCAAAACCAAGCTGAAACAAACCTTGGAAGAAAATGCAGTTTTAAAATCTGAAAAGGATGCTATTTCATCTGAATCTGAAAAGAATATTTTCATTCTTGAGATCGAAAGATTAAAGAAAGAAAATAAGTCCTTACTCAATGACTTAACCAAGTTTACAAAGGGATCCTCCATGCTTGAAAATATTTTAAATTATGGAAGGACACCTAGTGATAAAAGTGGACTTGGTTATGTTAATAAGCGAAATTAGAGTTAAATTTTCAACTTTTTAAATAGTACGGGCTTGTAGATCGTCTCAGGGACCCTGCGAGTTTGACCTACAAAGTCTACATTTCACGGACCAACACTTGAGACCGACTTATACCCATTATACCCATTTTAAATTTTTGTCTATTAATTAATAGAAAAATTTTTAATTTAAATTAAAATGTCTATTAATTAATAGAAAAAATATAGAATATATATATATAATAATATATAAATAGAAATATGAATTCTTAATCAAAACTAATATTAATATAATATAAAATATTCCATTAAATAGAGAATATCTTAATCAAAACTAATATTAATATAATATAAAATATTCCATTAAATTAGAGAATATCTAATTAATCAATTTTATTTAAAATTTAATGATGAAGTTGGAAATTTTAATCATAACATATATTTATTATTCATAAAATTGTTGTTTTATTTTGTAGGGTATAATAATTTATGTTAGAAATAAAATTTTACATAAAATTTAGTTAAAAAATATTTTAACTTGTTTTGATTATTTTATTTAGTACAATTTCTTGATCATCATAAAAATATTATTATTTTTTTAAAAGTTACAATAATTTTTCATTAACAGATTATTTTTTATTAATGTGATGAAGATATTAGACGTTGATTATCTAATTAAGTTTGTTCAGATAAAAAAAAATTATATCAATCAGTTTGTGTATAAAGATGATATAGAGGAAAAATTCTTCTTGAGATTGATATATAATACTAATTCCAGAAATGTATAAAAATTTTAATTCACTATCACGATACTCCTGTGGATTGTGCGACCACAATAAGATATATATAAAACTCCTACACTCAACCATATTAAAAATATTTTACAGATAGCGGTAGACAATTAAATATTTGATAGATATTTTATATGTCTAATCAAACAATTAGTTATAAATAAATTGTGAAAAAAAATATCGTAAGTATATATTTTATAAATAAATTAATTAAATTTCTCAAAGTATTAAATATCATATTTGCTCCTAAACACATGGCTGTCAAATATTCTAACCAGATTTTGTTCAAATATGTTACATCATAATTTACATATGTTACATGATATTCTACACAGTAAATAGAGAGTGATTACAGCAATATTTCTAATATCCCAATGGTATCAAAATCTTCTAAATCTTCGGCGGTACAATGCTTCTTACAAGAATATGAAAAGACCAATACCTCAAGAAGCATGAGCTGTCAATACTACATCAGTAAGCTCAACAACCACCATGTTTTGATGACTGCTAATGACTGTCTCCTCTGCATTTCTTGTTACAGTGGCAGTACTTACACTTCTCATACTCCCTGATTGGAGTCTTGAACGGCTCTGAGCAAAATATGTGGTTGTCCATCTCCATATTCTCCTTAATTGCGTTAGTGTTACATGTATATTCATGAACGAACAAATCATATTATATAACAATGCCAGAATAGCAACAACAGAACAGATGCAAAATAGGCCAAGGAAAGGTTGAAATCCTGTCGATGACCCTTCATTTGCCTTGCTCCCTAAACGAGAACAACTTCCATTGTCTTCTTTTGATAGCATATCATTTTCTAGTTTTTCGGTTTCTCCACTCTCTATCACTTTCAACAATGCCTCAGATATGTCAATAGCCAGCGTGGCACCCTTAGGAAATACCTATGTAATCAAACACACAAAATGTATATGCTAGTTAGAACAAGCTTCAGAAATAAAACAGTTTTGAAAAATAGCATGTGCAGTGTTGTGTTAAGTTAGGTAGGAATGAAAATTGGAGAAATGAATGTAATGTGTGCTTATACATTGGTATTTAATATGAGAAATGAAATGATAACAAAACACTCTCTGACACGTACTTTTGAACATACCCTCTATTAATCAGCTGAAATTTAATGATTTTATTCCTGATTTTACAGATTTGAGTTAGCGATTGTTAGAAAAAACATGTCAGAGTGCGTTTGATATTGAACATAAGAAAACAGTCATTGAGTCTCAAATTCTAAATTATCCTTACAATTACCCAAATTTTAACTGCTAACAAACATGTCATAAAGTGGTGGCAATAAGAGGAAAGAGACCCACAAAACCTAAGCCACCAAGCGTTAAAGGGTTCCCAGCTTTGATGAAACCTCTGCATGAGTACTTTGCCAGAAAGACCTTGGCATGAGGAGTAATGAAGAAAGCGGCTTCAATATCCTTGTTCTGAAAGGCAGCAGGGTAATCATTTATAGAGTTAAATTTCCTGATATTCTCAGGCTTGAATTTATGTACCTCAGTCAAATACTTCATTATAAAGGAATTTCCATTACAACCAACTGGAGAATTTCTTTTCAGAAGGGTCTGAATATCTAACACAGATGGCTCTAGCTGTGATATAGTCATCATTGACGTCAAACTTGCTGTGAAAGTACTAGTTGCAATGAGGATAACAAATAACCATGGTGCCAGCACAGTTCGAGCCAAAGGGCTTCTAATTGGTTCTCCTGCACATTAGAATTTTGAAATGTACCAAGAATTAGGAATAGGCTTTTCTAAAGGTGGAAAGAGTGTTATTGAAAAGTTTGATCAGTATCATATTCTATATATAATGAATACTGCTGAGGAAAAACTGTTTGCTATAACTATATTTTTGTTTGCTTCTTAGTCATGCAGTTTGAATAAGTTTGTATAGCAAAACTTATGGAAGTTGGACAAAGAAATGTAAGAGTATCATAGTGCTAGCTATGAAAATTTACTCTTTTGAACTTGAACTTCAAGTTAGAGGACTTACTGTGTGCAAAGAATATTACAGTGACTAAAAACCAAAGCATGGATCCCAATCCCCTTAGTTCATCATTCACATGCCGTTCTATCAACCAAATGACAAATCCCACAAAAATATGCAGTGCTGCCATCATGAACCACATCTCTTTTGTGAAGACTTTCAAGAATTTCCATGTATCTTTTGATTTCGCTGACTGCTCTGTAACCACCATGTCAATGCTAGATTCGGCATACGGCTGTGAGAAGTCAGCTAAATGATATCTATATGCTATTATCGTTGTATCTCCGACAGCAGCATCCAATGTCTACACAAGAAATAAAAGTTTAGTTTGTACTAGGCAAAAGCAACACTTTCCAAAGTACAAATAAATGCAAGAAAAAAAACATGGGGTTATGAAAAGTAATATTTTAACATGTCTGTTGCATAAAATAAATTTTTTTATGTAATTAAATTCTTCAATATTACAAATTATATTTGTGAGGGGCTAGACATTTGAGAAAAAAGGGGGTAGTTTGAGATTTTTAAGAGAAATTTTTTAACTATTTGTAGAGGTAATGTGTGAAATGCACATTCAATAGATAGAAAAAAGATATTATTGAGAATGACTAACAGAGTTTGGAGTAGATCACATCAGGTGTTGTATATTTACTTCCTGAACTAGTTAATTATCATACCTTATTGTAGACTTGCTCTACCATTTCATCATAAGACTTATTGATGGGAACAAACTCGAACTCCAAGTCATAAGGCAAATTATTAACAGCTGCTTTAAAGACATCGATCGAGAATCCAGTGACAGAAGTTTTATTCATGTCCTTATCATATGTCACATTCACAAACTCAGTAAATGCACCTTTTGCAGGCACTCCTATTTTCAATGTCCTCTCCTCTGTACTGTGAGTCCATCCCTTAGGAACAAATTGTAAGCCTCCAGGCCAATAAACTGTACTCAAGACTCTAGTTGAACCAGTACTTGTCTTCACCTCTATTGGCTGTTGTGCAACAAGGTTTTTGGAGAAACCTAGTGCTGGAGACCATAATGTCAACTCTCTGTAACTTTTACCTATCACATTTATTATATTGAAAGCTGCTAATTGCCGTGATTTTCCATTCCTGGAGATAATTTTTTTGAATAATTGTTCAAGGTTTAACATCCCCTGTGATTCCCTTATAGCTTGAGCAAGTGTCCGAGTTGCTTGATACGATTGAAGTGCAAAGAGACTTGGATTAATGTTCTCTTCGTCAGGGAACTCCAACACAAACCGTCTTCGAAATTTGAATTTGAACCTTCTAAATGCCTTGCTTGTTTCCATGAAGTGTGTCTTAAATCCAACAACTCCTTGCATGTTAAGGATAGTTGATGAGTTAACAGAATCAAGAAAGCTAGCAACCCCAGCTGGGATAACCCACACAGAACCTTTTTCCATCAAACCAATTTGCTTTGCGTTCTCAAAAATTATGTTAGCCATCTCCAAAGAAGATTGCACAATCAAAAAGACTCTGTTACTCTTGTTTTTGAGCCTACTGAGTTCATTTTCAATGATAGATTTTGGGTCTAGTAGAGAGGACAAGGAAGGCAAAGCTACATGGTTATCAATCTCAGAACCAACAAGTCTAAGAGAATAAGAGAGGTCAAGTAGCATCCCTGGATCAGAGGGAAACCAGTTATTATGTTCATAGATTACTGTCACCTTTTTCCATCTGAATTCTCCTACAATGGCTGCTATGCATTGCTTGTGAAGGCTGATATCATTTCCCACTTGAATGAAGTTTGGTAATAGAGGAGATAATTGCTCTGATCTTGCCACATGTGAAATTAGAGACAAGATAGGAATATTTTTTATGGTGTCACTGAATTCACTTGCTAGAGTTGCTTCATTGTGTGTTATTATGCCTATGATGGCCAACACTTTCCTGTTCTGTGACAGATCCGTAGCTGTATTTATAAAATCAAAATTCTGTTAGGATGTTTATTTCATTTGTAATAATTTGGTTAAATTATTCATTTAGAAATTTTAGTTCATACATCCATAGTTTTCTCAAAGATTGGTTCATACCGTTACATCTTAATTCATGGTACTAAGGGGTAATTTTTTTTTTTATTCATAAGAATTGAAGACAAATATTAGAAGGTATAAAATAAATCATGCTCTCGCGTTATTAAAGTGTAATTCACATAGTTGACATGTGACAATGACCTAAGTAGAAATTAATCATTTGATCACTTTAGGAGCTACTTTAAGAACTAGTCCCTTTATGAAAAAAAAGAAAAAGAAATAACATTTCTCAGACATGCCATTTATATGCGAGTGTCCTGCTGGAGATTATATTTAAATTTTGTTTAAATAAGGTTTTCCATAAATACTCATATCAATAAATAAGACGGTAAAAAACATTAAATTTAAGTTAAAAATCAACTTGTGTATTATTTTTTAAAATAAGTTAGACAAAGAACTTCTATAAAATTGAAGTTTATATGCTAATCTTAGTCTATGGGCTATGGGTGAAGTTTTATTTATATAAATATTTATAGAAAAATTTATGTAAGTAGGGACAACTCTTATAATAGAAAAAGTTGGAAAAGTTGGAAGTGGACGTTAACGTTACCACTAGCAACTGCTTGAGCTGAATTGCCACGAGAATTTCTTATCTTCAAATCCAGCTTGGTACAACTGAATCGATTGATTTCTTGGAGTGCAATTTCCATGGCTATTTTCTGATGCTTTCCCATTTGTGAACTCAAATCAAGCACAGCACCAATGCTCATGATGGGCCTTGAGCAGTGATTTATACTTTGATGAGCTAAAAGCATTCTTGAACATTTGATTTGCAAGACTAAGAACCAGATCATAATAATGAGAGACATTGGAAAGCTTCCTTCCATTGAAAAATGCTCAGCAAATAAGAAAACTTGGAACAAATGTACTAATAAGCCCAACCTTTATTCCCTTTACCCTGACTTCTTCCAAGTTCTCCTCCAATATTATTTGAAGAACCATTGTGCTGTTTTTTCTCAAAATACCTTTTTAGTTATTTCAGTTATTTTATTAAAATGAAAAGTCATAAAAATAGCAAATTTAACTCACCGAAATCTGTCAATAAAATTAAAATAATCTCAATATTAATAATTTCCTATAATTTAACTTCATATTGTATTCTATGTATTAATGTCATTTTATTATACACAATTTCTTAAACTCAAATTAATCCTACAAATATCTAAATATTAAATTTTAGAATGGCAAGTTGGAGATAGATAAGTCGAGGCATGTCAAACTGTGCGGCCTCACCTTTGACCGGTCTAGATAGCAAGTTAGGTAAGTCTGTGATACTTAACTCATCTTTAAGGGTGTTCATATAAATTTGAATAATATAGTATAAAAAATATTTAATAGACAATTATGTACATTTATAACAAATTATAAAATATGAAAATATATATATAAAAAATGAATGAGTTAGTTGATTGGTTATATTAGTTAGATAATTAAATAAAGTTATATAAATTCTGAATAAGTTTTATGATTAACTGCATTAACTATCAAGTAAAATTATATAGATTTGAATTAATTTTAATATGTACTATAATTAGCTATTAAGTAAAGTTGCATAAATTTAAATTCATTTTAATATTATCGAAAAGAACTAATTTTAATTTTTTACATTAAATTTATATTTATTTTATTTTATAAATGGAGTGGGTATTATTATTTGTCTTAAATCTGCTTTAATGTATAAATACATGTAAATTAACTATTTTAATAATAAAATAATATATAAATAATATATTTAACTAAAATTTTTATTTGTTTTTTATTTTTATATATTATTTAATTTAAAATATAATTAATAATTTGACATATAATATTAAGTAAACTTTTAATAATAGGTATCACATGTTAACTAAAACTAAATAAAATTCAATAAGAATAGAATAAATTTTTAAATTGTAAAGTCCATCTCTCTTTAAGATAAAATGAAAAATTTAAACTCACTCGTTTTTATATTAAAACTAAAATCTAAGACATGTGAATAAAAATTATCTTTTATAAAATGATATCACTTATTGACAAAATACCACCCAAAATACTCGTTATGTAATATTTTATTTAAAATTTATTTTAAATCCCACTAATTATTGGTTCCACTCATACTATCAATTTTTTTACTGCTTATATAGATTGATCCAACAAATTTAACTCGTTTTGTCATCTTTAATAAGAAACCTTAACTACAAATTCTTTTAGACATACTATATAATACCTATCAAATTTATTAACTACGAATATCCCTGATCAAAGTCAACGAAAGACCAAAACTAAGTACGTAGTAATTGCTCGGAGCAAGTGTATGCTGCTTAAGAAACTGATTGGGGTTTGAGTTCGTCTACTCTGGGGAATTTCCAAGCTGCTGCCAGCTTAGAATTTTTCTTTTCCCTTAGATATAAAAATATGAATTCCATTCTTTGATATTTATTTTTTAACCATTATATTAACTAATTATCCACTGTTAAATATAATGATTAATTTTGTTAATTAGGATCTTAAATACAGGATGTAAATGTTGGAAATATTGGAAATCTCACATCACCTAAAGATAGAGTCTGTTGAATGTATATAAGTGAGGAACGGTGATCACCGTACAAGTCAGTTTTGTAGGGTTGAGTTAAGCTTCATCACTCGTTTCTAACATGATATCAAAGCCTAGCTTAAAACCTTTGTAATTCCGATTCTTCTTCCCTCTTCCCTTTGCACCCCGTAAGCCTAGCTTAAGACCTTTGTAATTCTGATTCTTCTTCCCTCTTCCCTTTGCACCCTATTGTCGGGATCCTTTACACTCCATTATTGGGATGTGTTGTTTGTTGTGAGATTTATTAGAATGTATATAAGTGAGGAGCAGTCTTGACCACACAAACCGAGTTAGACTCCATCACTTATTTCTAACAATAAATACATGGATTGATCCATTTAGTGTGTAATTTATTTTATACCCAAGTGAATTTTAATTTGGAAAACAGTTCACATGTACTTCCAAATTTCCAGTAACAAGTTGAATTGACATGCATCTGTATTGACGTTGGATGTTATCATATTATATGCATAATATGACGACTTTCTTTGTATGCGTTATATCGTGGTCCATATACAGGAATAGGAGAGCATCTTTGCAAGGAACGTGAGATGTTTTACATTTTCGTGGCGTTGAACTAATCCTTTTTTTGGTTATAAAATTGATGTCAAAGTCAACTAATATTAATAATCTTTGCCAGTTTAGAGTGTGTTTCATCTCTTTTATAATAATTGTTTCCAATTTTTCAAATACACCGTAATGATTTATGTCAAACAGTTGATAAAAGGTAATACAAGATATCTTGGGCACATAGTGGAACTCAAAAAGAGACTGAATTTGATGAAAAGAAGATAAGAATATGAGACCAATAATATATATATATATATATATATATATGTGATTGAGAGATAATTTTTCTTAAATATATAATCAATCTAATGCTTCAAGAGATTAAGTACTCTTGACTTCTCACTAAAGAATATATCTTAAATTTAAGAAAAAAAATAAGAATGGATACCTCCTGGATTGAATCTTCCTGTAAAATAACATGATATATACCTGTAATTTAGGGCATTATTTTATACAGTAAAACACTACATTAGTTTATATAACAATGTTTTTAGCTTTAGGTCTTTGGTCTTCTTTCATAAGCCTTCAGCCGTTTCAACGCTCAAATTAGTGTTTGCTTTTAGAACTTATGAGGTTTAGAAAACATGTATATATTCTTTAAGAATTTATGTTATCTATTTATAGTAGATCCCACTGTTACCTATTGTGCGCTTTGTGCTTACCTTAATAAAGCTTTTGATAAAGGGTTTCACCCTGTAATTAATTTTAATATACATAGTTATAGTTATGAACTTAAAATGATCATCCTCGTATATTCAAATCCATAAATATTTGACTTAGAAGTATTCGGAATGGTTGGCTGCGCGTAAACTCTGAAAAACTCTTTTTTATCTCTAGGTTTAGGTTATAAGATAATAGTGAATTCTTGGTCCTCCCATGATTTTTTTGTTGTTGTCGTTCTAATTAACGTTTACCAATACTTTTGCAAGCAATTCACAAGCTAATTTGGTTTATTTCAGTTTTATCATGCACATCTTGTAATACGTTAAAATAACAGAAAATACAATAAAATCTTTGCTTAATTATTTTAGCATGTACTTCAAATAATAATTTTTTTTAGTATTGAATAAAAAAACTAGATATAATTTATCAAACTGATAATATATCAATAACCTCTCAATAATTTAATAAGTAATTTATATTATGAAAAGTTTGAAATTAAATTTTAAATAAAATTTATAATAAATTATTTGTTTTACTTTAAAAGACTATATATTCAAAATTATATTAAGCTTACGTGAATATTAAATTGACGAATTAACATGTGATTTTATTAGAATATTACAATACTTTTTACCGGCCCAAACTGAAAGGGTCCAATTACATATTTATCTTTAATGGTCTATACTTATAAATAGGTGATCACTAATCAAATTTGTTTTCTTTGAACCCCTAATATTAACCTAACTTTACTCTGATTGATACTCACTTAATCATCGGAGTCCTTACAGGTACCCACTACCTGTCGCGGAGCTCGGAAGGAAACCTTACGTCATCATCAACGTCACCCGCGATCGAGGTACGATCATTTGGCGCCCACTGTGGGGCCGGTAAACGCCCCACGACCACAAATTGAATGGTAACTACGAGAAGCCAATCATCGATCTCCACGATGGACCCATCAATCTTGGACACCCTCCGCGCGCACATCGACGCAACCATGAACGAAGCCCTTCGAACTCACATCGACACCGCCATAAACGGAGTTCGTCAACATATAGGCCAGGAAATAGCCACCCTCCGCAACCAACATCGAGAAGAGTTACGCATTATGTAAGAGCAACACCAGACAGAACTACAAGCCATATGTGATCAATTCCCCAGCCATTACCGAAACGATGCCAAGTCTTCCCACCAGCAGCTCACTAATCCCATGGCCAACGGGGAAAAGTCTCCTCCCCACCACACGAAACAGGAGGCCAATTCTTCTCGCAAAGGCTAGCTCGGAGGTCGAAGCTTGGCGACCCCCACTTGACACAACCTGACCTATGCTTTGGAGTCCAACGCGTGAACACCTGCCCTCAACAAATCATGTTCAATGCTCAGTCCACAAACCCACAACCACATGACGATATATCAGACTTCCACCCCTTCGACCCAGACATAATGCAGACCTGACTACCGGACGGCTGGCATTGGCCCAATTTTGATAAATATGACGGGACCTCCGACCCCACCGCACATGTGAAAGCGTTCATGACCCAGACCAACTTAGTCATGGACGACTCCCGAATCCACTACCGACTCTTCCCGACAACATTGAAGGGTCTGTCGTTGGAGTGGTACTACGTGCTCCCCGCTAACTCCATAGACAATTTCAAAACACTCTGTACCCGCTTCCAAGTTCGTTTCGCTGACTGTAAGTCTATAGCTACGGACTCAGCATCCCTCCAACATATTATACAAAGTGACAACGAAAGCCTCCGCCACTACATGGCTCGATTCGCGAAAGCTACCATGATTATTCCCGACCTCCACCCTACTATGGCCATGCACGCCATCAAGGTAGGCCTCCATCCCAGCCCGTTCTCTGATTCCCTTTTCGTGGAACTACCTCTCAACATGGATGAACTTCGCGCTCGGGCCACCCGTTACATAAGCATTGAAGAGAATGTTGTCACACGAAGAAAAGCGGTCGATCCCATATCCCGTCTGCATCCTTGAGGAGCTGATTCGGTCTGGAGCATTGCAAAAGTTTGTACATGATAGCCAGCATAACCAGGATCGGAACCGAGACAACTATAGTTGAATAGTCACTGCCAGGTTCTGTACAAATGCATGTATTCTTTTCCTAACCCCTTATTTTTCCCTAAGGAGGGTTTGCCGGGGAGGTTTTAACGAGGCATGCACTCATTAACATTAATAAAAGTTCAATTTAATTTATGACTCGTATTTTATATTATGTTTTTAAACCGTCCCTATCAACCTGGGCTTGACCCTACGAGCTCGGCCAAGACATTGGACTTAACAATTCCCTATCAACTTGGGCTCGGCCCTACGAGCTCGGCCAAATCATTGGACATAACCGTCCCCATCAACCCGGGCTCGGCCCTACGAGGTCTGCCTAGCCATTGGACTCAACCGTCCCCATCAACCCGGGCTCGACCCTACGAGCTCGGCCAAGCCATTGGACTCAGGGGCGGAGCAATGTTGTGGCTCCCGGGGGCAACTGCCCCCACCCCCCCTATATATATTATTAATAATTATATATTAATAATAAATATAATATTAATATATATAAATTATATATATATGTATATTAATAATAAATTTAATATTAATATATATAAATTTACATATATATTAACAATAAATTTATATATATATATATATGTGTGTAATTTCTTAATAAATTTATATATATATATATATGTAATTTCTTAGTAAATTTATATATATATATATATATATATATATATTAATAATAAATTTAAGATTAATATATAAATATATATAAATTTATTATTAATATATATATATATATATATATGAATTCATTATTATTATTATTATTATTATTATTATTAAATATATATTAATAATTGTTCATCTTGGATCTTGGGGGGTCCCAACTCAATTCGGCCTTGAGAAATCCGGCAGCGTGAGGGGTTGGATCCCTCTTTGGTATGTGTGAGGAATTTAGGTTTAATTTCGTCTATTGTTTGGGATCCTCTATCTTTATTTATAGGGATCGTAATTAGGGTTTTATTTTCGTGGATTTCGTGGGGAAGATTGCTTCAGGCCTAGGAATCCCGAGATTTTAGGAGGGAGATATGTTCCAGATTTATTCTGTTAAGATTGGGTCATGCTCAGCTCAGCCCGGTCAGTTAGGTGAGCCCGGCTCAAAGGATGAGCTCGGTGCTCATCCCCAGCCCGGTACATCAGCCCCCCGAGCTCAAGCTAGAGTGTTCGAGTGGCTTGAGTTTAAGTCATAAGGTTAATCTTCCAATGTCAAATGTCGGGAACCCGTGAAACGGTTGGTGTGCATTTATTCGTTATTGATTTTTATTATTTTTTAATTAAGTCTTAGTGGGCCGTTACGGGGCTTGGCGGTTACGGTTTCTCGGTAACCGCCCTCCTCTAACGGCTCTTTTTTGGTTTTTAAAGAAACCTTCACGCTTGTTGCTTCATTTCTTGCTTTCGTTTTTCTGCTACGATCTCTCTTCTCGCTGGTGATTTCTTTCTAGTGTGTTCCTTTGTGTTTGGAATCTACCAGTGTTCCTCGCTCGCTTCTCGCTTGGGTCCGGTTCAGATTGGAGTGCTCGTTTTTTGCACCTTGCCTTCTTCGCGTTCATTTTTATAGGTATGTCTTCTTCACACTCTTCTGCTACTCATAGTGTGGAGAGTTTGGTTTCTGTCTCCGTGGCGGGCTCAGAGCCTGAATCCGTGAGGGCTTCTTCCTCCTCCCTCGCGGGATCGGTTACAGAAGCTTTTCCTGGGTTAGGTGCGGATGCCGTTGTTTCCAAGGCCTCCCCTGTTGAGGCTGAGGTATGCTCTGCAGGCGAAGCCGTGGAGTTGTCTAGCGATGATATCCCCTCTAGCAACGCTGGGGAAGGGATAGCGAGAGAGGATGAACCCGACCTCGTTATTCCCATCCGGACCCGCGAGCCCGACTTTTCGTGGCTTACGGGGGAGGTCCTTGACCTTACTACTTCTTACAACAGTGCAGAGAAGGTTTAAGCACTTGTCGATAGTTATGACGTTGTGAAGGAGAAGTATGCTGGGGTGGTGAAGTTCAGGACTTGTAGGAAACGCTAGAGAGTTCATACTCGGACCCTGGTGGATGGTCGGTACGCCATCATCGTTTATGAATATATGTTTAGGGAGTACGGTCTGCTCTTCCCTTTGAGCCGGTGTGAGACCGAGGTTTTTTCGTTCCTCAATGTGGCCCCTAGCCAGTTTCATCCCTACAGCTGGGGTTTCCTTCGTGCCTTCGAAATTTTGTGTAAGTTTCTCTGTGTTAAGCCGAGCTCTCGTGTCTTCCTTTGGCATTATCAACTCAAGCATGGTCCCAAGGTGGGATGGGTCTCTCTCAGTAGTTCGCGTCCATGGGGAGGTCTTCTTATTTCATATGCTCAATCCTACAAGAAATTTAAGGATCGGTATTTCAAGTTGACCCCAGCCGACAACAGAACGGTCAAGACCTTCTTCTTGAAGGATAATTTGGAGCCAAAGTATCCCTTGTACTGGTGTCATCCTCGTAAGTATACTAAGTACCCTGAGGATGAGTTAACCCCGGGTGACCGAAACATCATCCAACTTTTACACAGCCTTCCTTTGCCCATTATCAGTTGGGCTCTAATACATTCTTCCCAAGAGGATGACCCCTTTCAACATTTCTTAGGTAATTTATTAAAGTGTGATTCAGTCCGAGCTCTGAGATGTGTTGCTAACCTTTTCTTTTTTGTTGTTTGTAGGCCTGATGTCTGATAATTTTAGCCTAGTGTCTGCCTTGAAGGCTCGAAAGGTGGGCTCTGCTCAGAAAGGAAAGGGGGCGGTCTCTCGAGGACCCAGCTCAGTTCTCAGGCCCTCCCTATCTCAGGTTACCCCTAGTCCCTTAAAAAGGCAAGGTCGAGGAGGCTGAAATTCCCGCCTGGAGGTGCCAAGGTCCCCGCCGCTGCTGTTGATAGTGCTGAGGTCTCACCCAAGAGGCCAAGACTTGAGGAGGGGACTGCAACCTCGGTCTCTCCTCCTCCCCCATTTGAAGTGGAGTCAATGTCTGCGGTTGGAGGCTCGCCTGTGACATTGATGAAGACCTCAGCCAAACTCCCTCCTGGCGCTTCTTGGTTTGGTAAGGAAGACGCTGAACCTCGCATTGAGCATATGGTGGCGGATGCTCTTCCAGGTCAGTCATTGTGGGACTCTTCGCTGCAGGGGGAACACGTTCAAGTTGGGCAGCCTTTCCCCAGCTCCTACGACAGGGCACTTCTAGATGCGGTGGGAGTCGTGAACAATTTGGATGGGGACGAGGTTGGGCTTAGCCGGCTCCTAGCCATAGTTCGGCACAACAAGAGGTGGGCGACTCAGATGGCAGACCTCCCAGCTCGGGAGGAGACATTGGTTGCTAGGGTGGCTAAGCTAGAAGCCGCTGCCCTTCGCAGGGAGCAGGAGTTCGCGACTCGGGTGGCGACCTTGGAGATCGAGGCCACCAAGGCGAGGTTGGACAAGGAGGCGACCGAGCTTGAGCTCGCTGCAGCCAAGGCTAAGGTGGAGAAGTCCGAGGTCGAGCTCGTGACTATGACAGCCGACATAGAGGAGCTCCGAGGTAAGCTTACTTCAGCCGGGGACCGAGCTGTTGCTTCAGAGCTGAAAGCTCTACAACTGGAAGAGAAGATGGTGCTGACCGAGAAGACCATGGAGCAACAGAAGACCAAGATGGGGGAGTTGGAGGAAGCTGTTGCGTCCAACTTCTGCGTAGGTTTTGATGGGGCCGTCAGGCAGGCCTGCTATCTGGCTCCTACCCTTACTCCAGACTCCTTTGACTATGTCAAGGATGTAGTGGATGGGGAGTGGGTGGACCGCCCTGAATGACCTCGGTCAAGTTTCTTCTACTAGTTTTTCGTGCTTGCATTTACTCCTTTTTCATATTGCCGACCTCGAGGTCGGCTTTGGGTTGTAACTAAGGTCGTTTTTGGCCGTACAATGTTTACTCTTGCTTTTCTTTAACATCACCGTACTATCTTCGCTTTGTATTATTCCAAGCTCACTCGTTTTGAATACTTGTCTGTATGTTGTTTGTTTTGACCGACCTCTAACGGGTCCTAGGTCCGCGTGCTCAGTTTGGCGTAGGTCAATTGATATGAGTAATTTAATACCTTGAGAAGTGGATGCGATGTCTCCTTAGCTCAGGTCTATCGGGCATAATGAAAGACTTAGTGTTTTGCAGAGGGGACGCGATGTCTCCCTAACTCGGTTCTGCCGAACACGATGAAAGACTTAGTGTCTTGCAGAGGGAACACGATGTCTCCCTAGCTCGGTTCTGCCGAGCACGATGAAAGACTAGGTGTCTTGTAGAGGGGACGCGATGTCTCCCTAGCTCGGTTCTGCCGAGCACGATGAAATACTAGGTGTCTTGTAGAGGGGACGCAATTTCTCCCTAGCTCGATTCTGTCGAGCACGCTGAAAAGGTATAATTGAGTGGCCAAATCATACTTTATTGATGCTAATTTGGTGCCTCGTTAAAACCTTTCCCGGAAAAAACTCTCCTTAGGGAAAAACCCGGGCTTAGGAAAAAGAGTACACCTCTATTACAAAAACATAAGCGAGTCGTTAGACTTTATTGAATTGAAAAGTTACAAAGGGCAATGAGCTAACTGAAGTAGGGCTTCAGATGATTGGCGTTCCAAGTTCTCGGGACTAGACGCCCTCCCATTTCCTGTAACTTGTAAGAGCCATTCTGATGATTCTCGAGGATGCGAAAGGGGCCGTCCCAGTTGACGGCGAGTTTGTCATGAGCTCGATCTCGCCTGGCCTCCCCGGTCTTTCTCCAGACGAGGTCTCCTGGAATGAAAGATCATCCTCGGACGCGTGAATTATAGCGGCAGGCTGCTCACAGTTTTGTGGCTAATTCCCTTACCCGCGCTTCTTCTCGAATTTCTTCAATGAGGTCGAGCTCTCCCCTGAGGGCGGTCTCATTATTGGAAGCTGTGTAGGTCAGTCTTCTATTGGTATCATGGCGTCGAATCCATAAGTGAGGCGGAAGGGTGTTTCGTTTGTTGAGGATTGAGGAGTGCAATGGTATCCCCATAGTACACTCGGCATCTCCTTAGCCCAGTCTCCTTTTACTTTTCCTAGCTTCTTCTTCAACTAGTTGAGGATGACCTTCTTGGCTGCTTCAACTTGTCCATTTGTTTGAGGGTGCTCCACTGATGATGTCCTATGTTGGATACCGAGTTGGAATAAGAATGCGCAAAACCCGGCATTAGTGAATTGCTTCCTATTATCAGCGACCAGGCTGTGAGGTATGCCATGTCGGCAGATTATGTGCCTCCAAACAAATTTTTGAACTTGTTTGGCGGATATTGTGGCTACGGGTTCAGCCTCAATCCACTTCGTGAAGTAGTCGATGGCCACAAGTAAGAACTTGGTCTGTCTCGTGCCAGGTGGGAATGGGTCGAGGATGTCCATCCCCCAAAGGGCGAACGACCAAGGTGATGAGATGAGTTGGAGCTCGGTCGAAGGTGCAGCTGGCAAAGAACCGTGCTCTTGACACTTCTTACAGCTCCTGACATAGTCTTTAGCATCATTTTTCATTGTGGGCAAGTAGTACCCAGCTCGGACTAGGCGGGCCGACATGTTCCTGGCTCCTGAATGCATGCCACAAATGCCGGTGTGGAGCTCGTCTATCACATACCGGGCTTGGTCTTTGGTCAAACACTTCAGCAAAGGAGTAAAAAAGCCTCTTCGGAACAATTCTTGATCTCGCAGCACGTAGTAAGAGGCTTGGCGACGCAACTTGTGGGCCTCGTTCTTGTCGTCAGGCAAGACGTTGTCTTGTAGGTTTGACACAAGTGGGGTCATCCATGAGCTCGGTTCGAAGCTAACCGAGCTGACCTCATCTCTGTCCCAGCTCGGGGAGATGAGTACTTCTTGAATAATTGAGTGGTGTTGTCCTCCTTTGCGGGTATTGGCCAACTTGGACAAGATATCAGCTCTGTCGTTTTGTTCACGAGGGACATGGATGATCTCAAATTTGGCAAAGTGGGAGATCATGTTTTTCACTCGATGATAGTATTGTTGCACCAGGGGCTTTTTGGCTTGGAATTTGTCCCTGACTTGAGAGGTGACCAGTTGGGAGTCACTTAAGCATTTTAGGTGTCGAACTCCCATGTACCGGGCTAACCTGAGGACCGCCAATAGGGCCTCGTACTCGGCTTGATTGTTAGAGGTTGCGAATGAGAAGCGTATAGCTTGTTCCAAAACGAGATCGTCTGGTCCTTCCAATATGACCCCTGCTCCGCTCCCCTTCTTGTTGGATGAGCCATCCACTCTCAATGTCCAGGATAGCTCACGTTCCCCGATTTCGGGTAATTCGTTAATGAACTTAGCCAAGAACTGGGCTTTCATGGGACCTCGGGCTTTGAACTTGAGTCCGAACTCAGACAGTTCTATAGCCCAGGCTATCACGCGACCAGCAAGGTCGGGTCGTTGCAAAATCTGCCTGATCGGATAGTCTGACCTCACAATTATATCATGGCTTTGAAAATAATGTCGTAGTCGGCGAGCAGTAAAGATGAGGGCAAGCACTAGTTTCTCTATTGTTTGATATCTTGTCTCAGCAGGCTGGAGAGTCCGGCTCACAAAGTATGCCGGTGTTTGGACTTTGTCAATTTCCTTGACCAGGACCGAGCTGATTGAGACCTCGGAAACCTCCAAGTAAACATTTAAAGGCAGTTCGGGAGATGGGCTGTTCAAGGTTGGTAGGGAAGCTATTTGTGTTTTGAGCTTGTTGAATGCAGAGGCGCATTCATCATTCCATTCGAAGCGGGTCGAACGTTTCAACAGTGTGAATAGGGGTCTGCTTTGCTCGGCCAGCTTAGGTAGGAATCGAGATAGGGCGGCCAGGCGTCCATTAAGCCTTTGTAGATCTTTCAGACAGGTCGGGCTAGGCATGTTGGTGATAGTTGTGCATTTGTCCGGGTTGGCCTCAATTCCTCTCTAGGAGATCATGAAGCCAAGGAATTTGCCTCCTCCAACGCCGAAGACGCACTTTTCTGGGTTCAACCGGATTTGGTGTCGGCGTACCTCTGCAAATATTTCTTTGAGGTCGGCGGCATGTTGGCCGTGGGTTTTAGACTTGACCACCATGTCATCTACGTAAACCTCCATATTGCGTCCGATCTGAGCGCTAAAGACCTTGTCCATTAGTCTTTGATAGGTGGCCCCTGCATTTTTAAGGCCGAAAAGCATAACCTGGTAGCAGTAGTTGGTCGTGGCCGACGTGAACGCGGTTATCGGCTCGTCTGGGGGATACATTGGTATCTGATTGTAGCCTGAGTAGGCGTCCTTGGTATCGCACCTGGCTGTGCTGTCTACTAACCGATCAATGTTGGGTAAAGGGTAGGTGTCCTTGGGACAAGCTTTGTTTAAGTCAGTGTAGTCCGTGCACATCCTCCACTTTCTGTTTGCCTTTTTGACCATTACAACGTTGGCCAGCCAAGTAGTGTAAATTATCTCTCGGATGAAGCCGGTCTCCAGCAGCTTGCTGACCTTTATCTGAATAACAAGACGACGCTCCTCACCTAGCTTCCTCTTACGTTGCGCCACCGACCGAGCATGAGGAAGCAGAGATAATTTATGACACATGAGGTTTGGATCGATACCCGGCATATCGGAGGGTTTCCATGCGAATAGGTCGACATTTTCTCGTAGGGTTGATTTGATTTCTTGGAGGGTGGAGCTCGGCATAGAGAGGCCGGTCTTAGTTACCTGGCCTGCCTATGGGCCGAGCTGTAGTGGTTGGAGGGGTTCAGCAAATGAAGGGCGCTCCTCCTCGAATTCAGCCCGGGGATCAATATTCAGTGGTTCGTCGTTGCCGTTGTGGACCGAACAGATGTTCGAGGTCGGTTCCTTGTCTTCTTTCTTGATGGAGTATGGGGTGACCTTTAGACTCCGGGCATAGCACACCCGGGCCGTTTTCGGGTCGGCCTTGATCGTGACAATTTTTCCCTTTTCCTCTGAAAATTTCATGGCCATGTGGGGAGTGGACACCACTGCTTCAAACTGATTGAGTGTTCGTCGTCCTATAATGACATTTTAGGATGTATCAGCGTCAATTAGATTATATCTGACCTCTATAGTTTTGTAGGCTTCGCTCCCACCGGAAGTAGTGTGTAGGTCGATATATCCCCTGGAGTGAACTCTCTCCCTAGCGAAGTCGAGCAGTGGCTCAGGGTATGGTTTGATAATGGACTCGGGTAGCTCTAACTGTTTGAAAACGGACCAGTAGAGCACGTCGACCGAGCTCCCCTGGTCAATCAACACCTTGCACACTCTCCAATTAGCGATGGTGCAAGAGATGACCATGGGGTCAGTCTGGTCGGGGTCTTCGATGCTGAAGTCGGCATCAGAAAATGTGATGGAGGGTAAGGTCCTCTTCTTAGGAGACCCAATGTGATTGACGCTCCTAGCATAATGCTTACGGGCTGAAGAAATGGCTCCTCCTCCCGCAAAACCTCTGACAATCGTGTTTATCGTCCCTTTGACTTTGTCGGGACTCTGGCCGACCTCTTTATCCCAACCTCGGTCCCTGCGTTTATTCTTGCTGTCTCGGGTGTCCCTGTCCGGCTCTCGAGCTCGGGTTTTCGAGCTCGATCGTGAATACCTTTCGGGGTGTTTCTGCTCATCCTAGACGAATCTTCACAGTTCCCCCGATCTTATGAGGCCCTCTATAAGGTCTCTTACCTGACGACAGTCTCGGTGGTATGACCAATATTTTAACGATAAGCACATCGCTTGGAGGGGTCGGCGTTGGGAGGAGATTGGCAGGGGTTAGGACGTCGTACCAACTCTAATACGCAAGCTTGTTTAAAAATTTTGTCCCTGGATGTGTTCAGGGGGTGTATGAGTTGTACATGTCGGTGCGATGATCTTTGTTCCACTCCGCTCGACGTGAGGAGGACTCCCTCTGCTTGGGTGGATGGCTGGGCTCTCGAGCTCAGGGCTTGGCCTCGGTGTTTTCTTCCATGCTCATAAAACGTCCCGCTCGTGAGCGGAGGTCGTTCATGTTGATGGGTGGCTCTGCAAATAGTGAGTCCGAGAATGGGCTGGGCTTGAGGCCGGACGGCACGGCGTGTAGAGCGACAGCCGGGTGTAGATTGGGTATGGTTCGGCAGGCCACAGAGAAGCGGCCCATGTATTCTCTGAGGGATTCCATGTCTCCTTGTACTATGTGGTTGAGTGATATTGATGTGGTAGGTGTTAGCTTGGCGTCCGCGAACCGAGCTTGAAAATGCTCGTACAGGGAGTCAAATGAGTCCACGGACATTGGGGGGAGTAGTACCAGTCGAGGGTTGTTCCCTTCAAAGTTACGGGGAACATCCTACAGAGCACATAGTCGTCGTCCACGATCATCGCCGCCTAGGTGAGGAAAGCTCGGACATGGGTGACCAGGTCCGTCGAGCCATCATATTTGTCTTGGGACGACCATCTCCAAGTCTCAGGGACCCTGATTGACAGGATGACCGGGGTGAAGGGATGAAGGGATGTCATCATGTCGAGCCTGCGTGTCCGGGGTCGAGGTCCGAGGTCTGTAAAGGGCTTGGTTTATGAGAGATCACGCCGGGTAGCGGAGATACCCGCGTGCACATGTGAGAGATCATGGCGGGTGGCCGAAGTGGCGGCGTGTGCCTCCTTGCCTGTGGTGTCAGGATTATAGGGCCCCACGCGTGAATTGGATCGGGTTTCTTCACCTTGACATGGCTCTCCTTGTCGGTTTGGAATGAATGGGGCTCTGCAAGATCATCTTCACGCTGACGTTGGACAGTGTTCAAGTCCGCTTGAGTGGTTTGTAAGGCTTTTTCTGTCTCTCAATTCTGGATTCGTAGTGCCTCCACGTGAGCCTTCATTCGCTCTCGGGCCTCTGCTATCGCCGCATCCGCTCGCGCTTGTACGGGTTCCGCTACGGCGGGGTCCATGGTGGTGTTGGAGTGACTGCGTGTACAAACCATCTGATTATTACTTCTGGGGATCGTCTGGGTGATCGTGGGATTAAGAATTATCTGGCCCCACGGTGAACGCCAAATGTTCTTGCTGGATTTTGGGGGGTCCGAGCTCAGCTTGGCCCTGAGAAATCCGGCGGCGTGAGGGGTTGGATCCCTCTTTGGTATGTGTGAGGAATTTAGGTTTAATTCTGTCTATTGTTTGGGATCCTCTATCTTTACTTATAGGGATCGTAATTAGGGTTTTATCTTCGTGGATTTCGTGGGGATGATTGCTTCAGGCCCAAGAATCCTGAGATTTTAGGAGGGAGATATGTTCCAGATTTATTCTGTTAAGATTGGGTCATGCTCAGCTCAGCCCGGTCAGTGAGGTGAGCCCGGCTCAAAGGTGATGAGCTCGGTGCTCATCCCCAGCCCGGTACAGTAATAAATTTATATATATTAGTATTAAATATATATTAATAATAAATTTATATATAAAACAAAATAATAAATTTATATATATTAATTTATATATATATATATATATATTAATTTATATATATAAATTTATTTATATTAATAATAAATTTTAATCTCCCTCAAACTTATTTTAATTTCTATTAAAAAAATTTATATAATCAGTAGATTATATCCAACCGATTTAAAAAAATTAAAAAAAAAATTTTAAAAAATTTCGCCCCTCTTACCTTATTTTTCTGGCTCCGCCCGTGATTGGACTCAACCGTCTCCATCAACCCAAGCTCGGCCTTATGAGCTCGGCCAAACCATTAGACTCAACCGTCCCATCAACCCATAAGGCCAAGATTTAGACTTAACCGTCCCACCTAGTCGGCCTTACGAGCTCTGTTGGTCCCTATATGAATCTAGAGGGGGGGTGAATAGATTCATGTTCCCTATATCAACAATTTTTCTTCTCTCACTTTCTTTCCCGATTCAATTTTATCTTAGTTACAAGTAACGTGTCAGAGATATTACAGTGGATAACAGCGAGAATGTAAAGCGAGAAAAACAATGAAGTATAAGAGATAAGGTAGAGAAAAGAGTTTAGACAGAGATTTATCCTGGTTCGGCTTTCGACCTACATCCAATCCCAACCCAACAATCTGTTGCGATCTGTTTTTCAACTACAATGATTCTTTGTGTCCAATACAATCACGCTGCACAAACACAATACAAATCAAAATACTCAAAACATATGTTCTTCATCTGAGAACATATCTTGATTCTTGATCCCTTCAAGAACCAACCTTGAGAGTACCTCTCTCAAAAAAACTCTTCAACTCTTCTAGAGAACACCTTTCTCTTTAGAGTCTTAAACCAAAAACGAATATAAAAAGATAAAGATCAGATAAGAGTACACCTGTTGTGTATGCAATGATCAATATAGCGTCCAATGAATTCAATCATTCACACAGCCTTCATCTCAAGAGAAAATCTTTAAAAGTTTTGAAGAGAATTCTTGTGTAAAACTGGTTTTTTATTTTTTGCTCTTCCTTTCTTTCTGAAAAACTCAAAAGATCTCTCCTTTTTTTTTCTCTTTTTTTATGAAACAATTCAAAGAGGTTTCTATTTAAAGCAGTTTCAAAAGCTATTTGAGATGGATTCTGGTGTGGTAATCGATTACTGGATAGAGGTAATCGATTACTCCAGAGAGATTTGCCTTCTCTGTTTCTTCAAGCACGAAGTAATCGATTACTATGGAGTGGTAATCGATTACTCCAGAGCAATTTGGGTTCCCCTGTTTTCTGAGTCTGTTGGTAATCGATTATAGTTATATGGTAATCGATTACTTCAGCTTAAAACCTTTTTAAACCAAAGGTTTTGACTTTTCCAAAACAGAATGGGGTTCCAAAACTTCTCTAGCTCAAATCATCAGAGTAGATTCAAATTCTCTACGAAAAAGATGGAATAAAAACCACACACAAAGCCTATACTAAAACAATCAATACAATTAAGCTCCTATTTACAATCTATCATAAAGATCAAAATTACAAGTATATCAAAACTAAAACAATAGGCAACTTCTTCAGCTTCAAGTCCGACAAGCTCGGTCAAGATCGGACTTAATTGTCCCACTGGCTCGGCCCTACGAGCTCGGTCAAGATCGGACTTAATCGTCCTACCAGCTCGACCACACAGGCTCGGTCAAGATCGAACTTCACCGTCCCATCGGCCCGGCCTCACGGGCTCGGTTAAGATTGGACTTAACTGTCCCACCGGCTTGGCCACACGTGCTCGGTCAATATCAGACTTAACTGTCCCATCGGCTTGTTGGACTTAAAGCTTGAAGATGCTTTGGTGTCTCTCTTGGTGTTTTGCTTTTGATGATTATGTAATTTTGGTTTTCTTAGATGAAATGTAAATAGGAGTTTCCTATGTATTGATTGTTTAGTTTAGGCATGTATGTGGTTGTTCTTTGTTTGAATGCGCTGGAGAGCTTGGCAATCTAGAGTGATTTCTCATGTGTCAAATGTTTGATTTCCCTCTCTAAATTGCTTTGAAAATGTCTTTGGTAACCAACTGAGGTAATAGATTACCAACAGTAGGTAGTTAACTACCAACAACAGGTAATCAACTACCAACAGCAGGTAATCAACTACCAACAGTAGGTAACAGAGTGTGGGAACTCATTTGTCACTGGAGTAATCGATTACCCCCTCGGGTTAATCGATTACCATGGGCCAAAATCACCCTAGAAACCTTTGCTCACTGGTTTAATCGATTACCGCTTTCCGCGCGATTACCCCTATCAGAAAATCATTAAGTTGCCCAAATTGAGTTTTTAATTAAACATATAAATTCTCTTTTCTCAAAAAGTAAAAAAAAAAAAAAAAAAGATCTTGGAACATAAGTTTTAGAAAAGTTCATACACTTTCAAATTCTCTCTAAACTGAGTTCATCATCTTTTCCAAGAAACCCATAAAGAACTTCAAGAGTTTATCAAGTTTTTCATAAAGAAAGGGCAAAACTTAATCTTTTCTCTGACTGGGTGGTATTCATAGTGTTATCTTTTGTGATCAGATCTACACTCCAGGTGTTTTCTAAACTGATCTTTTGTTTACCTTTTTGGTTTCTGGGTTGTTACTCTAGGAGAGAGGTCTCTCTGGATAGAGTAAAGGTCCTTGAGAAGTGTTTTCTCAAAGGTTTGATCTTGGGTGTTCCAAGGTCAGGGAAGAACTATTCTTTGGGTTAAAGGACAGGTTTTTGGGTGTTTTGATTTTGTTTTTGTGTTGCTTGTTGCAGAGTGAATGTAAAAGAACATAAAAGGGATCATTTGATAGTGGAAGACCAATCGCAACAGTTGTTGGGTTGGGACTGGATGTAGGCAGTGGGCCGAACCAGTATAAATCACTGTGCACTCTTCTTCTTCCTTCTTCTCTTTACCGTTTACCTTACATTGTTGTTATCACGATTTATTTTCTGCAATTTGTTAGGTAATCAACTCGATAATTGACTCGGTAATCAACTAAAACTAGAACAGTTAGATACTGATATTGATTACGCTGTATATTGATTACTAACGTGTTTTTGAGTATTCCTTTTGGTATTTCCGCTGTGTATCTTTGATATTTCTCGCTTATCTGTCTCAACAATTGATAGGTAATCAAGAATAGTTTTGTTTGAATTAAAAGGAATTAGAAACTCGCGAAAATTGGGCTATAATGGAACTAGAATCTATTCAACCCCCTCTAGATTCACACATAGGGACCAACAATTGGTATCAGAGCTTTATCTAGTAGGTTGCTCTATATTTTGATCCATAGTTCCTTAGAATGGTCGGTAATCAATTACCATTCGCTGAAGGTGCCTCTATTAACAGACCTCCCCTGTTTTGTGGTGATAACTATCCTTTTTGGAAAGTGAGGATGAAAATCTTTATGGAGTTTGTACATAGAAGCATTTGGCAAGCGGTTGTGACTGATTTCAAGGTCCCCACATACATAGAAAATGGGAATGAGATTGAAAAACCTTTTGAGAGATGGGAACAAGAGGAAATTAGGAGAGCTGAAAATGATGTAAAAGCTTTAAATATTATACATTCTGCTTTTAAATTCGATGAATTTTTCAGAATTTCAGCTTGCAACACAGCCAAAGAAGCTTGGGATCTAATAAGGGTCACACACAAAGGAACCGCTGAAGTACGAAGGGCAAGGAAGAATACCTTGATCCAAGAATACGAAACTTTCAGAATGGCACAAGGTGAGTCCGTGATGGATATGCAGAAACGTTTCACACACATTGTGAATCATCTCAAAGGACTTGGTAAGATCTTCGTTGAGGAAGAAGTCAATGTGAAAGTGCTGAAATCCTTGAGCAGAAAATGGCAACCAACTATCACAGCAATCACTGAATCAAAGAACCTAGCCTTGATGACAAGTGCAGAGTTATTTGGTAAGTTGAGGGAGTATGGAAGACACAGCTAGTGAGAGCGAAAGGTCTAGCACTCAAGATGGAAGACACAGCTAGTGAGAGCGATGCGTCAAGCGGTGCTACTGAGTCTGAACAGGAAAATATGAATCTCATGGTAAGGAAATTCAAAAAGTTCATGAAGAGGAACAATGATAAAAGGAGATTCAACAATTCCAGAAAAGGCTTCAAGAGGAATGAGAGTTCATCTTCAAAGGTCACTTGTTATGAGTGTGGAAAAATGGGTCACTACAAATCGGAGTGCCCCAACATGAAGAAAAGTAACAGCAGTGAAACTAGAAGAGTAGAACATGAAGAAAGGCCCAAGAAGGATATATTTCGCAAGAAAAAGGCATACATAGCTTGGGAAGAGAATGATTCCTCAACCTCTTGTGGAAGTGATAATGAAGAAGCAAATTTGTGTCTCATGGCTAATCCAACATCCGATGATGAGGTAAGTGATTCCGATTCATCTACTTTTGACTATGATGAGCTGCAAACTGCTTTTTGTGAACTTTACAAGGAAGCCGAAAAACTAGGCAAGTTGAACAAGGTTTTGAAAAACAAAATTACTGATTTGGAAAATGATATTTCTGTTTTGAAAACTGATGTTCAAAGTTTGAAAAGGGAAAATGATATCTTGAAACTACCCTGTTCAAAGTGTAAGTATTTTGATGTCTCCTTGAAAAGGAATAACATGAAGTTCTTTGCATTTAAACAAACCAGCAAAAACAGAACTTTCTCATGTAGTTATTGTATGAAACCTGGACATAACTCTTATAATTGCATGATTGGGAAGGAAGGAATAACTAGTGGATTGTTTAAATGGATTAGGAAAGATAGTCACAGCTCTAACACTTATGGACCCAACAAGTCTTGGGTACCAAAAACAAAGTGATATCTCTTTCTGTGTAGGTATGCTTGAGAGCCAAACACTCAACTTGGTATTTGGATAGCGGCTGCTCAAGACATATGACTGGTGACAAGAGCAATTTTATCTCCTTCAAATCAAAAGAATCTGGTTCAGTAGTGTATGGAGATAACAACAAAGGGAAAATACTTGGTATAGGTGCTGTTGGAGACAAATCCAACACTGTGATTGAAGATGTACTGCTTGTGGAAGGTTTGAAATTCAATCTTCTGAGTATTAGCCAACTATGCGACAAAGGTTATCAAGTATCATTCGATAATGGTTGCTGCAAGATCAAAGAGTGATGATTCGAGTGAGGTATTAATGGTCAGTAAGAGACATGGTAACATCTACATCCTTGAACTTGATCATTCATCATCATATTATGCATGTCTTACGTCAAACGATGATTTATCATGGCTTTGGCATAGACGTATAGCTCATATTGATGTTCATCAGCTGAACAAGCTGTCATCTAAGAACCTAGTACAAGGGTTACCTAACTTGAGGTTCAAAAGAGAAGGCCTATGTGATGCATGCCAGAAGGGCAAGCAGTCTAGAAGCTCCTTTAAAACCAAAAATGTTGTTTCAACTTCTAGACCACTTGAGCTACTGCACATGGATCTATTTGGTCCATCTAGAACTACTAGTTTGGGTGGAAACCTATATGGACTGGTTTTAGTAGATGATTACTCTCGTTTTGCTTGGGTTACATTTATACCAAATAAAGACAAGACCTTCAAAGTTTTTAAAATTCTTGCCAAAAGGATACAAAACGAAAAAGATTTGAAAATCAAGTCCCTTAGGAGTGATCATGGAGGTGAATTTGAAAATGAACCTTTTGAAAAATTTTGTGAAAAATATGGAATTGATCACAACTTTTCCGCTCCAAGAACTCCACAACAAAACGGGGTTGTTGAGAGGAAAAACAAATCTTTAATAGAACTAGCTAGAGTTATGTTAAGTGAGAGTGCACTGCCTAAACACTTTTGGGCTGATGCAGTTTCCACTGCTTGCTATGTTCTAAACAGAATTGTGATTCGTCCCTTTTTAAAGAAAACCCCCTATGAACTCTATAAGGACAAGAAACCCAATATTTCTCATTTTAGAGTATTCGGGTGCAAATGTTTTGTTCTGAATAATGGCAAAGAGCCACTTGGTAAGTTTGACGCCAAGGCGGATGAGGGTGTGTTTATTGGGTATTCATCAACAAGTAAAGCATACAGAGTTTTCAATAAAAGGAGGATGTGCATTGAGGAATCTGTGCATGTAAAGTTTGATGAATCTAACAATCCCCAAAAGGGAAGTGTTTTTGTTGATGATGATGAGAATACAGGTGAAGATAGCAGCAGTAAACCACAATTACAGCAAGATCCACCAACCATTTCTCATAATCTGCCAAGAGAATGGAGGAAACCAAGAGACTTATCTCTTGACAACATCATTGGTGACATCCATAAGGGAGTATCCACTAGATCCTCCCATAATATGTTCTGTGATGATTATGCGTTTGTATCTCAATTTGAACCCTCTTGTGTTGATGATGCTATAAATGATGAATTTTGGATGAATGCTATGCATGAGGAGTTAAATCAATTTAAAATGAATGACGTTTGGGAACTAGTACCTTTTAATAGAGATATGAATCTATTTGGAACAAAATGGGTGTTTAAGAATAAGTTAGATGAGAATGGAATTGTGGTTAGGAATAAGGCAAGACTAGTAGCTAAGGGTTATAATCAACAAGAAGGAATAGACTTTGATGAAACATATGCCCTAGTTGCTAGATTAGAAGCTATAAGAGTATTACTTGCTTTTGCCTGCATTCATGATTTTAAGCTATTTCAGATGGATGTTAAAAGTGTGTTCTTAAATGGCTACATTAACGAGGAAGTCTTTGTTTCACAACCCCCTGGTTTCACTGACTTCAATTACCCTGAGCATGTGTACAAGCTAAAGAAGGCCCTCTGTGGTCTGAAGCAAGCCCCCAGACAATGGTATGTGTTGGAATAATTATTGAATTAATCCAGCGTCACCCTTAGGATTCGATGGGCTTAACATCCCAACCCATGGCGCTTAAAGGCGCAGTCCCTTAGACAACTCTATACTATGAGTATATTAAGTTGCACCCTTACTAACAGCAATTGCTTTTGGTGTAGTGGTAAGCGCTTGGTCCTAACAAGTGGTATCAGAGCAAGGTCATGGGTTCGAATCCCCGGCTGACACTGGGGGGGAGATTGTTGGAATAATTATTGAATTAATCCAGCGTCACCCTTAGGATTCGATGGGCTTAACATCCCAACCCATGGCGCTTAAAGGCGCAGTCCCTTAGACAACTCTATACTATGAGTATATTAAGTTGCGCGGTAATGTTGACAAAACTCTTTTCATTAGGAGGAAGTCTAATAGTATTTTATTGGTCCAAGTGTATGTTGATGATATCATTTTTAGATCAACTAACCAATCTCTGTGTGAAGAATTTATGGCTAGCATGCAGGGAGAGTTTGACATGTCTATGATGGGAGAACTCAAATTCTTCCTAGGATTGCAAGTCAAGCAACTAAAAGAAGGAACCTTTATACATCAAGCAAAGTATACTAAAGAATTGCTGAAGAAATTCGACATGGAGAGTTGTAAGATCTCTAATATCCCTATGTCAACTAATCTCTTTTTAGATAATGATGCTACAGGACTAGGAGTGGACCAAACAAAGTACAGAGAGATCATTGGATCACTCTTGTATCTCATAGCAAGCAGACCGGATATAATGTTCAGCGTTTGTGTTTGTGCGCGATTTCAATTTGCACCAAAACAATCACACATGACGCTGTGAAGAAAATTCTGAAGTACCTCAAAGGAACAACGAACTGTGGTTTGTGGTATCCCAAAGGTACGTCCCCTACTCTAGTCGGTTTTAGTGACTCAGATTTTGCAGGTTACAAAACAAATAGAAAGAGCACGAGTGGTGTTTGTCACTTGTTTGGAGAAAGCTTAGTCTCATGGTACAGCAAGAAACAAGCATGTGTTGCTCTATTAACAGCAGAAGCAGAGTATGTGGCTGCGGGTAGTTGTTGTGCTCAAACCATTTGGTTGAAGCAACAACTTGAGGATTTTGGACTAAAGCTTGATCACATACCTATCAAGTGTGACAATACAAGTGCAATCAGTATCACGAAGAACCCGGTTTTGCACTCAAGAACAAAGCATATTGAGGTGCGCCATCATTTCATAAGGGATCATGTTGAGAAAGGTGACTGCGAAGTGATGTTCATTGAAACGGAGAACCAACTCGCGGATATCTTCACAAAGCCCCTACCTAAGGAGAGATTCTTCAAACTTAGAACCAATCTTGGTATACTAAGTGAGGAACATCTCTCATGAATTCTCTAAGTATGGTAAGTTGGATCATTCATGGTGCTCAAACAAGGTATGAGTTCATTACATTGCATAGTCATGACCAATTCTCTTTCAAAACATGTGAAATCAAGTGTTTTCAATCTTTCTAATATAGATAATCGATTACCATTTCGTTTCAATCGATTACCTAGCCTGATTTCAAAGTTTTTGGTGAATTACTCTCTGGAGTAATCGATTACCCCACTTGGTAATCGATTACCACGATTTCAAAAATTGGTTTTCCAAGTTATGGGCTACTGGAGTAATCGATTACCATGCCTGGTTAATCGATTACCACGAACCCTGTTTTCAAAAGTTTTTGGTTACTCACTGGAGTAATCGATTACCATGTATGGGTAATCGATTACCTTCGTTGCTGAAAGGTTTTTCAAGTGTTTTTCATGGATTTGGGCCTAATCGATTACAATTTCTTAGAGTCCAATACTTTGTTCATTGAATCTAACATCAATTGTGGAGATTTTATAAGTGATTTTCAGGTTTTGGGTTTCATTCTACGCATCTCACAAACCCTAAAAATCTCTTTCTCTCTCTAACCCTAAAACTCCCTTTTCATCTTCTTCATCTTCTCCACCGCCACCATCAATGGAAGATCAAGGACGAGGCAAGCGGATCAAGCACGTGGGTCACAAACCTAAGCCAAGAGTTTCGCCCCGATCAAAGAAGGGTGAATCCTCCTCCAAGAGGAAGGAACCCACATCTCCGGGAGAGGCCGTGGCACGCACAATCAACCCATGGTTCACCTCGACTGCACAAGAATCACGTTTTTATGGAGATTTTGCCAACAAGGAACTCGTTCCGGCAAAGATTTTGGACCTCCGATGGCTGGATGCACAAGGGTTCACATTCCACTCTTTGCTCCGAGATCAGAACCTTGAGAAGTTTGTTGGTCTGAAGGGTTTCATATACCCCGATCTAGTGAGAGTTTTCTACTCCAACCTCCGACCACACCAAGCCACCAGAACAGTAATCTCAGAGGTAAAGGGCAAACCTATGATTTTGACTCGTGATATATTTTTTCGTTTTGCTGGATTTAAAGATGAAGGTATACGTCCTACGATTGAGCACTTGCAAGCACAAGGAATCGAGCTTCACAAGGACTCTTTCTTCATGAGCCTGCTCAAAAACCCCGAAATGTGGGAAGCTGAAAAGGCTGCAAGGAAGGAGCGTGGGAAGAAGATAACCTACAACACCGGCGGGCTGAACACCGACGATCGTCTTCTCCACTACACAATCTGTTGGATTTTGGCTACAAGAGGAGCAAATCACGCTCAGATCAATGAGGAGGATATGGTGATGATGGTAGCGTTGAAAAATGGCATTCAAGTCGACTGGGCATATGTTGTAATGGACAACATGCTCAAGACAAGAAGGCTATTTGATAACAAATGCCCCTATTCTCTGTTTATTTCACGTTTGCTTGAGCATTTTCAGGTTGATACCTCAAATGAGAACAGAGACTTGGTGAAGGAAATTCACATCATTGGAGACAAAGCGTTGAAAATGATGCGATTGACAAAGACTGATGCTGGATGGGTGCCAAGGGAAGAAGCACCACAACAACAGCAAACAGAAGCTGCAACAAATCCACCTTCTGATGATGATGATTCGGCGGCTGGGGAGTACATCCCTAAATCCCGTTTTGAATCAATTGTTATTGATCGGATGGATGAGCTGGAGGCTACAACTGCCAAAAGATTGGACGAGATGGAGGCTGCAAACAATGCCCGCTTCTTGGATCTTAAGGAGCTGCTGGAGTCCTTTCATACTCGCTTTGATGCACTCTAGTATTCCCTTCTTATCTCTTCTCTCTCTTTTGCTTATTGATATACCAAATAGGGGGAGAATGGCTATATAGGTTATCCTAGATAGGGGGAGTAGACTAGAATAGAGTAGACTAGAATAGAGTAGCAAGTATTGAGTAGCATTTGTTTTGCTCTTTATGTTTGATTTCTCTTTAGCTCTGAACAATTTACAATTTGGATATTTGAACTTGAACAATTCGATATGGTTGTAATATTTCTTTTCACGTTATGGTTTATATTCCGATTCTGTTATTTTTTTTGATCTATGATTGTGAATTGAATCATGTCTTATATTTTTGAATGGATGATTTTAACTTGATGAGTGATAGTATAATGCTTTGTTTAAGATAGATTGTACAGTGAATCTGCAATGCATATACTGCGTATTTGGATATCTCAAAAAAATTGCAGGATTCTTAGAAGATCAACACACATCCTAAACCTCTAGGAAAACCTTGGTTGAGATTTGGTACATCAAAACCAAAAAGGGGGAGATTGTTGGACTTAAAGCTTGAAGATGCTTTGGTGTCTCTCTTGGTGTTTTGCTTTTGATGATTATGTAATTTTGGTTTTCTTAGATGAAATGTAAATAGGAGTTTCCTATGTATTGATTGTTTAGTTTAGGCATGTATGTGGTTGTTCTTTGTTTGAATGCGCTGGAGAGCTTGGCAATCTAGTGTGATTTCTCATGTGTCAAATGTTTGATTTCCCTCTCTAAATTGCTTTGAAAATGTCTTTGGTAACCAACTGAGGTAATAGATTACCAACAGTAGGTAGTTAACTACCAACAACAGGTAATCAACTACCAACAGTAGGTAACAGAGTGTGGGAACTCATTTGTCACTGGAGTAATCGATTACCCCCTCGGGTTAATCGATTACCATGGGCCAAAATCACCCTGGAAACCTTTGCTCACTGGTTTAATCGATTACCCGCTTCTGGCAGTCGATTACCCCTATCAGAAAATCATTAAGTTGCCCAAATTGAGTTTTTAATTAAACATATAAATTCTCTTTTCTCAAAAAGTAAAAAAAAAAAGATCTTGGAACATAAGTTTTAGAAAAGTTCATACACTTTCAAATTCTCTCTAAACTGAGTTCATCATCTTTTCCAAGAAACCCATAAAGAACTTCAAGAGTTTTTCAAGTTTTTCATAAAGAAAGGGCAAAACTTGATCTTTTCTCTGACTGGGTGGTATTCATAGTGTTATCTTTTGTGATCAGATCTACACTCCAAGTGTTTTCTAAACTGATCTTTTGTTTACCTTTTTGGTTTCTGGGTTGTTACTCTAGGAGAGAGGTCTCTCTGGATAGAGTAAAGGTCCTTGAGAAGTGTTTTCTCAAAGGTTTGATCTTGGGTGTTCCAAGGTCAGGGAAGAACTGTTCTTTGGGTTAAAGGACAGGTTTTTGGGTGTTTTGATTTTGTTTTTGTGTTGCTTGTTGCAGAGTGAATGTAAAAGAACACAAAAGGGATCATTTGATAGTGGAATACCGATCGCAACAGTTGTTGGGTTGGGACTGGATGTAGGCAGTGGGCCGAACCAGTATAAATCACTGTGCACTCTTCTTCTTCCTTCTTCTCTTTACCGTTTACCTTACATTGCTGTTATCACGATTTATTTTCTGCAATTTGTTAGGTAATCAACTCGGTAATTGACTCGGTAATCAACTAAGACTGGAACAGTTAGATACTGATATTGATTACGCTGTATATTGATTACTAACGTGTTTCTGAGTATTCCTTTTGGTATTTCCGCTGTGTATCTCTGATATTTCTCGCTTATCTGTCTCAACTATTGATAGGTAATCAAGAATAGTTTTGTTTGAATTAAAAGGAATTAGAAACTCGCGAAAATTGGGCTATAGTGGAACTAGAATCTATTCACCCCCCCCTCTAGATTCACACATAGGGACCAACACGGCTCGGCCACATGGGCTCGGTCAAGATTGGACTTCTCCGTCCCCACCGGCTCGGCCACACGAGCTCGGTCAAAGACTGGACTTAACTGTCCCCACCAGCTCGGCCACACAGGCTCAGTCAATATTGGACTTAACCATCCTCACCGGCCCGGCCACACGGGCTTGGTCAAGATTGGACCTAACTGTCCCCACCGGCCCGGCCACACGGGCACGATCGAGATTGGACTTAACTGGTCCCCACCGCCCAGCCACACGGGCTTAGTCAATATTGGACTTAACTGTCCCCACCGGTCTGGCCACACGGGTACGATCAAGATTGGACTTAACTATCCCCACTGGCCCGATCATATGGGCTAGGTCAGGATTGGACTTAACTGTCCCCACCGGCCCGACCACATCGATATTGGACTTAACCGTCCCTATCGGCTCGGCAACAGGCTCGGTCAAGATTGGACTTCATCGTCCCCGCCGACCCACCCAACTCATGAGACGTCATCCTCAACCACCTTCCGGGTCGACCGTCCTCGTCATACTCAATTTGGTAAAGATAAACAGTTCATTTATTAAAGCAAGGTTAGAAAATTAATTTTCATATCACTCAACTTCCAAAATGGGTCCAATACAATATCTCGACCAACAACAATAAAAGAGCGTCCAGAATTACAAAATGGACCGAGGCGAACTATTCTAGTCCTCGTCCTCAACCAAATTTTCCTCTATTACATCTTTAGTATAATTGAAGGTTTCAGCAGTCAACCCTGGAGCATGGTAGATAGCTTCCCGAACCACCCTTTGGAAGCCATCTTGATAACCGGTCAGGCTAGCCTGGTCTATGGCGTCGGACAAAGTCGTGTTGGTCTCCTTCAGGTCAGCCACCTCACCCTCAAGACCCCTTCCTCAAGCATGACTCTTGTGCAACTCAGCAACTTGCGCGCGAAGCGTTTCTGCCTCAGCACGCGCCGATTCCGCCTTGGCCTTGCTCTTCTCCAAATTGGCCGCAACTGCCCTCAGCATCGCGGCCTCCGCCGCCTCCTTCCTTTCCCCCTCCTCAGCACGTTTCAAGGCCACCTTAAGCTCCTCTACCTTTTCCAAAGCAACGCGCACCTGCTCCTGACCAACAGTGATGGCCTCGGACAGATCCCTAACAGACCCCATCGCCCCGGTCTTTTCCCCCTGCAGCTTCAATACTTGCGCATGTAAGCTACGCACCTCCTCGCGACCATGACGAACCACAGTCATGGCCCAACCCAATAGAATCTCCACCCCATCAAAGGCGTTTGGTAACCCAACGACCCGTATCAGATCCCGATCGTACCCACTCGGGAATTCCTCCCCAACAGCCACTTGATCTCCCCGCATGGTCAGACTCCACATTGATACACTTGGGTCAACATTGGTGCATATATGTTCCAGTTGGGGACCATCCTCGGTTCGGCCACGCCCCATGGCCCCACTCAGTAAGTTCCAACCCAGCCGGGGAGAGGACGCTGGGGTTCCTAGGAGATGTGTGTGACCGGCCCGACAACTTTCTTGTGATCTCCGAGGTGATACGCCGGCCTGGGTTAGTGCCAAATTGTGAGAGCCATGAACTTCTTGCACAAAGGTAGGAGCAGGTGAAGGTGTTGGTATAAACAAAGGACTGGGGCTCGCCCCGACTAAAGGAGATTTCCTCTTGTCCACTGACGAGCGTCCAACGGGGGTCTTCTGTCGCTGAGGACTCGGCACGGCCTCCCCCGAATCAGATGTTCAAGGCCTCTTAGCCGAGCCAGAGACGACTGTCTTTCCCTTCAGAGCAGCTCGGCTCTTGGCCCGAACCCTTGAACGTTGATGTCTCTTCCTATGAGCTCTGCTAAACAATAACAGGATTAATAATCAGCTAAAGAGAGGGAGGTCAACAAAAATCATTAATACCTTCAAATGTGGCTTTAGGATCATTGTCCCAGACCACAACCACCATAACTCGGCAATTGAGAGGCCGAGTCAATCCCTTCAATATCTCTATTTGACAAAGGTCCTCGGCCTCCAACTCGCCTCAAGCAATTGACTTGGACTTACGTGGTTGACTCCAATAGATGGGGTGGACCGGGTCCAGGCTACCCCTCTTCATGAAATGGCTTCGGCCCTCCGGAGTCTCTAGACATAACTTAAAAAACCTATCTTTGAATCTCTTATACGATAGGAAGTAAGGGGTGAAAAGGGAGGGGCCGACTCCCTTAACTTGGGCACCACTAAGAGAAACCCAACCCACCTTGTCACCATGCCGGAGTTGGTAGAAATACAAGAAGACCTTAGGTCGGAGTCTAAGACCGAGCTGCTCACACAAAATTTGAAATGCCCTTAAGAAACCCCAGCTGTTAGGATGCAACTAGGACAAAGCCACATTTACAAAAGTTAGAATCTTGCACTCGAAGGGGGAAAGGGGGAACTGGATGGCAAACTCCTTCATTAGGTATTCATAGACATAAATAAACAATCGGTTGGTGGTAAGGGCTGGCCTTTGATGTATCCTCTCGTCGGGCCGGACCGCCCTACGGCCAACAGCCTGGCAACCTCCTCGGTCGTGACCGGTAACCGCCTCATCAACTCCAGGACTTGTGCATCCTCCACATAAATCGAGCTATACTTATTCACATCCTTGGCCACCCAAGGGTAGGCCGAGCTGCCCGAGGCGAGACCTCTGAAGCGGCGACACGATACTCGTCCCTTTCAGAGGTTTCTAATGAAGTAGATTCCTTCTCTCGCCTAGAGTCGGAGGAAGTTGGATTCACTACCATGACGCTACTTGAACGTTTAGAATTGGACGATGGAAAGGAAGACATACCTTAACAAAGAACTGAACGGAGAAACGAGAAAATGAACGAGGAGCAAAGGGGAGGCTTTTCCGAGCAAATGAAGAAGGAACCAAAGACCTAAGAATGTCAAGCATATGGAAGAACGAAGTAAAGTGAAAACTGAGAGTGGCGGGAGGCTCTTAGAATTCCCAAGAAGAGAACTACCACTCACAACAGAGGCCCAATACCAAAAACCCAGGCCCAATAGCGGAAATTCAAACGTCACTTACCACAACGGTCATATCAGCATTAAATGATCGCTGATGTCACGTACAGAGGCCAACCTGGATCTGTCCTTCCATGGTAAGAGACCTCGACCATGTATCCACCTTGGCCCCGGACATAGGATACCATCCTAGTATCTACCTCGGCCTCGGACGCAAAAGGTACCACCCCGCCCAGGACAAACAAGTTGAAAAGCTAATCAAAACCCCTCCAAAACCGTGCGTCAGCAACCTTAAAAGCTAAACCCACCTACATGTCCAATGCTTGGGGGCTCGTATCTCAGAGCATAAGGTGTAGTTCCCCGCCCCGGCCAACCGAGCCGGGAAGCTAGGGGGTTGATGTACCGGCCCAAGCTCAAATGCTCCAATTACATATTTACCCTTAATAGTCTATACTTATAAATAGGTGATCACTAACCAGGTTTACTCTCTTTGAACCCCTAATATTAACCTACTTTTACTCTGACTGATACTCACTTAGTCATCGGAATCCCTACATGTGCCCACCACCTATCGGACGGAGCTCGAAAGAAATTCCTACGTCACCATCAACGTCACCCGCAATTAAGGTATGATTACTTTTTAATTCTTTCAGCGATTAGAAATTACCGAAATAATATTTCGTTTTTTACTTTATTATCGAATTTGATTTTTAACTAGATTTGTCATCAACGATGACCATTAAAAAAAAAAAAAAAATAGATTTGTCATCAAACGATGACCATTAAAAAAAAAATATAACGAGAATAATTTCAACAAGTGAAAATGTTTAATAAAAAACAAAAGTAACGTCATTCCTAAAATTCAATAACTAAAAGTTTACTTTACCCTTTTATCATGTTAACGATCTATTCTACATTGTTATTGCCGTGAAAATAAAATTTTCTTTTTCCTTTATTGATATACAAAATACAAATTTCTTTAAAGCATTAAGATGTCTTCTTTTGATATTTCACCACAGAAGAGCAACTTTGCATGGACAGTATTGTTGATGGATTTCAACATTTGACTAATCTGTTTTTAAAAAATTAATTTAGCAATCAGTAACACTAATGTTCTACGAAGGAAGTTTAATATGCGTGATTGGTCGAGTAGAGATTATAAATTCTCTAATATTTGTACTCAATTCTGATGTATAAAAACAATTAATGCTAATGTTTTAGAGATAAATGTCATTGATTAATTGGTATATACCTTCCAAATATTTGACATTAACATTTTCTTTTTTCAATCACTGGTATTCATTAAATGACGGTGGCTAAAGATCAAAGACAAATATTTCTTTCAAACGTACAAATTACTGAAATAGGTTTTGACTTTTTTTATAAATCTTTTTCATGCACCCGAACAAAGAATTCAACACATGCTCAATCAACCAACTATCTATCGACTATGACGTAAAACATGGCCACTTCATTGTTGCATATACGTTGGAATTTAAAATGCATCAACGAAGGTTTTATTTCCTTTTGGGGTACGTAGGATATGCTAGCAAAAATCAGATTATTTTAATAATTAATACTATGTATAATTGATTATAATTATAATTAAAATCAAATTGGATAAGACTGCTGAAAAGTTATTTGAAAAATACTTAATTTTATTTGGATGTAGTAAAACAATAGCTTTTGTGTAATAAAATAGTATAAAAATAGTTAAAAGAAAAAATAAGCCGATGAAAAATAATTATAAACTTCAAATTTTATATAAAAAAGTCAGCTTATTTTTCAAGAAAGAAAAACTATTAACAAATTTAAGTTATTTTTTTTAAACGACAACTTGATTTTAAACCACTATTTACTCAAACAAAAAAAAGTTAAATTTGGGGAAGATGATCTTTCCCATACACACTTTTAGTTTCTCTTTGGCTATGGTAGTTGAATGCAAAAAAAAAAAAAATTATACATAAATAAAGGTCAAATAATTTAGTTATTATTTTAGTAATTATAAAATTAGTTAAATTTTTTTTTTATAAAAAATCATCTTTTAAACTTTTCGCAATCTCACAGCAATTTGTAATAAGTTTATTTATTTTAATAATAAAATTTAATTTGGAATTAGTTAACGTTTTAAAACTGTTTTACACGTAAATTTACTGTCTTTAAGCTCTACTTTTTATCCCATAAAATGAACAAATTTAAGTTTTAGTCCCTACAAAATAATTTTCTTTAATTTTCATTCCTCTAAAATCTAAATTGTCCTCACTATTCATTTATTTTTAAGGACTTGGAAAAATTATATAGGAGTCACACACTAAATGGAATTATATACACAAAGTGTCATCTAAATAAGTTACTTAACTTTTAATTCAATACGAAAACAGTTAATAAATATCGTATAGCAATAAGAACCCTAAATAGTCATTTCCAATTTTAGAGAGGAAAAAGAAAACAATTATTAAAATCAAAATCAAAACTCACTAACCCTCTTTTAACACGAAAACAGTTAATAAGTATCATATAGCAATAGGAACAATAAACAGTGAATTTCAATTTTAAAGTGGAAAAAGAAAATAATTATCAAAATCAAAATCAAAACTCATTTACATTTGTGAATATTCATGTTGTAAAAATGATGTGATTCCCTATTACTAGAAATCAGAAAACATCTTTTTTATAAGGAGTCGCGTAACAGACTAATTACTACTACTGTTTGCTGTAAAGATGTTTTACTATGTGTTGATAATATAAATGCTAAGATAGTAAGGGTAGAAGTTATGTAAAATAATTAAAACACAGAGCTTTGTAATTTAGTTATAAAGAATTTTTGAATACTATGTAATAAAATTATAGTTTTCTAAATTTCTTTTTCATCAATCATCTCATTAACTAGCTTAAGTCAAGGGGAATGTTACAACCAGAATGATGAAATTCAAGGTGGTAATTGACCAGTAAAATTTGTAAATTAACTTGAATGTGTGCGAGTATTTATCAATTTGTGCATTAAATAAAGTTTTTTAAGAGATCTAAGGAGGTTTCAAAGGAAGAAAAAAAATCATGCACTCAAATAATATATAGAAATTCGTAACTAGTCAAGGATCATCTAGTTGAGAAAAATTTTAAAATTTTTGTTTGTTATATGTTCTATATTGTTTATTGTCTACTCTAATTTTTTACCCTTAATCAAAATTACTAAGAGTTTTGTCATCATAAAAAAGGAGGAAATGTCCTCACGTACCTCTCTTGGTGATAATAATTTGAGAACATTTTTTTTATCATCATGAGTGAAAAAAAGATTTTATTGATATATTGTCTGGGTATCAATCTGTCATGGTCATCGCAAAAGGATATGAGTTGACTCCATGAGAATCACATCGCACAACACCTTACCATTATACCTTTCAATTGTGAAATTCACCTCAACTTGTCGAGTCACCTTCATCTCTCCATTTCTACTAAGTCATTAATGTTTGTATGGCCTAGGATGTTATATAGTCTCCAAATTTAGTTTAGACACCGATTTTGAATTTGTAACATTAGCATAACTTCCTCCACCTACAATTAGAGAGCAAATCTTACCATTGACAGAACACTTAGTCTAAAAAATACTTTCCCTTTGGTTCTCCTCCAATGGTTGCATTTGACTTCCTAGCAATCTCCTTAGCATCAATAAATTGCCATGTGATTGTCCCTCTTTTATCTTTTCCTCCACTTTAACTTCACTAGCTTCGAACTCACTTGTAATTTCTCCATCCTTCATCATGATCAAGGTCTTCTTGGTTGGATATTCAGATGTAATGTGCCCTCTTCGTAGGCATTTGAAGCATTTAATTTTTTTTGTTCCAGTATTTTAGTGTTTGGATATTTGGCCTTGCTAGTGATTTCGCATGTGGAGAAGTCATTGCTAGACTTGATGAATTTCCTCCCTTATTCTTAGGTTCATCCCTCCAACTCGATTTAAGAACTACAAGAATTATTCCTTGTTACACCCTTCCTCTTGAGTTGTTCAATCTATAACACCATGTGCAGCAAATCTTCCATCTCCACATACTCCTACAGCTCCACAACACCTCTAATATCAGTATTTAATCCATTAAGGAACCGAGCCATTGTGTCCTCATTTTCTTCCTATATGTTTGCTCTCATTAGTGCCATGTCCATCTTTTTGTAATATTCCTTTACAGTCATATTACCTTAAAACAATTTCTGGAATTTTTGTCACATGGTTCTGTTGTAACTGGCTAGCAAATCTCTCTTCCTCATGACTCTCCCCATTTTAGCCCATGTATCTACCTCCCGCTCCTCATCTCTAAGTATATCCCTTTGGTATTTATTTTTCAGATAACCGAAAAAGTCTCTTTCGAAAATGGCACGGGCGTGAGTGGTGGGGATGGATGTGTGTGTGAGTGACCAATAGAGTGACAAAGGCATAAGTAACTTCAATTTCAAATATCCATTACAAATCTGAACTCTGTACACAAAGTAGAAAAAATTTACATAACCATTGCCCAGTTACGGCCCTCAATTAATTGAAGAAAAGATAAATAATTCGAATATGCATGTGGCAGCAATGTGAAGCAAAAATGGGTAAAAAGTAAAACAAAAAAGACAAACCAAAACTTTGACAAGACACAACTTTCTTATCTCAAACTATGTCAAATGTAACTTGGTTCTCCACATTTCCCCAACAACTGCTTTTGGTTGTGGGTTATCTGGCCCTCTGTCCCTTTGTCCTGAGGTAAAGTACAGCCATCCATCCCAGAAACCAGTTAATGTGGTTTTTATACGGTAAGGAAGCTTTCCAATCACTGACCATTTCTGCAATCAGCAAAAAGGACTACCTCAAATAATTATCTGAAGGAATATTAGTCATCAGAAACAATCATGCATCAAATGTTGAAAAATAATGCTCCTATCACTTCAGTGTAATTGATTTTAATAATCTAGGGGACAAATTCTTAATGACTTGTTTATGAAGTTTATTTTAGCTTCTAAAGATCAAGACCGTATGAACATTTGATTGGCTGGTTGGTTGGTTGCATAAATGATCCATTCATTAGATCACCACTCCTAACATTACCATAGCCAAAAACTAAGAGGCATTAATGCCTTAATGTATAAAGAAGAATGCACTATCTATTTCTAATGAGCAAAAGACTGAAAAGTGTACCATAGAGTCTAGGTGAAATTGAAAAACCTCCCCAACAAGCATCATCCTTTTTGTAACAGGGTGTTTTTCTGTGGTACCTCCAGTGATAATAATTGAATTGTTGACAATTACCCATGCACACTCAATGTGCGAATTTGGTTTTGGCATAGCTGGCAAAATTTTCCATTTCATTTCTGCATCCAGCATATAAACATCTCCATAGACCACCTGAAACGTAAGAAAATTTAATACCACAAGAGTTCACTTGAATAGATATAAAGAATCCAATATATGTCGGTCTCTCAACATAATAGGTATGAAAAAGTGTATGATTGTGCAGAAGACAATTTACAGCTTAATTGTAAATTCTAATTTCTATGCCATATCTTTAAAAAAAACATCTACCAAATTATTATATGTAATCTGTAAATCATGTATGATGTTGACAAGTAGAGAAGATGATACCTCATGCCTGCGTGAACACTTGAATATAGGTGAACCGGGTTTGGCCATAAAATCACCCTCTTGTCCCCCAATAACAAAGAGTCGATCATCGACAGCAATGCAAGCCCTGCACCAAATAACTAGAGTTAAACGAAAAACAATGAACTTCCTTTAGAGCACAATGAATACACCACCACTTTTCAAGTCTTCCTTCAAAAGATTCTTATACTTCTAAGAACAAAGGTAAGGTTTTCTTAAAACATGGATTCACATTAAAAAACCTAATTAAAATCCTCACAAATTAAATGACAAAATAATGGTTAAACACTGAACAGGAATTGAAGCCTGCTACTAGAATCTAGGCAGTCTGCTAACCTATGCGGTCCACCGCGTGGAACGGGAACTTCATCCCGCCACTTTTGCTCCAATGCTTCACCATCCTTCACAGCCAAACTCCAATGATCTAAGCCAGGTGTATGGCGATTCTCCATGCTACCGCCCATGACATGGAGTCTTCCTTTCCATAATTGAGTGGCAGGAGCATACCTAGAACAAAGTTCTTATGTTAAAACAATTCATTTCACAATTAAATAGTTCAACCAACTTGTAAAAGTTCTTTCTTTATTCGATATGTAGTAAACAGTGAGCAATTTAACAAGGAATTTCAAATGTTAGATAAAAGACATAGAGCTCTAAATTGTAACAGCAATGACTAAATCCCAACCACGTTAAACACATTTGTCTGCAGTTTAAGAAATAACATGCAAAACACGGTGACAAATAGACTGAAAATGAATGAATGCATAAGTTAATGGTGTGAACCTGGGGGCAGGCAATGGTGGCAAAGGTTTCCATGTCTTTGTTACAGTGTCTAGCGAAAAGGAAGCAGTAGTAGGCCCACTGCATTGTGTACCATATTGTCCCGAGATAACATATATGTACCTCCCATCAGTCGCGATGCCCAGATGTGAACGAGCCATTTCCTTTGGTATTTTAATCACATCTACCCACTTGTTGATGCTGAAGTCGAACACATCAACATGCGAGTGCACCTGAAGAAACAAACAAACAAACACACGCCAAGGTCATTAATCATCCTTCAACAATCTAATGACAGTCACCAAAGAGAAATAAATAATATGAAGCTTATGATCTGATCTCATAGTTACATTGTAAATAAATAATAAATAACGATTTTGAGTAGGGTTAAATATATTTGTATTCTTAATAATGTCATGATTTTTTTATTTAGTTCCCATAAAAATTTCACTCCTTTTAGTTTCACATTTTAAAAAATGACCAAGTTCTAGGTTATTGCAGGAACTAAAACATGTATAGCAAAATGTAAAACCTCATCATTTATCATTAGTTTCTACATTTAAAAATTATGTAATTTTTGTCTATCACAAGGACTAATAACTTCTTTGTAGTGAGGGTCTAACTATTTGTTTGATTTTCTTCTCATTTTTTATTTTAAAATTTTTTTCCTAAAATAATTACATGAAATGCAGCAATCAATTTCTCATAAAAAAATCTATTCAGTTTTGAAAATTTTTCTGAAAGAAGTGATTTGAAAGCCAGAAGACGAAACCAACTCATAATTTTTTCTCAAACTCTTCTATTTTTGAAAATAGAAGACTAAAAGAAGTACTAAAACATTAAAACTTTTATCAATTTTTTAGAAACTGAAAAACTGTAATATTTTCATAGAAGAGAAACATGTTTAAACTTAAATGGGAATTAGCCATTACATTAGCTTAGAGTTGAAATTGTGCCATTTTAGTTTCAAAATTCCCATACATGAGGTCAATAAACAGGAGGAAATGAAATACTCACATGGTCAAGGTTGGCATATCCTGCAAACACATAAAACATATTCTTAATCTGTATAGAGTACCCATCAAGCCGGGGCACTGGAGCTGATGGCATCTGTTCCCAGTGCCATTCAGGTGCAGGCAAGTCAGCAAATGTAGAAGAAAGGAATCTCTCCGGACCTCTCCTTTTCATCCCATTTTTTTCCTTTTCCTGCAAGAATCACAAAAATGAAACAACTTGTATGAGTTGAAAATCCCACGTTACCTCATTGCTAATGATCTTAGTCAAAATGTGCATAAGTGAGGAATAATCTTCAACCAATGAGTTAGCTCTGGGCTGAGTTAAGCCTAAACCCAAATTCAAGATCGAATTCAAGTCTCTAGTAGCACCCTCATATCCCCCATAAGTTCAAAATTCATACTCAAGATGTTCGGGTCCTCGACTTGAACAAATATGTTGGAAATCACCTCACACTGAGTAACAACAATAAGCTGGAAATAACCATTATCCTATAAGCTAGCTATTGGACAGAGTCAAGCCTAAACTCAAATTCTAGATAACATCGAAGTCAATTCTAGCAGCCCGTAATATTGAACCATCAATAAATATTCAAACTTCATTTTTGCTAATCATTGTACTGGTACAAAATATTCATCGTCAAATTTTGTTAGGAACCGTAAATGCAGATAATGTGAGTATTTTACTCTACACATAGTCTATTCCATATCCAAGCCGGTCAAAATTCAATCCTAAACCACTTAGTTAAGGAACACAAAAAGCTGCACCAACATGTGTTCAAACTTAAAAACATGTTGGCAATGTCTTTGAACAGATACGTTGGAGATCATAAATTAACTAATATCCAGAAGCAGGAAATAACCAACACTCTAAAAAAACTAGCTTTGGGAGTAGAATGAGGCTGGAACTAAAATTCAATGAGAATGCAAAAAAGAAAGAAAGATGGAATAAGAAAAGTGGTAACCTTGTTGTTGTTACGAGGTGAGGCGGTGATATTGGGAATGAGGCGGGGTGCTTTGGTGTCGACCCAGTTAGTGGCGATGGAGAGAGTGTTAGAGGAGAGGGAGGCGCGGAAGAGGTTAGCGACGACAGCGACAGCGAGAAATGCAGAGAGGCAGAAGAAGATGATGATTTTGGAGACGGAAGAAGAGTGGTTGTGGTGATGATGAAGAAGCCGTGTTGGCGATGCCATTGCTTTTGTTTGGTTGGCATGGAATATGAAAGCGCCATTTTATTTATTTGTGTGTGTGTGTGTTGAGAGGCAGCAAAAGAGACATTGGATGGCAGAGGAAACAGCGGTTGCAGCCAATGGTTTTGTTTTCTAACTTAAACAAGAAAGCAACTACATCTATTCGTTTCTGCGTCCACTCTACGATTACCACGCTCAACGCCGCATATCTAGCTTCCTTTTTTTTTTTCTTTTTTTTTTTAATGTTTACCGCATATCTAGCCTTTCTTTTCTTTATTACATATCTTTTCTTTGATTTTACTATTACAGTTACAGTTACGGTTCTTCGTTTCCCTTTCCAAAATAAAAAACTAAATGTTATTTTTAATTATTTTTTATTTTGATTTTTTTTTATTTTTTACAATAAAATTGTGAGTGTGTAAAACTATTTCGTTATTCTTCTGGCACATTTTAGTGGTTTAAAGTTATCACTATATTAGATTAATTAATGTTTTAAAAAAATACTTAAAGAATTAAAGTGATATATTTAAAAGTTTAAATTTAAAAGTCGGTAAATAATATATAATATAAAAATTATAATTCTTTGTTTCTTACTTTTCCATTTAATTCCGTGTTGGAGTTACATTTACTTAAGAATTTAATTAGAATTTGTTGATGCTTTAAAAGGTTTTGACTAAAAATAAATATTGAATCAGTAATAATTTTTATATAATGTGAGAAAATATTATTTATATAATAAACTAATTATTTGTACCATAAATTTTAGATTTATTGTTATTATTCAATTATTTCAATATAATTATTAACCAAGTAATAATAGATTAACACCTATCATCTAAGGATATTTAGCGTTGTAACATGTATATTGATGATTCACACAAAGTTTCATGTATCTTGTACTACTTGGATTAGAATATAAATGAATGGTGCTTCTTTTTAACATCCTCATATTACTTCTCTTGTTTTGACTATATATTTGTATGATTTAGATTTTTTAATTATGTTTAAATGTGTTTGGATGTCTTTAATATATACTATGAAAATAGAAGATTTTTAATCAATTATTTTTTTTTTGGAATTAAATTAAGTTAGGGATTTAATCTTGAAAAATTAGTTTGAAATTCTCAAATTTAAAAAGTTTTTAATTTCATTTTAATTTTAAATTTTATAATTTTAAAAAACATGAAAATTCAATCAGTAATTATTAAATTATACAAAAAAAAAATAGATTTTAAATTATTAAATGAAATTAATCAATATAATAAAATAATATAAAAATTTGTAATCTTATAACTTTACCAATTATGTCTAGATAACCCAATTTGAACGGGTTTGCCGGTCGCTCCGATCCGCTATACGCCTAGCTGCTGGTGTTTTGTCCATCTGCTTGTCTTCTCTTCAACTGAATCTACCACGTAACACAACTCCTTCACTTACTTCTCACCAATCAACCTTCGCCTTTTCCTGAGCATCCCCTTTCTCCTTTTTTCCATTCCTCACATTTATTAATTTATTCCTTACCCTTCCACATTCTAGGTTTCTTTTTTCACTTTCGTTTAATCCCTTTCAATTGCGTTTTATCGTTGCGGCATCGCCGTTTCGCGCCTCTCCTTCACTTCCTTACTTTTCTTATTCTTAAAACCCCATTATGGTTATTATTATTATTGTTATTTGTGAATAATTCACATCGGAATGTGTTATTTTAAAATAACAATTTTGAGCGTAATTTAATGTGGCTTATGTTATAATTGTGAGAGGTGCTTATTGGTGATGACTCAATCTCGATTCAGGAAATATGCTAGTTACAATTATGTAGTAGGTAGCCGGAGTTGTGTAGTCGAATATGGTTTATTGTCTGTTACTTCTTTTTTTTTTTTGTGTGTAGTTGATGTGCTTGTTGAGCTTCATCCCTTGCACATTTTGTTGCGTGACGGATATTGTTGTTACAAATATTATTTTTATGCGTAGGACTTCTCTGGGTTTTTTCCTCAAGAAGGACTTATTGAAGAAAAGATAAGAAGAAAAAAAATGAAATTCATTTCTCTAAAACTTGAAATTAGCTTTTCATTAGATCATTGCAGCATAATTTTTCATTACATTTATATGTGTGATAGCATATCCTGTGGCTATTCTCAATGCTTGTTTTCATGATTGTTCAGTTGCACAGATGAAATATGGTGTACTGTTTGTAAATTCCACTTGTATGCTTATTTCTGTAACTGTATGTCTAGTACTTAGTTGGATAATGTATTGATGTTACTTATTTATAATCTATTTGTTTTAATGACCTACAGCGTGACTGAGATGGCTGGAGGTGTTATTCAGCAGCTATTGAGGAGAAAACTCTACACTCAATATACTGTAAGCCACTGGCTCTCACTTAGTTCTTTTTTCCTAAAATGTCAAATTGTTTGTTTGTGTGTGTACAGTGGCGGCAACAAAGTTAGAACCTAGGAACTTATGTTAGCTACCCAAACACCCTATCACTAGGCCAACCCTAGAACCTAGGCCCTCGCTTCATGTTAATTGATGCTTTTGCCAATCTCTAATTTATCTGGAAACATTTATATGGATCATATCCATGTGCTAGCTTTTTTTATTTACCTTGTCTAGTATGTCTTTATATTAAGCTTATTTTGAGGAAATAATCACACTTTCTTTGTTTGCTCTTGAGAAAGCTTTATAGAGAAAGTGATTATGTTCCTGTTAGGATATTAGAATAAGGGAGTTAGTTAGGATAGTTAGGATATTAGTTAATGAGTTAGAGGGGTTTATTAGATATAAATAGGGGAAGAAGGATAGAAGAAAGGGGAATTTAGTCATTTTGTAAATTGAGCCTTGGCTCTTTGTAAAAGGAGAAATCCTTTGTGAAGGGGAAACCCTTGGAGGAGAGCTTTCTCTCCTGTTTTTCTTTGTTCTTTTATCCTAATCAATAAAAATCTCTCTTTTCTATCTCATCTTAACTGTGGGTTCCTAACAGGAACCGAACAGTCAGTAGCCAAACATGCAAGAAGGTTGAGAAGTTGGATCCAACTAATGGGAATATGGGATTTATTTTCCAATATAAGCTCCTTTTACAAACTTATATGAGCCTTGGGACACCACAAAAGCTAGCTGTTGTAGTTGGGGAAGCCCAAGGTCTTATAAACCTCACTCTAGAATCCCATACTTCCAATGTGGGACTCCAAGTCCAATACCTTGCAGTTTGATCCTAATACAAACTTGTATGTGGATTTTATACTTGTATGGTTTCAATTTGTTGATAAAAAATTGCTTCAGGTAGAACAAGTTGATTGTGTCCGTTGGTATTGCTAATAGTTGCTTTATGTTCACTGCAGAACTCTTCCTTGTTGGCACCCATCATAGCAAAGAAAGATGATGCTGGCTCTACTGGAAGTAGGTCCTTAAGAGCACTTGCACTGATTGGAGCTGGTGTGTCAGGCTTTTTCAGTTTTACAACAGCAGCAGCAGCTGATGAAGCTGAGCATGGCTTGGCATGTCCAAGCTATCCATGGCCTCACAACGGAATTCTTAGTTCATATGATCATGCTTCGTACGTTTGGCTTGAATTGGTTCATATAATTTAAATTAATGTCTTAAATGATTAATGCTTTCAATTAAATTTACATGAGCAGGATTCGTCGTGGTCATCAAGTTTATACACAAGTCTGTGCTTCCTGCCATTCCATGTCTTTGATATCGTACCGTGATTTGGTTGGTGTTGCTTACACAGAAGAAGAGGTAAAGGCTATGGCAGCTGAGATTGAGGTGGTTGATGGCCCTAATGATGAGGGTGAGATGTTTACTCGCCCTGGTAAACTCAGCGATCGTTTTCCTCAGCCATATGCAAATGAAGCAGCTGCTAGGTTTGCTAATGGAGGAGCTTATCCTCCAGATCTAAGTCTTATTACCAAAGTAATGCTAATTATTTGATAGTGAAGTTGTAGGAATTTTCTAATGAATGTCTACCATAAATATATATCATTTCTATTTTTTCAGGCCCGTCACAATGGTCAGAACTATGTTTTTGCGCTTTTAACAGGTTACCGTGATCCACCTGCTGGTGTTTCGGTAAATTCTTCTTTCATATCTTAAATTGTTTGTTTTATTTAATAAAGTAATTGTTTATCGTTTGCAAAGTACACCAATTTATCGTTTGCTAAGAACACTGATTTATTATGTAAATTCTTTCTTTTTTGTTTTACCAGCACTAATAGAATTCCAATTGATAAAATATTAAAAGATAATATTGAACACTGAATTAAACACAATACAGCAATAGACTTGCTGTCCAAGAGACAGAAGTCTCCTAAAACTGCCTACCATCAGACCATACATCATATAACTGGTCCTAAAATAGATAACTGAACATGATAAACCATCACACACTTTTATTATTATAATTGCTCCTAATTTCTGTCAAAAACTGCCCCTAATCCCATCAAACGCATCATGGATAGATTGTATCATGACTTTTTGATACCCGGTGCAGTTCATAATTTTCAGATTCAACCTAATTCATAAATGATAAAGCATACATGCACGCATGCATATATAATGAGGAATGCTTATAGTGAGAGGAGAGTATCCTAACCATTATGTTTTATGTATTGTCAAAATTAGAACATAAATGCTAATGGCTTGTTCATGTGATCATGCTGCCCTTAAGTGGAATATTATAATTTTGACAATTCATGTAAAATCTAATGATGTAGATGTATTTATTCTCACTTCTCACACTACATATTCCTCCCACTCTGTGTGTGACTCCACTTGTAAGCCATACATACACTCCCATGTCTTGATGAGCTTTCATTATGCTTTCTATAATTTTGACAATTCTCACCAAATCTACATATTTGACACTAGTTCATATATCATTTTGCACCTACAACAATGTGTTCTCAAACTTTTATTCATGACTATTCTTGAAAACAATGTAGATAAGAGAGGGACTTCATTATAATCCTTACTTTCCTGGTGGAGCAATTGCCATGCCAAAAATGCTTAATGATGGTGCTATGGAATATGAAGATGGTACCCCTGCTACAGAAGCTCAGGTATTAAATTTATTTCTGGAGAAATGGTTTTAATAAATCTTCTTACAAATGCATCTCGAAAAGAATGTGCCTAATTGTTTTTTAATGTTGTTGCAGATGGGGAAAGATGTTGTGTCATTCTTAAGTTGGGCTGCGGAACCTGAAATGGAAGAGAGAAAACTGGTTTGTTTCCTTTGATATCATGTTTCCACTAGATCAACAAAGACTATATCATGTTTTCTAAAGACATTTCCTATATGCGCAGATGGGATTTAAATGGATATTTGTACTGTCTCTGGCACTACTTCAGGCTGCATATTACCGTCGCTTGAGGTGGTCAGTTCTAAAGTCTCGCAAGCTGGTTCTTGACGTTGTCAACTAGTGTTGGGGATAAATATGTACGGGCAAGATCCAAAATTAATCTTGTTATCATTTTTTGTTTTAAATAAACTTGTCCTTTATTTTTGTCATATTTATTGTAAGATTAAACATATAATTTGACAATGTCATTAATTAAAAATAGAGATTTATTATCTCGTACAGATCATGACAATGAAATAAATTTTTTACTTATCATAAGATTATTGTAAGTAGAATATTAATAGTCCAGATAAATTTATATATATATATATATATATATATATATATATATATATATATATATGATATTTGAGGTAGATTAATATATATATGTAATATTTGAGGTAGATTAATATATACGTGGTCTTTATTGAATAAAGAATAATAATTATTAAAGTGACGTGACCAAGATTTTTTAATGGTAACATTTATCAATGGAAATTTCTTTAAAAGATATTTAATAGTTTTTATTAATCTTGTATTAATTTGTTATATTTTAATTCCATTTCCTTTAAGAACTTGTCGAATAAAAATTTGATATAATTGAATGTTTGTAGAATTAATAATTAATCAAAAAGAATTATTTAATGAGCTTGAGTTCTAAATATTAAATTATGTCATGGTTAAGAAAATTAAATGAAATTTTCTTGAGTCAAGATAAGTTGACTTTGTAGAATTTAACAGATATGCCATACTTTAAAATTAACTTAGGATTGTGATGAAGGGAGTTATTATATTTTATTCTTCTAAAAAGTTTTTGTAAGTAAAACATTATTTTATATTACGTTAAAAAAAATATTAATAATGCTTACCTTAATTAATATATTAATTTAATTAATATATTAATGACTAAATATTGAATTTACAAGCTTACATGCAAACGAGTATTCCAATACATATTAAAGAAATTACATTAATATTTTATAATTAAATTAAAAAATTTAATTTGATCATATAAATAAATAATCTCTTTAAGTAGAATATTATTAAATCTTTTGTTCATACCAAGAATATAAATTATATAAACAAGATATACGACCTATAAAAAAAATAATCACTATTTTTATTCTCTCTTTTTTTCTAATTTTATTTGAGTGTAGATACTAGTAAAATCTACACATTATTAAAGATAATTTTATATTTCAAGAGTTTCATTGTTTATATTCATATTTTTCTTATCAATTTAAAATATAATTTAAACTAAATTAATATTAAAGTTTTGAATTTTGTCTTTAAAATTATTTTTATTGGAATTATAGTAATATTAAAATTGTAATTGTCTTTATAACGTGCCACTTTCACGATTACATATTTTAATTGTGATGTGGTAAGGATTTTTCTATCACGGTCATAATAGTTATATATATATAGAGAGAGTGAGAATTGATTTTCGGTACGTTTATGATTTGTCAGTATAAACTAAATGGATAATCGATGATGATTTCTTGTTTTATATTAGAATACATGATATAATGTATTAAACACAAATATAATTACGTTATCACATTAGATATAATTATGTATCACACTAGATATACATATATGATAGTAAAGATGTATGATATTATTTTTTGTTATCAAGAGATGATTTTGTACTTAACATTGTTATTTTTTATTTTTTAAATACTAAATTATTCTTTGTTACATTTTCAAGAATGATATATTTCTTGGTTCAATCTGGGAGGGGCCGAGGTGAGCTCGGCCTCTGTAAAATGGGATGACGAGAGGATGAGTATTCTCCCTTTGTAGTTTCGTCTCTTCCTTTAGAGTGTTTTTGGTTGTTGATTATTTATTGACCCCTTCACTTTGCTTAGTCCATCATATTTATAGAGTTATTTTTTAGGGTTTTCTTCATGGATCTCGCAAAGGTAATTATAGGTCCATTAGATGGGTCCATTAATCCAAATGTTCCTCTTTTTCAGGAAGCAGTTATTTAGGCCGAGGTCCGAGCAGAGGGAGAGGTGAGCTCTCCAACTCAGCCCGGTACACCAGCCCCCCGAGCTCGAAGCCCAGACTTGTGATTTGAGTTCGTTTTATCTGGTCGAAGACCGAGGTCGATCAGGGATGCGAAACGGTTAGTACTCTTATCTCGATTTTTGAAATAGGTGGCAGTTGCAGGCCATGATTATACATGGGTAGTTGTGTTCTGGACGTTTCACTTTCCCTTGAATTCCTTTAACTGCCCGAAACGGTTTCCTGCTCTATAAATACCAGTCCTTTTGTTTCTTCATTTCTTGCTTTTCGTGAACTGTATCTTGATCTTTTGCTTCCCTGCCCACAGTACCTCATCACTCATTCCTCTCCTCCCTCCATATTTCAATCCTTCCTCAGCCTCCGCTCTGTTTTCTTCTCGTTTGCTTCCCCACTTCTTAGGTATGTCCTCTTCATCTTTCTCCGTCGCGACTCGCGGTTCTGATAGCTTGATTGTAGCGTCTCATGAAACTGCTTCAGTTGAGTCTATAGCTTCTTCAGCGGAGTCGCCCTCTCGCGACGTTCTCTTTGCTGAGGAAACTATCACGGTGCCTACGCTTGTTAGGGCTTCCCTTGATGAGGCCGAGCATGAGGTGGAAGCGTCTTCCCGCAAGGGAAAGAGCCGAGCTCCCGTTGCCAGAGCAACTGAGACTCCTCGGCGGCGCCGGGCGGGCACCTCTGGAGGGGACGATGAAACTCATTCTTCTCGTCGTGATCCCTCGGGGGCAGCCGAGCCCGACTTTTCTTGGTTGTCTGCTGTAGTTTCAAATCAGGTGTCTATGTATGACGACCTTCGGAAGTTAGGCCGGGTCATAGAGTCCTGTAATATGGTCCGTCCACGTTATGTGGATGTTGTTGAGTTCGGAGCCGCGGCGACCTCTCACCGAGTGCACCAGAGAATTTTTGTTAATCGTCGTCCTGCCGTTTCCGTGTACGAATATATGGTGGGTGAGTTTAGCATAGAATTTCCATTAACGAGATGTGAGAGCGAAGTGCTTTCTTTTTTAAACATCGCCCCTAGTCAACTCCACCCCAATAGTTGGGCTTTTCTTTGAGCTTTCCAGCTTATTTGTCAGTTGTTAGGTATGAAGGTGACCTCTAGGTCTTTTCTTTATTTTTTCCAACTAAAATATGGCAACAAGGTCGGTTGGGCCTCTCTTAGCAGTTCCCCTCAGGTCGGGGGGTCTCTTCTAAGTTTGTATGCTTCGTCGTTTAAAAATTTTAAGCATCGGTATTTTTGGTTGATTCCGACCACCGATGAGACTCTCCGAAACATGTTTTATAATAAAGGAGATGCCTCTCTTAAATTTCCTCTTCATTGGTGTCTTCCCCGTAAATATAATTCCATTCCCCGAGGCGAGCTTAACTCGGTAGATTTAAACATTATAAGTGTTTTTTCTCGGCTTCCTCGACCACTCAATACCCGAGCCTTAGTACACTCTGCTAAGGACAAAGATCCAAAGGGTAAATTTATAGGTAATCATCCATAAATTATTTTTTGTGATCATACGTCGGTCTCTGACTTTGTTTTTTGTGCAGAGTATATGGCTAGCAACGTTGATCTGACAGCCATCCTTAAGAATCCCAAGTTCGCCAGGGGGTGACCTGGAGAAGGTGGGCGCATACGAGTTCCTGTTCCAGAGGGGCCGAGCGCGCCGGTCGCTCCTAACAGTAATGATCCTCAGCCTCCACCTCCTCCGCCTCGACCTTCACCGGCCAAGAGGGCTCGGGCCAGTTCTCCAACCCCGATGGAGACCGACTTCTTAAACATGGCTGATGTGACACCTCCATCTCATCCTGCTCCTCCACCCCCCCCGTCTCAACAATCCAACTTTGTGTTGCTAGGCCGAGCAGATCTTCCTCCGGGGGTAAGTTGGGTGGGAACAGAAGGCGACGACGTTCGCGTGGAGGGGATCAATGCTCAGGTCGGTCCTGGAGAATCCATGTGGGGTCCCGACTTCGGGGCTAAAGACGTATGTATGGGGGATCCCTTTCCTCGTCCTTATGACGCCGCCTTTCTGAACGCTGTCGGGATCGACAAGAGTATTAAAGGGATGGAAGTGATGTTAGCCCGGGCTCTCGCTATAGCCCGCCATACCAAACAATGGACCTTTCGTCAACAGGTGGACATGGCTACTCACGTTACCGAGGTGAATGCTCAATTATCAGCCATGGCCACCGAGGTTTCCCAAGCAACTCGGGCTCTGGAGGAGGCCGAGCTTAATGTCGCGGCTTTGACTGCTGAAATGGAGAAGATGCGTTTTACAATGAAGCATCTGGAGGATAAAGTCGAGCTGACCGGGGCTCGGGCCAATGAAGCCGAAGACAAGGTCAAGGTGAGGGAGAAGGAGCTGAAGTTGACAAGTGATCGCCTAGGTCAATCGGAGTCGGATCTTGCTGCCAAAAAGGGGGAGGTCGAGGCTCTACAAGGAGCAGTGGCCGAAAGTTTCTACGGTGGATTCGACGCGGCTGTGCGCCAGGCTCGGTACTTCATGCCTGATCTTGCTGAAGATTCCTTCGATTATTTGAAGGATGTGAAGGACAGTCAGCTCGTAGACCGAGATTGATTTGTACTAAGGACAATGTGCCATTTGTTATCTTTTTGCTCTGTAATTTTACTTTGTTTTGTAATTTTGTAGAATCGTTGACAAATATATTCAATCCGTTCCTTTCGTCGCTTATACCTTTGTGTGGCTCTTTGTATATTTCTGTATTCTGCCCTTCTTATAATATTGTCGATCCTAAACTCGGGTGAGGCCGAGTACCTATGAGGGAACTCGAAGCTCCTTAACTCGGGTGAGGCCGAGTACCAATGAGTGAACTCGAAGTTCCTTAGCTCGGGTGAGGCCGAGTACCAACGAGAGAACTCGAAGTTCCTTAGCTCGGGTGAGGCCGAGTACCAATGAGGGAACTCGAAGATCCTTAGCTCGGGTGAGGCCAAGTACCAATGAGTGAACTCGAAGTTCTTTAACTCGGGTGAGGCCGAGTACCAATGAGTGAACTCGAGTTCTTTAACTCGGGTGAGGCCGAGTGCCAATGAGTGAACTCGAAGTTCCTTAGCTTGGGTGGGGCCGAGTACCAATGAGTGAACTCGAAGTTCCTTGTTACCTTCAGATAATAAGTAAAATCAAACTTTATTGATGGCCTTCAACGGTGCCTCATTAAAAACTCAGCCAATAAAACCCTCCTTAGGGAAAAACCTGATCTGAGGAAAAAGAGTGCACCGGCCTTACAATTATAAAGGTTAAAAAATTCAAATTACAAATTCCTACTTAAATTAACTGAAATAAGTCTTCAAGTGTATGGCGTTCCAAGTATTGGGCAGAGGTCGGCCACTCAATTCTTGTAACCTGTATGAGCCGTTGCCTAGGCTGTCAAAGACGCGATACGGCCCTTCCCAATTAGCGGCGAGCTTTCCACATGTACGATCTTTCCTGGCCTCTCTGGTTTTTCTCCAAACTAAGTCTCCTGGGATAAAGGATCGGTAATGAACTCGTGAGTTATAACGTCTGGCTGCCCTTGTTTTGGCGGCGAGGTCCCGTACTTGAGCTTCATTTCGAAGTTCTTCAATGAGGACGAGTTCTTCTCTGAGGGAGTCTTCGTTCTGGTCTTGGTCATAGGATATTCTTCGTATGCTCGGCTCTCCTACCTCGACGGGGATCATAGTGTCGGTCCCATAAGTTAGATGGAAGGGAGTTTCTTGAGTGGATGACTTGGGGGTACAGTGATAACCCCATAATATGCTCGGTATTTCTTCGGCTCAGGAGCCCTTTGCTTAGCCGATTTTCCTTTTCAACTCATTCAGGATGACTTTATTAGCAGCCTCAGCCTGACCGTTTGTTTGTGGGTGTTTGACGGACGAGGTTCGATGTAGAATACCGAGGTCAGTCAAGAAGGAATGGAAGGTCTTGTCAATGAACTGTCGGCCGTTGTCTGTCACAATCGTATGAGGAATTCCGTGTCGGTAAATAATATGCTTCCATGTAAATTGTTGAACTTGCCTTGCTGAGATCTTGGCGACTGGCTCTGCTTCAATCCATTTCGTGAAGTAATCCACTGCGACTATCAAAAATTTAGCCTGTCTTATGGCTGGGGGAAAGGGGCCGAGAATATCCATCCCCCATAATGCGAACGGCCATGGGGAAACTATGCTCTGCAGGGTGGTCGGTGGCAAAGAAGGTAGGGAGCCGTGCTTCTGACATTTCTTACAAGCTCGGGTGAAGCGCTTAGCATCTTCTTTGAGTGTCGGCCAGTAGTATCCAGCTCGGATTATTCTTGCTGCCATACTTCGGGCGCCCGAGTGCATTCCACATACGCCATTGTGCAACTCGGTCATAACGTACTGAGCTTGATCTTCAGCCAAACATTTGAGCAAAGGGGAGGAAAAACCGTGCTTATACAGTTCCTGATTTTGTATGATATAGAACGACGCTTGCCGACGTAATCGTCGGGCTTCGCTAGGCTCAGCTGGTGTAGTCCCATCGCGGAGGTAGGTGATTATCGGTGTCATCCATGAGCTTGACTCATCGGTTAATGCATGTACCTCGTCCCTATCCCAGCTGGGAGCCGTTAATATTTCTTGGATGATAGAATGGTGTTGTCCTCCAATCCGTGAGCTCGCCAATTTGGACAAGAGGTCGGCTCGGTCATTCTGTTCTCGTGGTACATGAGCTATTTCGAATTTGTTGAAGTGTGCTAGGCAATTCTTTATCCGATGATAATATTGTTGAAGTAATGGCTCCTTAGCTTGGAACTCGTCATTCACCTGTGATGTGATGAGCTGGGAGTCGCTGAAACATCGTAGGCGTCGAGCGCCCATGTCTCGTGCTAATCTTAGGCCGGCTAAGAGGGCTTCATATTCGGCCTGATTATTGGAGGCCACAAACGAAAAACGTATGGCTTGTTCTAATATCAAGCCATCGGGTCCTTCTAACAAAACTCCAGCTCCACTCCCCTTTTTATTTGAAGAACCATCTACCCGCAGGGTCCACCAAGTATCCTTGTCGCCGATGTCGGGGAGCTCGGTGAGGAAATCGGCCAAGAACTGGGCCTTCATCGAACCTCTCGGCTCGTAAGTGAGTCCGAACTCAGATAACTCTACCGACCAAGCGGTCATCCTCCCCGCCAGGTCGGGTCGCTGGAGGATTTGACGGATAGGGTGATCGGTGCGTATGATTACATCATGACTTCGGAAGTAATGGCGGAGTCGTCTTGCTGTGAAGACCAGGCTAAGAATCAACTTCTCAACTGTTTGATAGCTTGTTTCCGCAGGTTGTAACGCCCGACTTACAAAGTAGATCGGCGTCTGTATCTTATCTACTTCTTTTACCGAGACCGAACTCAATGTGTTGTTAGAAACTGCTAAGTATACGTATAAGGGTAAGCTCGGCAGAGGGCTACTCAATGTTGGGATGACCGATATTCTCTCACGTAGGCCTGCAAAGGCAGAGGCACACTCTTCGTTCCATTCAAATCTCTTTGACTGTTTTAATAATCGGAATAGGGGTTTACTATATTCTGCCAGCTTCGGTAAGAACCGAGATAGTGCTGCAAGCCGTCCATTCAAGCGTTGAAGATCTTTGAGGCAGGTCGGACTCAGCATGGAGAGGATAGCTTCGCACTTATCTGGATTCGCTTCGATCCCTCTCTGGGAGATCATAAATCCAAGAAATTTTCCCCCTCCCACTCCGAAGGCGCATTTTTCTGGGTTAAGACGAATCCAGTGACGTCGGATCTCGACAAACATCTCTTGTAGATCGAGAGGGTGAGCTTCTCGAAAAGTGGATTTAACCACCATGTCATCGACGTATACTTCCATGTTTTTCCCGATCTGTTTTTCAAACACTTTATCCATTAGTCTTTGATAAGCGGCCCCTGCATTCTTCAGACCAAAAGGCATGGCCTGGTAGCAATAGTTGGTCGTGGCTGACATAAAGGCTATCTTCGGCTCGTCCGGGGGGTACATCGGTATCTGATTATACCCTGAATACGCGTCGAGAAAACTGAAAACCTCGTACCCGGCGGTGTTGTCTACTAACCGATCTATACTCGGTAGCGGATAAGTATCTTTCGGGCAAGCTTTATTTAGGTCAGTGTAATCAGTGCACATTCTCCATTTCCAGTTTGACTTTTTAACCATGACGACATTAGCGAGCCACGTGGTGTATATGATTTCCCGAATGAAGCCTGTAACGCCCCGCTATTTTTCATTGCTAAAATATTTTCCTTTTTATCTATTTATTATTATTATTTGAAAATGTTTCCCTTCAAAAATTTTAAAATAATTTCCCTTGCTAAAACAAAAACGTCACCATAAAAATAAAACACATCACATAGATCACATCGTAATCATACATCAAAAGTTATTTACAAAATGTCACATAGTACATAATATTGTGACAATTATAAAATACACATTATTCACAAAAATCCTCATGTTTGCTTATCCTTCGTTCACATCTGCAATAGATTTATCCTGTTAATCTGCTCCCCCAATTAAAATTTAGGATCATCACAAGTGTCAAACCACAGACACAAACACGCAAGGGTAAGTTCCAAAAATCTTAATAAAAATACATATCATATAAAATTATCAATATAATACATATCATAATCAAATAAATAAAGAATGAATTATGACTTAAATGAAATTTCAATATGATGCATGCTCCATCCTCAACTCCAAAAATATGCAATGTGGTACCATCTCAGATAATACGACATCATCATCGTAAAACTTACCGACCAGTTGGGATTTCACAAATTAGGTGCAGAATCTCATAAACAATCATGTGATCATCATGAATTAAATGAATTCTCACTATAAAAATCCCCCAAGTCCGCATCCCACCTAGACGCACGGATTAAGTTATTATCTCACCTCTAACCGAGGCCACCTCTTTTGAGGCATGCATGAATGAATGAAAACTTATCTCCCTTTCTAAAAATCTCATTTAAAACAGCACCAATCTTATTGATATTACAAGTCCACTCCATCATTATATTTTATGTTATGGGTTAATAATTTATAGTATAATAGTCATAGTTTTCATCACAGTCTTCAACGTGCATAGCATAGGTAATTAATCACAGTCTCAATCATCAACCAAATTCAAAGAAAAGCTAAACATACACAATCCAAGTCATTATACAAATATACATTCAAAGTCATTCACATTCAAATCAAATTTTCCAATTACTCTTTAAAATTGTTAAAAATCTCCATAAGATTAAGTATTATATAAATAACTTAAAGTTATGAAATCAGTAAAGGTGGCAGAGCCTCCTAGTTAGATCTCATAATTTTAAGATCTCAAATTATCATTTCATAAAATTAAATATTATATAAATAACTTAAAATTATGAAATCGATAAAGGTGTGAGCCTCCTAGTTAGATCTCATAATTTTAAAATCACAAATTATCATATGAAATATAAACAACTGAAAGCGGAAATATTTAAATATAAAGATATAAATATGCGGTATTATAAACTAAATCTGGACTAGCTCAGTTGGTTAAGACATGACTGGAAACACCAAGGTCTTGGGTTTAAGTCATGCTCATTTCATTTTTAATTATATATATATATATATTTTTTTTTATTTTTATATTTGAAAATTTAAGTAAATTGCAACTTCTCTTACAATTCTTTATTACTTTAAAACTTCAATAATAATTATAAGTTCATAAATTTTAGAACATAAATATTTTGAGATTATTCTAGAATTTTTAGAAAATTGAAAACTTAATTAAATTGAAAAATTAAAATAATTTAGAAACTTCCCTCACCTTGATTTCTTTTGGCTACTCTTTTGGAAGACTTTGAGAAAGCTTTTGAAGGTTGAAAGAAGGTTGATTCTACTCTCAAAGTTAAATGAAATAGGTTTTTGGTGAATTTAGAAAAATTTGGAATTTTAGCAAAATAAGCTTATGGTTTTGGGAAAATTGGAAAAACTAAGATTTTGGTGTTTTGGTGCAAATGAATTCATGGCTGAAGTGTTCTCAAATGGTTTCTATTTATAGATGAAATAAAATTTAAAATATTATTAGTGGTAAAATTTAATATACTTAGTGGTTTTACCATAAAAATTTAATTAGAATTCTTTTTCTTTTTAGTGCACCACTAATCAGATTGGTGCTAATACCACTAATTTAGTGCATCCTTTCATCACTCCTTACATATTGCACTTGTCATAATTTTCACAATTTTTCTGGTTCATATTTTCTCTCGTACTCATTATATACATTATATTTTTATAAAAATATCAGATAGGCCTATTAGCTCAGTTGGTTAAAGCATTCTGCTACTAATGTGAAGGTTGCAGGTTTGAGTCCTGCATGTGACAGCTAATGACATGAAGGTTGCAAGTTTGAGTCTTGCATAGGCTATTCTAAATTTATTTATTTATATATATATATATATATATATTTTCAAATTACGTAATAATATTGCTACCCAATGATGAATTATTTTTGAATTACGTTTTCTGTCTAATCAAATTATAACAGTAAATAATTTTTGAGGGTGTTACAAAGCCGGCCTCCAACAACTTAGTCACCTCCTTTTATACTATAGCCCTACGCTTTTCACCCAACTTCCGTTTCTTTTGGGAGATCGGTTTGGCATGAGGGAATATAGATAACTTATGGCACACAAGGTCGGGATCGATACCCGGCATATCCGACGGCTTCCATGCAAAAAGGTCGGCATTGTCTTTAAGAGTTTGAATCACTTGTTCCCGAACCGGGCCGATCAAGGATGAGCCGATTTTGGTTACCTGATTGGATCGGGAGTCGAGCTGCAGATCTACTAACGGCTCTGAAAAGGAGGGACGCTCCTCTTTAAATTCGATTCTGGGATCCATGTCGAATTCTTCATCTTCGGTCAACTGGACCGAGCATATATTCGTAGGCCTCGATTTATCATTTTCGTCAAAAGATTGGACTGTATAGGGGGTAACCTTCAAACTTCTGGCATAACATACTCGAGCTACCTTAGGATCGGCTTTGATGGTGACGATTTGATGGCCACCATCGGGAAACTTCATTGCCATAAGTGGGGTAGACACCACTACTCCGAGTTGATTAAGAGTACGTCTCCTGATGATGACGTTGTATGATGTGTCGGCGTCTATTAAGATGTATTTCACATTGATTGTCCGATAAGCATTACTTCCCCCAAAGGTTGTAAGGAGCTCTACATAACCTCGGGCGTGAACCCTTTCACCAGCAAAACCGAGCAATGGCTCGGGATATGGCAGAATGATGGAATCAGGTAATTCCAGTTGTTTGAACACCGACCAGTAAAGGACGACTGCTGAGCTCCCCTGATCTATTAGCACCTTCCATACACGCCAATTGGCAATAGTGGCTGAGATTACCATCGGGTCGGTGTGGTCGGGATCGTCCGTGCTAAAGTCGGAATCCGAAAAGGTGATAGTAGGGAGTGACCTTTTTCTGGAGAGCTCTACGTGGTTGACGCTTCGAGCATACCTCTTCCTTGCCGAGGAGGATGCTCCTCCCCCAGCAAATCCGCCCGCGAAGCTATTGATAGTTTCGCGTACCTGATCAGGATTTTGGTCGGGTTCTCATTTACGATCTTGTTCTCTCCGTTTCTTCCACGGACGTCGGTCATCTCTACCTTCCTCTCGACGATGAGGTGTGTAATCGTTCTTCGGATCATGTCGGCCCTATTCGCCCTGAACGAAGCGACGTAATTCCCCACTGCGAACCAATTTCTCTATGATATCACGTACATTCCTTCACTACTCGGTGGTATGACCTTGATTCTGATGATATGCACATCTCCTGTTGGGATCAGCATTCCTCGGCGTTGGGGACGGTGAGGGTGGCCGTATCAAGTCCAAGGCGTAGGCTTCTCGGAGGATTTTGTCTTTGGGCGAATTCAGGGTGGTATACGAGGTATATCGGGTTTTGTTGTTATCGGATCTCCGGGTAGATTTCTCGTTCGTTTTGACTGACTCTCGCCGATCTCGATCTTCAGCTCGACGCTTAGCCTCCGTGTTCTCCTCTATGGCCATGAATCTAGCCGCTCTCTTCCTTAGTTCGTTCATATCCATAGGCGGCTCTGCAAATAATGACTTCGAGAAGTCGCCCGATCTGAGCCCGGCTTGAATGGTTTGTAATGCTACCGCCGGGTGAAGATCGGGAATCGTTCAGCTTGCTTCCGCAAATCGTGCCATATAGTCACGCAGAGATTCTCTTTCCTTTTGGACCAAATGATACAGGGTGATGGCGGTTGCAACGGTCGGTTTGGCATCGGCAAACCGAGCTTGAAAATGGTCACAAAACGTCGCGAAGGAGCTTATCGACTTGGCGGGCATCGAGTAGTACCAGTTCAAATCAGTTCCTTTAAAGGTTGCCGGGAACATTCTGCAAAGGACGCGGTCATCTTTGGTACGGTTCAGAGCTTGGGTAAGGAAGGCTTGAACGTGGGTGGTCGGGCAGGTTGTGCCGTCATACTTATCGTGTGTCGACCACCTCCATGATTCCGGCATGCTCACATCCGTGATGTTTGTAGTGAATGGGGTGAAGGCGACGAAGGCGTCGTACCCACAGCCTCGGGGAGGCGAGTGTAGATCCGAGAAAGGTTGAGCTTGGGACGGTGGACGGCGGGGGGAAGATTGGTCCTCTAGGTTATTCTCTCCTGTGTATCGACGGTGGGAACCCCTTACATGCGAGTGGGCGCGAGTGGGATCAGTGCGTCTAGGGTTTTCTTCTTCGCGTATGCTAGGCGAACCTTGGTTAGCGTTCGCGAGAACTTTTTCTCTTAGGGCTTGTAATTCCAATGCTTCTTCATCTCTCTGGCGCCGGAGTATGCGCATATCTGCCTGTGTAGTCTGTAATTCTCCGGTTATCTCTTGGTTTTGCCGCTGCAGGGCAATTGTCTGTTGGCGGGTAGTAGCTAAAGCAGCGTCAACGTGTTGTTGGATCATGTCTCTGATGGTTGGGTTCATGGCTGGATTCGAATGGCTGCGAGTGCGAACCATTGGTCTCGCGATCGTGGGATGAAGAATTATCTTGCCCCACGGTGGGCGCCAAATGTTCTTGGGTAGAATCTGGGAGGGGCCGAGGTGAGCTCGGCCTTTGTAAAATGGGATGACGAGAGGATGGGTATCCTCCCTTTGTAAGTAAATTCGTCTCTTCCTTTAGAGTGTTTTTGGTTGTTGATTATTCATTGACCCCTTCACTTTGCTTAGTCCATCATATTTATAGAGTTATTTTTTAGGGTTTTCTCCATGGATCTCGCAAAGGTAATTATAGGTCCATTAGATGGGTCCATTAATCCAAATGTTCCTCTTTTTCAGGAAGCAGTTATTTAGGTCGAGGTCCGAGCAGAGGGAGAGGTGAGCTCTCCAACTCAGCCCGGTATAATATATATTTTGATTATAATATTATAATAATAGATAATCATATCAATTATATTTATTTAGTTTTAAATTATTGTTGCTCATTTATATTATTATTTATTATTGATCTTAAATGTTTTCATATGTTTGGTTGTTACATTTTTAATTTTGCATACTCTAAGTATGACGTGAGAGGTGAGTGATAGTGAGGTTTACTTTCACTAACTAAAGATGCAATGTGAGTATTGTCAAGATCTCTGTCCAGTTTAATCTAGGCTTATTCTATGCCCTACTCGATATTACATCCCAAGATGCATAGACCTCACATTTCATCTAAATAGGTATTACTGTATGTGACAAACTCTATTTTCATTCTCTCACAAGGTTTAAGCAACTTATAGAATGGAAACTCAAGTACTAGTGGTACTAGATAACAATTGAGATATGTGTGGAGTAACTCTACTCCATGACTCAACTTGATCATATCCAATACTTTTCGGAATTTTTATTCCAATCACCAATTTTCACACAATAAGGGTGAAGTTTTGAATCTCTATATTCCTTGGTCGTCTATCTCACAAAAGCAGTGTAACATATAAACGTCCATCTCCAAAAAATTCTCTCTGTTATGTCCTTTGTAACACCCTAAATTTCTAGTTGATTATTGTTTAGTTTATTAATTATTTCAGAAAATAATCTATTAATTTGTCCAATTTTACCGTAAGTTTAAAACTTTTTTGAAATAATGATAAAATGTACTATACATACACAAACTTAATGTAGTTTGTTAATTACCTAGACGTGCTCATTTAATTATAGGTAAAACTTTCTTTCACAACAAGAGTAAAATGGAAGAAAATGATAACCTCCATTGTGTATTAAAATAAAATATATACATGGGCGAGGCAAAACATCCTATACTTTCTTTTATAAACACTTATTACAAAAAATCTAGTAAAAAAACTGAAACTAGGCCAAAATGAATTCAATCATTACATTTAAATAAATCTATGGGTGCATACTCAATTTATCCATGTATTGGATGGTAGCACAACATGCATGAGTAGTGCCCATTGGATGCTACTTAAAAGTCAATTGGATGATTAGTCCATTGGACGCACAACTTATATTGGATGATTAACTCATTCATTTATAAAGTTCATTCTAAGTTCCTTCCTTAATTAGACAAGTCTATCTCTAGTACAAGACTTTGTAAAGATATCAACTAGCTGATTATCATTGTAAGCTTTATATTTATAATCTATTTATATACATAATCTCTTATAAATGATGTTTAATCTCAATATATTTTGCACAAGAATGTATAAAATGATTTTTTAGTAAACTAATAGTAGCAATGTTATCACAAAAGATAGGAATGTTACTCTAGAAAATATCGTAATCTACCAACTAATGTTTGATCCAAAGAATCTGATAGCAGCAACTTGCAATTGAGGTATATTCTACTTCTGCTGTGGATAGCGCTATAGTTCCTTGTTTCTTAATCGTCTAAGAAACCAAATTTCCACTAGTGATGTGCCATCCTCCACTAGTGTGTTTTCATTCTATTTTGTCCCTAACATAATTAGTGGTTTTTAAAACGCATGTCAAGGTTAGTGGTTCCTTTAAGATATCTACAAATGTGTTTAATAGTGATAAAATGAATTTTTCTAGGATCATATTGAAATCTTACACCTGAACATATATTGGTCCACTTCAATTGACTTATATTCAATACCTTCAAGACACTTGAAAAACTTTAACTTCCCAAACTGGTTATAAGTATTCTTTCTTACAAATCAATTCTGTCTCAACCCAAGTATTCTTTCTTATCAAGTCACTCCTAGATCACAACGTAGTAAACTTACAACTTAAGCTTATTACTTGTGTATTTTTTGTCACTAAGCCCCTCTTAACTTTTCCAAACAATAATGTTTGAAGAAAAGATAACTCTCTATAGAAAGGATATTATAATCAAACCAATGAGCATAAATTTGCAATGTAAAAAAATATGAAATTGAAGTACACTCAAACACTTCTCGAGACTTATCTAATATGTGTTTTTTTAACATTTCTTTAACTCTTGCTTTTTGTTTTTTGTCATTTGCTTTTCTCGTGTGTTTATGTTTTCATGCTTGAAATGATAAGTTGACATTTTATATAAGTCTTCGGAAGTTTTCATTGAGAAGGAGTTATATGAGGATGCTCGATCAGAAGTTTTGACTAGTCACATCAAGCTTGCCTTTTTATTTTGCTTGGTTTATACTTGGTAATACTAAAACATTGATGTGTCAATATTTTGATAGTTGTTTGGAAAAATGTCTAAGGTTTTCAAAATACAAACATTAGATATACAAATGCAATAAATGCATTAACTTATAAAGATAAAACATAAATCTTAAAAATAACTAGTAGAGAAAGTTAGCATATAAGTGTTTATAAAATTTGAATGAAAAGTTTTACTTTCCCGCTTAGACACTAAAAGAAAGTAAATACACTTACTTAACTTGGTCGAACATCAAATTATATGTGTATGCGTTCATTTTTACTTTTGGATAATGGTCACTTATTTTTTAAGTAACATGCGTTCTATTTGGACGATTGTGTACTTCAAAGATAACATTAGAGTACGATGTTGTTTTTGTTGGACTTAAAGCTTGAAGATGTTTGGGTGTCTCTTTTGTTGTTTTGATTTTGATGCTATGTAATTTTGGTTTTCTTAGATGATATGTAACTAGGTGTTTCCTATGTATTGATTGTTTAGTTTAGGTTTGCATGTGGTTGTTCTTGGTTGGAATGCCCTGGAGAGCTAAGCAAATCTTGTGCGATTTCTCATGATTCAAATGTTTGGCTTTCTCTCTTAAAATGTTTTGAAAAAGGTCTTTGTAACCAACTAAGGTAATAGACTACCAACAAAAGGTAGTCAACTACCAACAGTGGGTAACAGATGGGGAACCTTCATTTGTCTCTAGACTAATTGATTACTCCCTCGGGTTAATCGATTACCATGAGCAAATTCACCTTGAGAAGTTTTGCCTCTCTGATTCAATCGATTACCAGTTTCCAGGAATTGATTACCATCATCAGAAAGTCATGAAATTGCCTAAATTGAGTTTTTTAAATGAACATATAAATACCCCTCTTTCGAAAATCATTTCATAATTCTTGGAATACAAGTTTTGGAAAAGTACTTACACTTTCATATTCTCTCTAAACTGAGTTCATCTTTTTCTCCAAGAAACCCATAAAGAACTTCAAGAGTTCTTCAAAAAGTTTTCATAAAAAGGCAAACTTGATCAACTTTTCTGCTTGGTTGGCATTCATAGTGTTCATACATGATCGGATCTACACACACAGGTGTTTTCTAACTGATCTTTTGTTTACCCATTTGGTTATGGGTTGATTACTCAAGGAGAGAGGTCTCTCTAGATAAAGTGAGGGTCTTTGAGAAGGGTTTTCTCAAAGGTTTGATCTTGGAGGTGCCAAGGTCAAGGAGAACTATTTTTTGGTTAAAGAACAAGTGTTTTGGGTATTTTGATTTCATTTTTGTGTTGCTTGTTGTAGAGTGAATGTAAAAGAACGCAAAAGGGATCATTGTTATAGTGGAAAGCCGATCGCAACAGTTGTTGGGTTGGGACTGGACGTAGGTAGTGGGCTGAACCAGTATAAATCACTGTGCACTCTTCTTTTCCCTTATACTCTTTACCGCTTACCTTACGTTGTTCGTTATAATCGTTTAATATCTACAATACATTCGGTAACTGACTCGGTAATCAACTAAAACTGGAACAGTTAGATACTACTATTGATTACGTTGCATATTGATCGCTAACGTGTTTCTTATTCTTTCTTTTGTTGTTTCCGTTGTGTATCCTTGATATATCTTATTTCTTTGTCTTAAGGTTTAGATAGTTAACCAAGAATAGTTTTTGGTTGAATTAAAAGAAAGTATAAACGCATTGAAATTGGGCTACCTAGGAACTAGAATTTATTCACCCCCCCTCTAGATTCACCCATAGGGACCATCAATTGGTACCAGAGCTTTATCTAGTAGGTTGCTTTAGATTTTGATCCATAGTTCCTTAGGATGGCTGGTAATCAATTACCATTCGCTGAAGGTGCCTCTATTAACAGACCTCCTCTGTTTTGTGGTGATAACTATCCTTTTTGGAAAGTGAGGATGAAAATCTTTATGGAGTCTGTACATACAAGCATTTGGCAAGCGGTTGTGACTGATTTCAAGGTCCCCATATACATAGAGAATGGCAATGAGATTGAAAAACTATTTGAGAGGTGGGAACAAGATGAAATTAGGAGAGCTGAAACGATGCAAAAACTTTAAATATTATACATTCTGCTTTGAATTCCGATGAGTTTTTCATAATTTCAGCTTGCACTACAGCCAAAGAAGCTTGGAAATTAATAAAGGTCACACACGCAGGAACCGCTGAAGTACAAAGGGCAAAGAAGAATACCTTGATCCAAGAGTACGAAACATTTCGAATGGCGCAAGGTGAGTCTGTGATGGAAATGCAGAAACGCTTTACACACATTGTGAACCATCTCAAAGGACTTGGTAAGATCTTCATTGAAGAAGAGGTAAATGTCAAAGTGCTGAAATCCCTTAGTAGGAAGTGGCAACCAATAATCACAACAATCACCGAATCCAAGAACCTAGCCTTGATGTCAAGTGCAGAGTTGTTTGGTAAGTTGAGGGAGTATGAGATGGATATGTATCGGATTGCTGATGAAGAACAAAAAGACAAGAAAGCCAAAGGTCTAGCACTGAAAATGGAAGATGCAGCTAGTGAGAGCGATGCATCCAGCTGTGGAAGTGAATAAGAACAAGAGAACATGAACCTTATGGTGAGAAAGTTCAAGAAGTTCATGAGAAGGAACAATGACAAGAGAAGGTTCAACAGTTTAAAGAAAGGCTTCAAGAGGAATGAGAGTTCATCTTCAAAGGTTACTTGCTACAAATGTGGAAAGGTAGGACACTACAAATCTGAGTGCCCCAACATGAAGAAGTCTAACAGCAGTGAGCCTAGAAGAGTGGAACATGAGGAACGGTCTAAGAAGGATAGATATCGCAAGAAAAAGGCCTACATAGAGTGGGAAGACAACGATTCTTCTACCTCTAGTGAAAGTTACAATGAAGAAGCAAACTTGTGTCTCATGGAAAATCTAACGTCCGATGATGAGGTAAGTGACTCCGATTCATCTATTTGTGATTATGATGAGTTGCAAACTGCTTTTTGTGAACTTTACAAGGAAGCCGAAAAACTAGACAAGTTGAACAAGATTTTGAAAAGCAAAATTACTGATTTGGAAAATAATATCTCTGCTTTAAAAACTGATGTTCAAAGTTTGAGGAAGGAAAATGATGCCTTAAAACTATCATGTTCAAATTGTAAGTCTTTTTATGCTTCTTTGAAAAAGGATAACATGAAGTTCTTTGCATTTAGACAAACCAGTAAAAATAGAACTTTAATATGTAGTTATTGTATGAAATCTGGACATAACTCTTATAATTGCATGATTAGAAAGAAAGGCATAACTAGTGGCTTGTTTAAATGAATTAAGAAAGATAAATCAATCTGTGTAGGTATGCTTGAAAGCCAAACACTCAACTTGGTATTTGGATAGCGGCTGCTCAAGGAATATGACCAGTGACAAGAGCAATTTTATCTCCTTCAAATCAAAAGAGTCTGGTTTGGTAGTTTATAGAGATAACAACAAAGGCAAAATACTGGGTACAGGTACTGTTGGAGACAAGTCCAACACTGTGATTGAAGATATTCTGCTTGTAGAAGGTTTGAAATTCAATCTTCTGAGTATCAGCCAATTATGCGACAAAGACTACAAGGTATCGTTCAACAATGGGTGTTGCACAATCAGTGGCAACGAGTCGAGTGAGGTATTAATGGTCGGTAAGAGACAGAATAACATCTACATTCTTGAACTTGATCATTCATCATCATATCATGCATGTCTTAAGTCAAATGATGATTTATCATGGCTTTGGCATAGACGCATAGCTCATATAGATGTTCATCAGCTGAATAAGCTTTCATCTAAGAACTTAATACAAGGGTTACCTAACTTAAGGTTCAATACAGAAGGTCTTTGTAATGCATGTCAAAAGGGCAAGCAGTCTAGAAACTCTTTTAAAACTAAAAATTTTGTTTCAACTTCTAGACCACTTGAGCTATTGCACATGGATCTATTTGGACCCTCTAGGACTGCTAGTTTGGGTGGAAACCTATATAGATTGGTTTTAGTAGATGACTACTCTCGGTTTACTTGGGTTGCATTTATACGAAGTAAAAATAATGTCTTCAAAGTTTTCAAAATTATTGCCAAAAGGATATAAAACGAAAAAGATTTGAAAATTAAATCTCTTAGAAGCGATCATGGAGGTGAATTTGAAAATGAGTCTTTTGAAAAATTTTGCGAAAAATTTGGTATCGATCACAATTTTTCCGCTCCAAGAACTCCGCAGCAAAATGGGGTTGTTGAGAGGAAAAACAGATCCTTAGTGAAACTAGCTAGAGCAATGTTGAGTGAGAATGCTTTGCCTAAATACTTTTAGCCTGATGCAGTTTCTACAGCTTGCTATGTTCTGAATAGGATTGTGATTCGGCCTGCTTTGAAGAAAACCCCCTATGAGCTCTATAGAGACAAAAAGTTGAATATCTCTCATTTTACGGTATTTGGGTGCAAATGTTTTGTTCTGAATAATGGCAAAGAGCCTCTTGGTAAGTTTGATGTCAAGGCGGATGAAGGTGTTTTTATCGGGTATTCATCAACTAGTAAGGCTTATAGAGTTTTCAATAAACGAACAATGTGCATTGAAGAATCTGTACATGTAAGGTTTGATGAATCTAACATTCCCCAAAAGGAAAGTGTATTTGTTGATGGTGAGGAAAGTACAGGTGAAGATAGCAGTAGCACACCGAAAATACAGCAAGAACCACCAACCATTTTACATGATCTACCAAGAGAATGGAGGAAACCAAGGAATCTATCTCTTGACAACATTATTGGCGACATCCACAAGGGAGTATCCACTAGATCCTCCTATAATATGTTCTGTGATGATTTTGCATTTGTATCTCAATTTGAACCCTCTTGCATTGATGATGCTATAAATGATGAATTTTGGATGAATGTTATGCATGAGGAGTTGAATTAATTTAAAAGGAATGACGTTTGGAAATTAGTGCTTTTAATAGAGATATGAATCTAATTGGAACAAAATGGGTGTTTAAGAACTAGTTAGATGAAAATGGTGTTATGGTTAGGAATAAGGCAAGACTAGTAGCTAAGGGTTATAATCAACAAGAAGGAATAGACTTTGATGAAACATATGCCCCTGTTGCTAGATTAGAAGTTGTAAGGGTATTACTTGTTTTTGCCTGTATTCACAGTTTCAAGTTGTTTCAGATGGATGTGAAAAGTGAGTTCATAAATGGTTACATCAACGAAGAAGTTTTTGTTTCACAACCACCAGGTTTCACTGATTTCAGTTTCCCTAAGCATGTTTACAAGCTAAAGAAGGCCCTATATGGCCTGAAACAAGCCCCTAGACAATGGTACGAAAGGTTAAGTAAGTTTCTTTTGTCTAATGGGTTCGACAGAGGTAATGTTGACAAAACTCTTTTCGTTAGGAGGAAGTCTAACAATATACTATTGGTCCAAGTCTATGTTGATGATATCATTTTTGGATCAACTAATCAATCTCTGTGTGAGGAATTTGGCTAATATGCAGGGTGAGTTTGATATGTCCATGATGAGGGAACTCAAATTCTTCCTAGGACTTCAAGTCAAGCAACTGAAAGAAGGAATTTTCATACATCAAGCAAAGTATACAAGGGAACTTCTGAAGAAATTCGATATGGAGAGTTGTAAGGTTTCTAACATTCCAATGTCTACTAATCTCTATTTAGATAATGATGCAAAAGGACATGGTGTGGACCAAACGAAATATAGAGGGATTATTGGATCACTCTTATATCTCACAACAAGTAGACCGGATATAATGTTCAGTGTTTGTATTTGTGCGCGATTTCAATCTGCACCAAAACAATCCCACATGATAGCTGTGAAGAAGATTCTGAAGTATCTCAAAGGGACAACGAACTGTGGTTTGTGGTATCCCAATGGTACGTCTCCTACCCTAGTTGGTTTTAGTGATTCCGATTTTGCAGGTTGCAAAATAGATCGGAAGAGCACGAGTGGTATATGTCACTTGTTTGGGGAGTTTTTAGTCTCATGGCACAGCAAAGCAAGAAACAAGCATGAGTCGCTTTGTCAATTGCGGTAGCAGAGTATGTAGTTGCGGGTAGCTGTTGTGCTCAAACCATCTGGTTGAAGCAGCAACTTGAAGATTTTGGACTTAAGCTTAAACATATTCCTATCAAGTGTGACAATACAAGTGCCATCAACATCACGAAGAACCCGGTTTTGCGCTCAAGAACGGAGTATATTGAGGTGCGTCATCATTTCATAAGAGACCACGTCGAGAAGGGCGATTGTGACATGGAGTTTGTTGAGACGGAGAACCAACTCGCGGATATCTTCACAAAGCCTTTACCAAAGGATAGATTCTTCAAACTAAGAACCAATCTTGGTATCCTAAGTGAGGAACATCTCTCTTGAATTCTCTACATATGGTAAGTCTGGTCATTCATGGTGCTCCAACAAGGTATGTATTCATAACATTGCATAATCATGACCAAAGTTCTTTCAAAACAGGTAAAATCAAGTGTTTTCAACTTTTTTGATATAGATAATCGATTTCCACTTCGTTTCAATCGATTACCAAACTTGATTTCAAAAATTTTGAGCCATTACTCTCTGGAGTAATCGATTACCACGATAGGGTAATCGATTACCGCGAACTGCAAAGTGATTTTCAAGAGAAGGGCCACTAGAGTAATCGATTACCATTCCAGGTTAATCGATTATCGCGACCCCTGTTTCCTATTTGAATTTGGTTACTCACTGGAGTAATCGATTACCTCATATGGGTAATCGATTACCTTCGCTGCTGAAGGTTATTTCACATGGTGTTAATGGTTTTTGGCCTAATCGATTACAATTTCTTAGAGTCCAATACTTTGTTCATTGAATCTAACCTCAATTGTGGAGTTTTTATAAGTGATTTTCAGGTTTTGGGCTTCATTCTACACATCTCACAAACCCTAAAATCTCTTTCTCTCTCTAACCCTAAACCCCTTTCATCTTCTTCATCTTCTCCACCACCACCATCAATGGAAGAACAAGGACGAGGCAAACAGATCAAGCACGTAGCTCACAAGCCTGAGCCAAGGACTTCGCCCCGATAAAAAAAGGGAGAATCCTCCTCCAAGAGGAAGAACCCAACATCTCCGGGAGAAGCGGTGGAACGCCCAATCAACTTGTGGTTCACCTCTACTGCACAAGAATCACATTTTTATGGAGATTTTGCAAACAAGGAACTTGTTCCTGCAAAGATTTTGGATTTCCGCTAGCTCGATGATCAAGGATTCACATTCCACTCAATGCTCCAAGACCAAAACCTTGAGAAATTTGTTGGTCTGAAGGGTTTCATCTACCCCGATCTAGTGAGAGTTTTCTACTCCAATCTCCGACCACACCAAGCCACCAAAACGGTAATTTCCGAGGTAAAGGGCCAACCTACGGTTGAGCATTTGCAAGCACAAGGATTCGAGCTCCACAAGGACTCCTTTTTCATGAGCCTGCTCAAGAACCCCGAATCGTGGGAGGCAGAAAAGGCTTCACGAAAGAAGCGCGGGAAGAAGATCACCTACAACACCGGCGGGCTGAACGTCGACGATCATCTTCTCCACTACACCATTTGCTGGATTCTGGCTGCTAGAGGAGAAAACCATGCTCAAATCAACGAAGAGGACATGGTAATGATGACGGCGTTAAAGAATGGCATTCAAGTCGACTGGGCACATGTTGTGATGGACAACATGCTCAAGACAAGAAGGCTATTTGATAACAAATGCCCCTACTCTCATTTTATTTCATGATTACTTGAGCATTTTCAGGTGGATACTACGAATGAGAATAGGGACTTTGTGAAAGACATTCACATCATCGGAGACAAAGCGTTGAAGATGATGCGATTGACAAAGACTGATGCTCGTTGGGTACCAAGGGAGGAAGCACCACAACATAGAGAAGCTCCAGCTCATCCTCCTTCTGATGATGATGATGATTCGATGGTTGGGGAGTATATCCCTAAGTCTTGCTTTGAGTCGATCGTTATTGATCGGTTGGATAAGATTGAATCTACTACTGCCAAACTTTTGTACGAGATGGAGTCTGCCAATAATGCTCGATTCATGAATCTCAAGGAGTTGATGGAGTCTCTCCACACTCGTTTCGATACTCTCTAGTATTTCCTTTCTATCACATCTCTCTTTTTGCTTATTGATATACCAAATAGGGAGAGAAGTGCTTAGTATAGGTTATACTTGATAGGGGGAGTATTGAGTATTGTGCTTAATGGATTTAAAATTTGGCTTTGTGTAGTAATTTGAGTTAGTTTACTTTGATTGCATTTTATTTTCACTGCAGCAAACATTTGAACAATTTCAATTGGGTTGTAATATTTTTTTCTCTCTTTGAATCGCGTTATAGTTTTATATTCCACTCTGTTTTCAATTTGGTCTTGATTTGTGTTTTTGGATTGAATCATGTCTTACATTACTGTATGAATGATATTATAATGCTCTTAAAATATAATGGATTGAATTGTGAATCTGCAATGCATATACTACATATTTGGAAGCTCTTAACAATTGCAAGATTCTTAGAAGATCAACACACATCCTAAACTCCTAGGAAAACCTTGGTTCGGATTTTGTACATCAAAACCAAAAAGGGGGAGATTGTTGGACTTAAAGCTTGAAGATGCTTGGGTGTCTCTCTTGTTGTTTTGATTTTGATGCTATGTAATTTTGGTTTTCTTAGATGATATGTAACTAGGTGTTTCCTATGTATTGATTGTTTAGTTTAGGCTTACATGTGGTTGTTCTTGTTTGGAATGCCCTGCAGAGCTAAGCAAATCTTGTATGATTTCTCATTATTCAAATGTTTGGTTTTCCCTCTTAAAATGTTTTGAAAAAGGTCTATGTAACCAATTGAGGTAATAGATTACCAACAGAAGGCAGTTAACTACCACCAGTGGGTAACAGAGTGGGGAACCTTCATTTGTCTCTGGAGTAATCAATTACCCCCTCGGGTTAATCGATTACCATGAACAAATTCACCTTGAGAAGTTTTGCCTCTCTGGTTCAATCAAGTACCAGTTTCTGGGAATCGATTACCATCATCAAAAAGTCATGAAATTGCCTAAATTGAGTTTTTTAAATGAACATATAAATACCCCTCTTTTGAAAATCATTTCATAATTCTTGGAATACAAGTTTTGGAAAATTTCTTACACTTTCATATTCTCTCTAAACTGAGTTCATCTTTTTCTCCAAGAAACTCATAAAGAACTTCAAGAGTTCTTTAAGATGTTTTCAAAAAAAGGCAAACTTGATCGACCTTTCTGATTGGTTGGCATTCATAGTGTACATACGTGATCAGATCTACACACACAGGTGTTTTCTAACTGATCTTTTGTTTACCCATTTAGTTATGGGTTGATTACTCTAAGAGAGAGGTCTCTCTAGATAGAGTAAGGGTCTTTGAGAAGGGTTTTCTCAAAGATTTGATCTTGGAGGTACCAAGGTCAAGGAGAACTGTTCTTTGGGTTAAAGAACAAGTGTTTTGAGTGTTTTGATTTCGTTTTTGTGTTGCTTGTTGCAAAGTGAATGTAAAAGAACGCAAAAGGGATCATTGTTATAGTGGAAAACCGATCGCAACAGTTGTTGGGTTGGGATTGGACGCAAATAGTGGGCCGAACCAATATAAATCATTGTGCACTCTTCTTCTCCCTTATACTCTTTAACTACCGTCGTTGTTCGTTATCATCGTTTAATATCTGCAATACGTTCGGTAACTAACTCGGTAATTGACTCGGTAATCAACTAAAACTGGAACAGTTAGATAATGCTATTAATTACGCTGCATATTGATCGCTAACGTGTTTCTTATTCTTTCTTTTGTTGTTTCCGTTGTGTATCCTTGATATATCTTGTTTCTCTGTCTTAAGGTTTAGATAGTTAATCAAAAATTTTTTGGTTGAATTAAAAGAAAGTAGAAACACATTGAAATTGGGCTACCTAGAAACTAGATTCTATTCACCCCCCTCTAGATTCACCCATAGGGACCATAAGTTTTCTGTCCACGTGAAACAAAAAACAATAAATTCAATTATAATTAATCCTTTTTGTTATTATCAAAATTTTATGTTCACTTAAAAATTGAGGGATAAGACTCGACATCTTAAGTTCCAATATTTTTATTCTAATAGTCATTTATTGTCATATCACATTTTCTCGACTTTAATCTTATTGTAAGTAATCAATTTTTGTTAAGCTTAATTTAGAGGACAATTTTAATAATAAACATAACAAAATGTGCATTCCCTTGTGTGTCTATTGTTTAAATCTTTCTTAGAAATAATAGATTGTACATTCTAGTAATATAATTAGACCCTAAACTAGTGTGATATTTTGGTCTATCTCATTTACAAATAGGTAAAAAGTAAATCTTTTATATCTTTTATGGATGTCTTGGAGATATTATATGTAAATATTTTTTACCTATCGCTGGTTGTATAAAGAAATGCATTAATTATGAGAATTTTCTCACAGGGGTATTTATGGAATATTGAACTTACAAAAAGTAAAGGTTGGAAGAGGTTTTATGAGCAACATATATCTTGTGATTGAATTTGAAATTTGCTCGGCTATTGGTATATATCATTTTGAAGTTGTACACTTTTTTATTAACTGTTTAAAGTTATTTTGCTTGGTAGATCATTGTAACATATTCTTGCATTTCATTTATAAGTGTGGTGGCATTCTTGTGGCAGTTCTAAATGCTACTAGTTTTCGTGATTTGTTCTGTTGCAGATGAAATTTAGTGAATTGTTTGCAAATTTCACATGCGTGCTTATTCTTGTGACTTTATTTCTAGCACATAATTGAGTTATGTGTTGATGTTATGGTAAAAAATTGTTAATTGGAAGGCCTAGTTTATAAATCGTGAATTGTAAGATTCGTGATCAATAATAAAACATAATATATACAACTAACTGTTAGATCAAGGATGATTAACGTCTCAAGATTTTGATTAATTACAAGACAGACGAAACCAAGCTACCCAAGACTTGCTAAGACGAAACCAGCACAGACGGAACGAGACCCTTCAAAGATGAAATTCTGCGTCTGTCCAAAAGCCAAGCCATCAGACGATACATGCACAGACGAAAGAGGACTACTCAAGCTAAAGCCCTTCATCTGTCCAAAGAGTGAAGTCTTAAGACGATAGGATAAGACAAAACAACAACTGAAGACTGAAGAAACATATCGTCTATCTGAAAGCTGAAGTCAAGTTGAGTCATTCGCCCCAAGATTTCAAATCTGAAGAAGTACTCATGAGAAGCATCCAAGATCAGTATAGGGATTCGAGCTTACACACCAAAGTTAAAAAGGTCTTCACCTTTTGTCACATCTCTATACAAGTCAGAAATAGTACTGCGCACAACCTAGTCCGCTATATCCCTGCGACTCTGCATCAATCAATCAAGTACAACTGACAACCTTTTTGAAAAGCTCTCTAGAAGATTTCTCAACGACTCTCAACGGCATTCAAATGAGTCTAACAACTATTTGAAGAAGATGCCTATAAAAGGACTTCACAGCATCAAGAATCAGTTGGCGAATACACTTATCAATTCAATCGTCTGAGAATTCGCTCAATTCAACTAAGAACTTCATTGTAAAACCCTCTCTGCGAAGAGGAAGAACTTTGTTTCTTAAACATCTTTCAAAGTCCACTTGTGTGGCAGTTTTAGTCTGAGGAGGCTGTGTTCCAAAGAATACCTTTGTATTAGCTTGTGGAGGCTGGGTTCAAAGAATACCTTGGTAGTTTAGCCTGAGAAGGCTGGGAGCAAGGAATATCTTGTAATAGCCAGAAGTGGTTGGGTTCAAACAATACTTGTAAACCTTTTCACGGTTTGTAGTGAAAACTCAGTGGTTGTTGTTGGTCCCTATGTGTGGATCTAGAGGGGGGGTGAATAGATTCTAGTTCCACTATAGCCCAATTTTTGCGAGTTTCTATTTCCTTTTAATTCAAATAAAACTATTCTTGATTACCTATCAATAGATGAGACAGATAAACGAGAACTATCAAAGATACACAGCGGAAATACCAAAAGGAAAAATCAGAAACACATTAGTAATCAATATACAGCGTAATCAATATCAGTATCTAACTGTTCCAGTTTTAGTTGATTACCGAGTCAATTACCGAGTTAATTACCAAGTCAATTACTGAACAAATTGCAGAAGATAAACCAAGATATCAGCAATTAATGGTAAATGGTAAAGAGAAGAAGGAAGAAGAAGAGTGCACAGTGATTTATACTGGTTCGGCCCACTACCTACATCCAGTCCCAACCCAACAACTGTTGCGATCGGTTTTCCACTATCAAATGATCCCTTTTGTGTTCTTTTACATTCACTCTGCAACAAGCAACACAAAAACGAAATCAAAACACCCAAAAGCCTGTCCTTTAACCCAAAGAACAGTTCTTCCCTGACCTCGGAACACCCAAGATCAAACCTTTGAGAACACGCTTCTCAAAGTCCTTTACTCTATCCAGAGAGACCTCTCTCCTAGAGTAACAACCCAGAAATCAAAAGGTAAACAAAAGATCAGTTTAGAGAACACCTGGAGTGTAGATCTGATCACAAAAGAAAACACAATGAATACCACCCAATCGAGAAAAAGATCAAGATTTGCCCTTTCTTTATGAAATCTTGATAAACTCTTGAAATTCTTTATGGGTTTCTTGGAAAAGATGATAAACTCGGTTTAGAGAGAATTTGAAAGTGTATGAACTTGTCTAAAACTTATGTTCCAAGATCTTATGTTAATTTTTGTGAAAAGAGTATTTATAGATTCAATTAAAAACTCAATTTAGGCAACTTAATGTTTTTCTGATAGGGGTAATCGACTGTCAGGGGTTGGTAATCGATTAAACCAGTGAACAAAGGTTTCCAGGGTGATTTTTAGCCATGGTAATCGATTAACCCGAGGGGTAATCGATTACTCCGATAACAAATGAATTTCCACACTCGCTACCTACCTACATTTGGTAGTTGATTACCTTCGTTGGTAGTTAACTACCTACTGTTGGTAATCTATTACCTCAGTTGGTTACCAAAGACATTTTCAAAACAAGTTTGAGTGGGAAATCAAACATTTGATACATGAGAAATCACACTAGATTCTCAAGCTCTCCAGCGCATTCACACAAAGAGAACAACCACATGCATACCTAAACTAAACAATCAATACATGTGAAACTCCTAATTACATTTCATCTAAGAAAACCAAAATTACATAAACATCAAAAGCAAAACAACAAGAGAGACTCCAAAGCATCTTCAAGCTTTAAGTCCAACAATCTCCCCCTTTTTGGTTTTGATGTACCAAATCTCAACCAAGGTTTTCCTAGAGGTTTAGGATGTGTGTTGATCTTCTAAGAATCCTGCAAATCATTAGAGATATCCAAATATGCAGTATATACATTGCAGATTCACAGTACTATCTATCTTAAACAGAGCATTATACTATCAATCATCAAGTTAAATCATCCATTCAACAATATAAGAAATGATTCAATTCACAATCATAGATCAAGACCAGAAGAATTAAAAACAAAATCGGAATATAAACCATAAAGTGAAAAGAAATATTACAACCATATCGAATTGTTCAAGTTCAAATATCCAAAAACATAAATTGTTCAGAGCAACCCAAAATAACAGAAATAACAGTTCAACCATAAAGCGCAGAACTACCAAAAACTACTCAATATTGATCAACTACTCAATATAAGCTACTCTATTCTACTCTACTCCCCCTATCTAGGATAACCTATACATCCATTCATTCTCCCCCTATTTGGTATATCAATAAGCAAAAGAGAGAAGAGATAAGAAGGGAATACTAGAGTGCATCTAATCGAGTATGAAGAGACTCCAGCAGCTCCTTGAGATCCAAGAAGCGAGCATTGCTTGCAGCCTCCATATCATCCAATCTTTTGGCAGTTGTAGCTTCCAGCTCATCCATCCGATCAGTGACAATTAATTCAAAACGGGATTTAGGGATGTACTCCCCTGCCGCCGAATCATCATCATCAGAAGGTGGATCGGTTGCAGCTTCTGTTTGTTGTTGTTGTGGGGCTTCTTCCCTTGGCACCCATCCAGCATCGGTTTTCGTCAATCGCATCATCTTTAACGCTTTGTCTCCAATGATGTGAATGTCCTTCACCAAGTCTCTGCTTTCATTTGTAGTATCAACCTGAAAATGCTCAAGCAAACGTGAAATAAACAGAGAATAGGGACATTTGTTGTCAAATAGCCTTCTCGTCTTGAGCATGTTGTCCATCACAACATGTGCCCAGTCGATTTGAATGTCATTTTTCAACGCAACCATCATCACCATGTCTTCCTCATTGATCTGAGCGTGATTAGCTCCTCTTGCGGCTAGAATCCAGCAAATTGTATAGTGAAGAAGACGATCGTCGGCGTTCAGCCCGCCGGTGTTGTAGGTTATCTTCTTCCCACGCTCCTTTCTTGCAGCCTTTTCCGCTTCCCATGCCTCGGGATTCTTGAGTAGGCTCATAAAGAACGAATCTTTGTGAAGCTCGATTCCTTGTGCTTGCAAGTGCTCAATCGTAGGACGTATACCTTCATTCTTGAATCCAGCAAAACGGAAAAATATGTCATGAGTCAAAATCATAGGTTTGCCTTTTACCTCAGAGATTACCATTCCAGTGGCTTGGTGTGGTCGGAGGTTGGAGTAGAAAACTCTCACTAGATCGGGGTATATGTGACCCTTCAGACCAACAAACTTCTCAAGGTTCTGATCTCGGAGCAAAGAGTGAAATGTGAACCCTTGTGCATCCAGCCATCGGAGGTCCAAAATCTTCGCCGGAACGAGTTCCTTGTTTGCGAAATCTCCATAGAAACGCGATTCTTGTGCAGAAGAGGTGAACCACGGATTGATTGGGCGTGCCACGGTTTCTCCGGGAGATGTGGGTTCCTTCCTCTTAGAGGAGGATTCACCCTTCTTTGATCGGGGCGAAACTCTTGGCTTAGGCTTGTGACCTACATGCTTGACCCGCTTGCCTCGTCCTTTCTCTTCCATTGATAGTGGTGGTGGAGAAGATGAAGAAGATGAAAGGGGGTTTTAGGGTTAGAGAGAGAAAGAGATTTTTAGGGTTTGTGAGATGTGTAGAATGAAACCCAAAACCTGAAAATCACTTATAAAACTTCCACAATCAAGGTTAGATTCAATGAACAAAGTATTGGACTCTAAGAAATTGTAATCGATTAGGCCCAAAATCATGAAAAACACTTGAAAAACCCATTCAGCAGCGAAGGTAATCGATTACCCTTACGTGGTAATCGATTACTCCAGTGAGTAACCAAAAGCTTTGAAAACAAAGGCCAAGGTAATCGATTAGCCAACCAAGGTAATCGATTACTCCAGTGGCTCACAAACTGGAAAAACTCATTTTGAAATCGTGGTAATCGATTACCAAGGGGGGGTAATCGATTACTCCAGAGAGTAATTCACCAAAAACTTTGAAATCAAGCTAGGTAAACGATTGAAACGAAATGGTAATCGATTATCTATATCAGAAACATTGAAAACACTTGATTTTACATGTTTTGAAACATAAATGGTCATGACTATGTAATGTAATGAACTCATACCTTGTTGGAGCACTATGAATGATCCAACTTACCATACTTAGAGAATTCATGAGAGGTGTTCCTCACTTAGTATACCAAGATTGGTTCTAAGTTCGAAGAATCTCTCCTTAGGTAGGGGCTTTGTGAAGATATCCACGAGTTGGTTCTCCGTTTCAATAAACTCCACTTCACAATCACCTTTCTCAACATGATCCCTTATGAAATGATGGCGCACCTCAATGTGCTTTGTTCTTGAGTGCAAAACCGGGTTCTTCGTGATACTGATTGCACTTGTATTGTCACACTTGATAGGAATGTGATCAAGCTTTAGTCCAAAGTCTTCAAGTTGTTGCTTCAACCAAATGGTTTGAGCACAACAGCTACCCGCAGCAACATACTCTGCTTCTGCTGTTGATAGAGCAACACATGCTTGTTTCTTGCTGTACCATGAGACTAAGCTTCCTCCAAACAAGTGACAAACACCACTCGTGCTCTTTCTATCTGTTTTGCATCCTGCAAAATCTGAGTCACTAAAACCGACTAGAGTAGGGGACGTACCTTTGGGATACCACAAACCGCAGTTCGTTGTTCCTTTAAGATACTTTAGAATTTTCTTCACAGCAGTCATGTGTGATTGTTTTGGAGCAGATTGAAATCGCGCGCAAACACAAACACTGAACATTATATCCGGTCTGCTCGCTGTGAGATACAAGAGTGATCCAATGATCCCTCTGTACTTTGTTTGGTCCACTTCTAGTCCTGTAGCATCATTATCTAAAAAGAGATTAGTTGACATAGGTATATTAGAGATCTTACAACTTTCCATGTCGAATTTCTTCAACAACTCTTTGGTGTACTTTGCTTGATGTATAAAGGTTCCTTCTTTCAGTTGCTTGACTTGCAGTCCTAGGAAGAATTTGAGTTCTCCCATCATAGACATATCAAACTCTCCCTGCATGCTTTCCACAAATTCTTCACACAGAGATTGATTAGTTGATCCAAAAATGATATCATCAACATACACTTGGACTAATAAAATACTGTTAGACTTTCTCCTAATGAAAAGAGTTTTGTCAACATTACCTCTGTTGAATCCTTTTGACAAAAGAAACTTACTTAACCTTTCATACCATTGTCTGGGGGCTTGCTTCAGACCGTAGAGGGTCTTCTTTAGCTTGTACACATGCTCAGGGAAACTGAAGTCAGTAAAACCAGGAGGTTGTGAAACAAAGACTTCCTCGTTGATGTAGCCATTTAAGAACGCACTTTTAACATCCATCTGAAACAACTTAAAATCATGAATGCAGGCAAAAGCAAGTAAGACTCTTACAGCTTCTAATCTAGCAACTGGGGCATATGTTTCATCAAAGTCTATTCCTTCTTGTTGATTATATCCCTTAGCTACTAATCTTGCCTTATTCCTAACCACTATTCCATTTTCATCTAACTTATTCTTAAACACCCATTTTGTTCCAATTAGATTCATATCTCTATTAAAAGGTACTAACTCCCAAACGTCATTCCTTTTAAATTGATTTAACTCCTCATGCATAGCATTCATCCAAAATTCATCATTTATAGCATCATCAACACAAGAGGGTTCAAATTGAGATACAAATGCATAATCATCACAGAACATATTATGATAGAATCTTGTGGATACTCCCTTATGGATGTCACCAATGATATTGTCAAGAGATAGGTCTCTTGGTTTCCTCCATTCTCTTGGCAGGTCATGAGAATTGGTTGGTGTATCTTGCTGTAATTGTGGTTTGTTGTTGCTGTCTTCACCTGTAATCTCATCATCATCAACAAAAACACTTCCCTTTTGGGGATTATTAGATTCATCAAACTTTATATGTACAGATTCTTCAATGCACATTCTCCTTTTATTGAAAACTCTGTATGCTTTACTTGTTGATGAATACCCAATAAACACACCCTCATCCGCCTTGGCGTCAAACTTTCCAAGTGGCTCTTTGCCATTATTCAGAACAAAACATTTGCACCCGAATACTCTAAAATGAGAAATATTGGGTTTCCTGTCCTTATAGAGTTCATAGGGGGTTTTCTTTAAAAAGGGACGAATCACAATTCTGTTTAGAACATAGCAAGCAGTGGAAACTGCATCAGCCCAAAAGTGTTTAGGCAGTGCACTCTCACTTAACATAGTTCTAGCTAGTTCTATCAAGGATCTATTTTTCCTCTCAACAACCCCGTTTTGTTGTGGAGTTCTTGGAGCGGAAAAGTTGTGATCGATTCCATATTTTTCACAAAATTTTTCAAAAGGTTCATTTTCAAATTCCCTTCCATGATCACTTCTAAGAGACTTGATTTTCAAATCTTTTTCGTTTTGTATCCTTTTGGCAAGAGTTTTAAAAACTTTGAAGGTCTTGTCTTTATTTGGTATAAATGCAACCCAAGCAAAACGAGAGAAATCATCTACTAAAACCAGTCCATATAGGTTTCCACCCAAACTAGTAGTTCTAGATGGACCAAAGAGATCCATGTGCAGTAGCTCAAGTGGTCTAGAAGTTGAAACAACATTTTTGGTTTTAAAGGAGTTTCTAGACTGCTTGCCCTTCTGGCATGCATCACATAGGCCTTCTCTTTTGAACTTCAAGGTAGGTAACCCTTGTACTAGGTTCTTAGAAGAAAGCTTGTTCAGCTGATGAACATCAATATGAGCTATACGTCTATGCCAAAGCCATGATAAATCATCGTTTGACATAAGACATGCATGATATGATGATGTATGATCAAGTTCAAGGATGTAGATGTTACCATGTCTCTTACCGACCATTAATACCTCACTCGAATCACTGCTACTGATCTTGCAGCAACCATTATCGAATGATACTTGATAGCCTTTGTCGCATAGTTGGCTAATACTTAGAAGATTGAATTTCAAACCTTCCACAAGCAGTACATCTTCAATCACAGTGTTGGATTTGTCTCCAACAGCACCTATACCCAGTATTTTCCCTTTGTTATTATCTCCATACACTACTGAACCAGATTCTTTTGATTTGAAGGAGATAAAATTGCTCTTGTCGCCTGTCATATGTCTTGAGCAGCCGCTATCCAAATACCAAGTTGAGTGTTTGGCTCTCAAGCACACCTACACAGAAAAAGGTATCACTTTGTTTTTGGTACCCAAGTCTTGTTGGGTCCATTAGTGTTAGAGCTGTGACTATCTTTCCTAATCCATCTAAACAATCCACTAGTTATTCCTTCCTTTCTAATCATGCAATTATAAGAGTTATGTCCAGGTTTCATACAATAACTATATTAGAAAGTTCTGTTTTTGCTGGTTTGTTTAAATGCAAAGAACTTCATGTTATTCCTTTTCAAGGAGTCATCAAAAGACTTACACTTTGAACAGGGCAGTTTCAAGATATCATTTTCCTTTTTCAAACTTTGAACATCAGTTTTCAAAACAGAAATATCATTTTCCAAATCAGTAATTTTGTTTTTCAAAACCTTGTTCAACTTGCCTAGTTTTTCAGCTTCCTTGTAAAGTTCACAAAAAGCAGTTTGCAGCTCATCATAATCAAAAGTAGATGAATCGGAATCACTTACCTCATCATCGGATGTTGGATTTGCCATGAGACACAAATTTGCTTCTTCATTATCACTTCCACTAGAGGTTGAGGAATCATTCTCTTCCCAAGCTATGTATGCCTTTTTCTTGCGAAATCTGTCTTTCTTGGGCCTTTCTTCATGTTCTACTCTTCTAGGCTCACTGTTGTTACCTTTCTTCATGTTGGGGCACTCCGATTTGTAGTGACCCATTTTTCCACACTCATAACAAGTGACCTTTGAAGATGAACTCTCATTCCTCTTGAAGCTTTTTCTGAAATTGTTGAATCTCCTTTTGTCGTTGTTCTTCTTTATGAACTTTTTGAATTTTCTTACCATGAGATTCATATTTTCCTGTTCAGATTCACTACCACAGCTTGATGCATCGCTCTCACTAGCTGTGTCTTGCATCTTGAGTGCTAGACCTTTGGCTTTCTTATCTTTTTGTTCCTCATCAGCAATACGGGACATATCCATTTCATATTCCCTCAACTTACCAAATAACTCTGCACTTGTCATCAAGGCTAGGTTCTTTGATTCAGGTGATTATTTGTGACAGGTTGGTTGCCATTTTCTGCTCAAGGATTTCAGCACTTTCACATTGACTTCTTCCTCAACGAAGATCTTACCAAGTCCTTTGAGATGGTTTACGATGTGTGTGAAGCGTTTCTGCATATCCATCACGGACTCACCTTGTGCCATTCTGAAAGTTTCATACTCTTGGATCAAGGTATTCTTCCTTGCCCTTCGTACTTCAGCGGTTCATTCATGTGTGACCCTTATTAGATCCCAAGCTTCTTTGGCTGTGTTGCAAGCTGAAATTCTGAAAAATTCATCTGAATTCAAAGCAGAATGTATGATATTTAAGGCTTTTGCATCATTTTCAGCTCTCCTAATTTCTTCTTGTTCCCATCTCTCAAATGGTTTTTCAATCTTATTCCCATTTTCTATGTATGTTGGGACCTTGAAATCAGTCACAACCGCTTGCCAAATGCTTCTATGTACAGACTCCATAAAGATTTTCATCCTCACTTTCCAAAAAGGATAGTTATCACCACAAAACAGAGGAGGTCTGTTAATAGAGGCACCTTCAGCGAATGGTAATTGATTACTGGCCATTCTAAGGAACTATGGATCAAACTCAAGAGCAACCTACTAGATAAAGCTCTGGTACCAATTGTTGGTCCCTATGTGTGAATCTAGAGGGGGGGTGAATAGATTCTAGTTCCACTATAGCCCAATTTTTGCGAGTTTCTATTTCCTTTTAATTCAAATAAAACTATTCTTGATTACCTATCAATAGATGAGACAGATAAACGAGAACTATCAAAGATACACAGCGGAAATACCAAAAGGAAAAATCAGAAACACATTAGTAATCAATATACAGCGTAATCAATATCAGTATCTAACTGTTCCAGTTTTAGTTGATTACTGAGTCAATTACCGAGTTAATTACCAAGTCAATTACTGAACAAATTGCAGAAGATAAACCAAGATATCAGCAATTAATGGTAAATGGTAAAGAGAAGAAGGAAGAAGAAGAGTGCACAGTGATTTATATTGGTTCGGCCCACTGCCTACATCCAGTCCCAACCCAACAACTGTTGCGATCGGTTTTCCACTATCAAATGATCCCTTTTGTGTTCTTTTACATTCACTCTGCAACAAGCAACACAAAAATGAAATCAAAACACCCAAAAGTCTGTCCTTTAACCCAAAGAACAGTTCTTCCCTGACCTCGGAACACCCAAGATCAAACCTTTGAGAACACGCTTCTCAAAGTCCTTTACTCTATCCAGAGAGACCTCTCTCCTAGAGTAACAACCCAGAAATCAAAAGGTAAACAAAAGATCAGTTTAGAGAACACCTGGAGTGTAGATCTGATCACAAAAGAAAACACAATGAATACCACCCAGTCAGAGAAAAGATCAAGATTTGCCCTTTCTTTATGAAATCTTGATAAACTCTTGAAATTCTTTATGGGTTTCTTGGAAAAGATGATAAACTCAGTTTAGAGAGAATTTGAAAGTGTATGAACTTGTCTAAAACTTATGTTCCAAGATCTTATGTTAATTTTTGTGAAAAGAGTATTTATAGATTCAATTAAAAACTCAATTTGGGCAACTTAATGTTTTTCTGATAGGGGTAATCGACTGCCAGGGGTTGGTAATCGATTAAACCAGTGAACAAAGGTTTCCCAGGTGATTTTTAGCCATGGTAATTGATTAACCCGAGGGGGTTATCGATTACTCCAGTAACAACTGAATTTCCACACTCTGTTACCTACTGTTGGTAGTTGATTACCTGCTGTTGGTAGTTAACTACCTACTGTTGGTAATCTATTACCTCAGTTGGTTACCAAAGACATTTTCAAAACAAGTTTAAGTGGGAAATCAAACATTTGATACATGAGAAATCACACTAGATTCCCAAGCTCTCCAGCGCATTCACACAAAGAGAACAACCACATACATGCCTAAACTAAACAATCAATACATGTGAAACTCCTAATTACATTTCATCTAAGAAAACCAAAATTACATAAACATCAAAAGCAAAACAACAAGAGAGACTCCAAAGCATCTTCAAGCTTTAAGTCCAACAATTGCTGGGTAACTGGACGTAGTCTTGAATAGACGAACCAGTATAAAAATACTCGTGTTTATTTGTTTTGTCTGTTTAACTAACTGGGGATAATCGTACTTTAACGTTTGCATATTAAAATCAATCTTTCAATACAAACGTTGTTTCATCTGAACCCTTTGGAAACCCACAGACGAAAGGGATAAAATTTTATAATTAACACAATTCAACCCCCCTTCTTGTGTTTATCTTTTACAGTTTGGTATCAGAGCTCAGCCTCTAAGGGTTGAGCGCTTAACAGCTGCTAGAGGAAAAGATCCATCATAGATTCACAAGGACCATCATTCCTATCCGGAGGAGCCTCGATGAACAAACCTCCAGCGTTCTCTAAAGATGATTATCCCTACTGGGCTGACAGGATGAAGATGTACATCAAGTCAACCCAATACAGATTATGGAATATAATCACCACAGGAGATATCCCCATTGTAAAGCCTGAAGGAGAATGGGGAAATGAAGAATACTCTATGATGGAGCTGAACAACAAAGCAAGATATGCTCTTATGTGTGCTCTCTCCAGAACTGAGTACAACAGATTTTGTGCCTACAAAACCGCTAAAGAACTATGGGATGCTCTCAAAATCTCATATGAAGACACTGAAGATGTCAGAATGAGGAAGGCAGCTACTCTTCAAAGAGAATATGAAATGTTCTCTATGAAGAAAGGAGAGTCAATCGATATGATGTTTGGAAGATTTCAAACAATATTGAATGGACTCACGGCTCTGGGAATCACCTTCACAAACGCCCAGAACAACATGAAGATCTTGGACAGTCTCCCACCTCCTTGGGAAGCCATGTCCACAGCCATCTCTGTTCGAAGAGATATGAAGACATTAACTCTAGACGAGTTAATTGGAGCTCTAAGGGTACATGAGGTACTCTTATGTAAAAGGGAGAAGATCAAGGTTCAAGAACCTATAGCTCTTCCATCAGTTAATAACATCCCTAAAGAAGATTCTGTCAAGAAGGATAGTAAAAAGAAAACAAAGATTTTGAAGGCTGATTCAACCGAATCAGAATCGTCTGATGGTTCGTCTGAAGACGAAGTCTCTCTAATGGCAAGACGATTCAAAAGGATGATGATGAAGAAAGGCAGAGGCCAACGCTTCTTCAGGAAAAAGGAGAAGAAGCTCCCTGAGAAGTCATCAACCAAAGAAGAAAGCACAGAGGTTGTGTGCTATGAATGCAGGAAATCGGGACATATGAGGTCAGAATGTCCCAGACTGAAAAAGAGGTGGAGCTCTAGAAAAGATAAAGGAAAGAATAGCTTACTGACTTGGGAAGACCTTGACAGTGAAAGCTTAGAGGAATCCTCTGAAGGAGAAGAAACAGCAAACATCTGCCTCATGGCCGGAGACCATGTCTCAACAGAGGTAAGTTACAATGAAACTTCTTCATCCTCTTCTTCTGAGTCTGAGTCAGAATCAGAAGAAATGTCATATGATACTCTTCTAGCTCACTCCCACTTTATTGCTCAGCAATACAAAACTTGCAAAACCAAGTTGAGACAAACCTTGGAAGAAAATGCAGTTTTGAAATCTGAAATTGAGTTACTAGACAAGAAAGTATCAAATGATGTTTCGTCTGAGTCTGAAAAGGACATTTTCATTCTTGAAATCGAAAGATTAAAGAAAGAGAATGAGTCCTTACTCAATGACTTAACCAAGTTTACAAAGGGATCCTCCATTCTTGAAAATATTTTAAAATATAGGAGATCACCTAATGATAAAAGTGGACTTAGTTATGTTAAGGAGACAGACGAAAATAAAAACAAACCTGTTTCGTCTGATAAAAAGAAGAGGAATTACAACAAGGTTCCCAATAACTACAAAAAGGATAAAAACAAAAAGAAACCTTTTGTAACTAACAAGAAAGGACCCAAAAAGATTTGGGTACCAAAGTCACTTATTGTTCCTGTTGCAGATATCCTTAATGGGAAGAGACAAGACTTCAAGTTTGGTACTCGGACGGTGGTTGCTCACGACACATGACGGGAGACCTGTCTATGTTCCAAGACCTCAGACCAAGTAAAGGGTCTGTCTCATACGGTTCTGGAAAAGGTAAAATTCTTGGCATTGGGACTGTTGGTAAGACACCCAATACATTTATCCAGAACGTATCATATGTTAAAGGCCTTAACTTCAATCTACTTAGCATAAGTCAATTTTGTGATAGTGGATATGAAGTAGCTTTTAACTCTGATGAATGTATAGTCAAAAACAAAGATAAATCCATTCTTTTTATTGGGAAAAGAAAAAATAACCTTTATGAGGTTTGTCTTTCTGACCTAAGTGATCAGAATGTAACATGTTTGATTTCAGCAGACGATGAACGAGATATTTGGCACAAAAAGCTTGGACATTTAAGTGTCAAGTATATTTCAAAAATTTCTAAAAAGGATCTCGTAAAAGGTTTGCCAAAAATATCTTGGAAAACCAATCGTCTGTGTGAATCTTGTCAGCATGGGAAACAACTCAAAGCTTCTTTCAAATAAAAAAATATTGTTTCCACGACTAGACCGCTAGAACTGTTACACATTGATCTCTTTGGACCCACTCAGACTGAAAGTCTTGGAGGGAAGAGATATGGATTTGTCATTATAAATGACTATACTAGATTTACATGGGTATACTTCCTAGCCCATAAACATGAGTCATTCAAGGTTTTTGAAATATTCTGTAAACGTGTTCAAAAAGAAAAAGGAATATGTATTGCGTCTGTAAGGAGTGATCATGGAATAGAATTTGAAAATTCTGAGTTCAAAGCCTTTTGTTTTGAAAACGGTATATTTCACAATTTTTCATCTCCAAGAACTCCTCAACAAAATGGAGTTGTGGAAAGGAAAAATCGTACTTTACAAGAAATGGCTAGAACTATGTTGCATAAAAGCTCTCTCCCTAAATATTATTGGGCAGAAGCAGTTAATACTTCCTGTTATATTCAAAACAGAATATTGATAAGACCAATATTGAATAAGACTCCATATGAATTATGGAAAGGAAGAAGACCCAACATTTCTTATTTCCATCCTTTTGGATGCGAATGCTTTATCTTAAACACTAAAGATCAACTTGGCAAGTTTGATTCAAAGGTGGTAAAAGGAATCTTTCTTGGATATTCTAACACATCTAAGGCCTATAGAGTTTTTAACTCTAAGACGCAAGTTGTAGAGGAATCAATTCATGTAAAGTTCCAAGATAACTCAAAGGCTGATAAAGAAATATCAGACCTAGAAAACTTGTTTGATAATTTGCAGATTAACCCTTCTGGTCAACATGATAAACAAGGGTCAGACGAAACAAGAGCAGACAATAGGAGCACAGACGAACCCTTTTCGTCTGATACTCATCAACAAAGAGATCAAGCACCTGCAAGATCATGGAAGTTTGCATCTAACCACACTGAAGATCTTATCATTGGAGATAGGAATCAAGGTGTTCTAACTAAATCGAAGCTAAAGGAATCGTCTGGATATGCTCTTGTATCAAACATAGAGCCAAAGAATGTTGAAGATGCTCTTCAAGATAACGATTAGATCTTGGCTATGAAAGAAGAACTTAATCAGTTCACAAGGAATGATGTATGGACCCTAGTTGAAAGACCAAAGAACAAAAGCATCATTGGAACCAGATGGGTGTTCAGAAGCAAGCTTGATGAAGCTGGAAAAGTGGTAAGAAACAAAGCAAGGCTAGTAGCACAAGGCTATAATCAACAAGAAGGTATTGATTTTACATCAACTTTTGCACCTGTAGCTAGATAAGAAGCAATCAAAATATTACTTGCTTTTGCTGCTCACAAGAATATCTTCCTATATCAAATAGATGTAAAAAGTGCTTTTCTAAACGGTTTCATTGAAGAAGAAGTTTATGTAAAACAACCTCCTGGTTTTGAAAGTTCGTCTCCACCTGATCACGTTTTCAAACTTAAGAAAATATTGTATGGTCTTAAACAAGCTCCCAGAGCTTGGTATGATAGACTCAGTACTTTTCTTCTTAAAAATGGTTTTTCAAGAGGAAAGGTTGATACAACTCTCTTCAAGAAAAGCGTTTCAAAAGACTTTATTATAGTCCAGATTTATGTAGACGATATAGTCTTTGGAGCTACTAAAGATTCTCTGTGCAAGGATTTTTCAAAGATAATGCAGGATGAGTTTGAAATGAGCATGATGGGAGAATTGAAGTTCTTTCTAGGACTTCAAATCAAGCAGACGAAAGAAGGAATCTACATTCATCAACAAAAATACACAAAGGAACTTATTAAGAAGTTCAAGATGGAGAATGCCAAGCCTATGAAGACCCCAATGCATTCGTCTGGAGCAAATCTTAATAAGGATGAGTCAGGTTAGTCTGTTGATCAGACGGTATATAGAGGTATGATTGGCTCACTCCTTTATTTAACTGCGAGCAGGCCTGACATTATGTTTAGTGTCTGTCTATGTGCTAGATTTCAATCTGACCCTAAAGAATCTCACTTACAAGCTGTAAAGAGAATTCTTAGATATCTTGTTGGAACAACTGATCTCTCTTTGTTTTATAAGAAAAATAATGATTTTAGTTTGAGAGGCTTTTGTGATGCGGATTATGCTGGAGACAAAGTGGAGAGAAAAAGCACAAGTGGTGGATGTCAATTTCTTGGATCATCACTTATATCTTGGTCAAGCAAGAAACAAAACTCCATTGCACTCTCAACAACTGAAGCAGAGTATATTGTTGCGGCAGGGTGTTGCTCACAATTACTGTGGATAAAACATCAACTTGAAGATTACTCCAGGTTTGAAAATCATATACCAGTATTTTGTGATAACACTAGTGCAATCAATCTTAGCAAAAATCCTATTCAGCATTCAAAAGCTAAACATATTGAAATTCGTTTTCATTTTATAAGAGACTATGTACAAAAAGGTATTTTCAATATACAGTTTGTGAAAACAAATTTTCAATGGGCAGATATATTTACTAAAGCATTAAACGAAACACGTTTCAATTTCATTAAGGAAAATCTTGGAATTATTTCTATAAATGATTGAAAATTGTTCCGTCTGAGCATTTTGTTAAATTTGTTCCATCTGTACATTATTTTGTGTTAAGACGAAACATTGCGTCTGATCAAGTTGAATAGTTACTGTGGTAAAATTCAACAGACGCAACTGTTACTGTTTAACAAGTTTATCTCAAGTGTGCAGGGACAAATTAAAAGAAGCAATAAATGTGTTTGTCATTTATTGCACTATTCTAGGACATTGATAGGCACGCGCCGTGAATTGCAGAGGTCAAATCAATCATTAAAAAGGCAATGATGTGAACACGTCAAATCAGGGGCAGTTTCCAAAATCTCTTTCGTCTGAAGAATCACAACCGTTTTTATCTTTGCCTATAAATACTCTTGAAAGTTCACTCTTTTATTCTTTACCGCAATTTGCAATCTTTTGAACTTTCCAAACCTAAATACTCACTAAGTTCTTATTCTCTCTTTTTCAAATATCAACAATGGCCGCCAAGAACACCAAAGCTACCAAAGCTGCTGAAGCCACTTTCTTCGCTCAAGACTTGTTCTTGCCGAGCAAGTGGATATCAAGGGAAACTATTGAAGGCATCTCTGAAAGAGTAGCGAAGGTCTTAAACCACTCTGGATGGATGGATTTTGCTGAGTTGAGAGGCCCATGGCTGATGGAGGCCTATGCTGAATTCTGGAGTGACGCGAAGGAGTTCGATGATGGTATTGCGGGTACCATTGATAACAAAGAGTACATAATCACGGTGGACTCTATTGCTGAGGCTAGCAACTGCAAGGCCGAGGGGCGTTTCTACAGCCCTAACTGGATGAAGAATGAGTCTGAGGAGTTCGTAGACAAGATGATCTACGAGATGAAGAAACACAACACTGAAGACCACAAGTTCTACAGATCTGGAAATCTCTGTCCATCTGCTAGAGTCATCCACAACCTCCTCTACAATATCTTCACACCAAGGTCTGGTTCGAGGGACAATGTGAGTTCTCTAGACAGATTTTGTATCTTCTATTGTCTTAGGAAAGCTAGGATGATCCTTCCGCACATTATCCTTAACCACTGGATAAGTGCGTTGAAGAACCGCAACATCCGTAGGAAGAGCAGCATTCCCTACGCCACCCTCTTCACAAAGATCATCATCAACCAAGGGTTTGATACGACTGGAGTAGTCTATGACCCAGAGGGAAAGGAAGTGAAAGTCAGCACCTTTGCGAAGATGCATCTGACGCCAGGCTACCTCCTTCATTCACAACAAGAGGACGTACCTCTTTCACCCATCACCAAAGACCCTCCACACAGAGCTCGCATCAAGCGTGCTAAGCCACAAACACAAGCCCAAACACCGTTTAAAACACAAGTCAAAACACAACCCCAAACACAAGCCGAAACAGAACCCCAAACACAAGCCCAAACACTAAACCAACCTCAACCTCCTCCTCCTGTGATCATCTCTGAGGTTTCTTTTGAGGACGTTCTTGAAGAACCTCTCAAGAAAAAGAAAAGGACCATCAAAATCAAGCACATTGGTGCTAAGACAAAAGGACAGACGATATCCCCTAGTGAAGATGAAGGGGTCAACATATCGTCTGAACCTGTTCCGTCTGTGAAGATACTCACAGACGAAGAAAAAAACGAGAGGATAGCGAGCGAGAAGAAAAGGCAAGAGCTAGAAAGCTTACGCTTGAAAAGGCTGCTAAAGGCAAGGAGAAGATGAAGCAAAAACTTGCGTCTGTCATAGTTGGTGAGACAGACGAAGAAAGAATGCTGAAAGAGACCAAGAGAGTCTCAATTTTGCTTCAAGCTGAGAGAGAAAGAATCTTTCTCAATAGCATCCGCGGCATTGGATCGTCTGAGGCTGCATCTGCTCCAGCAACCTCAGAGGGCATGAATAGTGAAGAAACTGCCCAGATCCAGAAAGACAATGCCCAGCTTGCGGAGGAGTTGGAAACAATGCTGTTTGAGGAAGTCTCCACAATGGAGGTCTCTCCATCACTCCAAGACGAACATAGGGACACCCCTATTGTTGCGTCTCCGCTGAACGCATCCCTTGCACAGACGACACCTGCTGCGTCTAAGGAAGCATTCCACCACCAGACGAAGGAGATTTCGTCTGAAGACTATGTGCTGATTGAAGAAGTTGATTCTTCGTCTGATGAAGAACAACTTGATATTATAAAGGTGGATGCTACTTGGGGGAGATCACATGCCGAGGTGATTAATCCAGAAGATTTACCCCCAAAGCACAAGGTGGACTATTCGTTCCTAAACGAATTAGTCATGAGGAACTTTGCTGAGGAACACTGTGCTGAGAGACCAATCAAACCAGATTGGATTATTGGAGAGAAAAATGATGAATTCTCCACTGATGGTGAACCGTCTGAGTCTACTCAAAATGGTAACTTGGCAGACGATGAAGACCGTTATATCAAGGACACTCCCTATATTGAATTGAAGAACCCATACCAGTACAGAGGCAAGAAGGGTTTTCAATTAGGGAGATTCGTCAATCCCATTATCTACAACAAACCCTTGAAGCCAGTAAACTTCAATGAAGACTCTATCTACATCCCAGAGGAGCAACGCGATTGGCTAAAGCGTCTGCCCTGGGATACACTGGCCAACCTAGACATCAAGGGATTGGAAAATATACAAGCATACAAGGATCATATTGTTGCGTCGGTGATTGAAGGACCAGCACTTGGCTATGAACCTCACATCCCACACAGAGAAAACACCAAGTGGAAGGTTCGGTATGAGATTAATGCGCATGTATTCCATCACTGTAGATATGGAGACGCACACTCTACCATCTATGAGCCGAAAGAGTGCACACATTGACATCTTGATGCCATAGATCGCCATGATCCAATGCCTTTCACAATTCCACTCAACCAAACAGAGTATATCGGTCTAGGACATTCTCTAGGAATTGTGCTCCCTTGGACGAGACCCCACTGCTCCGGGATCAACCCTCGTTACTCCATCCTCCTCAACGAATATGAAGACCCTGAAGAGTTCGCTCACGCCCTACCGGAAGACTACAACTTGACCTTTAAGTTGTTAGCTGGTGCCTATAGAAGGGAAGCCAAGGAAAGAGAGGTTTCCTTCTATCATATTGATCGTCAAGCTAAGAAGGATAAGAGATATTGTCCCTTCATGGTGGGATCACAGTTCTCTTGCTGGTGTCAGACGAAACAAAGTACACAATCGTCTTAGACCAAAAACGACCATGCTTGGTCAAGTTTTTGGCTAAGGGCAAAGAGAAGAAAGTATCGTCTGTCCCTAGAACCTTCAAATATGCAAGGCTCGTCTCCAAGCTTCTTCTGTCTGCTGCCTATGCGCACCTCAAAGCAATCCAAGCTCAAGCCTCAAGCCCTATCAATCCAAAAATACAACGGATGATAGAAGATCATGAAGCCACTTCACAATTTTGCTCTTGAACCTCATTTGATGAGGATTCTACCATATGTGGTAGGGTGTTTCCTGGTGATGCTTTCGCTTATACACTTCCTTCTGAGGAAAATCCAGATCTGGAAGTCTCTGTTCCAACAAAGCATTACACATGGCAATGGGAACAGAACTTCACGACTTACCTCACATTGCGTCTGAAGAAGACTCCAACAGTGATCATCATTGATGACACTACTCCTATCGTGGAAGAACCTCAAACACCAATGGTACACTTTGATGATATGGTGGAGGTTGCTGACAAAATTGAGGATGTTGAGGCTAATATTCAAGAAGCTGAAGAGTATAAGACTCTGAAGCGTAAGTATGATGCTTTGGAAGAGGATTGCGGGCACTTGAAAGCAAAGAACTGAGAACTTGAAGAAAATCAAGCTTCTCTATCGTCTGAAGTGTAGCAGCTAAAAGACATTGTGATGACCCTGCTTAACAAGAAGCCAAAACCTTCTTTGTGAACATGTTTTGATGATTCACAGCCCAAGGGGGAGAGAAAAGAAGATAGTCCAAGGGAAAGAAGAATGGTACAAGGGGAAAACATTGTCTGAGGGGGAGAAAACAAGTTAAAGCTTCGTCTGAGGGGGAGCAAGCAAGCAAGAACAAGGAGTATCGTCTGAAGGGGAGTCAATTATACTTGTATCAATGTATTTTTTTATTCCTTTTAGTGTAGAAAATACATTGTAAATCTTTATTGGTTATTCTTTATTGGTTTTCTGTTTATACCAATGTAATAATGTACAAAGATTACATCGCATTGATGTAACAATCCTTTATAAAGAAGTATTATTTAGAAAACATCGTCTTGATGTCAATCTGGCTTTTTAAGACTGTTTGTTTCTGTCTAACCATGTCTTGTGCAGATTTCCGTGGTATGGTCTGTAATCATCAAAAAGGGGGAGATTGTTAGATCAAGGATGATTAACGTCTCAAGATTTTGATTAATTACAAGACAGACGAAACCAAGCTACCCAAGACTTGCTAAGACGAAACCAGCACAGACGGAACGAGACCCTTCAAAGATGAAATTCTGCGTCTGTCCAAAAGCCAAGCCATCAGACGATACATGTACAGACGAAAGAGGACTACTCAAGCTAAAACCCTTCGTCTGTCCAAAGAGTGAAGTCTTAAGACGATAGGATAAGACAAAACAACAACTAAAGACTGAAGAAACATATCGTCTATCTGAAAGCTGAAGTCAAGTTGAGTCATTCGTGCCAAGATTTCAAATCTGAAGAAGTACTCATGAGAAGCATCCAAGATCAGTATAGGGATTCGAGCTTACACACCAAAGTTAAAAAGGTCTTCACCTTTTGTCACATCTTTGTACAAGTCAGAAATAGTACTGCGCACAACCTAGTCCGTTATATCCGCTGCGACTCTGCATCAATCAATCAAGTACAACTGACAACCTTTTTGGAAAGCTCTCTAGAAGATTTCTCAACGACTCTCAACGGCATTCAAATGAGTCTAACGGCTATTTGAAGAAGATGCCTATAAAAGGACTTCACAGCATCAAGAATCAGTTGGCGAATACGCTTATCTCTTCAATCGTCTGAGAATTCGCTCAATTCAACTAAGAACTTCATTGTAAAACCCTCTCTGCGAAGAGGAAGAACTTTGTTTCTTAAACATCTTTCAAAGTCCACTTGTGTGGCAGTTTTAGCTTGAGGAGGCTGTGTTCCAAAGAATACCTTTGTATTAGCCTGTGGAGGCTGGGTTCAAAGAATACCTTGGTAGTTTAGCCTGAGAAGGCTGGGAGCAAAGAATATCTTGTAATAGCCAGAAGTGGCTGGGTTCAAACAATACTTGTAAACCTTTTCACGGTTTGTAGTGAAAACTCAGTGGTTGCTGGGTAACTGGATGTAGTCTTGAATAGACGAACCAGTATAAAAATACTCGTATTTATTTGTTTCATCTGTTTAACTAACTGGGGATAATCGTACTCTAACGTTTGCATATTAAAATCAATCTTTCAATACAAACGTTGTTTCGTCTGAACCCTTTGGAAACCCACGGACGAAAGGGATAAAATTTTATAATTAACACAATTCAACCCCCCTTCTTGTGTTTATCTTTTACACTAACAAAGACATATTAAAGCACATTTTCATGATGAATAAATAAAAAACATAACTCTGGGAGCATGGGATTCATTAGTTGTGTTTAAATTTCTTATCACCACAATATTAAAATTTATATTAGATATTTTGGAATTAAAATCAAGGTTATCAAATTGACTTTCTATTCTAATATAAGTTTAGAAGGATTCCTTCAATTCCTTTTCATTTAACAATTTAGGTTATATTACTTTTTCAATTTTTCATGTCAATCGATGAAAAAGTATGTATAGTTCATTGTGGGATATGAATTGATAGGTACCTAAAGTATATTGAATCGTAAGGTTCGTCCATGTATCATAAGATACAAAGTTATTTAAGATTTATCTTAGGATATGTATTATTAGATAGCCGAATCATATCATATTTAATTTTAAGAATCAAACTGTCAATTGTAAGATTCTCATAACTATGGTTGACGTCATTTATTTATTATCTATTTCTGAATGTTTTGAATGACCTACAGTGTGACTGAGATGGCTGGAGGTGTTATTCAGCAGCTATTGCGGAGAAAACTTCACCCTCAATTTATTGTAAGTCTCAAGTCCTCACTTCATTTGTTTTTCCTAAAATATCAACATTTTAATTAGCAGTGGTGGCAACAAAGTTAGAACCTAGGACCATATGTAAGCTACCCAAACCCCTCACCACTAGGCCAACCTTGGAACATAGAACCTAGGCGCCCTCACTTCATGTTAATTTGATGCTTTTGGCGATCTCTGATTTGTATTGTTGATTTATCTGGAAATATTTATATGGATTAGATTAGTCCATGTGCCATTTTTTTTTTCTTTACCTCGTCAAAAGTATGCCTTTGGATTAAGCTTATTTTGAGGAGATAATCACTTTCTTTGCCAGCTTGTGAGATTGCTTTCTTGAGAAAGTGATCATGTTCCCAAACAATCAATAGTCAAACATGCAAGAAGGTTGAGAAGTTGGATCCAACTAATGGGAATATGGGATTTATCTTCCAATATAAGATCCTTTTACAAACTTATATGAGCCTTGGGACACCACAAAAGCTAGTTGTTGTAGTTGGAGAGCCCAAGGTCTTATAAACCTCACACTAGAATCCCATACTTCCAATGTCGGACTACAAGTCCAATACCTTGCTGTTGGATCCTAATACAGACTTGTATGTTGATTTTATGCTTGTGTGGTTTCAATTTGTTGATAAAAATTTGCTTCAAGTAGAACAAGTTGATTGTTTCTATTGGTATTGCTAATAGTTGTTGTATGTTCATTGCAGAATTCTTCCTTGTTGGCACCCATCATAGCAAAGAAAGATGATGCTGGCTCTACTGGAAGTAGGTCCTTAAGAGCACTTGCACTAATTGGAGCTGGTGTGTCAGGCTTTTTCAGTTTTACAACAGCAGCAGCTGATGAAGCTGAGCATGGCTTAGCATGTCCAAGCTATCCATGGCCTCACAATGGAATTCTTAGTTCATATGATCATGCTTCGTATGTTTGTCTTGAATTGGTTCATATAATTTAAATTAATGTCTTAAATTCTTAATGCTTTCAATTAAATTTACATGAGCAGGATTCGTCGTGGTCAGCAAGTTTATACACAAGTCTGTGCTTCCTGCCATTCCATGTCTTTGATATCATACCATGATTTGGTTGGTGTTGCTTACACAGAAGAAGAGGTAAAGGCTATGGCAGCTGAGATTGAGGTGATTGATGGCCCTAATGATGAGGGTTAGATGTTTACTCGCCCTGGTAAACTCAGCGATCGTTTTCCTCACGCAAATGAAGCAACTACTAGGTTTGTCAATGGAGGAGCTTATCCTCCAAATCTAAGTCTTATTACCAAAGTAATGTTGATTATTTGATAATAATGTATTTGCAATTTTCTAATGAATAGCTACTAAAAATATATATCCTTTTTATTTTTCAGGCCCGTCACAATGGCCAAAACTATGTTTTTGCCCTTCTAACTGGTTATCGTGACCCACCTACTAGTGTTTCAGTAAGTTATTTTTTCTAATGTTATATGTTTTATTTATTTAGTAAAGTAATTTTATATAATTTGAAAGGTTGTCGGTTAGAAGATGCTTGACCATTGATGTCATGAGTTCTGAACCGAGATAAAAATATACTGGAAATCTATTAGTGGTTTTGACATTTGAAACAAGTGTATGCTCAACAACTGTTAAATGTTTTTTGTATTCATTTCTTTTTCTTCATGCACACTAATGACCATGTGTCTGTGTGTGTGGTGTAGTGGTGGGCAGGGTACAGTTGAAGAGCTTGTAGCCCTATTAACATTTAATTTCTGTGCAGCCAGCTCTTCAGGATTAGCTTGTATCATGACTTTTGATATCCCATGCATGTCATATATGCCATTTTCATATTCAAACTAATTCATAAATGATAAAGCATGCATGCACATATAATGCTTATTCTATGAAAAGAGATTCTTAACCACCATATTTTATGTAGATTGTCAACATCAGAACATAAATGCAAATGGCTTGTTCATGTGATCATGTGGCTGCCCTTTAGTGAAACATCCTTTTGATCATTCAAGTAAAATCTAATGATTAAGATGTATTTTTCTCATATGTCAAGTAAATAATCCTTTCACTAGGTGACTCCACTTATGAGTCATACATACACACCCATGTAGCCGATATTTCTTTATGCTCTGTGTAATTGACAGTTCTCATGAAATCTACATATTTGGTACTTATTCATAATTTCATATATCATTTTGCACCTACAACAATGTGTTCTTAAACTTTTATTAATGAATGTTCTTGAAAACAATGTAGATAAGAGAGGGACTTCATTATAATCCTTACTTTCCTGGTGGAGCAATTGCCATGCCAAAAATGCTTAATGATGGTGCTATGGAATATGAAGATGGTACCCCTGCTACAGAAGCTCAGGTATTAAATTTGTCTGTGGAGAAATAGTTTTAATAAATATTCTTGCAAATGCATCTTGGAAAGAACGTACCTAATATTTTTTTTTAATGTTGTTGCAGATGGGGAAAGATGTTGTGTCATTCTCAAGTTGGGTAGCAGAACCTGAAATGGAAGAGAGAAAACTGGTTTGTTTCCTTTGATATCATGTTTCCACTATATCAACAAAGACTATATCATGTTTTCTAAAGACACTTCCTATGTGCAGATGGGATTTAAATGGATATTTGTACTATCTCTGGCACTACTTCAGGCTGCATATTACCGTTGCTTGAGGTGGTCAGTTCTAAAGTCTCGTAAGCTGGTTCTTGTTGTCAACTAGCTGCCCCAAGTTTCTTTTTCACATAAGCAAAGTTTACTCTATTGGCAATAATTTGTCAGATGATTATGTTGTTTCACCATCATTTTATATTCATTCAGCTAAGTTAATGGAACAACTGGAATAATGTTCTAATTTTGTTTGAGATAAATATCTCCCATGCACGAGATGCGTTTACTTTTACTCATCCATCTCGGACCTATGTATTTTTGCATTTTTTGAGAAGTTTTCCTGTCTTATAAACTCTTGAATTTTATCGGACTTGCCTGTCATTGGGATTCATGGTGGTCGTTATTCAATAAAAGGAACAAATAATATGCCCACTTTGGACATTGTGAAACGTTTTTTTTTCTCTTCAACTTCAGCCGTATTGTGTTGCATGCAGTTGCTTAAAAATAGGCACATTATAAAATATAAGTAGCAAAATTTAAAAGTTGTTAATGTAGAAGAGAGGTTTGCACTAAAAAATATTGTCAGAATTGGGATTGGGCCCAATTAGGGATGGCAGGTATGGGTAGCATGGAATCTCCACCCGTTCGTTGGGGAAATTCGCACTTGTCATTAGTGGTGGTAACATGGTACAACTTGTCCTACCTCAACGCACTAAAAATGGACTAACTTGTCCTACTTGTTTACATAATTGAGTTAAAAGTTTCAACATGTCTTGTTTTTTTAGCGGGTTTGCCCACTAAATAAAAAAAATAACTTGGTCTAAATTTTAGATCAACTTATTTTTTAAAAATAAAAAATAACTACAATCTAACATTAAATTTTAATTGATTATAGATATCTAATAGTTTCATAAAAATTAATGTTATTTTTAACTTTATTTATATGTATGCATCATATTTTATTGACAATAACATGCAAAAGCAATTAAAGAAAAAACAAACGAGTTATCAAAAGAGTAAACAAATATTTAGAGTTTAATTTAAATATTATAACTATACAAAAAATTAAGGTACAAAATAATTAATAAATGGTGGATTGCCTAGTGAAAAGATTAATCTAAATATTTAAGGACCTAACTAGGACTAAGATCACTCAAATTAGATAAATAATTAAGGTTTCAATTTAACCTTGAACTAGAGGAAAACAATCAGGAAAACAACTTTAATGGTTATAAACGAAATTGATTCAAGTTTATGAGTAGAGCAACAAACACTTTACTTTGATCAAAGATGGAAAAAAATAAACAATCAATAATATTAAGTTGACGCCACACACCTAAAGGATTGATAAGCCAATGATCGCCACAAGAAAGGATGTTCTTGATAAGATCCTGTGAAGGTAAGAAAAAGCCTAGCAGAGAAAGCCTCTTGCAAATCCTGAATAACCTTGTGTGTCCATTCATATCTGATACAAGTGTTTTTATTACAATGTCAATTAAAAGTTATGTTTTAACCAAATAAAAATAAAACTAACATTAGTATAAGCAACCAAGATATCCTATTGACAATTCGAACCATATTGAGTACAACTACCTAGGTTCAATTTTCATTGAAAGCATTTTTTAAACATTTAATCACAAAAATTAAAAATAAATACAACTTCCACTTAATTTAGGTCTTTAGGTTTGATTCCATCAACTTCATCCATCATCAAGTGAGTTTTTGGGCTTGATTCCATCAACTTCAATCATCATCGAGCAAGACATGGACTTGACATTCAAGTATTTTGTCATTTCAATGAATTGAGCTTCCTTTTTATGTTATGCCTCTAATAAATTGGATATGACATGCTTAAGTGCTTCTTGGGTCTTCTTATTCCTAACTTTAGTGAAATTTGGGCTTGGGCTTGGGTTTGGATATCCTCATCACCTAGCTTATTAGGTGCTCAACCTGTTTTTTTTTTTTTTTAAAGGGTTGAATTCTTTTTCCACCCCTACCCGTCATCCACCTCACACATATATTCATTTAAAGTATATTTGCGCATACATATATATATATATATATATATATATATATAAGTACTCACAACCTAGTAGATAGTTATTTAAAACATTAAAAACAATGTATTTTTTCTGTGATTGCTAAAAAAAATATATTTTGTATTCTCTAAACAAAATTATTTATAAGTTGCTTTAAAGTATAAATTTAAGAAAAACTACATTTAAAAATTATAAAATCAAATAAAACAGTACTTTAAATCACAAATATAAATAAAATTAATTTCTCATTGTTAAAATTGGAATGAAATATGAAAATGTTAAGTAGCAATTGATATAATGATCTCGTTAGTAAAATTGGAATAGAATATTAAAAAGGTTATTAACATCTTCATCATAGTTATTCTAATACTAAATTAAGTTTTATTTCATCCACATTTAATTTTTTAAAATTAATCATAAGCAGGTATAGATACCACGAAACTCGCACTCACTCCATAGCGGGTCTTAAAAAACCTAAACTCATTACTCGTAATATCCATTTACAACAATCATTCAATACATTGCAAGTTCATGAATATTTTGTGGATTTTTTTTTTTTGCCATCTCTAGGTACAATCTACTGATCAAACCATGAATTGACTATTTGACTAGTTTCACTAAATCAGTATAAAACTAATTAAATAAGTTCAAAAGTGGTAAAGTGGCCAAAATTCTATTTGAATCAATTTGCTCGAGAAAACAAACAAAATTATCACTATTTTAATCCTTGAAAGTAAAGCAGTTAGAATCAGCAACTTATTTTAACCCACGATGAGTTCAAATTAGGTTGGGCACAACAAATGAATTTTATGATAGGCCAAAAAAATTTGACCAGATTTACATAGATTGAACATGTGGTTGGTTAGGTTGGTTCATAGATTGCCCACTTAGAAATTGACTAATAATTTTTTAAAAGTTTATTAGTAATTGAGTAATTGGCTTTTACAAGTGTGTATGAAGTTTAATGGTTTTAAATCAATTATCAAAATTTGATTTTAAAATTTATATAGGTTAATTGAATTTTTTATTTATTTTTTTAATTTAGTTGGGTCATAGGTCAATTCATTTGACCTATTAACCCACAGTGGACCAAGTTGAGCTAAATAGAGATTTATTAGAAGTGTCTTACTACAAGAAGACTCTGGTAATGAGTCCGCTTGATTTTGAGACACTATTTGAGAACGCGTTGCTAATGGACTAATGTGATGAGGGCAAGGTAGTGATGTGGTGGCTAAATGAGGTGTTAGCAATGGCGGAAAGGAATCCTAAGGATTTTTGCCTTACTTTTAAAAGAGGCATGATTTATAACATATTTGATAGGAATGAGGAAGCAAAAGAGCAATTTATAAAGTACATAAAATTAAGTTAGAAGAAGTTTAAGGTGGACGGGTAGGGTCCCTTTGTCAACGACAAAACTTTTTAACATTATGACTATGTTAAATTGTTTAGTGTTTTTTTTTTTCAAATAGACAACATTTTTAACCATTATCTATTTGTCGAATTTATATTGATATACAATGTTTGAATAAAAGTTGTATATATTACATTATGATATATATAATGTTTATTCAAAAATTTGATGGATATTATAGTAGTTTTCTAGTGAAAAATTGTATCCTACTTATGAATATATGTGTGTTTTTGTGAAAGCAATGTCCTAATTGAATTATATATATATATATATATATATATATATATATATAAATATTGTGTGTGTTCACTTGTGTGCATCTCTCCATGGATATCTTTGAGTGCACAATGTTCATTTGCATTAAATGTGAGCATGAACATGTCAACATCAGTGCTAACAAGCTATTCTAATATAATGTTTAGAGATACAAAAAAGTTGATCTTCTTTGTATTACAAATCTCTGTGTCAAAATCACCCATTTTGCTTTTCATACTCTCTTTTTATGAGTATTAGGTTGACTTCTAATTTTGAATGAGTGTTTTTGTAAGGAATTTTTAGTTTGCACATAAAATAGCAAAGTAATCAGAGTCTGAGTTTGTAAATTTAACCAATAACACTGATACTTAACTTTTAATTTGATGTGTGTCTGATAATCATTAATTTGTCATTAGTTTCGTCTGCTTATGTGTTGACTTCGTCTATTGTGCTATTGGCTTCGTCTATGGACACTTTTTATCTTGTTAGTTTATTAATATGTTCATATATGCATTTGTTGGTCTACAAGATTGTTTGTTGATACATAGTTTGTTTTTGATTGTCATGTAATGACTTTCCTTTGTGTTTGTTGAAATACATCATTCATGTGTTTATACAAAGACTTCATTCGATCATTCTTCAACTTTTTATGTGATCGTCTATTAAAGGACTTTTCTTCATATGATCTTGTATCTAATAACTATAATAAACCTATTCATCCTATAAGTATGAAACTTTTATCTTAAAAATGTAATTATCAAAATTCAGCAATTATAATTTTTGTTGAAAAGTCCAATATTGGAGGGGTGAAGTCCCACATCATCTAATGATGGGACCTGTTGCATATATATAAGTGGGGGCAAACCTCACTTCACAAGCCGGTTTTGTGGGGTTGAGTTAGGTCTAACCCACAAATTTCTACCTGGTATTAGAGCCTATCCTAGATGTCAATGAAGATGTTGGGCCACCCATTGGACCAATATTGGACTACCCGTAGAATATCGGATCGTATTGAAGCACCTCAGTTGAATAGTTTCCTCGCTCGAGAAGTTCAGTCCTCGGCGTCGGATAGTTTCCACGCTCGAGAAGTCCAGTCCTCGGCGTGGAAGGGGTCGTATTGAAGCACCCCAGTTGAATAGTTTCCTCGCTTGAGAAGTTCAGTCCGGCGTGGGAGGGGTGTGTTGAAAAGTCCAATATTGGAGGGGTGAAGTCTCACATCATCTAGTGATGGGACCTATTGCATATATATAAGTGGGGGGCAAACCTCACTTCATAAGCCGGTTTTGTGGGGTTGAGTTAGGTCTAACTGATACGAGGTCGCACTCGCACAAATTAATACAATTTAGTATGTAGTACTAGGAAGTGACTCCTAGATCGTCTCTCTCAAGGACCATCATTCAAATTTCTATCAAGTGTAGAACAAAAGTAGGGGGGGTTTGGTTGGATAGTTCAAAACAGAATTTGTCAAAACAGATTTACTAAACAAGTTCAATTGATAAAAATAGGTTAACCTCTTGATTGGATTGCAATTTACTTATCCTTGATAATAGAAAATCATGCTCAAATTACTGATGTTCTTAATCAAACCAAAATCAATCAACTAAGCGAAAATTAATTATGGTTTTCCTTATGTGAATTAAGCAAACACATACATCATTCATTCTAGTTATAACAACTTATACTTCACTTCATTAAGCATGAAACCAAGGTATAAGTTGTTACCAAATCTGGAATATTAAGCATAAACCAAATCATAAAGAACTAGCATGAATGATAAAGAACAATCAACAATTACAGCAGAAACTAAGTTATACAGAATCTCAAAGCATCATTACAATCCTTAATCAAGAGATTAACCTTTTGATATTTAACCTTCCATCTTATTTAAAAACGAAATTGCAAGCAAGAAATTGAAATTATAGCAAGTTAAGATCAAGGTGAGATGATTATAAACGAAAATTGAAAGCTAGAAAAATAGAACAAAGTGCAGATTGGAAAAATGCAGAGAAAACAGATTGAATAAAAACAGATTTTCATACAAGAACCAAGTCTCCTCTCCAACGAAAATTACAATCTGAATTCCCAGGAAAACTCTCACTACCAATCCCTCATAGCTGGACATGCCCCACACACTACATAATAAGTCAATATGACAAGAGAAGGTGGGGAGAAAAAGCCCTAAAATCAGCCCAAAGTTTCTCCCTAAAACTGAATGTCGCCCCACCAAGTCTTTGGAATGTACCCCACCAATTGTCCAATGTGCTCCAGCTTGCCTCTCACTTTCTCTTCACTTTGGCAGCCACCTTTCACGTGTTAAAATAGAGTGTAAGGTCCAGGGCTCAAATCCTTATGTAGGCATTACAAAGTGATCAATTAAATGCATCTAAATTCAGTCCAATTTCGCTGGAATTCATTCTTGGAACCATGGTTTACGTTCAAGGCTAAATTCACCCCAGATGCAATCCGAATTGGATCTTCATGCCTTCACAACTTTTGTAGATCTATCTCTCTTCTTTAAGAGGCAATTAATCGCTCATCAATTGGACATCTGTGGAGGGAGTTATGCCTATTTTACCGAGACTAGTCAAATCCTTAAATGCTGGAATTTTCAGAATAGTTCATATGCTTCATTCAAAGACATTTTCACACTAGATGAACTCCGACTGGGAATTTTATGTCTTCATAGAAGTTGTAGATCTTTGAGTCCTCTTTAATTTGACATAAAATTCAGCTAAATCAGAGGTCTGTAGTGAAAGTTATGCTCAGTTTTGTAAACCTTGTCAAATCTGGATAAAAATAACGAATTAGACCAAATTTATCATTTAAAGCCAAAATGAGTATAAACTCATAAATACATTAAATCATACTAATTGACCACTAATAATGCTATTTTAGGATATAAATAATGTAGAGAAAGTAATCAAAATATTGACTTATCAAATTCCCCCACACTTATTCTTTTGCACTCCTGGGCAAAACTAAATCCTAAGAAAACATGAACTTGGATAAAAGATCATCTGGTCTAAGCTATTTCATACTCTCCAAAACAGTCATGAATGTATAAAAATTGAACACATTAATCAGAGCATAATTAATCTAGAGATTACATATCATAGTGTTGAACAATTCTGCTTCGATAGGATTAAACGGATATTGAATTAATCATGCATGTCAATCATAAGCATTGATCTCACCAGAAGTGTATCTCTCAAAATCTCAAGTGTATCAGGTAAGTGTTTAATCTCAGACCATTAAAATAAAAATTATTTTATCATAGGCTTGCAATTATTCTAATTCTCTACCACTAACAATCACAGTCATGCATGATTCAAGAGGACTTTCAGAGGTTGTAATGGGGCTAAGGATGAGGTTTGATAAATATAGTTCAGTGACTACTATTTCACGAGATGTTGAACAGTGCAAAACGGATTACAAAAGATATCTGAATTACATAATAAACCCGTAAAGTCTCAAATTCAATCATATTTTCCACACTTATTCAGGTTAAATTTTTTATTTTTTTTTTTTTTTTTTTTTTTTTTTTTTTTTTTTTTTTTTTTTTTTTTTTTTTTGGAAAAATCTACTAAAAATTTATCCAAATTATACAAACTTCATAACTCGGACCCGAATCATATAATTCAAGTATTCACTCCACTCCCCCACACTTAATTTTCTCAAAGTCCCGAGCGGATACCCCCACACTTATCTCGTTTCACAATACCAAAAGATAAACAATTCAATCGATATCTCGTAAAATTAGGACAACATTGTTTTACTCTTCGGGTTTGTAATGCAGTCATTACCAAAGAAAAGGTTTCGGGCTCAAAGGGGCTAGCAAGGGATACAATTGCAAGGTAGGCTATCTGGTCAAGTGGGAAAAATAGAAATGAATGCCTCAATCATAATCATGCATTATATGATAAAATGCAGACTTTGAAAAGAATAAAAGCAAGTTCGAAAAACAACATTCACCAATGGCATATATCACACTGAAAGAAAGAGAATGGCATAAAGATGAATCCATTCAAAATAGGCTCAAATAACTCACAAAGTTCAAATTGTGAAGTACTTATCAAAGATAATACACAACCAATCCATACGAGACTAATCCACAATCCATCGAGGAATTTATCAACACCACAAAATAATCCAAAAATTAACTTAGCTCGGATTTCGGTTCAAATTTTTAATGTATAAACCATAATGCGAGATATAATAATAGTTAGACCGGAATCACAAAATCTCCAAGTGTAACGAAACAAATACGAAATCCTAATTAAAATAAAACAGAAAGAGTGAAAGAAGAAAAAAAAAACTCCCTTAGCCGCTAAGAACGGCAAAATCTTGAAATGTTTCAATGGTGGTGGAGGATGGCGAGAGGAATGAGGTCAAGCAAAGAAGTCTCCTCCACAACCGTGTTCGTGTTCGAACGAGATGGATTGCTTTGAGAGGAATGGCTTCACTGTGCCCATTAACCTTGAAGCTTTTATCTATGGACTCACTTTTGATCTCAACTGTACCATAAGGATAAACATTAGTAACAACAAAAGGTCCAATCCACTTAGAACGTAACTTACCACCCATGATTCCGAGCCTAGAATTATATAACAGAACTCTCTGGCCAACCACAAAGTCCTTTCTGGCTATCAAGCTGTCATGAAACTTTTTGGTTTTCTCTTTTTGTAAAACTTAGAATTCTCATATGCTTCCAGGACGGATTTCATCCAGTTCATTCAATTGCAACTTCCTCTCCTCTCCTAAGCCTCATCAATGGAGAAGTTACAGGTCTTCACGCCCAATATGCTTTGTGCTCTATTTCCACGGGTAAATGACATGCCTTTCCAAAGACGACTCGATAAGGAGACATCCCTATGGGTGCTTTGTAGGCGATCCTATGTGCCCAAAGAGCATCATCCGGTCCCGAGACTCCAATCCTTCCTATTGGGTTGGATAATCTTCTCCAATATTCTCTTGATCTCCCGTTGGAGATTTACCGCGCCCGTTTGTCTGGGGTGGTATGGTGTAGAAACTTTGTGCACAACCCCATACTTCTTAAGCGAGAGCTCGCATGGATCTGTTGCAAAAATGGGTGCCTTGATCACTAATAATGACTCGGGTACTCCAAACCTGCAAAATAGGTGAGATCTAACAAAATCCACAACAACCCGAGCATCATTAGTTCTGGTGGCTTTGGCTTCCACCCATTTCGAAACATAATCCACAGCTAAGAGAATGTAAATAAAACCAAAAGAAATAGGAAAGGGACCCATGAAATCTATACCCCAGACGTCAAATACCTCACGAAACAACATGAGATGTTGAGGCATTTGTTGTCTCCATGTAAGGGATCCTCCCGCTCTTTGGCATTGCTCACAAGTGCTACAAATCTTCCATGCATCTCTCAAGATAGTGGGCGCAGAAAACCACAAATCTAGCACCTTGCGAGCCGTCCTTTGAATGCCCAGATGACCACCCGTGCGGAAGAATGGCAAAACTGCAGACCGAATCAATCTCGTGATCTGGAATACATCTCCTAATTACTGTCACCGCACAACTTCCATAAATAGGGGTCATCCCAAATATAATGCTTAGCATCACTCTTAATTTTATCAATCGAGCTCTAGATGCTAAGGGAGGAAAAAGCGAAAGCAACCAAGAAATTAACAATATTCGCAAACCAAGGGGTGGTGGGGTAAGAAGCGAGATATAGATAATAAACTTTCATCCGAAAGTTATCTCGATGGGCAATTTGTCATCCTTACCCTCAGGTCTCTCAATCCGGCTTAGATGGTCTGCTACCAGATTCTGTGCTCCACTCCTATCACGGATATCCAAATCAAACTCTTGGAGCCATAACATCCATCTGATCAGCCTAGGCTTTGACTCAGCCTTCTTCAACAGGTATTTCAGAGCTGCATGATCAGTGTACACAATAACACGAGAACCAAGCAAATATGATCTAAACTTATCAAGAGCAAAAACAATGGCTAGAAGCTCTTTCTCTCAGTAGTAGTGTAATTTGCTTCTGGCGGCATCCAAAGTCCTGGAAGCATAATATATCACCCGAGGCAGCTTATCTACTCTTTGTGCAAGGACAGCTCCTAATGCATAATTTGATGCATCACACATAAGCTCGAAAGGAACTGTCCAATCGGGTGCTTGGATGATAGGGGTGGTGGTTAGTGCTTTCTTGAGGCAGTCAAAAGCCTCTTTGCATTGATCATTAAAATCAAAGTCGACATCCTTTTGAAGTAATTTGGATAGTGGAAGGGCCTTCTTCTTGAAGTCTTTGATAAAGCGCTGTAGAAACCTGCATGTCCAAGAAAAGATCGAACCTCTCGCACGCAAGAGGGTAAAGGCAACCTGAAATAACTGATATTTTTGCAGGGTCTACCTCTATGCCCTTCCTAGAAATGATATGCCCTAAAACTATACCTTGTTCTACCATGAAGTGACATTTCTCAAAATTAAGAACAAGATTAGTTTCAATGCATCTATTAAGTACTTTATCCAAACTATCTAAGCATGCATCAAAAGAGGATCCATAAACAAGAAATCATCCATAAACACCTCTATGCAATTTTCTAGAAAATCACTAAAAATACTCATCATACACCGCGGAAGGTACCAGGGGCATTGCACAAAACCGAAAGGCATCCTCCTATAGGCAAAAGTGCCAAAGGGGCAGGTGAATGTGGTTTTTCTTGATCCTCGGAGCAATATGGACTTGAAAATAACCAGAAAATCCATCAAGGAAACAATAATGGGATTTACCTGCCAGACGTTCCAACATCTGATCAATGAAAGGCAATGGGAAATGATCTTTCCTTGTTGCTAAATTAAGCCTTCGATAATCTATACATACCCTCCAACTATTCTGCATTCTAGTTGGGAGAAGCTCGTCCCTCTCATTCTTAACAACAGTCAGGCCTGTCTTCTTAGGGACTACTTGGACTGGACTAACCCACTTACTGTCAGAGATAGGATAGATGATCCCAGCTTGTAGAAGCTTGGTTACCTCCTTCTTCACTACATCCCAAATCACCGGGTTTAGTCTCCTTTGTGGCTGTCTCACTTGGTTTTGCACCATCCTCCAATAATATTCTATGCATACATGTGGATGGGGCCGATACTGTGAAATATCCGCCAAGGTCCAACCGATGGCTTTCTTATGTCTTCTTAACAATTGCAACAACTTCTCCTCTTGAAAAGCATCAAGGAGGTGGAAATAATCACCGGCAACTTTTCATTATCCTCCAAGTAAGCATACTTGAGGTTTTCTGTAGGGGTTTAAGTTCTCGTGGGTGTTGGCTGAACAAGAGGAACCAAAGAAGGAAGAAAAGGGTTCCACAACTTGTACCTCAACTTGTAAGTCGATTCGGATGTACTTGTCTGTGACATGGTTAGTGCAATCGACTTTAAGAATTCAATGTCTAGAGGTACAACACCTAAAGGTTCATCACAAATAGTCTCGAGCATGATTCGATGTATAATCATCATATTCAACATCATCACATTCGACATCGAAACAAAAGAATGTTTCATATGATGCAAAGAGTTAAAATCAAGATAGTACCCATCCACAATATCATCTATAATCTCAAGACGAAAAAAATCAGAATGATCCTCGGGTGGATGTTTCATGGCATCAAGAATGTTAAAATGGATAACACTGTCACCAAACTCCATAGATAAGGTACTGCATGCACATCTATCTTCTTAGTTCGTCTGTTTTTCAAAAATGGTCTCCCAATATAATTGGAACGGATCCATGGGAGAATCCCTCCTCCATATCAAGGACATAAAAATCAGCGGGGAAAATAAGCTCTCCAACCCTAACTAAGACATCTTCAACGAGACCCGATGGGGTGGGCAACACTTCTATTTGCCAATTGTATTACCACACCCGTAGGTTGCAAAGGTCCAAGAGATAAAGATTTAAAAATGGACAGAGGCATGACATTAATGGATGCACCCAAATCAAGCATGGCATTTTCAAACTTATTATTTCCAATAACACAAGGTATGCGAGAATGTACACGGTCCTTACATTTTTCAGAATATGAGGAACAGATTTTCCTATTAATGCGAGATACATTTCGCCCATGCTAATTCGCTCATTACCCTTCATCCTCCTCTTGTGTGTACACAACTCCTTCAAGAATTTTGCATATCTTGGAATTTGCTTAATAGCATCAAGCAGAGGTATGTTCACCTCTACCTTTCTGAAGGTATCCAAGATCTCCTTATCTACTTCTTCCATCTTTTTGCTTGGAATCAATCTGGGAGGAAATGGAAGAGGTACGAAGGCCGATGCAAGTCACTACTAGTACTAGGAACCGGTGTAGAATGTGGAGTTGAAGAAGGAATAGAGATGGTTCGGGTACATGTGTAGGAATAGGTGCGGTGAAGAAGAAGATGCTGATATTGGGTCACTCATCTGTTTACCTGACCTCAGTGTGATGGCACTAACATTCTTTGGATTCTGCACTGTCTGAGAAGGTAATTTGTCGAGTTACGTGACGATGCACGATTCAACCGAGTAGCCATCTCGCCCATCCGATTAGTCAAGCTTTGAATAGAGGCTCTATTCTCTTGAATAGAAGCTCTAGTCTCTTCTTGAAATTGCATATTCGAAGAGTCATCCGCCCGACCAACTCCTCAAGTGAAGGTTCGAATTAGAAGGTTGAGAGGTGGTGGTGGTGCGGATGTCTCGGTTGCCTCGATCTCGCTGTTGCATAGGTGGAGGTACATAAGGCCTATTCCGACTAGCGAGACTCGAAAGGGAGGTCTTGATTCTTTGCTGTGTGGAGTGTTAGACCATCTCAAATTCGGGTGATTTCTCCAACCCGGATTGTATCTGTTGCTGGACAAGTCATAATTTTGCTGTTGTTGGGGTCTATTATTATAGATGTTAGCAAAGATAGGCTTGAGGAGATTGGGAGTCGAGCCAACAGATTGATGTAAAGAAGGACATGAATCAGTATGATGATCATTAGAGGTGCACACCCCACACACTCTAGCAACAGATGTAGATTTTTGATTGACGACCATTTGTGTCATCAAATTCACAAGAGCATCAAGCTTGCTCTCTATCTTGGTCTCGAAGAAGATCCAAGACTATGTCATGAACTCCTCTAACAACAATAGCATCATTTCTAGCATGAACCGTGTTGGGAGTTAGAGGCCATTTTCTCAATCAAAAGTCCGGCTTCAAGCGATCCATATCACCAAGCGCTCCACCACTAGCAGCGGCGTCTATCATACTCCTTTCCATACTATTCAAACCTTCATAGAAATATTGTAGAAGGAGTTGTTCGAAGAAATTTGGTGATGTGGACAACTTGCACAAAGTTTCTTGAATCTCTCCCGATCACTCATACGGTGTTTCCCCACCAAGTTGTCTAATGCCCGATATATCTTTTCTTATTGCAAAGTGGTCCTAGACGCGGAAAGAATTTTTCCGAAACATCCTCTTAAGGTCATCCCGACCCGAATAGATCTAGGCGCAAGGTAGTACAACCAATCCTTAGCTACACCTTCTAGAGAATGAGGGAATGCCTTCAAAAAGATGTGGTCCTCTAAAACATCCGGAGGCTTCATTGTAGAAACAAACAATATGGAACTCCTTTAGATGTTTATGAGGACATTCTCCCGCAAGTCCATGGAACTTGGGCAAGAGATGTATGAGTCCGTTTTAGAACATATGGAACATCCTCATCGGGATCTTTGGATGCACGAGACTTTCATAGGTGAAGTCGGGTGCAGCCAACTCTCTCTAAGAGTCCTCTCACGAGGATTAGGTTGAGCCATAATGTTCTCAAGCGGTATAATTACCAAAAGAATTGTATGAACCAAATTAGAATTGGTTGCTGCGGATGGGGAATGATCACTATCATCAAACTAACAATATCTAACAGTGAGAGCTCTAAAGACAAATTCCTAAATTGCCTATCTAGTTCATGAAAGGTCCTATCTATCTCGGGGTCAAAAGGTTGTAAAACACCTGGATTACCTCTAGTCATGCACTAAACACAACATACCATGTGGTTCACACTAAGCAAAACCAAAAATCACGAGTTAATAAGAAAATGCTCACGGTTAATTACTTGTTTTACTATTCACTAATTACTATTCACTATTTACTATTTACTATTTACTAATTACTATTCACTATTTACTATTTAATTGATACAAGTTCTGATAATCGGTTTAGTGCATGTTCTGAATCGATTTTCTAGAAAACTTCATTGCGGCCTATGTAATTCATGTTCAACTATCCCAAATACATTCAAGAATGATGAAGCATGCGAAATCACTAACAACAAAGTGCGATAATGGTTACAACAGATTGATTTTATTGAACACCAAATTAGCACCTATGCAACAACAGATTGCCTTATACTAGCAAATTAAGTGCAACGAATTGAGGTGTAGTGCAGCAAAATTAACAACACAACAACCTAAATTAACTACACTAATATGCAGAAATAGAATGCACTAATATACAGCAGTATGCAGATTGTGCAGATGCAGATAATGGCAAAACCGAAAATGCAGTGATAGCAACTAGTATGTGCAACAAAATGCAAACAACATGCAGTAAGGTTTCAGATGACAAAGAGATTGCGATACATGACGATGCGGTTGATGCGGAAAGCAACACTTAAAAACAAGACCTTATGCGGCACGATGGTCCTAACAAATGCAGATTCAAAGTGAGCAACCACAACAAGAAAAAGTAGGCCGGGCGCATTTCGAGCTTCGAGTGGCGTAAAAGTACGCCAGGGCGCAAAGGTCGGCGCAAAACATGCCAACTCCCTAGAAAAGTACGCCGGGCGTACTTTCACTTGCAGGGTGGCGCAAAAGTACGCCAGGGCGCAAAGGCTGGCGCAAAAGTATGCCAACTCCCTGGAAAAGTATGCCAGGGCGCAAAGGCTGGCGCAAAAGTATGCCAACTCCCTGGAAAAGTATGCCAGGGCGCAAAGGCTGGCGCAAAAGTATGCCAGGCAATAGGCCAGGGCGTAAAATCGATCTTTTCTTCTCCAATCGCGCCAGGGCGAACTCTCACTTATGTTAGTCCCGTAATTGAGTTACCATTCTAGTGCTCTAAATTGAGTTTCCGTTGCTCCACTTCACTTGCTACTCTGCTACATGAACAACAACCACGAGAAAACGAAAATTAAACAAATTAACAAAGAAAGCACAAACATACTTCACAAGAACTTGATAGAAACCGATGATCCCCGGCAACGGCGCCAAAATTTGATACGAGGTCGCACTCGCACAAATTAATACAATTTAGTATGTAGTACTAGGAAGTGACTCCTAGATCGTCTCTCTCAAGGACCATCATTCAAATTTCTATCAAGTGTAGAACAAAAGTAGGGGGGGTTTGGTTGGATAGTTCAAAAGAATTTGTCAAAACAGTTTACTAAACAAGTTCAATTGATAAAAATAGGTTAACCTCTTGATTGGATTGCAATTTACTTATCCTTGATAATAGAAAATCATGCTCAAATTACTGATGTTCTTAATCAAACCAAAATCAATCAACTAAGCGAAAATTAATTATGGTTTTCCTTATGTGAATTAAGCAAACACATACATCATTCATTCTAGTTATAACAACTTATACTTCACTTCATTAAGCATGAAACCAAGGTATAAGTTGTTACCAAATCTGGAATATTAAGCATAAACCAAATCATAAAGAACTAGCATGAATGATAAAGAACAATCAACAATTACAATGAGAAACTAAGTTATACGAATCTCAAAGCATCATTACAATCCTTAATCAAGAGATTAACCTTTTGATATTTAACCTTCCATCTTATTTAAAAACGAAATTGCAAGCAAGAAATTGAAATTATAGCAAGTTAAGATCAAGGTGAGATGATTATAAACGAAAATTGAAAGCTAGAAAAATAGAACAAAGTGCAGATTGGAAAAATGCAGAGAAAACAGATTGAATAAAAACATTTTCATACAAGAACCAAGTCTCCTCTCCAACGAAAATTACAATCAATTCCCAGGAAAACTCTCACTACCAATCCCTCATAGCTGGACATGCCCCACACACTACATAATAAGTCAATATGACAAGAGAAGGTGGGGAGAAAAAGCCCTAAAATCAGCCCAAAGTTTCTCCCTAAAATCTGAATGTCCCCCCACCAAGTGCTTTGAATGTACCCCACCAATTGTCCAATGTGTTCCAGCTTGCCTCTCACTTTCTCTTCACTTTGGCAGCCACCTTTCACGTGTTAAAATAGAGTGTAAGGTCCAGGGCTCAAATCCTTATGTAGGCATTACAAAGTGATCAATTAAATGCATCAAATTCAGTCCAATTTCGCCGAATTCTGTTACTTGGAACCATGGTTTACGTTCAAGGCTAAATTCACCCCAGATGCAATCCGAATTGGATCTTCATGCCTTCACAACTTTTGTAGATCTATCTCTCTTCTTTAAGAGGCAATTAATCGCTCATCAATTGGACATCTGTGGAGGGAGTTATGCCTATTTTACCGAGACTAGTCAAATCCTTAAATGCTGGAATTTTCAGAATAGTTCATATGCTGCATTCAAAGACATTTTCACACTAGATGCACTCCGACTGGGAATTTTATGTCTTCATAGAAGTTGTAGATCTTTGAGTCCTCTTTAATTTGACATAAAATTCAGCTAAATCAGAGGTCTGTAGTGAAAGTTATGCTCAGTTTTGTAAACCTTGTCAAATCTGGATAAAAATAACGAATTAGACCAAATTTATCATTTAAAGCCAAAATGAGTATAAACTCATAAATACATTAAATCATACTAATTGACCACTAATAATGCTATTTTAGGATATAAATAATGTAGAGAAAGTAATCAAAATATTGACTTATCACTAACCCACAAATTTCTACAATTTTGTCATTAAGCAATCTTGATCTAACAGAAAAGCCCAAATTAGAGAGTTTATTCACCCAAGAGAAAAAATCAGAAAACAAAACTTGCAAACAAGGCTCAAAAGCTTGGTTTTGAGCCATGAAACCTAATTTTGGGCATTCCTTCCCCATGTTATTCAATCCTAATAGTGGCATAAGTGTTTCTCAACTAGAATTCACTCATGGAATGAATTTGTTCTTTCCAGAAACTGGATCCTCTTGAGATGACTCTAATTAGAACTAGGAGACTTTAATTCCATGCATCTACCATCTTGAGTCGTCCAAATTCCAATTAGCTTTATCTATTGAGTCCCAAAGTGCCCATGCACTCTTTGAATCACCTTTAATGTTGAATGAAGTGCTTATACCAATTTCCATTACCCTAAAATCAAACTACCAACCCAACTCTTTTACTGAACCATCACTATCGAAACCTAGACTAAACTTATGCATTTCAACATTAAACATCACAAAAATCTTGTTGGATCGAGCGTAAAATCTTGTTGGATCGAGCGCTTATCACTAGACTAAAAGCTACCCTGGCCTCCACCATGAGACAATTGATGCATACCCACAACAATTGTACCCGCTGGGAATCGACCTCTTAACCTTGGCTCTGGTATCAATTGTTGGATCAAGCGCTTACCAATAGACCAAAAACTATAGTTGTTAGTTAAGGTGCAACTCTTTCTACTTAAGAGTGTAACAGCCCAAGTGTCACGAATCGACTATGACTTGACCTACCCTGCCCTCCACCATGGGATAATTGATGTATATTCACAACACATCCTAACACAAAACTACTCCCCTGTATGCCCTTAATAACATATTTAGACTCACACTTCAATCCCAAAAGCAAAAGCCACCACTAACATGACAGCCTCAACCAAAAACACCTAGTCATGCTATAAATACCTCACTTTCACCCACACTCATGACAGGTCCCACGTCCACATTACCCAAAATAACCAAAACACCCCAACATGCACACACTCAAACCACATCCACACAACTTAACCAAGACATCTCCTCTCCACCTTTCACCCAAAAAAAAAAAGCACACATACTACATGTAGTACCAAGACATCCTCAATCTCATGGTAACTCCTAAACATCAAAATTAACAACACAAGGTGAACCTCATGATAGAAACTCAAAACATAACATCAAACCTACACCAAAATTGAAAGTAAACTCATACCAACTAGTATCCGCATAAATAAATCTAGACATGAAAACTACAAATCATCACCAAAAAAGGCACGAAACACACAGGCATATGAACTATCCATTCTCAATCTACCAAAACCTAGATTATGCCTTAGAATTGGTCATAATGCTCAACAACACTTATTTCACACACACATTGACACTCTTATTGTAGAGAAAATACTCAAGTTGTGGAATTCCTCCTAATTGGTGTGGTTTCCTTTGCAATGTAAATGTTTTAATTCCATGACTTTAGGAGAACTCATTTTCAATCCAAAACCTTCATTTTTATCACAACCAACTCCAAAAGTAAACCATAAAACATACCAAAACCCACATAGGTTCTATATGCATCACCTAAGGAGTCATGTATACAGAATATGTGGCACCCAAAGGATCTAAAAGCAAGAAAAGACCCTCTTTACCTCTTGAAAGCACTCGATTGAAGAAGAAAGTAGAAGAAAATTGCATGATATCTCTCCTTAAGCTTCCAGTGATGAAGATGATGATAGGTACTTAAGCTCTTTATCACAATTCCTATGGTTCAACACTCTAATCCTTACACTTAATCTCTCTCTCAACTCACGGTGGCATAAAGAAAGGAGAAGGAAAGGGTTGTCCAGCCCTCACACTCAAGCTCTCTCTCAATTCACGGTGGCACAAAGAAAGGATAAGGAAGAGGTTGCATGCAAAATGAAGTGAGAAGGTACATTTTTGAAAAAGAGAAGAAAGAAAACATGTAGATTTCAATTCGAAGAAGTTAGAGGGCTTCTACCTTAAGTTGACTACCATCTTAACTCACTAAAAATACAAATGTCAATGAGATATCAAATTAAACTAATATAGGTGTATAGGGATCTAATTTTAAGTTTAATTTTTAAATTGAATACACTTTAGTTAAATACCAATAAAATCATACAATTTTAAAAAAATATAAATTTAATTAAAAAATTATTAAAATATTTCCAATTTAAATAATTATAATTCTCATTATAATTTTTCAAATTAATCATTAAATTAATTTTCTAACATACAAAAAGAATTAAACCAATCAATTGAAATTAAATTTACAATTTAAAATTCATAATTTAAATCTCACGTACCCAATTGATTTGACTAAATATTACAGAAAAAATAAATAAATAAAATATAAAACACTTAAGTTCTAATCACCATAATATAATTGTTATATTTAAAGTTGTTTTTAATAGTTTATACAGCAGACAAACACAATACCTATTTTATCTCTTCAATTATCATAAAGTTAATTATACAATTGCTCACATTTTTTATAAGAGTCTTTGTATAAAAAGTGTTATTAGACTCAACTTTTTCTTTTAAAAAGAATAGATGTTGAAATTAAATCGGAATAAATGTAATATATTTTTTCAAGATCACTTTCCAAAGTATTATAATGTTTTCATTATTTAATTTTAAATATAAATAATTAAAACTTTATATTTAATAAAATTCAATTACTCCGCATCACAATACTCACCAAGTTGTCTCTTTCTCATCGTTTTCTATTCTTCACATTTCTTCATCCATTTTTCAAAAAAAAATAAAAAAATTAACGTATAGCACTAGCCTTTCTATTAACTTTTGTTCGAAGCAAGTAAATGTGGAAATTAGTTTGACAATAGAACACAAATTTACAAAACTTGATAGTATTAATTTTTAGTCGGTAGTTAAAAACAAATTAATCCCTCAATATTTAAAGATCCATTTAAGGAACCGCTTCTTCCAAATATTTTTTTCCGATCAAATGCTTAAAATAAAATTATTTATCAATCATATATATTGTATTAGTGATGAAATAATTATTTATTGTTTATATGAAATTCAAACACAATGTAATGATTGTAAATAATTTTTTAATATTATTATTTAATTATGTATGAAATTTTTTTACTTACTTTGAAATTATATTTATCAAAAACTAGTTAATGGAATAAACATAATCAGAAACATTCCTTAATTTGAAATTGAATAGTAATATAAGAAAATATTCCTTTTTCTTAATTTCTTTTTAATGAGGAGAGAGGAGTGGAGTTTTTTTGAAGAAGAAAGAAATGTAGAACATCATTGGTTATGGAGTTATGGATGATAATGGTTGAGTTGACTTGGTGGATTTGTTGTATCGAAGAGTGCAAGTGAATTAACACTGACGGAACTATTATTCAGACTTTGAAAAATAAGATCTAGATCCCAATCTCATGCTCTCCCCAGTCCCCAATTCATTTTCACTGATCAGATCCATCTCTCCATATTAGCTGTCACAGCCGTCATAATATCCCACTATTTATTCATATCTTAAACATTCATTCCTACAATATACATAGTTATTGATTTTGTATATACAAGCCTCGTGGCACATTTTCTTCTTTAAAAAAAAAACGACCTCGTGGCACTTTAAACCAGGTTATTTATTACTATAAGTAATATATGATTTTCATCAGCATAAATAACAATTAAAATATGTTATTTGAGAAGAAAATATCTATACTATCTCATAGGTATTCAGGATTCCCTCCAAATTTATAATTAATGCCCGTTTTATACATTTCATATTATTAATAATAAAAAACATTTTATTTATTATAGTGTTGGGCTGCATCCACCTATCATTTATTTATAAATTCAACTTAATATTATATTGAGTTAACCCGTTAAAAATAGTTTCTTAAAAAAAGTTATTTTATTTAAAAAAAAAAAAACTTAGAGTCAAGCACTTAAATTCTAACCATGTTCTTTATTTTTTTAAAATGTATAAATTAATAAATAATTCATGATGTAATACTATAATACATGAACTAAGGAAAGAAGAAAATCTTACTCGTAACGATAACCCGTGTATGAATGTTGTTGCTATAATGATTTAAACTATTCCATATGTTTAGATTAATAAATAATCTATGATTTAATATCATAATGCATGAATTATAAAAAGAAGAAAATCTCACCCATAATAATGAATCGTAGAGAACTGTTGTTGTGTTAAGATTTTTTTTTACGGTTGTTTAGAAATTTGGTATTTCCCTCTAGTTATTTAGGATTTTATCTGATTTTAGAAAATGTAAATGGTTTAGGCTATGTCTCCTGGAAATGGGTTATTGGACATTGCATTTGTTGTGTTGCACTAATTATCTATTAGGGATTAACGAAATGAACTATAAAGTTTCACTTTCTAAACATAAATGCACAAGATTGGCAGTTGAATTGTCTATTAAAATTTTCACAAGATTTTTGAATTTTATTTAAGATAGTCTAATAGAATTCAAACATAAGTTTTAATAAACGAAATAAGTTATTTTTAAGAAATAATTTTACAATATAACCTAATTAGTAAAAAATAAGCAATAAAATAATAAAATGAATACAAAGAAATTTATATTGATTTATCTTAAAAAAGACTACGTTTAGTTTCTTAGTAATTAGTTGTTAACAATTCATTGTTTTCGAGTAAAATAAATTATTTGGTTTTACTACTTTTAGTCAATTCTGAGTATTATTTAAATATAGTCTCTTTAAGGTAATATTTTCCTAGTATTATTTGAATTCAATCTCTTTAGGCTAACAACTTTAATAATTCTTTAGACTCAATCTCTTCAGACTAAATAAATATCATTTGATCTCAGTCTTTTCAAGTTAACTACCATGAAAGATGAATTTAGAAAAATGTGTCTAACTTATAAGATTCAACTTCAGAGATATACAATAAGGTTGAGGTTAAGGCTATTTATAAAGAGTGAATGAAAGAAATTATTTGGAGCAAGAGAATCAAAGCTTCTTTGAAAGTGTTCTTGACAATTCATCCAACAAGCATCAAACTTCAATTTTTCAAACTCAGCATTTATATGAATGGAGGTGGTGAAGTAATCATCAAACTTAACAACTTTAAAAGCTTTACTCCACATGTCAAAAATGTACTCAACGTTCTTTACCATTTAATGCATTGTGCCTCGTCAATGTCAGGGCAAAAAGATCTTTATAATTCAACGTTTCATAGCTGAAAAATAGTTCTGTTTTCGTCAACAATCTTTGTATCAAAATACATTTTTTTTTACTCTATTGGACATATATTTTGATAAAGATTTGGTTGACTTCCTCAATTTGAACATTAACTTTGTTAGACACCTACTTTCTATGAAAAGACTTTGCAAGAAATAATAAATTAGTTAAAGTCTGAATGTACGAGAATAAATGATAAAACTAGTATTTATCATATTCTTTGACTCTGTCTGTATCTTCATTAGTCTACCTTTATTTTTATTTAATGAGCTTACTTCATCTATTTTGAGCATAACTTTGTCTGATTTTTTCCGCAAATCTGAAAATTTCATTCATATGTTTATATTTTTATCTTAATAATTTGTAATTATAAATACGAGAGATATAATTTGTCTCTAAACAAATTTGACTTTAAACCTTCAATTTTAGAGTCTAGTCTATCTTATGTAGTACCGAGTTGAGTCAAAATTCAGGAGTTTAATTGTGATTTCTAAAATAGTTTAATTTATCATAAACAATAAATAAAGCTAGTTATTATTAAGTTTTTTGTTGTGTTATTTTTTCTAAATTATAAGATGATTGAATTTAGTAAATTTAATAGAGAAAAAGAGACCATTTAAAAATAATTAGATTCGGGATAAAAAATTTAAATTATGATAAAAGAAATTATAATTTTTATAACTTTTTTTTAAAAAAATATAGTTTAGACAAAATAGATAAAAGATGTCAGATCGGTAACGACAAACAATTACGAAAATAAAATGTATACATAAATTATGATAAAATAAGGATAATTTGGAATGATTGTAAAAAAAAATAAAAAATTGACTAGTTATAGGAAAAAAGATGAAATGCAAGAAGGAAAGAAAAAACAAATCTAACGTGCCTAAACATGAAAAGGTAAAAAGTGAATATCTCATTGTCTTACATTGAGTATTCTAATTTATATCACAGAAAATAGGTATCTAAATTTGTATGATTTATTATAAATTGATCTTTTCACTGTTATTAACTAAATAATTTCAAAAAATAGTTTGTTGTAATATAAATTTATAAATTAATTATTTAAATATTATATAGTTTCCTTCTTTTATGTTTTTTGAAATAAACAATATTATGATTTTAAGTTTTATTCACATATCAAATGAATTTAATTTTAATACAATACTAGTATAGAAAATTTCACATTACCAATCAATTACAAATTATTCTATATATAACTTTGAAAATAACTACTACATTACATAAACTTGATTTTAATATATTTTAAGTGTAAAATTTTTATATGTTTTATGTTTTCTAATTTGACTAAGACCAATGTGGACAAGTAGTTCACTTAAATTAAAATGTTATATTTTTAAATTAGGGTAAGTGCTAATGAGTAGTTTTACAGTATTGATTTGGTTAAGGAATGGAAAGAAAAAAGATTTAATTTGGAATATATAAAATTATATTCCTTAAAACTCTTCTTTATGTTTACATTATTTATTATATATGACTTTTTTTAATTGATTAAAATATCATATTCTCATGTAGTCCGTAATCACAACCTACATAACTGACGTAAGTAACTAAAGAATCCATTTTCCTTCTAGACGGTTGTTACATACATTACCCTTATTTTATTTTTGGGATGTATAGAAATAATGAAACAATAATAGATTGTTTATTGGGAATATCTGGAGACAGAAACATTGTCACTGAAAAGGAAAGATGAAGGGTTCAAGAAGAAGAAAAATCATTATATGTAATTTTAAAAATAATTATCATACATAATGGTTTATAGTTAATAATAATGTAAACAATTTTATACCATATTATATTAAATTATCCCAATTACAAAATACCAACATTGTAAATATATATATTAATTATAGTGGTGCTCAATCATAGATTGAATAGTAAGATTATGGAATTTTATAATTTTTACTTTGAAATTCACATGTAAGATAGTTTTTAGTTAGTTAATTTTATAAAAAAAAATAATTAATACATAAAATTTAAAATCTAAAATATTTTGTTTTTATAAATGACAATATTTTTAATGATATAATAATATACTATTAAATGATAATAAAAATATTTCGATTAAATTGACTTATGTATTATAAATTAAAATGCAAGAGTAAAGTCTCACTCTTCTCATTCTCTCAGGTGTTTAGAATTATATGATTTTACTTCTTTTCATGTTAAAAAACAACTAATTTATATTTCTCAAATAATGAAACGACAACACATTTAGTTATGTATTTTAAATATGTTTTCTCATACTATTTCCACAGTGTCGCAAAGTTAAATTTAACTTATTCCTTGAAATTTAAAATTGATATTTTAATTTCTCAAAAATAAAAAATTATACTTTTTTCCGTAAAATTTAAAAATATATTTTTATTTTCAAAGTATTACTTAATAGTAATTACAAAGTACTATTTTAACCGATTTGAAGGAATTAATAAAATTACATTTTTTGAATGTGATTTTATTCCCTAAAACATTATCTAATAAGAATTTTCGAAGGGATTAAAATCACTTTTTCTTTTATAATTTGAATGGATAAAATCATATTTTTTAAAATTTGTGAGGATAAAAATATTTATTTTAAACTAAAAAATTTGAACAAATTTGTTGTCAAATTTTAGAGACTAAAATCAAACTTAAAATATTCATAATTAACTAATTTATTACTCTAAATCATATGATATCATCTTCCTTTTTTATTTTCATATTTAATTTTGAATTGTATATTTCATTTAAACTAGCATCTTTTCTATCCATATAAACTAAATTTCATAAGTATTTTATGAAAATTACAAATAGTTTAAATTAAGTTTAGTACAATTTAAACTATTCATTATAAATTCAAAATATACTTTGTTTAGTCAGATATATTATTTGTTACAAATATGAAAGCAAACATTTATTTCAGCAATGGAGTAGCTTTTATTACAAAAACAAACAAAATTTCATTACATATTTGTATTGTAATATAATTAAAAGCGTGTAAAATACCATCCCAATCACGTGTCTTAACGGCAGGTCGCATCGTATCCGTTAACTGTATATCTGACGGCTGATATTACTTAATCAAATGATGCAAATTGCAAGATAGGGTCGGCACTCTCATTTTTTTTATTATATAAACAAGACAAAGAGCAATGTGCTCTTCGCTTCACTCTCGTCTCGTTTAACCAAGACCCTTCTTCTCATCTTCGTTTCTTTCTTTCTCTCTCTGCGACGACGTCGTTCTCTTCTTCTTCGCTCATCCCTTCGCCGTTTCGCTCTTGCACTTAAACGCGCTTTACGTCTTGTCGTTTTCCGCAACTTCAGCCAGGGTTTCACTTGCGCCGCGATCTCTCACCGTCTTCGGCTTCGAATCGCCGCCTCTGAATTCACCGTTTCCAAAACTTCGATTCTTGTGAATAGAAGAAAGAACTTCGAGTTTCGCTCAGCACGCGGGTTTGAGGTAGTAGCTGGTAATTGATTTGGGTTTTGAGTTCCATTTCAGTTCGAGTTCCGTGGTCGAAACTGTGTAAACTACCTACACCAGTTCTTGTTGTTATTGTTGTTGTTTCAATTATTAGAGTTAGTAAAAAGGGGGATTTGAATTTGAATTTGAATTTGACCTTGAATTTCTCTTACTTGTCGAGTTTGTCATTAATTTTCGGTGTCTACGCCGTTTTGTATTATTAGGGTTCCAAGTGGTGAAAAGGAACTTATTCAATTTTGGGATTTTTCTGTTATGTGTATGTTTTAACAGAAATCTTGAGCTGCACCAAGTCGTTAGGCTTGGTTGAGGAACTTTGATTTGGGGTTAATTGAGTGATTGAGTTGCACATGATGATGGCAAAGAGTAGGTTATCTGGAGGTTATTTTGGGAACGCCATTGACACTGCTGGTGAATCTGAAGGTTCTGGTAGTTCGGGAAGAATAGACACTGAAATTACGGTTTCGGAGGATTCGAGTATCCCAGGGAGGAAATGTATTAGTTTGAATTCGAGTCGGTATGATGCATTTGGCGCTTCCTTGCAAACTGTTCCCTTGTCAAATTTATCACATCTGCAAAGGAAAGATCTGGTGCAAAGGTTAAGGTCTGAGCTTGAGCAGATTCGGGTACTTCAGAAGAAAATTGAACTGCAGAGAACAAATGGTGTTACGCTGTCATCTTCCAGTGATATTCTTAGCTGTAGTAATGGCAATAACGGGCATCGGGTTGCAAGTTCTAAAAAGCTGTCAAAGTCTAGCTCTGCACCAGCAAATAAACTAAAACCAGTGGGTAATAAGAATCAGAAGCCTCGGGGATGGAACCGGGGCTCTTCTGGGAAGTTTGAGTCTGCGGTGCGGTCTGCTTCACCAACCACTGCAAATGCTTTGTTGATGAAGGATTGTGAGTCGCTGTTGAAACGGTTGATGAGTCATCAGTATAGTTGGGTTTTCAACACCCCTGTGGATCCGGTGAATTTGAATCTTCCGGATTATTTCAATATTATTAAGTGTCCGATGGATTTGGGAACAGTAAAAAGAAAGTTATCTGAAGGAGCATATGCTGGGCCACTGGAATTTGCTGATGATGTGAAGCTTACATTTAGAAATGCAATGACCTATAATCCGCCCGGGAATGATGTCCATCTCATGGCTGATACCCTCAACAAATTTTTTGAGTTGAGATGGAAAACAATTGAGAAGAAACTGCTTCCAAGAAGTGATGTTCTGTCATTGCCTGCAAAGCCAGAAAATAGTGGAGGTGTAAAAACTAAAAGACCAGCACCTTCTTCAAAAAAGAGGAAAATTGCCTCGTTACCACCTCAACCTGAAGTTATGCCACCTGCAAAGAAGATTATGACAGATCAAGAGAAGCATGATCTAGGTCAAGAATTGGAGTCTTTGATGGGAGAAATGCCTATGCATATCATTGATTTCTTAAAAGAACAGAGTTCAAATGGTAGAGAATGTGTAGAGGATGAGATTGAGATTGATATTGATGATCTCAGTGATGACACCCTGTTCACGTTACGGAAGCTTTTGGATGACTTTGTGAAAGCGAAGGAAAAGAACAAAGCAAAAGTTGAATCATGTGAAGTGGAGGTACCTTCCTACTACCTAAACCTTTAATAAATTAAACTATTATCACATTACGGTTGAAGTATACTCATCTCCTTTTCCACCATGAGATGTCAGTCTTACATACACATGATTTGACTTTTGGTTATATGTTTACATTTGCAGGTTTTGAATGATTCTGGGCCAAGCAATTCCTCGTTGCAACCATTTAAAGGTATTGTGTATGTGTCTGTGTGCACATGTGTGATACATACTGTATTTTTGTATCTAAATTTGTTTTACTTGCAGGTAATGACCCAGCTGATGAAGAGGTGGACATTGGTGGAAATGAACCCCCTGTGTCAAGCTATCCTCGTGTGGAGATTGAAAAGGATACGACTTCCAGAATGAACAAATGTCTCAGCCCAGGCAGCTCCAATGGTAAGAAAGGTTTAAATTTCTCTATGCTGAACTTTGATATTGAGTAATTTGTGACTGTTGTTCCCTTGTCTGTGAAGAATTTATTATAGGGTATATTTGGTATATGATACTGGAGAATATCTTTTATTTAATTAAGTCTCCCCCTTAATCTAGCTTGAAATCCTTCTAATTGTTTTAAGCCACTGTAATTTTTTCTTCAGTCTTTTTGTTACTGAAATTTGTAAGATGAGTATCTCAGAAAAGAAAAGTTTGCATTATGCCTATCATGCTTTCTAATTAGTACAACGATAGGTTTTTTTTTATCTTTAGACAGTTGAATAATTATGTTTCATTCCTTTTTTAAGATGTATTAGCAACATCGAGTTGAGTTACAGTATTATTTATAGAGATTGACTGTTTGTGGAGCAAAAAACATAGACTGATGCAGCTGGCATACACTATCGCAGAATGATATCTATTTTATAACTAACAGACACTGTTCATGTATTTTTTTTTTTTTTTTTAATGATCAGGTTCATGTTATCTGGCAGCAATCAACAAAGGACTTGGTTTTTTTTTTTTTTTTTTTTTAACTTTTAATGTGTTTTTTTTAAAATTGCTTTTTAGAGAAGCAGTTTCAATTTTATTCTCAAAAAATATTTATTTTAGATAAGCGGTTTACCCAAACATCTCAAAATTTTCAGTTAGTGTTTTTTTTTTTTTTAATTTAAGAAAAGCACTTCTTTTAGAAAAAAAAGTTTAAACAAATGGACCCAAAATATTGAAGGAATCACAAGTTAGCTACTAACTGTTGAGGTCCAAAGTATTTTCTAGGAGTAGTGTGCCTGTATTTTTTATTTTAATGTTTAATTGAAACGATTTAATGTGTTCATTGCAGATACAGACTCTGATAGTTCTTCTGACAGTGAATCTGATGATGTTAAAGCAAGTCCAGCAGATGCAGCAAAGGTCTACTTTGATTATTAAATGAAAGATTTTATTTTTATTTAGTTATCTTTGATGTTGCCTAGTGTTGTTATAGATTATGGGTATGGTTTTTGATACACAGTATAATTATTTATTTATGTTCTTCAGGTACCAGAAAATCTGGATTCTGAAGCTCAGTTGGATGAGAAGACCAGGGCTGCTGCTGCTCTTGAAAGAAATCGTGAGTAATTGTGTTTGTCTTTCATTTTTGCTACTTAAAGTTGATCGAGAATGATCTGCAATATGAAGAAGAGGTCAACTGATTCAACTAAAACTTGACTCTTCCCTCCCATTGTCTTTCTCCTGTTTGTGTTGTATGGTTTGCTTATTCTACAATATCTTTTTTGCCATGTATTTGTAGTTGGATGCTCTTAGTCAGTGTCATACATTATGTGCTCTCTGGAATCATGCTTCTGCAAGTTAATATTTTTAGCATAGATCTTGGTCCAGAGATTGTGATATAGAATTTAGGTGGGAATGAGAAAGAAATAGGGGATGAGAGAAGAATGTCAAAACAAAGGGGATATATATTGAAAGAGAAGAGAAACAGGGATAAGAGAAACTGTGCACTGCTTTTTTTTTTTATTATTTCAGCCACACTAAAAATACAGTAACCCTACTTTGTTTATAGGCAGCTACACAGCACATCCATAAAATCCCAGTAAGCAGTATCTGACTGACTGACTGACTACCTTTCTGTTCTTATTTATATTTACATATCAACACCCCTCCCCTAAAAGAGGACCCTTGCTCTCAAGGGTCTTGCACATCAAAGGTAGGGAATTGTTGTTGAAACTTGAATAGAGGAACCCATGTAACCTCCGTATTAAGTAAATTGTTGGATATCCTACATTGCCTAGAAATATGACCTGTTAAGTGTATACAAGTGGAGGACAACCCTCACTTTATAAGCCAGTTTTGTAGGGTTGAGTTAGGCCCATAACCCTCATTTATAATATTGTATCGGAGCCTATTCTAGGATTGTTTGTTGTTGTCGGGTTTATTGTGTCACCCATTATCGGGCCGATATTTGATCACCTGTTGTTTACTTTCCACGTTCGAGATGTCCAGTCCTCGGCGTGAAGGGAGTGTGTCAGGGATCACACATCGCCTAGAAATATGGTCTGTTAAGTGTATATAAGTGGGGGACAACCCTCACCTTCTAAGCCAGTTTTGTAGGGTTGAGTTAGACCCATAACCCACATTTCTAATATAAACCAATGTGCTGCCCCAAAATTTTAGTGATGATACGACCCTTCTTCATTCCCTTGTGTTTATTGAGAATCTTTTCGGGAAACATAGTAAAGTATGGCTGGCCAATCCTCACCTTCTAAGCCAGTTTTGTAGGGTTGAGTTAGACCCATAACCCACATTTCTAATATAAACCAATGTGCTGCCCCAAAATTTTAGTGATGATACGACCCTTCTTCATTCCCTTGTGTTTATTGAGAATCTTTTCGGGAAACATAGTAAAGTATGGCTGGCCAATCAATGGGAGAATGCCTCTGCTTAATAGAGGGGTCTAGACATAACTTGAGTTAGGATACATGGAATGTTGAGTAGATCCTAGAGTTTTTAGGAAGCTGTAAGTCTGTAACTTGTAGGCAACTGGACCTACTCTTTCTAGTATCCTATAGGGTCCATAGTACCTAGGAGCAAGTTTTTGAGAGCTTCTTGAGCATAATTCTGTCTATAGGGATGAAGTTTCAAAGACACCCACTTGCCAATCTGAAATTCCCTTAACTGAGGCAGCCCTTGCTGTGAATAGAAAAACACTGAATTGAATCATCCCTGCAGTTTACCAACTGCAACATGAACATTTGCCCCTCCACAATAAGGGAGCCCTTGTTGTGAATAGAAAAACACTGAATTGAATCATCCCTGCAGTTTACCAACTGCAACATGAGTGTTTGCCCCTCTGCAATATCTTGTGAATGTGTCTTTTTGGATTCTACCAATTGACATTCATTTGGTGGCTCGGGTCGAAGTTTAATCATCTTGCCATAGTAAGCAGTAGCTGACTAATTAACTAATTAACATTGTGTTCTTATTTATATTTACACATCAGATTGCCCTTTGTTGAACTGATTTTTGAGGGTTCATATTGATTATAAATCATTGTGAAGATAATGATTGTAGAAATTTGATCTGTTTGTTGCTGTAAATTCTTATTGACTATTCCAGGGAGTACATTCGAAATACAAGTTTATCTTCAAGTAAAAAAAAAAAAAAAAATAGCAGAGTTTGTTATGATTGTATAGGTCTGAACCAGGAATGGATCTAGAAATGTATTAACAGGGTTGGTGTTTACAATTATTACATATCTAATATGTAATTTCTGACAAATAGTTATTTAATAAATAATGAGTTTTGCAAAAACATTTACTAGTTTTACACATAAAACTAAAACTATTAATTTAGTTTTTTGTGAGAACTAGAGATAAAATATACTGTTGAAAAGAAATTAAGCAAACATCAGGATCAAGACCTTTTTTTCTTATTAATTTCCCTATTAATATTCCTTTTTTATTTTTTTCTTTCCTCATATATGTAAAAGGTTATACACAAAAATTATTGTTTGTGGATTCCAAAGTATTTGTCAAGACCAAACTGTCTAGAAACCAAAACTGTAACATGAATTGTTTTTTCATACACATTATTGAAGTTTAATGAAACTGAACTGCATTCTTGAAAAGTAATTTGAAAGAAGACCCTACGAAGTGTAGGAAAGGAAGGGTAAATGTTCCTGTTACTTTTATTATATATATAGTAATATGGTCATTAACATGCTTTATAAGCCTTATTTTCATGTCACAATGATTTGATGTGAAACCATCTATGTTCCCATTGATACAGTTTAGACTTGGATTAGGGACTATTTCTTTACTAATATCATGAATTTTATGACAAGTTTAAATTTCTGTGCTGGCTACTTGCTAGTCTTGAACTCTGTTCTCTCAATATTATTCACTATTAAGTATCTTGGCCATTCCTAAACTGACTTAGACTCTGATTCTTTATTTCTTACACAGAATCTGTTAGTGGCTTAGATCAACTTGAGGAGAATTCTCAGCATAAGCCAAGTTCCATTGATTCTGATTGCCAACAAGATGGTAAGAGTGTGTGTATTTTGAAGATATCATCTTACTGTTATGTAGGATAATTGCACACTGATAATTTTGTCAATGTTATAGGGGACAGTGCTCCAATTGACAGACAGGTCTCCCCTGATAAACTTTATAGAGCTGCTGTAATGAAGAAACGATTTCTTGATACCATCTTGAAAGCTCGAGAAAAAACACTGACACAAGTAAAATCATATTTCAGCTCCATGAAACTTACTCTACTTGTGATAGCCTTCTGATTATTGTTGAATCTGTATCTGATTTGCTTTGCCTGGGCCAGGGTGAAAAGGGTGATCCTGAGAAATTGCGGCAGGAAAGGGAGAAACTGGAGATGGAGCAAAAGAAAGGTGATTTGGGTGCCACACTTGTGTGCATATAAAATAGTGATGCGCCCAAACTGACTGTTAAATAACTAACCCTCTCTGTTGATCCAACTCATTATTGAGCAGAAAAGGCAAGGCTACAAGCAGAAGCAAAGGCAGCTGAAGATGCTCGAAAGCGGGCAGAAGAGGAAGCTGTTGCAGAAGCCAGACGGAAAAGAGAGCTTGAGAGAGAAGCTGCAAGGCAAGCATTGCTCCAGGTAAATAACATAGTCTCTCACCAAAATTTGTCTACATGCTTGTTTGGTCTTCATTTTATTGGAGCATGTACTGTCATCTGCGCAGATGGAAAAGACTGTTGAAATCAATGAGAATTCTCGGTTTCTCGAAGATTTGGAAATGCTTAGAGCTGTACCAGCAGAGCAATTGCCAAGCTCCGTAGATGAGACAAGTCCTGATCACTCTCAGGATGGTCTGGGAAGTTTCAAGTTTGGGAGTAGTAATCCCTTGGAACAACTAGGATTATATATCAAACCTGACGATGAAGAGGAGGAAGGAGAGCCACCCTGTATCCCAAATCCTGTAAATGATGTAGAAGAGGGAGAGATTGATTAAATGTTATGCACATTTCATATGGTGAATTGAGGATCAAGATATACTTCTTACTTAATCTTGATCCCAATAATGTTCCCCAATGCATTAAACATCATAAGTGGGTCGTAGCATATTTTCTAATGGAAGCTTTCGGCTTCCAGAAAGGGCAAATATTAATTCAGTTTTGGGCTGTGATGGCAGTAGAGGCTGGTTTGAATAGAAACTAAGCTATGTTTAGGGCTATTTGCAATGAAAATACAAGTAATGGATCGACCGTTTATCCAATACTACTTGATGGCTTGTGCATTGCGTCCCTTATAGGTTATGTTGTACAAAATATAGGTCTTTGAATCTGTGAACATTGAACTTGCTCCATATTTATAGATACTTCATGCTTGTATTTGCATCTCACTATCCCTTTATTAACTCTTAAAATTTTGGTTAACATTTTAAAGGCTATTTCATCTTCTCGAAATCATAAATGTTTTAAAACAACTACACAGAATTATCATTCGCATCTCCTTGATATTATAAACATGGACGGGAAACAATTAATCAATCTCCTAAATTTGGACCACTAAAAACGGTAGCTAAAAAAAGTTCTAGGTGTATTTTAGAGTATATAATGTAATAATAACCGTTAATTAGAAAATTAATAACCAGCGATCACCTGTTAGTAAATTTAACTCTGTTAGAAATAAAGTACATTTTAAATTATTAAATACACTCTCAACAATTAGTTAAAAAATTATAACAAAATCATATATATATATATATATATATATATATATATCACATTTATAATATGTTTGAGCGAAACTTGTTATAAAACAATATGATTTCATATTAAAATAAGAATTCAAAAAATAATAATAAATTTCTTTTTAAAGAATATAATAAAATAAAAGGCATATTGCACTATCAAATAATTACAATATGTTTAATCATTTATATATTATAGATTTATAATATTATGAAAATATATATAAAAAATGAATTTATATCAATAAATTACAATTTATGTCATCAATAAACATTGGATATTTTTTTTTAAGAATTATAGTAAAAATTAAAAGATCATTATTTTAATATATATATATATATATATATATATATATATATATATATATAGAGAGAGAGAGAGAGAGAGAGAGAGAGAGACGTGTGTGACACGCATTCTAAGATCCCAAAAGTCAAAAAGTTTTAATAAACAAATATTTTATTTTTTTTAGATGATCTATTTTATAAATAAAACATTAATTTTCGTAATTATCTAAAATATATTTGAGTATTCGAATATAAATCTTAAAAATGACCCAATTTATCGGCCCCACCAAAAAAATGTATTGTGATTAAGTGTTACCATGCCATTTATTTGGTGATACATATGATTTATGATATTAAACTAATAAAAAAATTATCATAAAATTTTAGAGATGAACTTTCAATTATTTCATCATTAAACGTATTTTGTGAAATAATTTATTTTTGTTATGAAGCTTTGCATAGATAAATTCATTGTAATTTAGAATTTTAAAATATTCAATATTTTTGAATTAATGTAATGGGATTAAACATGTAAGCTTATTCCATATTCGGTAATCTTATGTGTCAATACAGAAGAAAATTATTACAAGAATTATATCAAGTTAGAATCAATTTCCAATTGCTCTTAATTATTATTTTATCGTAATTATATTCCATTTATAAATTAGAGATAGAGATTATAATTTTTCAACACATAGTCCTAATATGTATTAAAATATTTTTACAAATATTATAGTAATTATATTTTTTACACATAACCTGTTTTACAAATATTATGGTAATTATATTTTTTTAATTATTTTTACAAATAAGTTTATAATTTATCTATTTTTGAGATAACAAGTTTTTAATTTAACTATTTTCTGATATGATAATATTATAATATATTAAAATTTTGTAAATAAATATTATGCTTCAGGAATATTTAATATTAAACTAATATAACTATTTGGATTCCCTTAAGAGAATCCGAGTGGTGTATAAAAAATGTATCGATATCATGTTTCAACCTAAGTGGTGTATAATTGGGTAGGAAAAAAAGGAATTCCAGTTGTAAGATATATAAAATATCTAAAGAATTAAAATAAAAAAACATTCCGATATTTTTTTAAGAAAAAAACATAAAAAATAATTTAATTAAAATATGTTTTCAACAATTAATTTGTAAAATCTCTTTTAACTATCGGAAAAACATCCAAATGAAAATAACGTAAAAAAGACTCAAGATAATAATAATATTTTTAATATAACCTTTTTTTTACTTGAAATTTGATAAATTAACTAAATAGAATAAATTTTTTCAAAAAAAATAACTGACTAAAAAATAACATTACTTTTTCACTTCCAGGACTATCAAAGATCTTATAAAATATTTTAACTTTTATCAATATAATATCTTTAAACTATTAAAAATATTACATTTCATTTCTTTTAATCCGAAAAAAATATTAAATTAAATGTTTCGGAAAAAAATTTCACAACATCATCTCATCGTATCGTAAATATTTAAATTAAAACTTTTGATACGAAAATTACATAATATTTTAACTAAATAAACTAAAATAAATTAATTATTATTTTTTACCAGCATATTAATATGAATAACTTAATTTTTTATATTTGAATTAAAATATTATATTTTATTTTAAAACAAATAACTTTATAATAAATATATATTTATATTATTACAATATCTACAGACAAATAAATAATTTCTAAAAAAAAATTGTATGTAAGTATGTTAACTAATTTAGTTCTATTTGATAATATTATTTTATTTAATAAAATTAAATGATAATAAATTATTTATTTTTCATTATATTTATGTTTAAAAACATAATAAAATATATTAAAATCAATATATTTAAATTTGAATGATTTATTCCCAATTATCTTGTGTTCAAGAAAAAAATCATAACATCTTTTCAAAATTTAAATGATTTGAGAAAATAATTACATTTATTATTAAAAAGATAATATAAAATTTTTAAAATTATTAATATAATTCCTACTTTAAATATGGAGAAAACGTTTATATCTTAAGAACGTATTTAGTTATTTATAACAATGATTAAAATGAGTAAATTTTAATTTACTTCATTAATCTTAAATTTTTCAAATTTTAAAAAAATATTTATAACTAATAATATTTAAATTTTTTTTGAAAATTAATAATATTTTAAATTTATAAATTTAGTTTTACTTATTTAATTTCAATTGTTTTAAGATTAATAGGTTTTCAAATTTAAAATTACTGATATTTATATTTTTTAAAAAAATCAAATTATGATAATGTTATTTAAATTTTTAACTTTTATTTTAATTATTCATAATTTCAAAAAAATATTTATAAAATATTTTTCAAAAGTTTAAATGTGCGGAATGATTTTTTTGTTACAGTTTTAAATTTTTTATATTATTAAAGTTTTGAATTTAATTTTTTAACACTACAATATTTTTAAAAATTTGAAAATTTAAGAAATATTTAATTTTAATTTTAAATAGTTAAAAATGAAATGGTAAATTTAAAGTTACTTTTTTGTTTGAGAGTATACAATAAATAAAAGATTATCGTGTCATTTAAATAAATACAACAATAAATTATATTTTTATTGAAATTATTAATTTAACAACAAAAGTTAAAATAATAAATAAAATAATACAATAGAAAACTATAAAACAATTGAATATTTTTATTAATACAATAATTTATACATATTTATTAGTTTTTTTATCCTGAAACTAAAATTTGAACCAATTTTATTAACCTATACTTTGTTTTATTTATTTTGGACTAAACAAAATCTTGATTGATTGAAAATTTTTGAACCATCTATGTTCCATTACAAAAACCAATCTAATGAACTTAACAATTTAAAATAAATCAATTAAATTTGATCAAATATTTTACTTAAATTGTATAAATTAAACCAATAAAATATGACAATGTTTATTAGGTATCATGTTATTACTTGTCAAATCCAAACCAAACAAAATATTATAAATAAAATTATTTGATTAATTTTATACATTATTTTTAGAAATTTTCAACTTGAGTGATTATTCACTCTCTAAATGTTTCTAAATTTTATTTCTAAAGTTAATATATTATTTTATACATTATTACCTTTCTAGTTGTGGTTTATTCCTGTATTTAAAAACTTTAACTTAAGCTAACTTAACAATATGTCCTTTTAATATTGCATTGCTTCCTTTACATGTTATTGTACTTCCTGTAATATTGGATTGTATTTATTATTAATAATTACATATTTTTGAATTATATTAATTTAAATAATATGATTATGTTAAAAAAAATAATTAAAATGATTTTATTTTTATAATTTTAATCATATATTTATTACAAATTTGATAGAATTAAATCAATTCAATTCAATCCATTTCTTTTAAACCGTGAAAAATCAAATAAAAGAAATTGAATTAGATTTTAATTTACCCTAAATTTGAACCAAACCAACTTATGAATACACTTAAAAATGTTCATGCAGTGATAGAATAAAACATTTCACACAATTAATCTATCATACTTTACCATGTATGGGAAGTTTGTTAACTTTGATAAAAATCAAGTACAAATGATACAAAATCTCTTGTGATGAGATGACTTTGTAAAAGTATTTTACACTCTCCGTGCATAGCCATTAAACTCTTAATTTTTTTAATAACATGATTATGTATTTTAAAATTTTTTAATGATTAATTGTTATTATTGATCACTTAATGAAAATAAAAAATAATTTCTTATTTTAATTTTTATAGTTATTTATATTTAAATTTAATAATTTTTTATTGATTAATTTTTCTATTCACCATAATTATTTCTTAAATTTTACTGTAAATTTTCATTTAATTAATTTACTACCTTTTAATTATTTTTTAATTATTATAATTCCTTCATATTTTCTTAATTTAGGATACTCATGGTAAGACATTTTTTTTTTATTTTTCTCCTTTTAAGCATAAACAATTTCATCAAACATATCAGGAAAAAATTAATTATTTGATTAAAATAATAAAAATATTTTTAAAAAATAAGTTTTAAAAAAAGAACAAACTATTTATTTGTATTACTGAAAAATAATTTGTGAATCATATGACATTCTAGAATCTTCTGTTTCCATTCTATAAAACCCCAAAACAGAAAGTAGAAAAGATAAAATATTCTTAATCTTGAAGATTTAAAAATACAAATTATTTAAAAAAGATAAAAGATTTTCTCAAATTAAATGGGACTAAACTCAATCATAAAATACAAAGTTTTTTAATTTTTAGGCAAAAAGAAGGGTTCAAATGTGTAGAAGCGCCACATAATTGAGAGCCAACTCTGTCTCTAGCCATTCACATTCTTTGCTCTCTCTGCTCTGAAGGCCGTCGTTCCCCTTCATCACTCTTCTCCTCACTTCCCTTTTCATCTTTTCTCAAATTCTTGTTTCCCTCTCATTAAGCAGTTCCCATTATCTTCTGCTAGGGTTTTGCAGTTCTCAGTGTTGCTTCTTCTATTTTCTTTTGCTGCAATAAAATACTCAAGATACCCACATCAACTCTCCTTTTCTCGCTTTCTCAAGTAACTGCATCACTCACTATTCTTTTTTATTGCTACATTTGAGTTTAAGAGTATAGCAGCACTTCACTGATTTGGTTATAATGGCGAAAAGTAGGTTATCTGGAGGGTACTGTAGAAATGCTGTAGAGACAACAGGTAGTGAATCAATGGGGTCTGGTACATCGGGGCGAATAGATATAGAGGATTCTTGTATCCAAACAAGAAAGTGTGTCAGTTTGAATTCTAGTAGGAATGATGCATTTGGGGTTCCCATGCAAGTTGTTCCCATGTCCAATTTGTCACCTTTTCAGAGAAAGGGTTTGGTGGATAGGTTAAAATCTGAACTTGAACAGGTAAGGGTGTTTAGAAAGAGAATTGAATCACAGAGAATGAGTGGGGTTACAGTGTCATCTTCCACTGATATTGTTAGCTGTAGCAATGTTCATAGTGGGTCTCGGATTGAGAGAAAACCATCAATATCGAGTTCTGTAGCGGGGAATGAATTGAAGCCTATAGGTGAAGGACCAAAGCCACGTGGATGGAATCGGGGCTCTTCTGGAAAGTTTGAGACTGCACAACGGACTTATTCACTGAGTGCCACAAATGTTTTGTTGATGAAAGATTGTGAGGCGTTATTAAAACGGTTAATGAGTCATCAGTATGGTTGGGTTTTCAATGCTCCTGTGGATGTGGTAAAGTTGAAAATTCCGGATTATTTGAATATTATTAAGCATCCCATGGATTTGGGAACAGTTAGAAGCAAGCTAGCAGCAGGAGCATATTCAGGTCCATTGGATTTTGCTGATGATGTAAGGCGGACATTTTCGAATGCAATGACTTATAATCCGCGTGGGGATGATGCTTATTTGATGGCTGATACCCTCAGTAAATATTTTGAACTGAGATGGAAAACAATTGAGAAGAAACTGCCAAGAAGAGATGGTCCACTGTTGCCTTCCAAGCCTGACACCTGTGAAGATATAAAGACTACTAGACCTATGCTTCCTTCAAAGAGAAAAATGACCTCCTTGCCCCCTCAACCTGTAGTTATGCCACCTGCTAAGCGGGTTATGTCTCAAAAAGAAAAGGTGAATATAGGTACAGAATTGGAGTCGTTGATGGATGATATGCCTTCACATATTGTTAATTTTTTAAATGAAAATTGTTCAAATGGTGGAGAATGTGGAGAGGATGAGATTGTGATTGATATTGATGCTCTCAGTGATGATACACTGCTCACATTACGAAAGCTTCTGGACAATTTTTCTCAAGAGAAGCAAAAGAACAAAACAGAAGTGGAAGTGCGTGAAATAGAGGTACCTCCCTGCTATGAAACTCATTCATGAATTAAGCTAATGTCACGTTTTATCTGAATTGTACTCAGCCTCCCTGTCCACAATGAGATGTCATTCTTGCAATGCATATGCTTTGGCTTATGGTTATCTATTTTTTCTGTTGCAGGTGTTGAATGATTCTGGACCAAGTAATTCCTCATTGCCACCATTTAAAGGTTTTACTCTGCATGTTGCTATGTCTGCATGGATACTATATTTTGTTTTTCTATTTAAACTTTTGTTCCACTTGTAGGCAATGGTACTGATGATGAAGAGGTGGACATTGGTGGAAATGAGTCCCCTGTCTCAAACTATCCTCCCCTGGAGATTGAAAAGGATACAGCCTGCAGAATCAATAACTGTTTAAGTCCAGGAAGCAGTGGTAAGTGAGGTTTGAATTTCCATATGATGCTTATGAATGCTTTAAGTAATTATTTGATTATTCTAGGATGTGAAGATTTATAAATATCTTATTGAAACATATATTGTAAAAGTGTTTTATTATTATTTTTTTTTTATAGTTTCCTCCTAAATGTTACTTTACTGCCATGCTATTGGTTGTAAGTTGTAACCTCTTTGGTTTCCCTGATATATATACAACGCTTGTTGCTTTTCATGTTGAACCAAGATTATTTGGTATTCCATCTGTATATCTTAAAATTGAGATAAAATATGCTTCTCAGAACAAAAGAAATATCATGCTTTTGGTCATATATGAATATGTTATATTATGATATATCTATACTTAATTTTATAAATTTGCTTCCAAGATGAACAGGACAATTATGTACTGTTGACAGCTGTATAAGTGTATGTAATTCTATTTTAAATCTAAATTTCAAATAAGGATTCTAGAACTTAAGATCAAGATCAGATTTTTCAAATCTGATTTGACTATATTCTACAAGAGTAGTTTAGATCAATATCAGATTGCTCAGATCTGATTTGATTCTCCTTTCTGTTCTCCCTTATTTATTTTGTAATCATGTTGGTTAGGATTTATCCTAGCCATCCCTGCCTGTGTACCTCATGTAATTTTATATTTCAATAAGAAAATCTATTCTCTTCTAAAACTACACTTACTATCCATGATGATTTAAATTGATTTGAAGATGAGTTTTTGGATGATTTACTGTCTACATGTGACAGGATATCACAGGAAACATTAATGATTCATAAATTTGCTTTGAATTCATTAGATAATAAATGTAGCTTAGTTCTTTGTGATTGCTGTAGTATGCGGTTAATGTGTCAGTGTCTCCTAGGTACTGTGTTTTACATTACAAGAGCTTCTGTGGAATAATATTTCATTAGAAGAAAAGAAGATTTACCATATGAGGGAGAATAAGGAATTGTCCAAAGACAAATAAGAAAGCTAGCTGCCAAGCAGAAACAAAATCAAAACTATAAATGCTAAGGGCTTGTTTAGTTTGCGACATATTTTCTTTTTTTCATTTTCTGAAAATATTTTTATTTTCAAGTTTTTAAGATTTAAAAATCATGTTTGATTTCACTTTCTAATTTCTGTTTTCAAAACATGTTTCGTTTGACCTTTTATTTTCATAATACCCACAAGTTTTTCAAAACAAATCAATGAATTTTCCATTTCTACAAGAGAGTCAATTTCTCCCAAAGCATTACAATCATTGTGAGCAAAAGTTGGAGATTCAAGCAAAAAATTGGACAAATTCTCCACGGAACCACTCTGCATGCCCAACAGCACTAGGTTTCCCTAAGGGACCAACAGCTCCTCCATTTTGCCCCCACCAGAACTGCAAGTAACACCACACCCAAGTCACCACTACATACATCCACAAACCGACATTTTCCTCATTACAATTTGCTGACATCATCCTTGTCATAATCTACCACTGTAATAGATACTATCACCACCTCAAAATATGTCTGTGAACCACCGTCACTGACCATCATTAAACCCCTCTCTTTCACAGCACTGCTAGTGTCACCATAGGTGCATGCTTAGGCGGCCTTCTCCACTTCCTTCCCTTCATGTTCTAGGACTCTGGTGTGCTCCCAAATGTGCAAGCAGAACAAAAAAGAAAGTTGTGATTAGAGTTACAAACTTTGCCACTGCATTTCATTTTTAGAGTAAACAGAAAATAGCATTGGAAACATATTTGGTTAAATTTTCATAACATTTTCTTTAAAAATATTTTCAAGAAGTCCAAAGGTGAAAACATATATATAAAAAGACGTTTTCAACTTATTCTCCAAAATTGAAAAGCTAAATATGAAACTAAACAAAATTGCCACTTACGAGATTCAAACCGTGGTCCTTCCTTCCTGCGGCCACATAGTTTACCACTAAGCCAAGTCTACTTTATGCTGCATTGAATGCTTTATAAATGCGCGCGCACACACACACACACACATATATATATATATAATTGTTTTATTATAATTTATACCAGTGTGTGTGGTTCAGCTAGTAACTCACTAGTCCAACTAGTGACCCATTGACTTAGTAACCTTACTAAGTCAAATGCCCAGTCCAGTACTGATAAAACTGTATCAAACCATTCATGTGTCTTCACCTAACAGTTTAGGCTTTAGAGGTTGTTGGTCCATGACATTCTGATTAGCTTATATTTTCATCTGATATTGCTTATATTTTCTATCCCATTGTTTCTCATTGCAGATACGGACTCCAGTGATTCTTCAGATAGTGAATCTGATGATGATAACTCAAATCCAGCAAATGTAGCAGAGGTCTGGTTTGGTTATTGAGTGAAAGATAACATCTGATTGCTCGTTATTTTTCACCATGTTTTAAAACTGCTGATGTTGTTTTCGATCCCTCTGTTGGTTTCTGCTTTGCACTATAATTATTCATTATTCATTTGGGATCTTCAGGAACCAGAAAAGATGGGATCTAGAGCTCAGATGGTAGAAAATAGCAGGGCTGCTGATACTTCTGGAAGACATCGTCCGTAATTTTATTTTATTTTATTTTTGTCTTTTTATGGTCCTTGAAGATGATCAAGTATGATCTGTACTGTGGAAAAGAGTGCAATTTATAATAAAACTAAAATATGAATTTTCTAATTTATTATGTTGAAGATCCCACATTGACTAAAGGTTTGACCAAATTATAATATATAGGTGGAGGGTAACTTTTACCTTACAAACTGGTGTTTTAAAGTTGAGTTGGTCTCCTGTTTGTTTTGTATTATGATTCGTTTCTTCTGCATGGCTTCTCAGCTTTCTATGTAGAATTCTGTTATGAGTAAAAATTAACGCAAGAATACTGGAACTAGTTTCCTGAAAATACCTCATGGAATTGACCACTTGATAAACAGTAACAGAGGACTTTTAGTACAATCAATAGGAATGAAATAAAAGCTACCCTGAGGAATATAACTATTTAAGGACAGATAATTTATTTAGAGACCTAGGAATGATTTTGTGTCTCCAATAGAATTCATGATGATTGAAAGTATTTTAATCTCTTATTTACCTACTAAATTCCACCTACCATAATTTATAGTTCTTGCTTAAAATGAGAATTTGAATAAAACTGTGTGGTATCCTCAAAAAGTAAGTTGAAAGAACCCTCAAGTAGCAAAGGAAAAGAAAATTTTTCAGTTATTTTATTTTATTTTGCAATAATCAGGAGCTTTTCTTGTATATAATACTAATGATTTATTGTGAAACTGTGGATGTTCCCATGGACATTTACCATTTGCTAATATTGTTATTAGACACGTGATAAACCTCCTTGAATTTTTTTAGCTGTTCCTTGTTCCTGAAAAAAATTCATGACCATTGTTGTGTTGTACCCTTTCTTACAGAATCTGTTAGTGGCTTGGATAAACTTGAGGATAACTCACATCAAAAGCCAAGTTCTTTCAGCTCTGATTGCCATCAACATGGTAACCATGCATGGATTATTCATGACACTTCTCTATTCTTATTCAATACCTAGAAATCACATTATCTTATTAATGTTGTAGGAGAATGTGGTCCATCTGAGAGAAAGATATCCCCTGATAAAATTCATCGTGCTGCCTTATTGAAGAATAGATTTGCTGATACTATCTTGAAAGCCCGAGAAAAGACACTGACTCAGGTAAGTCATATCATCATATATTTGAGCTACATAGCACTTGCTATGCTTGTTATATTTATTCTCATCACTGTTTGTTTGGTATGTGATTTGTTCAATTTAATTTTACTGTGGTCAGGTTGCGAAGGGTGATCCTGAGAAATTGAGGCAGCATCGGAAAATGCTGGAGATGGAGCAACGAAAAGGTGATGATATGGGTATTCTATGTTCTACCATGTACATGAGCGTATTGTTCGCTATTAGATGTTAACTAACCTGTTTGTTGATCTGACTTTTTTGAGCAGAAAAGGCACGGCTACAAGCTGAGGCAAAGGCTGCTGAAGATGTGCAGAAGCGAGCTGAAGCAAAAGCTGCTGCAGAAGCCAGGCGTAAAAGGGAGCTCGAGCGAGAAGCTGCAAGACAAGTACTGCTACAGGTAAATAGCAGTCTCTTGCTAAATTATGCCTATAAGCTTGTTTGGTCAAGATTTTATGGGAGCATGCACTGGTATCTGTGCAGATGGAAAAAACTGTTGAAATCGATGAGAATTCTCAATTTCTTGAAGATTTAGAAATTCTTAAAGTTGTAACTACTGAGCAATTACCGAGTTCTGTAGATGAGACCAGTCCTGATAACTCTCAAGATGGCATGGGAAGTTTCAAGTTTGGGGGTGGTAATCCCTTGGAACAACTAGGATTATATATCAAAGCTGACGATGAAGAGGAGGAAGGAGGTCCACTATGTGTTCCAAATCCTGTAAATGATATAGAAGAGGGAGAAATTGATTAAACAATGGACATTTTTTTTGATCATGAATCAAATGATCAAATGGGACAAAGGGTATTTTCATACGGCAGCCTGGGGACTCTAGAATGACAATATTGAGTTACTTTTTGGTTGTCTTTGTTACATAGATGTTTAAAAAGAATCAAAACACTGTTTTGGTCGTTTACAATTAGAAATATACATCAGCCACAGTAACTAGCAAACATAGGTTAAGTTGTACAATTGAAACTTCTGGTCTATTTATCAATTATAATATTGATGCGGCCCCAACTCAGAATACATTATAATTGTATTTGCTTTTACTATTTATTAACTGCTAAATTTTTTGAAATTTCAGTTTCAGTTTTCATCTCTAGAACACTTGTGTTAACGTTTTGATTGATACCATTGTTGTTGGTCTTATTGAAGAGGATACCGTTGTTGTTTAATATCAAAATTTGATTAAATTTCGACTTTGGTAACTAGCTGCATGATGACAAAGTTACGAGTGAGAGAGATTTAGACAAGTAGCAAGAGCAACGAGATTCGATTCTATTGTGATTTGCAACAAACATCTTTTAACAGTTTGATGGAATTTCGGTAGATGGAAACAAAAAGTATAGAACTATGATATATTAACTTTCCTCGTTTGTTTATAGTGCAAATGGAAACGAAATAGAAAATTTATAGGTTCTCTATTACTCGTGAAGAAAGAGACAAGACTGCGTGTTGTTCCTGTACAGTAATGTTTAAAGTAAAGTATATTGTTTTTGTTTTAAATAGAAAATTTTATAATAAGGTTTTTCTTTTTCAATAAATATGAACTTTTTTATTTATAGATTATAAAATTTAATGACAAATAATATTTTTGGTTGATTTATTTTTAAGCTTATCCTGCTTGTTTTCCTTTATGTAAAATTCAAATTTTTTTTTTGGTTTAATTTATGAAAAATAAAATAAACTCTATAATATGATAAATACTTTGTCTTAAAAGTAAATTATAAAACCTTAATTTTTTAACATATAATTTATATATCTTTTTACATTCTCTTTTCTACTCATCTAAATTAAGTTGAGAATTTTGTTCACTTTTTTCTTATTTCTATCTATCTAAATAACACATTTTTCACTCTTAATTCCATCTTCTTTTTTTCCTCTTCCTATTTCGTTTCTCCCTACTAGCGAAGTGCTCAATTCACCTTTTTAAAATTCACCAATCGTTAACTCTCAGTCATTAATTCATCAATGATATCGTTCACAACAGATCGTGAGTGGGAAAACTCAGAATGCAAATTTTACTTTTTTATTTCTTTTCTCTCGAAATTACAATAATAAAGATATCATTGGCCTTTTCAAGAAAAAAAAAAATCGTCTTTTATAATTTCAAGAATGCAGTTGAACAAAAAAAAAAATGTGATTCCGTGATTCCATAAGAAATACATTAGAAGATTACATAACTGTAAATTAACGGTGTTAGTTCATAAGAGAGTTTTTTTAAAAAAATAACATGAATTATAAGGACTTAAAAATATAGGGTCAATTAAAAATTTGATAAATAATAGGGACTTAAACAATATTTAACCTATTAATAACTGCCTTAATAATATTACTTAAAAAGTATCTAATATTTTTCTGTTAGCTGTTTCTATTTTTTAAAATAAAGGATAACAGTTGAGATTGAAATAATTAAACTATAATCAATATTTTTTTCATGCTTGGAGCTATTTAGAGTCAATTACATTATTTGTAAATAATATTTATTTGGAACACACGGAATCAAGTATTTTTTAAATCTAACAAAAAAAGCTAAAATAGGATAACGGATAAATAAATAAGAGACAACTATCCAATCGAATATATAAGCCTAAATTGAACTGTAAAAAAAAGGCCTTAATTGAATTTTTTACCATCAACCTTTTTTCATTTTACAAATTTCATCACTGTATTTTTCTTTGCATTTTACTATCTTACTTTTATAATTTAGTGCATTTTACCCCCTTGTCAGTCATGTATCGGCTTAAGCAATACATGTTGCATTAATTTTTATTGAAAAATTAATTTTTTTTATAGAAAATAAAAGAAAATAAAAGTGTTGTGAAAAAATTATGAAAGTTGGGTTGTAAAAAGTGATTTAATTAATATAATTATGGTATGATTTAGATGTTAATGAATGCTTGACAGCTTATGCTTCGTTAGAGAAAACAGTATAATATTTTCATTTATAAAGACTCTCTTTTTAATTTTTTTAAATATTTTTTATAGTATTATTATTTTTTAATTGTCTCATCAAATATTCTTAATCGTTTTACAATAATTGCATTCTCTCTTGTAAAGATTGAATAATGATCAATATAAAATAGTTAATTAATTAGTTATGCAAAAAATAATTACACGAGGAGAATGAGATAATTAATAAAATATTAAATCAAATCCAAATTTAATTAAAAATGTAAAGAAATTATAGAACGAGAATGATAATGGTTTTTTAATTCAATGGGGGTATTGTAGAGTGATGAACACGTTCCTGAGTTGGTGTAACAACATTAAGATATTTGAACAATTTGAATTCGAAACATTTGTTACAATATTCTAACTAATCATGTGAATAAAAATAAGAAAAATAAATAAATTATCACATGATGTATCTAACTTATTAAAGCTTTAACTGATGAAAGCCAAAATAAGATGAAATGTATTCTTAGCTGGAAAAGAAGTTCATGTATTTATAATATGGATTCTAAAATTCCTATAAATCATAAAAAATGTGATTTATTACTGAATGAATATACAAGACTATTTTACATGCATTACCTTTAAATTCTTTAAATTTACAATCTATACCTAAACTATATTAAATGTTTTTTTTATTTAGTGTATGTATATGCTCATGAAAAATTATTGTTGTTATTATTATTATTATTATTATATTCATTATTATTTTATTTATTTGTCCTAAAAATAAAAATAAGTTTTATCTTATTTAATTTAAAAAAGAGATTATTTTTCTCCTAACTATCTCTATTTTCTTCTAGTTTTAAAAAACTCTTAACTTTTATCTTTTATATGTCATTATATCTTTAATTTTAATTTTTACCACTCCACTTGATGTTTCTACCGCAGTCATTTTTATTCTAGTCATCATGATTAGTGTTAATATTATTGTTATTATTTAGTTATTTCTACTTCCGCCACTTAATGTCATCCTTATTATTATTATGGCAAAAATCACATTGACCAATAATAAAAAAGACCATAACAATAATAGCAGATAAAACGAAATGATATGATAATGGTGCCGATTATTCGCGTGATATTGATAGTAATACTAGAAAGTGACACTAATAATAACAAAAATTATATTGATAATAATAAAATCAAAGGTATCATTGATTAGGATAATAAGGAAATATAATTTTTTTTATCCATAATAAAAAAAATGATTGAAGGGAATAAAAATAATATATTTTTAAAAAAAATTGAAAAAAGATAAAATTAAATTTTAATTTGAAGATAAATTATAAAAATATTTAATATAATTTCACGGCATAAAAAATCCTACATTAAAATTCTCATAAAGGTGTCGCATCAACAAATAAGTCGGTTAACATCCAATAGCAAGTATGGGCACAACACTATTATTAACAATCTATACCTATATTATAAAGTAAAATGCTTCACACAGGGCATGAAATACATAAATTATGAAGACACTATTATATCTTTCGTACCAGTTGAAGAAACATTTTAAAAATACATTAAATACATTGAGCATATTAAATAATTTCTTAAATATGTAAAAGAATTGAAGAAAAACTTTAATTAATATGAACTTACAATGTTAAAAATAATTATACATTTATTTTACTTATTTATATATTATTAAGATAATTATTTTATAATTAATTGATTAAATATATTTTTTATTAAAAATTAATCTATATAAATTATTTATTATGATAAAAAATTATTCTCATAACTGTATATCTAATATATATAATAATATAATTGAATCATTATCTGGTCATTTATATTTGGAAGATAAGATTATTATCTTATTACTTGTTTTCTCAATATTTTAACATGTATTTTTTTAAAATAATTTCTCTATAAAATTTGAATGTTTCAAATTAGTTATTGTTTCTTAATAATTTTAATTATTAGTTTATTAATTTTGATATTTCTATTAGAAATAATAAATAAATATACAAAACTATTATAGAACAATAAAATTATACGGAAAAAAACAAAAACTCAAATTGAATGAAAAAGTTAATTAAAGTTAAAAGGAATAAATGTAGTAGTAGTAGGTTATCTAAAGTGGAAGAAAAAGTCCGTTAAAAGCCCAAGAAGCAGCAGAAAATCGATCCAGTGAATGAAACTCGTTTCTCTCCAAATTCATTCAATCTCGATTATTCTCCTTCAAATCACATTCCTTTCACTCCCATTCTCCAAACCCAGCATCAAAATAAAATCCCACAATATTCCCCCATTCAAACACCACACATAAAAAAAAATAAAAAAAAAATGTTGTTAGAAAGCTATGTTATTCTCCCGTTCTTCCTAATGTTCCTCTCAATATACCTCATAGGTTACTTGCTCATTTTCCGAACCCAATCACCCAAGATCCGACCCGAATTCTCATCCTGTCTCATATCCCTCTTCCACGGCACACCCGCCGTAATCATGGGCACCGCCGCCATAATCTCCGATCCCCACAACGGGTTCGCCGCCCCAAACACGGCATTCCAGAACCTGGTCCTCGATTTCAGCGCCGCATACTTCGTGACCGATCTAATCCACTACGTGGCCTTCTACCCTTCGGACATCCTCTTCATGGCGCACCATCTCGCCACCCTATTCGTCGTCCTCACGTGCCGCCACGCCGTTTCTCACGGCGCCTTCTCCGTCCTCGTCCTCCTCGTCCTCGCCGAAGTCACCAGCTTCTGCCAGAACGCCTGGACTCTCGCCGGAGCCAAACGAACCGATAGCCCGTTTGCCGCCCGCGTTTACGACGTCCTCTCGCCGCCGTTTTATTCCGCTTATTCCGTCGTCAGGGGCTTTGTTGGGCCCTATTTTGTTTGCCGGATGGTTTCGTTCTACGCGCGTGGTGGCGCGCGTGGCCTTGTCCCCTTTTGGGCCTGGGTTTCCTGGGTTCTGGTTGTTGTCATGGCTATTGGGGTTAGCATTTTGTGGATTTCTAATCTTTGGGTTCAGTTTTTTAGGGAAAGGAAGGTTAAATTGGTCCAGAAAATTAGATAGGGAACATATTTTTATTGTTGTAAGCATTACCATCTTCTTGTCTAGAATTAACATTGTTCTCACTATCTCCCTCTTTTTTTTGTTCTTTTTTTAACTTTTTCATTGTTTATTATTATTATTATTATTATTATTATTATTATTATTATTATTATTATTATTATTATTATTCTCATACCGGTAATTTTTGCAAGTTTGGTTTTGTTTGTTTATGACTCTGATGACCGATGATGCTGCGTGTTGGTGAAATTAATGTTTGTGTTTTTACGTATTCGGGAAGTTTCATTGATTGGTTTTGGTGGTTATTGACAAATTTACATTTTTGGTATGACTAATGAAATTGAGTGATGAGTGATGAGATTTAAACTTTCTTATAAGTTTAATCGTTTCCCCTTGGACCCTTATACATGGGAGTGGCATTTTCCACACTACATAGTGTAGCTGGTAAGATTTTGGTTGGTTTTTGGGTGAGGTTGGAGAGGCTTTTCTTCAAGGATTTGCTACCATTGAGGGCTTGAGAATCTTTGGTTTTACTTTTTACTTAATAATGTTGGGGCCACACATTATTTTAATTGGTGTGAGGTTGCACAAGTCTTTATTGTTTTATTATACTTTGTACTACCTTTGATTTGATTGATGTATAATATTAGTTTGTTTAACTTTTAAAGGGGTTTGGAGATTGAATTTTTAATCATTTTAAATATTAAGTAAATTATATTTGTAGTTAAATTATTTATCTTTTGTGTACTTAAGGTACTTGATGGGCATTGCATGAATGATTACTCTTTTTAATAACAATTATTATCTAATTCTTGATGAGCATTTCATTCGAATGATTATTCTTTTTAAGGATAATAATTATCTAATTTTAAAAGATAAACGATTACAATGAAATTTTAAAACATGAAAGGGAAAAATTGAAACTCAATGAAAATATAACAGTAAAAAAAAAAAAACTTAGCCTTAATCTTTTTTTTTTATATCAACTAAACATGAGTTTTTTTTATCCTATCTCCAAACGCATGTTATAGATTTCCTTTTCTTTGGGTTAAGTTTAACTATTCTAAGATTGTCGTGAAAATCTTTTGATCCACGATAGCAAAATCAATTTCTAGCTTAGTGCATACCATATTTGTGACAAGGAAAAAAGTTTTAACAATTCTAAGTAAATTACTTTTTAAGGTGATTAGTGTAATGTCTTAGTGTAGTTATTTAGAGTATGATCATTTTAAATCTTTTTACAAATTTTCGTTACTATTTAAGCAATATAAAAATAAATGTATTTAGATAAAAATCAACATATTTAGTTTCTTACTTTTAGTTTTTTAATTTTTTATTTTTAGAAATAATGTTACTTTAGTTCATGTCTTTAAAAGTAATAAATAATATTTTATTACTTGATTTATAAGGTGACATAGACAATAGTTACTAATCACTAATAAAAGTTATTTATATTATCTTAAAGTTAAATTAACAACAAATGAAAAATCACAAATTCAAATACTAGTTTAGGTAAATAAAGAAACATAAATTTTCTAGTTAAATATTTCATCTTTAAATTTTATATTTTTTATTAATAAACTTCATTTCTTTTCATTCTTTTTATTTTTTAATTCTCTACTCACTTTTAGTTTGCTTTCCTTTAGTTTTTCATTCATCTTTTTCATCTTTATGCTCTGGGCTTATTTAGAATCTTCTTTAGAATTCTGAGTCAAGCTTTATTTTTTTTTCACTTTTACTTTCTATTTTTTATTTTAATTTATTTTTCATATCTTTTACAGAAGTTACCTTTTGACTACTAGAAAAAAAAAAAAAAGAACACAAGTGTCACTAACACCATTATGCAAAACATTCTTATCATATTATCATGACCTACCTAATAAAATACGAGAAACTTTCATAAATATAATATCACATAAAATCTCATCTCATCATGATATTTAAATATTAAAAAAAACTATCAACACTTGATTATTCAACAATTAACTCTCCCTTCTCACTTAATATAGAGGTTTATATACTCTTGGGTGTGGTCAAATTTTAAGAGACAATTTATCTATTAACCTAATGTCAACATTATTAATATAACTACCACAATCTATAATTAAAGTTGGAATTTTACCTTGTACCATATATCCAGTGTGAAAATAGTTTTCTCATTGAAAGTTATCAAGTTCTTTGTAAGCATTGTTGAGTATTGAAAGAATTGATTCAATTTTAAACAAAGAGTGAGAATGAGGGCACAGGGATGAAGCAACATGATATGAATGTCAACGATTTCGTAGAATAAATTATGGATTCTTTTAGTGCGTGCTTGCTTTCTTTCTTAGATTTGGCTTCTCCTCGGGTTTTCTTCTTCATGCTTTCTTGCTCGATCATAAGAGAGAGAATCTTTTTGGCCTTGTTTTGTGGTTATAATTTTGTTCAATTTTATTTTTAATCTTTTATTTATTTTTATTTTATATTTTTTTTCTAATTTTTTAGTTTTATTTATTTAACTTACAGAGTCTCATTTGATTATATATATTTTTGTAATTTCTGTGCTTCCAAAAAACTTGGAGTATGACAGCCGTATCAAATTAAATTGATTTTTTTTTAATAAAATTGTCGTAAATTTTACAAGAAAAATAAAATATATTATGTTAAGTAAGTGTTTAGTAGTTTTCAAAGTTATATTTTATGCCAGATAATATTTATGACTATGATTATATATTCATAAACATATATTTATAAGTACATAGGGATAGGTATTAAACAACTTATACCGAAATCATCTCCATCAAAATTTGCATGCAATTTATTCTATTCATTATGAGTAATATTTGAAAGTACTTTCGAGTACATTACCCATTAATATCAATGACAGCCTGGAATTGAGAAATATGCAAGTCACATTAACATACAATGGATGCAGTACTAAAACAAGACTGAACACATAATGTAAGAATTTTGTTTTATGTTTGACATACTTTGAAATAAAGTAGATGTAGAATAAAAAGTTATATATATAAACGTGGGAAAATAAATAAAATGACATGGAGTAAATACTTTGGCCCAATAAGTATTTGTGAATGATAAATGGAAATGAAATAAGAAATTTTATTAAAAGTTGTCTATTGAATTTATTTACGTAATAAATACTTTGAGTAAATAAAAAATAAAATGAAACTTATAGTTAGTTTCATTTTAATATGATTGGGCTAAATAGACCAACCTGCTTAAAATGAGATAGACTAAGCTGAACTCACGATTAGAAAAAATAGAGTGATAAATATTAGCCTGCCAAGGATGAATGGGTGGAAAAAGTTAGGCTACTCACTTGAAGGAGAAAGTGAAGATTATGTTTAGAAAGTAAAAGTATGTTTGAATAAAAATATTTTTATTAATAAATTATAACATTTATTTTTACGTTTATTTTATTTTTATCTATTAAATTTACGTTAAAATATATGTGTATATTATTTCTAATTCCATTTCAAATATACAAAGAGACTGCGATTTGAGCAAAAACCGGATTACTAATTAAAATTGTGAAACAAACATGGCGCCAAGTCATTTGTTCTGTTTTCAGTTTTGTTATCATTGTCCAGATACTATGTTGGCATGAAGAGTGAAGACACGTTGAGAGCAAAGATTTTGATATTAATTTCTGTGACTGATCTTATTTTAGTCTATAACTTTTTATAAAATAAAATATATAAATTTCAGATATTTGTATTTATAGTTTAATTTAATCCTTCACGTGATATACATAATATTTATTAATTATTAATAAATACTATTTATATTATTTTAGGAAATAAATTAAAATATAAATATGAAAATAAGAAATTTTTTATTTATTTTTAAAATTAAGAAATTAAAATATTAACTCTCTAAAAATTAATAAATGAAATAATACTTTACTCGACCATTATATTGTAGCACTTCACGTTTTTGTTGCACTTTAAAAAAGCAAATGTAGGTGTTGCTAAGCTGAGAGGTGAAAATATTTTTATTTATATTAAAGAAAAACATAGGAAGATCTAGCAATGTAGGAAGGTTATGTCATGATCCTCCAATAAGAAATATGATGGTGCAACTATATGGTCACGTGCTTCACTGTCATATTTCAAATCATGTTGTGGGGTTCGACCTTTATATTGTGTGGCTACTCTTTTATTGGTTCTTGGATATTTCCATCCATTTTCATTTCTCTTTTAGCTTACAACAACAAACTTGCCATGCCCCGTACGGCACCTTACATCATTTTATGTAATTTTAGTTGTTTTTAGTAAGAAAAAATCATTTAAAATTAAATTGTATTGTTTGATAAAATGGTTAAAATTTATAAATAATTTTTTCTTGAAAAATCTGATTTTTTATATGACAATTTAATTTTATTATTGTGTTTCAATATTTTTTATTTCAATTAATTTTATATTCATTTACATACTAAATGTTATTTCTTTTAAAAAAAATAATTATCTTCCAAATAACAAAGAAAAATTAATTTTGATTATAATCAATTATACATATAATTGATTATTAAAATAATTTAAATCTCATACAACCTTGTTAATATTATGTTTGAGCGAAGAATTTTTAGATTTTGAGGTATTAAAGTATTTAAAAATTGAATTGTCCTCTTGTGTCTAAGTATTTTGTTTGGATGAAATAATTTAAAGAGCAAAGAATTAAGAGAAAAGAGAGAAAGAAAAAAGAAACAAGAGAGAAGAGAAAGAAAAATAAGAGATAGATTGAGACGAGAGGAGAGAGAAGAGATGGGAGAGAGAGTAAGAAAGAAGAATTTGAAGTTTTAAATTTTTAATGACAAATAATGCTTAGGTAGTAAGCTGAAAGTTTAAATTTAGAATGTTAAGTAAGGAGTGACTTTGTAAGAAAAAATATTTGTAATTAGTTTTTAGTGGAAAATCTCTAGATGAGAAGTTGAATAAATATTTAATTTTGAATACCTTTATTGAGAATTTAAAGTCTAATTGTTAAGTTGAGTATGTAACAGGGTTTGCGGGTTCTAAACATCATGGTTGTTAAGTAGACTATTTAAGAGTTTCCATACTCTCAAATTCCTCGATTGTTAAGTCATATCTTGGAGAATTTCCACACTTTGAAGTTCCTGGGTTGTTAAATTAGATCTTTGAGAGTTTTTACACTCTCAATTTTCCCAACTGTTAAGTCAGATCTCCAAGAGTTTCTAAACTCTCTAGTTCTATGATTGTTAAGTTGGATCTTTGAGAGTTATTACACTCTCAAGTTCCTTGGTTGTTAAGTTAAATCTTTAAGCTACATTCTTAAGATCCTTCATTGCAAAGTTGGATTTTTGAGAGTTCTTATATTCTATAGTTGTTTAGTTGGATCTTCAAGAGTTCTTACATTCTTAAAGTTCTAAGTTGTTAAGTTTGATTTTTGAGAGTTTTCATACTCTCAAGATATCTTAGTTGTTAAGTTAGGTCTTTGAGAGTTTTCATACTCTCGATATCTTCGGTTGTTAAGTATTCGAGAGTTATCATACTCTTAAGATCTTTAGGTTTTTAAGATTAGTTTTTGCTATGTTTTGAAGGTTTTCTGTCTATAGTCCCATGCTCTCCAATCTTCTGTTTGTTAGTTTATAGAAGTTATACTTTAAGAATTCTCATACTCTTTAGCTTTCAGTATATTTGTGTTTATTTGTAGAAATTACTTTTCGAGAGTCTCCATATTCTCCGGTCTATTTCTAATTATATTTTTAGACTACTCATTGAGAATTGACATGCTCTCCTACTCTTTACCGATAATTAAATACTTTTAATTAAGATTTAATTTTTGAGTGTTTACATGAACATGTTTCAAGTTTTTAATGTAAGTCCATGATTAAATTGATAAATTCGTTTTTATTTATCTTTTAATTTAAATAAAAGTTAAGGAAAAGAGGCTGCTATCATAACCCAATTTTGTCGAGAGGTACAAAAGTTACACGGAAATATATAACAAAGAAATGTAAAACAATATCTTTAAAGTAAACAAACAACAAATAATAAAAAGATAGATAATATGTAAAAAAAGAAAATAAATAAATAAACTAAGTGAAATATAATAAATACTAAAATGCGTTAATAAACGAGGGTAAGAAAAAATAAAATAAAAGGTTAAAAATAAAACTAAAATAAAATTAAAGGTGTAAATATTAAGTAGGAAGTAATGTTAATAATCATCAAATGTGGGCCAGGTTTAAAATTTAGGCCAGATTGTTAAATGGGCTTGTTAAAGGATATTATAAATTTATCTATCCCTTCACAAATCACATATCAACCATTCATTTGAAAATTATCACAAAATATCACAATTTTTTTTTTCGTAATACATTTTCAATAATAAAAATTGAATTCCTACCTCAAAAAAATAAGCATTCTAAATAATTATTCTAAACTAAGAATTTTTTTTAAAATTAAAAATATAAATGTTAAAATTAAATTCCAACACTCACAATTTCCATGCTAATTTTTATTTTCTAATACATTTTCTATAATAAAAAATTAATTCATTCCTTAAAAAAAATAAAAATTCTGAAAAATACTTCATAACTAACAGTTTCTTTCCCACACTAACAAAATAAATGTTAAAATTAAATTCCAACACTAACCATTTCTATACTAAACTTTTTTTCCTAATACATTTTCTATAATAAAAAATTAATTCCTACCTTAAAACAATAAACATTCTAAACAATACTTCTAAAATAATTTTTTTTACACTAAAAAAAATAAATCTTAAAATTAAATTCCTACATTAACATTTTCCATACTATTTTTTTCTAATACATTTTCTATAACAAAAAATTAATTCCTACCATAAAAAAAATATAAATTCTAAAAAATACTTCTAAACTAACAATTTATTTTTCTACACTAACAAAATAAATGTTAAAATAAAATTCCTACACTAACAATTTCTATACTAAATTTTTTTTCCTAATACATTTTCTATAATAAAAAAATTAATTCCTACCTTAAAAATATAAACATTCTAAAATATACTTCTAAACTAAATGTTTTTGTTTTCTACACTATCAAATAAAATGTTAAAATAAAATTCCTACACTAGAAATTTCTGTACTACTTTTTTTTAGTAATACATTTTCTATAATAAAAAATTAATTCCTACCTTAAAAAAATAAACATTCCTAAAACTTCTTTTGAACTAACAATTTTTTTACTCTAACAATTTAAATGTTAAATTTAAATTCTTACATTAACAATTTCCATACTAATTTTTTTTCTAATACATTTTTTAAAATAAAAAATTAATTCTTTGCTTAAAGAAAAATAAACATTCTAAAAAATACTTCTAAACTAACAATTTTTTTCTACGCTAACAAAATAAATGTTAAAACTAAATTCCTACACTAACAATTTCTATACTACAATTTTTTTTATAGTACAATTTCTATGATAAAAAATTAATTCCTACCTTAAAAAAAATAAACATTCTAAAAATATTTTTAAACTAACAATTTTTTCTACCCTAACCAAATAAATATTAAAATTAAATTCCTACACTAACAATTTTTATATTAAATATATTTTTTCTAATACATTTATTATATTAAAAAATTAATTCCTACCTTAAAAAAAGTAAACATTCTATGCTAATTTTTTTTTTCTAATACACTATACTAACAAATTATAACATTTTCTGTACTAAACTAACAAAATTTATTCGGTATAAATTCTACACTACTAACTCTAGCAATTACATTAACAAATTTAAATGGTATACAATAGATACCAATTAAGTTAACCAATGATTTGGAAGAAAATTCGAAGATGGAAATAGTATGAGTGAAAGAAGAGTAAGAATGAACGAGAGAATATAGGAAGAGTGAAGCAGAGAGGATAGTAAGAGTAAAAGAGAGAATAGCAGAAGATGGATAGAGGACACAAAAATCTTTTAATTCTATTGCTGATGACACTGTATATTATTATTCTAGCTAATCATCGGTAACAAAATGTTGGGCTTTGTTGAGAATGCAAATCGAATACAAACAAAAGTAAAGAAGGCACAGGAATCGAATATATGAAATATTGGAGGTTTATTATGAATAACATTCATGTTTATACATAGCATTTATAAAATGAAAGTTCACGGTGGCTCTTGAGTTCAATCAAGAACACATTATTTTCTAACAAACTCCACTTCATTGGTAAAATCCGTAGGTCTTAGCATTGAGTATGATGCTTCTTAATCCACCTATTGGTGATAGAATCATGAGTAGAAGGCCAAGTATAATGCATATCTGAAAACAAGGAAGCCAAATTAATAGTTAAACTAAGTTTCAATCTCAGAAATTATATATAGCAACAAGCATAGTGAAGTTGAACATACCCAGTTGGTGATCCAGGATAAGCTGAACTTCCTAGGTTTGTAGATAGCAAGCCAGATAATACAGGGGAGCTGCAGAATTATATTAGGTTACAAAATAAAGTCTGTTAGTGATACAAAATTACACACATACACCTGTAAAGTCTACAAATGAGTTATTCTTAATAAAATAAATGTATATGAATAGTTAAGTTACCAATCATTTTGATTATATGGTTAAAATTTACGAGTAAATAATTATTTTAGTTATTGAAAATATATAATACTGTCAAATAAGCCTTTGAAAGTAATTTTTTTAAATAAGTCCTTGAAAGTTTAATTTAACAATTGTGTTAATCCAATTTTTTTAAGAAAATGTAACTTAATTAATAATATTAATAAGTATCTCTAATTCAAGGATTAAAATGATAATGCCACTAAAGTAGTAATTTATTCTTATGTTAGAATGTCTTGAAATGAGATTCATAAATATTAATTATTAGATAATACAATAAATAGGTAAATTAAAACACAGAAGTTATGTTATTATTTAAATGATTATGTAAGCAATTTCAATTTCAATCATATTAATGTATGGTGTTACGGTCATAATTTGAGGGGCTTACAAAGTATGTTGTGGGAGCAAATGCAAATCCTCCAAAGAATCCGAGGAGGGAACCGAAGAAAGGGAAGGTGATTCCCACAAACATTGTAAATGCTGAAATCAAAGTTATTACAATCATGAGAGACAAATAATAATAGTAGATTCAACAAGACAATTAGGAGAAGAAAAAACAGCTAGATTAGAAGAGACAAAAGAAGAGATTCTGCTCACCAACATATACATTGCGAACCACGAATCTTAGAAGCCGGCTTGGCTTGAAACGTAATTTTTTAACCAACACGGTCTCAATCATGTCGAAAACCGGCATTGCATATAGCTTGCATATAAAGGCACCAATTGGAAACAAGAAAACATATAATCCATTTCACAACATAGATTACTAAAATAAAATTTGAATAGTGACTAAAAATATCTATGCAATGAAAAATTGTTGTTGCAAACCTGGTAGCTTCCTATGACATGGATGACAACAAACATGTTAGCAACAATTATAAGCCAAGTGGGTTTGTTTAGGGAGATGAGGATGTTGTCTTCAACAGAATTGCCAAATACCCAATAGCCAATAAGAGCAACAGGGAAGTAGCACAATGCTACAACTATATATGCCACTAAGACTCCCCTCCACATTGGACCCTTTGATGGTTTCTCTGGGGATGAAGGGATTGTTGCTTGAATCTCCAACACCACATTGTGTCCAGCGTATGCAAAAGCAACATCTCCTAATGCATTCAAAAAGTTGAAAACTGTTCCTGCTGTTGTCGTTGCTTTGTACCCGTAATCAACACTCACATGTTTGTGTTCAACTTTCTTGTCCACAGATGCCACCCATGCAATCGTTGAGTAACTGCACATGTATTTGTTTCATGGATTACAATGTATTATTGCGAAATTTAATCTTTGGAATTCTTGATTCTATCTCAAGAATGTTATGTTTATTGAATTTTATATGAATATTTTAAAATCATAATAATTAAATCCATTTTTAATAATATATTGAGTCCTTTCTGTTGTTTGATACACTCAGCTAAATTTAAAATATCGATTTTTTTTATTCATTGTTAAGGAACATGTCAAAAACTAATTATTACAGAAGACATAATGTTTATTATATGAAAATTCATAATTAAATGTCAGATAAAAAAGGTTTTAAATTAGATGTGTTTTCGACTTTAATTTCATAAATTATTATTCAAAATGTTTTTGAAATAATTTATAATAGAAAATATTCATTTTTAATATTTTTATATGATAAAAAAGTACAACAATAATACATAATTGCTAATAAAATATTTTAGTTTCTATTTTTAAAAATTTGGATAAATAAAATTAGAAAAAAAATCTTAAAATTAAAACTAATCGTTTTAATAAAATATTGCAAAATATTAAGAAATTAGAGCAGAAGGTTATAGCGGGGTTTAATGTGCCTTAAAAATTAGTACAATATTACAGTGGAACTTAAGAACTGTGATAGAATATGGTATCATTTTCGTAAAAAAAAAATCCAATTATAAAAGGACAAAAAAATTATCTTGCGTCTTTAAAAACAAGGTATTATTTTGTGCACTTCTTTAATGAAAGTGATCGTCATTTTTTTTCGGAATAACTCTAGGTTATTATTTTCTTATATTTTATGAACTATTTTGTTCTACATGAAAACAAAGTTAATAATTTTACCATCTCAGTATATTCAATTAAACGCTTATTTTTATTTTTTTCCATTGGTAGTGAAAGTATAAATATGAAACATGGTGCTAACGGAAACAACGAGGCGTGTAGAAGTATTTGAAAAAGACATATAAACGAAGGAGAGTGTTAGTTTAGTTGACTTGTTGACTTGAGTTGTTGACTATTAATTAGCATGACAAAGAAGACGTGCTAGCGTACAGTTGGATTCCAGTTTAGAATATTGTGCCCGTATTTTAATGTAAATTTAATAATGAAAATCAAATTAAGAGTAAAAAAAAGGAGCGTAATCTTGATATGTTAATAAAAGCAAAAGATAAGTCAAATAAATAATTACCTGAGAGACATGATTGCTGCAGCCAAGGAGAGGCCAGAGATGGCATTGAAATTGGGAAGGTGAGATAGCACAAAGTGAACAGAGGCAAAGATCATTATGAAGTAAGTAGTCTTCATTGGTGCGCAATGTTTATTGTTGGTTTGGCACACAAGGTCATGAATTTTCTGTAGTGATTTTCCTCCCGTGACCATGTACACAATGTCCACACCAACTTCACATATAAGTTGTTGTGGCACCACAATCCACAGGCCAAGCTTTTCCCCAAAAGCATGCTGACCCAACTCATGGTACCTGTCAAACCTTTTCCCAGGCACCATCTCATGCATCTCCACCATTTGCCATAGTGTGTACAGAGTTATCATCCATGACAACACTAGAATAACCACACCTGGACCCCTGTACCACCACCACATCATACAAAATTAATTAACATCATCTAACTTTTCAATCCCCCCTCAAAGGTGCTTAAAATAGTTTGGAAGAAAGACAAAAAATATGTACTTTATTTTTGGGATAAACATAAAACAAAAAGAGATCCAGTTTTATCCCCCCTTTTGTTTCATTTCTTAACTGAGTAGTAAATAACATGCATACCATCCAAGACTAGCCATGGCAGAAGGAAGGCTGAGGACACCAGCACCAACCATAGCAGTGACGTTGTGAAAAGCTGAATACCACCATTTTGCGTTCCTTGAAGAAGTGATGGGAAGCCAATCATCAATTGCCTTCTGCTCTGCTGTTCTTGTATCAATCTGTTAAATAACAAAATAACATCACATATATATATGTTAGTAAAAAGAAAAAAAAGACAATAGAAATAGATAACAAAGTTTGAGTGGTTTTACGTCAGCAACTTTTTCATAGCCTGGAGCAGTAGGCTTTTCATTGGTTGGAGTCTCAGTTCCCATGGTTGTGAAATGGGAATAAGGTATCAATTGAAGAGGAGGTTGTTTATGTTATGAAGAGTTTTTTCCACAAGACAAAGAAAGAGGAAAATGAAAGTTTTATCATACCAACTGCTTTGGGAAAAGGACTCTCAAGAGAAGTCCGTCCTAGTGTTGACAGAATGAGCATAAGCCTATTACCTAAGCCGGCAATTTGTATAACAGCTAATAATAATAATAATAATTAATAATAAAAAATTGTATATATATAGAAACCCATAGACTTGAGTTGATCGTCTATGATATGAGCCAATTCAAGCTACACCGGCTTTAAATTGAACCAAGATTTTGAGTTCACTACATTTAGCCAGATGGCTGAGTCAGTGAGATATGGCTATACGTTTCATAGCACTACCATGGAGCAGTAATTCTCCATAATAAAGTATCAATTTTTTTCTTTTTATGTATTATTCTTTGCACATATTAAATAATTAAATAAATTTACAAATCCATTTACGAGTTTAAGACCTGCTGGTGTTCGTGAGGAAGGTAAAATTAGATAAGATATCATAATTATTATACACAGAATTCATTGTGGAGAGTTACTACTCCATCCAGATCACTGTCAAATAACGCCCTGCCTGTTCCATATTATTATATGAAGATACTACATTAATTCTTTGATTCCGTTCAGAACCATGATTATTTCTCTTCGATACCTGATTTCATTTATTAGTAATATACTGTATATACTTTATACTATATTTGATTATCAGGTTACCCCAACTATCACATACATTTTTTTATATAAAAATTCATTTATGGACAAATTTGATTCCCAAAATAAGGAAATAAACTCCTGTTTCATATATTCTGATAATATCTGGATCATCAATTACTCAAATTATTTTATACTTGATTTCTTTCTCTTTTTATTTAATTTTGTATTTATTCTCTTCATTCACCTAAGGGAGCTCCACAAGAAAATCAATTGATGTCCATTTGAGTATTTTTTTTCCTTTTTTATGTTTAATTTATTTCTTCTTATCTTATTCGACTTTGTATTTATTTTTAGTATTTTTTTTTGCAATATTGGTATTTTTTTCTTATTTGTTCTCTCACTACATTGATTCTATTTTTTATACACGTGAGAAATTCTCACTTGTTATTTCTTGCAATTGCCTGTTCGATTAGGTAGATGACCAGGAATTTGACTAAGAAAATAAAATATATTTATTATTAATTTAAGTTAAGAAAATTTATTTTTGATAATTAAGTTCCAAAAAATAAATTTTCCGCATTTTCTATGCCTACTTTATGGTGGGCACGAAAGATTTTTATTTTACGAGAATATTAATAAAAAAATATAATTATAATTATAATTTCATTAAAAATTAAAAACCTTAAATTATTCTTTTTTAATTCTTAAGGTATGTCAGTGTTGAGTAGATCAAAATATTATTTTGTTACCCATAGTTAAGAGTTAAGACTACATGTTGTTAGTACATAGATAACTTTCTAGTTCCGCGTCTTTAAGTTTATAAATTTTTGTCTCTTACAAAAAGTTCATGTTGTTAGTATATAGATAGCTTTCTAGTTCCGCGCCTTTAAATCTATAAATTTTCTTCTCTTACAAAAAGTTCTAGAAGTAGATGGTGTGGGGAATAGATGGGAATTAATTTTACACTAGGTTATGATTCAGTTTATTACTAACTAACATAAAGTGAAGGTGCCTAAAAAATATATAAATTGCACTTAGAGAATTGAGTCAAGCAATGTGAGACTTCCTAATACTCCGTCCACATATGTTCTAGTAGGTATATTATGTAGTGGGGATGTTAGAAAGTCTCATCTTACTTGCTTCAATTCTTTAAGTGTCACTTATATATTACAGTTAGCTCATTTTGATATTTATGATCATGTCGGTCCTACATCTAATAAAAATAAAAAATACATACTCACTTTCAATAATAATTTGATGTATTTAAGAAATTTAAAATTAAAAAATAAATTAATGTCTTTATCCAAATTATGCGTACTAGTAAAGGGGGAGAATACACTTTTAAGGAGCTTGTTAAATTTTGTCATTAAGTAGGGTATTGAAAGACAACTCAGTACCTCGTATACACCACAACAAAATGGTACAGATGAGAGGAAAAATCAGACCAGACCAGTATAAGTATGGTTCGAAGTGTTTTGATAGAAAGAAAAGTTTTGAGATCCTTTTAGCTTGAAGCTGTAAATTGGGTGGTTCATATTTTAAATAGAAGCCCGACCCTTGCAGTAAAAGCCATCACATCAAAGGAGGCATGGAGCGGAATGAAGCTATCTGCTTCTTATTTTAGAATCTTTGGCTGCATTGGTTTTGTTCATGTACCTGACCAAAAAAGGAGCAAATTTGATGAAAATAGTATTAAATTACGTGTTGTTGGGTGTGAGTGAGGATTCTAAGGCCTATAAACTTTATGATCCTATCACTAAGAAAATTCACATAAGGAGAGATGTTAAATTTCAAGAAGAAGCTATTTGTGATTTGGGTGAAGCGAACACAAGCAGATTGCTTGATGCAAGTGAATTTGAATCTCATGGAAGAAAATTTACATATGGCTATGCTTTCATATTGGGAGATGGTGTGATTTCTTGGGCGTGAAAGAAACAACTAGTGGTTAGCTTTATCCACACCTGAATTAAAGTCCATAATAATTGTGTTATGTGTTTACCAGTATGTTTGGCTGAAAAGAATTTTAAAGCATTTAGATTACTACTAGGAAGAAGCTACTGTCATGTTTTGCGATAATGCTTCTACAATCAAATTATTCAAAAACCCAGGAATGCATGGATGAAGCAAATATATTGATGTGAAATTTCATTTCTTGAGAGATTTGTGCAACGGTGATGTTATTGAACTGAATTATTGCAGTATATTTCTTGAGAGATTTCTTGCAACGGTGAATAGTTGCAAGAAACATATTATTTTAAGGATGGATTGTTGACTGAGTCAAAGTATTTTTTACATTTATCAGTTTTTTTTTTTATTTTTTTTTTATTGATTTTGTTGCCCTCGTTTAGGACTATGTTATTAATAAGTGGATAGTTTATAATTGCAGTTTATCAATTTTTAGAATCAATTTTGTGAGTTGACAATTAGAAAGTTGATCTTTTTAATATTTAATAAAGTTAAAATAAAGATTGTGTTTACTGGAAAATTATTAATTTGTGTCTTAAAAAAATACTAGAAGCAAGTAACGTGGGAATAAATAAGATTTAACTCTATGCTAGATTATATTTCAATTTATTATTAATTAACATTAAGTGAAGGTGCTCAATAAATATATAAGTCACACTTAAAAAATTGAGACAAACAATATAAAATTTTCTAATATTCTGCTCACATATATTCTAGTAGGCATATGCGATGGAAATGTTGAAAAATCCTACTTTGTTTGTTTCAATTCTTTGGGTGCAAGTTATATATTGATAGTATTGATAGTGTAAATTTACTTGGTACTAATTGATATTAAAATGAAGTAATATGATATTAGAACTATATTACACATATTATAGGAGATATCCCGTCTAACTAGTATTATATATTCTTATATGAATTCTAATTTTTTTAACCAACACAAATTATTATTTAATAATGATATTTTGTAATATATGATGTTATATTTATAATAATTTAATTTATTTTCAAACATATATTAGAAAATATAAAGCATAACATACTTTACGTTTTAATAAAATTTTATTACCCGTAATATGAAATTAATATATCAAAATATTATATCGAATTTGAGTCTAGTTTTATAGTGACGCGTTCGGGTCAAATTTAAATCAGATTAGATTGACTTTTAACATATGTTTTTTTTCTTGACTAAGCATAGACAAAGGTGAACCTATCCCAAACCACGACCATACCCACCCTAACTGATGGATCACACCTTTGAACTGTGTAGCAGCACAGAGCAGAGTTAAGTCATTACCAAATGAAGTGTCTCTTTCGTCATAGCAAGATCCCTCTGTCTATGATAGCTGACAAGAGGAAACGGTAATTCCTCCTATGCCTCAACATTGGAATTCCTTCTTCTGCTTCCTCCATCAATTACACATTCTTGATACATCTTTTGAAATATTTTATATGATACACTAATTTCTTTTTGAAAATTGTTTTTTCTAAGTTTTATTTTTTATTTAATAATTATTTTTTAATTTTATATTTTTAATAAATTCTAATCACTAGCTTGAATAATATATATTCAGAGGTGGAGGGAGACAGAATAGATTTTATTTAAATAATTATATTATCTAATAATTTATATTAAATAATTAATTTTAAAATTAATCATTACATTAGTTTTCTTTTCACGTAGATTATATTTATAAATTTTATAATAATTTGATTTCTAGAATGATTTGATAATCCATTTATGTACACCAAAATTCAAATTATTTAGTTATTTTTCAATTGTAGCTTAGTTTTGCAAAATTCTAACCCAAAATTTGCAGATAGTGTATAATTATAATTGTTGGCTAGATCGATTAAAAATACTTTTCACTGTCATGCAAAAATATGTAAATTATACCATTAATCTCTTTCCATATTCAAAGTGGTTATGAGTAAAGAATATAAAGTCATCTTGTAAACAACACCACTGTGTAGAACTGAGGCTAGAGATTGAATTCATTGGAACCGAATAAATATTGTAGCAAACACTTTGAACAAACCTAAGACAAGAGATATACATTCACGAAGTAAAAATTCCCTTTAATTTCATTCATGATTTTTCTATATAACAAACTGACTTTATTGAGCTTCCACTCCTTTCTTGTATTTGCATCTTCACATTCCCATAACCAATTCAATGAGGAAAGAGTTTAAGAGTAGAACGAGTAAGTCTTGGCTTCAATTATGATTGTCCTCAATCCGCCAATTGGTGATAAAATCATTAACATTAGACCAAACACAATGCATATCTGTAATCAATGGAGCAAGATTAATAAACCCAGTTTATAATGGAATCAATCAAAGGAGAATAATCAAAACAATAACCAAAACTAAACATACCCAGTTAGACCACCAAGACAAGCTGAATCTCCTTGGTTTGTAGATTGCAAGCCACATGACGCAGGGGAGCTGAAAATTTATGCAAAAAAATTAACAGTTAAGAAATTATTTTCCCCCTAAAGATTAATGTTTGATTAAATTCACTAATGTAGTTGGCTTACAAAGTATGTAGTTGGTGCAAAGGCAAATCCTCCAAAAAATCCCAGGAGACCACCGAAGAATGGGAAGGTAATACCAATGAACATGGTAAATGCTAAAACCAAACCAAATCAAATATCAATTCAACAGAACCACAAATAAAAAAATCTAATAATTATTATCTACTAACATTTATTGGGAAAAAAAGAACTTCTAACTAAACATATACATTAATTATAAAGAAGTGTTTACTTACCAACATACACATTGCGTACAATAAAACGAAGTGCTGCACTAGGTTTGAAGTTCAACTTCTTCACCAACACAGTTTCAATCATGTCAAACACTGGCATTGCATAAATCTACATCAACAAAAAATACGAGTTACTCTTAGTGACTTCAATTTTGAACCAGAAAGAAGGGCCATTTTAAAATAACAAAAAAAAAGGCTTAGAATAAGGGCAAGTGTATTTATTTCACCTGATAACTTCCAATAACATGGATGACAACAAACATGTTAGCCATTGCAATGAGCCATTTTGGGTTCTTTAAAGAGATGAGAATGTTATCTTCAACTGCATTACCAAACATCCAGTAACCAATAAGAGCAACTGGAAAGTAGCACAAAGCCACAATTATGTAAGCAACAACCACTCCTCTCCACATAGGACCCTTGGATGGTTTCTCTGGTGTAGATGGAATTGTTGCTTGAATTTCCAACACCACATTGTGTCCAGCATAGGCAAAAGCAACATCCCCAAGAGCACTGAAGAAATTAAACACTGTTCCTGCTGTACTCTTAGCTTTGTAACCATATTGTACATTGTCTTGAACACCCTTATGAGCAGAAGCTGCCCAGGCAATTGTTGAGTAACTGCAGGACAACATAGTAAACATCAAAATTGAAGTTACAATTTATGTTTCCATTTGTATAACAATTCAATCAGACCAAACTCTAAGATGGACGATACTAGATAAGGATAATAAAGATGGATATAAATATTAGATTTTTGGTCTAATTGCTATGGTCTTGTTGGGAATTTGGTCGTCTAATTTTTTTTCAAGAATTTGATCTCCACTATTAAAATTATGCAGATATGGGACATTTATTAACTTAACATTCAATATTCATCAAAAATGCTGATGGGACAGTGTAATGATTGTGCTAATGTAGCGATGCAAAATATAGTGTCACAGCCATTTCTATTATATATTGGATGCCAGGTTAACAATATTGATCAAAATTGTACAATTAAAACAATGGATGATCAAATTTGCAGAAAAGAAAACTTGAAATGAAATAAAAATAAAGAGAAAAAGTGCAATTAAACTAGATAATTAAAAAAGTTATGAGTTGTACCTCAATGACATAACTGCAGCAGCCAAAGATACACCAGAAATGGAGTTGAAGTTGGGGAGGTGGGACAGTACAAAGTGAACAGAGGCAAAAATCATGATGAAATAGGTCAACTTGATTTTTTTGCAGTCTTCACAGACGGTGTTATGAAACTTTTGCAAGGATTTGCCCCCAGTGACCATATACACAATGTTCACACCAACTTCAACAATAAGTTGTTGAGGCACCACAATATATAGACCTAGCTTTTCACCAAATGCATACTGGCCCAGTTCATGGTATCTATCAAAACGTTTTCCAGGAACCATTTCATGCATCTCAACCATTTGCCATAGGGTGTAAAGGGTGATTATCCATGACAATACTAGCACAGTTACACCAGGACCCCTGAAGAAAATATAGTAATTTTGAAATTAAAAAACGTATGTTATATATACTAAAATGTCATTTATCATTACAATCTTACCATCATTTTCAGCATAATTTTAAACCAAATTTTTTATTATTGATTTCTTGATCAAGCTGAGAAAATCCAATAAATATTTGGAGTGTTATATGCATCTCATTCAATTTGAACATGTATCACAATAATTGGGAAAAACAACTTACTAAACAATCCATCAAATTTGAAATATTTTGCGTTGACCTCTTTTTCCTTTCTATGCATGATTATGTTATCAAAATATTATAGAAAAATGTAAAATGCAACTTAGATTTGAGGGATATACCATCCTAGCTCAGACATGGCATATGGGAGACTAAGAACACCAGCTCCAACCATAGCAGTGACATTGTGGAAGGCAGAGTACCACCATTTTCCATTCCTTGAAGAAGTAATTGGAAGCCAATCATTAATTGCCTTCTGCCTCTGCAATTCTTCTGCAGTCTGTTTGATCAAAAATGACAAAAACAATACAATGAGTAATCCTAACAAAAAAAACTAAAAGAATAAACAATTTACAATTAATTAATAATAATAATAAAAATACATGGGTTTTGATTTGATGGGCCACTCAAGGGTAATTGAGACCAATGGATTGTGGTCCAACTGTGGAACACATTGTTGATTGTCCCAAACTTCTTGGAAAGTGCAACTTAAAGGCTGTCATTGTAGCATTCTTAAGTGCTTGTCTTTATCTTATACTGACTTTTATTGCATCATATCATATACTTTGATTCGATTTGGTGAACTTTGTTTGGAAATTTTAATTCCATTGTGGAAAATTGGTTTGGCTCTAACTGTCAAATCCTACTATGGTATAGCGTAATTATGTATTAAATGTAAAATAAAAAAATTAATGACAGTCAAACTAATTTACTTGACATGCATTCTAAAATGTTAAGATATACTAGTACTTTTAAGAACTTTAGGAATAACAGTAGTAGTAGTAAATGGTAAAAATACTAGTGAAGTATAAGGCTGCACCAAAGAATCTAAAAAAATGATTCAAATTAGCATATAAATCAAAATAAAACCTTTTCTTTAACAACAATAAAAATATTAAATATTATTTTCAGGGGAAAAGTTGAGAACTTTAGTAGGAAACAAAGTCGTTAAACAAAGGTTAATTAGTCAAACATTATTTTTTATTATTGTAGACATTTTATATATGCCTGAAGAGATGACAGAGAAATAATAGATGCAATCCTGTTAGTTGTTATAGTTTTTAAAAATTATACACATCAATAAGTCCATTTTTCTATAATATTTTGGTTAAATTAATATGTTTATAAGGTTTTAAGAAAAACAAGGGGATAATAGCTTTAGGCCCTAGAGAGAACTGTATAAAAAATTAAAGATCAATTTGACTTAGTCTACAATGAGATAAGCACAAATGAGCCAATCAAGAATAGGCAAATCTTATTCAAAGTTTCAAACCCATCTAGGTTAGTAAATTACATGGGATTATGGTTTGATCTATTAAATTCCTTTCATCTTGAAAAAAAAAAATGTATTCGATGCTCTGTAATTTGATTAGTATGTCAAGAAACTTACTTTTGATTCCTAATAAAAATTATTTTAAAAAAAATCTTGATTATGAAGAAATCATGATTTTGAAAGAAAAATAAAACGAAATATGCATAATAAATTAAGAACATTAACCAAGAGGACATTATTTCTCATTCACACTTCAGACAGGACACTAAAAACGTAAGCTCTGTTAAGAGTGACTTTTCAATCTCGAATATGATATTTTGATTTCTTCAAACGGCATCACTTTCAACTATAAAACAAAAAACTAAGAAGAAAAAAAACTGTCTCAATCCAACTCAACTAAGTAAAACGCGTTATTTATTTAATAAGAATAACATAGAATTTAACAAACAAGAATTATATATATTCATTTAGGAAAATTATTTTTTTCAGTACTTATTCCAGACTTGTAAATCATTTATTTCAGGAGGTGCTTTGACGTCTCGAGAATGAAAAGAGAAGAAATATAAAATTATAAACGTTTTCAGAAAAAGACAATAAATTTAAAATTTGGGTAAAAAAAATTGTGATAAAATGAATATATTTACAGTCTTAAAAATTCTAATTCTTATTGTAAAGAGTAAGGACAAAAGAAGAACAGAAAAGTAATAGGCAGTGAATAAAATATGAAGTAATAGAAATGACACGCTACAATGACTCCGTAGAGATTTGTGCATGCTTCATACAATAACATTATTTATGTGTTTTGATGGCGTTTACTATTCGATATTTATGTACCAAACCACGTGGAACCGTAATAACAGGCACAATTAAATACCAATTGAATTTTAAGAGAAAAAAAATTGTGAATTGAAAAATGGGTAAGAGTAACACCCACGAAGTAACCCACATGCCACTAATTAACCTTATCATATCACGCGTATCTTGAAGACTCAGTAAGAATAGATAAAAAGGGTTTTAGCCATTAATGAAATCTCTCATGAAAATGGTAAGGTTAAAGCATAAATAATCCTCAGAAAAAGGTAATTCTACGCACTCTGTAAATTTAAATCTTAAACGAAAAATTAGAGATAAAATGAGTAACCTCTGGGATTAATTAAAAATTAATGGTAAATATCACGATTCATAAACAATATTAATGATGGAATGCCGTTTTAAAAAATAGTTTCCGATTCACAGATAAAAAGTGAAAAGTTTATGCCAAAATATTTTTATATCACGGTTGCAAATCTCTAATTTCCTATAATATTAAAGATTGTTGGCAAAATTTTGATCATAGTTTAGAACTTTGCTTACATATACAAAACAAAAATGGATGTATTAAAATATCAATCACATCAACGGCGAAGTTTAGAGGTGTGAATCCCTGAAACAAAATATTTTCATGGCTAAGATTTTTCTTTTTTTTCTAAGCAAAATTTTATGGAAAGATTTTAAATTGTGTTGGTCTTGTAAGTAACTTCTGTGTGATTCTAGATATTGCATAAGCGACCCAATTGCATTTGCTATGCGATCATTGGGGAGAAAAAATCTCAAATTTCATGAACCATTCTATAGTATTTGAAATTTTCATTTGATTTAGATGTGAGAATATACGAAAACAGAGTAGACATGAAAGACAGAGGCAGATAAAAGGGTGATAAAATTTGCAGAGAAAAGAGACTTACAAGGTTTTTGATATCATTGTCATTAGTTGGTGCCTGAGTTCCCATGATAAAGATGAGAATATAGTTGGTGCCTGAGTTTGTAAAACGCAAAATGTGTGTATGTGTGTCTGTGATATGAGACTTTCACCTTGGTGCTATAGTATAATAATGAGTGGTATCATAACAAGTCAAATATGAATGTGTCACATGAAGAAAGAGAAAGAGAAAGAGAAAGAATGAGAGAGTTTTTCTTGATGAGCAGAGAACACAAAATTGTTATATAGATAGATAAGTGATACAAGTCTACGTATTACTTTCTTTTCTTCTTTTGAATATTCCCAACTTGCTCTCTATCCCCGCTACTTTTTTTATTTTTTTATTTATTTATTTATTTTTAGGTTTCTTTAGGTAAGAAAAATTACTAATTCTTAGTATATACATACTTTTTATCTTACCAATTACTAATTCTCATTTTAAAGTATAATTTTTATTAAATTAAAAAAAAAGTTAAAAATATATGTTAATTTTGTTGTGATAATTAATGATACTCTCATCTATATATCATATAATAAAGAAACAAAATCTCCACACTCTTTTTTGGGAATTATTTAAAAAGTTATATTAATTACTTATAAAATAGAAAATGAATTGTTAATTTGTTAAAATAATTTTTTATTTATAAAAATAAACAAATATTAATTATTTACGACAATTTATTCAACTAATTAGTAATTAAAACAGATTTTATTGGCTTTTTATTGAGTATTTCAATTCATGAATTCATTTATCCGTTTTATGAAATTATTTATTATATTTAAGAACTTGGACTTTTAATATAAAAAGTATTAGCTATTAATAATAAATAAAAATAATTTTTTTTTCACTATTGATTATATATAATTTAGAAAATAATGAAATTAAATCCATAAGATTTGAATTCAATACAGATGAGTATAAAATTTTCAGAATTACGCTTATGTATCTCTCAAAAAGAATTTTACTGAACGTGTATTTTCGACATCCTTCAATATTTTTGGAATATAAATATTGTAATATTTATTCATATTTTTATTATAAAGTTATTAAAATATACTCTTCAGGTATCTTTTATTTTAAAAGTAATACATACCATCTTTTAATCACTTTAGTGAGAAAATGAGTGATATTCTCATTAAAAAATTAATGAGAATTTATTATTAATAATTTCCTTTTTTAATTTTTTTAATTTTAAAATATATTCTTAAAAATATTAAAACATAATTCTAAAAAAAATATAAAATATGCCGTGAAACAGATATGCTAAATGTACTATATGGTTAACTTAACTAATACGTTGGATATTATAAAAATTAATCATAATGTATACCTCAAATGTATGATTATTCTTGTTAAAAACAAATATGTTAAAATTTTTAATATATTAAAGATTAAGTATTAGAAATATATACTAAGAATGTTTGTTACTGTTAAGTTTAATATATAACTGAAATTATGTATTCATAATTTGAAGATTCATGAATTGAATAATTTGTATTGCATATTTATTAACTTTTACATACCTTAAAAATCATATTTAATTATAATAGCTGATTATATTAGATGATTGTGTAAAATTTACATGTATAACAATTAAACTCGTTAATACTAATAATATATTTACCAAACTTAATACAGAATTAAATTAAAGAACATATTTATTAATTATAATTTATCTCAAAGACGTATAAAATTTTGATCATAATATGATGTTAAAATAAAAAATATTAATACTATTTTGGTAAATGCAATACATAATTAAATTAGATAATAACATTAAAGAATCCATTCATTAGTTATAGTTTAAACCTTAAAGATGTATACAGTTTTATGTTAACAAATCATTTTTAAAAAGCTTTAACAGAAATCTTTTAAAAGCTGATTACTATAAAAAGTAATTATTATTATTATTTTTATGCATGGAAAAGAATAGGTTAGTTATTGAAATTTGTAATCTCTTCTTAAGGGCATTTAGCTAGATAGAGTGTCTGTTGGTCTCGATGTCTATGGTTACAAATAATTTTTAAATTATTATTTATTTTGAGTTTACAGAGTAATTTATTATTAAACAAAATTTTAATCATTAAATAATAGTTCTTAATGTGGAACTTGTTATTTTTAAATCTTATCTGTAGTCTCTTATATGAGTTTTTAGGATACAACATGAACTCCTAAGCAATGTGAGGCAACAAAACTTAAAACCAAAATAAATAAATAACTTAAAAAAATAAAAGGGAAAAATAATTGAAACTCTGTTTCCTCAAAATCCAACTAGGAAGGTGCAAGAACTTAAAAATCATGTAATTATATAGCCGTTAAAACCAAGCTTAAAAAATATTTAATTACATAATTAATAGTCATAAATTCAAATTAATTTCGTTATTAAATCATAATTAAAAGATTATAAATTGATGATTAAAATTAATAAAAAATTGAGATTTCAAAACTTCAAAATAATTAAAAATAAATATCCTAACATGTTGAAATATTTCATAACAAAGTATACAATACTGACTTCTGAAAAAAAAAAAGTTTTTTTCATACAAATAGCTTAATGGATTCAAGGTAATGTCATATACATTAACTACTCGTTAGTAATTAATAAAGATTTCATTAAATATATTTTTACACACTCGTTATTGTATTTTTTTAACATTAAATTTATAGGCATATTTTAGAATATGAAAATTTAAATACATATTATTATACATTTTAATATATATATATATATATAATAAGTTATATAAATTTAAATATATATTAATGGAATAAGACATGGATGTCACTAATTTTATAACTTTCAATAAATTTAATTCAACAGAAAAGAAAATAGTATAAAATATTATTTTCACAGTATAATCTAGGAACAATTTAAAATAACTGCCGCCAAATTTTTTGTCATAATTTTGAAAACTATAAAAAAGGTTCTATCAAATTATTTTATAAATAATATACAATTATTCTTTTACAATAAGAATAAATTTTTTTAAAAATTAAATAACCTAATTGTTTCAACCTTTAAGTAACAAAAGTATATTAAAATTTTGAAGAAAAAAATTAAAAAAGAAGTATAATAATGGTGACACTAAAAAAAGTGATAATGATAGTACGTGATAGGAAAAATGTGATAAAAACATATAATTAAAAAAAAAAAGTTGTAAAATCTCAAAAATTTATTAAATGAAGTAGATATTTATATTTTCTACTGAAAAAATTTATGCTAAAATAAAACTCTTATAAAATCTGAAAGATGTTATTATATTGGTGTTTGTATGCATCATTGTGTTGACTTTGGAGTATGATTGCAAGTGGCATTGAATGATTTAGAATTTAGTATATTTTAGTATTGTGAAATGTGAAAGTAAAGTTCGTTGCAATTTAAAAAGGAATGAACGACTTTGAAATTTTGAAATTTCAACGTTTGATCATACTTGGTTGCGTTTCTGGGTTAGCTAGCTGTCTTTCTTCGATTGCGGAAATGTCTTGATGAAATCCATTTTCCTATTCACACCTTTCATTCCATTCACTCACCTTTTCACCCTAACTTTACGCACCCACCTTCATTCTCCGCTACACTAAACCCACGTTTTCTCTTCTTTTTTTTTAATAATTAAATACAATTATTATTATTATTATTATTATTATTATTATTATTATTATTATTATTAAAATCTTCTCTTGAAAGCATTCCTTTTTTGAGAAGCACCACTGGACATTAACTACGAATATCACAAGAATTTTAATCATTCATGTTTTTAAAATGTATTATTTGAACTATTTAAATATATTTAAATTAAATAAAAATTAATTTTATACTTACTATATTATAATAATTTAAATTTTAAAATTATAATGATTTTAAGCCACTTTTATGTCTATGTAAGAACGAGAGAACAGTGTTACCATAATGAAATTATAGACATGAGAAACTCTTTCACTATCTTTTAAACATACGATAGCTTTTAAAAGTTCATATTATTTTAAATTAATTATTTTAAAATTTTACTCAATAATAATATTGACATAAGATGAATTTTTCAACTTAAAGAATTAAAATGATAAATTTTAAAAGCATAAAAATTAAAATAAAATTTTTTAAACTTTAAAAACATAAAGAATTAAAATAAAATTCTTTAAATTTAAAGAATTAAAATAGATAAATATTGAAAATTAAATGATTAACAAACATATTTAACCTAAAAATTAGGTTGAACTTAGCACTAAAAATTATGGAAGAGTACAGTTTACGCAATCTCAAAAAAAATATTGTTTTTCATTTTTTAATTAACATTCTTTGGACTATGATTATTATTTTATTACACAAAAATACTCTTTATTTCTTTAACTAAATGCTGACACTGCATAAAAAATATCATGTCAACACTCTTTATTTATTATATAAAGATATCTTTTAATTATTTAAAATATATCACATTAAATTTCGTGTAATGTTAAAATATATGTTTTTATCTCTTATCAAATAAAAACAGTCTTATTTATAAATTTTTAGCTAAAAATGACTTTATAACTAAAATAAGTTTTAAATTTTTACTACCATGAAATATTTAAATAATATATTTTATAAATTTATATATTTCAAATAAATAATTTTTAAATATTTCAGGATAAGATAATATAAAATATATATAATTTTAAAATTATTTTGTTGTAATCCTAATATTTAAAATTATAAATGTAATATCAAATATTTAATGTTAATGTAAAAATCATTTTAGTTATAAACTAGTTTATAGTTAAGAAATTTTAGATAAAATAAAATGTAAAATAATATATTTAGAAAAAAGAAAAAATATATTTTAATATAAAACAGAAACATCACATATAATAATCTCTCTCCCTCTATATATATAGAGAGAAATATAAAATACATGGCTGTCAACAAAGAGTAGTATAATTAGCATGAATGTTAAGGAGGTTGTGATTAATAAAGTACTTAGCCATGTAATTTCAATTAAGATTCCAAGAAACATCAATGATCCATCCCATGTTCGAACATGCATTGGGTATCATAGACGTTACATATTCCTTAAAATTAAATCAATTAGTCATCATTATTGGATATCTAAAATATTACTCGTGCCACCCGTTGTTAATTGCGTTGTAACACTATGCTTTCGTGTGTGTCTATATATATATATATATATATATATATATTAAGTTAATTTTAATTATTTTTTAGATAATTTATAAAAGTTGATTAGTTAATTTCTATTATAATTATTTATAATTTTTGAAAATATTAATAATAACAATAAGTTAGAAGTTATTTCCCTTTTTATTTGACTAGGTTTTAACACATTCAATTCATATTTTCATATTTTAAATACAAGGCATATGTCTGTACGTTACATAAGATAAAATTAATATAATAATTATACACAATTAACTACGTAGATATAATTTGTTCATGGGAAAATTCGTAGTCTTTTAATGCATAAAAACCTTTTGGTTAATAAGAATTACAACATGAAAAATGAGATTAATTTTAGTTAAATGAATATCAAAGATTAATTATTATAAGAAAAAAAAATAGAAAAATGGTTATAAATTAATAATACAAAATAATTAATATTATTTTTAATCATAAATTATCATGTGCAATAAAGGCTATTGACTTATATAAAATTTTATTAAAAATTATTTCAATATATGATTAAATATTTTATATTACCCGTACATCATTATTAAATTAAAAATAACAAATTGAGTTGTTATTAATATTAAAAAAAAAAATCTCTTTGCACGTTTCGCAAGAGAGCTAATCACAGTCAACAAGATTCTGGCTCAAATACGCGTTAGTTTCTTCCTAGGTTAGGTGTTATTCTGAAATTCAAAATGCTCTCAACACACAGAATCAAGAGTTGAAGAAAAAACTAGTCAATTAACTAATATATAATCTATAATCTATAAAAGAATTAGGTCAATTGTGTGAAGTGTCAGCACTTCATTTTTTTTCTTTTCTCTTATATACTTTTTCTCCCATTTTTTTAAATTTTTTTATACATTCCTTTTCTTTTTGGATTTTTCTCTTTCACTGTAACATTTATTACCTTTATCACTTTTTGATATATAATTCTTTATATTGGAATAAATTAATTTAAAAATAAAAATGCTAAAAATTAATTTAGAATAATATTTGTATATAAATTATAAAAAATGATTTTATTGAAATGATAAAATATCACCATTTTTTATATGAAAAAACTCATTAACAGAAGTAGGAATTAATATATTTTTTTCTTAACATTATTTTATTGATTGTAACTCTTTTTTGCATGTGAATAGGAAATCTTCTACTTAAGAATAGTAAATTTACTAAGTAAATTAACTTCATCAAAATATTGAAAATAATATATATATATATATATATATATATATATATATATATATATATATATATATATATATATATAAGAATAAGGGGATTGTTAGGGTACCTCCTAAAATTACCTGTTTTTGAACACTTTTGGGTTGTTGATTTTATTATTATTTGTTTTTCAAATAGATATTTAATAATAAAATATATAAAATTACGAGCTACAAGAACCAAATTACACCTAAAATACTTTTACCACCACCTGACCTACTTATAAAATATATAAGACAAGTATTTTATATTTATATATATTATTCTCTATATATATTTTTTATTTTTAATTTACTTCTTTTTTTTACTTATGTATTTTTATTCTTACAATTTACATTTTTTTTTACAATAACTTATATTATTTTTAGAGATAGAACAACTTTATAATATAAAAAATGTAATCATTCACTTAAATAATGTAAAAAATCACTAACTCGGATAATTAGTTTTATAATGAATATAAAATATTAAAATATTTTAATTAAATTTTACAATAATTACAAATCAATAAAAAAATCAACATTACTTCTTTTTTTAATAAATAACTGAAAAAGTATGACAAGTTTTCTTTATATAGGTTATGACTACCATAATATTGCAATTTAATCTCAAGAGGATAACTTTAATATTATAATAAAACTTTAACGAATCTTTAATACCCTTATTTGTAATAATAATATATATAATTTAATGATTTATTTTCATAAATTTATAAATTTACGACGTATTTTATTATTTCACACGCTTTTTTAAAAGTATTTATCTTTTAAATTATATTTAATTTGAAAATATTATATTAGCCAGACTATTTTAAAATTATTGTTCAATATGTCAATATAAAATTACATTTTTTAAAATAAGTTAATTATAACAAATAAAATATCCATTTACATCCTAAAAAAATAAGAATATTATAAATTAAGTTAACATAGATTGAGTTAAAATAAATAAATAAATTATGATATTATTTCCTAATTTACTCATGTAATTAAAAAATTGTAGATTTTAAAACATTTCATAAAAATACAATGTCTGATAGAATATTTTAAAAATTATTAAATTTATATCAAGAATTTATAAGATTTGAAAACACCATGAATTTATAAAAACGGATTTTGTGAATTTAAAGGAAATATTTAATTAAAAAGAAAGTCTTTGAAGTTTATTATAATGCTAGTTAATCCAATATTCCTCTGTTAAAATAGCAACTCAACTAAAAAGTGTATACTCTATATATTCAAACTCTATATCCATTAATATTTGGCCGGTGAAGATGAGAATCTTAGTTAACTTTGATTTTCACAAAATTCTTATTGTATTCCTTTTATAAGTGATAAGATTTTTAGCATAGAGAAAATTTTAAATACTTGAAGTTAATTTTTTAAAATTGAAATAATAGTAATAATATTATTTTACTCAATATAGCTTGATTAAAATATTAATGGAGCTCAAAGATTTTTATTTGTAATGGAAAAAATTTTAAAGATTAAACTAATAAAATATATTATATAAAATTAAAATTTTCAAATAAAATAAATCTATTTTGTTTATAATAATTTATTTCATTATATCATATTATTTTTTTTTACATAATTTATAAGATAATACAAAAATGGAACAAGATAGATATAACTATGACAAGACACTATCATATATATCCAAAGAAATTTTTTTTCCATTTTCGTAATTATAGATTATAAAATACTTTATTTTCCTAATTAAATGAAATCATACTTAATTTAACTTATCTATTATCATTATTTCATATATTTTATAGTTTCAACCACATTTAAATTGTTAAATTTATCTAATTAAATATATTTTATCCACATGTATAAAAATTCTCAATTATATAATTATTCATATAAGATTGAAATAATTTTTTTTTCACAATGTCAATATTTTATAATCAATCCTTTTTTAATTTTAATAATTTTTAATGTGCAAGTTTTGCTTATAATAACAAAACAAGACACTAATTTTAATGTTCAAAATAATGAAATTAATAATAGAAAGATTACGGGAGTTAGAGTAAAGAACACACTACAAGAATCAAATGTTATTATAATGTAATAACACGGATTTAAAATTTGATATAAGAATTTTTAAAATTAATATTATCAAATAAGAATGTGCATTATTTTAGTGAGCTAATAAATTAACAAGTGTATTAGTGAACCGTTATTTAAATAGATAAATTATTAATTTAATTGAACGAAGAAATATAAATAAAAAAATTACTTAAAAAATATATATAAGTAAACAAAGGAATATATATTTTAATTAGGTACCTCAGTTAATCTGTAGTTGTGAGTTAATCCAGTGATAAATTTTGATTCTTTCAAATTGTCAGTGAACTGTTATTTAAATAGATAATTTGTTAATTTAATTGAATGAAAAAATATAAATAAAAAATTACAAAAAAATATATAAATAAACAAAGTAATATATATTTTAGGTACTTCAATTAACCTGTAGTTGTGAGTTAACTTAGTTATAAATTTTGATTCTTTTAAATGAAGGAGGGTTCATCTTTGGAATTTTTAAAATAATATTTAAATTTTATAATTAAAATAATTATATTTCACTAAATATTTTAAAAAATGACATGCATTGCTTATTTCGATATTTGACTAGATGGTAAGTACACTTCTTTATTTCGTTATATTTTATTCTCTTTTTTGATTTTTTCTTTCATCATAATACTTATTCAACTTTACTTGATATATAATCTATAATATATGAATAAATTATTTTTCAAATAATAAATATGAAAAATATTTTAAAAAATATTTGGTATATAAATTATAAAAAAGCAACTTTGTTTAAATGATAAAATATTACTATTTTTGAAATTAAAAAAAATACATAAACGAAAGTAGGAAGTACTACATTTTTTCTGAAGATAATTTTATAGTTTGTGACTTTTTTGTGCATGTAGATAAAAAATCTTCTATTTAATATTTGTAAATTAATTTCATCAAAATACTGAAAGAAAGAAATAAAATTTATACATTTTACAAAAATATTTTCATGAATATATATAACATTTTATAACATGTATAAAAAAAATACGAACTGTGTGAATACGTGAGTGTGTGAATGGAATTGAAACCCCATCCTCCATTAATTAGATAACGATTTCAAGAAATTGTTAATACTAAGAACTTTCTGTTTCTTAGTGTATAAATGTCAATTAATGATATTGAATGAGAAAGCAAAACATCACTATCCAAATTCAAAATTATAAAAAATTCTAAATATATATAGATATATATATATAAGTCACCACAGCAAGTTATAGCATACCATCCAAGTTTGTCAAATTGAAAGCTCTTGTTAATTACTATACTCCAATGGTTTGTCGTTTTTCAACGTGTTGCATTCCATGAATCTGATCATGAACTTTTGGAGATTGTAAAATAAAAAATTAATGTAATTATCCGTACGTAACTGGCAACTCATGCATTGGTTTATATAACTCTTGTAATTAATTATAAATTAATTAAAACAAAAAAGGGGTTATCTTTGTTTCATCAACCTTGTGAGTATAAGGTGACTATATTTGTTTTCATAGGTCATGTGAAAGCCTAAGTTGCCTATATTTGTTTGTCATGTGAGACTGAGTACAACATATACGGCAATGAAAGCGAATTGTTGCTAAACAATGTGTAGGTATGTTAGACACATATACATTCAGATGTGAACAAAAAAACTAGCTTTATTAGAAAAAGTTTGTTCTGAATCTCGTGTCCATTATCACATGAAAGAAATCTTTTTTTGGGTTTGTAATTATAAAGAAATGTTTCTATTAGTTACTAAGATTTTTTATTCCTCCCTGTAGGATTTGATAAAATTCATTAAGGAATTGTCTTTTTCTAAAAAGTTTTTTTGTTATGTTATGACATGTGTATAAAGAAAATGTTACATGTTATTAAATGTAAAAGGTAGAGGTGGAACCAGGAATTTTACATCAGGGAGGCTATGTATAAAATAAAAAGTCATGACTTAAAAAAACATTTAAATTTTTACATGTGACGTATATAAAAAAAATATAATATGCAGTTAGTATTTTTTTAATGAATGAAAGAATTATATAATTATGTTATATAAGAAAGATACTATCTAAGAAGTACAAGATAGGATGTAAAAGTAATCATGCGCGATTTTAAACTTCTAGAATATAAATAAGTTAATAAACTATATTATGTAGGGCAATATATAATAACTTAATAAATAATGATCTAAAAAATAAAAAAAAAAACTTAAAAAATTATATTAAAATCATACTTCAGATGTTACTTATGTGTACAGCTTGTCATTAACGATATAATATACTAAAGAAAAATGAGAGAGTAAAGACGCAATAATGATAGATAGAAAAAAGAGAGTAAGAAACTATGTGCTAGTGAAGTCTAAAATAATATAGAAAAAGATTAAATTTAATTTCTAAACGAAATATTTTATAAAATAGTAATAAAAAACAACTTTGTTCATTAGAAATGAAATTACATATTACTTTCTTTTATCAATGGAAGATTAGATACTGTTTTATTTAAGATGCATGTTCACGAGTTTTAGCAGAAATTTTGTGTAACTTTAAATTTGAATTCAATCCTTTGTTTTTTTAATTTAGTTCTCTAACTTAAATTTTAATTCTAAGATTAATTTGTCAATTTCGTTTCATCACTTAAGAAAAATGAATTATGTGACATACACGTCGTATTGACTCAGTTAATTAAGTTATCGTTGACAATCAAACATTCCCAAATATCTGTTATTTTCAACAAACAGGGGACTAAATTACTGCTAAAACTTAAAATAATGTTGAAGAACTTAAACAAAAGAAGAAATCCTTGGTTATTATTCCTTTCTGATTGCATAATTAATTAATAATTATTGATTGTGTTTTTCATTCGGCTCACTGAAGAAAAAAAAAACTATCTTATGCTTTTGTTATTTAATTTTCGTCTCATCATATCAACTATGAGTGTATTTTTCTTAACCAAAACATAGAAAAAGTCCACAATCAAATCTCTTACTATTTTTTAAATGGATTCTAAATGAGTTTAGACAAAATTACCCTTTGCGTACCCCTGCTTTCCCACTTTTATAATCAAAAGTGTTCATTAAGTCTTGTGTAGTATCTATATTGTCAAATAATTTTAAACACCCAACATTCAATTTTACTCTCACCTAAAAGTTCTTAAAATGGATTTTTTTATTTTTATCAGTTCTGTATTTTTTCCGTTGAATTTGTATTATAGAAGTGAAATATTGTTTTTTTAAGATCAAGGTAGCACCTGCACTTATATGCAGTATTTCTTATGTACAGATTGTCACTTGAGCATCTAAAATATATAACAAAAATAAGAATTGATACAATTATAATTAAATACCCGAGTTTAACATCAGCATTAAAAATTTCTAGATTGAAAAGAATTTTACATAAAGCACTGTATCACTGCAAATAAGGAGGAAGAAAAAGAATGTAGAATAATGAAATAATGAATCTTTAATTTTATTTTCTTTCTTTATTTAAAGATTCCAAATAATAGTATAATGCTTGCATCAAATATTGATAGACACTAAGTAAGACATGCAACTGAATTTAAAAATGAAAAATAATCAAACAATTAATGTAAAGGTTAAAATTAATAAACATGAGTGTCAAAATTGTTTCCCAGTCATTCTAACCAACATAGTATATCTCTTCAACCCTGCAATAAGATTATTTTCAACTTGTGTCAAAATTGTTTCCTAGTCATAAATAACTTAATTTAATCATCAAATTGAGAAATAGTGCAACCACCCACCATATATATAATGAACAATTGATGAGAAATTGAAGGCATATAATTGATTCAAAGTCTTGCAACTTGTGTGTGTGGGGGCACTAATTACTCGACCCAATTCTAGTCATAACTTGGATCAAATTGAGAAACTGTGCTGAAACTTTGTGATTGTACTTTATGGAAAATTCAAGCTAGATCATACAGGATAACGTGTTCCTAGTCCACACATGACAAACAAGAATATGACTTCATTTATTTATTTATTTATTTATTTATTTATTCCATTTTAAAGTCAACCATGAATAGCACATGACACTGCCATCTATATTTGACCAGAATTCAGCTACTTGTGCTTATTTTGCGCCTTGTTTTCTAAAATTTGACGTCCCAACTAAATAATATTTTGAAATACTTACGTACGTGTCTAAAATTTTGAAGCTGATTCTTTGGTAACACTTTCACGGAAAGTCGCAAAAAATAAAAGCTGCGGAAATTTGCTTTCACATAACATTTTTTAAGAGCTTTTTCAAAAGTTACGAGCTGTTTATATATACATATAATTAAAAAAAGGGAAATTCAAACAATAAAGGGTACTTTAAACTGGAAACGTGCTTAAGCTTATAAGCTCCCATGATTACTCTTTTAGTCACAAGTCAGACAAATATTAATTCCATTTTTGATGGCCGTCAAAGAAAATTTTACACACTGCAGAAATCGAGTTAGATGAATTTTATTCATATTTAAATTTAAAAATTTGTCTTTTTTTTTTAATTGCGTACAAATCTAGAGTAGTACTAATTATGTAATCAGTAAAAAATTTAATATTTAATAACTTCATTATAGGGTTGTTTATTAATTCAGATTAATATAATGAATTTATCGATTCAAATCATACCAATATCATTCGTTCAAATATTTTATTTATTTGAATTGGATTGAAATCAGATCCATCGTTGACTAGTTCGGATAATGGATTTATATTTAAAAAAATTTGAACTAATTTTAACATTTGAGTATAATTTTTTTTTTTTTTTATTTTATAATCTACAATTTACTATTTGTTTTCTTATTTTAATTATTGATTAATAGTTTAATATCAGACCCGTACCAATAGTTATTTCCAACAAGTCATACAGATAAGCGAGTCTTGTTTTCATCAATCAAAATATTATATGTGATAAGAATTATGACTATTTTAATTTAGATAAATATTTTTAATAAATATTTAGATAAGAAGAAATTAAATCTAAAATAAATTCAATTTTTTATAAGTTAAATTAAATTATTAATTTTAATATTTAAAGAATTAATTCATTTTGATTTTTTTTAAAAAAATAATTTTTTATAAAAATTTGATTGATTTTATTTAAACCAATCCGTTAACCATTGATTGGATTGATTCGAAATAAAAAAAAAAATAAAAAATCTAAATCAAACTACATCAATCAAAATCAATGAATTGAAATTTCATTTAATGTAAAATCCGGTCCCATTTAACCCATTATTACTTCTCCTTAATTACATTCTTATATATACACTTAATCTCAGGCCTGGCCTGTTTCTTGTCGGTTTGCAAGATGCACGTAAGGCAATTTTATTTATTTTTTGTATGTAAGCAATGCTGCGTAATTCAACGAGTGCAACTTAAGTAAATGGCTATTGCCAGTACAAAAATAAAAAATAAAATTTAGTTGTAAATAATAAATACAAAATTAACTCCGAAACTTGGGATAAGTCAAGGATTAGTTTTTTTTCTTATTGAGTTGATTCATGGTTTTGCCAGCCGTGTCACCTATGTGCATCCTACCGTTACCAAAATAAAACAATTATTATAAGTTCTTACCACTTGCACCTTAATATTGTTTCCGTTACTAATCACTCTACTTAGCTTTCTATTAAACTATTTGATTAACAAAACAAAGGCTTTCATGGCTATATCTCCAATGATGAAATGCTTTTAACACCGTAATATCTTTCATAATAATATCATAACTAACGTTTAGAAACCATTTCATGATTTTATTAAATTATTTTACAGTAGTCAGTTAAACAGTGTCTTGTGAGTGAGGAAGTTGAAGTAAGATATAGGTCAAAGTTGCTCTAATAGAAACAACCAAAATGCTGAATATCTGTCTCTTTCGTCCTTAATGTATTTATCATAGTCAAAATGTTGAATATTATTTCATGCCAAATTGGCCAACCAAATACTGTGATACGTATTCTACGAAGAACATTTGGTTGACTTCCTTTCATCGCCCATGCTTAATCTTCTTAGTATCCACATTCCAGTTCATTACTCAACTTGTTAATGTTAACCTTTTCCTCATTCTACAAATTTTATTGACCATGTTCCTCGTCGACGATTAGGGTCACCGCTTCACACTTTTAATTAAATAAATTAATATATAAATAAAATAAATATGTTAAAATAATTATTATTTTATGTAATTTTTATGTTGGAGTATCTTTATAATAGATGAGTTTAATAAAAAAAAATTAAGATATTTACATTGTATTCTTACATTGGAGTATCTTTATTTACAGATCGATTCTTACATTGTATGTCACTATCAATAATTTAAATTAGTCAAAAACCACAGCACAGTCCCACAATAAGTTTTGTGCTTCGGATCTTTGTGAATTTATCGTGATGATGTTATGTTGTGTTTTTTGTTTTATAAGTTAAACAAATTAATATAAAATAAGAGTAGTACTAGAAGGGGTACTCAAACAATAAAATGATGCTAAGTTGTTAACAGAAAAACATTTGTAGTGGGGTTGATGAAAATTAAATTTGCTTGTTAAAAAGGAAAGTATGGCTAAGAAAATTTTCGCAATTTGATTTAATAAGAGAGGAACATAATGAAATTAAGTGTTTTGTAAGTCTCGAGAGTTGTGTCCCACAAAATTTATCAAAAATGGATATTTTTCAGCCTCGCAGCACAAAGAAACACAAGTCTTGAAGTAGAAAAACCGAAGAAAAATGACTAAATATGAGTAAATGATGGATAAAAAACGAAAGGAGATTCGATAGAGACTTGCTGCAGGAATGTTTCGATGATGTTGTTTCCAATATTAATCTCTAATATAAAAGATATAAAATATGATATTTCTACTAAAATTAAAATGAATGCTAGTTTTAATGACTGAAAAAAAAAAAAAAAAGGAATGATGTACTATATGAACAACTAAAATAGCTGTTGAAGATTAACATGATTAAATATGCATGTCGATCGATCTGACCTGGACTTCATCGTGTGCTCTTAATTTTTCCAATAAGCCCCGTTTGAGTTGTAATTAAATTAGATTCCGTAGTGTTATTGAGGAACTAAAATATGTACATCATAATCAAAATTTATACAAGTCAAACTACATTTTTCTAGGGTAGAGTATAGAAGCTTGCACGCAATTATTGAAATTGATAATGTGAAGTATCCTATTCTTGTATCTCTGATTATTTAGTCTTTAGATTATTACATGATCTTCATATTCCACACGGCATTTACGAGGAAGCATCGACCCAATATTGTAATTGCACGGGTACACTTCGGCAACTGATTAATGTTACAAAGGAAAAAAATAAATAAATAGAGACAAGTACGAGGAAAAAGGGAAAGATAAAATACATGAGAAAGAAAATGGTAGAGTACTTGAAACCTGTGGATTCTATTGGATTGTACATGTGTAATAGAGAGGAATCTACACATAACTAACAATAACATGGTCATATTCTCAATAATAGGTTCCATAGAAGATTCCTAATAACAACTAACTCTTAAATATAACATTAAAACATAAAATAACAAAAATACATTCTAACTCTAACTCCATCTAATCTAATCTAATATAATTTCTGTATCATTTAATTTCATTTAATTCTTTCTATTAGGTATCTTTAACACTATCAAAACACTAGGAAATTGATTTTACTCAGGATTTCAACAATCTACTCAAATGCAAGAAAGAGATTCATTAATCAGCTTATAAATTCACCTTCTCTAATCTCTTGCAGGAAATGGAGGTCTAGCTAAGAATATTTGGTCCTCAAACGAAGAATGGGCTTTGCTATCACGTGTTGTCACAGAATATGGTAGAAATTGAGATCTTTAACAAAGACTAATTCACATCATTTCAATCATGACAGAGGCCAGGTTTCTCTATATTTAACCTCAGTTTTAGTCTTTGAGACAATTGAGTGTTGGAGATTTAAGAGACTTAGTTTTAGCCAAAGAAATTAAATGGTTTGAATTCCACCTTTTATCATTAATATCAGGGTCTTTGAATCAAAGAAATTAAATGTGCTTTTACATGTTGATTTCCTAAAGTTACAACCCAAAGAATAGAATACCACCAAGATACCATAAACTCTTTTTACTGCTCAAATTTTGCATTACTTGTTGAACTTTAATAGCACAACGTGATCACTGATCATGAAATAATTGCATACTGCAATGCACTTATCACAGACTTGTACAAAGTTAGATAAAGTCCTATATTGCAACCCTGAGCTAATAGTTTTAGTGAGTGGCTTTGGCAAATAAATCCAAAATAATGTACTAAGAAAGAAACAAAAGGTCCACCAAAAAAGAAAAGGAGAAACAAAACCCCATTTACTGCTCTTTTATATTTGATCCCCATAAAATAGTTTAACTAATCTATTTCTTTGATTGCAAAGGTAGAATCGAGCCTTGGAATTAAGTTGGCGATTTCTATCTTCAAATTGCAAGAAATAATAATGTCAGATACATATAAAAGAATATAAGCGGTAGTTTGCGGCATGACCCTTAAAGAAGAGAAAAAGTAACTATTAGTGGCTTGATAACCAAGATGACAAAGAGTGGAACTGAACTGTTCAAACCAAGCAAGGGATACATGTTTCAATTCATGAAGTGCAGTATAAATACTTTTGTTCTTTTTAAGTCTCATTCATACACATGATTAGTAGTCACTCTCATTGGCTACAATTATGCAGTGCATAACCTTCACCTTGCTTTCCAACATACAAAAATTACACATTACATGTGCGATACTAATTCTAACTGTACACACCAAATTTCAATTATTTGATGCAAATATGATAAGAAAGCACATTTTAACAAGGAAGTCTCCGACTAACAAGCAAAGCTTAGGATGGACAAATCTTAATTCATCACATACTCTCTATAAAAACTGGCAAACAATGGACGTACTAGATGCCCTCAAATTCTGACAGTGAAGTTTTGCGTTGATGAAGCAACTTTTTCTCATCTGTATCTGACAAACCCCTGTTCAGGAATTGGCTAGCTTCATCCAATTAAGCCACTCACATAAACATCATGATCCTTGTAACAATGGCTTTCTTGCTGCACTGAGGCTTTCGAAAAACAGAAATAACGGCCCCTTAGCTTTTTGCTAACAGAAGCTCTCTTCCCTAAATTTGTTGATTTATCATTTTGATGACTTGTACAAGATGGCCCAGCACCATCATTGTCAGCACAAATACCCTTTTGCTTATCTATTGATCTAGGTGATGAAAGTGATGATATAGAAAAAGAACTAGATCTTGATCTTCTTGAAACCTTTACTTGTACCATTCCTGAAGCAAATCTCTTCTTAGCATTTGGACTTGACTGGTAACTCCTCACAGATAGATTCCTTTTGTTGTTAGGAAGAGCTGAGTGCCTAAAAAATTTTTGTCTAAGTGGTGTTGGAATTTCATCTGTGATGTCCCATTTCCTGCATGAGTTCACTGAACTCTCATCAATTGAATTCCTCATCCCTTCAGCTTTCTTGTCCTTCACCAGTGGCCACTGTAGGACGCGTTTCAACCCTGCGGCCACCAAAGCCCTTTTGCTTGTTGTTGAGGGTCTATTCTCTGCTGCTGAATCATATGCTGTGTGTTCTGATGAAGTTGAACTCATTCCTGCACTTCCCTGATCAGTACTAGCATCTGATGCATTCTCAATTCCTGTGTGCAAAAATATCTGAGTGTCTGAGACTCTGAATGATGTTCCAGGACTGCCTCCAATACTATGCATTTTCGTGTGTGAAGCTATGGTTTTTCTTGATTTATAGCCTTGTTGATGGAACCTTCCCCCAGCTGCAATCAATTTCCTAATTAGTACACTTGATGCTGCTGAGTTTGGACTTTGCTTAATGTAATCAAGTGGGGTCATGCCATCAGCATCACTCACATTCACATCTATTGATGGAACGATCATCAGGAGTTTAACAAGATCAGTGTGAATTTTCCCTATTGTGACTATATGGAGAGCAGTTTTTCCATCAGTATTCTTTGCATTGACGATTTCCTCTACATGAAAATCTTTACAACTCACTAACTGCCTCAAAAGCTCAACCTGTCTGTCCAATCTTCTGAATGAGGTTGACTGAAAACCAGACACCGCCTTATGGAGAAAAGTTTCTCCCGCGTTGTTTAGCTGACAGATCAATGCCCGAGATGCAGAAACTAGAGCCTCAACTGCAGCTAATTGACCCCTGTAAGCAGCCACATGCAAAGCAGTGTTTCCCTGATGGTCTGTGGAGTTGATAATGTCAAAGGATGACGTGAGGTATTTCACCACCTGCACAAGTGCCATGAAGAGTGGACATAATGTCAAACCACCCAACAGATAACAGGAATGAAAAGCAATGGGGATACTGGAGTTCTTCCAAGTGTACTACCATATTGTGGGAAGCTTTGATCTTGGTTTAGATAGTGTTTCTTCTATTGTTATTTCATACTCAAGTAGGCCAAGTATTCCATGCCATGTGTTTGTAATAGCATGCATCCAAAGCATATTATATTCAATCAACACCTAAATAAACATCATATACTTTTTATAGTAAGACCTCACTTTAATCCCTTATATAATTTATATCAATTATTTCACCCTGCCTTTACTATAACTTCCCTTGTCTCTAACTTTACAAAACATAATTCACTAGTCCTTAACATTAGTCAAAAAGGAAGTAGAAAAATATTAAAAAATGACTCAGTCATGGAAGTGACTATACTTTAATTTTGGGACTAAAACAATGACGCATATTTAACATATGATATCAGGGATTAAAGTAAGGGTTTTAGTCTATGTTTTCCTATTTGGGAAAATCAGAACTATGTTGAAACTCTTGAAGAGCCATCTGCTCAAGGCCCCATAAGAAGGAGCTTAAAAGAAAAGAACACACTAGATACAGTAGCATCACCAAGCATTTGATGTATAGAAATGGAAAAATAATTAAAACCCTCAACTTAAAAGACAACAAAATGAGTTAAATCTCACCTCAACTTGTCCTCTGCCTGCAGCAGAATGCAAGATAGTAGATCCCTGAGCATCTCTATAAGCCAAAACATCAGAGCAATTAGCAAGAAACTCCTCCAAAATCTCCACACAACCCCCTCTAGCAGCAGCATGAACAGCCCTATTACTCATCTCCCACTTATAAACAGGAGGAACATCCCCAACATGCTCCTCCAAACCCCCACCTTTCCCTGTGACAAACCTTGGAGAAACTGCAAAATCAAAAACCAACCTAAAAACCTCACAATTCTTGCCCCTAGAAGCAGCATATAAGATATCAGTGACATTATACTCCCCTTCTCCAAAGACCAACAAAGGGTTCCTCTCAAGAAGTTGTTGCACAAAAGCAAAATCTCCAGCTGATGCTGCAGTGTACATTAGCCACCCTCCACACCCTGAACGGATCAGAGAGTTCTTATTGGGCCCTCTCTTTGACTCACACTCAAGTAGCAACTTCTCTGCCACCTGAGAACGGCACTTTGCAACATCACTGAATTGTTCTTCATCATCCCACACCACTTCAAGACGGCGAATTCGGCGAAGGGATGTGAGCTTGAAGAGATGGTTATTGTCAATTCTAAGAAGCTCACGAACTAAGTCATAGTGGCCATTTGCAGCAGCACAATCTATTGGTGATGCATACCACCATTGGTCACCAGTACTCTCCCACCTTAGTGGGAAATACGTAGTTGGCATTGTAAACCTTTAAACAAGTAAAAAAACTTGTTCAACAACAATGGCTGAGAAGAACAAATCAAATCAGTTCAGCTCAGCTGAATCTCAAAGTGCAACTAGCATTTATAACAGAATGTGAAATCATTTTGTCATACATTTTCTCAAGATGATACTTTAACTTATTAAAAGAGGAATCAGGGTCAGTAATGTGAGGATGATGGAATTGATGCTATAGAAGGAAGCTTATAAGGAAAATATGATAATAGACTAGAGAGTGTAAAAGGGGAACCACATGCTAGAGAATGAATGAACAAGACATAACAAATGACTAATAAAATAAGTAGTTGAATATTTATCAGAATGTTCCATTTAAAACACAGATTAATTAAATATAATGAAGATGAAATGTGTGTCCTTACGAGGGTTGAAGTGGAGTGATCATAGTAAATAGTATGAACAAGTAGATTTAGTATTATGACAAAGAAAGGACAACAATAATTACACTCAGAAAGCAATTATAAATTAAAAGGAAAGTAATGGGGCATTCGGAAGAAAAGCTATGTACGATCAATAATACTGCACAACATCATAAATACTATACCACAATATTATTATCAGCAATTTTATATTATTACTATTATTTTATTAAAACTATTCAACAACCATTTAATCATAATTAAATTATTAAACCTTAAACTAATATTTTAACCGGTTTAATGTTTAGTTTAATTTTAAAAATATTATATATCAAAATCAATACCATACATATTTTGAAAAAATCTCTCTCACAAGTCATAATTAAATCAAGTGCAGCCAGATTTTGTTCTCCTTTCCTTTTAAGGATTTAAACTAAACATAAAAATTGTAAAATTGCATGTAATAATCTCTCCCATGTTTGAGGCTATACAAAAATAAATAAAATTGCATGCTTGTAGGTCAAATGGGAACTCTTTTCTAGTTGGTGATAAAAATAAATAGAAAATTATTATGGAGACTATTAAACATGTGAAATTGAAGCAATTTTTACTTTATCATATGTAAAACATCAATCAGCATTTATGAACTCTAAGGAAGTGTAAATACGAAGAAAGCAAACACTAATTAAAAATGAGAATATTCAACTTTTTATTTTATAAGAGTATCCAACCTTGAATATTGAAGATTGCGTAAGATATTACTGTAATTCTTATCCAGATTCGACCAAAACATTAATTCTATGGACCGAGATGAAGCTGAGGGTCCCTCGTTACCATCAGCCATCACTATCTTAGAGTTAATTCACAGTCCCATATCTAACCTTTTCTGATATATGATTTTCCTAGTTTTCCTGCTCCACTCTCTATAATATAATAATCTTGGGCAGTGGTCCAACAAAATTAACCATTTTGGGATGAATTCATGCACATACGTTAAATAATTCTTTCGGGGGATTCTACTTAAATCAAACTTTTATTCTCTTATTGAATTAATAACTTTAGACAATGAACTCTATTAATAAATTATTTTTTTCAATTTCATGTTAAATAATAATCATCCATTGTCTATATGTTATATATCTTAAAACAAAAATTAAAAATGTTAAATTTTCTAAAAGTTAAATAGTGGTAAAAATGTGATTGAATAATTTTTATTTTCATGTAATTTTAGAATATGCATTTTTTTTAATTTTAATTTCTATTGACATATTACATATCTTATATTTTGAATCTGACATAAATTTATTTACATAAGTAAATTTAAATCTATATACAGTATGAAATGGATGGAAGATAATGTGATTTATGTGGGTCGAGATTGAATTAAGTTATAATATATAAGTAGGGTATGATTCTCCCTTTATTAATGGATTTATGAAAAACTGCTTGACTTATAATGAAGTTATAATTGGTGTTTCATCGTGTCTAATGCCTACACGAGCAAAAAGAATGTGACACTAATAATTATTATCTAAGTGGGGTAATGTTTTTAAGAAGTGTGGATGCTTATGCAAATATCAACATAAAATTGAAATTGTTTGAACTCTTTTGTTGAAGAAATCAGAGAAGAAAACGTTGTCCAAATTATGATTAACAATGGTAGCAATTGGGATTTGATGAACAAGAACGTTTAATTGTTAATTTCTTTTTATTTTTAAATTGTTGAGGACTTGAGGGTGTTATTTAGTTACTGATTTAGTTTGCTTAATTTGTTCTTAGGAAAATACTTAGAAAATAAAAAGAAAATGATATTTTGGACTTCATGTACTACACATTATTTGGCTTGATTTTAGATGACATTGACAAAATTCAAGAGTAAAAAAGGTTGTAGGAAGAGAGTAATTTCTTGTTAGCTTCATATACAACTATACATTGGTAAAGAAAAAAAAAAAAAAAAACATGTGTGTTACAATTTGGTTGTCTTGATTCACATCCTTTTATGTTGTCTATGTAAATAAAACACAAAATGATAAAGCATAATTTATGTTTATCATCACATGTGTTTTCATATGACATGATTTCACAATGATCATTGGAGATTGACATGAATCCTCCTTATCTAGATAGTTAAGAATTTGATTTGGAAACTCATCCCGAAATGTTCCAATAATTTGTTGACCCTTGCTTTTAGTTTTCAAAAATTTAGTGTAATGTAGAACGACAACTAATAACAATAACAAGTAATTGGAACAAACAACTCAAAAATTAATGTAAGCTGTTAATTACTTTAAATCTTCAACAATAACTCCATGTCTTTAGAATTTTTTCCGTCATTTTCTGACTCTTTTAACTTGTCTTTCTTAACTATGTATCCACTGATATCTTGTACTAAAAGAACATTAGTTAAACGACTTAAAAAATGAGATGAAATTGTCAACAACATATAATATTTAATATTAAAAAATAGATATTAAAAAATATAATAATGTGAAGAAGCAATTAAAAAAGATACCAAACAAAAAAGTTTCATAAAATCTAGCCAAGGTTAAGTCAAGTTCTTCAAAACTAAAAAACCTAATTAGATTTCCATCATATTTCATTTTCACTGCTGTTATTGTGGGCATAAAACTTAAATTTTACTACAAGGCTTCCTATCATGAGGTTCCTAATCTTGTATTTGTCAACCTTGACTATGAGATATTGAAACTTATGGGTAATATCTTTCTTAACAAAAGCACGATCTTTAAACTTTTGCATGTTGAAATATATTAAAAGGGAAAAATTAAATATTAATGATCTTAATAAATTGGAAAGCAAATAAACTATGTATAAAAATATATTATACTAAGGTAAATCTACCTTCTCATCTAACAATATAAGGTTCTTGATTTCAGTTTTGCTCTTATATTTAGGCATATATTACATTCTGACAACTTTAAGTAATAGATATCAATCTCTTAATAGGTTTTATGTCTACTATGTTTGAGATTTGAGATGATACTCATGTCATCGATTTATTTGCTTCTTTTTATCTTTTCAAAGGCTACTTTAGTTATTTTGTCGCTTGTTTAAGATAGACTCTCGTAAACCTTATGAATTATTTGTTGAGTTATATATTAAGTAGGAGAGTTAAACACAATGAATGCATTATCACTCTAATGAAACAAACCATTCAATAATTTAGGTCATTCATTTGTAATTACAAATTAATTACTCTGATCAATTAATTGGACTAAATAATTAAATGACCCAATTTTTAAGTTGATAAAATTATAAAAAAATATCTTCCCTGTTGTTGAAATTTTGTTAATTTAATGTTAGGTAGACCACAATATTAACTTTTAAATAAACTTAAATAAAAATATTGTCATTTTTGCATATTATTTATATTTGGTATAATGTAAAATATTAATGACAATGTATTTAGACGAGAAAAATAAAGAAAATTCATTGACATTCAAAATTTAACCGATTAAAATAAAGAAAAAAAATTTATATTTTGTTTTAGATATAAAAAAAATATTAAAAAATTGAATTTATTAAAATAATTTATTAATACTTTATTTATATCTAAAATAAAATATAAAAAACTAAATGCATATAAATGAAAAAAGTTACAAAGAGAGAGCGGTTTGCAATTTTTTGGGGTTAAAGTTTCTTGACATATCAGGAAAAGAGGGTTTGATCCAATGCATTAGAAAAGTGAATTTTGGAACACACAATTTCAACAATTGGATAAATAACTTGTAATTATTCCAACTAGGCAATCGAAGTTTTCTCACAATTTATACACAAAATTTGTCTATATCTAAATATATATAAACATAAATAAAAAATAAAAAATTAAATAAATTTAAGGATGTGAAATACTTTGCATAAAAATTGCAAATTATAAAATTGGCTTTATGTTTTTCCTCCAAGCTTTATTACTTTTATATTATATTATATTATATATATATATATATATATATATAAATAAATAAATAAAAGTAAAATGTAAAAAGATGAAATTCAAGTAAGATGCAAACTTAATTTCTTTTCTATTTTTTCCCCTCGTTTTATCCTATGGCTAAGTGTTACTATTGTTACGTTAGTATTGTGATTTATATGTGGTAGTTAAAATTAGTTAATTTGTTTGTTGTTAAGGCATTGGAGATCAATAACTTAAAATAAGGATCATCCTCTTAGTTAATTAGTTGAAGAAGAAATTCTCGAAGATACCAACGTTAAACATTTAGTTACTAATTCAGTAAATTTAATATTTGTCTATAGTTAGTGTAAAAGCATTTCCACCATTAACACATAAAAATTGTGGTAAGCATAAATTTTAAAATAATTAATACAAAAGTTTAAAAAGTTAATATTAAACGAGGACAAGTAATCAATATGGATCGTAATTGTTTGTAATCCTAAACTCAATGATTTGGAAATCGAATTGTAATCTGAATATGAAATAAACTATTCTAAGAAGGTTTGTGTGTACTTAAAATTACTAAAGAAATCAATCCTTTCTTTAAAAATACGAGTGGATAACACTTAAATACTTAAAAGCTTTGTAAAATATATAATTACTTAAAATTAATAATTAGAAAAATTAATAAATTTATTATTTACAATAATATGCGACTAAATGATCAAATGAGTATATTTGTATTGAATTCTTTTTAATTTAGAGGAATGCTTGTGGTATTTTTTTTAAGAAAAACTTAATATTCTTTTTACTATTAGTTAAAAATAAAAATCACAAATGTTAGTGGGCCATAGTCACATCTCTTAATATTCTTTTTCTTAATATAATTTTAATGTAAGATCTATTAAAATTTATCATTTTTAATAAATTTTAATTACTAAAAAAATACCAAAAACAGAATATAAAAATAGCTAAATTTTAAACTAATCACTAGTAAAGTTGCAAATGGTCCAAGCTTAATGGCTTGTGAAATACCTATATTAGAACCAATTATACAATCATATTCATATCTTAGCTCATTGAAGCATATAATGATTTTTGTTTCTGGAATCTCTAGGATGGGACTTACCCACTGCACCATGACGGACTCACGTGGGTATCATACGCTTAATAAGTACGTAGTTGAAAGAGGAGTTGATGACATTGCTTAGTTGATAATCAATGAATGCTGGCAAAGGGTACATAAATCTAGAGACTTTGGTGAGGGGTTAGGTGCTAAAAAATGACAAGGAACCACTCAATAAATGGGTCTTGGAAGTTGGAATCATAGCATTTTGGAAAGCAACCATAAACATGTGAAAGGCAGCTTTAATGTGCCATAATTTGTAGGTACTGCATTCAAAGCTGCATGGTTGTATGCTTTTAGTGAGAATGATGCATGCGATGTCCCTCCCACCACCATTATTTTTTTTTGGCTCCAAACTTTGACCTTGCTGTTCCCTTTTTTGGCTGTACTTCTACATTAGGATAACGACCGCAACCATTGCATCAAACCATCCGACCCCAAAATCCCAATTTCTCCTTCACTAATTCATTAGCGAACCACGAGGCTATATTTTATATATATATATAAGATTAAATGTCACTTTTTGTTCTGTTAGGTTTTAATGTTTATTATTTTAATATGTAATATTTAAAAGTTTTATTTTTATGTTTTAAATTTTAAGAGGTTTATTTTAATACGGTTAAGTATAAGTTTTTAAATTTTAATAAAGATATGTGATATATCTATTAAAATTTTCAAAAGATTTGTTTTTTATATTAAATTTATAAATAATTTTTTTTCGATCTATTAAATTTAGAAAAATATACATATTAAAACTATAGATTCCTAATATTTATAACCACTTTACCACATTAGAAAATTAATTTTGTACATTATTAAATGACTTTTTTAAAAAACTCAAACTGATATTGTTTTAGAGTATTTTTTTTTCATAATATTTTATGACATGGTTTTAGTTTACCGTCTTAAAATTCATTATCTAAGACTTTTATTTTCTCATATCATTACTCCGAGTATTAATTTCTATCAGAGACTTTTGAGAAAATGAATTATTATGAATCAAAATGATATCATAAAACGTTGTATAAAAATTTCTAATAACTGACATCACTTGAAGATTTAGAAAAATTTCATTACCAAGGAATTTAATTTTTTAGGTAGAAAAGCAATTGTAAATTCTAGAAATTTATATTACTATAAAAATTTAGAGTAAATAATATATATATACTCATGTCTCACGAAGATATAGATCGCTTTATAGTACACTTAATACATTTAAAAATGATTGTTTTTCTATATCACTACATTGTATGGATAAAATGATTAACATTAATAAAAAATAAAGATACGTTAATTGATTGTGTTATAATAATGTTGTGGTTATCCGAAATTCTTTATACAAAACAGTAAAGGATCGTTTAGCAGTGAAGAGGAAAGAGTCAATTATAAAAAGATGGTTAATAAATATAAAAGAAAATGATCTAATAACTAAAGCGGTGATGTAAGTTTGTTTTTCGTTTTATTTGTTCAGCTAACATAATGTTCAATAGTTTATGATATGTTGTTTTAATTGGTAAATGATGTTCCATTTGAAAATTAATGGCAGAATGCAAATATCTTCATCTGCAGAACAACCTTTAATTGATGAATTCTTGGAGGTTATTAGTAGTTATGATAGTTATTAATATTGTTGCTCTGTATTGCTATTGTTGGTATTTTGCTTCTCGTCACATGTACTTTTATGAAGCAGTTGTATGTGTATCATTTTTATGTGCGGGTTAAATTGATTGGAACTTAAATGGATGTGAGTATTATACATTGTTACCATGTGATGTTTCATTTTTTTATGAGTTTAATATGTATATTAACATTTTTTTGTTGAATGCATGGTTGAGATATATATTCATAAATAGTCAATGGAAGTTTGCATCAGTGGTAAAGTTGCAACTCTGATTGACACTCAACATTCAACATTTCAAGATAAAGGTTCTACAAGTTTTATGAGATTATTGTTGTAGTCAATGGATACCAAGGTGTTTCAAGTTTGCATGCAAGTTCTGGTGAAAAATTATGAGACATCTTCGTATAATTTAATGGAGACTTTTGAGAAAATGAAGCCGTGGGTAATAAGTTTATAATTATGAATCAAAATATATCATAAAATGTTAGTATAAAATTTCTAAAAATTGGCTTCAATTGGAGATTTAGAAAAATGTCATTACCTAGGAATTTAATTCTCTAACGTAGAAAAATAATTGTAAATTCCAGGAATTTATATTTTTGCAAAAATTTGAGTGAATAATATATATATTATAATGTACAATCATGTTTGAAGAAGATACATGTCAACTTCATGATGCATTTAATGTATTCGAGAATGATTGGCTTTCTATAATCACTATGTATCATGGACAAAGTGATTGACATTGATAAGAAAAAGGATACATCAATTGATTGCGGTGATAATGATTGTGGTAATAATGATGTGATTATCCAAAATTCTTTATGCAAAACAGCGTAGGGTCATCTAACAGTGAAGAGGAAAGTGTCGACTGCAGAAAGAATGGTTAACAAATATAGAAGAAAACAATCTAATAACCAAAGCAATGTATGAAAGTTTTTTCTTTATTTCATGTACTCTGCTAATATGGTGTTCAATAGTTTATCATGTGTTGTTTTAATTGGTAAATGATAGTCGGAAACTGATGGTAGAATGCAAATATCTTCAATTGCAGATCAACCTTTAATTGATGAATCCATAGAGGTTACTAGTAGTTATGATAGTTGTTAATATTATTCATCTGTAGTGCTATTGTTTGTATTGTGCTTTTCGTCACATGTACTTTTATGATGTTGTACATGTATCATTTCTATGTTCAGGTTAAATTGATTGGAACTTGGATGAATGTGAGTATTATACATGGTTACCATGTGATGTTTCATTTTTTTTTTTTTATTGATTTAGTATGTATATTAACATTTTCTGTTGAATGCATGATTGTGATATTTGTTCATAAATAGTCAATTGAAGTCTGTATCAATGGTAAAGTTGCAGCTCCCTTCAACACTCAACATTCAGCATTTTAAGAGGAAGGTTCTACAAGTTTTATGAGATTATTGTTGTAGTCAATGGAATACCAAGGTGTTTCAAGTTTGTATGCAAGTTCTGGTGAAATCTCATGGGACATCTTCATGTAGTTTATAACGCCTTCAATTGGAATATACATATTGTTAACATACATGTCATAATTATAATTTTGTTGAATAGATTCTATAATTGTATGTACAGTAGCGGAAATAAATAACCAAATCAAATAACATTTACATTTTAAAAGTTTATGAAAATTTGTATAAAATGGAAAAGAGAGATAAAATAGATGATGGCGAATTCAGGTCTTTTACAAGATGGAAGTCTAACAATGTAAAGGTAAGGAATTACGAGACAGTGGTTAACCTCATTTACATTTAAAATGTGTTGGATCTAGCGTTTACCACTAGACCAAAAGTTATAGCTGATAGTAAGGGCACAACTCTTTCTACTTAAGAGCGTAACAGCCAAAGCGCCACGAGTCGACTATGACTTGACATACCCGACCTCCGCCATGTAACAATTAATGTATACCTACAACAATCTCTCCCTTGGCAATTGCACAACTCTTTCTACTTAAGAGCGTAACAGTCCAAGCACCACGAGTCGACTATGACTTGACCTACTTGGTCTCCGCCATGGGACAATTGATGTATACCCAGAACAATCTCCCCCTCAGCAATTGCACCCGTTGGAAATCGACCTCGTGACCTTGGCTCTGATACCAAATGTTGGATCGAGCGCTTACCACTAGACCAAAAGTTATAGTTGTTAGTAAGAGCGCAACTCTTTCTACTTAAGAGCGTAACAGTCCAAGCGCCACAAGTCGACTATAACTTGACCTACCCGGCCTTCGTCATGGGACAATTGATGTATACCCACAACAAAATGAATCTTTCATGATTATTTTTTCTTTTCATATTTTGTTTTTACAGTCATGGATATGAATCAGACATTGTAAAGAGCATAGGTTCAGGCATGAATATGAGTTGGGTTTATTACTACAGTAGCAACATGCATTGTTGGTGAGAGATTAAACATTGTTGCATATGTGGTGGTAGTGCTCCAATTAATAACACTATTTCTTTTGATAAAAGCCTTGCAGATGATGGTTTCCCTGTGTATTGATGACTATTTCATTTGATGATTTTTGGTGAAGTACGTAATTTTTCGACAGGGTTTACATGGTATATTTAATAATGTGATTCTACTAGATTATTAATATCCTATCCCTTTTTATTTTAATGTATGGGTAAGTTTTTAGTTTCTTTTATTTCAATGTATGATACATTTTTAATCAACAACACCTAGGGTCGTGGTTATGTGAATCAATGTGACAAATTCTAAGGAAAAACCAATGATGTGGATAGATACAATATTGTTTCTCCTCTATTGAGATTTATACAAGTTCATACATATACTTGTTGTGTGTCATTGTAATGACTAACCAAGATATTCATACATATACTTGTTGTGTGTCATTGTAATGACTAACCAAGATATAATATTTTTCTTTGATATCTATTGCTCAAATGTTTGCATACTTAAATTTGTACCATCTTATACGCAATTTATAGAAGATTTGTGACACATTCCCCTAACTTAACATTTAAAACTCAGTAGTGCAAGTATCAGAGATAAGACATAGATTGAAGTAAGGGGAAGGAGAAAGAATCAAAACTTGTCAAGCCAATATTCGACAAAGCACGAACAAAGGAGAAGAAAACACTTGCAAGAGAAAAACTAAACATGAAGAGAGGGAGAGTTGTGGCTAAGGTGAGGGAGAAGAGAACGTTTGTAAGAGAAAAACCAAACGCTTGCAAAATCTAGTAGTTATGAAGAGCAGTGGCTAGGGAGAGCGGTGTTAAGAACAAAACAAGAAGAAATATATGGAAGAGAAAAAAAGAGAACTCAAAGATTTAACATGATTCGGCAAATCACCTACGTCCACGGGCACACAATATATATTTCCTTTGTTGTGCATTGTGCTACACTTTGAAGCTTTACAAGGAGTTGTTTATATAGACACATAAGAACAATCTTCTTCATCGTTTACTCAATGTGGGACTAAAATTATGTATTGACTAGAATCCAACTACACATTTCTAACAATCTCCCACTTGAAGTTTGATTTACATCACCACCTAGTGTAATGCCCTTCCACTCCAGTGCCCAATCCACCGACGGACCTTCTGCCCTGTCCACCGACGGACCTTCTGTAAAGCTCCCACTGTTTCTCTTCTTCTAATGTCGTTAAATCTCTCCCCTATTGTCAATGATGGCAATTAGAGCTTCCTTGTCGCGACAATTCTTGAGCTTCACATTGTTGGGCACTGGAGTGGAAGGGCATTACACTAGGTGGTGATGTAAATCAAACTCCAAGTGGGAGATTGTTAGGAATATGTAGTTTGATTCTAGTCAATACATAATTTTAGTCCCACATCGAGTAAACGATGAAGAGAATTGTTCTTATGTGTCTATATAAATAACTTCTTGTAAAGCTTCAAAGTGCAGCACAGTGCACAACAAAGGAAATATATATTATGTGCCCGTGGACGTAGGCAATTTGCCGAACCACGTTAAATCCTTGAGTTCTCTTTTTTCTCTTCTTTATTTTCTTATTTATTTTATTTAGTGCTTTGTTCTTAACAAGCGGTAGTTAAGGCTAGGGAGATGAGGAATTAAGGAGAAGAGAGGAGTTACACAGAGCTGAGCTGGTGGCTAGAGCTGGGGAGGGAGAATAGGGAGGGAGAAGAGAGAAGTTATACAGAACTCGCGAGATTCAGATTTTAGAACTTAGAATAATTATATTTTTTTGTAATTTAAGATTTCAAAATTGTAATTAAAACGACGTCATTTTCATTTTTTGTCATAATATTCAAAACACATCATTTTATTTTACACCAATTTAGGATAGGTGGTTGTTGATCTCGTATCCCAATTAGCTTCATAGTATTATTTTTAATAAAATTAGTTGATTATATAAAATTGTATATGTATATATGTAATGGTTGAGTAAAGAAATGTACCAATTAAAAATATAGAATATTTTTTATTTAAATTAAAATAATATAGAATATTTGAATCGAAAATTCATTGACTTAAAAAAAAAAGTACGTGACTATAGTGATTCAATTGTGGTATTGAAGATATTTATGAGTAAGAATTTTATTATAACAATGAATATAAAATGATTTTCTTTTTCTTTTTATTTTTCTTATACAGTAAAATGATTTTCTTTGCATTCTAAGCAAATGACTTTGGCTACCTTCCATCAAGTTCAAAACCAACATCACAAAGTTGACGTTTTATGGTCAGTTGGTTAACTTCGACTTTGTCACATATTTCATGAGAATTTTAGCAGAATGTCACGTAAGCCATGCGTGCCTTAATGACCTAACAATTTTAATTAATTTTTATCATTTAAACACGACAAATTGAGGTCTTAAATTCAAAAAATAAATCACACGATCGACCAGACATTATAGAACTTAGTTTAACTCCACGTACTCACACCCTACATATGTTAGTTGGCACATCAACCCATAACATTCATGGAATAATAATATGATAATAATAAATAAAGTGCAGGCTGGAAAGCACATAACAGCATATAAATAGTGGCAAACTAATAATTCAGAATGGAAATAGGCCATAAACTACAGGCAGAGTATATATGACTTGAATGTCTATATGACTTTGATATATTTCTTCTTTCAATTTGGGCACATGATTTTCATTTTATTTTAGAATTCCCCTCGAAAATATTGTGTATTAAATAATCATTAGCATCATTTTTGTAATTCTATATATTTTGAATAATTTTTTATTGACGTGACTAATATTTTGAATAATAAACTCAAACTGATTTTTTTAAAAAAATCTAAATTAGAATTTTTCATAATGTAAACACTCTTTCTGTATAAAATCTATGACCGAAATGTACATTTCCTAATGGATTTTTTATTATTAACACGTCTACACTCTACATTGACAATATTTTTATAATTTTGATTGTAGCCTAAAAATAAATGAATGAATAATTAAAAATTTATTAAACATTGTTGAACATATGAATATTCACAAGGCTTTAATAATTCGACTGTGTCTCGTAAGGAAAGCAATCCCCAGTCAATTCGTTTCCTTGCCCTAATTGATAGATGAATCAATTTTTTTCATTGCTGTTTTTTTCGGGTGGGGTTTTGGGCTTTACGGTGATCTCTAGCCCATTTCTGCTTTCATGACTATATTTTTAGGCTTATCATAAAAAGATTCAATTTGTTCTTGGTTCCCCGCATTTACTAAGCTCACCTCCTTTTGCATTTCTTGTTCCAGAATTATCTATAGAAGACCATAAAATTAATTGTCCTAACAGGACAATTATTGTAAATTAAATACAAGTTTTAAACTTATTATCAGTGAGGTGCTATTTTAAGTAAAATCGTCTAAATACTTGATAATTTTATTATGACTTGAGACTCAGCTAAGTGAAGTTGTCCAAATTACGATGAAGTTGTTGGCTTCTTAATGACTTTAGTTACTTGAAAGTCGTTCAATTCTGTAATGTTTCCACTCCCTCCACCAATCTCCTCTACTCTTGTTTCTCCCTTTGACGACTTCAAAACTCTATATATATTCCCCTCATTTCGGTCTTTGCACACCAAGTGAAGGTTAAACTATAATAAAAAAATTTATTTTGTTTAATTAGTGTATTTATAATATAATTGGCGTTTATTTTGTAAGATATAAGTGACAAGATGAGAGAATATTTATAATATTTGGAATAGCAAGGTAATTATATTTTTGTGATTTTTGAATTTTTAATATTTTATACTATTTGATTTATGTAGTATATTATTGACAAAAAAAATTATTTATTTGTTGTAGATTAATTGAAGAGAGATGGCGTCACCAATGATTATTGTTGTCTACATTAATGGTAGAATTACCGACATTGACAAAGGAATAATGTTCAAATGATCTAAAAGGGTTTACAAATTGAACGAGGGATACACTTTAATCGATTAAAAAAAAGAATAATAATAAATTTAAGTTTCATTCTAATCAAGTTACAAGATCTGTTACAAATAGATATTTTATAGGAAATAAATATGTAGCATTACAAATAGTTGACAATGATGATGTTTAACTTATGATTACTAATTTTAAACAACAAGACATCAGCCCTATAGAATTATGTGTAGAAGTAGTTGTTGTAGGTGGTGCATCTTCGTATAATGCTGGTGGTGCATCTTCGTATAATGTTGGTGGTGCACTTGAGTCAAAAGTTGTTAGTCCTTACGAGGGAGGTTCTACGAGATTAAATTCTAATGATGAGGATGAAGATTATATCGTTTCAAATTCATATGTTGATTCATCATCCGATTATAAAGATTTTGAAGACAATTTACCTGAATTGGAAGATGATGAAAGAAACGATGATAATAACAGTTTAAGTCTTAACATGTTGGAATGGTAAAGGTGTTGGAATGCATTTTTCTTTTATCAAAACCTTCTTTCAAGCCTTAAAAGGTGATCTCATATTTGCAAATCCCTCTCTGTATAGAGGTTACTACTCTCAGAATGAGTTTGAATATAGATTCCTCTCTCTGTAGAGGTTTAAACTTAATTGAGTGAGCCAAAAACTGCAAGTTCCACTCAATGATGAGGTTAAATCTCATTGAGTATGAGTTTAACTATAATTCCCTCTCTATGTAGAGATTGAATATTGACTGAGCTTTCTTCTTTTAATTCCTTTATGTGTAGAGGTTAAACACTTAAAGTTGGGCACCCGTGATTAAAATCCACATTTGGTGATATATAGCTTGGAGAGACTAGGATAAAAGAATATTTGGTGTCAACCTAAGGAGGCTTGTGATTAAAGAGTACCTAGGTCAACTTGAGAAAACTTGTGATTAAAGAATACTTGTGTCAGCATGAAAAGACTTGATTAAAAAATACTCGTGTCAGCCTAAGGAGGCTTGTGATTAAAGAATTCATGTGTTAGCTAGGAGTGGCTGAGTTCAAAGAATACTCATTGTATTGTTCACTTAGTAATAATAAAATCTTAGCAGTTGCTGAGAAATTAAATGTAGTCTCACTGAGACAAACCAATATAAATTGTGTTATGTTTTCTTCTCTACTTATCTTTTTATTTTATTATTATAACTAACTTAGGGTAAGATTGTTTACTGTTTTCTTTTATGTCAATTACAACATTTTACTTAAACAATTCCCTATCAATCTGTCTCTACTTCTACATCTGCGTCTAATTTGATCAGATTCAGTATTCAAATCTTTTTAACATCTATGTGTGATCACATCAGACAAAGAATTACAATTTTTCAAAAAGATGGCGAAAATCTATTTTATACATAATTCAATCTCCCTATTTTTATCTTTACACATCTTAACAAGACTACATCCAAATTCTTATCAACGACTAAGATTTTACTATCTCAAAGTGAATACAAGTATTGTTTATCCCTAGTCACTTCTAACTAACTCAAGTATTCTTCAATAACATTCTTTTCAGGCTAACAATTCTAAGTATTCTTTAGTCTCAATCTCCTTAGGCTAAACTACCACTAATTTACAAATGATTGTCTGACTTAGAAGAAATCAAATTCTACATGGAGAGGGGTATACAATAAAGAATATTAGATAAAAACTTTTTACAAGAAAACAAAGTTGTGTAGGGCAATCTTTCAGAGTGTTCTCCAACGTCAAATCTTCATTCTTCAACCTTTAAATAAATGGAGAGCTTGAAGTAGTTGTTAGATTCTACAACTTCAAATTCTTTACTTCATCTATTGATAGTATGTTCAATGTTCCTTTGCATTTAATGTATTCTTCAGTAGTCAACTTTAAAGTTGCAATGTATCTTCAATATTTAAGGATTAGGTACAAAAGATTCTACAACTTTCTGCAATGGATCTTCGTATAAGAAAACATTCTCTTTGAATTTGATTTGTAATATCTTTTTATAAAGATCTAATTGTTGGGAAAGGCGCGGTAACGTAGTGGAAAAATTACACACAAAACTTGAAAGTTTGCATGTAAAATAAAAAACCTTTCTTCCTTGAGAGAAGATAAGAGAACTCTAATATCGGCAGTATAAAAATCTGGAGAGTAAGAGAAAATAAAATATATGAACAAAAAGAACACCAACAATTTTCAACGTGGAAACCCCCAATGAGAGAGACAAAAATAATGGGAAATAGTCCAGAAGAACTCCACTATGTCAAAGAATACAGCAAAAGAGTTTCTACAAAAGAACTCACAAAAAATGTTGAACTCCACTATGTCAAAGAATACAACAAAAGAGTTTCTACAAAAGAACTCACAAAAAATGCTCTACTCGGGACTATGTGGAAAACACATCGGTGGTCACACACTACCTATGATCTAAATACAAACATTATATAGATATAAGGTGTGGTGCGAGAGAATAAAACACATTTTTAAAACTTGTCAATGTAGGACTTTGAATTAACAAAATACTCAACAAATCCTCCATTATTACAAACTCTTTTGCAACAGTAAAATCTTCTAGGGTTCTCCTTCAGACTCTACAGAAAAGTAGAACTTTAATTGAATCCCAACAAACCTCCTCTCAAACAAACGACCACAAAACCTTCTCACCTACAGCGGAAGTCATTATCAATGATGGCCATTAAAACTTCCATTGTCGCGACAATTCTTGAGCTTTCACATTGTCATTGATATGCTTTACTTTTGTACCGTCGTTCTGATAGCTCACATCAACGAGACGCGCAACCTAGTCACCCACCAGACATATCTTGTATAGCCCTTATACCGCTAGAAAGACTTTTGACACAAGGGATCCCCACAAAATAGGTTCATCTGATCACTTAGATCCACTTCAATTATTGCACACAAATTTGAGTTAGTTACCAAGTCGAACCATCGGCTCTGATACCACTTGTTGGGAAAGGCGCGGTAACACAGCAAAAAAATTACACACAAAACTTGAAAGTCTGCATGTAAAATAAAAAACCTTTCCCCCTTGAGGGAAGATAAGATAACTATAATATCGACAATATAAAAATCCGGAGAGCAAGGGAAAATAAAATATAAGAGCAAAAAGAACACTAACAATTTTTAACGTGGAAAAGGAGAACCCTATAAGACCCAGTCCTCGTAGTTGACTGAAACATGATTTTTCTTGATAAGACTCTACATAAAATAACATTCTAATACTTAAGGTCATGTATAAAGTTAATAGATATAACTGATATTTATTTTGTCTTTGAGTTCTATTTATCATCTCATTATTTTGACTTGAGTTTTATCTGACATGCATCATTCGTCTATTACATATCTATCCATTTGATTATTTCAAAAGTTAAAAATTTCAATCCTTTTTAAGTTTCAAATATTTTATAAGTGTAACTTTTATTTTAACAATTTATAATTATCAAAATTAAAAAATATAATTTATTTTTAAATAAATTTAACTTAAAAAGAAATAATAAAGATGATAAAAATGGTTGTCTTATAAGATTTTTTTTTTTAACGTAAATGAAGTTGTTTAAAAGTTTATTACGGCGTTAATGGTAGCACAGCCACGGTGTGCAACTAAATCATTATTTTATTAGCGGTTAAAAATCGCCAGAAAATGATCCAGATGATCTTTTATTGGTATTTATTATTTTTTTCATAAAAATCTATATAAGTTTTAAAAAAAATTAATGATAACTTACGTGATTATTTCATGGGGTTAGAATTATTGCACCATTTTAGTATCCATTCATGTATCTATAAAATTTACACAAAAATAAAAAAATATTATATATATATATATATATATTATTGATAATTTTTTAAAAAAATTGTTGAAATTAATTTATAATTAAATATAAAAGATATTAAATTAAGGGATAGTCAACTTGTGAGCGAATTCAGCTTCGTTGCTCCTGTGAGCCCGATGTGTTCTGATTGGCTACGCCAATACATGTGGCACCTCTTTAATAAACTTCTAAAAAGCTTCATCGTAACAAAAATAAATAAATAACTTGTAAAACAGACCCAATTTTGTTAATCTCTCGTACATTTTGGAACATTAATTAAAAAACTAAAAAGAAAAGGTATTTATTGTATAAAGATAAGAAAGTATAAGAAGAATCATAAACAACATAATTTTATATATCCTAATAAAAGAATTTCTTTTATTAATTTTTTAACCTGTAATTTTAAATATTTATTGTAATATAATGTTTTTCTTTAATATATAGGGGTAGATGCGACAAGTATAATCCAAAATTTCCTTTTGGAAAAAAAAAATCTTATTGTAGTCCATCATCAATGGAATAGAAGTCACAATACATTAGGGTGGATATTATCCAATTTATAACAACTAAGGATAGGTACCTTTTTTTTTATTATTTTCTTACAATATTATATTACTCTTTCTAATAATTTTAACTAACACTTCAAAACCAAAATAGGTTCTTACAAATTTCTTACTTTTAGATAAACATTCTCAAATTCATTTTGTTAAGAACTCACTTATAAGGGGATCTAACTCCGGTAAGTGAATTCTACATATTGAAAAACAAAAAATTATGTTAGTTTCACATTAATTCTCCATAAACACCTCAGGAATGAGTGTGTATCAAAATGAAAAAAAAAAAAAAGAATTATTATTTTATTTAATTCAGCTCAGTAGAAAGAAAGAAAAAATAAATAAAACAGGACAGAGCATCGTTCCTCCTGGTAGTTACTACTAGTGCAGTTGTGGAGACGAAACGAAACTATCTCAATAACACGAGATGGGGAGGTCTCACCTCACCTTCCTCTACATTTCACAAATCATGCCTTTACCTAAGAAAGTGGCCAACCAATTGAACAGCTCATAATAGCTCAAGCTACTTATATTGCCATTTGTTAACCTTTTTATTTAATCATATATTTTCATTAGTGTGGTCACGACGAACATGTCAGAGTACAGAGTACTACCACCTTACATCGCATTTAATATTTGCACAAAAATTAATTTAAAATTTAGTGTTATAAGGCAGTTTAAATTTGACGTCCAAACAACTCGAATTACCTCAGTGCATATTTCTAATGGCCTAATTTGAGATATAATACCTCCCCACAAGAAAAGAGAAAGAAAAAAAAAACGCTCTCAAATGTGCAAAGCATTGAAAACAACCATAAGATTACGGTGCACTTAATAAAAAGGCTATGATGTTTCTAGAATTGTGTTCATCTTACGTAAAGGCAATATACAACTACAAAAGTATTCCAAATATTTGTGTTTGGTTATCATATCACATAATTTTCTTCATTGTTTTTCAAGATTGTTCTAAAGTAAGAAAAACGACTTTCCGTAACCTAAGATTCGTCCAAGTTCTCAAACTCAGGTTACAGAACAGTCAACAGAGGTGCCACTACAGAATATGCCCAGTGGGCATACATGAAAGTGTGACTACCCCTACCCTCAAAGTGCTTCCAATATTGAGCCAACAGGCCAAACTTGACTAGGGGATGAAGAGGCTTATTAGCAGCATAAAAACTTAACTTGGGGAAAGTTTCTCCATCCTGACTCAACTTCCTTGAGCATGCCCCTCACCCAGTCATCAAGGTTTTAAAAAACAGTCGGCAACCATAATTGCAAACTGCAACATTTAAGATTTTTGAAATCCGCCACACTTGTCTGCAAACCTTTGCAATATCAAAGATCGCAAGAAAACCACAACCACAGTTTAAAACATTGCCAGACATAGAATCAGTGTGGGGCTGGGGCAATCCCTTCAAAATATTTGGGATAATAGCACCGAGGTAAATCATGGTAAGACTTGTCGTATTTATATTGAGATGCCAGTGCATAGGAAACAGAACAACCAACAACAAGAAAATTATGAAACATTGTCTGTGGAGAAATGTTGTTCCCAACAATGCACGCTTACTAAGGGTTGTATAGGCCTGCACTTAGGACTTCACTAAATACATAATTTAGTAGCAAAGGTCTTTTTCAATCTTAAAACTTAACTTCATAGTGGAACGAATATTCCTAGACAAATTTGGAAAATCAGAGCTTGTCTCCGCATAAAATTTAACTATAACCTCAACTACAATTTCAAATCCAACAAACTTCTTTCTTTTTGGTGTAGGGGAAATGAAAGACAGGACAGACAACAAAGAAGGCATCGCCTAGAAAGAAGCTACAGCCTAACCACTAAGGGTTTCTAAGTATCATAAAAGATGCAAAGCTGCGAGAAGGTCAATGATCCTTTGTATTGGTAAAAATTCTGTACATGTCTATTCCCTCCATGCAGCATGTGAGTCACACCACCCAATCACATTTGAATATCATAGATTTCACCAAGAATATTGCCATAATTATGAATTGAAGCTAAGCAACTCTTGATGGGTATTTGGATCTGCATCAGATTGGTTTCAGACTTGCATCTTTTCCGCATAGCTTCTGAATTTCAGATCTCTTACGCACATTCTCCCCAGTCAGATGCGAAACAAAACACAACAAGAGTCGGACTCCACAGAGTTTGTGGTAATGAAGATCCCAGCAAAGAGAAGCCCAGTTCTCAATGGACAGAGTTCTGCTATCATATCAGTACATTGAAAGAAGTCAGAGAACCCACACAGCCTATAAAAATCAGGCAAAACTATAACACCATGGGTTCTGCAGGTCAGCATTGTCTGGTGAACATACCCTAATACCATCTAGAGGGCATTGGATTGGGTAATGGATTGAAAACCACATACTCACACTAAGAGAATGGTTTATTAAATTTATATTTTTTTCATGAGAAATAGGACATCATAATACACAGAAAAAATGGCACAAGAATGATATCAAGTGCAGGATGCATGAGGTGAATGCATCTCACTGGCTCAACTAATCCTAGTCTCAGCAAACTCTATCTTACAAACAAAAAAAATAATAAACTGACAGGGGGGTATGAACACGGAACCAGTCAACATCCAACACCTTATCAAGAATCAAAACCAATCAAATAATATATCACAGGTCCCATGTAATAGCAGCAAGAGTGATCTGAAGCTAATCTTGAAGTCCGGGGTATATCTTCCTGCCAATCATCTTATGAATCTGTCATATCCTACTCAATATGAGAATTCATGACCCCGAAGTGAAATATATTTCTTCACCCATATGGCAATGTCCTCAACACAAACCTGGGCCTGAGGACTTTTGAGAAGGACGTCAAGTGTTGCAAATTCGTGTACTGCATCCTTATACTCAAGAACAGGTGCATCAACATTCACCTTCCGGAGCTCCTCTGAGTAAGCAATGGCGCGATCCCTCATCCAGTCATGTTCGGCAACAACTGTCAATGTTGGAGGCATCAACTTTAAAGGAGGACCCCGGCCAGGGACAAGGGGATTAGCAGCTGGATGGTCCAAACTAAATTCCTCCTCAGGTAGGAAAAGCTTCCAGGCAAGTGTACACATGGCCTTATCATAAAAGTAAGAGTTTGCCAACTTTATTTCAGAACGCGTGGGAACATTTCCAATGAAAAATGGATACATTAGGACCTGCGCTACCACCTTGACAGGGTCTAGAAGTTTGCCTCCTTCCACGGCTTTCCGAGCCACATAGTCTGCAATATTGGCACCACAACTTGCTCCAAGAAGAACACATCTGTTTCAATATTAAAGTAAAAATGGTTAGGCACTGACCAATGTCAGTGCATTATTCCAAGTGGACTATCTTGTAACTGGAATTGAAGGAAGCATGACAGGAAGAAATAAATGCCACCATAACACAAAAGCATACTTACAGAATTGTTAAATTTTAATGCGCACATACAAGGGCCCTTTTAGAGGAGAGATTCTTAAGTACTCTAAGAGGATTACACCACTAAGAATGTAATACATAAAACCATACATGCTACTGGGTCAAAAATGAAAAAATTATAAAATTAAAATTACCTAGAGTATTACTCATAAAGGCATTGAATCCCAGTATGTTCCACCATACCCAAAGGAGATAATAGCTAAACTCACGGTCAAAGAATCATCTACTCAACCCATATTCTCACTTTTAACAATTGCCAATGCATCTTTCTATACAGAGTGACTTATCATTTGAAAAGTACTATCAATGAAAAAATAAATTATGATATTTGAGTAAAAATGTTAAGCAAGAGACAAGAGAAATGTGACTTGGGAATCAAAATTGGAGAAGATATCATACCACAGTTTCCATGTTTAAATATCTTGGATCAACAATACAAAATGATGGGAAATTTGATGAGTATTCACACAAAAGATACAAGCCCGATAGCTAAAATGGAAAAAGGCATCAGAGGTTATTTGTGATCACAAAGCACTGACCAAACTCAAAGGCAAGTTTTATTGTACTGCTACATGCCTGAATAATCCTCCATGGCAGTGAATATTGGGCTTTAAAGCAGCGAGAGAAAAAAGTGAGTGGCAGAAATGAAAATGATAAGATGGATGTGTGGCCACACATGAAAAGACACGATGTGAAATGATTGTATACGATGAGAGATCGGTGTAACACCATTCAAGTTAATGATAACAGAAAATTAATTAAGATGGTTTAGACACAAAAAGAGTAAATTATTACTTTTAGCCACGTGAAGAAGAGCAAAAGGCAAAGAAGAAAAAGGAAAGAAGTTGTTGAGAGAAATGTCACGGTAATGTGTATGACTTTTAAATGAGCTGAATGGTATCATGGGATCCATGGAGTTGACCTCACCAAGTGGGATAAGGCTTTGGTGTTGCATTTACATACAAATATTGTTAAATATTCCATAACCAAGCTTCATGAATTAAATATTGGTTTGTTAAAGGAAGACAAAATACCCATTGAGCATGGAAGCAATAGTTGAGATTGGGTGGCTGCCAGACAACTGAAAGATTAGTATAGAAGGGAGCCCAAGTGAATGAGGCTCCCGCAATTGCAGAATAACAATATAGTAAACAAACCATCAGACAGAAAGAAGGAATGAAGAAATCCTAGAGAACAAAAATATTCACAACATGTTGCTTAAGCACTATTGGTCCACTAGTCCACTTCTTTTATCACCAACAACCCTCTAATTCCCTAAACAGTAGTGCAGAATGACCTGTGCCAGCCAACAAGTGACCTCTCAACCAGAAGAATAGTTAGCATGACCTTTCAATGCATTTTTATTTTCAGCATATGTATATCTAGTTAAATAAGTCATAACTGACCTAAAGACACATTCAAAAGTGAAAAACAAACAGTACCATTGGGCAAAATCACATCAGATAAAACGGAAAGGGACACATAATGCTAATATAAACAATATTAGAGGAATCTGTTCTCTCTAGTCTCTAACAAGTCATTGTAAATGCGAATTCTAACCTCAAATATGAACCAGATCTACATGTTTGTAACCCAAAAACGCACCAAAATGTGACTGTACCACAACTAAAGTTTAGACATAGACTACACTTGAGATGGAAATTAGTAAATACAAAAACACAGGTTAAGAAATATTTGCTTGTAATCCATAACTTCCACAAAACGTGACTTGATCAAACACACGAAACAATGTCCCTTGATAACTCCAACACACGAAACAATGTCCCTTGATAACTCCAATCATGAAGTGCTACTTGTCATTCGGACCACGTATACAATTCAGATCCATAGCAACTGAGCAATCAACATCAAATTCGAATTTTAGCTTAAACTTGTATCAATCAAAATCATAAGAAGATCAATACTTACTAGTCACCACCATTGTAAACTCCCCCTTCCCAATTCAGGCATCCTTAATCTACCTAAGGTTTTAAAGAATGGAACCATAACATCAACCTTTTTGGGATTTGCACTACTGCAAATTGCAGCTACATCAGCCACATTTATCCATAATTTCCACAATGTCAAGGATCAGAAAGAAACTATGACCACAATTTAAAACCTCGAACCTCCCTTACTCCACACTCTAGTGAATATTTATCTATATATAAAAGGAGCACTAAATATAAATGTATCCACACACACAATAAACAAACACCAAAATGCAATTCAATCATCAATGACAAGTCAAGAACAAGGATCAGAAAACATAAAATTCCACCCTAAATTCCGAAATCCTTAATCAGATAGAATCAAAATAACCAACACAATAACAAAATAGCAACAACCTTGAAGGATCAGCATGAGCAGCCAACCAAGGCTCAACAACAGAAGCCCCAAACGAATCAACAATATGCTTATGAGCATCCGATTTCTTCAACTCCCCTCCACTCCTCCCAACCACCATGGACCTACTACACTCCGCCAAATTCGCCTGCTTCGCCAGCCAATTCAGCACCTTCACACCGTCCTCAAACGCCGCCGGGTACCGATTCTCCGGCGCAAGCCGGTACCCAACCGCCACCACAATCACATCACACAACTTCGCGATCCGCCGGCAGAACACATCATTCGCCACCGAATCATTACTCCCACTAACCCACCCCCCACCGTGGAACTGCAGCACCACCGGCAGCCTCCGCCGCTCCCCCTGCACCGGCGAGTACCCCCGGTACACGCCGGTGGGCCCAGACCCGGACATCAAATTCAAACCCTCGACACGGGGGCTGGCACCGAAGCTGTTGCTCCGGTTCTGGAGCAGCGGGCCATAGCTGTTACGTCGCGAAACGGCGTCGAGGTGCGCGGATCGAGGCTCAGGACCGGGTTTGGGTTTGGGTTTGGGTTTGGACTTAGGTTTGGAATGAGGTTCGGGTGCGGTGAGTGCTGCTTCGGGGAGGAAGATTCGGATAGAGAGAGAGGTTACGGGGTCGATGTGGATGTCTTTGGTGGCGACGGCGTCGGAGAAGGTGGGGTTAGCGGCGGCGACGGATTCCTCCGGTCGGGTTGTGACGCCAAACGAGTCGGAGTGTTCGGTTTGGGTTTGGATTCGGTTCTGTAAACGGTGCTTCAAGAGAAACTTGAAGAACACGCTGTATAGCTTCACAGACACACTTGGCATTTCTCTCTCTCTATTACTTCTTCTTCTTCCTCCTCCACTGTAACAACTAAACTTTCTTAATTTTTAAATTTTTGTTTTGCTGAGAATGAGAATGGGAACGTGTTTCAATTTTATTGTTTAGGTTTTCAGGGATTGGGATTGAGATTGGATCGCGTGGGATTAGGGTTTATGGGAAGGGAGGAAGGAAATCGATGAATCTGTGATGGTGGTTGGATGCGATGGCGGGGTGAACTCAGAGATATAGAGAGAGAGAGAGAGAGAGGGATGGAATGATTGATACACATAACATAATAATAACATGCAACTTTACTTACGCTGGTGGCTTATTTGGCCTTTTCTCTATTTGTTTTTTTTTTTACTTTTCTTTATTGTGTTGGGATTTATTGGACTTTTTCTTTTCTTGCCCATTCAACAACACACCTACACTTTCAACTTTTTTCCATTATTCTCATCTAAAACTTGTATATCTCCTAATCATTTTTCAAACCAGTAGAATTTTTTTAGGTAAATTATGTATCTCGTTTAAAATATTTAATCATAAATTATTATGAATAATATATTTCTGTTATCAATAATTATTTAATTTATATGTATATTTATTGTAATTTAGAATTATGTTTTTAATATTAGATCTGATAGTTATTCCGTTGTAATTTATATTTTAAATAATTATGTTTGTTATTTGTTATAATATGATATTATAGTACCTAATTTCAATTTCTTGGTGAAGTATTGTATTCAGTTTATATTTTTACCTAGTATTGCATTATGAATTACAAATACGTCGGTGACATCGTTTTATTTTTTTTAAGGGCAATAATACAATAGAGAAATTATTGGTATCTACAACACATCAATTGAATACTATAGTCCAAATACCTTTTACTATGGAATGAACAATAATATTATATATTTATATATAACTTTAATCTATTGCATCCATATGTTAAATTGTTAAATTAATTGTAAACCTTTTTCTCATAATTTGTATTTTGTAATTCAATTTTGTGCATGGTTGACTGCCTCTCATCCATGGTAATGTCAAACATTCCTTTTCTTGCATGGTTCATTGATCGTCATGCGTGGTACCTTCAACAAATTTCTCTCATTTATCTTGTCTAACTTTTTTTTATATTTCCTTTTATAAATTATATTCCGGAAGTAAACTCATAAAAACATTGTATAGAGTATTTACTATAACATATTTTACATTTTATTTTTAAAATTCAAATATAAATTCATAAATTCTTTCTAAGGGAATCTATTCCTTTAGGCTGTGTTTGGATGGGGAATTTTAAAATCTTTAAGAAATTTAAATATCTAGCATTTAAATTGTCTTGATTTAAATTCCTTTCATTTTGTATTCATCTTGTTTGGATAAATCAATTCAATTTCTTGCATTTTAATTTTTTTGTTTGGATAAAGTAATTTAATTTTCAAGAAATTCAAATTTTTATTTTTAAATATTTATTTAAAAATTAAATTTTAATACTGAATAAAAATAAATATTAATCATTTTTAAATACTTAAATATTCAAAATAATTTTAATGTTACATGATGAATTTTAATGTTTCAAAATATTTAATAATTAATTTTTTAATATTAAATAATTAAAAACATAATAAATAATTAAATGTAACTTAATTAAAAATTTTGAATTGCGTAGTCTCGCAATAATTTTAAAAATGATTAGAAATAAATAATTACATAACATGATAATCGTGAAATAATTTTAAATTATTAAAAAATGTGTGAGGAACTGAAGAATTGAGAGAGAAAATCATGAAATGATTCAAAAGGAATTGAAATGTCTCATTTTTACATGGAATTTGAAATTCCCTAAATTTATTCATTTGAAATTCCTTCTCAAAATGACATCATTTTAAATTCTTCAAAATATTTATCCAAACAAATCAATTAAATTTATAATAATTTAATTCCTCAGAATAAATGAATTACTCCAATCAATTACCTCATCCAAACAGGGTTACGTATTTATATTATAAGAAAAATTAATATCAATTAAAAAATCTTATAACTTCGATTAAGAAAATGTGGTACGTGAAAAATATTAAAAGTAAAGATTTTCTTACATACCTTATAAATTTGATATAAAAAGTTAGATTTACGTTTTAGATAAAATCGATGTAAAATGTCATTTTGTACATCACCTTATAGTATAACTGATGTGAAAAATAATTTTTTTATATAATATTATTTTGTTTGAATTACCAACTGCCATTGTAATTATAAAAAAATTTATACAATCATCAACTCCTAACTGTTCACAATATTCTTCAGAGAGATGATGATGTTTCTAAAATCCTATCTAGTCAATTATAATAAAAATAGATTAATTATTTAACACTTTCACTTTGACATGCATTACATTGCATTATGATTTAAGAGGTCACATTATTATATTGTCCATTCTTATATTGTCCTTAATTGGTTTATATGATACGAGAAGCCTTGTATATCTTGATAAAAAAAATTCAAAGAGAAACAGGAAACATAAAAATCATAAAAAGAGAGAATAAGATTATCAACTTGTTATGGGTTTTCTTTTATAAATCATATACTTGTTTTAGTTCTTGAGTAAGTTATCTTTGAAAGTTAGAGTTGAATGTGTGATGTTAATTAGTGGTTCTAATCCACTATTAGAAACTTTTGGATTTTGTTAAATCATGAAATAGCACTTAGTTCACGAATTAAATTCAAAGAAAAGTGAAAAACATACCAGATATTTAGTGGAGACTAGGAATGTTAAATGTACTATTACTTTGTTTCATCTAAAGACAATTATTCATCATTATGTTGATAGCATATGTCTTTCGATTCTTTAAAAATGTCAATAAAGTAGATAATATTAATGGTTAATTTGATTATCTCATTAATAAGCCTTTTCTTACTTATGGAAACAATATTTTTTTTTTCAAATGTTAATTAGGAACAAAAAGACACAAAAATTGGATGATTTTATAATACGATTCATCTAGAAAAAAATAATAAAAAATAAATTTAAAGGTTGATTGTCCAACCGATAAAACACAAGAAAAGAAACAAACAGAAACTCATATAAAAAATTATATTAATTCATTTAAATTGAATAACGTCCAATATTTTTAAAACCGGTAATTTTCAAGTCATTCTAGTCTAATTTTTTATCATCTTTTCTTTGCTTTTCTCGTATTATCTGGTCAAAGTCATGTTATGACCACAAACATTAATTAAAAAAAAAACATTCATGCATTTAATACAAATTGAGTTATGTGAATGTAACGGTACCCAAAAATACCATGCACATGTATCAATAGAACATTCAAAAAGTTGGAAATGTAGCCTTTTCAAAAATTGAAAGGATGATTGTACCCAATACATATATTGGCAACAAATCTTTCATTAAAAATCCAATTTTATTTCTTTTTAAACAACTTTTTGTCAAGTCCACTTACCCAAGTCCTATATATATACTTTATACAATACATATTTTAGAAAAATAGCAGTATACATGTACGCGCTATCAATAACATGTGCGGTTGAAATTAAGATATTGCAACTATTATTATATTAACTTAAAAATTATTTTTAAAATTATATGTTATTTGAATAAAATGATAGTTTATTATTTCAAAGTACTTTATGCATATTTTGTTATTATTATCCAACTTAATATCTTCTAGTAAAAACAAAAACGCTGTCACAAGTGTGCTTACATTTTCATATGACTGAAACAATAGAGATAGATAATTGATTTGTTAGTTTTTTTTCCAAATAAATTATAATAAATTGAGTTTTTGAAAAATAAAATATTCATAAAACAGAGATGAAATTAAATTAATTTTTATATTTTATTAAAGATAACATATGGAAAAAAAAATAAAGGTTTAAATATAAATATGTAATAAATAACTTTATAAATTTAAAAAAGTAAATTTGTCAAACAAGAATAGAGATGAAAAATAATTATAAAAAAATGATTTTTCTTAATTAATAGTTATAGAAGTTATAAATTATAAAATACATATCAAATACTAGATCAAATTAGAGTTCTCTTTCTCTTATTTTATCTTACTTTAATTCAAATATCTTATTTTAATTAAAATATCATATTTAATCCTTATTTAACTCAAAGCTCATTTATAACATCAATAATTTTTTATTTTATTTTTTTGAACATCGTTAAATTTTATATTTACATCATTATTTTTTTCATGTTACTTTAAATAAAATTTAAGAATTAATTAAATTTTATATCTATTTTATAAAATATTTTATCATCCATAACTCAATTTATTACAATATTTTAATTTTAAAAAACTAAAACTACTTATTAGTTACATAAAAGCACTCTCGTCATTTTATTTTGGTGCATTTTGGGCAGTATCTGATGAAGAAAGAATTTATTTATCTTCAATCGGTTCTATTATTCTCTTCTCGAATCGCGAGTTAGGTTTCGCCAGCACTTAACCAGAATACCTATTCACAATTACATCGCTTCTAGATACCGCGTCCATACAACATGGTTGGTTTCAACTCCTCCTTCCCTTTGTTTCAGTTCCATGTTTTGTGTTTGTGTGTGTTTTTAATGCAGCATATTGAATTTCAACTTCTAACTATGAACAAAGCTTGTTAATAATTTAGCGAATTTGGGGTTTGCGTGTTTGATTTCAGGCTACACTTGCTGATTCTTTTCTCGCCGACCTTGATGAACTCTCCGATAACGAGGCTGAAATTCCCGTGAGTATAGTAAAGTTTTTCTTTCCCCTTTTTTTAACCTGCTAAAAGATTTCGTTACGAATGAAGTGGTTTCTTTTGTTTCAGGAGGATGATGATGTGGGTACTGCAGACATGGAAGAGGATATTGATGGGGACCTGGCTGACCTTGAAAACCTCAACTATGATGACTTGGACAGTGTTTCCAAGTTGCAGAAAACGCAGAGATACATTGATATAGTGCAAGTTAGTTACTCTTCATTTCCTTTTAAGCCATTTTATTTGTTTATTGTGGAACCTCCAATGTCACAACCGCGGCCACAATTTAAAACCAGGCTTGTCATTGTCATTGTGATTGATTGCTTTTGTGTTATTTATTGACTTTGGTAGAATCTAGAACCATTTTGACTAAGCTGGGAAATTGGGAATCTAGAACCATAGTTGCAACCAAGGTTTTATCTTTGAGGTCATGGTTTCATTGCGATCCTTGATGTTGTGGGAAATTGTGAATAAATGTAGTAGATGTGGGCACAATTGGGGTCCTGATGCTGGTGCAATTGTGGTCATGGTGACTCCCAAAACCTTGGTTTTAGGGCTAAAATCGTGGACTGTATTTTAAAACCTTGTTTGCAACCGAGGTCACTCATTGTTTTATGTTGTAATGATGCTGTTTTTTGGCTTTTTTGTTTCATTTTTGCTGCTATCTAGGCTAGAGTGTTATGGTTTAGTTAGACATATAAATCCACATGGGTGTGGGAATAAGGGCTAATGTTATTATTTTTCTATGGCAGAAAGTTGAAAAGGCACTTAAAAAGGGTTCAGATGTCTCGTTTCAAGGGGTGGATTTAGAGGATGATCCTGAATACCAGCTTATTGTGGATTGTAATGCTCTGTCAGTTGACATCGAGAATGAAATTGTCATTATCCACAATTTTATTCGTGATAAGTATAGGTTAAAATTTCCAGAGCTTGAGTCACTGGTGCATCATCCAATTGATTATGCACGTGTTGTTAAGAAGATAGGAAATGAAATGGATCTGACACTTGTTGATTTAGAAGGGCTTTTACCCTCGGCCATTATCATGGTTGTTTCTGTTACGGCATCAACTACAACTGGCAAGCCACTTCCAGAAGAAGTCCTTAGTAAGACAATTGAGGCCTGTGATCGAGCTCTTGATCTTGATTCAGCGAAGAAGAAAGTTCTTGATTTCGTTGAGAGTAGAATGGGTTACATTGCTCCCAATCTTTCTACTATAGTTGGGAGTGCTGTTGCAGCTAAACTCATGGGGACAGCTGGTGGCCTAGCAGCTCTTGCAAAGATGCCTGCTTGTAATGTTCAGCTTCTTGGTGCCAAGAAAAAGAATCTCGCTGGGTTCTCCACGGCAACATCTCAATTTCGTGTAGGATACCTTGAGCAGACAGAAATATTTCAGACTACCCCTCCTTCTCTAAGGATGCGAGCATGCAGACTCCTGGCTGCAAAGTCTACACTTGCAGCACGGGTAGATTCAATACGCGGGGATCCTTCTGGAAACACTGGAAGGGCTTTCAAGGATGAGATCCACAAAAAGATTGAGAAATGGCAGGAACCCCCTCCTGCTAAGCAGCCCAAACCACTTCCAGTTCCTGATTCTGAGCCTAAAAAGAAGAGAGGTGGTCGTCGGCTTAGGAAGATGAAGGAAAGGTTAGCATAGTTTTAACTTGTTTGTTCTGGGTTTTTGAGTTGCATGGTTCATGGAATGTTTTCATTTTGCCTTTTGCTTTTGTTTTTTGATTCATTACCTGTTGATTCTTATCTCAGGTATGCAATAACAGACATGAGGAAGTTAGCCAATAGGATGCAATTTGGAGTCCCAGAAGAGAGTTCTTTAGGTATTTTCACCAGATTTCACTTGTCCTGATCTGATTTAAATTTGCAATGCAGGTTTATATCTTTTGATTTCTAATTTGACATTTGCAGTTTATAATTTATGTGTTAAAAATATAGGGGATTATGGATTAGATAAAAAACAGAATATACCATTGTGAGACTTCAAATAATTATGTTGTCACCGTTATACAAATTAGGAACCAGTAAGCTGTACTACATGAGGAATGTGAAGGATTTGAGGGAAAAATAAGGAAGGGGGTTGATAATATAACCACCTTCCAGTGTAGCAGGTGTAAGTGGGATAAAAGGAATGTGATGTTCTGTCAGGATATTAGTAAAGAAGAGGAGTGGAGAAGCAAAAAGTGAGCGAGAATTGAGTTAGGAAATTTGTGAGCAACAGGACTTTCTTTTTCTCTTTTTACTGTGATTCAATGTGTGTTTTATCTGTAGTACACTGTACACATCAAAGATTCCATTGACTTTGGTATTACTCTGATATTGAATCAGAATAGAACCTAACTAGCTGTGTCTATTCATTTGTTCTGGTATCTCTGCTCTGATTCCTAACAGTTATTACTCCTACTATACTAATAATTGATGCACCAAATATGCCTGAAACCAACTATGCAAAGGTTAAAGAAATTCTGATATTTTTTATTAAAACAGAAATCATCAAAATTTTGCAACAGGCAGAATATAAAGGCAGCCATCCCTAGGTTGGGGTGCCTTTACAAATGAAAAATAGTGAAAAATAAGGTTAAAATTAGAAACATGGCATGAAACATGTTGAAATAGTGATTTTTGAGTTTGGAAGTGCTAGTATAAAAAGCTAGTACTATAGGTAGAATATTATGCTTATAATATTACTTAAAATTTCAAAGAGAGAATTTTAGAGAGAAAAGAGGAATAGTGAGAATGAGGCATATTATTATTGCTTGAGAGAAAATGAATTACAGTGACAGTATTTATAATCTGTCAATGAATGGATAGCTTCCACAGTAAGCTAACTAACTTTCTAACTAACCCACTAACTGCCTACACCAACCACAATGGTTAAGTGCAGAAGGTGAAGGTTTTTCAGAAGAAAAACCCTTCACATTGAGTTTGCCATGCAACACTTCAAACTGAGCAGGTGAAAGAAGGCTTGGTGAGAACATCAGCCCACTAATCAAGAGTGAGGATGTGATAGACATGCAGTTGCTTGGACAGAACTTTTTCACGAACAAAGACACATCCACTTTTCCATATGTTTGGTTTTGCTGTGGAAGACTGGATTGTGTGCGATAGCAACAGCACTCTGGTTATCACATAGTAGAACTGGAGTGGCAAAAGGAACCTGAAGTTCTTGTAACAGAGCTTGAATCCATGTCAGTTCAACAGTCATCTGAGCTAAGCTACGATACTCACCTTTTGTACTTGATCTGGCAGTATCAGGCTGCTTGTGGGACAACCAAGAGATGAGATTGGGACCAAGATAGATGGCAGAGCCTAAGGTTGAGCATCTGTCATCTATATCAGAAACCTAGTCAGCATCACACATGGCAGTGAGAGTCAACGAATTGCCAGCAGGAGCAGGGCGCATATGAAGGCCATAAAATATTGTACCCTTGAGCTACCTTAGCATACGTTTCACTGCAACCCAATGAGAGTCCAGAGGTCTAGACATGAACTAACAAACCTTGTTAACAGCAAAGCTTATTTCAGGCAGGGTAAGAGTTGTATACTGCAGTGTGCCAACAACGTATTTGTATAGTGCAGGATCATGATAAAGATCACTACCAGAGTTGGCGAGCTTGCAGGAGGAGGTCATAGGGGATGAGATTGGTTGAGGTTAAGCCATCTTAGTCTTGTGTAAAGTAATAGGTCTCTGGTTTTAGAGAGAAAAGAGGAATAGGGAGAATGAGGCATATTATTACTACTCGAGAGAAAATGAATTACTGTGACAGTATTAATAGAGTCTGTCAATGAATGGATTGCTTCGACAGTAAGCTAACTAACTTTCTAAGTGACCCACTAACCACATTGATTAAGTGCAGAATACAGACTTGACTACAGTGTGTAATTGCATAGCAATAGGTGTATTGCTTACATAACAGTCTAATAATGGTCCATGTCTAGGATCCAGGTCAAAGGACAATGATAGTAAGAGGGTAAAGCTAATTGTGAGCTTGGGCAATTGCTTTACTGACATAAGCTGTTCAACTCTTAATGTGGTGATGATGACATAGTATGGAATCTTTTTGAAACTTAAATGTAAAATTGTCAAACTCTTCTTATTTTCTTATATTTATATTTTATGCTTCTGAATTATAGGAGATGGTCTGGGTGAGGGCTATGGAATGCTTGGTCAGGCTGGCAGTGGCAAGCTTCGTGTGTCAGTTGGTCAAAGCAAACTTGCTGCAAAAGTTGCTAAAAAGTAAGTGCTTCTTGTTGCTTTTAGTTAATTAGTTCTACATAATTGTGTTCTAGTTATTTAATTGTGTTGCAAGATGCTAAATTATCATCCTTGTCTCTATTATGTTATATATCCTAACTAATCACGATGACAATTCTGATGGACTATTTCATTTGTCAGATTCAAGGAAAAGAATTATGGTAGTAGTGGTGCTACATCTGGTTTGACATCAAGTCTTGCATTCACACCAGTTCAGGTTAGCGTCACTTTTCACTGTGTCTGTGGGTTTTCTCCTGCTCTTTAGGACCATAACTAGGATAAAAGTTGTTAGTTTTGCTCAAGATGGTTATGCTAAGATGTGAATGAAAACATTATACAGCATGAAAAGCTAAAAAGGAAATTTCGCAACAGAAATCAGTGGGTTATTTTCCCTACTGCTGTTGTGGCAGATTTATATGACAGCTACAAGGTGGTCAAGAATGTACGTGTTTGACTATTACAGGAGTTGGGGAATAGTATTGTTATAAACTTTGCATTGGCATGCATATTTCTAGTTCTCCACTCCTAGCTTGCATGAAAACTATCTGTACCTCATCTATTTCTTATCACTTTATTTTTATTCTTCCCCATTTGTTGGCAGCATAGTTTTAGCTGGATAATCTATTTATATGATGGAAATCATCATTAATTTGATATCTTTGCTCCTATTTATCTTGCACTAAGTTGGTGGGTATTTATCTGTGTGAGAAGGGTGGATCTTGTGTGGATGGGATACGTGACGCCGGTGAAGTCTACTGATTGATTGAACTGATGTGGCAAAATAATCAGATACTACAAAATCCAAAAATAGAAAATTGCAGAACCTGCTAGCTCCTTGAGGGGCTAGCTTCCTCCCAAATCCCACTCCTCAACTGAACTCTTGCTTACACCTCCCATTGTCTCCTTAATTATATTCCCGTTCTTGAACCGACTACTTCTATCACTTTCTCCTCTCCCTTGCTGCCTTGTGTCTTGGAAGTTACAAGAAATACCCAATGCATGTTCCTTTCATCTCATGTTTCTTGCTCATGTGATACATTAACACCACATGTTTCCCTTTATTTCAACTCTTACATTCATGCAAGTCCAAACATATCCACTATCACTTGGTGTATCAGAAACTCAATGCAGGTACCATACTGTGTTCTTCAAACTAGGGACTAACCATGAAACTACAAAAGCTAAAAATAGAAAATTATAGGGGATCAATCCTCCAAATTCCATCAATTGAATTCTTGGTTACCCCTCTCCGACTATCTCCTCAAATTAACCTCTTCTTCTCTAACAGAATGCCATTATCCCTCTCTCCTCTCCCTTCAACATGTCTAGGCAGGTTCCTTTCCCCCTATGCAGGTTCCGTTCGAAGTCGCCTCCCTTGCTCATGTGAACCATCAAACCTCTAGCTTCAATTTTATTTTTCCTCTTATTTATTCTAGTAACAGAAGTCTACTTATCCTGACATTTGGTGAGCCTGACCTTCTTAAGTGACTTTCCTAAACCCAATTCACCGAGCTAAAAATATTGAACCTTTGGTTGAGTAGTGGAAGAATTTAAATAAATTGTCCTGATCCTCTCAATTACGTAAACTGCTGTATTTAGGCCATGTTTTGGTTTTGTATCAAATTGATTAGGATCTATGTAGATGGAGATAATAGTTCAGATATGTAATTGACAAAAAATTTTATGGTCTTTTCACCTAACATAAACTGCAGTCTTTAGGCTGTTATTTAGTTGTTATACCAACTGAGTAGGATCTAGTCAGACAAAGGTTATGGTTTATTTGTTATGAGTTTCAAACATGTGTGACCATCAAACAATGGGAAAAGGAATACCATTAGGTCAGTGTTGATAGAGTGAGAGCCGCCGTAGACGTCAACCTTTAAAGGGGTGCAATGTTAAGAATCCGACATTAAATATAAAAAGAAATTTGATGTGGTACTTAAGCGTAGAGATTCTCCCACCTAATGGACTAGTCTTTGGGGTTGAGCTCTTCTTTTAGCTTAAGTCCTAACAATTGGTGCTTTCATTGAGAGTTGGGTAATGAAGATGGCTTCCTATAGGCTGGATTAAGGTGGAAACTGGATACTGATAGGTGAGTCAAGCTTTCAAAAAGGGAAAGGGTTACTAAGAGGTTAGTGTCGATAGAGTGAAAACCGTCATGGATGTTGGCCCTTAAAGGTGGTGGCAATGTTAGGAGTCCCACATTTAGTATAAAAAGAAGTTTGATGTCGTACTTAAGCTTAGAGGTTCTCCCGCCTATAGACTAGTCTTTTGGGTTGAGCTCTTCTTTTAGGTTAAGTCCTAACAGAGCTCCTAGTTCTTTATGCACTTCTTCTCTGCCTTCTGTTAGTTCGCATTGTGTTTCTAACTGATGATTTCAATGGCACACTTTTTGCTTATTTGATTGATGATGATGAGAGATGTGAAGGATTTGTAGACCTATGCAAGTAACCAAATAATGCATCTTAAAACTGCTGAGTCTGCTAACCAAATTCGGAGTTTGAAATTGGAAATATCTGTTTTACTGGGCAAGATATGATTTAAACATGAGAAACTGCAAGTAATTCACAAGGAAAGAAAGTAATCTTTAACACATAGTTGTCGATGAAATCCTATTATACAATAGGAACTACAATAATATGGGGGTGCCTGTATTCTTTCTTGTTGCAGACATTGCTTAACCTTGCTTTAGGGGTAGGTAAGGTTCCTGAGTGATCACAGTATGCTTTCTATGGATGATTGCATAGTTATTTGTCGTCATTGTCATTACTGTGCACAATTTAATGCAAATTTTGTCCCTTTTCCTGTCTCGTATTGCTTCCCTTTTATTAAATGAAAGGTTATATTTCAATATGCTATCACATGATTTACAATGGATAGCATATAGAAATGTTCTTTCTTATTAATTAATTCCCATGAATTAATTTGATTTAACACTTGGCACAAGGACCGTTGTTTTTCTTTTGTTGAAATTTTGCATTCTTGTTGAATTATTTATAAATTTTCTTTCAGGGGATTGAGCTGACAAATCCGCAGGCCCATGCACACCAACTTGGTAGTGGAACTCAAAGCACATACTTCTCTGAAACAGGAACATTTTCAAAGATCAAGAGGACATGAAACCATGCATGAATACAAATTCTTGTTCAGGCCCCTGGATTATTCTTGGTGGACATAAATAGAAATTGTTGAGATGATGGATGTTACTTAATAGGTTTATGCTAAATTTTTTGAAGCATTGCCGTCTATGTTGTTGATTATGATGATATCCCTTGTCTATGATGACTTCTGCAATGCCTTATACCAGGTTCCTTTTCGTAGTAACAAAGAATTGATAGTTAATATAGTGACCATTTTCATTGTCTAACTTGAGAACAGAAAAACATTGTCAACGTAGTATTTCTTTTCACATTTTCTGTAGAAAAAAATGACAATGTCCTCGTAGAACAACCCCTTTGGTTAGTTAGTACTATGTCTAATTCCCTAATTAAGCCGACTGTATGTTATAAGAATGTCAATAAGATTAATGGAAGTCCATCCATGATAAACAATTTGTTAGTAAATTGTGCTACTCTAATAATAGTAGGTAATTGGCAGTGTTGTGACATGTTATTAAAATTACAAAAATATTAAGAAACAAGGTAACACTTGTTTTAGAAGGTGTTGATCAAGAAATCGTATCTGAGAAATTCCATTACTAAAATTAATAACTTTTTAGCGTAGTAAAATTTCTTTCAGTCTTAGAGTGGAAATTCAAATTATAGAAGTTATTCTTTTTTAGATATTATGGTATTTTTCACTAGAAGAGATAATCTTGCTTGAGTCAGGTGAAAAGTTAGAATAATTTCATATTAGTTTATCTATGTGGTGAAATTTCTTTTTCATGAAATATTTTATAGTATTTTAGGATTATAAGAAAATATATTTAAATCATAAAACTTCTAGAAAATTATGACAAGAATACAATTTTTGTGTATTGTTAGTATACAGACCATAGAGAAATCTGGAGGTGGTGGTGGGGTAATACGAAGGAGGTAAACTAGTCAAGAAGAGTGTGCAAATGTTTGCAAGATTCATGACGAAAATTTTATAAGGCTTGGTAGTTGTAAGCTGGGATAATAGGGTGCCAAGCTGGATAGTGACCACACAAATAGCATCGCCAACCTTCTTGAATGGAACAATCAATTTATTGAGAAACTGATAATATTTAGGATTATGCTAAACTACTCAATATCAATATGCTACTCGCAATGTATAAAAGAAATATTGATTCATTTCTTAAGGTCTAATAATATTTATACTAGATCTTGTAATATTATTAAAGAATCAGCCCTTGCTTATAATTAAGGCTAAACCGTGAAGCTGAGAGAATTCTAAGAATAGTTGAAGTTTTACTCCAAAAATTACCCTAAAACACCTTTCTTATTTTTACTTCTTGCTAATACTCTTATTTTTTAAGAAGACTCATGAACCTTGGAGGTAAAGGGAGTTTCTAAGTTATTTTAAATTTTCTAAAGTTTTTAAGTTTCTAATTTTAATGGATTTCTAAATTCTAAGTTTTTAAAATTTATAAATTTCTAATTTCTTTTGAATTTTTATGTTTTCTAAGTTTTTGAATCCTGTTGGTTCTTGATTTTGGGATGAGATGAAGGAAGCTTGTTGCTTTTGAGTTTATGATTGAGTAAGGAATATTCGATCATAGAATTATTTGTTTGTCTTCAAGGGTGTTGTTATTTTGTTATTTTTACAAAGAATCAATATTATGTTTTCTAATGTTGAGATATCATATTGATTATTTCATTTGTATTATTGGATTGTGGAATTGTTAGAGTGGATTTGGTTTATTTGAAAATTATTCAAATTATAGGAGAAACTCTCCCTAAATTTTACAAAATTACTTCAAATATGAGAAATGTCTTCCAATAAGAATGTTTTTCAAAACCTTGGGTTAAGTTTTCTTTGTAAGTTGGTTTAAATTATATGCGATGAATAACAATATCTATTTTTATAGACTTGATTGATATTTTGTTTTAGTAACACTTTATGTTGGAGTATTATATATGTAAGTTGTATATATTTTGAGATATGATTACGAGTAGAGTAGGTACATAAATTGAGGGTGATTTGACTTGTAACCCAAGAAGTGTCTCAACCATTGCTAGTATTATTAGGTGGGGCTACTAGATGAGCCTAGGGGGTAGGTCGATGAACAAATTCCAAAAGGATGCCAAGGTAATCATGAACCTTGTGTTGTGGTAAAACTAATACCCATATACACCTATCTTGACATAACCGTTTTATATGTTTCGCAAGACTAGTTGTAAGATCCCCAATGACCAGACATGAAATGCTATGTTAAAGGATGTCTCATGGTAGTTTCTTGTAATTGACGAAAACCTCCACGGAGTTGTTTGTCGAAATGGTGCGAGTTGTTTGTTAAAGTGGATGAATTATGGATGTTGTGTCCAAAATTGTGAATTTGATGTGTATTAATAAATTGAAAATTGTTAACAATGTTTCTTTATATGTCATGTATTTGTATCTAAGGTAGATATAAAATATGTTTCATTTCATAGAAGCTTACTTGCACACGTGGTTTATGCTTGTAATGATCTCGAATGAATTATTCGGGGAGCAGATGAGGAAATGATAGATAGGTAGATCATGTCTATCGAGTAAGTGGAATGTGATCGCAGTGGAGCTGACTAGTGAAGAAAGAGTGAAACATTCATATCTTGAACATTTTTTTTGTTCATGTTCGACTTTAAAGTCTTCCTTTTGTTTCCTTGTTGCTTGTCACACTATCTTAATATAAGGTCTTAATGTAACACCCCTTTTTAATACATTAATAAAGAATGCACATTTTTAGAAAATAAGTTTTACTATTCATAACAACTTGCAGGAATTAGTTAATAATTTATGGCAGTAATTTTTTTTTTTGAAAAAGGCAAGGGTAAAAGCGTAAACCAGACAATTCAGATTTACCACATAGCAACATCCATAAACATATCAAATACAAAACTTGTAAAATACTTTCATTCGACATTTACAAATAAAACCGTATAAATGCATCATTCGGTGGTTACAACTTAACAAAATTAGTAAAGGTAATATAAACATTGTGAAGTAAATGAAGTGGTGATTAGATTCAAATATCTCGGTTGCCACCAGTTAAAGTCTCATAGTATGACCAACAAAAATATACAACCATATAAAAAATAATATGTTAAAAAAGACAATTAATTACATATGCGTAAGATATGAACAAAACTAGATTACCCATCCCATAAAATAGAAATAAGGGAAATAAAGCCTACATCATAGTAGACACAACTACTATCAAGAGTCAACTGTATACATGTACTACCCATAAAATTTACCCAACTAATGAGTGTCCTTAGGTGGATCACTCTCCTACGATGCATCATCCTCAGTAGCTACCTCTACAAGGGACAATGGTGGAACAACATAAGCTTTCTGTCGAGACGTAGCATCGTCCATCATAACTCCAGAGTAGTCCACGGGTGTTCAGGCAATAAAAAGCCAATCGTCGTTGCAGGGTCATAGGGGGGATAGGCGGAGAAAGGTATCACAACTGTATGTAAAGTCGCATTTACTATGCTATCAATTGTGTCTGGCATAATAGTATCCTCAGAAGATGATGATGAGATTTGTGAGGGAGAAGTTCCACCCTACACGTATTCGGGCACCCAGGGAAATGAGAGAGTCACAAGGAGAGTTAGAGGAAAGTATTGGAGAGGTCCGCCTAGGACACCCACTCGAAACATGAAGTGCACACTTCCTATAAAAGTGTCCTCCTCAAAAAGCTCATCGTGGGTCCAACGGCCCACCTCTGGTATGATCACCAGTCTCAGCATCAGGTCCATCTACTCGAGTGGTACTTGTCATTTGTTATAAGTATTAGATGAGTTCTTGCAACAATAAGTAGATACAAACATCGGGCCAAGAGCCCGATAAACAATGATTGCTCTAATAGCCACTCACACTCAACCTACAACTTTCAATCTACCACTTAAGGTTTATTTTTGGCCACGTGTCTCAGATTCCCTATCTCAAGGTCTTTACACTTCAAACTGTTGGCTAATGTCTAAGGCAACAATAATCTAGGTTGTACAAGACTGGAAGTGTTCCATCAATCTAGCCAATATGGAGCTTTGTTGGGGATGTTGAGCTAGTTACATAAATCCTGTACCACTATAGTATCAAAAATTTAGTAAACCTATTCTCCCAAGTGCGACCAAGCACATTGTCATATTCCATCGCATACCTACGTAAGGTTATCCCTTTTTCATTGTAGGCTAGGGTTCATATCTCTTGCTCTAGATGTTATTTTGCAAAACCCTCTGTTGGATGTAAATTTCCATATGTTAGGAAGCTGTTGTCAAAAAATCATGATCATCCAATGATGAATAATTTGGAAGAGGTTTTAAAAAATATTATTCGGCTTACCACTTGTCTCACGCAAGATGTTTGTTGTCTCGCGCGAGATGTGTAGTAGAACACTTAAAAGCAGAGTTCTACCTTCCTAATGACTTGCCAACTCCATCTACCACTCTCCTAACTTGATACTACATTATTCCTAGAAGTTTTATGAGTACTCCTGAGGCTTAAGTCACGCAAATCGCTAAGGAAAACACAATTCATTAGGCCAACAACATGATTTTATAAATGCATTCATAGTTTAATTGCTAAGGAAAACACAATTCATTATGCCAATAACATGATCTTATAAATGCATTGATAATTTAAGCCATTATTGATCCTTCAAAACTAGAACAAACATCCAGAATCCTGACTCAACATATCCCGTGCCCACCACAAGAATTTCAAATCAACAAGACTAATCTCCAAGAGAAGAAATAGTATAAGCATTACATTATGCATGAAATAGGTAATACATCACCAAATAACAAACTATTTTAGTTATTAAGCTTCCATTTTACCCATTTTAGAATCAAACCCTCACCCAAGAACTCCAGCCACCCCTTTAGAGTTCCGACCATGTAAAGAAAATGAGCAAAGGAAGGAGAAATAACAAGAATACCTAAGAATCCACTCCTTGAAGGCAAAACCCCCATACCATTGTATTATAGCTCGTGGGTGTGTGTGTGAGGGCGTGGATGAGCTTCTAACTCGTGAGTAGCTCCTTTTGATCGCAATGGTGGCATGTTGGTGAACTTAATAGAGAGAAGAAAGAGAAGAGAGGTTGAGGAAAGAGGGAAAGAGAAAATGTGAGAAAGTGTGAGTGAGATTTGGAGAAGGGTTTGAATGGGAAAAGGAAGAGTGTTGAACATGCTTCTCTATTGCCAAGGAAAAGAGAAAGGAAAAAAAACGAAAAATTGGTTTAGGCTTTTCAAGCAGGCTCCACATGGGTGCGTGGGCCTATTTGGCCTGGAGGCTTCGATTTTCACCATTTCAATTTCTTTGGGTTCCTAAATTCTTCCAACATTGTGTTTTATATTTTAAGATCATATGATTTATTATTTTCCTCTTTTGGATTTTTAATTCATGAGTTTAATTTTAACTAGGTAATTAAAATAATTATTCATTACACTATTTTATAATTACCATTATGGTTAACTTTTTTTTTTCTACTTATTTTTACTTTCTTGAATTATTAATATTATTTTCACTGATTATTTTTGGTTAGGCCTAAATAAATATCTAACACTAATTGTTGAGGTTATCAGGTACCTCTAATCCAATTCTACAAAGTAAATGACAAGATGACCATTTTACTCTTATTTTAAGAATAAGAATACCAAAAACATTGTTCCTTAACAATCACTTACTGTTACACTTGACTTAATATTTAAACATCATAGACGAGGTCATGGAACATTTCTAATCTAAATTACACAGTGACTGACTGTAAAATGATCATTTTACCCCTACCCTCAAAATGAGGGTGTTACACTTAAGGCCATTTTAGCTCAAACAATGATAATACGATCTGTTGGATGAATAGATGTCAAAATTTCTTTTAATGTTTTATTGGACGAATAGCTTTCACAAATATTTTACAACTATTTCGCTAGGTTAGCTTTTAAAATGTTTTCAAAATACACAATTCAACTCCTCTCCTTATTATGTCTTTTTACTCTTTCAAATAACACCTAACATACTTCTCAACTTAAAAGATCTATCTTTTGTTAAGGGTTTGGTGAAGCTGTCAACTAGTTGATTTTTTATTTCATTGAATTCAATTTTGCAATCTCCTCTTAAGACATGATATCTTAGTAATGTTTAAAGCTAAGATCTCATCAAAATCTATTTTTTCCTTTTGATTGTAGTTTTTGGCCACTAATCTAGCCTTGTTTCTTGTGATTATACCAGTTTCATCTAAGTTGTTCCTAAAAATTATTTTAGTTCCAATAGTTTTAATTGATGAGGCATATGGACTAATTTCCATACCTAATTTCTCTTAAATTGGTATAACTCATCATGCATAACCATCAACCAAAACTCATTGCTCAATGTATTATTTATAGTTTTAGGTTCAATTTGATATACAATTGCAGGGTGACTACTTAGATTATCTACAGAGGATCTAGTAGAAACTCCTTTAGTTATATATCTGATAATGTTTTCAAGTGACAGATCCTTGAGGTCTTCCCTTTCATAGGTATTTTAACATTTTTCTTTGGGAGGTTTAGAAGCTGAATTTGAGTCATTTACAACATCATCTACATTGTCATGTCCATTGTGAAAATGTTCCTCATCCAAAGTTATGCATCATTGTCTAAAGTACTTTTCTCAATAAATGGGTTAGGTTAATCACATACCCAGTGAACAATCTTTTCAATGGGTTTTGAAAATATCCAAAGAACATAACATCATTTATTTTGGTATCAAATTTGCTAAGTTAGTCATGTTCATTGTTCAAAACAAAACACTTATAACAAAAGATTTTGAGGTAAAAAATATTTGATTTCCTCCCATTATAGAGAGTTCATGAAAAGATTTATTTAGAATTGACTCTACAAATAACTTATTTAGAGTATAATAAACTATTAACAAATGCCTAAAAATATTTTAGTAAATTTATTTTATTAAGAAGAGTTATTGTACCTTCTCTAATAGACAAATTTTTCCTCTCTTCAGTACCATTTTGTTGAGGTATTTTTGAAATTAAAAAATAGTGGAAGATACCTTAATTAGTTTTAAAGGAAAAATAAAAGATAAAATTACGGCAGCCCTAGATTGAAAAGATAAACATATCTTACGGTTGAGGAGAATTTTCAAACGGTGGGAGACATGAGCAACTCTCTCACGTTAAACTCCGTCCCTCTTCATATATGTATATATATATTATTTTCTTGGCGACCCAAAACCCATTTAACATATATAAAATAAAAGGCACGATATATATATATATAGAGAGAGCGAGAGTAATATAGCGCAAACCAAGACACAAAATAGATGCAATACGAGGCTGAAGAATAAGAACAGGAGTGTTTCATTCTTCTTCTGATGGTCGTGGCTGGTTCCTTCTCACTAACTACCAAGAGGAGAAGGCTCACCAACGTTTCTTCCACCGACATGGATACCCAAACTGCCAAGGTTTCTCTTCTCTCACTACACTAATTCTACTTCTTGTTTATTTTTTTTATTTTCTGATTTCTGGTTCTTCTGTTTCCGATCTGGGTTTGGTTTTTATTTGTCTTTTCTCTTCATGAAGATACCTTTTATGGGTTTCTCGCAAGTTTTCTTTTTTATTATTGGATTGTTTACTTGTAAAGCAAAGAATTTTTGTTTTTAGCTTTCTCTTCATGTTTTCCCAGTGTTTTTGAATTGAAATTAATTAGTACTACTAACAGGGTACCCAATAAAAATTAGATTCAAATGTAAGGGATGAAAAACACAAGAACTAAACAATTAACTCTGTGATGGTCAAAAGGGGGCATAAAGTGCATTACGTAATGTATACCCATTCCGTGTATAATGTTAATTGTCATTGACCTCATGTTGTAAAGTTTTAATCTTGAGGTTATCTCCTTGAGTTTCTGTCTTGTTCTTATCCCATCTTGCTAGCAAGTAACAACCTGTTTATATAGAACTAGTTTGTTAATGATGTTTAGCTCATCTAGTTCATCTTGAATTACGGTATCATTATTTAGAGCATGTAGTTCTTTGCTTAATGTTGTGACAAACTGGAAACACATTGGCTGTGTTTACTTTTGCTTCTTCTTGGAATTTTATTGCCAATTGTCAATAGATTAATACCGAACCCTTTCTAGATTCCTTTAGTGTTCCACTAGCCTTGTCTTAGAATTATTTTACACTCAATTGCAAGAGAATGTATGCTAGATTTTATTAGGCCAATTAGACTATGTACTTTTAACATAGTTTGATATTTTCATGCGCGCTAACAATAGCAGCAATCCCACTGGGTAGGGCTGGTTACCTGGATCTATCGAAGTCATTGGACTATATCAATAACCAAAATTTCAGTGAAACCATTTAGATCAAGGTCTTCTTTGAAGTTTTGCATCGTGTTTTCCGTAGTCTTCTTCTATCCCTTTGACTATGTTTCGTTTGTTCAACTTTTGATAAAGGTTTTTCCCCTACTCCTTATAATTCTATGTTTTGCATTCTCATCAATTTGTCATATGGGTTGCTAGATACCTAAGCTGTGTAACCCGTGATACGATGTGATCAACCTTGTATCTTACTGAATTTTTATTTCATATATTCTGTCTTACAACTATACAACCAGAAGTCATTTGATACCGAAGCCTCTCTCCGCAACTAAGTTTATGATTTACTCCTTTTCTTGATTCACCAATCATGATATATCATACACAATTTAATTCATGCTTAAATGGTGGATTTCAAACAGGCTCGTTTCAAATGATGTCTATAAGTGACATCGTGCACATACATTTACTCTATAGATAACTTGCCGTACAAATTTGTCAGTGGCAGAAATAGCTTGTGGTTTGTAGCTTATCCACAAATGCAGAATGTTTATTACTCTGATCATAATTCTCCTTACCAGTGTTGTCAAAATCATGAACTAGATTGTGGGAGTGCGTAATTTTTTGATTTTTTCAACCCTCTCCGTGCTGTGGAGTTAAGATCGTGACTTGGGGTGATTGGACTGATATAGCTCATCTTCCTCACAAGATTGTGAGATCTGTTATTTTCTCCAAGTCAAACAACAATCGTTCTGGTCTGGCTTCTGGGTTGGGTCTTGCAATCCAATTTGCAAAAAAAGTAAAATAAAAAAGAACTTTGATGCCTTCTCCTATGGAACATCATTCGATTTGATTCTTCCAATTTTTTGTTATTGTTCAAACTCATCTCTCCGGTCTCCCTGTTCTCATATTGAGGCCTCTTCTTTGTTATCTGTGTTGGAGCTTTGTTCTCGAGTTATTTGTTCTGTTAATTGAGTCTAGCTAGCTGAAGCATCTTTCTGATATGTTTGTGCTCTACCTTCCACGTGTGTGGGGCCTAGGGCCAGCTGAAGCATTTCTTTTCCTTTTATTTCCCCCTGACCAAGGTTGTCAAATCTGGAATTGGAAGGCCTTCTTTTCAGGTTTCAAATTGTTTTATCATATTGTCAATCATGACATTCATGATCAATAAATAAAATTAATATATGCAATAAAGGAAGTCATATATGAGCACAAATTCATGGTCATTTGTATGAAGAAAGTAGCAAGAGAAGAGACTAGAAACATAAGAATACCAAAATTGAGGCAGGGGACCGCAACCAACAAGACCTCCAATATTGAAGGAAAATAGTAGGAGATTGAATATAGGTGTGTCCTTTTCATGAAAAATTTTAAAAAAGAATGTGATTTACGCATAAATCGAACATTTCTTCTTCTTTGTAATATTTACAAATTTTTGTTTTTTAATTCGATCCTGGGTCACATTTGGAGGGTTTGGTGTGGCTGTTTCTCTTCCTTTTAGCCCATTTTCTTAAATGCATTTTTCAGGGTTTTTTCTGAACCAGGTCATGCCTGGTCTGACCTGGTTACATGTGTGACCCGGTTGCAAACAGAGTTGTGTGATCCAGAAATTTATCATGATTCAAGGTGCGATCCAGCACTGAAAATAATTCATCTACTGATCTGAATCACTGGAAGAATAACATGTATCAAATCAAGATTTTTATGATTTCATTAACAGTCTGAAACCTACAAATGGGTTGTTGAGCCTTTCATTTGAGATACAGACACATTTGGAAGTTGGATCTTTGGACTTAAATTTTATGTCCAGTCTCTTTCAGCATCTTTTATTTTATTTTCGTTTCATAATTTCCATCAAATAAGAAAATTCACTAAAATATTAATAATAAACATAAAATAAATGTCCCAATTAATACTTTCATTTTAGTTGCACTATCAATGTGTTAGGTAATTATATTATCATATTTTTATGTTAAGATTTATTTTTATAATTTCAGTAAAACGTTACAAGTTACAATCCTACAATTTATGATTTTTCATCTGTTCCCAAATTCCTGTTAAGATCTCCCTTTTGACAACTTTGCAACTTATTAAATTGAAATAATGAAGAGGAAGTGATCGTCCCTGTCCTCTGAAATGATTATCTTTGATCTTCCATGTGGCACTTCGGATATTTCTCTATTGCATATCTATGTTTAATTTATTTATTTGTACTGCTACCAACTTTTATCGGTTCAGGATGACTGCTTTTGGACTTAAATCAATGAAATATTTGTTTCAATTATCATTCATGAACCATATTATTTTATTGAACCAGGCTAAGCTTGCTGCTGTGAAAGAAAGACTTGGACGGGAGATCCATGTCTTTGAAACATCTGTTTTATCTTCATCTTCAAATTCTGCTTTATCTAATGGTAATAGCATCTTATCCTTGAAATTCTCAAGGCCCTTGAAAATGTTTGCTTGTAAAATTCAATTATTTATATTTGTATATTGAATTTTTCTCAAGTATCCTGATTAAATTTATATTTCTTGCTGTTGTGTAGAAGGGGAGGAGACTGATGACTTCTATGAGTTTACTGCAGAAGATTATTACAGACTTTTAGCTACTAAAAAGGAAGGTAATGATGTTACTAATTACTCCACATTGTCGCCTATTGTTCATGTCCTGTTTCATCTGAGGAACATGCCTCATTTTCTAATTTGAAGAAGGACCTGAAAAGAATTACAAGTCATTTAAGCTTATGCATTTGCATTGGCGTGCACTTTCTCCATTTTACTCTGTTCAGATTTTTTTTCTTTTTAATGAAACAGAGCATAACAAGGGGAGCAGATTTCCTGATGTAGTAGTGTCAATTTTAGGGTGCAGTTGGTGCATTTTTAACAGTTGGATTAAATCAGTGTATTAGGATTTTGAAATGTATCTTTTTTTCTTTACTTAGTTGAACTTCAAACTCTTAAACGGGATTCATGGTTGATGTGCTGTGTATTAGACCATAATTAGCTCTTTACATCTGTATGAATCTATGATCAGTCCATCTCTAACTTTGTTGTGTATTGTACTGTGCTATGTTGTATGTTCAATCTTCCCCAGCAATAGATTTGGGTGCATAAGGTGCTCAATACACCAGACCAGGGTTCAGATCCCAACAAAGACCATGAAAATTCCGGCCCCCCTCCCCCCGCTCTGAATTGGACAAGGAGTACACGCTTTGACCTGGTTTGGGTATTACCCGAGTTTTTTAGACGGGGACAGGGATGTTACTGTTGTCCCGAACCCACCTCAGTGACTGAATATTAATTTATCTTTACCATTTAGGATTATTTATGTTACAGTCAGACTTGGAAAAGAATGTGCTGGTCTCTCATCTGTCTCGCAGTCTCACCTCTCCCTTCCCAATCATCAGCTGTTCTCATCTCTACATTGCCTCCTTGGTAGTCTCTAGTTGCTCTAATGTCTGATCTCTCCTCTCTCTCACCAGTTGCTCTCATCTCTCCCTCGCCACCTTCAATTTGTTTTGCTTTTGTTTCTCCTTCAAATCCGTTTCTTCTGTTTCATGTTTCATTTACTGTTTTACTGATTCAGATCTCGTTTTAGTTTTTGCTTTTGCTGAATGCATTGGTCGTTGAGGGTCAATGTTGATGAGTTTTGTCTGTTACAATGCATTGCTCAGTGGGGATGGGATGGGGTACCAGATTTCAGCCCCATGGGGCATTTGGGTTGTAGTATATTGGAGAGGAGCTAGGAACTGGGTGGGCAAAACCCATACCCACCCTGCCTCATTGTTATACTGTCCTCTACTAAATATGTTATCTTCTCCCATTTTTCTAGCTTTTTAAATGCAATTGTATATGAGTTGTTTTTATTTATAGTTAATTGCTGATTGTTAGCCCTAACCCAGGATCCACCAATAACCAGAAAAGCTGGTTCTTGCTGTTGAAACAGCTAGATAGAAAGAACCAGAGAGAGAGAGAAACAAAGAAAGAGATAAAAGGCAGAGAGAGAGAGATAACTGAGAAAAGAGAGAGAGATTAATTGAAAATGCTTGCCAAATAAGGCAATGACCCAGGTATTTATAAACATACCTGGGTAGTACAATCAGAAACCTAAAAGCCTTCATAAAAAAGGCTTTAACAGAAAATACACTTAAACAGAAAATTAATACATTTTAACAGAATTAGTACCATTCCTAACAAGCTCCACCTTGGGACTAATTCTATTGAAAAATATTCTAAGCTTTACAATTAGAAACACCTACTAGATTTACACACTTCTTAAAATTAGTAGCTGGCAGCGGTTTAGTTAGCATATCTACTGGATTTTCTGAAGTATGAATCTTCAGAACTGAAATTTCTTCTCTAGCCACTATTTCTCTGATGAAGTGGTACCTTACATTGATGTGTTTAGTCTTAGAAAGGAATGCATCATTTCTTGTCAAGTGTATAGCACTCTTACTGTCTGAGTAAACTTCCACTGAATCTTGTGTAACTCTAAGTTCAGTGGCAAAACCCTTCAACCAGGTTGCTTCCTTTATTCCCTCTGTAGCTGAGACATTGCTCAAATGAAAGCTGAGTAGAGATAGCCTAGAATGCTCTGTGTAGTGTGCTGCCCCTTAGAGAAACTCACCTTCTTCTGTTTCCCAAGGATGCAATGCTCACAAAACTGCAACTTGCTGAAACTTTGATCACCAGAAGAACCTCTTTTGCTTAGGATTTGCATCCCTTTCTCTCTCATGTGGCCTAATCTCATGTGCAACAGCCTTGATTGTTCCTCATTGGTTGCAGAAATTGTCTGGGCAGCAGTACCATGATCAGTAACAGTGGAAGCAAGAAGGAAATAAAGATTACCTCTTCTTTTTCCCTTCATAACAGTGAGCGAGCCCTTAGAAATTTTGATTTCTCCACCTTCAGCAGAATAACTACATCCCAAGGACTCCAAAGCTCCAAGAGAGATTAAATTTCTTCTTAAATCAGGTACATGTCTCACATTTGTGAGTGTCTGGACTGCTCCATCATGGGTTTTGATTTGCAATGAGCCTCTGCCTTTAACTGTGCAAACTGCATCATTACCCATCATAATAACTCCTGAATGAACTGGTTCATAGGTGGAAAACCACTCCCTTTTGGGACACATGTGGTAGGTGCATCCAGAATCCAGAATCCATTCTTCTTTGACATCTGAAACTGCTGCTGCAGCCACTAAAACATCAGCATCAGACTCTGAATCTGAATCTGCCACAGCAGCTTCTGGTTTAGGATTCTTGTTATTTTCTTCCTTTTCTTTCTTGTTCTTGAGCTTGTAGCAGTCATTTATCTCATGCCCAAGCTTCTTGCAATATTTGCAAGATTTCCCTGAGTTTTTTTCTCTTGACTTGGATCTTGATTGTTTCTTGCCAGAATCTAGCTCTTCTTAAGGCCTTACTCTTGCTGTAAAGGCATCACCCTTCTTGTCGGTGGGTAGCTCATTATCAAACTTCTCCTTTGAGAGAAGATTAGACTTTACATCTTCATATGACAATGTGTCATTGGAGCTGTAAAGCATGATTTCTTTGAAGTGCCTGTAAGAAGGAGGGAGAGACACTACAAGTAATACAGCCTTGTCTTCATCTTCAATCTTGACCTCAAGATTTTCCAAGTCTATCAAGATTGTGTTGAACTCATTTAGGTGAGACCTTATTGAGCTTCCTTCTGTCATTCTCAGGGTATACAACCTCTCTTTTAACCTCAGTTTGTTAGCCAAATTCTTGGTCATGTACAAAGCTTCCAGTTGTTGGCCAAATTCTTGGTCATGTACAAAGCTTCCAGCTTAGTCCACAAACCAGCAGCTGTAGTTTCTTGAATGACCTCTCTAAGTACATCTTCTGAAAGACATAACTGAATGGCAGTAAGGGCTTTCTCATCCAATTCCTCCCAGCTTTCATCAGTCATAGTTGCTGGCTTCTTGGACCTTCCATCAAGTGCCTTTTTCAACCCTTGCTGAGTTAGCACAGTCCTCATTTGTACCTTCCAAATGCTGAAGTTGATCTGCCCATCAAATTTCTTTATGTCAAACCTTGTAATGGATGACATCTTTTCTGTTCTTGCTTGTTTCTTGGGGATGGCTCTTGATACCACTTATTAGCCCTAACCCAGGATCCACCAATAACCAGAAAAGCTGGTTCTTGCTGTTGAAACAGCTAGATAGAAAGAACCTGAGAGAGAGAGAAACAAAGAAAGAGATGAAAGGCAGAGAGAGAGATAACTGAGAAGAGAGAGAGAGATTAATTGGAAATGCTTGCCAAATAAGGCAATGACCCAGGTATTTATAAACATACCTGGGTAGTACAATCAGAAACCTAAAAGCCTTCATAAAAAAGGCTTTAACAGAAAATACACTTAAACAGAAAATTAATACATTTTAACAGAATTAGTATCATTCCTAACAATTGTCAGCCCTAACTTAGGATCCACCAATAACCAGAAAAGCTGGTTCTTGCTGTTGAAACAGCTAGATAGAAAGAACCAGAGAAGAGAGAAATAAAGAAAGAGATGAAAGGCAGAGAGAGAGAAAACTGAGAAAAGAGAGAGAGATTAATTGAAAAGGCTTGTCAAATAAGGCAATGACCCAGGTATTTATAAACATACCTGGGTAGTACAATCAGAAACTTAAAAGCCTTCATAAAAAAGGCTTTAACAGAAAATACACTTAAACAGAAAAACTAATACATTGTAACAGAATTAGTACCATTCCTAACAAGCTCCACCTTGGGACTAATTCTATTGAAAAATATTCTAAGCTTTACAATTAGAAACACCTACTAGATTTACACACTTCTTAAAATTAGTAGTTGGCAGCGGTTTAGTTAGCATATCTGCTGGATTTTCTGAAGTATGAATCTTCAGAACTGAAATTTCTTCTCTAGCCACTATTTCTCTGATGAAGTGGTACCTTACATTGATGTGTTTAGTCTTAGAATGGAATGCATCATTTCTTGTCAAGTGTATAGCACTCTGACTATCTGAGTAAACTTCCACTGAATCTTGTGTAACTCCAAGTTCAGTGGCAAAACCCTTCAACCAGGCTGCTTCCTTTACTCCCTCTGTAGCTGAGACATTGCTCAAATGAAAGCTGAGTAGAGATAGCCTAGAATGCTTTGTGTAGTGTGCTGCCCCTTAGAGAAACTCACCTTCTTCTGTTTCCCAAGGATGCAATGCTCACAAAACTGCAACTTGTTGAAACTTTGATCACCAGAAGAACCTCTTTTGCTTAGGATTTGCATCCCCTTCTCACTCATGTGGCCTAATCTCATGTGCCACAGCCTTGATTGTTCCTCATTGGTTGCAGAAATTGTCTGGGCAGCAGTGCCATGATCAGTAAGAGTGGAAGCAAGAAGGAAATAGAGATTACCTCTTCTTTTTCCCTTCATAACAGTGAGCGAGCCCTTAGAAATTTTGATTTCTCCACCTTCAGCAGAATACCTACATCCCAAGGACTCCAAAGCTCCAAGAGAGATTAAATTTCTTCTTAGTTCAGGTACATGTCTCACATTTGTGAGTGTCTTGACTGCTCCATCATGGGTTCTGATTTGCACTGAGCCTTTGCCTTTAACTTTGCAAACAGCATCATTACCCATCATAATAACTCCTATATGAACAGGTTCATAGGTTGAAAACCACTCCCTTTTGGGACACATGTGGTAGGTGCATCCAGAGTCCAAAATCCACTCTTCTCTATCATCAGAAAATGCTGCTGCAGCCACCAAAACATCAGCATCATACTCTGAATCTGAATCTGCCACAGCAGTTTCTGATTTAGGATTCTTGCACTTTTCTTCCTTTTCTTTCTTGTTCTTGAGCTTGTAGCAGTCATTTATCTCATGCCCATCGAATTTCTTTATGTCAAACCTTGTAATGGATGACATCTTCTCTGTTCTTGCTTGTTTCTTGGGGATGGCTCTTGATACCACTTGTCAGCCCTAACTTAGGATCCACCAATAACCAGAAAAGCTGGTTCTTGCTGTTGAAACAGCTAGATAGAAAGAACCAGAGAAGAGAGAAATAAAGAAAGAGATGAAAGGCAGAGAGAGAGAAAACTGAGAAAAGAGAGAGAGATTAATTGAAAAGGCTTGCCAAATAAGGCAATGACCCAGGTATTTATAAACATACCTGGGTAGTACAATCAGAAACTTAAAAGCCTTCATAAAAAAGGCTTTAACAGAAAATACACTTAAACAGAAAAACTAATACATTGTAATAGAATTAGTACCATTCCTAACACTGATAATACTGAATTACTGATTGAAAGGGTGATGCTAAATAGATTTAGCTTTTAACATGTTAGAAGTGCTTAGACAAAATATTCCCTTGTTGACATTGAAATTTAATTGTATTAAATTTACTCAGATAAATTATTGAAGACTCGGAAAATCCGAGAAGCAGAAGAGGCAGCTCGTAGGTCAAGAATAACCAAAGTAATGTCTAGCTTCATCTTTTATTTATTTATTTCTTATTATCATTTGAGACTGAAAATAGTGAATAATGTGCGTTGTATTTCCATGAATAATGCATGTTGTATATTATACATGGATGAGAGAATCAATCCCATGAATTTAGGGATTAGAGATTTAGAATCAATCTATTTATGGAATAATGAGGAAACTACCAGGAAACAAATAAACCTAAATATGGACAATATTTTTCTAATTATATACAAGATTTCAATGATTCCATATTGGATATTATTTAACCGTTCATAGTAGTTTTTATGAAGGCTGAAACAGATCTGATTGGTAAGAAATGAACTTATCTTTGAAGTTGGTTTGGTCTTGTTTGCAGGCAGTAATTAGAGTTCGCTTCCCGGATAATCACACATTGGAGGCTACCTTCCACCCGTCAGAAACACTCCAGAGTTTAATTGATCTCCTCACTAAAGTGATTGCACAGCCAGAGGAGGCATTTTATATATGTAGGCATACTAATATCTTGTATATGATAAAAAATTTGAATAATATATGGTGCAAAATTTGAATAATATATGGTGCAAAATTTGAATAATATATGGTGCTTCGAGTTTGTACTGACCTTTATTGTTTCAAATTCCCTCAGCTCTTTTTCCTACATTTTAGCATATCCTATAATGAATCATCTCTTAATAATGAATATATATTGCTAACCTGTGTAGAGTTGCTTTTGATATGATTTGAGAAGTTAATCATTTGTGCTTTCAATGATGCAGATACTACTCCACCTAAGAAGGTGATCAATGACATGTCTCAGGATTTTTACAATGCTGGATTTTGTCCTGGTGCCATTGTGTACTTCTCATACAATGCCCCAAAAGGTAAGTTCATCCTGTTGTTTGAATCCTTATGCAGAATTGTCTTCACTGTTATGTCCTTTAAATGCTCTGTTATATAGTATTTATACTAAACCCCTAAATCCTCCAAAGATTAGTGTCAGAAATTTTTTGTTTCCTAATCAATCCTTTAATGATATAAAATGTGTTCTTATTTGTTCTAATGGAGATTGAAGTAAAGGATGACAAATTTGGTAATTGATTTATATCTTTATGTAACTGATTTGATGAGAAAAATCTCTGGAGAACTAATGTCGTAACATGCTAAACTATGGAGGAGCAATCTTGTTTGGGGGTTGCTCGCTAGCCTTTAGTCCTTCATTAAGTGATTATTATATCAGTACTACGTGATCATGCCTTCTTCCCACTTTGTGAGTCTGTAGTAATGTTGTTTTTGAAAATAATAAACTATCAATTTGGTCTCTAAGATATTATCCTCTTTCCTAAGTAATGCTTTAAGTAATGAAATTATATAAGTAGTTCTTAAAGTATAAATCATGCAATATAGTTTCTCAAGTATTGAAAAATCCTTTAAATTAGTCCCTCAGTTTGTAAAATATATCAATTGTAGGGACTAAGCTGATGGATTTTCAATATTTTAAAGATTATCTATGTAATTTAGTTATTTTAAGGACACTTTAGGAGAGAAGATACTACTTGATGATCCAAATGGGTTAATTCTATTGCAAAGTCACCCCCCTGCCCCACAATTGTTCATGTCGTAATACAGTCAAACTGATATGCTTGATATAATTCAAATTCCATGATTTCTCCATATGCATGTGAAACCATTTTCTTGAGACATTTTTGGAGTGTCTGTAACTTGTAAGTTTGGTTTTGAAGCTCATTAAATGTTCAAGCCCTTTATTCAAGTTTGCAGATGCACTTTGGTTTATTTTATTTTGCAACTGATCTGGGAAATTACAGATTTTAATATTTATATATTCCTTTTTGGCACCATTCACGCATCTATATTGTTGTCAAAGACGTGTCCCTCCAAATCTACCATAACATGCTCTACTTCATCAAGTAAATACAGTCAAGTGATTTGCATTGAGCAATATATAAAGAGGCAGTGATATAGTGTTTCACTCTCACCTTGCTTAGGATTTAGTATTGACCAACTCTTACATTTTCCTTCCATACTTAATTGGGTGTTTAGGTGATAGCTCTGTGGGTGACCATACCGGTCCTTACCTCCAAGAAGATGTCTTGTCTCTGAAGGATTTGAATGTTGCTAATGATCAACACCAGCAATCTGGGTCTGTACAGTCACCATCGGAACCTGCTCCCGCCGCAATGCATGCCCCTCCTGTCGAAGAACGGAAACCTGCTGAGAAAAAGCTTGTCAAGCCTAAGTGGCTAAAAATGTGATATCACTTTACTAGTTAAGATCATGTGATCATTGTTGCATCAAAGGAGCTTCACTTTGGCTCTTTACACAAACATATAAATGGCTCATTGAGCTTACTCTTCCTGTGGCTATTAACATTAATCTTAAGTTTATGGTGTCATGTAAAGTCTATCCACAAGAAAAAATACAGCATAGTTGCTTCCTTAGCCTTTCTCCTTTTTCTTCGTTGCTCTTTTCAAGAATTTGTAGATAATGTTTGAAAACGAGCGGAAGTATGTGTTATTCTAATGTTATCCCTCCATTCATATAAATTGATATAACTATCTTATTCAAGAGTGGTTTTAGGGGTCATTGTTCAAGCAAAGTGGTTTTACCTATATTTGCTGAATGTAAGAAGAGTTTTAGAGCGGATGTATGTGATATTTCAATGTCATCTCTCCACGCATATAAATTAGAATTACTATCCCGAATTAGAGTGTTTTTAGTGACATTCAATAAGAGCGTTGTTAGGAATTTTATTAACTTTTTTTTTTTTTTTTTTTTTTTTTTTTTGTTTCAATACATTGTTTTTATCTTTATTTTAAATTGCATATGTGAATTGAAGAAAATAATATAAGGAAGGACGGAGTTGAATATTGTTTTAAAAAATAATGTCATTTTAAAAATGTGTTACATTCAGTATTCATACTCAACTGAGATTGCACTAACACAGCTAGATAACTGTTGGATTATCAACTAGCTTGATATTCACAACTGTCACGACATATATTCCAACATCTAATTTTGATTTCATGTTTTTTTAATTGATATTCTTGTTTCCATCGGAGAACGCTTAAAGATTGGTTACTATTTGTTAATAAAAATTTTCAAGTAATATATATATATATATATATATATATATATATATATATATATTTAATAAAAGGATATCATGAAAGAAATTGAAAAGGACGGAAAAGGAACACATTAATTAATATCGTGCTACAAAGTTTATATTTTTTGTTCGTATTTTTAATTTTAAATTATATATGATTTCATCATCGTGTTTCATTTGTTTAAATGTAATACAAGAAAATTGTTTTAATACACACAACACACTGCATTATACACTGTGAAGAAGTTTATGCAGAACAAAAATGCTATAATATCTAGATCGGTTCACTCTAGACCGGTAATAATAATAATGACAGATAAACTTATAACGAAGATCAGATCACGAGCATGTCTTTCATTCTAATCTCGATGAATTTCATGCAGAACTTGGTGAAGGAGATTATGATAGTTTGAATAAGCTATTGTCTGAAATAAATGTTTACGGTTTAAACAAATAATGAAATGAATTTTATTACAATTAAAAGTTTAATGTTTCATTTTCAAAAAGCTTAACATTCTTATGAGCAATAGTAAAAAAATATGAATAAGATGAAAAAAGGATTTGATTTGACCACTCTTAGAAGCTTTATTTTGAAATCATCCTCATTTTTCTCCCCTTATATGACTCAAATTCTTACTACCATCTTATCAAGCTTATAAAAGAGTTAATTTATCAAAACGAGACATAAAAGAACAATACAATGCAAGACACAACAAAACATAATAAAAAGCAAAAAAGAAACAAAAATGTAAAATACTACAGGAAACCTTTAGTTTCAAAAAACACATATATTTAAGTATATTATCTTCTACACTTATTTAATAAAAATTACATCTATATATTCTTCAAACATTTTATTATTTATGAAAGTCAAGAAGAACACCGTGATAACAAAAAAATACTTGGGTTAGTAAACTCAAAAAGGGTTATTGAACAATAGAAGGAAGATATTTTTAAACAACATTTTTTGTGTTTTCTAACTTGATTTGCAAAAAGTCTTTAAGAAAAGAGTTTTTAATAAACAAAATTTAATCTTCTCCATTCTTCCGTTTATTTGGTTCGATCAAGTATATTATCTTCTACACTTATTTAGTAAAATTACATCTTATTTGTGAACTTATTTCTAATATCCTCTATTGAGAGTTATGTATATATATTCTTCAAATATTTTATTCTTTATGAAAGTCAAGAAAGACACAGTAATAATAAAAAAATACTTGGGTTAATAAACTTAATTAATAAGTTTGTTGGGTTGTGAACAAAAATAATTTTATTGAAAAGAAGTTAAATTAGAAGTGATTTTATACGGAAAAAGTATTTGTAACTTTTTAAATAAATCAATATAAAATTTGTGTTATTTTTCTATCTTTTCTTATCTCGTTTTAAAAAGGGTTATTAGACAATAAAAGGACGATATTTTTAAACAACATTTTTTGTGTTTTCTAACTTGATTTGAAAAAAAATCTTTAATAAACAAAAGAGATTTTAATAAACAAATTTCAATCTTCTTCATTCTTCCATTTATTTGGTTCTTTCAAGTACACATGTGAGAGACTAACATTTGCTGTAATTGGGCTATTCAATGTTTATCCAAGGCACCAACAAGATTCCAAGATACTATGTAAATGTAAATTGTGAAATACATATTTACTTTAGGAAGAATAATGATTCAAATGTATATATTAACCCTTATATTGGAAATGGCATACTCAATGACCTTTAATTCTTTATTAATCACAAATTGACATTAGATTAACCATGAGCCAAATTTCTATCAAAATTGCATCTATTATTTTACCTTAATATAATAAATAGTTATTTGCAAGAGATGATCGACCTGAGTTTCAGCATGATACGGTTAAGCACCCACTTTAAGGCTTAAGCACACCAAGATTAGGCTTAAGTACATGTGTAATTTAGGAGGGTTGATTTTATCTCAGGCCAAAATATTTCCAATGGTAGTTAACTACAATAAATTTGACAATAACCATGTATTCTCACTTCATTAACCACGAGTCAAATTCAAATTAGTGTCTGAGTGATATATTTAACCAACTTGTATATGTAATTAACCCTTTAAAAACATTCAATTAACTATTCACATTTAGAATCCATTTTAGTATATCATGTTTAGGGAACTTTAGTTGAATACGTATTTGCTTAAGAATAATGAATCAAGATGTCTAGTAATTTAGTAACCCATGTCTTGGAAACGATATACTTAACGACATTCTGTTCTTTATTAACTACAAGTTCACATTAGATTAACCATGCAGTACAAGTTTAATATAAAAAGCAGGTATAATAATAAAATAGTGAGTTTTACATTGTCGTAAAGGTATATACATAAAATACGTTCTTATATAAACTTATCATTATATTTAATATAAAATTTTTACAATCTTGTACATTATGGTTTCATATGTTAATTCAAAGTTTTGTTAAATTTTGTCTTCTCTTTTATGTCCTCTGTAAGTGCTTCATACACTAATGTTGCAATATTTTGCATTATATCCCTTACTTGTAGAAAGCCTATAATAAATTTATTGTCAGTTCAATAAGTTCACCCAAGCAACTCCTTCTTTTCTCTAAGTCCTTGCAAATACATTAACGTACATGAATAACTTATACCATAATTAAGATCAACTCTTAAACATAATAAACACCAATAATGCAAAAAAAAAAAAATACCACAAATCACTAGTGTTATCAATGTTTGACTAACCATCTTGAAGACATAATTGGGGAAAGAAACAAAAGCCTTAGTCATGACTATAAGGTTGGTATGACTCACATATATCCTTAGTTTCCGAAAGATGTGAGAAAATAAAAATTTATCCATGCTAAAGTAGCAAGAACCAAAGACATTAAGTGTATGACTTTACTAGCAACTTACTCTTGGTTAGGGTAATCTATAGTTCCATATGATATGCACAACATTCTCTAATTGAAAATAATTGATGGACACCTAACACTAGATGATACCTATGCTTTGTTTGGATTACCTAATTTATGTAAACCTTTTTAGTAATTAAAAAAAAGATATAGATCAGTAGTGATACATAAAGTTATTATTAACAAGGAAAGATCACCAAAAAAATCAAATTGTTTCAGGCTGATTTGATCTAGAGTCAGATAACTTGAGTACAAGCAAGATCAACTCTTCTTTGTGCCTAGAAAGCAAGAGCAGAAGACACATATATAATTCCTGATCGGACCAATCCAATTAGTCTGAATTTTACAATTATGTTCCAAATTATTAAAAGTTGATAATTGGTAACGTATTTCAATGTATGATATTCATTCAGTCTATCATTTTGAAGTTTAATCTATTGCACTAGAATGCAAAATATTCTCACAAAATTTAGCTTCTTACTTCCCACATTTAATCATTTCCTCACCCTTTGGATACATTCCTTAACATCAATATTGGTATTAAATATGGAGTCAAAACAACTACTTTGTTTATAAAGATGAGTCTCTTCTCTCTGTGCCTTTTCCGAGAATCTCCTTTGTGGCCAAAAGACATGATATTTCTACATTATAAAGCTCTATAAACATTACAACTTTTATGCTATACATGACATGCTGAGTTTTCAGTCTAATAAAAAGTTTGTTATAACTATTAGAATGACACCAACGTAACTCAGAAATTTACCATTATGTTTAATCAATTAGGATAGAAAGAAAGAAACAAACTACAATACAAAGCTATTCATTATGTCATGTATCCACAAATTTTGTTTTAAAGTTCTTTAATATATACACCAAAAAAAAAAAAGAGATCACAATATAGATGCATACATACATACAAAGTTATGGACTTTCTTTCCAATACATTCATCTAATAAGATCAAATCAGTTTCTTTTATGCTAGTGTAATCCAAAAAATAACCCAAAAGTATTGAATTGCTAGTAAATATTGGCATACACAATATGTTTTTTCCCAATAATATCAACTTTAGGCATCTCTATTAAATTTTTACTCCATATTAAAGACAACTACAAAACTTAAAGCCCCAAAATAAATAGATAACATCAACAACACACAATTTAGTCTAATGAATGATTATAATGAAGAAGTAAGAAGACTACTGAAGTAAGAAAACAGAAGCACATTCAAGGACAAAGCTAGAGAAATCGAATGAAAGCCAAAAATGCCACAAACAGAAAGCAGAGATTTGGGGGAGACAAGGTGAGACCGTAGAGAACAAAGGCTTGTTACCTTCTTACAAAATGGAACCACCACACATGAGTGAGAACTTGGCTTACACGATAGGCCGAATGGAGACAAGTTCAACATGGGAGCAGACGCAGGAGGTTTATAAGGCAATGAGTGTACGATAATGTTTTTCACGGCCATTTCTGTCTCTTCCTCTTCTCAATGTTTTATTTTTTATTTTAAAAAAGCTCTAATTTAAAATATATTTAATTATTTAGTTACTTAAAAAATAATATTTCAAGTCACCTAAGAGTTGTATGTCGAAAATTGTTCTCAAGTAAATATTTTCCTTCCATTTTCGATGTAATCTTTTTCTACAGTTTTGACATTGGTGTTCTCATTTTTTATTTCATCCTACTAACTAAATGTCAGCCATAACGATTTGGGTGTTTAATGCGTTCTTACATGATGGCTCTAGTGGTGTCAACATCTTCCCTCAGTGACCTGAGACACATTCATTGTTGCATTTCTTTGGTATTTTATGTCGGAAAATTGAGATGTTTGACCTCTTTTAAACGAGAAAAAGGAACCAAACTCACCATTTCCACGATAACATCCACTCCTCAATTTGTTTCTACCACCACCTTTTTTAATCCAATCAACATCCACCCCATCTAACGAAGAATACTAGTGACTTTTTCTAACACATTTTTTCTATTAAAACCTTATTAGTAGATGTCAACTGATTAGGAAAAATGTGTTCAACATAAAATATTAGATTTTATTATTAAAATTTCTCAAAATATAAATACCATTACTCACTTTTTCAAACCCTACCAAAAAATATGATACCTACCACCCTCTCTTTAATTTTCCTCACTAGTGTATGACTCTTTTTTAAAAAAATTGCTAAAAATATCTTATATGAAATTATTAATGGTTTGTTTGGAATGAAAAAAGAAAGTAGGGCAAAAAAAAAAGCAAAAAGTTAAAATTGGAATTGGAATGAAATTGAAAATAACAATAAATTTTTATCTTTCTATATTAAATTTTCTTTCTAATTTTCTTCCATTTTCTCTCTAATAATAATTATATATAAAAAAAAACAGACATCCCACCTTCTTTACTCCTGATAAATGTACCCTAAAATACCTAATAGTAATTAAATGTGTTTAATAAGTGTTAACTGTCCAAATTATCCCTGAGTTTTCCGCAAAACATTTTTATTTTTTTATAAGATTCTTGCAGTAAATACAAGTTAAGTAGTGCTCTTTGTAAGTATAGATATTCAATGGTGTGTTCTATGGAAAGAAAAATAGAGAGAAAGAAAAATTACAAACCAGAGTATATTAGTTTTATTTATATAGAGCTAAAATTAAAGAAAATTAACAAATGACCTCTCAAATTTTCTTTTCTTTTCACTTTTTAATTAAAATTTTCTCTCATTGCTCACTTTATCTGCTGGCCCACATCAATCAGACTTAGTATTTAATGTGTTTAAGCACTAAATTAAGGCGTGCGTAAGCATTGTCGCACAATATCTTTTCTCCTTTTAGTCAAACTTGGCATGCTGCTGTAGGATATATGATTGAATAAACAAATTTTCAAAACAACACATTATTTAGGTTTAGTCAATATTTACTCTATGAACATATATTATTTTTAATTAAAATAAGATTTTTAATAGTGTCTTGTATATATCGTAAAAATATATATAATTATAAAAACCATGATACAGCACAAATTACAATATATAAAATTAATCCAAAATTAAAGTAAAATAAAACCTGAAATTGCGAGAAAAATTATATTTATTTTAAAAATAAACATGAATAAATGCAAATGTATTATATAATTGGTTAAAAAATATCTAATCAGCATGATAATTAGTATTAATTGGTAAAAAAATATAAATTGTAAAAACATAACTAAAAGCATGGCATATCTAGGGGGACAAAGGGTGAAACCTCCCACAATTTCTCAGAAAAAAAATTAATATTCAACAATTAGTTAGATATACCTTTAATAGATATCAGAAAAATATAATTGTCTATAGTAAAGTCCATTCGGCTCCTCGCCTAATTTTAGATACTCTAGTCTAGAAGAATTTAAAGGGCTCATGCGTGACCAATATAAAATGTACCTAACACGTACATATTTTTTTAAATTATACTTTTTTAGATTAATAGCGAAAATCATACTTATTATAAAAATAAAGTCATGAATGCTTTTAAATTTTTAGTAAAAATATCAAATATTTGATTTTTGGTTTAATAAATTTTACACTATGTTTAAATGGTACATGCATGTGTTTATAAATTTATCTTTAAAGGTCTTTTTCCATATTCTTTTAGTTTTAACTTTTTTTTTTTTTTTTTTACGTGGATAGCCATCTCCCGTGTTCTTTTTAGTTTCCTGTTGGTTGGCATTTCTTCAACTGGTTGATCTTTTACTTGGAATTGGAATCTACAGTCAACACCAAAATTTACCCACCCAGTAAGTTTCTTATTTGGTCTTGTTCTACGATTCCTTGCTTGCTTATATCTTCGGTTCAATGTGTTGGATAATTTAAGGAGAATTTTGCTTACATACTTCTTCACCTACTTGTTAGGTAATTTGGGAGAAATTCACGAGTATTTTTCTCATTAATAAGATATTATCCATTTTGCTCTTAAATCCTTACAATTCTACTTTTAGACTTCTTTCAGAAAATCTCCTACTAATGAAGATACTATATGTATTATAAACTCATGTGTTACTCCTTATTCTTTTAATGTGGAATATTATTTATATCCTAACACAATGTTTTGACTCGCTCCAACTCTAGATAAGTTTCGACACATATGTTAATGATGTACATGCAAAAATACTTCAACACTCAAGTTACTATATAATTATATAGCAAATTCTTTACTTTAGAACTAAAAGTGCCTTTAGAGGTTTATCGCCTATAAACTTTCAATGTGTCTCAAACGTTATATATTTTAGGTAGTTTTAGACTACTTTGGTTCCTTCTTTCTCTTAATATTTACTAAGTGAAGGGGTGTTTTCCTAATTTTAGTTGTTATGCTATTGATAGTTTAATGTTTTGACCCGAGGGTTAGCCAAGAACGTTGACCTTCAACTTCATGTCTTAACCATTTGATAAATATTATAATGTTGATCATCAAGTTTTTTTATCGTAATGATGTTTGGTCAAGTTTATGGTTTGAGATGTAATATGCTGCGTGACTTCTCAGGTCAAGTTTGTCGTTTGAGAAATAACATGTTACGTGACTTCTCAGGTCAAGTTTGTCGTTTGAGAAATAACATGTTACGTGATTTCTCAAGTTTTATGCATTTACTGGTTATATTTAATAGTTAGCTAACTAGTCACGTAATTTGTGTTCTTAGATTTAAAATAGTTATATTAAATTAGAAATATAATATATAGATAATAATTTATAAGTTATATTATTATAAAATATAATGCAGCAAAACAAAAATAAATATAAAAAATAATTTTATATCTTCCTATTGCAATTGTTCGGTGGATCTATCACGTGAAATAAAAGATATTTATTTTATATTCGTGAAATAAAAGATATTCATTTTACATTGTAGATAGAAGAAAACAAAATTAAGTATGAGTAATGTATAATTTTGAGAATTTAATATTTTTTAGATTTTTTTAAAAACTTGTAACAAACGTAGATTATTAATATTCTGGCTTGCATTTCTCTGGAAACATTTTATATAAACTGAAACAAACTACTGCTTAATCTTCTTTTAAATAGGATTGTTAATTGCCAAAGGGTGGTCAATCCAAGGCAAGAGATTTTCAATCAATGAATAAAGATTGTAAATAATAGATAGAAAGAGGAATTTTGAGAGTTAAGAAGATAGGAATCACTTAATTCTTTTTTTAATTAACTTTAATCTATTTTTTCAATTCTTATATTTTTTAATTTAATTTAACTACATATAGAAATTAATTCAATCAATTTTTTTTATAAAATAATATCTTAATTGGTATGCAATACCGTAGATTTATAATATTTAGATGTAACTCATTATTACGATATATATAAATCATATTATGTTCATGTCACATGTTAGTCACATGCACTAAAGCTCAACTAATTATGAAAATGAATCCTCTTTCCGTGTTTCATAATATATATTTTTTAAATTTATTATTAAATATTTAAACTTTCTTTTTTATAAATTTAATAGATTGATTGGGATTCCACTCAACCCTCGGCAGAGAAGATGATCCATTCCCATTACATTTCATGTTTTGATATACTTAAAAATATCCATCGGCAAATGTTTGTGTGTTAGAAAAAAAAATACAAATCCTTGATTTAAGTCTTCTAGTAATCTAGTATTTTGAGAGGTTACGCTCACATTCTTTTATTAATTTTTTCTTTAAATAATATGTCCTCTCCTGGGTATAGGAACGTACACTTGACCTTAAATGTATTACACTTCTTAGTAATTCAAATTTCTATTGTCACAATCAAAGTGTCTTGTATATATCGTGGCAATTCTTGTCTTTCATGAATGAATAAAGCTTCTTGATATTGGTTGCCATATAATAAGGGAACAAGCCTAGACAAGACATATACAATATATATATATATATATATATATACACTTGAATGTTGGAGTGGAGCAGCCTTAAAAATTAAGTTTCCTACACTTAACAAATTTTATAAGTTATCCATACTTTCAAATGTTTTTAAACATAAGATAAATTAAACACTTTTTTTTAAAAAAAAAATCTCAATTATGAAATTATAATAAAAAAGGGTCTTGCACAGATAATATAAAATAATTTTATCCTGTCATTCAATTTCAAATTATCATATAAGTTTATTAACCTTTATAAAATTTAATTAAAATTCATATCTATTCAATAACATTGTAAAATTATTTTAATTCATCAATATTAAAATGTAATAAAAATTAGCATTTATATTAATTACAATTTCGGAAAAGTTCCTATTAATCATATGCTAAAAATATACTCGATTGAAATAGTAGTAAAACATTATTGAAGAAGAATATGCTTTCATCGTATGGTTGAAAATTAAAAGAAGAATATAACAAGTGACAATGCTCACCATCTTAAAAGTAAGTTTTGACATTTGTTTAGTGCAACTTGGTATTTTATTTATTCTTTTGTTGAGACAGAACGATGAAAATTAAAAGAAGATGAATATAATATATGACAATAGTCACCATCCTAAAAATAAGTTTTGACACGTGTACCGCTACTTGATATTTTGATTGAGATGATGACATATTTGGATACTCTTAAGGGTAGAAACACGTTGGAAGTTCACAAAAATTGTCAAAATCAAAGACAAAAGAAAATCAGCCGAAGAAATATACGAAGAATTGAATGGAAAGAGAACATATTTGTTAGTGTCTCAAATCTCTTAATAATTCTTAATTCTCAATTTATAGTCAAACCAATATATTGGAAGACTAATAAACTATTGTAAGTATAAGTATTTATAATCTTTTAAATAATAACAGAGGATGATAAATAAAAATACTATTGAAAAAATATTTGAATGTTTTATCTAAAAAAAGAAAATAGTACCACTTTCTATAATAATAATTACAAAAGTTAAAATGGAATATTCATCTTATAAATGGACGAAAGAATATCACTATTTTTACAATCAAAATTATTAAAAAGAATAAAATATTTATCAACGAGATTTTGTATATAGAATTGTATACAATTTAAATTTTCTAGATATATTATCTAACTATCAAATTTTAATATCATATTATATATTTAAATAACTTAATTCGATGAATAATTAAATAATTTAAAAACTATATAAAAATGTGTACACATAATTTTGAATATTAATTTGAAAAATTAAATTATTTAAATTTAATTTATATTTAAAAATTATTAAAATATGTAAATCATTAAAACTTATATCTATATCAACGTATCCCTCTTTTATATATAGGTTAGTCCTTAAGTCATCTTTCACCCATAGCTTTGGGAGAGGACCAATGTAACAATTAATGACGAAAAATGAGCATGCTATATATATAGGAGATGTATTTTTTTTTTCTGAAACTGAGTGAATTTTTTTTTTGTTTTTGTTTGAGCTGGTGGACATTAAATTACAGGCACAAATGTATAAGCTAATAATGTATTTTGCTCCTGTTGAAAATGTTAAATTAGTAAATCAAATGTTCTTTCTCTCTCTCTTTCTCTCAGTCGTTTTCAACCCATGATTTATTTTAATATCCATAGAGTTTTGAAAGTAACAGGTTGAGTAGAAATAGTATTAAATAGTGTTATTAATGAATTATAGTTTTGAGAGATTCAAGGAGAGCATGGTTGCAAAATCAGGAACTTGATACGATGGGGCCTCACAAATGAGTAAATTAATTGGCAGACAATAGGTTAGGTTAGGTTAGGTGGGACACCAACTATTCTCACGATTGCTACCACTCCTGTGGTTTTCAGACTTCAGGTTACTCTTTATTTTAATTGAATTCTACTCACCATGATACTAAAACTTCGTCTTTTTTTTATTCTAATTTCTTTTTTTAAAGAAAAAATAATTCAGTGATTGTTATGAATAGTTATAACTATGAATGTCTATTTTTTTTTCTATATTTTAAGTTTATTACTCTTTTATAATCTCAAATATATTATAAACCTTTCAGTTATATGTAATTGATATTGATTTATGACCTTTGAAGTACATCTTGTATTTATAAATAAAATACTCCTTCCTGATGAAAATATACAGAAAATTCTTATTTTCTCTAAGTTATTGTCTTCTCTCTTCTCATGTTCCTAATCTCTAAGTTTTTATTTATTTGTTTACATGACGATAATTGCATTATTAGTTAGTATTTTACCATTTAAAGAAATTTCAAATGTGACATTTATAACAACTTCTATTGGACTGGACAAACTTCTATAATTATATTTAATTTAAAATTTTTATATTAAATAAATAAATAAAATTTTAATAGAGACTATAAATATCTTTTACTCAAAACCGATGGTAATTAATTTAGATAAGATTGTTATTAAGAACAAAACTCTCAACTCTTAATTTAAATATTCAAATTATAAAGATTATGAGTCAATTAGTCTATAATTAGGCTTAATTTGATTTTATAGTATTCAATTTTAATGTTTTGGTGAATTATGTCACTAAATTTTTATATTTATAAAATTTACCATTCAATTATTATAAAATTACAAATTTTATCGTCTCATTAATTGTCAGTCAAATAATTAATGTTTTGCTGACATGTTTTGTGGTTAAAATGAACCAGTTAGTTAATGAAGTGTTTTGTGGTTAAAATGAACCAGTTAACTAATGAAGTGTGATTTTATTAGTTTATTTTATTTTTAAGTGAATAAACGGTAAATAAGATTGTTGTTTTCTCACTAGATATGTTCTCCCTGTTACACTAAAATTTCGAACAAATATGGATATTGATTTCGAGAAATTTGAGAAAAAAAAATTATTGTACTTTTAATATAACGTGAGAGTGAAATTTCCATAAAAACACGTTAGTATATTATTAAATAATTAACTATCATCAAACCAAATAATGAAATGTATAATTTTATGATAATTAAGTAGTATTTCTTACAAATATAAAATTTCATGATACAATTCATCAAAGCATTAAAATTTAATGAAAAAATTGCCTTAAAAATTAAGATCAATCAATAATCTGGATCATGAAATTCAATTATATTGGTCCATAAATTTGATAAAATGAGCAAATGGTTCATGAAATTGTGTATTGAGAATACATCTAGCCCTTGACGTTGTAATAGACTATCAAATTGATTTATGAAATAAATAAAATATAAATTGTATCTAAGAATTATCAATTAATTTAGTCAAAAGAATTGTAACGAGCAATCAAATTCTAAAACTATAAGAACATCCAGACTCCAGAGTGTTAAAGTTTAACAAGATGGTAAAAGAGTTGATTATAAAAAGTTGATTAAACCTTTGAAACATGGTAAAAGAGTTGAAAATGATATTTGCATCCTTCATCCTTTCCTTCGCACTCAACAATAAATAAGACCTAAAGTAAATGAAAAAAAAATTGACTTTAAATAAAAAGTTTATATACTAAATAAATATTTTGAGTTTCTTTCTTCGGATTAGGATGTCTTTTCATTTTATAAAAATTTAAAAGAAAGTAATTCTTTCACTTAATAGAACTAAAAATTATAATTTAATTATTTTACTTTCTCATTTATAAATAGTTAACCCATAATAATATTCATTTATTCATAAACTTTATATACGATTTAAATTATAATTATTTGTATAACTTATTATAAGATTAGTTATAATTATTAAAATTAAGAGTTATGATTTATCTTTAATCATTTTAAACATAACAATCTCTCTTTTATGTTTTTTATGATTACAGACGATATTTGTAAGGATTTCTTAAATTTTAGGTAACAATTGTGTTATCAGACTTTACTTTTAGAAAACTTGATCATCTTAATGTATTAAAACAATCGTTAAATATTAAAAAATTTATCTACATTATTATTATTAATTTTAAATATAGTAGATTTTTGAAGTACAAAACTTCAAAGAAGAAACAAAGCAAATAAATAATTAATCAATGTGATCAATTTTTGTTCTATAGAAAAAAAAATTTACCATGGATTTTCATATCAGATGATGTGTTATAAAAAATAAATACAACAGAAAGAAATAAATTCTCTCCTTAGAGCATATGCTTTTTTTGTCCTTTGAATCTTGATCCCCTTAATCTTTTCATCTCCCCTTGAACTTTAATCATCAAAACATTCTCTTAGGTACCTCTTTCTCATATAGTTAATCCTTCTTCTCAATAAGCAGCTTCATCAAAGCATCCTTGAGTCTCTAGACTTTGGCCTTGAGCTGGCATGCTCATACTCTAAGTTCTCATGCATCATCTACAAAGCAGAATATTTATGTTTGAGATTCACATACTCTACTCCAAAAGACACCGGCATCTCCAAGAATTTGTTGGTTATATGTGAGAATTGAACCTCATAAGAGTTGTTAGAGTCCTACTGGTAGTCAAAATGACATACCTGATTTACTGACTTCAGCTTTTTGAGTCCTTCACACTCCATATAAGCAAATACATATTCCAAATAATTATGACTAATAAAATCTATTGAGTCTAGAGAACCTTGCTTTCAAAATTGAGTGCACATCATCACATACACTTTAATCAAATATGGAAGCAAAGTGCCTTTCGTGTACATGAATAGTACAGTAAGGCGATGCAAGAAAGTTGGCTTAACGATTTACCTTGGACAGACTTGTTAGCCAAAAACATCAAAGGGCTAGAAGGAATCACTTCTTACTCTAGTAAACTAGTTGATCCTTCTCTTGAAATTCCTGCATTGAGTTATGAGCCAAATCTACCTGAATTTAAGCCTCGTCATTGGGTTGCATCAAAGAATGATGGAATGACTATGTTTTTGTACAAACAAAATGACTGAGAGACTTGGGGACATCACTACACCAAAAACTCAAATGTATGGTATTTGGATGCCATTGGTGATCACGATCATATCGCTTGTTCTATCCCTCTTAACAAAATCAAGTACATTGCTCAAGGTCATACTCTCTAACTGGTTCTCCTTTAGATTATGCTTCATTGCTCCAGGACTCAACTTGTTCACCATATTCATCTTAACGAGTATGAGATGCCCAAGGGTATTCAAAATGCCAATCTAACATACTATAATCTTCATATAAAGATGATCCATGTCAACAAACACGAGATCAAAGTAAGACAAACATCTTGGGATCTCACGAAAATGAATAGTAGAAAAAGAAGATAAAAATGTACCTAAATTCCTTAGGTCTCAATTTAATGCCTCATCACTCCCAAAATGATCTTCAATGTAGCCTTAGATAAAGTTCATCCTTGCAAATTCCCCTGCTTGGTTAAAGGAAAGGAAAAGGCTGAAGACGATGATGTCCAATCACAACATTAGCCTACACACAAGCGCCTTCATATGAAATGACATCTTGAGGACTGAAAGCATTCATCTTGGATTGCTGAAAATCTTCCCATAATGTTTGTCATCTTAATGACATGCTGTTAGATCAAGGATGATTAACGTCTCAAGATTTTGATTAATTACAAGACAGACGAAACCAAGCTACCCAAGACTTGCTAAGACGAAACCAGCACAGACGGAACGAGACCCTTCAAAGAAGAATTTCTGCGTCTGTCAAAAAGCCAAGTCATCAGACGATACATGCACAGACGGAAGAGGACTACTCAAGCGTAAGTCCTTCGTCTGTCCAAAGAGTGAAGTCTAAGACGATAGGATGAGACAACAACAACAACTGAAGACTGAAGAATCATATCGTCTATCCAAAAGCTGAAGTCAAGTTGAGTCTTTCGCGCCAAGTTTTGAAATCTAAAGATGTACTCATGAGAAGCATCCAAGATCAGTATAGGGATTCGAACTTACACACCAAAGTCAAAAAGGTCTTCACCTTTTTGTCACATCTCTGTACAAGTCAGAAGTAGTACTGCGCACAACCTAGTCCGCTATATCCGTTGCGACTCTTATCAATCAATCAAGTACAACTCACAACCTTTTTGGAAATCTCTCTAGAAGATCTCTCAACGACTCTCAACGACATTCAAATGGGTCTAACGACTATTTGATGAAGATGCCTATAAAAGGACTTCACAGCTTCAAGAATCAGTCGGTAAATACGCTTATCTCTATCCTTCATCTAAGAATTCGCTCAAGTCTGATATTAGAACTTCATTGTAAAACCCTCTCTGCGAAGAGGAAAAATCTTTGTTTTTAAAACATCTTTCAAAAGTCCACTTGTGTGGCATTTTAGCCTGAGGAGGCTGTGTTCCAAAGAATACCTCTTGCATTAGCCTGTGGAGGCTGGGTTCAAAGAATACCTTGTTAGTTTAGCCTGAGAAGGCTGGGAGCAAAGAATATCTTGTAATAGCCAGAAGTGGCTGGGTTCAAATAATACTTGTAACCTTTTCACGGTTTGTAGTGAAAACTCAGTGGTTGCTAAGTAACTTGACGTTGTCTAGAACAGACGAACCAGTATAAAAATATCTGTGTTTATTTGTTTCGTCTGCTCAACTAACAGGGGATAATTATAATATAACATTTATTTATTAAAATCAATATTTCAATACAAACATTTTTTCGTCTGAACAGATTTAAAACCCACAGACGAAAGGAATAATTTATTTTAATTAACACAATTCAACCCCCCTTCTTGTGTTTATCTTTTACAGTTTGGTATCAAAGCTCAGCCTCTAAGGGTTGAGCGTTTAACAGCTGCTAGAGGAAAAGATCCAACATGGACTCTCAAGGGCCATCGTTTCTATCCGGAGGAGCTTCTATGAACAAACCTCCAGCTTTCTCTGGAGATGATTATCCATACTAGGCTGACAGGATGGAGATGTACATCAAGTCAACCCAATATAGATTATGGAACATAATCACCACAGGAGATATCCCCATTGCAAAGCCTGAAGGAGAGTGGGGAAACGAAGAATACTCGATGATGGAGCTGAACAACAAAGCAAGATATGCTCTAATGTGTGCTCTCTCCAGAACTGAGTACAACAGATTCTGTGCCTACAAAACAGCTAAAGAACTATAGGATGCTCTTAAAATCTCATATGAAGGCACTGAAGATGTTAGAATGAGGAAGGCCGCCACTCTTCAAAGAGAATATGAAATGTTCTCTATGAAGAAAGGAGAGTCTATCGATATGATGTTTGGAAGATTCCAAACAATATTAAATGGACTCACTACTCTGGGAATCACCTTCACAAAGGCCCAGAACAACATGAAGATCTTGGACAGTCTCCCACCTCCTTGGGAAGCCATGTCCACAGCTATCTCTGTTGGAAGAGATATGAAGATATTAACTCTAGACGAGTTAATTGGAGCTTTAAGGGTACATGAGGTACTCTTATGTAAAAGGGAGAAGATCAAGGTTCAAGAACCTATAGCTCTTCCATCTGTCAATGACATCCCTAAAGAAGATTCTGTCAAGAAGGACAGTAAAAAGAAAGTAAAGATTTTGAAGGCTGATTCAACCGAATCAGAATCGTCTGATGGTTCGTCTGAAGATGAAGTCTCCCTCATGGCAAGACGATTCAAAAGGATGATGATGAAGAAAGGCAGAGGCCAACGCTTCTTCAAGAAAAAGGAGAAGAAGCTCCCTGAGAAATCATCAACCAAAGAAGAAAGCACAGAGATTGTGTGCTATGAATGCAGGAAACCGGGACATATGAGGTCAGAATGTCCCAGACTGAAAAAGAGGTGGAGCTCTAGAAGAGATAAAGGAAAAAAGAGCTTACTGACTTGGGAAGACTTTGAAAGTGAAAGCTCAGAGGAATCCTCTGAAGGAGAAGAAACAGCAAACATCTGCCTCATGGCTGAAGACCATGTCTCAACAGAGGTAAATTACAATGAAACTTCTTCATCCTCCTCTTCTGAGTCAGAGTCAGAATCAGAAGAAATGTCATATGATACTCTTCTAGCTCACTCCCACTTTATTGCTCAACAATACAAAACTTGCAAAACCAAGCTAAGACAAACCTTGGAAGAAAATGCAGTTTTGAAATCTGAAATTGAGTTGCTAGACAAGAAAATATCAAATGATGTTTCGTCTGAATCTGAAAAGGACATTTTCATTCTTGAAATCGAAAGATTAAAGAGAGAAAATGAGTCCCTACTCAATGACTTAACCAAGTTTACAAAGGGATCCTCCATTCTTGAAAATATTTTAAAATATTGTAGATCACCTAATGATAAAAGTGGACTTGGTTATGTTAAGGAGACAGACGAAAAGAAAAACAAACATGTTTCGTTTGATCAAAAGAAGAGGAATCACAACAAGGTTCCTAATATCTACAAAAAGGCTAAAAACAAAAAGAAGCCTTTTGTAACTAACAAGAAAGGACCCAAAAAGATTTGGGTACCAAAGTCACTTATTGTTCCTGTTGCAGATATCCTTAATGGGAAGAGACAAGACTTCAAGTTCGGTACCGGACAAGTGGTTGCTCACGACACATGACGGGAGACCTGTCTATGTTCCAAAACCTCAGACCAAGTAAAGGGTCTGTCTCATACGGTTCTGGAAAAGGTAAAATTCTTGGCATTGGGACTGTTGGTAAGACACCCAATACTCTTATCCAGAACGTTTCATATGTTAAAGGTCTTAACATCAATCTACTTAGCATAAGTCAATTTTGTGACAGTGGGTATGAAGTAGCCTTTAACTCTGATGATTGTATAGTCAGAAATAAAGATAAAACCATTCTTTTTATTGGGAAAAGAAAGAATAACCTTTATGAGGTTTGCCTTTCTGACCTGAGTGATCAGAATGTAACATGTTTGATTTCAGCAGACGATGAACGAGATATTTGGCACAAAAAGCTTGGACATTTAAGTCTCAAGTATATTTCAAAAATTTCTAAAAAGGATATCGTAAAAGGTTTGCCAAAAATATCTTGGAAAACCAATCGTCTGTGTGAATCTTGTCAGCATGGGAAACAACTCAAAGCTTCTTTCAAATCAAAAAATGTTGTTTCCACGACAAGACCGTTAGAACTATTACACATTGATCTCTTTGGACCCACTCAGACTGAAAGTCTTGGAGGGAAGAGATATGGATTTGTCATTGTAGATGATTATACTAGATTCACATGAGTATACTTCCTAGCCCATAAACATGAGTCATTCAAAGTCTTTGAAATATTCTGTAAACGTGTTCAAAAAGAAAAAGGAATATGTATTGCGTCTGTAAGGAGCGATCATGGAACAGAATTTGAAAATTCTGAGTTCAAAGCCTTTTGTTTTGAAAATGGTATATTTCACAATTTTTCGTCTCCAAGAACTCCTCAACAAAATGGAGTTGTGGAAAGGAAAAATCGTACTATACAAGAAATGGCTAGAACAATGTTGCATGAAAACTCTCTCCCTAAATATTATTGGGCAGAAGCAGTTAATACTTCCTGTTATATTCAAAATAGAATATTGATAAGACCAATATTGAATAAGACTTCATATGAACTATGGAAAGGAAGAAGACCCAACATCTCTCATTTCCATCCTTTTGGATGTGAATGCTTTATCTTGAACACCAAAGATCAACTTGGCAAGTTTGATTCAAAGGTGGTAAAAGGAATCTTTCTTGGATATTCCAACACATCTAAAGCTTATAGAGTTTTTAATTCTAAGACGCAAGTTGTAGAGGAATCAATTCATGTAAAGTTCCAAGATAACTCAAAGGCTGATAAAGAAATATCAGACCTAGAAAACTTGTTTGAAAATTTGCAGGTTAACCCTTCTGGTCAAAATGATAAACAAAGGTCAGACGAAACAAGAACAGACGATACACGCACAGACGAACCCTCTTCGTCTGAGTCTCATCAACAAAGTGATGAAGCACCTACAAGATCATTGAAGTTTGCATCTAATCACACTGAAGATCTCATCATTGGAGATAGGAATCAAGGTGTTGTAACTAGATCAAGGCTAAAGGAATCGTCTGGATATGCTCTTATGTTAGATCAAGGAAGATTAACACCTCAAGATTTTGATTATTACAAGACAGACGAAATCAAGCTATCAAGACCTGCTAAGACGAAACCAGCTCAGACGGAAGATGGCCCTTCAAAGTTTGAAGTGTTGCGTCTGTCCACAAGCCAAGACATCAGACGGAACCCTCACAGACGAAAGAAGTCTATTCAATTTGAAGTGTTACGTCTGTCCAAGAGCCAAGCCATCAGACGATACTGGCACAGACGAAAGAAAACTACTCAAGTTGAAGACCTCCGTCTGTCCAAGAGTGAAGCTTAAGACAAAAAGGATGAGACGAAACGAAGAAGTTTAAAGATTCATTTCGTCTATCCAAAGTGAAGCTCAGTTGAAGTCTCGCGCAAAGATTTAAAATCTAAAGGAGTCATCATGAGAAAAATCCAAGATCTATGTGGGGATCTGCGCTTTCACATCCAAAGTCAAAAAGGTCTCTACCTTTTTGTCACATCTCTGTACAAGTCAGTAAAAGGAACTGCGCACACAATTCAGTCCAAGATATCCGCTGCAACTCTCATCTATCAATCAAGGACAACTGACAACCTTTTTGGAAAGTTCTCTAGAAGATCTCCAACGACTCTCAACGGCATTCAAATGAGTCTAACGGCTATTTGAAGAAGATGCCTATAAAAGGACTTCACTACGACCAGAACAAGTTGGCGAATACGCTTATCTTCATCTATCTCTCAAGGATTCGCTAAAATTCTGTAATTGTGCTTTATTGTAAACACCTCTCTGCGAAGAGGAAAACTTTGTTTTTCTAAATCATCTTTCAAAGTCCACTTGTGTGGCATTTTAGCCTGAGGAGGCTGTGTTCCAAAGAATACCTCTTGTAATAGCCTGTGGAGGCTGGGTTCAAAGAATACCTTGTTGGTTTAGCCTGAGAAGGCTGGGAGCAAAGAATATCTGTGTATAGCCAGAAGTGGCTGGGATCAAAGAATACTTGTAAACCTTTCACGGTTGGTAGTGAAAACTCAGCGGTTGCTGGGTAACTGGACGTAGTCTTGAATAGACGAACCAGTATAAAAATAACTGTGTTTATTTTTATTTCGTCTGATCAACTAACAGGGGATAATCACACTATAACGTCTGATCATTAAAATCAATCTTTCAAACATAAATATTGTTTCGTCTGAACAGCTTTGAAACCCACAGACGAAAGGGATAAAATTTTTAATTAACACAATTCAACCCCCCTTCTTGTGTTTTTATACTTTACAGTTTGGTATCAGAGCTCAGCCTCTAAGGGTTGAGCGCTTAACAGCTGCTAGAGGAAAAGATCCAGCATGGACTCACAAGGACCATCATTCTTATACGGAGGAGCCTCCATGAACAAACCTCCAGCGTTCTCTGGAGATGATTATCCCTACTGGGCTGACAGGATGGAGATGTACATCAAGTCAACCCAATACAGATTATGGAACATAATCACCACAGGAGATATCCCCATTGTAAAGCCTGAAGGAGAATGGGGAAATGAAGAATACTCTCTGATGGAGCTAAACAATAAAGCAAGATATGCTCTTATGTGTGGTCTATCCAGAACAGAGTACAACAGATTCTGTGCCTACAAAACTGCTAAAGAATTATGGGATGCTCTCAAAATCTCATATGAAGGCACTGAAGACGTGAGAATGAGGAAGGCTGCCACTCTTCAAAGAGAATATGAAATGTTCTCTATGAAGAAAGGAGAGTCAATTGATATGATGTTTGGAAGATTCCAAACCATATTAAATGGACTTACTGCTCTGGGAATCACCTTCACAAAGGCCCAGAACAACATGAAGATCCTGGATAGTCTCCCACCTCCTTGGGAAGCTATGTCCACAGCTATCTCAGTTAGAAGAGATTTGAAGACATTAACTCTAGATGAGTTAATTGGAGCTTTAAGGGTACATGAAGTGCTTTTATGTAAAAGGGAGAAAATCAAGGTTCAAGAACCTATAGCTCTTCCGTCTCACAACAACGCTCCTAAAGAAGAATCAGAAGAAGGACAAGAAAAAGAAAGCAAAGATTTTGAAGGCCGATTCAATCCGAATCGGGAATCGTCTGATGGTTCGTCTGAAGACGAAGTATCTCTCATGGCCAGACGATTCAAAAGAATGATGATGAAGAAGGGAAGAGGCCAACGATTCTTCAAGAAAAAGGAGAAGAAGCTCCCTGAAAAGTCATCAACCAAAGAAGATAACACAGAGATTGTGTGTTATGAGTGCAGAAAACTGGGACACATGAGATCAAAATGTCCTAGATTGAAAAAGAGGTGGAGCTCTAGAAGAGATAAAGGAAAGAAGAGTTTACTGACATGGGAAGACCTTGACAAAAAGCTCGTAGGAATCCTCTCTCAAGAAGAAGAAACAAAAAACATATGCCTCATGGCCGGAGATCATGTCTCAACAGAGGTAAATTACAATGAAACTTCTTCATCCTCTTCTTCAGTCGAGTCGAATCGAAGAAATATCATATGATACTCTTCTAGCTAACTCTCATTTTATTGCTCAGCAATACAAAACTTTCAAAACCAAGCTAAGACAAGCTTTGGAAGAAAATGCAGTTTTGAAATCTGAAATTGAGTTTCTAGACAAGAAAATATCAAGTGATGTTTCGTCTGAGTCTGAAAAGGACATTTTCATTCTTGAAATCGAAAGATTAAAGAAAGAAAATGAGTCCTTACTCAATGACTTAACCAAGTTTACAAAGGGATCTTCCATTCTTGAAAACATTTTAAAATATGGGAGATCACCAAAAGATAAAAGTGGACTTGGTTATGTTAAGTAGACAGATGAAAGGAAAAATAAACTTGTTTCGTCTGATAAAAAGAAGAGGAATTACAACAAGGTTCCTAACATCTACAAAAAGGCTAAAAACAAAAAGAAGCCTTTTGTAACTAACAAGAAAGGACCCAAAAAGATTTGGGTACCAAAGTCACTTATTGTTCCTGTTGCAGATATCCTCAATGGGAAGAGACAAGACTTCAAGCTGGTACCTGGACAGTGGATGCTCACGAAACATGACGGGAGACCTGTCTATGTTCCAAGACCTCAGACCAAGTAAAGGGTCTGTCTCATACGGTTCTGGTAAAGGTAAAATTCTTGGCATTGAAACTGTTGGTAAGACACCCAATACCCTTATCCAGAACCCTTATCATACGTTAAAGGTCTTAACTTCAATCTACTTAGCATAAGTCAATTTTGTGATAGTGGATATGAAGTAGCTTTTAACTCTGACGAGTGTATAGTAAAGAACAAAGATAAATCCATTCTTTTTGTTGAGAAAAGAAAGAACAATCTTTATGAGGTTTGCCTTTCTGATCTAAGTGATCAGAATGTAACATATTTGATTTCAGCAGACGATGAATGAGATATTTGGCATAAAAAGCTTGGACATTTAAGTCTCAAGTATATTTCAAAAATTTCTAAGAAAGATCTCGTAAAAGGTTTGCCAAAAATATCTTGGAAAACCAATCGTCTGTGTGAATCTTGTCAGCATGGGAAACAACTCAAAGCTTCTTTCAAATCTAAAAATGTTGTTTCCACGACAAGACCATTAACTGTTACATATTGATCTCTTTGGACCCACTCGACCGAAAGTCTTGAGAGGAAGAGATATGGATTTGTCATTGTAGATGACTATACTAGATTTACATGGGTATACTTCCTAGTCCATAAACATGAGTCATTCAAGGTCTTTGAAATATTCTGTAAACGTATTCAAAAAGAAAAAGGATTTTGTATCGCGTATGTGAGAAGCGATCATGGAACAGAGTTTGAGAACTCTGAGTTCAAAGCCTTTTGTTTTGAAAATGATATATTTCACAATTTTTCGTCTCCAAGAACTCCTCAACAAAATGGAGTTGTGGAAAGGAAAAATTGTACTTTACAAGAAATGGCTAGAACTTTGTTGCATGAAAGCTCTCTCCCGAAATATTATTGGGCAGAAGCAGTCAACACTTCCTGTTATATTCAAAACAGAATATTGATAAGACCAATCTTGAATAAGACTCCATATGAATTATGGAAAGGAAGAAGATCCAACATTTCTTACTTCCATCCTTTTGGATGTGAATGCTTTATCCTAAACACCAAAGATCAACTTGGAAAGTTTGATTCAAAGGTGATTAAAGGAATCTTTCTTGGATATTCCAATACATCTAAGGCCTATAGAGTATTTAACTCTAAGACGCAAGTTGTAGAAGAATCAATCCATGTAAAGTTTCAAGATAACTCAAAGGCTGATAAAGAAATATCAGACCTAGAAAATTTGTTTGATAACTTGCAGATTAATCCTTCTGGTCAGAATTCAAGACAAGATGATAAACAAGGGTCAGACGATACAGGGTCAGACGATACAAGAACAGACGATAGATGCACAAACGAACCCTCTTCGTCTGATACTCATCAACAGGGAGATCAAACCCCTGCAAAAACATGGAAGTTTGCATCAAACCATACAGAAGATCTCATCATTGGAGATAGATCTCAAGGTGTTCAAACAAGATCTAAAATGAAGTATATTTCAAGCTATGCTCTTGTATCAACTTTGGAGCCAAATAACATTGAAGATGCTCTTCAAGACAACGATTGGATTTTGGCTATGGAAGAAGAACTCAATCAGTTCACAAGGAATGATGTATGGACCCTTGTTGAAAGACCAAAGATCAAAAGCATCATCGGAACCAGATGGGTGTTCAGAAACAAGCTTGATGAAGCTGGAAAAGTGGTAAGAAACAAAGTAAGGTTAGTAGCACAAGGATACAATCAGCAAGAAGGTATTGATTTTACTGAAACTTTTGCACCTGTAGCTAGATTAGAAGCTATTAGAATATTACTTGCTTTTGCTGCTCACAAGAATATCGTTCTATATCAAATGGGTGTAAAAAGTGCTTTTCTAAATGGTTTTATTGAAGAAGAAGTGTATGTAAAACAACCTCCTGGCTTTGAAAGTTTGTCTCAGCCAGATCATGTTTTCAAACTCAAGAAAGCACTGTATGGTCTTAAACAAGCTCCTCGAGCTTGGTCTGACAGACTCAGTACTTTCCTTCTTAAAAATGATTTTTCAAGAGGAAAGGTTGATACAACTCTCTTCAAGAAAAGCGTTTTAAAGGATTTTATTATAGTCCAGATTTATGTAGACGATATAGTCTTTGAAGCTACTAACAACTCTCTTTGCAAGGATTTTTCAAAGCTAATGCAGGACGAGAGTTTGAAATGAGTATGATGGGAGAATTGAAGTTCTTTCTAGGACTTCAAATCAAACAAACGAAAGAAGGAATCTACATCCATCAACAGAAGTACACAAAGGAACTTATCAAGAAGTTCAAGATGGAAAATTCCAAGCCTATGAAGACCCCAATGCATTCGTCTGGAGCGAATCTTAACAAGGATGAGTCGTAAGTCTCAGAATCGACGATATACGAGGTATGATTGGCTCACTCCTTTATTTAACCGCGAGCACACCTGACATTATGTTTAGTGTCTGTCTATGCGCGCGTTTTCAATCTGATCCCAAAGAATCTCATCAACAAGCTGTAAAGAGAATTCTTAGATATCTTGTTGGAACAACTAATCTCTCTCTATTTTATAAGAGAAATAGTGATTTCAGTTTAAGAGGCTTTTGTGATGCTGATTATGCTGGAGATAAAGTGGAGAGAAAAAGCACAAGTGGAGGATGCCAATTTCTTGGATCATCACTAATATCTTGGTCAAGCAAGAAACAAAACTCCATTGCACTCTCAACAACTGAAGCAGAATACATTGCTGCGGCAGAGTGTTGTTCACAACTACTATGGATCAAACATCAACTTGAGGATTATTCCAGGTTTGAGAATCGATACCAAGATTTTGTGATAACACAAGTGCAATCAATCTCAAAAAAAAATCCTATTCAACATTCAAAAGCTAAAAATATTGAAATTCGTTTTCATTTCATAAGAGATTATGTCCAAAAAGGTATTTTCGATATACAGTTTATTCAAACTGATTTTCAATGGGCAGATATATTTACAAAAGCCTTAGATGAAACACGATTCAATTTCATTAAAGAAAATCTTGGAATTATTTCTTTGAATGATTGAAAATTGTTTCGTCTGAGTTATTGATTGAATTTGTTCCGTCTATATCTTTTTTTTGTTCCGTCTGTACATTACTTCGTGTTAAGACGAAACATTGTGTCTGATCAAGTTGAATAGTTACTGTGGTAAAATTCAACAGACGCAACTGTTACTTTTTAATAAGTTTATCTCAAGTGTGCAGGGACAAATTAAAGAGAACAATAAATGTGTCTGTCATTTATTGCACTATTCTAGGACAATGATAAGCACGCGCCGTGAATTGCAGAGGTCAAATCAATCATTGAAAAGGCAATGATGTAGACATGTCAAATCAAGGACAGTTTTCAATGGACACGTCATAAAAAGGGGCAGTTTCTCAAAATCTCTTTCGTCTGATGAATTGCAACCGTTTTTATTCTTTACTTATAAATACTTGTGAAAGATAACTCTTTCATTCTTTACTGCAATCTGAAACTGTTTGAACTCTCTATAACCTAAATACTCACTAAGCTTTCATTCTCTCTTTTCAAATTCTCAACAATGGCCACCAAGAACACCAAAACAACCAAAACCTCTGAAGCCACCTTCTTCGCTCAAGACTTATTCTTGCCAAGCAAGTGGATATCAAGGGAAACTCTGGAGATAGTTTCAAACAGAGTGGTGAAGATGTTTGACCACACTGGGTGGATGGGCTTTGCTGAGACCAAATGCCCATGACTGATGGAGGCATACGCCGAATTCTGGAGCGATGCCAAGGAGTTTGATGATGGTATCGTTGGAACCATTGACAACAAAGAGTACATCATTACGGTGGACTCTATTGCTGAGGCCGGGAACTGCAAGGCCGAAGGGCGCTTCTACTCCCCTAACTGGATGAAGAACGAGTCAGAGGAACATGTAAACAAAGTCCTTTACGCGAAAATTCCAGATTCTGAAGATCCCAAGTCTTTCAGAGCAGGAATTCTAACTCCCACAGCAAGAATCATCCATAACTTGTTGTTCAACATTTTCACACCAAGAACAGGCTCTCGTGATAATGTGAGTGCTCGAGACAGATTTTGTATTTTCTACTGTCTGAGAAAAGGAAGGATGAGCCTCCCTCACGTCATTCTCGACCACTGGGTGAGTGCTTTGAAGAATCGAAACATTCGTAGGAAGAGCAGTATCCCCTACGCCACTCTCTTCTCCCAGATTATAATCAACCAGGGTTTCGATACCACCGGAGTTACGTGGCACCCTGAGGGAAAAGAAATGAAAGCTAGCACCTTTGCGAAGATGCATCTCACACCAAGCTCTCTACTTCGTTCACCAAATGAGGACACCCCACTATCACCCATTCCCAAAGAACCACACAGAGCCCGTATCAAGCGCGCTAAACCGCAAACACAAGCCCAAACATCGTCCGAAACACAACCCCAAACAGAACCCATAATACAAACCCAAACACCGTCCAAAACACTAACCCAAACACAAGCCCAAACATCAAACCAACCTCAACCTCCTCCTTCTGTGATAATATCTGAAGTTCCTTTTGAGGATGTTCTTGAGGAACCCCTCAAGAAAAAGAAAAGAACTATCAGAATCAAGCACATGGGTGCTAAAACAAAGACACAGACGGTATCCCCAAGTGAAGACGAAGGGGTAACCATACCGTCTGAGAAAGTTCCGTCTGTGAAGATTCTAACAGACGAAGAAAAACAAAGGAAAGAAGCAGAAGGAAAAGCAAAAGCTAGGAAGCTTGCGCTTGAGAAAGCTGCTAAAGGCAAGGATAAGGTGAAGCAAAAGCTTGCATCTGTTGTAGTTGGGAAGACAGATGAAGAGCGTCAACTCAAAGAGGCTAAGCGAGTCTCATTTTTGCTTCAAGCTGAAAGAGAAAGACTCTTTCAAGAAAGCATTAGGGGCATTGGATTGTCTGAGGGACCACCCGCTCAACCAACCTCAGAGGGCATGGACAGTGAAGAGACTGCCCAGATCCAGAAAGACAACGCCCAACTTGCGGAGGAGTTGGAAACTATGTTAAGCGAAGAAGCCTCTACAATGAAGACTCTTCCATATACAACACTCCCAGACGAACAAATGGCAACTTCTTCTGAGCCACTTATTGCATCTCCGCTAAATGCTTGCCCAGCACAGACGTTCCCTGCTGCGTCTGAAGAAGAAGTACTCCACAGTCAGACGATGGAAATTCCGTCTGAAGGCATTGTACTAGTTGAAGATGCTAGTTCTTCGTCTAATGAAGACTCTGTGGATACATACAGGGGGAGATCACATGCTGTGGTGATCAATCCAGAAGATTTACCCCCAAAGCACAAAATGGACTATTCATTTTTAAATGAATTAGTCATGAAGCGCTTCGCTGAAAGCACTTGTGCTGAGAAACCAATCAAGCCAGATTGGATCATTGGAGCGAAGTCTGATGAAGCCTCCAATGAAGCTGAATCGTCTGAGCCTGCTTCATTAGCAGACGATGAAGACTTGTACATACAAAATACACCATACATAGAGTTGAAGAACCCTTATCAGTACAGAGGAAAGAAGGGATTCCAGCTGGGGAGATTTGTCAACCCCATCATATACAATAAGCCCTTGAAGCTAGCGGATTTTGATGAAAATGTTGTCTATTCTCCAGAGGAGCAACGCAACTGGTTGAAGCGTCTGCCCTGGGACACTCTGGTGAATTTAAATATCAAGGGACTAGAAAACATAAAGGCATATAAGGATCATCTTGCTGCGTCGGAGATTGAAGGACCAGCGCTTGGCTATGAACCCCACATTCCACAAAGAAATAATCCAAAGTGGAGGTTGCGGTATGAGATCAATGCACCAGTTTTTCATCACTGTACAAATGGTGATATTGACTCTCTCCGCTATGAGCCGAAAGACTGCAAACACTGGAATCTTGACGCCATAGATCGCCATGATCCGATGCCATTCACAATTCCTCTCAATCAAACAGAGTATGTTGGTTTAGGCCACTCTCTAGGAATTGTGCTCCCGTGGACGAGACCCCACTGTTCTGGGATCAACCCTCGCTACTCTCTCCTTCTAGATGAGTATGAAGATCCTGAAGATTTTGCTCACTGCCTCCCAGAAGACTACAATCTACCTTTCAGGCTGATGGCTGGTGCATATCGAAGGGAAGCAAAGGAAAGAACCATATCTATCTCCCACGTCGATCGCCAAGCTACGAAGGACAGAAGATATTGTCCCTTCATGATGGGTTCTCAGTTTTCCTCTTTGGTGACGGACGAAACAAAGTACTCTATCGTCTTAGACAGAAAAAGACCATGCTTGGTCAGATATCTGGCTAAGGGAAAAGAAAAGAAGGTTTCGTCTGTAGCTGACCACTGCTCTGGAACCATCTTTGATGAGGACTCTTCCATCTGTGGCAGAGTGTTCCCATTCTAACCACTGCTTTTGTATATTCTCAGGAACAGCCACTGCTTTTGTATATTCTCAGGAACAGCCACTGCTTGAAGTATCCATTCCAACCAAATGGTATACCTATCAATGGAACCGAACTTCACAAAATTACCTCGATCTTCCTCTTTTCACGATGCGTCTGAAGAAATCACCTACAGTGGTCATCATTGATAACACTATACCTCTTGTGGAGGAGCCTCAAACACCGCAAGTGACAATTGCTGATGTGGTGGAGGTTGCTGAGGCTGGTGAGGAGATGCCCAAGGCAGCTGATATAGAAGAAGCTGAGGAGTATAAGACTCTGAAGCGCAAGTATGAGGCCTTGGAAGAAGATTGTCAGCACTTGAAAGCTAAGAATAGAGAACTTGAAGAAAATCACGCTTCTTTATCATCTCAAGTGCAACAGCTTATAGACGTTGTCATGACTCTGCTGAACAAAAAGCCAAAACCTTCTTCTTGATCAGAGTTTTGATGATCACAGCCCAAGGGGGAGAGAAAAGAAAGCATAATCCAAAGGGGAGAGCCTAACCCAGACGAAAGAAGAATGGTACAAAGCATCGTCTGAGGGGGAGAAAGGAAGACAAGCATCGTTTGAGGGGGAGCAAGAGCAAACAAGAACGTGGAAGTACCGTCTTAGGGGGAGTAAGACTGTTGTAAATTTTTTTTATAGAAAATACAATGTAATTTTATTATTTCATTTGTTATCACATACATTGTAATTCGTTATTGTTTTCTGCTTTGAATACCATTGTAATAATCTGATTACATCACATTGATGTAACACACATTTATAAAGAGGTATTTCTCAGAAAACATCGTCTTGATGTAAATCTGGCTCATAGAACTATTGTTTCTGTCTAACCATGTCTTATGCAGAATTTCGTGGTATGGTCTGTAATCATCAAAAAGGGGGAGATTGTTAGATCAAGGAAGATTAACACCTCAAGATTTTGATTATTACAAGACAGACGATATCAAGCTATCAAGACCTGCTAAGACGAAACCAGCTCAAACGGAAGATGGACCTTCAAAGTTTGAAGTGTTGCGTCTGTCCACAAGCCAAGACATCAGACGGAACCCTCACAGACGAAAGAAGTCTATTCAATTTGAAGTGTTACGTCTGTCCAAGAGCCAAGCCATCAGACGATACTGGCACAGACGAAAGAAGAGTACTCAAGTTGAAGACCTCCGTCTGTCCAAGAGTGAAGCTTAAGACAAAAAGGATGAGACGAAACAAAGAAGTTTAAAGATTCATTTCGTCTATCCAAAAGTGAAGCTCAGTTGAAGTCTCGCGCCAAGATTTAAAATCTAAAGGAGTCATCATGAGAAAAATCCAAGATCTATATGGGGATCTGCGCTTTCACATCCAAAGTCAAAAAGGTCTCTACCTTTTTGTCACATCTCTCAGACAAGTCAAAAAGGAATCACGACGCAATTCAGTCCAAGATATCCGCTGCAACTCTCATCTATCAATCAAGGACAACTGACAACCTTTTTGGAAAGTTCTCTAGAAGATCTCCAACGACTCTCAACGGCATTCAAATGAGTCTAACGGCTATTTGAAGAAGATGCCTATAAAAGGACTTCACTACTGTAACTCCCCGCTATTTTTCATTGCTAAAATATTTTCTTTTTATCCATTTATTATTATTATTTGAAAATGTTTCCCTTCATTTAGATTTCTTTGAATAAAATCTTAAAATAATTTCCTTGTAAAAAAAAACGTCACCAAAAAAAAACATCACATAGATCACATCATAATCATACATCAAAAGTTATTTACAAACGTCACATAGGTACGTAATATTGTGACGATTATAAAATACACATTATTCATAAAAATCCTCATGTTGGCTATCCTTGACATCTCCACACATGATTACTGAATCTACCTGTCAATCTGCTCCTCCGAATAAAATTCAGGATCATCACAGGTGTCAAACCACAGACACAAACACGCAAGGGTAAGTTCCAATATCTTAATAAAAATACTTATCATGTAAAAATATTTATATAATACATATCATATAAAAATGTCAATATAATACATATCATATAAAAATACTAATATGATACATATCATAATCAAATCAATAAAGGATGAATTATGACTTAAATGAAATTTCTATATGATGCATGCTCCAACCTCAACTCCAAAAATATGTAATGTGGTACCATCTCAGATAATACGACATCATCATCGTAAAACTTACCGACCAGTTGGGATTCCACAGTGGTGCACAGAATCTCATAAACAAACATGTGATCATCATGAATTAAATGAATTCTCACTGTTGGAAATCCCCCAAGTCTGGCATCCCACCAAGACGCACGGATTAAGTTATTATCTGCACCTCTAACCGAGGCCACCTCTTTTGAGGCATGTATGCATGAATGAAATTTTACCTCCCTTTCTAGAATATCATTTATAATCATTCATATTTTGATGTACCATCAAATACCAAGAATACCAATAAACATCATGAAACCAAGAAATCAAGAAACACCAAGAAAACACCCATCAAAAGTAACGTATACGTGAACAGTACCGTATACATGAATAGTAACATATAAGTGAATAGTAACGTATACGTGAATAGTAACGTATAAGTGAATAGTTACGTATACGTAAATAGTAACGTATAAGTGAACAGTACCGTATACGTGAATAGTAACGTATAAGTGACCGTAGTCCGTGAATAGTACACCAGGTAAGTTCCCAGGAAAGAGAGGTGGGTCACTAATGGACACACTTAAGTACCAAGTCTTTCCTTAGCCAGAACTTTCCTAGACATGCACTTCCACACTATCACCCTTTTCCTAACAACAAGAATAATTCTGTTCTGATGTGGAAGATCGGACAAAACCGCAACCACAGAGCATACTAAGAATTTTCTTAGCACCTTAGTATCAGATAAAATAAAGATAATAACAACAAAGAATAGTAAGATAAGGATAGCTCCCCTTACCTGTTTCTCCTAGCTTCTCTATTCCTTCCCCTACTTACTTGCTCCTATCTAATTTGGAGAGATTTCTAAGAGAGAGTTTAAGAGAATGTTCTTGATTTTGTGATTATAACTGAAACCCTTAGGCCCTATTTATAGGATTTCAAAAGTTACTATTTGCACAATTTTTTTACTATTTGCACAAAGAATTTGATTATTATAATGAAATCGTGTAACTCGTGTTTTTATATTTTATGATTTTACTATTCGCACAGTAATTTACTATTTGCACAGTAATTTACTATTTGTACAGTAATTTACTATTTGCACAGTAATTTACTATTCGCACAGTATTTTACTATTCGCACAGTATTTTACTATTTACACAATAGTTTACTATTTATACAGTAAATTACTATTTGCACATTTTTATAGAATTTTTTTTTTTTTTTTTTTTTTAGTAAATGTTTTAACTACGAAATTATTTATGAAAATTAATTTTTGAGGGTGTTACAATTCTCTCCCCTAAAAAGAAATTTCGTCTCGAAATTTACCTCATTGAAATAATGTAGGATAGCTTTTTCGCATCTCACTTTCCAATTCCCATGTTGCATCATCCGTTCTCCAGATAACCTTTACTAAAGGAATATCTTTTCCTCTTAAGGTTTTGATTCTTCTATCCTCAATTCGCATTGGTAATGCTTCATAGGTTAGATTATCCTTTATTTGTATATCATCTAACTCAATTACATGTGATGAATCATGAATGTATTTCCGAAGTTGGGAAACATGGAAGACATTATGAAGGTTAGAAAGAATTGGGGGTAAAGCAATTTGGTAAGCCACAGGACCTACTCTTTTTATTATTTGAAAGGGACCAATGAAACGCGTGAAAGTTTTCGGGATTTTAAAACTCTCCCAATACCGGTCCAAGGATTTACCCTTAAGAATACGTGATCACCAACATCAAATTCCAAATCTTTTCTTCTTTTGTCATGATAACTTTTCTGTCTACTTTGTGCCGTTCTCATTTTTTCCTGAATTAACTTAATCTTCTCTGATGTTTGTTGTACAATATCAGGTCCTAAAATTAAACTTTCTCCTAATTCAGTCCAACATAAAGGGGTTCTACATTTTCTTCCATATAAAGCTTCAAAAGGTGCCATACCAATGGAAGAATGAAAACTATTATTGTAAGTAAATTCTATCAAAGGCAAAAAGTCTACCCAACAACCCTTATGTTCTAAAACACAAGCTCTTAATAAATCTTCTAAAGATTGGATTGTTCTTTCAGTTTGTCCATCAGTTTGGAGATGATAGGCAGAACTTAATTTTAATTTGGTGCCTAAAGCTTTATGTAGACTCTCCCAAAATCTTGAAGTAAATCTAGGGTCTCTATCTGATACAATACTAGATGGTACACCATGTAATCTTACAATCTCACCTATGTACAAATTAGTTAATTTATCTAAAGAATACCTAATATTAATAGGAATAAAATGTGCAGACTTAGTTAAACGATCTACTATCACCCAAATTGAATCAAATCCCCTAGGGTTTCTTGGCAAAGCTACCACAAAATCCATAGATATGCTATCCCATTTCCATTGTGGTATTTCTAAAGGTTGCAATAAACCTGAGGATTTCTCATGTTCAATTTTAGCCTTTTGACAAATTAAACAAGAATACACATATTTACAAATTTCTTTCTTCATTCGAGGCCACCAGAACATGGTTTTCAAATCTTTGTACATTTTAGTGGCACCAGGATGAATACTTAATTTGCTTTTATGTGCTTCCTCCAAAATTGTTTTTCTAACTTCTGTTATATTAGGAATACAAATTCTATCTTGAAACCTCAAAATACCATCCATTCCAATCTTAAACTCACTACTTTTTCCTTGATTCAAAATTTCCATTTGAGTTTTCTAAAAGGATCAAATTCTTTGCTTCATCTAATTTCTTCCAAAAATGTGTTAGAAATTTGTAAAGCTCCTAATCTAATACTCGTATTAGTAGTTTCACACACTAAACTAAGATCTCAAATTGTTCTAATAAATCCATTTCTCTAATCATCAAGAAGACATAATCAAAGACTTCCTACTTAAAGCATCTGCTACCACATTAGCCTTTCCGGGATGGTAATTAAGTTCAAAATCATAATCCTTTAAAAATTCCATCCATCTTCTTTGTCTCATGTTTAATTCTTTTTGACTAAATAAATATTTAAGGCTTTTGTGATCGCTAAATACTTCAAACCTAGTTCCATACAAATAGTGTCTCCACATCTTAAGTGTGAATACTACAGTAGCTAATTCTAGATCATGGGTTGGATAATTTTTCTCATGAATCTTAAGTTGTCTAGAAGCATATGCTACCACTTTACCATCTTGCATCAATACTCCTCCTAAACCCATTTTAGATGCATCACAATACACTACAAAAGGTTCTTTGGGATCAGGTAGAGTTAATACTTGGCGTTGTCAATCTTTCCTTGAGAGTTTGAAAACTATTCTCACATTCTGTGGTCCAAATAAATGCTTGGTTCTTTTTGGGTCAAAGTAGTCAAAGGTAAAGCTATTTTAGAAAAATCTTTAATAAATCTCCTATAATATCCTGCTAATCCTAGAAAACTCCTAATCTCTCGTTACACTTTTAGGTCTCTCCCACTCCAAAACAGATTGTACCTACAGGATCTACGATATTCCCCCTCGACTTATCACATGACCTAAAAAACTCATTTTCTCCATCCAAAATTCACACTTAGATAATTTAGCAAAAGCTTTTTATCCTTTAAAATCTGTAATACTATTTTTAAGTGTTTGGCATGATCCTCCCTATTTTTACCGTACACTAATATATCATCAATGAATACAATTACAAAATGATCAAGATAAGGGGTGAAAAATTCGATTCATGTAATCCATGAATACTCACTGAGCATTAGTTACTCCAAAAGGCATAACTAAATACTCATAAGTGCCCATAACGAGTACTAAAAGCAGCTTTTTGGAATATCCTCGATTTTACCCTAATCGATGATATCCTGATCTTAAATCAATCTTACTAAAGATACATGCCCCTCTTAATTGATCCATAAGATCATCAATCCTAGGCAAAGTGGATATTTATTCTTAATAGTTACTTTATTTAATTGTCTATAATCTATACACATTCTCATGGTTCCATCCTTTTTCTTAACTAACAAAACTGAGCTCCCCATGGTGACACACTAGGCCTTACTAACTGTTTGTTTAACAATTCTTCAACTGCTTTCTTGACTTCGCTAATTCTACAGAGACATTCTATATGGTGCTATGGAAATTGGTCCTGTTCCTGAACTAAATCAATAGAAAACTCAACTTCTCTTTCAGAGGTAACTTATCTACTTCTTGAAATATCTCAACAAAATCTTTTACTACCTAACACTACTCACTTCATTTTCGACTTAGTTTTATTAGCAAAGGATCAGGTATACTTGGGTATTATTATCCCTTAAAGATTTTAAAACTTTATTTATGGAAATAATTTCAACATCCCTACTCACCTCCGGGTCTCGAAAATAATTGTTTTGTCAAAGCAATTCAACAAAACATGATTAGTGGACAACCAATCCATACCTAAAACAACGTCAATTTGCTGAAGGGGTAAACAAATCAAATTGACACAGAAAGCTTTATCACAAATTTTTATTTTACAGTTTAGACAAATATCGGAGGTTAAAACTGAAGTCCCAGTTGGGGTATTTACTTCTAAGTTAAAGTTTAATGAAGACACAGGAAGTTTCAATTTTTGTACACAAGAATATGCCACTTAAAAAATGAGTAGCACCCGAATCAAATAATACGCTTAAAGGAGTTTCACTTATGAAGCATTTACCTCGAATCAAAGGTTCAAATTTCATTCCCATTAAGAGAAAAAATTCTTCCTTGAGCTTTAGGTTTTTCAGTTGCTTTCCTTGCAGGTTTCCTTTTCTTTGGACGCTCTTTTGCTAGATGCCCCTTGATGTTGCACTTGTAACAAGATAGAGGATGAAGCATAGTGCCCGAATTCTCCACACTTAAAACACTTGACATTGACAGGATTATATTCACGATTTCTCATAGGAGCTTTAGAGAAATTCCCATTAGGACGTTCCCTAAATCCTTGAGAAACTTGGTATGGTTTCCCTTTATTTTCGAACCCCATTCTTTTATTTTTAATGGGTCCTCCACTGTTTTTATTTCTATAATATACAGCTCTAGCCCGAGAATCCTCATCATATATTCTACACATATTTACAAGTACTGGAAATTGGTGAATACCTTGATAATTTATAGCCTGTTTTATTTCAGGCCGTAAACCATTTACAAATTTAACACATTTAGACCTTTCACCATCTTTTCCATGATAATGTGCTGAATATCTAATTAGATCCTCAAACTTAACCGCATATTCTGCCACTGTTAAGTTCCCTTGTTTCAATTCCAAAAACTCCATCTCTTTCTTATTCCTTATATCTTCAGGAAAATATTTTTCTAAAAACAATTCCTTAAATTCTTCCCATTTTATTGTTTCTCCCTCCTTTGCTACATACTGGCAGATATTTTCCCACCAATATTCTGCCTCCTCCACTAACATATGAGTTGCAAAAATTACCTTTTTATCTTCACAACATTCCATTACCCGGAAAATCTTTCCAATCTCTTTCAGCCATCGTTGAGCACCTTCAGGATCATATCCACCTTCAAAAGTAGGTGGATTATTTTTCTGAAAACGCTCAAGACCACCGTATCCATTTTGCTCATTGTTGTTCCTATTCTGATTTCCAATTGCTTGAGCAAGATTTTCAAGTGCCTCAGCTATTGCTCTATCGTCTCTTCCTGCCATCTATTACTGTTAATATTAAAAAAATTATTTCTCTTACTCTTACTACTTTATACCAGAATGCACAATGAATAATCAAACAACCGCTCAAGCAAACAAACAAACAATCATTAACACACAACAAAAACATAGTAAGCACATAACTCACAAGTCGAACTGGTTCGACCTGCTCTGATACCAACTGAAACGACCCGCTATATTTTATTGTTGAAATATATTTATATTCTTCATTTATCATTATTATTAAAAATGTTTCCCTTCATTTAGATTTCTTTGAATAAAATCTTAAAATAATTTCCTTGTAAAAAAAAACGTTCACCAAAAAAAACATCACATAGATCACATCATAATCATACATCAAAAGTTATTTACAAACGTCACATAGGTACGTAATATTGTGACGATTATAAAATACACATTATTCATAAAAATCCTCATGTTGGTTATCCTTGACATCTCCACACATGATTACTGAATCTACCTCATTAATCGCTCCTCCGAATAAAATTCAGATCATCACAGTGTCAAACCACGACACAAACACGCAAGGGTAAGTTCCAATATCTTAATAAAAATACTTATCATGTAAAAATATTTATATAATACATATCATATAAAAATGTCAATATAATACATATCATATAAAAATACTAATATGATACATATCATAATCAAATCAATAAAGGATGAATTATGACTTAAATGAAATTTCTATATGATGCATGCTCCAACCTCAACTCCAAAAATATGTAATGTGGTACCATCTCAGATAATACGACATCATCATCGTAAAACTTACCGACCAGTTGGGATTCCACAGTGGTGCACAGAATCTCATAAACAAACATGTGATCATCATGAATTAAATGAATTCTCACTGTTAGAAATCCCCCAAGTCCGCATCCCACCAAGACGCACGGATTAAGTTATTATCTGCACCTCTAACCGAGGCCACCTCTTTTGAGGCATGTATGCATGAATGAAATTTTACCTCCCTTTCTAGAATATCATTTATAATCATTCATATTTTGATGTACCATCAAATACCAAGAATACCAATAAACATCATGAAACCAAGAAATCAAGAAACACCAAGAAAACACCCATCAAAAGTAACGTATACGTGAATAGTACCGTATACGTGAATAGTAACGTATAAGTGAATAGTAACGTATACGTGAATAGTAACGTATAAGTGAATAGTAACGTATACGTAAATAGTAACGTATAAGTGAACAATCTGGTCGTATACGTGAATAGTAACGTATAAGTGACCGTAGTCCGTGAATAGTACACTAGGTAAGTTCCCAGGAAAGAGAGGTGGGTCACTAATGGACACACTTAAGTACCAAGTCTTTCCTTAGCCAGAACTTTCCTAGACATGCACTTCCACACTATCACCCTTTTCCTAACAACAAGAATAATTCTGTTCTGATGTGGAAGATCGGACAAAACCGCAACCACAGAGCATACTAAGAATTTTCTTAGCACCTTAGTATCAGATAAAATAAAGATAATAACAACAAAGAATAGTAAGATAAGGATAGCTCCCCTTACCTGTTTCTCCTAGCTTCTCTATTCCTTCCCCTACTTACTTGCTCCTATCTAATTTGGAGAGATTTCTAAGAGAGAGTTTAAGAGAATGTTCTTGATTTTGTGATTATAACTGAAACCCTTAGGCCTTATTTATAGGATTTCAAAAGTTACTATTTGCACAGTAATTTTTACTATTTGCACAGTAATTTGATTATTATAATGAAATCGTGTAACTCGTGTTTTTATATTTTATGATTTTACTATTTACACAATAGTTTACTATTTACACAGTAAATTACTATTTGCACATTTTTATAGAATTTTTTTTTTTTTTTTTTTAAAATGTTTTAACTACGAAATTATTTATGAAAATTAATTTTTGAGGGTGTTACAACTACGACCAGAACAAGTTGGCGAATACGCTTATCTTCATCTATCTCTCAAGGATTCGCTAAAATTCTGTAATTGTGCTTTATTGTAAACACCTCTCTGCGAAGAGGAAAACTTTGTTTTTCTAAAACATCTTTCAAAGTCCACTTGTGTGGCATTTTAGCCTGAGGAGGCTGTGTTCCAAAGAATACCTCTTGTAATAGCCTGTGGAGGCTGGGTTCAAAGAATACCTTGTTGGTTTAGCCTGAGAAGGTTGGGAGCAAAGAATATCTGTGTATAGCCAGAAGTGGCTGGGATCAAAGAATACTTGTAAACCTTTCACGGTTGGTAGTGAAAACTCAGCGGTTGCTGGGTAACTGGACGTAGTCTTGAATAGACGAACCAGTATAAAAATAATTGTGTTTATTTTTATTTCGTCTGATCAACTAACAGGGGATAATCACACTATAACGTCTGATCATTAAAATCAATCTTTCAAACATAAATATTGTTTCGTCTGAACAGCTTTGAAACCCACAGATGAAAGGGATAAAATTTTTAATTAACACAATTCAACCCCCCTTCTTGTGTTTTTGTACTTTACATCTTATATCAAGCATAGAACTAAAGAATGTTGAAGATGCTCTTCAAGACAACGATTGGATCTTGGCTATGGAAGAAGAACTTAATCAGTTCACAAGAAATGATGTGTGGACCCTAGTTGAAAGACCAAAGAACAAAAGCATCATTAGAACCAGATGAGTGTTCAGAAATAAGCTTGATGAAACTGGAAAAGTAGTAAGAAACAAAGCAAGGTTAGTAGCACAAAGGTATAATCAACAAGAAGGTATTGATTTTACAGAAACATTTGCGCCTGTAGCTAGATTAGAAGCTATTAGAATATTACTTGCTTTTGCTACTCACAAGAATATCGTCCTATATCAAATGGATGTAAAAAGTGATTTTCTAAATGGTTTTATTGAAGAAGTGTATGTAAAACAACCTCCTGGTTTTGAAAGTTTGTCTCAACCAGATCATGTTTTTAAACTCAAGAAAGCACTGTATGGTCTTAAACAAGCTCCTAGAGCTTGGTACGATAGACTCAGTTCTTTTCTTCTTAAAAATGGTTTTTTAAGAGGAAAGGTTGATACAACTCTCTTCAAGAAAAGTGTTTCAAAAGACTTTATTATAGTCCAGATTTATGTAGACGATATAGTCTTTGGAGCTACTAATGATTCTCTGTGCAAGGATTTTTCATAGATAATGCAGGATGAGTTTGAAATGAGCATGATGGGAGAATTGAAGTTCTTTCTAGGACTTCAAATCAAGCTGACGAAAGAAGGAATCTACATCCATCAACAAAAATACACAAAGGAGCTTATTAAAAAGTTCAAGATGGAGAATGCCAAGCCTATGAAGACCCCAATGCATTCGTCTGGAGCAAATCTCAACAAGGATGAGTCAGGTAAGTCTGTTGATCAGACGGTATATAGAGGTATGATTGGCTCACTCCTTTATTTAACTGCAAGCAGACCTGACATTATGTTTAGTGTCTGTCTATGTGCTAGATTTCAATCTGACCCTAAAGAATCTCACTTACAAGCTGTAAAGAGAATTCTTAGATATCTTGTTGGAACAACTGATCTCTCTCTGTTTTATAAGAAAAATGATGATTTTAGTTTGAGAGGCTTTTGTGATGCTGATTATGCTGGAGACAAAGTGGAGAGAAAGAGCACAAGTGGTGGATGTCAATTTCTTGGATCATCACTAATATCTTGGTCAAGCAAGAAACAAAACTCCATTGCACTCTCAACAACTGAAGCAGAGTATATTGCTGCGGCAGGGTGTTGCTCATAATTACTGTGGATAAAACATCAACTTGAAGATTACTCCAGGTTTGAAAATCATATACCAGTATTTTGTAATAATACAAGTGCAATCAATCTTAGCAAAAATCCTATTCAGCATTCAAAAGCAAAACATATTGAAATCCGTTTTCATTTTTATAAGAGACTATGTCCAAAAAGGTATTTTCAATATACAGTTTGTAAAAACAGATTTTCAATGGGCAGATATATTTACTAAAGCATTAGACGAAACACGTTTCAATTTCATTAAGGAAAATCTTGGAATTATTTCTTTAAATGATTGAAAATTGTTCCGTCTGAGCTATTTGATCCGTTTGTACATTATTTCGTGTTAAGACGAAACATTGCGTCTGATCAAGTTGAATAGTTACTGTGGTAAAATTCAACAGACGAATCAATATCGCTTTTTAACAAGTTTATCTCAAGTGTGCAGGGACAAATTAAAAGGAGCAATAAATGTGTCTGTCATTTATTACACTATTCCAGGACATTGATAGGCACGCGCTGTGAATTGCAGAGGTCAAATCAATCATTGAAAAGGCAATGATGTGGACACGTCATATCAGGGGCAGTTTTCGAAATCTCTTTCGTCTTATGAATCACAACCGTTTTTATTTTTTTTTTGTCTATAAATACTCTTAAAAGTTCACTCTTTTATTCTTTACTGCTATTTGCAACTGTTTGAACTTTCCAAACCTTAAAACTCACTAAGTGCTTATTTTTTTTCAAAATATCAATGGCCGCCAAGAACACCAAAGCTACCAAAGTTGATGAAACCACAGTCTTCGCTCAAGACCTGTTCTTGCCAAGCAAGTGGATTTCAAGGGAGACTCTTGAAAGCGTCTCTGAAAGGATAGTGAAGATTTTGGACCACACCGGATGGATGAGGTTTTCTGAGATGAGAGGCCCATGGCTGATGGAAGCCTATGCCGAATTCTGGAGCGATGCGAAGGAGTTCGATGATGGTATTGTGGGTACCACTGACAACAAAGAGTACATCATCACGGTGGACTCTATTGCTGAGGCTGGAAACTGCAAAGCCGAGGGGCGCTTCTACAGCCTCAACTGGATGAAGAATGAATCTGAGGAGCACGTAGACAAGATACTCTATGTAAAGAAACCCAACACTGAAGACTCCAAGTCTTTCAGATCGGAAAATCTCACTCCTTCTGGAAGAGTTATCCATAACCTCCTCTACAATGTCTTCACACCAAGGACTGCTTCGAGGGACAATGTAAGTTTTTGAGACAGATTTTGCATCTTCTACTGTCTGAGGAAAGCAAGGATAAGTCTTCCTCACCTTATCCTTGATCATTGGATAAGTGCTCTGAAGAATCGCAATATCCGTAGGAAGAGTAGCATTCCCTACGCCACCCTCTTCTCGAAGATCATCATCAATCAGGGGTTTGACACCACTGATGTTGTTTGGCTCCCTGAGGGAAAGGAAGTTAAAGCCAGCACCTTTGCGAAGATGCATCTAGCACCAGACTTTCTTCATTCACAAAAAGAGGATGTACCTTTCTCACCCATCACCAAAGATCCTCCACACAGAACTCGCATCAAGCGTGCTAAGCCACAAACCCAAGCCCAAACACCGTCCGAAACACAAGCCGAAACACAATCCCAAACTGAACCCCAAACACAAGCCCAAACACTAAACCAACCTCAACTTCTTCCTTCTGTGATCATCTCTGAGGTCCCTTTTGAGGATGTTCTTGAAGAACCCCTCAAGAAGAAGAAAAGGACCATCAGAATCAAGCACATTGGTGCTAAGACAAAAGGACAGACGATATCCCCTAGTGAAGATGAAGGGGTGAATATATCATCTGAACCTGTTCCGTCTGTGAAGATACTCACAGATGAAGAGAAGCAGAAGTTAGCAGCAGAAGAAAAGGCAAAAGCCAGAAAGCTTACGCTTGAAAAGGCTGTTAAAGGCAAGGAGAAGATGAAGCAAAAACTTGCGTCTGTGATTATTAATGAGACAGACGAAGAGAAAGCTGAAAAAGAGGCTAAGAGGGTCTCTATTTTGCTTCATGCTGAAAGAGAAATGATCTTTCTTGAAAGCTTAAAGGGCATTGGATCGTCTGAAGGAGCATCTGCTCAAGCTACTTCAGAGGGCATGAACAGTAAAGAAACTGCCCAGATTCAAAAAGACAATGTCCAGCTTGTAGAGAAGTTGGAGACAATGTTAAGTGAAGAAGTCTCAATTATGGAGATGTCATCATCAACTCTCCAAGACCAACATAGGACTACTGCGTCTGAGCCTATTGTTGCGTCTCCTCTGAATGCTGCCTTAGCACAGACGATATCTAGTGTGTCTGAAAAAGCATCCCACCAACAGACGAAGGAGTTTCCGTCTGAAGACTTTGTGCTTATTGAAGAAGTTGATTCTTCGTCTGATGAAGAACAACTTGAAATAATCAAGGTGGATGCTATATGGGGAAGGTCACATGCTGAAGTGATTATGTAACGCCCCACTGTTTTTCATTGCTTAAATATTTTCCTTTTTATCTATTTATTATTATTATTTGAAAATGTTTCCCTTCATTTAGATTTCTTTAAATAAAATTTTAAAATAATTTCCCTTGCTAACAAAAATGTCACCAAAATAAAACACATCACATAGATCACATCGTAATCATACATCAAAAGTTATTTACAAAATGTCACATAATACGTAATATTGTGATAATTATAATATACACATTATTCACAAAAATCCTCATGTTTGTTTATCCTTCGTTCACATCTCCAATAGATTTATCCTGTTAATCTGCTCCCCCAATTAAAATTTAGGATCATCACAGGTGTCAAACCACAGACACAAACACGCAAGGGTAAGTTCCAAAAATCTTAATAAAAATACATATCATATAAAATTATCAATATAATACATATCATAATCAAATAAATAAAGAATGAATTATGACTTAAATGAAATTTCTATATGATGCATGCTCCATCCTCAACTCCAAAAATATGCAATGTAGTACCATCTCGATAATACGACATCATCATCGTAAAACTTACCGACTAGGTTGGGATTTCACAAGCAGTGGTGCACGAATCTCATAAACAATCATGTGATCATCATGAATTAAATGAATTCTCACTATAAAAATCCCTCAAGTCCGGCATCCCACCTAGACGCACGGATTAAGTTATTATCTCGCACCTCTAACCGAGGCCACCTCTTTTGAGGCATGCATGAATGAATGAAAACTTATCTCCCTTTCTAAAAATCTCATTTAAAACAACACCAATCTTGTTCATATTACAAGTCCATTCCATCATTATATTTTATATTATGGGTTAATAATTTATAGTATAATAATCATAGTTTTCATCACAATCTTCAACGTGCATAGCATAGGTAATTAATCACAGTCTCAATCATCAACCAAATTCAAGAAAAAGGTAAACATACACAATCCAAGTCATTATCCAAATATACGTCAAAAGTCATTCACATTCAAATCAAATTTTCCAATTACTTGTTAAAAATCTTCATAAAATTACGTATTATATAAATAACTTAAAGTTATGAAATCAGTAAAGGTGGCAGAGCCTCCTAGTTAGATCTCATAATTTTAAGATCTCAAATTATCATTTCATAAAATTAAATATTATATAAATATCTTAAAGTTATGAAATCGGTAAAAAAGGTGTGGCAGAGCTTCCTAGTTGAATCTCATAATTTTAAGATCTCAAATTATTATTTCATAAAATTAAATATTATATAAATAACTTAAAATTATGAAATCAGTAAAGGTGGCAGAGCCTCCTAGTTAGATCTCATAATTTTAAGATCACAAATTATCATATGAAATATAAACAAATGAAAGCGGAAATATTTAAATATAAAGATATAAATATGCGGTATTATAAATGAAATCTGGACTAGCTCAGTTGGTTAAGACATGATTGGAAACACCAAGGTTTTGGGTTCAAGTCATGCTCACTTTATTTTTAGTTACATATATATATTTTTATTTATTTTTTTTTATATTTGAAAATTTAAGTAAATTGCAACTTCTCTTACAATTCTTATTACTTTAAAATTTCAATAATAATTATAAGTTCATAAATTTTTGAACACAAATATTTTGAGATTATTCTAGAATTTTTAGAAAATTGAAAACTTAATTAAATTGAAAACTTAAAATAATTTAGAAACTTCCCTCACCTTGATTTCTTTTGGCTACTCTTTTGGAAGACTTTGAGAAAGCTTTTGAAGGTTGAAAGAAGGTTGATTCTACTCTCAAAGTTAAATGAAATAGGTTTTTGGTGAATTTAGAAAAATTTAGAATTTTAGCAAAATAAGCTTATGGTTTTGGGAAAATTGGAAAAACTAAGATTTTGGTGTTTTGGTGCAAATGAATTCATGGCTGAAGTGTTCTCAAATGGTTTCTATTTATAGATGAAATAAAATTTAAAATATTATTAGTGGTAAAATTTAATGTACTTAGTGGTTTTACCAAAAAAATTTAATTAGAATTCTTTTTCTTTTTAGTGCACCACTAATCAAATTGGTGCTAATACCACTAATTTAGTGCATCCTTCCATCACTCCTTACATATTGCACTTGTCATAATTTTCACAATTTTTCTTGTTCACATTTTCTCTTGTACTCATTATATACATTATATTTTTATAAAAATATCAGATAGGCCTATTAGCTCAGTTGGTTAAAGCATTCTGCTATTAACCTGAAGGTTGCAGGTTCGAGTTCTGCATGTGACATTTTAATTTTAAAATTTTTTAAACAATAAACTAGTACTTAATATATATCTTATATTTTATAAAAGTATCAAACAAATGTAGTAGTTTAGTTGGTTAAAGTGGTGGCTTAATAACTTGCAGGTTGCAGGTTCGAATTTTGCATGTGTCATTCTAAGTTTATTTTATTTTTTTATTTTATATTACTTTTATTTTTTATTTTTTATTTTATTTTTTATTTTATTTTTAATTCTTAAAATATTTCTCAAATCAAATATAAAATAAGATTTCTTAATAATAATATAATTAAAACAATAAATTTTCAGTAATTTGAAATATAAAATAATATTTGAAACATCAAATAGTAATAAAAATGTCAAACAACAAATTTATTTTTTTATTACATTTTTATTTAGAAATGTAATCATAATTTTCTCAAATTACGTAATAATATTGCTACCCAATGATAAATTATTTTTGAATTACATTTTCTTGTCTAATCAAATTATAACAAGAAATAGTTAATATGCACATTTTTATAGAATTTTTAGTAAATGTTTTAACTACGAAATTATTTATGAAAATTAATTTTGAGGGTGTTACAACTCTCCCCCCCTAAAAAGAAATTTTGTCCTCGAAATTTACCTCATTGAAATAATGTAGGATAGCTTTTCTGCATCTCACTTTCCAATTCCCATGTTGCATCATCCGTTCTCCAGATAACCTTTACTAAAGGAATATCTTTTCCCCTTAAGGTTTTGATTCTTCTATCCTCAATTCTTATTGGTAATGCTTCATAGGTTAGATTATCCTTTATTTGTATGTCATCTAACTCAATTACATGTGATGAATCAGGAATGTATTTACGAAGTTGTGAAACATGAAAGACATTATGAAGATTAGAAAGAATTGGGGGTAAAGCAATTTGGTAAGCCACAGGGCCTACTCTTTTTATTATTTGGAAGGGACCAATGAAACGCGAAAAGTTTTCGGATTTTAAAACTCTTCCAATACCAGTCCATGGATTTACCCTTAAGAATACGTGATCACCAACATCAAATTCCAAATCTTTTCTTCTTTTGTCATGATAACTTTTCTGTCTACTTTGTGCCGTTCTCATTTTTCCCTGAATTAACTTAATCTTTTCTGATGTTTGTTGTACAATATCAGGTCCTAAAATTAAACTTTCTCCTGATTCAGTCCAACACAAAGGAGTTCTACATTTTCTTCCATATAAAGCTTCAAAAGGTGCCATACCAATGGAAGAATGAAAACTATTATTGTAGGTAAATTCTATCAAAGGCAAAAAGTCTACCCAACAACCCTTATGTTCTAAAACACAAGCTCTCAATAAATCCTCTAAAGATTGGATTGTTCTTTCAGTTTGTCCATCAGTTTGGGGATGATAGGCTGAACTTAATTTTAATTTGGTGCCTAAAACTTTATGTAAACTCTCCCAAAATCTTGAAGTAAATCTAGGGTCTCTGTCTGATACAATACTAGATGGTACACCATGTAATCTTACAATCTCACCTATGTACAAATTAGTTAATTTCTCTAAAGAATACCTAATATTAATAAGAATAAAATGTGCAGACTTAGTTAAACGATCTACTATAACCCAAATTGAATCAAATCCCCTAGGGCTTCTTATAAAGCTACCACAAAATCCATAGATATGCTATTCCATTTCCATTGTGGTATTTCTAAAGGTTGCAATAAACCTGAGGGTTTCTGATGTTCAATTTTAGCCTTTTGACAAATTAAACAAGAATACACATATTCACAAATTTCTTTCTTCATTCGAGGCCACCAAAACATGGTTTTCAAATCTTTGTACATCTTAGTGGCACCAGGATGAATACTTAATTTGCTTTTATGTGCTTCCTCCAAAATTGTTTTTCTAACTTCTATTATATTAGGAATACAAATTCTATCTTGAAACCTCAAAATACCATCCATTCCAATCTTAAACTCACTACTTTTTCCTTGATTCAAAATTTCCATTTGAGTTTTCAAAAAGGATCAAATTCTTGCTTCTCAATTTCTTCCAAAAATGTGTTAGAAATTTGTAAAGCTCCTAATCTAATACTCGTATTAGTAGTTTCACACACTAAACTAAGATCTCGAAATTGTTCTAATAAATCCATTTCTCTAATCATCAAGAAGACATAATCAAAGACTTCCTACTTAAAGCATCTCATACCACATTAGCCTTTTTCGGATGGTAATTAAGTTCAAAATCATAATCCTTTAAAAATTTCATCCATCTTCTTTGTCTCATGTTTAATTCTTTTTGACTAAATAAATATTTAAGGCTTTTGTGATCGCTAAATACTTCAAATCTAGTTCCATACAAATAGTGTCTCCACATCTTAAGTGTGAATACTACAGCCGCTAATTCTAGATCATGAGTTGGATAATTTTTCTCATGAATCTTAAGTTGTCTAGAAGCATATGCTACCACTTTACCATCTTGCATCAATACTCCTCCTAAATCCATTTTAGATGCATCACAATACACTACAAAAGGTTCTTTGGGATCAGGTAGAGTTAATACTGGAGCAGTGGTCAATCTTTCCTTTAGAGTTTGAAAACTATCCTCAAATTGAGTTGTCCAAATAAATGCCTGATTCTTTTTAGTCAAGGTAGTCAAAGGCAAAGCTATTTTAGAATAATCTTTAATAAATCTCCTATAATATCCTGCTAATCCTAGAAAACTCCTAATCTCTGTTACACTTTTAGGTCTCTCCCATTCCAAAACAGATTGTACCTTACATGGATCTACAGATATTCCTCCCTGACATATCACATGACCTAAAAATTTCATTTTCTCCATCCAAAATTCACACTTAGATAATTTAGCAAAAAGTTTTTTGTCCTTTAAAATCTGTAATACTATATTTAAGTGTTTGGCATGATCCTCCCTAGTTTTACTATACACTAATATGTCATCAATGAATACAATTACAAAATGGTCAAGATAAGGGTGAAAAATTCGGTTCATGTAATCCATAAATATTGCTGGAGCATTAGTCACTCCAAAAGGCATAACTAAATACTCATAGTGCCCATAACGGTGCACTAAAGCGCTTTTGGAATATCCTCGATTTTACCCTAATCGATGATATCCTGATCTTAAATCAATCTTACTAAAAACACAGGCTCCTTTTAATTGATCCATAAGATCATCAATCCTAGGCATTGGATATTTATTCTTAATGGTTACTCTATTCAATTGTCTATAATCTATGCACATTCTCATGGTTCCATCCTTTTTCTTAACTAACAAACTGGAGCTCCCCAGGGTGATACACTAGGCCTTACAAACTGTTTACTTAACAATTCTTCAATTTGTTTCTTGACTTCGCTAATTCTACAGAGACATTCTATATGGTGCTATGGAAATTGGTTCTGCTTCTGAACTAAATCAATGGAAAACTCTATTTCTCTTTCAGAGGTAATTGATCCACTTCTTGAAATATCTCTGTAAAATCTTTTACTATTGGCACACCACTCACCTCATTTTCAGATTTAGTTTCATTAGCGGTGATCATGTATACTTGGGTATTGTTTTCCTTTAAAGATTTTAAGACTTTATTTATGGAAACAATTTCAATATCCCTACTCACCTCCGGTCTCGAAAAATAATTGTTTTGTCAAAGAAATTCAACAAAACATGATTAGTGGACAACCAATCCATACCTAAAACAACTTCAATTTGTTGAAGGGTAAACAAATCAAATTGACACAAAAGTTTTATCACCAATTTTTATTTTACAAACTAGACAGATATCGAGGTTAAAAACAAGTCTCGGTTGGAGTATTTACTTCTAATTTAAAGTTTAATGAAGACACATGGAGTTTCAATTTTTGTACACAAGAATATGACACAAAAGAATGAGTAGCACCAGAGTCAAATAACACGCTTAAAGGAGTTTCATTTATGAAGCATTTACCTCGAATCAAAGGTTAAAGTCTCGGTTCCATTAAGAGAAAAATTCTTCCTTGAGCCTTCGGTTTTTCGGACGGATTTTCGGACATGCTTCCTTTTCCTCGACAATCTTTTGCTAGATGTCCCTTTGTGTTACATTTGTAGCACCAGTTGCACGATGAAGCATAGTGTCCAAATTCTCCACACTTAAAACACTTGACATTAACAGATTAGATTCACGATTTCTCATAGAGCTTTAGAAAAATTCCCAAGAAACGTTCCTTAAATCCTTGAGAAGCTTGGTATGGTTTCCCTTTATTTTCGAACCCAAATCTTTTATTTTTAATGGGTCCACCAATATTTTTATTTTTATAATATACAGCTCTAGCACGAGAATCCTCATCATATATTCTACACATATTTACAAGCACCGAAATTGGTGAATACCTTGATAATTTATAGCTCGTTTTATTTCAGACGCAGTGCCATTTAAAAATTTAACACATTTTGACCTTTCACCATCTTTTCCATGGTAGTGTGTAGAATATCTCGACTAGATCCTCAAACCTAACCGCATACTCACCATCGTTAAGTTCCCTTGTTTTAATTCCAAAAACTCCATTTCTTTTTTATTCCTTATATCTTCAGAAAATATTTTTCTAAAAACAATTCCTTAAATTCTCCCCATTTTATTGTTTCTCCTTCCTTCGCTTCATACCGGTAAGCATTTTCCCACCAATATTCGCCTCATCCACCAACATATGAGTTGCGAAAATTACCTTTTTATCCTCGAACATCCCATTACCCGAAAGATTTTCTCAATTTCCCTTACCCATCGTTGAGCACCTTCAGGGGTCATATCCACCTCCAAAAGTAGGCGGATTATTCCTCTGAAAATGCTCCAGACCACGATATTCATTATGTTCGTTGTTGTTCCTATTTTGACTTCCAATTGCTTGGGCAAGTTTTTCGAGTGCCTCAGCAATTGCCTTATCATTTCCTCCACCATCTATTATTATTACGAAAAATAAAATCACAAAGCACATCAACTAACAATCACACAAGAATATAGAGCACATAAACAAACAATCATATACTCCACCTTATAACTTCTACCAATCATTTAATCACAACAAAAACATGGTTAGCTCAAAATTCACAAGTCCAAGAAAACATACTTTCTCGATACCAACCGTAACGCCCATTGTTTTTCATTGCTTAAATATTTTCCTTTTTATCTATTTATTATTATTATTTGAAAATGTTTCCCTTCATTTAGATTTCTTTAAATAAAATTTTAAAATAATTTCCCTTGCTAAAAAAAATGTCACCAAAATAAAACACATCACATAGATCACATCGTAATCATACATCAAAAGTTATTTACAAAATGTCACATAGTACGTAATATTGTGATAATTATAATATACACATTATTCACAAAAATCCTCATGTTTGTTTATCCTTCGTTCACATCTCCAATAGATTTATCCTGTTAATCTGCTCCCCCAATTAAAATTTAGGATCATCACAAAAATCAAACCACGGACACAAACACGCAAGGGTAAGTTCCAAAAATCTTAATAAAAATACATATCATATAAAATTATCAATATAATACATATCATAATCAAATAAATAAAGAATGAATTATGACTTAAATGAAATTTCTATATGATACATGCTCCATCCTCAACTCCAAAAATATGCAATGTGGTACCATCTCAGATAATACGACATCATCATCGTAAAACTTACCGACCGGTTGGGATTTCACAAGTGGTGCATAGAATCTCATAAACAATCATGTGATCATCATGAATTAAATGAATTCTCACTATAAAAATCCCCCAAGTCCGACATCCCACCTAGACGCACGGATTAAGTTATTATCTCGCACCTCTAACCGAGGCCACCTCTTTTGAGGCATGCATGAATGAATGAAAACTTATCTCCCTTTCTAAAAATCTCATTTAAAACAACACCAATCTTGTTGATATTACAAGTCCATTCCATCATTATATTTTATATTATGGGTTAATAATTTATAGTATAATAATCATAGTTTTCATCACAATCTTCAACGTGCATAGCATAGGTAATTAATCACAGTCTCAATCATCAACCAAATTCAAGAAAAAGGTAAACATACACAATCCAAGTCATTATCCAAATATACGTCAAAAGTCATTCACATTCAAATCAAATTTTCCAATTACTTGTTAAAAATCTTCATAAAATTACGTATTATATAAATAACTTAAAGTTATGAAATCGAAAAGGTGGCAGAGCCTCCTAGTTAGATCTCATAATTTTAAGATCTCAAATTATCATTTCATAAAATTAAATATTATATAAATATCTTAAAGTTATGAAATCGAAAAAAGTGGCAGAGCTTCCTAGTTGAATCTCATAATTTTAAGATCTCAAATTATTATTTCATAAAATTAAATATTATATAAATAACTTAAAATTATGAAATCGCAAAAGGTGGCAGAGCCTCCTAGTTAGATCTCATAATTTTAAGATCACAAATTATCATATGAAATATAAACAAATGAAAGCGGAAATATTTAAATATAAAGATATAAATATGCGGTATTATAAATGAAATCTGGACTAGCTCAGTTGGTTAAGATATGACTGGAAACACCAAGGTCTTGGGTCAAGTCATGCTCACTTTATTTTTATTTATTTATTTTTTTTTATATTTGAAAATTTAAGTAAATTGCAACTTCTCTTACAATTCTTATTACTTTAAAACTTCAATAATAATTATAAGTTCATAAATTTTAGAACACAAATATTTTGAGATTATTCTAGAATTTTTAGAAAATTGAAAACTTAATTAAATTGAAAACTTAAAATAATTTAGAAACTTCCCTCACCTTGATTTCTTTTGGCTACTCTTTTGGAAGACTTTGAGAAAGCTTTTGAAGGTTGAAAGAAGGTTGATTCTACTCTCAAAGTTAAATGAAATAGTTTTTTGGTGAATTTAGAAAAATTTGGAATTTTAGCAAAATAAGCTTATGGTTTTGGGAAAATTGGAAAAACTAAGATTTTGGTGTTTTGGTGCAAATGAATTCATGGCTGAAGTGTTCTCAAATGGTTTCTATTTATAGATGAAATAAAATTTAAAATATTATTAGTGGTAAAATTTAATATACTTAGTGGTTTTACCATAAGAATTTAATTAGAATTCTTTTTCTTTTTAGTGCACCACTAATCTGATTGGTGCTAATACCACTAATTTAGTGCATCCTTCCATCACTCCTTACATATTGCACTTGTCATAATTTTCACAATTTTTCTTGTTCACATTTTCTCTTGTACTCATTATATACATTATATTTTTATAAAAATATCAGATAGGCCTATTAGCTCAGTTGGTTAAAACATTTTGTTACTAACCTGAAGGTTGCAGGTTCGAGTCCTGCATGTGACATTTTAATTTTAAAATTTTTTAAACAATAAACTAGTACTTAATATATATCTTATATTTTATAAAAATATCAAACAAATGTAGTAGCTTAGTTGGTTAAAGTGGTGGCTTAATAACTTGCAAGTTGCAGGTTTGAATCTTGCATGGGTCATTCTAAGTTTATTTTATTTTTTTATTTTATATTATTTTTTTATTTTATTTTATTTTTTATTTTTTATTTTTTTTTAATTCTTAAAATATTTCTCAAATCAAATATAAAATAAGATTTCTTAATAATAATATAATTAAAACAATAAATTTTCAGTAATTCGAAATATAAAATAATATTTGAAACATCAAATAGTAATAAAAATGTCAAACAACAAATTTATTTTTTTATTACATTTTTATTTAGAAATGTAATCATAATTTTCTCAAATTACGTAATAATATTGCTACACAATGATAAATTATTTTTGAATTACATTTTCTGTCTAATCAAATTATAACAGTAAATAGTTAATATGCACATTTTTATAGAATTTTTAGTAAATGTTTTAACTACGAAATTATTTATGAAAATTAATTTTGAGGGTGTTACAGATTAATCCAGAATACTTACCCTCAAAGCACAAGGTGGACTATTCATTCCTAAATGAATTAGTCATGAGGCGATTCTTGAGAGTACAGTCTTTGAAAGACCAACCAAACCTGATTGGATCTTTGGAGAGAAGTATGAAGAATTCTCCATTGATGGTGAACCGTCTGAGTCTGCTCAAAATGATATCTTAGCAGACGATGAAGACCGCTATATCAAGAACACTCCCTACATTGAATTGAAGAACCCATACGAGTACAGAGGCAAGAAGGGTTTTCAATTAGGGAGATTTGTCAATCCCATCATCTACAACAAACCCTTGAAGCCAGTAGAATTCAATGAAAACATCGTCTACACCCCAGAAGAGCAACGCGATTGGTTGAAGCGTCTGCCCTGGGATACACTAGCCAACCTAGACATCAAAGGGTTAGAAGATATTCAAGCCTACAAGGATCATATTGCTGCGTCGGTGATTGAAGAACCAGCATTTGGCTATGAACCTCACATTCCACACAGAAAAAATCCAAAATGGAAGGTTCGGTATGAGGTGAATGCGTCTGTCTTCCACCACTGTAGATATGGAGACACACACTCTACCATCTATGAGCCTAAAGAATGCACTCATTGGCATCTTGACGCCATAGATCGCCATGATCCTATGTCTTTCACAATTCCACTCAACAAAATAGATTATGTTGGTCTAGGACATTCTCTGGGAATTGTGCTTCCATGGATGAGGCCTCACTGCTCCGGGATCAACCCTCGTTACTCCATCCTCCTCAACGAGTATGAAGACCCTGAAGAATTTGCTCACGCCCTCCCAGAAGACTACAACAATACTTTCAGGATGATAGCTGATGCCTACAGAAGGGAAGTTAAGGGAAGAGAAGCCTCTTTCTTTCATATTGATCGTCATGCTAAGAAGGACAAAAGATACTGCCCCTTCATAGTGGGATCACAGTTCTCTTCGCTGGTGTCAGACGAAATGAAGTACATTATAGTCTTAGACCGAAAAAGACCATGCCTGGTCAAGTTTTTGGCTAAGGGAAAAGAAAAGAAAGTACCGTCTGTACCCAGGACCTTCAAATTTCCAAGGCATATCTCCAAACTTCTTCCGTCTTCTGTCTATGCGCACCTCAAAGCAATCCAAGCTCAAGCCTCAAGCCCTATCAATCCAAAGATACAACGGATGATAGAAGATCATGAAGCCACTTCACAGTTTTGCTCTGGAACTTCATTTGATGAAGATTCTACCGTCTGTGGCAGGGTGTTTCCTGGTGAAGCTTTTGCATACACTCACCCATCTCAGGAGCATCCGGATCTGGAAGTCTCTGTTCCAACAAAGCACTACATATGGCAATGGGAACAGAACTTCACGGCTGACCTTGTCCTTCCATTCTTCACATTGTGTCTGAAGAAGACTCCAACAGTGCTCATCATTGATGACACTACTCCCATAGTGGAAGAACCTCAAACACCAATAGTACACTTTGATGATATGGTGGAGGTTGATGACAAAGTTGTGGGTGCTGAGGCTGATATTCAAGAAGCTGAAGAGTATAAGACTCTGAAGCGTAAGTATGGTGCCTTGGAAAAGGATTGCGGCCTCTTGAAAGCAAAGAACAGAGAACTTGAAGAAAATCAAACTTCTCTATCGTCTAGAGTGCAGCAACTACAAGACTTTGTGATGACCCTACTCAATACGAAGCCTTCTTCTTGATCATCTTTTGATGATTTACAGCCCAAGGGGGAGAATATAAGAGCCCAAGGGAAAGAAGATAGGTACAAGGGGAAAGTAATGTCTAAGGGGAAGCGAGCATAAAGCAGAGAATAAGAAAAAGCTTCGTCTGAGGGTACAAGGGGAAAGTAATGTCTAAGGGGAAGCGAGCAGAAAGCAGAGAATAAGAAAATGCTTCGTCTGAGGGGGAGCGAGCATTCAAAGAGCAAGCATCGTCTGAGGGGGAGTCATATTTTTTTGTACATTTTATAATTGTAATTCTTTATTGGTTTTCTGTCTGTACCAATGTAATAATGTATAAAGATTACATCGCATTGATGTAACAATCTATTATAAAGAGGTATTATTCAGAAAACATCGTCTTGATGTCAATCTGGCTTTTTAAGACTGTTTGTTTCTGTCTAACCATGTCTTGTACAGATTTTCGTGGTATGGTCTGTAATCATCAAAAAGGGGGAGATTGTTAGATCAAGGATGATTAACGTCTCAAGATTTTGATTAATTACAAGATAGACGAAACCAAGCTACCCAAGACTTGCTAAGACGAAACCAGCACAGACGGAACGAGACCCTTCAAAGAAGAATTTTTGCGTCTGTCAAAAAGTCAAGTCATCAGACGATACATGCACAGACGGAAGAGGACTACTCAAGCGTAAGTCCTTCGTCTGTCCAAAGAGTGAAGTCTAAGACGATAGGATGAGACAACAACAACAACCAAGATCAAGAATCATATCGTCTATCCAAAAGCTGAAGTCAAGTTGAGTCTTTCGCGCCAAGTTTTGAAATCTAAAGATGTACTCATGAAAAGCATCCAAGATCAGTATAGGGATTCGAGCTTACACACCAAAGTCAAAAAGGTCTTCACCTTTTTGTCACATCTCTGTACAAGTCAGAAGTAGTACTGCGCACAACCTAGTCCGCTATATCCGCTGCAACTCTTATCAATCAATCAAGTACAACTGACAACCTTTTTGGAAAGCTCTCTAGAAGATCTCTCAACGACTCTCAACGACATTCAAATGGGTCTAACGGCTATTTGAAGAAGATGCCTATAAAAGGACTTCACAGCTTCAAGAATCAGTCGGCGAATACGCTTATCTCTATCCTTCATCTAAGAATTCGCTCAAGTCTGATATTAGAACTTAATTGTAAAACCCTCTCTGCGAAGAGGAAAAATCTTTGTTTTTAAAACATCTTTCAAAAGTCCACTTGTGTGGCATTTTAGCCTGAGGAGACTGTGTTCCAAAGAATACCTCTTGCATTAGCCTGTGGAGGCTGGGTTCAAAGAATACCTTGTTAGTTTAGCCCTGAGAAGTGTGGAGCAAAGAATATCTTGTAATAGCCAGAAGTGGCTGGGTTCAAATAATACTTGTAACCTTTTCACGGTTTGTAGTGAAAACTCAGTGGTTGCTGAGTAACTGAACGTAGTCTAGAATAGACGAACCAGTATAAAAAATCTGTGTTTATTTGTTTCGTCTGCTCAATTAACAGGGGATAATTATAATATAACATTTGTTTATTAAAATCAATATTTCAATACAAACATTGTTTCATCTGAACAGATTTAAAACCCACAGACGAAAGGAATAATTTTTTTTAATTAACACAATTCAACCATCTTCTTGTGTTTATCTTTTACACATATTTATACATTGTATGATTGAGTATCAAACTATATAATTATTATTATATTGATATATTGAAAAATGAACTAAATATAAATTTCTAAAATTTGTATTATTTAAATTTATGATAAGTAATAAAAAAGAGAAAATCATATTTAAATTTAAAAATATTACATTAACATTTTACTTGAGACATTAGATATGACTTTAAATGAGAACTTCTCTAATTAATTTATTTTACTTATTACCAGTTAAGATAGTTTGTTTTAAATGAATTATAATACGATCAAAGATAATTGAAATGTACATAAATTGCATAGTATGTTAATTAATGAGAAAACAAAACATAAGAATCAAGAAAGTTACTCAGTCCATTATGTAAGTCACTAAAAAAATCAATGAGTTAGGAAGACATTTGTAAAGAAACATTATAAAAGTAAAGAGTCATTAAAAATGAATAAGATAAATGAACAAGTCCAGAAAAACAATATCAAAGAAAAATAATTGTCATTTTTATAGAAAATTTGAACATAAACAAAAAGATTTTTATAAATCAAGCCATAAACCTAAATTTAAAATTCATTTTCCGAAGAAATAGAGTAAAACCTCTATTGGATATAATTAAGATTTATCATTTAATTCTTAATAATAAATATCATGTAGATTTATTGAAAATTCTTTATGTAACTAATTTATCTAAAAATTTAACACAAATATAGAAATCTAGAAATTTATCTAGAACATAGGCGGAGCAACGTTAATCCATACCTAACCTTAATATGTATATATATATATATATATATATATATATATATATATATATATATATATATATATATATATATATATATATATATTAATAATAAATTTATATATATATATATTTATATATATTAATATTAAATTTATTACTAATATATATATATATACATATATACGTATATAAATAATAAATTTATATATATATATATATATATATATATTAATAATAACTTTATATATATATATATATATTAATATTAAATTTATTATTAATAGATATATATATATATATTAATAATAAATTTATATATATTAGTATTAAATATATATTAATAATATATATATATATATATATATATATTAGTAATAAATTTAATACTAATATATATATATATAAATTTCTATATATATATATATTAATAATAAATTTGTATATATAATTTTATATATATATATATATATATATATATATATTAATTTATATGTATAAGTTTATATATACTTAATAATATATATAGAATTGTAGAAGAATATAACACTTTATATAAAACACTGTTGTAGTTGGGATTGTTAAATAGAAATAAGGATATAGTCCAAAAAAGAAAATTAAATGTAAAAACATGAACATTTTATTAATTATCTAAAAAAATAAAATAAATATATATTTTATTTTTCTAATCATAATCTCAAAATGAGAATTATTAAAATTTACGAAATTTTAAAATATTTTTAAATTGATTAAACCCGGCTTATATAATGTAACCATGTTGACTTGTTGTACACTTGTACAACCATAGTGAACCTTAGCCTGTAAAAATCGTTTTTATGTATTAATTTAGAAATCTTTAATTTTAATTTTACTTCCCTTCTATATTTCTTTACTTTGGTTCTCTTTGTCTTAAGAACTGAGGGAAGAGCTACTAGAAGGATTGTACTCTGTTTCCATAATCTTTCTGCTCGTTACGCGTTTATGGTGAATAAATTAGTTTACGCATTTCTTATATTGAAATAAGAGGTTTTGTAAATTTTTATTTTTCTAATTAAGATCATTGCTGTAATACTGTTTTAGGCTGTGAATTTTATATAAATAATTAGGATTTAATCTTAGGAAAGGGATAATTATCATAAAGAAATAATTACTATTTTTTAATCAAGTTGGTGTTTAACTGAAAATAATTTGTAATTTAAAAATTGGGTAATTAGCTTATTAATGAAGTTGCAACCTTATATTGCCAACGTTTCTATCTCCTTGATTAACTGTGCTCATTCTATTTACTTTTATTGTTGTTTAGTTTCTTTTTGAACTCAGATTTTCTTTAGCAGAGATTAAAATATATCTAAAATCCTTTCAATACGATATTCAGATTTACCATTAAAATATATCTAAAATACATCAAACAATAATATTTTTATAAAAGCAAATAAAAGTAAAAAAACAAAATATAAAGTACTTTGTTGTATCACACACTTATTTTCCTTTTCTTTTTTCTGTGAATCACCATTTTTATCTCCAAGAGATTTTAGATTTTTCCTGTTTCATATATTTTTGTTTTGTTTTTTAACTTCAGCATTAAATTTTCTTATTTACTTTGAAAGTAAAATACCAATTCAATCAAAATATTAGACTTTGAAGGTATAAAAAATACAAGGTTAAAAATGATTTTTCATGTAAAATGAAAAAAAAATGATTTTGTTATCGGTAAAAGTTTTTGCTTTCATTTTTTCAAAATACAAGGAAAAAGAACCAATAGTTTTTATTTCCGGTGTCATATATCTTCGTGTAATTATTTGTGTCTGAGAAAAAATCATATACACAGAAGTCATATAACCTTTTTTAAATTATATTAAACGATACATACGTGATCTCCTAATTTTGTGGGAACGTGAAAGAATAAAAATAAAAAATAAAACATTTAAATATAAAAATATTTTCATCATGTTTGACCAACCATATTAAATTCCAATTTAAAAAACATAGCTATATTAAATATTTAAGAAAGATTTGTATATTTTTATAACAATTCCATCATATTCGATCATAATTGCATTTATTGGAAGATACACGTGTTTGATACCACCTAACCAAGTCCAATCCTCGGTCTTTATTGTAAGTTAACTTTGAAAATGGTGCATTTCTTTTCAATGAAAATAAAATAACACTGCAATTCTTACTATTATATATATATATAAAGACCAAAGCATAAATTTTCTGCGATTCATTCCTAAAACAATTTATCCGCACGATCCGAATTAACGGCATAAGGACGAGCTAGCAAATTATTAGACAAAATAATTTAATTTTATTATTAAAAAATTATGATATAAAATAAAATAACACATGCGATTGAATACATGCAACAGTAATTAATATATCAAATCACCTAAATTAATATCAATTGAATTTTTTCAAAATATTAATTTTCAAAAAACAAAAAAAAAATTTATGAAAAATCAAAATAATTAATCAGTTATTGTAGAATAGGGGTGTAAACAGAAATGAGAAAATATGGAGGGGAGAGAGAGAAATAAGTGAAAGAGTGAATACTGCGTCAGCAGTGGTGGCTCTGACCCATGAGCTGACATTGAAAAGAATAACGATGATGGTAGTTGGTGAAGCAAACGGCAACTGTTTTCACTCTTCAACCTTAAAAACTCTCTCTTTTTTCTCTTTCCCTCACTCAAACCAAACACATCTAAATTTTCATCAAAAGTAGCCACTGTTTCAGCTAACTCCACATCACTTGGTGCCTCATCTTGCTCCCTCGAACGTGTTATCAATCACCCTTTTCTTTCTTGATTCATTTCTTGATCTATAGTAACCATGTAACAATCTCTTTCTTGCTCTTTCTTTTTGTTTTTGTTTTTTGCTTTAAGGTGAATTCTGAATCTAAACTTTCACTTTGGCAAGATTATGAAAGGTTTTCTTGAGGATTCTTCTCACACCTAGTTGTTTGTTTGTTTGTTTTTTTTTCCTTCTGGATGAATTTCAGCCATGATAGTTTGATGGGGATGTTGTTTTTGGTTTAGTTTGTAATTGTGTAATTGAGATTTGGACTTTATGCACCATTCCAAAAGTACACTTCTTTCGATGCTTTGATGTGTTGCTTTAGCGATTGGTGATAGTTTGTCTGATTGCTCAAATGGATTTTTCTCTGTTGCTGTAAATTAGTTTCATCATCATTTCTGAATTTCTTATCACTTTCTGAATTCTGGGCACTTATCAGTTATCATCATTTTAGTCTATCTTGTGATAAAGAATCTTTATCAATAGAATATTTTTCTGGATATTATTTGATACCATATAGTAAAGATCACACCGATTAATAATATATTGCTGGGTTGTTCTAGTAATCTGGTGCTACTAGAGGATGGGGACTAATGAGTGGCATATTGAGCGAAGATCTAGCTTTGGAAGCAGTGAATCCCCCTTAGCCAGAGAGTTAGGAAGTTCAACTGAAACTGGATCACTCTCCATTGTTGTGCTTGGTGCTTCTGGTGATCTTGCTAAGAAGAAAACATTTCCAGCACTTTTTCACCTATACCGGCAGGTAAAGCAGAATCTTGGTGGATCATGTTTATTAGCATGTGATGTCGAGCTGTTTTATAAGTGAGAAACATTGATGCATGCAGATGATCATGAAACTAATGGTGCACTAAGGCACCCTTAACAGAATGTGTTTCAGACTATTGTGACTCTGATCGAGCACTAGTTTAATTTTCTCTTTCTTATTTTTTTGAAAAAAAATCTATTCAATTATTCTACATTTCTACGTGCTAATTTACATCAAATATCTATTAATAGTTTGTCTTTTTGTGGAAAATTTACTGAAATATTTTCAGTAGTTGTTTTTGTCTCCCTGAAAGCATTTGTTTCTAATGGTTGGTGTCTTTATTTGCAGGGATTCTTACCACCAGATGAAGTTCATATTTTTGGCTATGCAAGGACAAAAATCACTGATCATGAATTGAGAGACCGGTTGCGTAGGTGAGACTTTTGTCATTTTCTTTTTCAAGATTTCTGAAATATGTAAACAAAATGTATAGACATCTCTTACAACCTGCAACTCAAGAATTGTTGATGCTGGTTTGATGTAATTGGATTGTGTTTAAAATTTTGAGTTATGTCCTTTAAAATATATAAATAATTAATGCACTATATTTGATGGATCTGTAATTCTGTATTTTCTTTCAGCCAAAGAATTTTAATGTGAAGTTTTTTCTGTGAACCGTATGTCATGATTTCTGTTTGATACTTCCTTAACAAAATTGTCTTATATTATACTTCATCCTATTCTATTAGTTCACATATTATGATACATGTTTAAATTGTTTGTAAGCCTAACAAATATGATTCCATGTGCAGCTATCTTGTTCCAAACAAAGGCGCTTCCCCCCAGCATTTGGAAGATATAGAGAACTTTTTGCAGCTGGTTAGCACTTGAATGTGTTGCACCATTTTACCAATTTTCTGTAATGGTCTCACTACATAATACTCTTTTGGTTAATTCAAAATGATCATTCTCTGTCTCCTTGTTTCTTTTTTCTAGATCAAATATGTAAGTGGATCTTACGATTCAGAGGATGGCTTTCGCTTGTTGGATAAAGAGATTTCAGAGCATGAATATTTGAAAAACAGTGTAGAGGGTTTATCTCGGAGGCTTTTCTATCTTGCTCTTCCTCCCTCAGTATATCCATCTGTTTGCAAGATGATCAAGACTTGTTGCATGAATAAATGTAAGATGTTGTAATATAATCTATTGTTTTGATATTTACCTTTTTGATTGAAAATGTTTTAAAAGGACCTGTAGCTTTTTATTGAGAGGGTGGGGGGAAGTAAGAGTGAGCCATAGTGTAACAACTGTTGGGAGTAATGCTTTGTCAGACATTAGTCTATGCTGCACAACCGATTCATCTTTAAGCCTCTTCTTTTTTTACTTTTATTAAAATGTAAGTTACTTGTTTACTTTCTGTTGAACATCTAGCATTTGCATAGCAGATCTTTGGCTTCAAGTCCTTACACAATTACACCGTCTCATTCTTTCTAACAAAACATACTAAAACCCTCTGTGACTAGACAGTTGTATTTACTATTTTCTTTTACATTTCATGGCTCCTCTGTATTAACCATACTGATTGTATTCATGGTTGCATATGCTTCTTTTTCTTAGCTGATCTCGGTGGTTGGACGCGTGTTGTTGTTGAGAAACCTTTTGGTAAGGATCTACAATCTGCAGAGGAACTCAGTACTGAGATTGGCAAGTTGTTTGAGGAACCACAGATTTATCGTATTGATCACTACTTGGGAAAGGAATTAGTGCAGAACTTGGTATTTATATAATGGCTAACTTCTTGTTTGCTTCATGAATTTTGCGTAATACCTTCTCATTTAACTTATTTTGGCAGTTAGTACTTCGCTTTGCAAATCGGCTTTTCTTGCCACTTTGGAACCGTGACAACATTGACAATGTGCAGGTGAGAATTTTTTAATTGTCTCGCATCCTATCTGTCAACTTTTCTTTTTACATTCTTTTTCTACTACCATCTCAAAATTTATCTTAGCTGTCATTTGTTGCTTTCCTGATTCAATCACTGCATTATCAAAGTTGATATGCCACAATTTTGATGATGAGTTGGGCTGTTGATTCTATGGCAGATAGTTTTCAGAGAGGATTTTGGAACTGATGGCCGTGGTGGATATTTTGACCAATATGGGTATGCGTGGAAATTTGTTTTAGCATAGTTGTCAGATGACTAGTGTATTCTTTTAATAATTCTTGTTAATAGATGTAATGATTGTCTGTTGTTACAACAAAGAAACCAGAATCATTAATTTACTGTTCTTTTTTTTTTGGCAGAATTATTCGAGATATTATTCAAAACCATCTGCTGCAGGTGAGGCCCTGATTTTATTATGAAATAATTTTATATACTGAGATTGAAATTATTATTTGTATTGTGAAGTAAACAATGAGATACAACAACAATATTTGAATTCACTTCATGCCTATCAATAGTTGAAATCATACTAACGGTGTGCTTGATAGTACTAAATAATTTAGCTAGGAAACTTAACTGCTAAAGGGTGTGCATTGTATTATATTGAATGTTGAGGGAGGCATTAGAGGAACTATTAGCATTTGAATGATAATAAATAAGCATAAACTAAAGGAAACTACTCAAAATAGTTATTCAAAGATTTAAAGAAAGCCTTGTGCTGAACAATTTATTTTTACTGTGTATTAAACAAATACCAAATTTTTTGTTCATCAGACATTTATCTGCCTAACAGGTCAAATTTGTTTCTTGTTATTTTCGTACCAACTCAGGTTCTTTGCTTAGTTGCAATGGAAAAACCAGTTTCTCTCAAGCCTGAGCACATTCGAGACGAGAAAGTGAAGGTGCGCCTCTTTCCATTCAGATTTCATGGAAATTATTACTCTCCTGTCGTTTATCCTGACACATAGTAAATCAATATCAGTACCAATTCCTTGCTTCCTTTTAAAATTAATTAAGTATACTAGCACTTTATGGTTACTTAGTTTTTGAGATGAATCACATCGTGCCTCTAGATTATATTATAATACTTTATGGTTGCTATGAAAAGTGCAGGTTCTTCAATCTGTGCTCCCAATTAGAGATGATGAGGTTGTTCTTGGACAATACGAAGGCTATAAAGATGACCCAACCGTACCTGACGAATCAAACACCCCAACATTTGCAACTGTTGTTCTGCGAATACACAATGAAAGATGGGAAGGTCAGATGAAACGTTCAACTCCCTTTAGTTTCAGTGGCACTACAAATTTGGAAATATAAAGTAGTTCATATTTATTCTGGTGCCTAAAAGAAATATAATCTTTTTTGTATCAGGTGTTCCTTTCATACTAAAAGCAGGAAAGGCTCTAAATTCTAGAAAGGCAGAGATACGGGTTCAATTCAAGGATGTTCCTGGTGATATTTTCAAGTGTACGTCGTTATAACTTTTGATATCTCGGTGCTCTCTATTTAACATGCTTTGTCATGCGCCCTTATTATCTGATCTCAAAATCAATCTTGAACGTGAAAGTAGAGTCAGATATAGTAAACAATGTCATTACTTTGAAAGATAAAATGATAGATACTATACTATAACTAGAGTCTATGTGAGGAGAAATTAAGGGAAAGGTTGTGGATTAAAAGCCCAAGTGAGGAAAGGGGTGAGGTAAGAATGAATATGCATGGGAGATTTTCTTGTCACTTCTTAGACAAACATAGTGTTAGGAATGAAAAAGTGGGGAAACCTCTCAGGTTTAACATAGAAAAAGGAAAAGACTAAACTGACAGTCGTCAAGAGCAAAATGTTTGAGTTAGCTGAGTTAGATGAATCTGTTTCGTTTTGATAGTCTGTTATTAGGTTGCTGTAGATTCTATAAATAAGTCGTCATTTGTATGGAAGAGGCATTATTGAGAATAATCATCTTTACTGGAATTTTCCAGCGTGAAAAGGAGAGTGCTCCTTTTGTGGGTATACTTGTATTGTATGAGTTTGTTTTTCTTTCATCAATAAGTTAGCATTTCAGTTCTCTTTCTTGCTGTGTGTTGATACTAGTCTGGGTTTTCCTATCTCAAGAGATTCTTTAAGTAAAAAGGGGATACATGTAAGGAGAAAGTACGGAAGAGGGATAAACAGAAACCATGAATTGAGTAAGGTTTTTGGGGCTCTAGGCAGGGACACATGCAGACCTTCAAAATCTTCTGCCATTTTCATTTCTGTTTTTATTTTATTTTTGTCTTTAGAGAGTGAGGAAGATGGAGGGATACTCTCGTATACACAAGGCATCTTCTGGAACTGATACCATTTTCTATCAGCAGGGGAGAATAATTTCCCGAGTTTTTCAATAAATTACTGTCTGCGTTTGTTGGCTCCTATCCTAAAGAGTATTTTTTTGTCTAGGAGAGCGCATTTTGTACTTTGATGTCATGTCTATTGCCTTGATTGAAAAAGGTTATTTCTTGTTTCTTCTATTTGAAGAACTTATCAAACATTTGGTCTTGACGAGTCTTGTTAGAGTCACTCAAAACATATTTCATACTCCAAATTTATCATATTTCAATGGAAACTGAAAAAGTTAGATATGAGTTATTTAATCTTTATATTCCACAATTACAATGGTATATCACCTATCTTTATGTATTGGTGCAATATGAATACACAGACAATTAACTTTAATGCTTGCTAACTTTAATGCTTGCTAACCTTCATTCTTCATTTTCATCAAAATATCAGTTTAACACACTTTTTATTTTAACATTTTTTCAGGTAAAAAGCAGGGGAGAAATGAGTTTGTTATCCGCCTACAGCCTTCAGAAGCTATTTACATGAAGCTTACGGTGAGGCAAAATGAGATAGATCATGCTTGATTATATCTTACATTTCTCTATATCTGTTGTATGCATTTATTGAGGAACAAAAGTAAGAATGAAAGGACTTTGCTGTAAATGATATTTCATGGTCACACACACAGGCATAGACACACACAAAATCACGATTTAATATACTTGATCATGTGAAAAAGTTCACCCATCTACCAATTTCTGTGAAATAATGTGAAAGAAATACTTAATCGTGATTTAATAGTATAAATATATTTTTGAACAGTTTGTTCTAGCAGACAATTTACTTTTAATTGAGTCTGAAAATACTTATATATTAGATTATACAAAATGGTACTACTTTTTCTGCAAATTATGTGTTACACAGGTTTGTGTATTGTAACTACGGCTAGTCAAAGCTATCTACGTATAATGCTAAATTAATTCAATGATATTTCTACTAGTGAACTGACTAGTGCAATGCAGGTCAAGCAACCTGGACTGGAAATGTCTACAGTTCAAAGTGAACTAGACTTGTCATATGGACAACGTTATCAAGGGGTAACCATTCCAGAGGCTTATGAACGTCTAATTCTTGACACGTATGTTCCTTTTCCTACTTTATACTTATATACCTATATGGCCTGTCAATGATTTTCTAGGGCTAATACTGATACAGGTGTATAATAATTCTTCACAGAAGACTTGGATTCATAATTGACTATTCATAAGTGCCATGCAAATTGTATGATGTATAGGTCCAGCATAAACTCAAGTCCATAGAAAAATAACTAGAAATCCACCACCAGAAATCCATAGAAGAATTAGGACTGCATGAGCATCACTTAGCAATCAGCTCTTTTGTCAGAAAGAAATAATTTTGCATTAAATAACAATGAAAATTGGAATGTGTTTTGCAGAATTAGAGGTGATCAGCAACATTTTGTTCGCAGAGATGAGTTGAAGGTATGATCATTACATGCTTGAGATATACTATTGGGAAAGGGTCTTACATCAAAATCTTAATGTCTATATTTTTTGCCTTTCTTATCAGGCATCCTGGCAGATCTTCACCCCACTTTTGCACCGAATTGATGATGGGGAGTTCAAGCCAATCCCTTACAAACCAGGAAGCAGAGGCCCTGAAGAAGCAGATCAGTTACTAAAGAAAGCTGGCTATGTTCAAACACACGGCTACATATGGATCCCTCCTACATTGTAGAGTGACTAAATGTAATAGCTGCTAATAAATACGCAATAAGCTTGAGGCTTCCCTTTAGAAGAAGCACTCCTTGTGGATGTGTATCAAGCATTTGAACAATGTGTGTTTGACGTGGTCTGTGTGCCTTTGAATGCAAAATGAATGGATAATATCTACTTTTTTTGGTAATGGATAGTCTTTTGAACCACCTTTCTTTCTGCCCTCTTCCGTTTACTTTTTTACTCCCCGACCATCAAATCACTGATCCTCTTTTAAGTTAGTTTGGTGAGTGTGAGTATTCTTTGATCGGTAGAGATCCATTCAAAGGGCTAGCCTCTCCTAACCATGTTACATTGTGTTGGTTTTTTCTCCTCTTCTGCTGGTATATGTTTAACATCATTTGAATTGACGGAGTTCAAGACACATTGAACCAATATTATTCTAATTTAATTACCTAGTAAAACAATTAGGCATTAATTGGTATTGTCTTAATACTTGTATAGAAAGGCATAAAATACTTACAATGGAGGGAAATCATATTAGAGATGGTTAACTAAGTTTTTTTTTTTCAAGATTAGAAATCATATCAGAGATGGTGAATTATGTTTTTTTAGTAAAAGAATAGTTGTCATCTAGGTACTTATTATTAATAATACGGTGGTAAAAAATATTTAGGAGGATAACAAGCTGATAATTGTTTGTTTTGGTTCTGTTATTAGGATGGATTCAACCAATCAATCCATATAAATAAAAAATCATGTTTGTATGAGGTATGAAAAATATAACAAATATTTACCTCGATCTCTTTCTATTCTTCACCTTATTTTTCCTTCTTGTACACAATAATCTTTTCGATTGATTGGAATCCACTCTGGGGTTCCCTTTTGCGTTTGTATTCTTCGATGGATCTTTGGATATATTCTAGAACCGTTTTTGTTCTTGTCAATTGGTATCAGAAGGACCTTCTAGTGGGCAAAATGACAGAGGCAACACGTCTTACTCAAGCTGTTAAAGAAATGGAAGAAAGAACAAATTTCTCAATAGATGGATGCACGTTTTATGGAATTGGTTGTATTCTTGCAACAAACTGTGCTTTTTCTTTGAAAGAAACATTGCAAGACTTAACTACTCAAAATATTAGGGATGATATTAACAATACTACCAATGATACGATATTGTGCCATAAGGAGCACATTCTAGTTCTTCTTATGTGTGTGGCACTCGGCTGGCACGTATAGATTATTCTAGGTTCAATAGGGAACATGTGAACTAGTGGATGCATTAATGTGAAAATTACTTTCCCATAGATAATACCCTAGATGGATTTTAGGTGAAATTGGCCATTGTGCATTTGGAAATCAAGGTGTTGGAATGTCATACAACCCTTACAAAATCTTGTTCAGATTTCTTTACGCTTTCTTAGATTGAATTCATGAAACGATTGAACAAGCAGTTTGGAGATGTCTATGACAATCTCATGGTAGAACTAATGTCATTAAGGCAAAAGAAATTTGTGGAAGAATATCATGAATGATTTGGTTCAATCATTACAAGATTGAATCTAACTAAGAATCATGTTTTAAGTTGTTTTCTCGGAGGATTAAAGAAAGAAATACAGTTAACGGTGAGAATGTTTCAACCCACATGAGTCCAACATGCTTTTTCTTTAGCTAGAATGTATGAAGCTACGAATTCAGTTAATGCTTGTACTAGGTTTCAAAGGGGAATTTTAGGTCTTGCACCATTAGCATACAACTTTTACAGCTAATATGCTTCATATTCCTTTCGGGTGTTGTGATTTAATTTTGGGGGTTGAATGGTTGGTTAAATTGAGTGATATTTTGTGGAACTTTGATAAAATCACAACGGAGTTTAAGGCATAGGGGAAGTGACATGTGTTGCGGGGTTCTTTGGGTTCCGAGCTTAAACTTGCCAGAAAACAACAATTATATAAGACCTTTATAGACAAAGTACATTTGTCTATGATGCAGATTGGAACAGAGGAAAAAGTTCTACTATACTACCTAACTACACACGCAGATGAGAAGGAAATACCTAAAGGAGTAGAAAATTTATTACAAGAAGTTTCTGATATGTTTCAAGAACCAAGACATTGCCACCTTTCATACTTGGATATGATCACCACATTCCCTTAATTTAGGGAGTCAATCTAGCCAACAAAATTCCTTACAAATATGCTTAGAAGAAGAAGGATACCATTGATACTTATACAACAATACTTAAATTCAAGAATTATTCAAGATAGTTGCAGCCCTTAAGCTAGCTTGGTGGTTCTTGTGGGGGAAAAAAGATGGATTATGGTGACTTTGTGTTGACTATAAGGAATTGAATAAAGGAACTACAAAAAAAAAAAAAAATTCTCATTCCATTAGTAGATTATTTATTGGATGAGTTGTTAGAATCTATTATGTTTTCCATGATCGATTTACGTGTTGGGTATAATCAGTTTCGAGTGAACCCTAACGATGTTTGGAAAACATCTTTTAGAACACATTCTGGGCATTATGAGTACTTGATGGTGCCCTTTGGTCTCACTAATGCTTGAGCTACATTTTAGGGATTAATGAACAACATTTTTCACAAGTTTTTAAAGGAAGTTTTTGTTGGTATTTTTTATGACTTCTTTGTGTATAACAAAAGCTTATCAAAATATTTACAACACTTAAGAGAAGTGTTGTAGACACTTCGAAGCAAATCCCTTTTTACAAAGAAATCTAAATGTTATCTTGTTGTGTATCAAGTAGAGTATTTTGATCATATTTTTAATGAAGGAGTCTCTACAAATCCGAGTAAAATTGTAGCTATGGTGGAGTGACCTTTGCCCCAAACTTTTAAGCATGTAAGAGGTTTTTTGGGCTTAGCGGGGTGCTATAGAAAATTTGTACGTGGATATGGGGTTATAGTCAAACCCTTGACAAATATGTTGAAGAATGATTTAAGTATGATAGATAAAATTCACTTATTTTTGTACATATATTGCATTTAGCATGTATGTTTCTTGTTTTGTGTAAGCTCACTTTAGTATTATTTGCACTATGGATGTGTTTGTAATGATCTCATATGACATATTTGGGGGAGCTCATGAAGAGATGAATGAAGGTTAGTCACACCTTACTAGAGTTGTTGAACTAGCTTGAAGCGAAGCTGTCTAATAAAGATGGAATAAAGTACATAGTGTTTTGTGTTATGTTTTGTAAGACTGGATTTTTAGTCTTCTGAAACTTTGCTTATGTTAGTTAATGTTTTGATGTAAGGCCATGGGGTTAGTTTGAACTAGAACAAAAATAATGTTCGTGTTTTGTTGAAAACGCATATATGTATATGTTCAATATTACATGTTGGATTATAGTATTTAAAATGGATTACTATTTAGGAGAGAAAAAAAAAACTTTAACTCACATTTTTAGAATCAAACTAAAGAGAGTTTTCCAGTAAAGACTAAAAATGTGGTTTTTCCTTTGAGGCCTTTCATGTAGTGGCAATGGGTCACTACAACCATTGATATATTTTTCACATGTATTCATTTTTATGCTTTGATACTTTTACCATTTTGCTTTTTAACTTCATTATTAAATATTTTGAGCATTTGACATAACTCCCATTTATGTTTTCATGACATACAAAAAATCATACCTAGACATATCATCGACGAAAGTTATAAAATGAGAATTTCATGCAAATCATAGTTTATCATGTTCATATTGAAATTCACAATAAACTGTGAGAATGAATCAAGAAGTGACTTCAAAATCAAATCTTTGAAAAACTCTTTTCCAAATGTGCACCTTGACTTCTCAAGTTGTTTTATGAGATCAATAATATCTTTAGAATATAGGGTTTGACTTTTACATTTATAACTAATAAGGATCTAAATAAAGCCTTAGATAACTAGTATTTAGTTATTATGCTTTGTGCACCGTACATCTTATTATGCTCTATGTAAAGAATAAAATATAAGAAGGGAGGTTGAATTGTGTTATTAATAAAATTTTTCTTTTATCGTCTGTTATTTTCAAACAGGTTCAGATGATGTAAAAATTATCTTGAAGGATTCATTTTAACAAATAAGGTTATGTTTTAATTATCCTCGTTAGTCACAAGATTAAATAACTTAAACACAATTATTTTTATACTGGTTCGTCTACTCAAGACTACGTCCAGTTACCCAGCAAATATTGAGTTTTCACTATCAACCGTGAAAAGGTTACAAGTATTATATGAACCCAGCCACTTCTAGCTAATACAAGATATTCTTTCAACAAAGCCTTCCTAGGCTAAACAACCAAGTATTCTTTGTAACACAACCTCTTCAGGCTAAAGACAGGTATTCTTTGCACACACAACCTCCTCAAGCTAAAGTATCACACAAGTGGATTTAAGAAAGTTTTAAGAAAAACTTAAGAATTCCTCTACACAGAGAAGGTTTTTACAATGAAGAATTAATTCCTTTTTGATTTAAGAGCGAAGACAAGTATAAGCTTATGTAGCATTTTCGCTAACTTGAAACTTTGAAGAGAAGACTTTTATATAGGCAACAGTCTTGGAAAGATCCGTTAGACTCAAATCTTGACCGTTGTCCTTTTCTTGAAGCTTTCCCATCAGTGGCAGAGATCAATAGAAATAATTAATGTTTGAGCAACGGAGTCAGCGCACATCCAGTACCTTTTTCTGACTTGATCAGATTGAATAACAAAAGTGTGATATGTTTTTCGTGTTGCAGAGGTTTTGTACATTATCCAACCACTTTTGGAAACTTCCATGAGTAACAATTAGATTTGAAATGTGCACAAGTTACTTTGTCTATCTTCAGCTTCTACTATAGATGATGGGTCTTGATAGAAAACATAGTCTTCGAAAGATGTTCTTCAAGGAAAGTCCGAAGGTAATGTCGTCTACCATCATACTTGTATCGTCTGAACTTTGTAACATAGCCTCGAAGATGAAAAAGAAACTTATCAGATTGAGTAGTCATCTTTCGTCTGAGGTCTTCTATTGTCTGATCTTACTTCGTCTGAAGTCTTCTATCATCTGATCTTACTTCGTCTGAGAGTATCATCTGTCTTGTAATTATCAAAACAAAGAGAGTTAATCATCTTGATCTAACACTCAATGATTTCGAGTGAGTCTATATTCTCGTGCAATTCTTAATTCATCTTGTTTATATTGAAGCTCACAATGATTTGAGAATGAGTCATGAAGTGACTACAAAATTAAATATTGGAAAAGCTTTCTTCCAAGTGTGCCCGTTGTCTTCTCAAGTTGTTATATAAGATAAATTATCTTTCTTTTGCATTTGTAACCAATAAGAACCTAAACAAAGCATTAGATAATTGGTATCTACCTATCTTACTTGTCCTGCTTTTATGTTTAAAATCATATTTTAAAATAAATAACATCAGTTCTTTAAACATAAAATATTTTCTATTGTACGAAGACTCCACATGTATTCACACCGAAATCAATTATCAATTCTTTATTCAACGAAAACCAATCAAATTTTGTGATAATAATTAATTACTAAAATTGAAACTGATTACATCAAATAAAAGACATATCCATTTATTCGGAACAAGAAGGACTAGCAATATTTGTAGCCTCCCTTGAAAAAGCACGGGCAACTACATTCGGTTGCAAGAAGGACATGTTAACAATCGAGTATTATGGAGTCAACTTCTGTTAAGTCAGTGTTGCCATTCCTGACTTTATCTACCATAGCCTTTGCAATCCTTTTCAATGAGTGTAGGTGTTTTAAATCCAACTCATTATTGAAGAGTTTGATACAAACCTGCAACTTCCCCTTCATCTCTAATACACATGCGTGCACCATCTCCAATTTTCCATTGTGGCTTCTTTTAGTATTCCAACATGTTTTTGGACCCGAGCTAAATTAAGCTTCATTCTCTCAAGTAATGTTTTAGTTTGTGTGAATAACAAAGATATTGTCATAGAAAAGAAGGAGCTCATAAAAAGTGGCCGGCAATCTAGATTCTCCGTTATTAAAAATTTATCATTTACAAAGTTGATACACATGCTGCACCAGTGATAAAAAATAATATAATATTTACATCTTTGATTTCTAATATTATTTTTAAAATACATATTTTCTCGTAAAGAGGCTAGACTTTAGAAAATAATTTATTTATAATATTATTTAAGAACTTAAAATGATTTTGTAATAAAATTTATGTGATAAATTAAATTTTAAGAAATTTATTACATGTTCACTCAATTTCTCAATAATATCATATAAAATATTATTTCATAGTAAATTAACTAATCAAATTTGTATTTTCTAAGAAAAAATTCAATATTATAAATAATATTTTAAATACCAATTAAATGTTTTCATCTATGAAATTATTAAAAAGTAAAACATGCATGTATTTATATAAATTTACTATTCACTAACTAATTATTAAAAACAAACAGAAATGATAACTAAAAAAAGAAAAGAAAAGAAGAAAGATAAAAAGTTGCAAACTTCCCTCCACTCACTTGGAAGTTAATGAGATTCATACACATTCATCCTTGAATCTTTCTTTTTCTTATCGGAAATGTCCAAATATAGACAGAAAATGAAAATAAAGATTTTGTCTGAACATTTAGAATAGTGATTGTGTTGATAAGTGATAATTATGTCCAAATATGTATGCATCATGAATGCCAAAAACCGTGGAGCACAAATAGATTGCCGCATTTAATAAACAAAGTGAGATCCCATTAACATACAAATGTTCAAATGATGTTCGTCTCATTCGTTTTGGACGGAAGCGTCAACTCCGTTATCTACTCTGTTACACTCACACTCACACTCTCACGTACCCTCTGCTTTTAAATTATAATTCTCAGTTACCACTCCGTCTTCGCAACTCACACGACATTTTCAATTTTCATCACCATCTTCATCTTCCACGCTATTCTTTTTCCTCTTCGGTAACTCCTCTCTCTCTCTCTCTCTCTCTTAGATCTATTTCACGCGAATTGAGTCTTCTCTTCTTTTTTTAGTAATACTTTAATTTCTTGCTGTAATCTTTATAGTTTTCAGCGTTCGTGGATTTCCTTTTGTTATGTTTCTTGCTATAGATCTCCTTTTTAGTTGCGGAAATTTTATTGATCTGTTTTGGCAGCTGAATGAAGCTGTTCGATCAGTACTTATCTGAATCTGAACAAGTTGAAGCGATAGTTCAATCCAACGCGATCTGGTTCATGCTTGTGTTATTGTAACTACGTTGCTTCGGTGGTGTTCGTGTAGTTTGAAGCTCTGTTTTAATCAGCGGCACTTGTTATTGGTTGAAATCGTTGGTTCGAGTGTAACACGAGGTTGAGCTAAGTTTGAAGTGGTTTCAAGACTTGGATTGATAATGCCGGGTTTTAGGGCGAAAATTAGGATTGGAATTTTGATTATTGTGGTCGTAGGGATTTGTCTTGCGGCGTTGTATGGTTTGTTGAAACCTATTTCGAATGGATGTATTATGACTTACATGTATCCCACGTATATTCCTATTTCGTCATCCGAGAGTTTGTCGCCGGTGAAGTATGGTTTGTACTTGTACCATGAGGGGTGGAAGAAGATTGATTTTAAGGAGCATCTTAAGAAGCTTAGTGGTGTGCCTGTTCTTTTCATCCCTGGCAATGGAGGAAGCTTCAAACAGGCAAGGTCCTCTTTCTTCTTGTTCGGAGTTTAGATTAGTTGAAGTTGGTTTGGTTTTATGGTACTTGTTTAGTTCTGGGTTAAATTACTGTTTCAGCATGTTAAATAAATGTTAGATTATTTTGTGTTAAACTGACAACTGGGCAAATGTTATTGCTTGATTTGTTTTGGTTTAATGATCTGAAGATGTGCTTAGACAGTTGAGGTTTTTCTATTTGAATTTCTTTGGGAGTGAGTTGGTTTAGTTTATTAGAGATTTATTCGAGAGTGAGCATGTTTGGAACTTTGCCGTTCCTCCATTATGCCTGTCTTGGCCACCAATGCTTTGCAGAATGGCGTCTACCTATTTTGTGCGTCGTGTGTGGAGAGAGAAGATTGGATCCACGTTTTTAAATTGTTTCCAAACATACAAACAATTATTTTGTAGGATAACATGTAGACAATAATGTGTATATCTAACTTTCTGGGTGAGGTTTTTATTTATTTATTTGAATCTATATTTTAGGGTTACTTGACTCTCAATTCATTCTTGGAAGGTTTTATGGCTCAAGTTTGTAAAATTCCGTTGGGTAAGGAAATGTGGTTTCCTTTTCATATCATAGATTGGAAAAACAGGAAAAGAAGAAAAAAACAAATAAAAAAATGGTGTAATATGACGTAGATCCATATGATTTAGGAAACTAACTTTAATATTGATAATGGTTTTTAGTTCAGTAGTTTCCATCATTGTATTTTCTTTTATTAATTCATCACTTTCATACAATGGTTGCCCATGATTTAATATTTCTCATAACATTTTCTGTTACTTTTACCCATAATAGGTGCGGTCATTGGCAGCAGAATCTGATAGGGCCTATCAGAATGGCCCCCTTGAGCGAACATTTTACCATGAAGCCTCCCTAAGACCTGAAGAAGGAGGTGCAGATATAAATTTATCTGGTTTCCAATTACCCAACCAGTACACCAGCAGGCTGGACTGGTTTGCTGTTGATCTCGAAGGTGAACATTCAGCCATGGACGGTGCTATTCTTGAAGAGCACACTGAGTATGTTGTATATGCTATACACAAGGTATACACTGATAAGCACTCTTTCTCCAGTTGTTGCTATTACTGACGTTTGTACTTATCTATCTGTCTTTAGTTTGCTAGAGGCTGGTATTTCTTGAAATGTGTCACTGTTCAATGCTTATGATGTGGGCTTGCAGATTTTGGACCAATATAAAGTGTCTTATGATGCTCGAACAAGAGAAGGTGCTGCAGTTTCTGGGAGTTTGCCAAAAAGTGTGATACTGGTTGGTCATTCAATGGGAGGTTTTGTTGCAAGAGCTGCTATTATCCACCCTCGTCTTAGGAAATCGGCAGTTGAAACTGTTCTTACACTTTCAACCCCACATCAGTAGGTCTTTTTTGCCTATCTTGTTATTCTTATTGTATTTTTTTTGCCCTGCTTAAATGTTTGATTGGACACATGTATTATATTCAGATCACCTCCTGTGGCATTGCAGCCATCACTGGGTCATTACTTTGATCATGTAAATTCAGAATGGAGAGAAGGCTATAAGGTTCAAACCACGAACACAGGACGTTATGTGTCTGATCCAGTACTTTCTCATGTCATAGTTGTATCTATTTCTGGTGCATACAATGATTACCAGGTATTATTAATGTATTTTCACCTTTCTCTCTATATGAAATATATTTATCATCAACGATATTTGGTAGAGAAAGATGCCTTGTTTGTCTGCATTTCAGATGATTATTTTGCTTTATGCTTTATTAATTATGAACAATTTTCTTGATTGTGCACACCAATCCTCTTATTGTCTCCATTTAGGGATATTTTTACTTAGTATCCCCTTTTTGAGTTACTGCAAAAGTAGTATTAAATTGCCATCTTGTGTAGTATCTAGAAGTGAACTTCGTTAAATCTTGAACAAATGTGTATTTAGTTGATTGTTATGGAAATTGATTTCTGGTCACTATAAGGAAATCTAAGTTGTACTCAGCCCACAGAATCACATTTCCATGTTTTTTTTGCCCAAATGTCTTCCATTTTTAACATATAAAGTTTTTACATAACTGCTAAATATGAACCTTGGCATGATGGTTTAGTTTTTGTTCTTTCTTTTCTTCAGGTACGGTCAAAATTAACATCGCTTGATAATATTGTGCCCCCAACACATGGCTTCATGGTCAGCAGTACAGCCATGAACAATGTGTGGTTGTCAATGGAACATCAGGCTATTTTGTGGTGTAATCAATTGGTTGTCCAAGTAAGTAGGTTTCTTCTTTGTCAAGAACATAGACTTGGTTGTCCTTTATCTGGTCCTTATCATTTATATTCTTATCTAGGTATCGCACACACTTCTTAGTTTGATAGATTCCAGAACAGGCCAACCATTTCCAGATACTCAAAAGAGACTTGCAGTTTTTGCAAGAATGCTGCGTAGTGGAATATCACGTAATTTTGACTGGATGATGCAGTTACCCTCTTATAAACGGTCAATAAACATTCCTGTGCAGAATACGAAAGATGTCGCTGGTATTATATGCTGCTGTTTCTAATTTTATTATCTCATCCAGCACTATAATCGTCTAATAATCATTCCAGCACTATTCTACATGCATATGACTGTCAAAGCATTTGTTAATAATATAAAGTTAAATTATGCTTTATGGGTTGCTGAAACATATATGGATTTTAACATCTCTAAATTTCATCAATGTTAATCTTTGCTTATTTGGATTATAACCTACCACATTTGTGCATATTTTTATATTCAAATTATACCTTGGCTACAGGATCTCCTATGCATAGGCCAGTTGCTTGTCCTGCCAATATTCATTGGAATGATGGGGGCCTTGATAGAGATCTATACATTCAGATAAATGAAGTGACTGTATTAGCAATGGATGGTCGAAGGCGGTGGTTGGACATACAAAAATTGGTAATTGTTTATTGTTTCTTTGATACAATATCCAAAATACATGACTTACATAGGGGGAGTTGACATTGTACGGATTTTGGTGGAAAAGAAGGCAAATAGAGAACAAACATTGAATAATAGATTATAATATTGAGATATGGCGTGCATTGTGCAATGGTTTGTTAGAAAATGCAAAGCACTAATCCCTATTTATGCAAAGACTGGACTCCTAATCCTAATTGGTTAAGGAAACAAATCTTTGAATAGAATGAAATATGGAAAGTTTTTAAATGGGCTCCATCCAAATCCTGAAATGTCAGAGAATGTGCTAGTCAGGTAGTGGGTTTTTTTGTGTGGGCCTTGAGACTTGCTACTTTGTCCGTAGAAATACTAAGACAGTTTGAACTTGGCCACTTAAAGTTTTATATACTCATCATTCATTACGTCACTAGCTGAGGTGAAACTTCGTCGATTCCTCCTCTTCATTTGTTCATTCTCTTTTTCGTTCTTGATTTTTGGTCTTTATGTCTTGGGTCACAGGCCCACCCATGGATACTCAATAGGCTGTGAGGCCAGGTTTTCATAACTTGATATGGTGTTCAAATCATGAATGAGCCATTTGAGTTTTAACAAATGGGAGAGTGAACTGGTGCATCTATAGTGTGTGCCTCTATTTGAGAGTTGCTGCTTTGTCCAAAATGCCTAATCAAAGGCAACTTGGACTTGGGCCCTCAAATTTTATTTTCACTCCATTTGTTACCTCACTTCATTCTCTAACAGAAATTACTCAAAGAAATCATGTGTGATACTTTGAAATATTCTAAAATTCAATATTTTCTAGATATTCTAACTCTCTCCTTAACCGTACTAAACTTTAAGCTTGTTTCAAAATTCAAATATAATTATACATACCGAAAGACAATAAACTAAAGTTATAATTCAGTGCACGTGACAGCATTTGGGAGTATAAATAGGGCTAAGTGGCATTTGGCACAGAGGTATAGATGCAAACATTCCACTTAAAAACATGTAGGACCATATAACTGCACACTTTTCCATATGTTTCCTTTTAAAAATAGATTATAGATCTTCTGCTTTAGACATTGTTTGTGGGAAAGCATGAATTTTCATTATGACTGTTAAATATGAGACAGAGGGATGATTGAGTGAAAACCGTGCATCAGAGTACACGTTAGATGCATGTTCATATAGACTAATTACATTATTTACACATAAACAGAGGATATTTAATTTTCTCTAGATCAAAGATAATGTGCCAATAAACCTCTATTACTAATAGAATCAGAATATAATATTCTGATTTTCAATATTCCCCCTTCAAACTGAAGCTTATTAAGTTTTCGTAAGAAAATAATTTATTCCTAACTTATAAATAAAAAACAAATAATTGAGTTCCAACAAAAGGTAATGTTTGAAAGATGACACAGGGATGTTGGCAAAGTCAGGGAGTATTGCTAGAAAGATAACATTGCTAGAGAGATGGAATAACCATCAGCCTGAGAAAATTTATGGCAAGCAAATCAAGTTCCAACCTTCTTAAGAATGACATTTGGAAATTTCAAACCAATGTTAGCTAAGACTTAATTATTTAAACTTGAAAGAGAAGAAATCCTAAAAACAGCCATATGCAAGGAAAACAAAGGGTAGAAAAACACTACCCACGAAGAACTAAAAAGTAGCCAAAAAACATGTAGGAAAAAGGATAGCAACAGGATACGGGACTGGAAAGTTCTTCACTGGAAAATGAGTGGAGAATAGATGGTAGTGGCTGGAAATCATAATGGAAAAGGGTGGCTGCAGGATAGGTGACTAGAAAGTTCTTCACAGTAAAGATGTTGAAAAGACGTTGAAAGTTGCTAGAAAGGACAACTACCAATGGACCTATATTTTGTGTAGGTGCGCTATCAATCAATCAAAGAAGAAGCTGGAAAATTTGGTAGCATGCGGAAATAGGTCATGATGAGCAGAAAGGTCCATCGGGGATAGTTGATCCCCGGTGACCACAATTTTTGTTATTCCTCCGTTAGGCTCTGATGCCATTAAAATATGAGAAATAGAGGGATGATTGAGTGAAAAATGTGTATCAGAGTACACAATAAATGCATGTTAATATAGACTAATTACATTAATTGTGCATAAATAGAGGATATTCTATTTTCTCCAAGTCAAAGATAATATGCCTATAAACTTCTATTATTAATAGAATCAGAATATCAGAATATAATATTCTGATTTTTAACAATGACGCTGAAATAGAAATATCAAAGTATCACAAATTTTCCTAGTTGCAAGAATTCCTAATTTTTCAAATATATTTGTTTTTTTACGTAATAAGTTAATCATCCCATGGTGCAATTGTTCAACCCTTTAATCTGGATGTGTAGGGGTCAAATGGAAAAAGTCATTTTGTGCTTGTGACCAATCTTGAGCCATGTTCTGGAATTAGACTTCATTTGTGGCGTGAAAAGGGAAAATCTGCTACAAGTTTACCTCTTAATGATAGGGTTGTTGAAGTAACATCAAAGATGATGCGCATTCCCTCAGGTCCAGCACCACGGCAGGTATATTTTGTCTCTCTCCTGACCTTTCTTCTTTCTTGGTTTGATTATCTTTTATGATACATTACTATTGCTGAGTTCTTTAAGGCAGTCAGAGGAGGATGTTTAATTAATTGGATATGGTTACTCATAATATATAATCTGCAATATGATAACAGCTTGAACCTGGCAGTCAAACTGAGCAAGCTCCTCCATCTGCTGTATTTTGGTTGGGTCCTGAAGATATGCATGGCTTCAGATTTCTTACTATCTCAGTTGCACCTCGTCCGGTACTATTTCAACTTTTCATTGATTTCCTTTAGATGTTGTTAAGAAATGCATATCCTCTGAGAGGTATGTGTGTTTGTTGATGATTCTTTTCTCCCCAATGCCTTTTTCGTCTTACTTGATAAGGAGTTTTTTAGGGCATATTACATGCATTATCATTCTCTGTTTTCACTTTTTAATTACAAAATTGCCACCTTGTTTTCACTGTTTCCTGTTTTCAAAGATTTATCCAGAAAACAGAGAACAAAATAGAAGTTGTTTTCTCCTTTCTGTGACAAATCTTTGAAAACAGGAAAGAAAATGAAAACAAGGTGGCAATTTTATGATTAAAAAGTGAAAACAGGAAATGAAAACAGAAAATGAAAGTGCAAGTAAACGGGCCCCTAGATTTGAAGCTTTTTGAATTTTAAAATTTCCATGAGGAAGCCTGTATGGATGAATTGTGTGTTCCATATTTGTACATGTGTACTGACAATGTGGTTCTCAGACTTTTTCAGGAAGACCCCCACCAGCAGCATCCATGGCAGTTGGACAGTTCTTTAACCCAGGGGAAGGAAATCAAGAGTTATCTCCGTGGTTTATGCTTCAATCTACCTATTCTCAGAAGGTTGTTATTTTCATGAAATGTTGACTGACCTATAGAACATATTGTAGCTTTATTCACTTATATGAGTTTATTTTTTGAGTTTCTTTTCATTGCTAGGCTCAATGTTGTTGCATCAGCAATTCTAATTTTGAGGCAGTTCCTAGGATATAAAACTTATATAGCTTAAGCTTACTGTAATGCTTACATGTAGCATTGCAGAAATACAGCATTGGAACTATCATCAGGGATACCCAAATATTCTGCTATTTGTTAGGAATTGTTACAAATCTCATCTTGAAATAGGAAATAAAACCCAGACTAATATCAATACATACTCACAACAAGAAAGAGAACTGAAATGCTTCTTTATTGATGAAAGAAAAACAAACTTATACAAGAACCAAGGTATACAAGTATACCCCCAAAAGGAGCACTCTCCTTTTCACTCTGGAAAATTCAAGTAAAGATGATTATTCTCAGTAATAATAGAAATCAAGTGAAATTATGCTGTTATGACATTAAAATATGTTCCTAAATTTTGAGCATGTTGCTTGCAAGTGCATGGAACAAAGTTTTCTTCTTTCACAGGTTAATACTTAGCTTTGGTGTATGTTATGCAGGACTTGTTGTTGGAGGAAGCTCATCCTTTGGCTGTTAAATTATCATTTGCCATAAGTTTGGGTCTTCTACCTGTTACTTTGTCTTTGAAAACTGTCAGCTGTGGAATTAGAAACTCTGGACTTCCAGAAGAGGAAGCTGGAGACCTTGAAAGTAGTAGTAAGAATTCTCATCCACTTCTAATTGGACTATAGGTTTAGACTTTTATTTTCTGTGATAGCTTTTTCTGTGGTGTGCTTCTTTTTTTAAGAATATTTGGCATCTGGTGTATTCACTATAGAAAATGCTCCAACCTGTATGCTAAAAATCAGCTTAGACCCAATTTTGTAGGTCTTTGAAATGTATTTTGTGTGAAAAAAATTAGCTAGTAGTTCAAAAGGACTTCTGGAAGGTAGATGAACAGTTTATTAAATGACCCTAAAGGGATTACTTATTTATTTTTTTAAAATTCACTTGTCAGCATAAATGGTGTTTTAGCCATTAGTCTTATCAGTGGGCATGAGAGCTTGGATTTGTATTAGTTGCACTATACTAGTACCAAACTGTTAAGATCCAATTGCAAGATATGGGTGTTGAGTCTCACATTGAAAGTATGGGATTTTGCTGCGGGGTTCACAAGTCTATGGGCTCTCTAACTACAATGCTTAGCTTTTGTGATAAAATTCTCCTGAGGTTCTTATGAAAAACCTGATTATGAGTGTAAATTAATAGTAGTAGTGCTATATTAAATTGACTAACCTCAGAGAACCAATCTGGTATCAGATTGTATTGACTCAGACTGAAAGCATATGATAGAACTGATATAAAAAACAGCAAGAAGATTGAATTTTTTATCGAATGAACAGTAGGGAAAATCTCCCTAGTAAAGTAGAAAACAGTACACTGCTCCAGATGGTTCAAGAGGTCTGGATCCACTCCTTATGCAACTCTTAAGGGTTAAAAAAGGTTTAGGATGGATGTCATGACAGCTAAGAAAAAAACAAACAATTTGGATGCATTTGATCCTGTGGGACATGGGTGTCTCCAAAGTGATTTTCCAATTTCTGCTTTATTTTCTTTATGGGTTTAAAGTCTTTGCTGTCATTATCTATTCTTTTCTTATTTATTTAATGTCAGCAATTCATCCATTCAAGGTTTAGGGTTGAAAATTTAAAACATTATAGCTTTATAATTGGAATACAATCTTAAAACAGCACCATAAGCACCAATGTACCTGAGTTTTGTCCTAATTCAAAACCTTGATCAGATTAGTTTTCAATAGAGATTTACTTGCCACCATAGTTGAGAGAATCAAAGGTCATGAATATGGACTTACTGGAAAGCAGATAGGGGACTGGGAAAGGAGAAAGATAGTGAGATCCTGAGAGGAATGAGAATTTTGGGTAAAGATTTTGGTAATTGATGATATGACCAAAAAGAAGTTTAAAGATATGGGAGATCTCTCACAACAGTTCACAAGATCTCACCAAAAGATATTATATAATTTATGTTCAAATGACAAGAATCAGGCTTGATCATATGTTTAATTTCTGCATAAGTTGAATGCATTATAAATTTGTGATGAATATTTTTCTGCAATGTTTGCTGTTTTCCTTTCAGCTGAGATAACTATAGCTTGTTATTTCAGGGCTCTGCAAATTGCGCTGTTTCCCACCTGTTGCACTTGCTTGGGATGATACATCTGGTCTTCATATATATCCAAATTTGAACAGTGAGACAATTGTTGTTGATTCCTCGCCAGCACATTGGATTTCAACTGAACAGTCTGAAAAAACTATTGTTCTTTTACTGGTATGGCTAGCCTAATACATAAAATTGAACTGTGTTTTCCCCTTAAATTCTCCAACAAATAAAGCAAAGAGTTACTTTAATGTATGACAATATCAAGGGATGCTAAACTATCAAATTTTTTGTGACTATCTAGCATTTTGTCACTGTCAGTGGCCAGTTATTATGACAATCATTTTTTAATTTCTCCACTATTCTTCAGGTTGACCCACATTGTTCTTATAAAAGTAGCATTTCAATTTCTGTCAGCGCTGCTGCAAGTAGGCTTCTACTACTCTATAGTCCAAAGGTAATGAATTTCTGTATGCCGGTTGTTTGTTTTTATGCAATTTCTTATCATGCATTTTATTTATTCATTTATTTTGGATTTCCACTAATCTAATTTCATGCCTTTGTAAACCATATATATACTTATATTTCCATGACAATTTTTTTTTAATTTATTTTCTTTTGTACAATTAGTTGTTTTTAATTTATTGTAAAAGTTAAATTTTTGTTCATGCAAAATGTCCAGACAATGATATACTTAATATTTGTTTCTTTGGTTCTCTGTTCTTATACATCTTCTTAATATATGACTTCTAAGTTATATCAAATAATTTTGTTTTTGGGCTGTCATTCATGCAGATAGTTGGTTTTTCTATTGCTGTTGTTTTCTTTGCTCTAATGCGGCAAGCTTATTCATGGGATCTTGATCTGCGGATACCATCAATGCTGACTGCTGTGGAATCCAATTTGACACTAATATCTCATTTGTTTCCCCTGGCCATTCTACCCATTTTCTTTTCCTTATTCCTTTCGTTGCTGATGTCTAAGCCACTTCCTCCATTTGCTAGCTTCGTCAGCATCTCTCTAATTTGTTATATCTTTGCAAACGGATTTGTGGCTATCCTAATTTTGATTACTCACTTGGTATTCTTTGTGGCTGCTGTTACACATATTTTCATCAAGACAAGGTTAGTAAACTGGTTGGTATCACTTATCTCCCTAATAGCAATTTGGCTTAGTAAATCACATTTCCTGTGGATATCTGGATTTATTCTCTTATGTCTTCCAATAGAATCTTTTAGGTCTGCTAATCTATAAAAGAAATGCTAATCTACCTAGTCACTTTGCTACATTTTTAACGATAAATAACATGGATAAACATAATTTCAGGTGGCAAATGTGGGAACAGAATGTTTCGTTCTTCTTTTTTCGTTGGTTTGTTAATCGTTCGTCGGGCTTCTTTTCTCTAAAGGTAGAGTACAACTTCTTATGTGCAGGTGGTTAACAGGTTATGTTTGTTGTAGTTCGACTCTTATATTTTGTAGGCCTAATGGCCCGGTTTATTTCTAAATCTCATTTTTTATTTGCTTATTTCTGTTGGTGAAGGGTAGTAGAATAGAGATGGAAAGTAGATGAGGGAGGGTGCTTTTGCTAGTAGTAATTTTTGTGACCTTAAGTTTTCTTTTGTACTTGAAGTATAGCAAATTGACCTTTGAATCTTGGTTCTTACATTAAGCAGGTGGTCAGGGTTCTAAGAGCAAATCCAGTGCTTGTTATGGCACTTACTGCAATGGTCTTGGCAAGCTTAGTTCATCCATCTTTTGGTCTCCTTATACTTCTCTTCTCTCACTTCTTCTGTTGTCACAATGCATTATGCAGGTATTTCTATCTACATTTATTTCATTTCTTTTTGGTTGTTTGTTAATGCAAAGAATGTGATCACTTTTGATCATTTGATATTTTCCTTGTACAGATAGCTATCAATGTAATCACATACAAATGACAGATGCAAGCTAATTTAACCTCTTTCCTAGAAGATGTAAAATTAGGCATAATCACATGATCTGCTACTTAGACCAGTCGCCCATATGTCCTTGATCGCTAGAAGGAGTTTAAAATATAAGCTAAATTATTATGACTTTTGATTGGCTAAAGTGAAACAAGCCCTCATTAACTTGACAACCCAATATCCCTAAGCTACTCTATTTGAAGATGATTTTTATCACAACACACCAAGGCCTATTTATTATTAAGCTCTTCTCACTTCAACTATGTAGAACCTGGGACAATTACTCACCACTCTGGACATCACTGACAAGTTGGTTGGTTCATAATTTCATATTCCTAAAACTGAATATTTTTATCGAAAATTCCTTTCTGTATTTCTTCGGAAAGAAAACAGGATTCTGACAAAAGGAGGGAACCATTTGAAACTTTGAAAGTAAAGATGTTTGCAGAATTATGGCAAGAAAAATCTATATTATTTTGAACATGGAAGGATTGACAATCACTAGTACTTATGAAGCTTCCCAGGCTTATTGTAAAGAGACTATAGCAGAGGTTATAGTTGTGATTAAAAAGAGCAAACTTGAAATTTATATTTTTATATATACTTGATTATGATTCATGTTTGACAGGGTTGTGGGGAATAAAATACTAAAAGCAATGGTTTGGGGAAAATATTATGTGTGGGAGATGTTATTTGATTGCAACAATAACTAGGAAACTGAAGTAATTTATGCCATAAGATAATCACCTTTATACAGGTGATGTTTAGACCTGTGTAGAGAGTAATATTTATACAAGTGAAATTTGGGCTTAAGTGATTAGGAAGATATCTTTCAAAGTTCATTGTCTGTTACATGTTTGACTATTTGTGAGACTGAATTTCTTTTTGTTTTTGTAGCAGTTTCCTGACAGCATCCTGTCGCAGCCTTGAACAAAATAATGAAAACTTTGATTGTAATAGTGAAGACTACAAGAGGTCTGAAAGGCTGAAGTTCAAATTTGATGGTAGTTTTAACCGGACTTTCCAGTCAGAAGACAACTTATTAAACAGTAAAGACTCATCAAAAAGTTTTGGTGACACACAACTAGATTTATTTCACCATCGCCATGGCTTGCTGATATTGCATCTTGTTGCGACAATGATGTTTGCCCCATCTGTTGTAGCTTGGTTCCAGGTACCTGATATATATTAATTGTTGCAATGTTAACATTCTAAACATATTGTCATGTAACCACTTTTCTTTGGGGGGATGGACATGTTAGAAAACTGAGATAAACTAAACAGAGATAGAGAACAGAGAAAGAGAGAAAATTGAAGAAGAATTTTATTATTCAACTCATAGAATGAACAATTTACAGAGTGGGTATATATACCCAGTTACAAGAGAAGCTTGCAGAGCAAGCAAGCAAACTAACCGTAGCTAACAGAACTGAGTCACTTGGGGTCAGGATAGCTAAACTCTAGTTAACTACCTATATGTAACTAACAGCTCACAAGAAGCAGCTAAATCATTAAGCAGAAGAGGTAATTTGAAGTAAAAGACTAGGAACTATTCTATATTGGTAAAACTGAAACATGGAGTAAATTATACTCCTTCTAGGACATAAGGAGGATTGGCAAAGGGGAACTTGCTTGATTTAATTCCAACAACATAACTGTTGGAAAGCCACCTTAATTGCAATAATTTGTAGCCACCTTATTTACGACCTCTTTGGGGTCTGCCTTAATTGCAGCCTCAAGTGTGGTGGTTTAGTTCCACATCAACTAGGGATATAGCTTAAATAGAGCTTAAAAAGCTTGGGCAGTCTTTATTTTAGCTGGTTTTGTGGGATTGAGTTAGGTTCTAAACCCAAATTCTAAAAATAACCATAGCCTCTTGGGGAAGTCTGGGAGAGATGTGTGCTTACAATATTTAATCCAAAATCTTATGTATGATTTTCCCTTCATAGTAAATACTAGATATTGGCACTTAAAGAAATACATATCAATTTATTTCTGTTCTGGTTGTATTTCAATGAATTCTTTCCGCTTCCCTTTCCTTTCTTTTAGGCCTTTTCTCTTAAAGAAAAGATGAACTGTGTTCTGTTAACTGCGCAACTTGTTCTCATCATTTTGGGTATTGATAAGAAACAAATCAGTGCAGTTGATATTGAAGTTGAACTAAGTTGAATGTGAAAATCCAAGCTTAATTTTTTTTTAAAAAAAAAAACAAATTATTGGATTGAAGCATACTCATGGAAATTTACTTGATTACTGCTGGAATGAAAGTATACGATTATTTTTTATGATTGCATTATCTAGATTGCCTATATACTGAAATTCCCTCTTTTTTAATTTGTAATTTATTAATTTTGTAGAGACTGGCACTGGGTGAGAGCCTTCCATGGCTTTTGGATTCAGTGCTTTGCATTGGCGTCATACTTCATGGAATCTGCAACTCAAAGCCTGAGTTCAATTCTTTCTTCTTGTCCTTCCCTGGGGTTCCGATCCGCAATGTTAGACTATATTTTATCTATCTCATAGCGGGATACTGGTCCTATTTTTCTGGTCTGACTTTGGCTCCGTACAGAGCGTTTTATGCCATGGGTGCTGTGGGGGGTATTTCCTTCGCCTTAAGGATGGCTCAGAGATGGAACAGAGAGAAGAAAGAGGTTACTTATAGCAGCCGAAAGCATTCTCACAGGCACTGAAAATTTCGAAAGCCACTTTCTTAGAACCAGATATTAGAGTTGCCACGTGTATGTATGTGTAATTGTTTTGATGATGATTACTAATGAGTGACATGTGCCATTGAGATGGTGCACCTATGTCATTGCTGTTAGAAATTTAATTTCATATAGAACGAGCAGGACTTACCGATTTGATGAGTTTATGCCGGTATTCCTGTGAGAACTGTTGTAACATTTAGATGATTAGGATTAGCTCTTTTTCATGTGCTGAGGCCGTTTTTGCTGTTGTTGTATAATCATTTTACGAGGATATTCCGCAATGTTTTGCAATTTTGCCTGAATGTGAGGAAGAACAGTTTTTCATATGGTAGGATTGGAGGAAACATGTTCTGTGATATTAATCTTATATGTGAATGATCTTTATATGTGGAGGAAATAGTTTTTTTAATGCATTGATAAAAGGAAAAAGTCTGTATAGTTCATGGTAAAGGTATAAATAAAATGTCACTCATCAACTATTTTGAATTAAAATTGAAGTTTATTTTTTATTAGACAACCTCTGTTTCATTATTTTATTGGATTCCCCCTGTCTATCATAGTCAGACTGAATGCCTAGAGAAAAGGATAGCCAAAAAAGAGCATAGATAGGGGATTCTTGTCAGAAGGAGAAAAAGGAATGCGAATTCTATCCGTAAATAGGAAACGAATATACTAGAAGAAAGAAAAACTAGAATACCCAGTTGAATTTGAGACTTGATTATACAGATAATTCAAGTTCAAGCTTTATAACATGATGTTAAATATTTGTAAATAGTTTATACATTGGCAAAAAAAATAAATAAATAAGAAGTTAATTTGAAATTAAAGCATGAAGTATGAGCAGAAATAACTCGTTTTACTAGGAGGTATTATATTGGAATTAATTGTAGTAATTAAATTCCTTCATTTAAATATTCTTTATTAAAAATGATTATTAAGTGGTTTCTTCGTTACTATATTATTAAATTAAACAAATTTCCCTATGATTGATTTAATTACGTAATTTTTTTTAATTTGTTGTTAAGAAATTGGTTATTGGGAAATCGATTTTATCTTTTAAGTGAGTTAACTGAGTTTTTCAAATAAACAAATGAATTTGACGTTCTCAATTATTAATTAATTTACATTATCAAATCAGTTCCTCGGTTCCCGATTTAGTAACATTTGTTTTGAGATTTTTTTTTTGGTGTGTTTAGATAAAAAAAATCTAACAAATGTTGTAGAACTAGTCTAGGGACATGATGATGATTCTCCATCGCCTCTCCGTAATCTGATGAGAGGTGAGTCACTTGTAACAAACTTCGAATTTAAATTTAGTAAAAAATATGAGTTAAGATGTCAATAAAGTAAAGAATGGATATATATCTCTAATAATAATTAAAAAATGTTATACACTTTTACATTTATAATGTTATGTTCATTCTTGTTTACGATGGTATCATGCTTACCTAGATTTTTTAGAGTTTTTATTTGACATTTCGTATGATATATTTGGTAAGGCTACGATTCAAGTACTTGATTCCCGTATTTATTCATGATATATTTGATAAGATAATGAGTTTACTATCGAATTTATCTTCTACATATCTAAACTTAACTAAATCAAATTAAATATATATTATTTATTATTTTATTATTATTAATGAAATTTTATGAAATAATTTTGTATTCTTTTTGCATTGATAAATATTATAATAAAATCTTATTTTTATATATTTTTTCAATGATAAAGATTATGAAAGAATATTTTTTTTAAAAAAATTTCTCTTAACATGTTACCAAAATTGTTTTTATAATATCTAATTGAAGAACCATTCATTATTATTAGGTTGGTTTGGTTCAGATTATACAAAAAATAAAAAAAAGACAAGCATCTAAAAAAATCTAAACCAATAAAAATTAATTGGTTCTGAAAGGTGAAAATTGTATTTTTTTTTTTTTGCGTTGTTGTTGTGCCAATGGGGAAAAAATATTCTTTCAAGTTCAGTTCTCCTTTTCATCTTCTTGTTTTTAGTTCTTTTCAAATGTATAAACTATCTTAAATGCTATTTATTAAACAAGTAGCATTCTCATCAAAGTCACCAGTCTAACATATATCATCATAAAATTATGAGATCACAGAGGATAGGAGTTGTTAACATGCTGCTTAGTTAACATCAGCTTCCTCAAAGCAAAATTCATATGAGATCACAGTAACATTTTTTTCACACACTGACCCTATATATATCTAGTCAAAGATCATCTTCTTCTGTCACTAATTCGAATATTCATGGCTCTAGATGCCATGGCCCTCAAATTTATTCTAGCTAATGATGATGAAGGTAACCTGCTAGTCTGTTCCTGATTCCCCCCTCTATAAGTTTGCATGAACTCTTCTCTCTGCAACCTTAAAGCCAAAGCTGCATCCTCATGTTGGCTAGTAGAAGTCCTTTCTCTTCTTGCTCTCACTCTTGCGGCCGGAACCCGATTTCTATTTGTTCCAGGACTCTGCTCATCCATTTCTCTCTGCAATCTTCTTGCCAATGCAGCATCCTCAGCCTCCTGTGTTGTTGTAATTGTTGTTGCTTCGCTCCTTCTTGAAGTCATGCTTCTGCTTGAAGCCCCCACAAATGGTTGTTGTGTGCTTCTATTCCTTAGGTTTGCATAAAATGCTGTTTCTGGACTCAGATTTTGAGCTACTTGCTGTCGACCATTCGAGGCACTAGCTGCTTTCCTTGCTTCAATTTCTTGGGGAAACAGAAGCTGGATTGTGTTCCAGAGAACTGTGTTCACAGTGCAAGATCGTCCATTGCTGCAATATATCATCAAGGATTGATTGGTTATAGATATAAGCTAGCACAATGTAATGCTTGTGGAACAGAAACCATTAATTAAGAACATGCAGTTTTCTATAGTTAATAAAAATTTACCCTATTAACTGCCTGCATTTTGGGCACTTTTTGCCACATTTGTCCGCAGCAGATCTTAGACATTTTCTACAGAAGCTGCAAAATTGAAGAACCAAAATCATGTATTAAAAATAAAATTGGGTAGGAAGGTTTATAGCATAGTTTTCTACAAATGCTAAAAACTGTCGATTCTAGATTAGAAATCTATGAGTTGTTATTAAAAAATTTCTAGACAAGGCGAAAATTTGTGCCGAAAATTTGTAGATTTATCAAGATCAGTAATCAAGGAGTTGAAATATTAAAATTAAATGGGCACCAAGAGGAATTTTTCTAGCACAATTTTCTGCAAAGGCTTTTAAAATTCTATATTCTAGGGAAGAAATGTAGGAGTTGACATTGCTAAAAACTAAATTGGGTATTCTAAAGGAAAATTTCTATCACAATTTCAATGGTTCAAATAAGGAATTCAGTCTAGTATGGTGTTTGAAATTTGAGTTGTTATTTACCTGTGACCACAAGGAGTGGTACTTGGCTCAAAGCATATCTCCAAACAAATCTGCAGTAAGGAAACAAAACATCATATTCATGTCAAAACAAAACATGGAACTAAATCGAAATCAGCATAAAACATCACAAGGATCTTACAGCACAGGAAAGCTCATCCCTCAGTTTATCAATGCAGGGAAAAGCAGAACTAGAAGAAGAGACACCCGGGTTCTTCTCAGTCACTTCATTGCCACCCCCTTCTACTTTGCCTCCCTCATTAACTTTCTTTCCTTTCTTCTTTCTCCCACTATCTGTCCATCAAAACAGACATAATAATTGAAAAGAAAACACAAGAAAACAAATAAACATAAAATTAAAACATCTAAGAAAATGTAAATACCTTTTCTGGGAGTTTCCTCTTCATCAAGATCAAGAATAGTTACAGGAATTGGTTGCTGTGGACTCCTCTGAACTCTACGTTTCCTAAATGCAAAGTTCATTATTAACAATATGATATAGGATAATAACCAATCAAGTTGTTATATTGGAATTAAAGAACCAATCTTTACTGAGAAAAAAAAAAGAAAAAGGTCAGAACTTAGAATCAATGGCTTAAAAAAGTCGGCATTAAAGATCAACAAGGGTCGCTATGATAAAATTCTATTTTTGATTGTAGAACAATACAAAAAACACTTGAAAGAACCGTATATAAGTTTGTTCTAAAAGAAAAGGAGACACTACCTTGATGAGTTGTTGGGTGGGGTTTTGGAGGGCAAAAAAAAGCGCTTCTTGTTCTTGTACTCTCTTTCTGGCGTGTCTTCAACGACGAGACTGGCCAATAACAGTGACTCTTCATCCCAACCAGCCATAGCAGCCGCGGATTTGAACCTTGGGCTGAAAAGGGTCGCCATGTTTTGGCCATTGGAATCTGATAATGGTATCTTCTCGTTTCTGGGGCTGCGTCTCTGTTCAGTACTAACCGCCATTTTCTTGTTCTCCATTGTTTTCAATTTGCAAAGGGTTAACGGCTAAGAGAGAACAAGACTCAAAGTGTATCCACCCACAATCATTTTCAAAATTTTCCCAACGGTCGAATTATTTTGAGTGCTTTCGCTGTGCTGGCACTTGCAACGGCTATAATTTTGGGAGCAGTGATGTGACCTGGTCAACAATATTTTGAATGAATATTAATTTAAGGAAAAGTTTAATTAATTAGCCGTAAGAGAATAATTGAATATTAGCTAACTTAATTAAATATAAAATATTGAATTTGATTTTTTCAAAATAAACATCTTGCTAAAGAGAATAGAATATATTAGTATAATTATTCTTCGAGAAATCAACTGCTTACTCTATTTTCACAGTTTATTATGCGTATGTATTCACCCAAAAAAAAATTATCATGTGCTTACACAAAATATATAATTATTTTTTCCAAGTACCGAATTTTTTTTTTAAAATGAGTTGATGACTTCGTATATGACTAATTAGAAAATTAGGAATCCGATTAAACGTGTTAGGAATGAAAAACTAAATTAATAACGGATTAAATAATTTTTTTCATCTCATAGCTATTTGATTTTGAAGTTTTTTTATAAATATTATTGACTTTTAATTTCTCATATTTATTTTTCATCAAACATTTTTTAAGTTTATTGTTGAATTAGAATCATAAGAGAGCCATACAAGTGTCATGAGAAACTTCTTTGTGTAAATCAGTACAAACTTAATTTTTCAATTCATTTCATTACTTAAAAATGCTAACAAAAAATAAAATAATGGAAGGACTAAAAGTTAGAAAAATATTTGGAGGAATTAAATGTTAAAATCTAAAATAATTAAAGAAAAAATGTTATTTAAACTATTAATAAATAAAAAATTTACATAAAAATAAGTATTATGAAAATTGGACCAACCAATTTAATCAATGGATTATCTACTATATCTAGCCGACCCCAAAACTGAATTTTAATGGATTGATCATCAAATTAGTTGGGTAAATGACTTATATGGGGCAGTTACGGAAACTAAATTCGTAACTGAGCCAGTTACAAATTTATTACAGGGTCTGTCTCTAATGGAAGTGGAAGAGAGAGAAAGGCGCTACACACCATGAGTAGCGCCTAGTGTTAGGGCGCCACACCATGTGAACAATTTAGCGCTTCGTGCTTGGGCTTCAAACGTAGGACAATTGTACTTGGGGCGCCCACCCAATGTGAGGCCTGTCGATGGTACAGGCTCGTACGTCAACAATGTTATATATACCCCTTTCTTCTGGTAGTTCACCGCACAACCAATTTCAAAAGGTTAGATATGAGTTACATAATTTAATTAGTAATTGATAATTTAGGTAATTAATATATTTATTTATTTTGTAGAAAATAATTGAGTAATAGTAAATTTTGTACTAAGGTAAGGTGTATGTAATTTTTGTTAACTTAATTTTAGATATTATAATTATGATTGATTTTAATGTTCAATACTAAATTTTTTGTTGTAGGAGATTTGTGGTGATATGGCTTCTGCAATTACTAGTATATTATTGTATACATTAATGGAAGGATAAACAAGACTAATGAAGGGATCGTGTTTGAAGGATCGAGAAGAGCATTACATATTAAACACAACATAAGTTTCAATTCGTTAAAAACTAGAATTCATAATAAATTTAAATTAAATTATAACTAAGTTATTGGTTCTATTACAACAATATATCTAATAGGAAATCAATATGCTCCACTACAAATAGTCGATGATGAAGATGTCAATATTATGATTACTAATTTTCTTTAACAAGATGGCAGTGGTCCTATAAAATTATGTGTTGAAGTAGTTGTTGCAGGTGGTGCATCATCTAGGAATAATGCGGATACAAATGAAGGAAGTGTTCGTAGTTCTTACGATGGATATTCTACAAGGCTAAACTCTAGTAACAATGATGAAGATTACGTTATTTCAGATTTGAATATTGATTCATCATCCAAAGATGAAGATTTCGATGGAAAATTTTCTAAATCAGATGATGATGAATTAAACGAAGATGTACAAAGTTTAAGCCTTAACATGCAACAAGATCACGGTGTTGTTAGAACACAAGGAGGTTAGGATTAGTCTATTTAATAATAACATTTTTGAATAATTAAATAATTGTTTCATGAGATGTTCATGTAGGTGCAAGTGGAGAACCATTTTGGCAAACAACCCCACATTATACAAACATTAATCGGGAATATCCTGATCAAGAAGATTTGTGGGGTTTAAGTATTGAATCCAATTGGTCCATTGGGCAAGAATTAGCTGTTGGTATGGAGTTTGATAGCAAAGATGAAGTTCAAACTACAGTTGTAAGATACCTAATGAATGTAAATCAAACGATGAGGGTGGAGGAGTACAAATCAACAAAGTATGTTATTTATTTCCTTAAAATTTGTGATGAATCTCCTTGTCCTTTTCATATACGAGCTATTAAATCAAAAAGGACACAAATGTGGAAAGTGACAAAATGGGGAGGTCCACACAACTGTTTAAATTCAAGTTTGACTCAAGACCATGCAAATCTTGATTCAAATATGATTAGTACGTGCATTGTTGGTAAGTAAAAATAAATTATTGTAGCATGACATGTTTATTGTTGAAATTTTTGTGTTTTTCACGACTATTGCAATTTCAGGTATGATAAGGGAAGATCCATCCATTAAAATTGGATTAGTCCAAGAGAGAATTGCTAGTATGTTTAACTACAAAATATCATACAGGAAGACATGGTTAGCTAAACAAAAAGAAATGACCGTGGTGTTTGGAGATTGGGAAGAATCATATGCAGAACTTCCTGTTTGGTTACATTACATGCAAATTCACTCTCCCGGATCTTATTATGAAATCTTTGACGATGATTTTGTTGTGGGCAGCAGGGTAGTCCGTGAATATCACTAATTTAGACGTGTCTTTTGGACATTTCGACAATGTGGGAAAGTCTTTAATTTTTGTAAGCCAATTATACAGGTAGACGACACACACTTATACGGTAGATATCGTGGAACACTTCTAATCGCAACAACGCGAGACGAAAATGAGAATGTATTACCACTTGCATTTGTCGTGGTTGAGGGTGAAACTTTGTTAGCATGGTCATGGCTTTTGTCTAATTTATGTAAATCTGGTATTTGTCTAATTTCTTATCGACATCGAAGCATCAAGTTGGCAATTGAAAATGAGGCAATTGGACGGAGTCGACCACACGCATATCATGTATATTGCATCCGACACATTGCTTCTAATTTCAATCACAGATTTAAAAACCAAAAAACTAAAACAAATGTCGGTGAAATTAGGTAAGTTACCTTTTTCTGTTATGAAATTTACAATTTTCCACTTTGGCTATGTATTTAATTTATTCATATAAATGTAAAGTTTTCATTTTTTATGTAGGTTATACTCCATGCAAGCACATATTTGATCGAAATTTGGAGAAATTTTGTGACAAAAGTCCCCAAGTCGCAACTTGGATTCAAGGAATATCTAAAGAAAAGTGGAGTATGGCATATGATAAAGAAGGACACAAATATGGTCACATGACTACTAATCTTTCTAAATGCATAAACAAGGTTTTAAAAGGTTGCAAAAATCTGCCTATAACAACTTTAGTGAAGTCAACGTACAGTAGTTGCCGTGAATATTTTGTTGAAAGGGGTCGTCGGACATAAGAGGAGCTAAGTGATGGTCATGTTTATTGTTCATGAATATGTCACGCTATTCAGAGACATCAACTGGAAGCATGTTCCCACACCGTCCATGTTTATGACATTCAGCAAACAAGGTTTGAGGTAGAAGAAACATTTAATCCATTTGACACAACGAGGTGGGGATAAGTGGACAATAAATCTTAATGATAGATATTGTCAGTGTGATCGGTTTACAATGTTCCATTATTCATGTTCACACATAATTTCCGTTTGTGGACATGTTAGTATGGACTTCTTTCAATACGTTGATGATGTCTTCAAAAACGAATACATTTTGAACGCATATCCTACTGATTTGTGGCCTCTAGGGAACGAAGATGCAATGGTTCATGTTGAGCAACCATGGAAATTGATTCCAGATCTATCTACAATTCGAGGCAAAGGCTGCCCAAAATCAACAAGGATTCGAAATGTGATGGATTGGGTTGAACCTTCGCAAAGAAAGCAAAGATGTAGTAAATGTTGTCAAGAGGGTCACAATAGACGATTATGTCCTTCTAATTCTCAACCGTGATCTGTGATATTAAATTTGTACTCATTAATATTTCCTGTTGATTGATTGTACTACTTATAATTAAACAAAAAAAAAATACCAATAAGCATAACAAGTCCATACTATCATAAACAACTAATGCGAATACAAAGTCCATACTAGCATTAACATACATAGTCTCTAAAATACTAATGAAATCAATGCCTGCCATGGTACCCGCTTACCATATGATCTATCCCATCCTCCCACTCGTCTTTCTGGATTTCGTCTTGGCCTTGGTTGGCGACTACTGGCTGCGACATCAAACTGTGGTCGAAGATCTATCCCAAGTAAATCATCCATGTGTGGAATATTGTCAGGAATATTCCATGGTGGACCCATCTGTGAGGTGGGTGTCTGTGCATCCAATCCATCACCTAAGGAAGGAGAAGAACCGAATAACTACTCAAAAGCCCAAGTCCCCGATCCTGATACGTCGCCTGCAGGCGTCTGACGTGGTGGGCTAGTAGTAGGAGGTGGATACTGGTACATAGGAGGCATATGAGATGGTAACTACATAAATTGAGATGGTGTGTAGTACATCCCAGCCCTTCTCTATGGCATAGGTGGAAGAATATATGGCTCTCGGGTGACAGAAGGACGGTTGCGTGTGAATCAACCCAAGTATTATTTAGAAAGTAGCATCTTTAAGTTAAATCAACCCAAGTATTATTTAAAATCCAGCTTCTTCGTGCTAACAACTTTATGTATTCTTTTAAGCACGACCTTCTTAGGCTAAGTACCATCAAAGGTGAATGTTTGTAAAGATTTTGTCTAACAAAAGGTTTAACCTCTACGCACAGAGGAACTTTATAACAAAGCACAATATTAAATGGCTTACTTATAAACAAATATTGAACAAGAAAGAGATAGAGTCTTGATTTCCTTTAAATTGTGCGTTCTTACCAACTTGAGTTGACAACACAACAGAAGCATGCAACGTTTTTTAGCATTTAATGCAAGTAAAACATTGTCAACTCTAACGCAGAAAGTTATTCTCATACAAAGTTTAAAAATTCTGAAAAGTTGATATAATTTTTGTTTCAAATTTATGTGTTAGAAACATACGTTTTAGCTTTCAAACATTTCTTTCAACAACAATAAGATTGACCTTCATAATTTAAGCATTGTCGTTTGTTGAAAGTACCTTGCATAGATAGATATAAAAATTGGAGTATGAGAATACGAGAAGAAAGATTTAATAATTATTTTTTATTTTGGAGTGCGTTTATCAATTCTTTATTCTGTTCTCGAATTCATCTGATAAGGTAAAGCTGCATCCGTAAGTTTCTCCTTTCGTCTAGTTAGATGTAAATTACGTCTGATAAATTTAAAAAACTTATTCATCTCGTGAGTTTAAATTTTTATCTTATAATATTATAATTATTAAAATTTGATGAATATAATTTATCTTTAAATAAATTTAACTTTATTAATATATATATATATATATATATATATTGTTAAGTCAAGATGATTCAGCATCTTAGTTTTGATAATTACGAACGATTAGTTGTGCTGTAGAAACGGAAGAACCTGAGATTGAGAGCATCATCAAAGCAAAGCACCTGATCAAGCATCGATCAAGAGCACGAATCAAGGAACGGACGAGAAGGAGACAGATTTAATGAATTCAACACACAACTCATTTATTTATTCATTCGTCTACCTCGTTTAATGAAGTTCAGACGGAGTAACTCGCGCCCTAATTCAAATCTAATCGTTACTCGTAGAAGCTTCAAAAGACAGAATAGAGATTTGTGCAAAACCCCTGCAACACAAAAAGCAAACATGCTTTTTGTTGATGTCTCTAATCAAATCAGAAAAAGCCTGTGCAAACATTAATTATTCTGATTGATCTCTGTCACACGTTTGAAGACCCCAAGACAAAGGACTAACGTTCAAATCTTCAGTCTAACGGATACTTCAAGGAGCTCTCTATAAAAAGACTTCATTACTTCAAGAGAAGGCCGACGAACTGCAGAACAAAGAAATCATATTCAAACTTCAAGCTCTCAAGCAAAGTTCACTTGCCCTGAACTTAGAATAGATCTCATTGTAATACCCCTTCTCGCGTAGAGGATAAACTTATTCTTTCATCTTCCTAAATCCACTGTTGTGGTGCTCTTAGCCCCGAGGAAAATTTGTGTTTCAAAGAATACCTCTGCTTTAGCCTGTGGAGGTTGTGTTCAAAGAATACCCTGTTTAGCCTGTGGAGGCTGGTTTCAAAGAATACCTGTTTAGCCTGGGAAGGTTGTGCCCAAATAATATCTGTATTTAGCCAGGAGTGGCTGGGTTCAAAGAATACTCATAGTGGAACCTTAGCGTGTTGCTGGGAACTGGATGTAGTCTTGATCGGACGAACCAAGATATAAAAATATTGTTATCTTCTCTATTGTTTTATCTGTTAACTAACAGGGGATAATAACTTGAATAGTTTGATAATAAAATCAATCTTAAAGAAGAAAACAATCTTGTGTCTGATCAAGCTTTGAAAACAACAAAAGCAAACGCATCGTCTTAGAGAAAAAGTTTTAAAAAATAGTCTACACAATTCAACCCCCCTTCTTGTGTGTTTTTGTACTTTACAGTTTGGTATCAGAGCTCAACCCCTAAGGGTTGAGCGCTTAACAACTGCTAGAGGAAAAGATCCGGGATGGCGAACTCCCAGACGATGCTTATTGTAGAAGGCTCCTCCATGAACACTCCTCCAACTTTCTCTGGAAATGATTACCCTTACTGGGCAGACCGGATGGAGATGTATATCAAGTCTACAAAATATAGACTGTGGAAGATCATGACAGAAGGAGACATTCCCCTAACCAAGCCTGAATTAGAGTGGGGAAATGAAGAATATACAATCGCAGAGCTCAACAACAAGGCACGTTATGCCATAACGTGTGCTCTTTCTAGGACGAATATAAAGTTTCTCGTGCCTACAAAACAGCCAAAGAACTTTGGGATGCGTTGAAGATCTCTTATGAAGGAACCGAAGATGTCGACTTAGGAAAGAAAGCCACCCTTCAAAGAGAATACGAAATGTTCTCCATGGAAAGAGAAGAATCTATAGACGGAATGTTTGGAAGATTCCAAACTATTCTGAATGGGCTACCTGCATTGGAAATTACTTTTTCAAGAGCCCAAAACAACATGAAGATTTTGGACAGCTTACCTGCACCATGGGAAGCTATGTCCACTGCTATATCTGTTGGGAGAAATATGAAGACCCTTACTCTAGATGAACTCATTGGAGCGCTGAGAGTGCATGAAGTTCATTTGTGTAAAAGGGGGAAGCTGAAAATTCAAGAGCTTATTGCTCTATCCAACATTGATGAGCTTGATGGAGAAGAGTCAAGTATGAAGAAAGCAGAATTAACAGACTCAGAAGATTCCTCTGAAGAAGAAATCTCCTTGATGGCAAGAAGATTAAAAAGATTGATGAAAAGAAGAGGGATCCCAAAAAGATTAAAAGAAAGAAGAAACAAACATCTTGGGATGATCTCGATGATGAAAGCTCAGACGAATCATCTGAAGAAAAGAATGCAAATATCTGTCTCATGGCAAGACTATCATCTGAGGTAGATCTTTTAAATATATCTAGTTCATCATCATCTTCTTCAGATTCAGAGTCAGACTATGAAGACATGTCATATGATGTTCTTCTTGCTAACTCACATTTTATAGCTCAAGAATATATAAATTGCAAATCTAAGCTCAAAAAGGCTTTAGAAGAAATTGAAAATCTGAAAGCTATAAATGTCCAGTTATCTGAGAAAAACATATCAGATGAATCATCCTCTTCATCTGATACTGAAAAGAGTCATCTTCTTCTTAGTCTTGAAAATTTAAAAGAAGAAAATGAACTCTTAAAGAAAGATTTAAACAAGTTCATCTTGAGTTCTTCCAAGCTCAAAAATACTTTAAACTATGGAAGATCTCCTTTTAACAAGAGTGAACTTGGTTATAATCATGTGACTAACGAAAGAAAATCACAAATTAATTCATCTGTATGTAGAAACATACATATTTTTCATTTGAGGTCTCCGAAACAGTCTGAAGGTCATGTAAGAACCTATGACAGACGAAACCTTACAACTAACAAAATTGGACCCAAGAAAATCTGAGTACCAAGATCAAAAATAATTTTTGTTGCAGATAGAAAGAGAGAATGTATAAAGATGGTACAATCTGAACAATGGATACATGCAATATGTGATCATCAACATGTCCTTGTTCCGAAACAACAAATCATGTAAGAGATCTACCATCTATGAGTCTTGAGAAGACAGATTCACCAATTCAGATGGAAGAAGCAAAATTTTCAAAGAATGCAAACAGGTCGAATTTTAAAGACCTTTCTGAACGTGCTTTGGTGTCAAGAAAAATTGAACCCAAGTGCATTGAAGAAGTGCATTCAAATATCAATTGAATGGAGCTTGAAATAATGTTTTAAGCAAGGTGAGTTGTTCATGTGTACATCCAATAAAAAAAAAAGACCTTTGATATTAATTTATTCAAAATGCTTTTCAATGATTCAAACTCTCTTACAAAGAATTTAAACAAATCTTTTTTGAAAACTTAGAAATAATTGTCTCATCTGAATAAGTTTTCTTATCTGTTTAAATTTCTTTTGTCTATCCTTATCGTGTATAGAAAAAACGCTGCGTCTGATCATTAGTTGAAATAGTCTATCTGACTCTTCAACAGACGCAACGTCATGTTATCTTCTAACATCTCTGTTGAGTGTACAAGACAAAGCTCTTTAATGCTTTACATATATCTAGCTTTTTAAAGCAAGAGGCACGCTATCCTTAGATACACCTCATCAGACGAAAGAAGGTAATGAGAGATAAGAAGGCCTTGGAAGTCACCGTGGAAAACCCAGAGGATGCAAAAGATTTAAGAAAAGATGTTTTTGATGATTGCAGCCCAAGGGGGAGAGAAATAAGAAATAAGGATGAGAGAGAAATAAGAATGAAAAAAAAAAGGATTGAAGAAATTAAAAAAATGTGTACAACCCAAGGGGAAGAAGAAAAAGAAAGATGCAAAAGCTGAGGGGAGCAAAATAAAAAAAATAAAAAATAAAAAGATCAGAAGCTGAGGGGAGCATAATACAAGTGCTCAATCTGAAAGGAAGTTCAGATGCAGAAGAAGAAAAGAGGATGAAGAACAAGTTGAGGGGAGATTTTGATCTGTTACTCTTTCAAGTTCAGTCTGATAAAGATCATCTCTCTAACTCTGATACATCCTTTTGCTCTGTCTCAAGTAGAAGATCAAGGATCTGCTAGTGTGGTCTGTAATCATCAAAAAGGGGCAGATTGTTAAGTCAAGATGATTCAGCATCTTAGTTTTGATAATTATAGAACAGTCTGTTGTGCCTGTAGACGGAAGAGAACAGACTGAAGAGCCTCAGATCAAGGAACAGATCAAGAGCCTCGATCAAGCATCGGATCAAGAGCACTGATCAAGCATCGATCAAGAGCATGATCAAAGAATGTAGATCAAGAATGATTTAATGAATTCAACACACAACTCATTTATTTATTCATTCGTCTACCTCGTTTAATGAAGTTCGGACGAGTAACTCGCGCCTAATTCAAATCTAACCGTTACTCGTAGAAGCTTCCAAAGACGAATGAGATACAGGTAAAACTCATCGCAACACGAAAAAAGCAAACATGCTTTTTGTTGATGTCTCTGATCAAGTCGAAAAAGCCTCAGGCAAACATTAATTATTCTCATTGATCTCTCATCACACGTTTGAAGACCCCAAGACAAAGGACTAACGTTCAAATCTTCGGTCTAACGGATACTTCAAGGAGCTCTCTATAAAAGGACTTCATTACTTCAAGAGAAGGTGATTTAACCGCGTAACAAAGAAATCATATTCAAACTTCAAGCTCTCAAGTAAAGTTCACTCGCCTGAACTTAGAATAGATCTCATTGTAATACCCTCTCTCGTAGTAGGGATAAACTTATTCTTTCATCTTCCTAAATCCACTTGTTGTGGTGCTCTTAGCCCGAGGAGGTCCGTGTTTCAAATAATACCTCTTTTTTGCTGTGGAGGTCGTGTTCAAAGAATACCTGTTTAGCCTTTGTGGAGGCCGGGTTCAAAGAATACTGTTTAGCATGGGAAGGTCATGCCCAAATAATATCCGTATTTAGCCAGGAGTGACGGGTTCAAAGAATACTCATAAATGGAACCTTAGCGTGTTCTTGAACCGGATGTAATCTTGATCAAATGAACCAAAGATAAAAATATTGTTGTCTTCTCTATTGTTTTATCTCGTTAACTAACAGGATAATAACTTGAATAGTTTGATAGTAAAATCAATCTTAAAGAAGAAAACAATCTTGCCTCGATCAAGCTTTGAAAACAACAGACGCAAACGCATCGTCTTAGAGAAAAAGTTTTAAAAATAGTCTACACAATTCAATTCTCCTTCCAAAGTGTGTTTTTATACTTTACATATACACACACACACATATATATATATATATATATATATATATATATATATATATATATATATATATATATATATATATATATATATATATATTTTTCAAAATAAGTCAAATATGCTAGAAGTAAGTGTAAAGGTATTTAGACCATACGCTGATTTAAAAATTTTCGCCTCACAATTTACATATTCAAAATATTGGTGCATTGCCATGCGTTATTCTCGTTGTTACACATACTCAAAATATATTTAATTTCAAAATCAATTTTTTATATTGAAACAAAATTAATTAAATATTTTTTAATTTATTTTAAATAAAAATTTACATAATTTTTAATTTATTTAGCATACCATTTTTCAGGAAAAAAATAACTTGAATTTATCTTAAATAAAAATATATTGATATTTTTAACAATTATTTGTTTATTTACACTCATATTCCTTATGAATTTAAATTGTATATTTTATAATTTATTTTCTGTAAAATAGTGTATTCTAATATGATTTTTTAAAAAGGTATATTAAATAAAAATAAAAAATTTGTCATTTTTTAATTTAAAAATTCTAAAGTACAAAACTACACTATTTTTTAATTTGTAACTGTTAGCGGCAATGTCAAATGTTTTAAACATATCATATTAGTCAGTTTTTTTTTTTTTTTTTTTTTTAAGAATGCACCAATGGAAATAAAGACTACGTGGTTTATCAAACTGAAAAGTAAATTTAAATTACGTGAATCAACTAAACATATCATATTTCAAATTATCTGTACATTTATAATTTCTTCAAGCAAATTTTCTCTGTTTATCTTTTTTTTTTTTTTTTAACTTCAAACATTAACTGACTTTCGTAGTTTTCTTATAGATTTAATTTTTAATAATAAGATAAAGACAAAAATATAATTTAATCTATATTTTATTTTTTAAAATTTTAAAAGAGATTATATTGACTTAACTCTTAAGTATAAAAGTTAAAGTATCAAAAATATTTTTTTTTTTAAGAGAAAAGATCACTACAAATTTTAGTAAAAATACCTACAAGTTAACTAAAAACAAACCTATTTACTCTTGATTTATGTAGTTTTTATGTTATATCCATGCTGCAGTGGGACTATTCACTTTGACCATGTTCAGCGCCAGGAGGCAAAAAGTGACACAGACACGGAAGAAAATGTTGACTGTAGTACAATAATAGAACGTCATAATCTTATAAAAGATAGCCTTACCAACCAATTGGAACCTAATAAATAGGAGAGGAAAGAGAAGTCAGTGTTAAAAGAGAAGAGTTGTTCTTAAAATATTAAGGTATTTATTGCACATTTAAATGCTAGTTGGAAATTTTATACATATATTTTAACATAAATATAATAAATATAAATATAAATATAAGAATGATACTTATTAGAATTAGATACTAGTTCTTATGTCAATGGCTAAATCTATATAGTTTTAACACTTTTAAAAAAATTTCTTAAAAAAGGTGGGTGTGAAGTCGACACTATCCGAGAACAGTTTTTGAGAATTTTCTTAAAAAAAGGGGAGGTTCGTTGGACTAAAAAACAATACAATTGGTTTATTACCAAAATATACTATCAATTTATAGATTTTTTTTTATCCACAATTGGCATACCATCGCGGCGTAGTTGAAGGATTCATTTAAGACGCGTATAAGTTAGAGCATGAATTATGTACAACTTACTATAATCTCAGCCATTCATTAAAAGGCAATGAAAATGGACGATCACAAAAGATTTTGGTATTTAGGGCGAGGCAATGTATCTTCCACGATGAGACATCCAATACCAAAGACTTGAGTTGAAAGGTAAACTTGACTTGTGGGCGAAGTCAATCACCATCCATTCAGTGGTTAACTTACTACCATCACATCACACTACTTATTGTCACACTAAACAATAACCAAAGTCCTTACATTCCCACGAACAACGAAATAATAAGGGTACTGGTGATACGGTAGATAATTAAATAATTAATTATAAAATATAAAAAGAGAAAAATAAATATAAATATATAAACTGCAAATAAAAAAAATATGTATTATAATGACTTTGATTATTGTTTATTGCGATGTAAAGACACTTGTTTAGCGTGATGTAAGGACCAAATATTTTTCATCACATGATCCGTACTGCAGTTGAGTGTGAACATAAACAATATTGAAAGCCATTAACGCTAGAGTAAAACGTGGGGATTCCGACCTATATTCAACCGCGATATAACCCCCACACTAACCACAACAAACACCAATCAACCATAACCATGCTTTTAATTTCCTTTCTTTTATCTTTTTCAGTTTCTCTCATGTTCAAAACCATGAAATTTCTCAGCTCAATATTAACAATGTTAAGAGTTGAAGCAGAAAAGCAAGAGATGGTGAGCATGGAGAAATATTTGCCACAAGAATTGGTATCAAACATCCTCTCAAGGTTGCCAGTGAAAGATTTGCTCAAATGTTCATGTGTTTGCAAGTCCTGGTTCTTTCTCTTAACTGATCCTCATTTTATTACAAATTACTATGTTTTTCACAACAATCTTCAAAGCCAAGACCAGCATCTCTTGGTCATTCGCAGTCCCTTTCTTTCTAACCTTAAAACTTACATTTCTGTGCTTTCTTGGAAACTCAATGATCCTAAAAACAATGTTTTTTCTCGTGTTTTGAACCCTCCCAATGAATACAACTCTGAACACAAATACTGGAGTGAAATCATGGGTCCTTGCAATGGTATATACTTACTTGCAGGAAATCCAAATATCATGATTAACCCTTCTTTGAATCAGTTTAAGGCTATGCCTGAATCCCATTTCAGTTTTGGTGACAGTGAGACGTATTCTTTGAGTGATTATGCTGGGTTTGGCTTTGATTTCAAATCTAATGACTATAAAGTGGTTGTGATGTATGATGTTTGGTTGAGGGAAACAGATGAAAGAAAACTTGGGTGTTGGACTGCTGAGTTGTATAGCCTTAATTCCAACTCATGGAGAAAACTTAATGCTGCTGATATCCCACTTTCAATTGAAATTCCGGGCTCTTCTCCTGTATATACATTTGTTAACAATTGTTATCACTGGTGGGGTTTTGTTGATGAGGCTGGTACAAAAGAAGATGTTGTTCTTGCATTTGACATGATAAATGAATCCTTCAGGAAGATAAAAGTGCCAATGATACGTAGCTCTTCAAAAGATGAATTTGCAACTCTTGCACCCTTCAACGAATCTGCTACAGTTGGTGTCATTGTTTATCCTGTAAAGGGAAAAGAGAAGTCCTTTGATGTGTGGGTGATGAGAGATTATTGGGATGAAGGGTCTTGGGTTAAGAAATACAGTGTTGAACCCATAGAAGCAATTAACAAGCTTGTGGGGTTATATGGGAGCAATCAATTTCTTTGGAGCAGCTTCAATGAAAGATTAATATGGTACGACTGTGAAGTTGAGTCAGAGCGAATGAAGGATCTTCAGGTTTATGGGAAGAATGGGTCGTTAAGAGCTGTTAGATACGTTGAAAGCCTTGTTTCACTTCGAAGGGGAAATGAGTTTAGGGGCCAATTTGTTTCTAGTAGTTGAGAGAACCTTTCAAACTCAGGAAACTAAATTAATGTCAACTCTTGATAAGTGGTTGAGATATATGGCAAGGGATTATGGCGCTGCTCGATCTTTAAATCCAAGACTTGCATCATAGCTTTTATCAGACAATCATTCAAGCAAATAGTTTTGAGATAAATCCAGTCATTTATCCAAGTGTTGTATAGTCTTGTGTTTGGAGCATACCCCCGCAAATGGTATGTCACAGAATGCTATGTAATTAGTTCGCAACACTTTTAACTACAAAGTACCGTTTAAGGATATCCTTTTTTTGTAGCTTTCTTCTGTTTTATTGTAGATTTCAAAAAACTTAAGCTTTATGTGAAAGCTGCATCAGCTTCTAATAAATTTCTATATTAATCGGTATCATAACACCAATAAGAGTATATCATACCCTGCCCGAGTTAATGTATACTATTTTATTTTATGAATCCGTTTGAGTCAGTTTCTTGAGCTTTTAAAAGGAAATAAACCAAGAATTCGGATAGACTAAAATGAACATATGTATAAGTTAAAAGTTAGTTTTTAAAAAGACTATGTTTGGTTTTACCACGGGATTTGGACTTATGATGGCTGCTCAATTTAAAGTATTTTAGATGCAACTGCTGGAAAAAGCTTGTAGTTATATCTTCTATAATCATAGGACTGGTCCTTAAGGAGGTGGACGAGAAACTACCCCGAAGTCACTGATTCTACATTTCATGTTTTGCTATCCACTCAGTATAACTAGGAGAAGACAGAGCAAACTTAGTGGCTGTTCCTTTTGTGATTGTACTGACTGAAATCTATTACTCAGCTTGTTCACCATGAAATGATTTTTGTGCCAATTGGATACACATTTGGCATTGGCAAGTTTTAGATAGAGAAGGTGAAAGGTGGCCCAATCTTAATGTACATCGCTAAAATTTATTTGGCACCAGATTAGCATTTGAAAACAATTTTTGGTTACTAAATTTTGTCACTAATTTATTATTTTTTAAGAAAAATGTTTGTGTTACTCTTTCTATTTTTATGACGGATCACAATTTATTGAAAAATATAAATTTTAGTAGATCATATCTTTCTTATATTGACTATATCTTCTAATTCATATATAGAAGTTACATAAAATATTATGATTTTTAATTAACTTTAATTAATAATTGAAAATTATTAGAAAGATATTTAAGTGAGTGACACTGGCCTTTTTATTTTTATCTTTTATTAGTGAGTATGGAGAAAGGAATTTAATTTTTGCATTTTGTAGACATCGACAAAGGCTCCAATACCTCTGTGAGCTCGAAACTTGTTAAATAACTTTATCTCATAATTAACTGATATACAACCAATTAACTAACTCACTTACAATATATAAAGATGCGTACATATATTTCTCTCAGCTAACTCACTTACATAATATATACAGATGCGTATATATTCTCCCGGTTAAATCACGCACAAAACATATATATTCCTCTCTCTATCAAGTATTTTTTTTAGGTAAAATTGTGTTGTCTATCTCTTCAAAAGATGGTTGGTTATTCCTCAACATGGATGGATTTATGGATTTTGTAGGGATGCATAGTTGGTTGTGGTTGTTTCAAAATTTTATATGTTTCTTGTAGGTGTTGAATATTTTATTAGTTCAAAGTTCCACATTGACAGGTTTTAGAAAGAGAGATGAGCAGAATACCTATATTAGAGAGAGTGAGATGTTTTGTTCACTCGCACCAGACCATAGTTCTATATAATTTTTGTATTTAGATTATAGGTAGTGTGTGACCACCGGTGTGTTTTCCACATAGTCCCGAGTAGAGCGTTTTTGTGAGTTCTTTTGTAGAAGCTCTTTTGTTGTACTCTTTGACATAGTGCATATTTTTCTGAATTAGGTCCCGTGATTTTTGTCCCTCTCATTGGAGGTTTTCACGTTAAAATTGGTTTTTGTCCCTCTCATTGGAGATTTTCACGTTAAAATTTGTATGTGTCCTCTTGCTCTTACATTTTATTTTCCCCAGAATTTTATACTGTCACTTATTACAGTTCTCTTATTTTCCCCTCGAAGGGAAATGTTTTATTTTTACACGCAGGCTTTCAGAGTTTTGTGTGTAATTTTTCTGTTGCGCCTTTCCCAACAAGTGGTATCAGAGCCGATGGTTCGACTTGGCAACCGACTCAGATTTGTGTGCAATGATTGAAGTGGATCTAAGTGGTCAAGTGGACCTACTTTTTAAGGATCTCTTGTGTCCAAAGTCTTCCTAGCGGTATAAGTGTTAGATAAGATATGTCTGGTGGGTGACTAGATTGCTTGTTTCGTTGATGTGAGCTATCAGAACAACGGTACAAGACTAGGGCATGGAAGCTCTAATGACCATCATTGACAATGACTTCCTCTGTAGGGGAAGATGTTTTGCGGTCCTTTGTTTAAGGGGAGGTTTGTTGGGATTCAAACAATGTCCCATATTTTACAGAGTCTGAAGGAGAACCCCAGAAGATTTTGTTGTTGCAGAAGAATTTGTAATAGTATAGGACTTTGAATTAAGGGAAGATTTGTTTTGTTGAGTATTTTGTTAATTCAAAGTCTCTCATCGACAAATTTTAGAAAGAGAGAGGAGCAGAACACCTATATTAGAAAGAGTGAGATGTTTGTTCACTCGCACCACACCATAGATCTATATAATGTTTGTATTTAGATTATAGGCAATGTGTGACCACCAGTGTGTTTTTCACATAGTCTCCGAGTAGAGCGTTTTTGTGAGTTCTTTTGTAGAAATTTTTTTGTTGTACTCTTTAATATAGTGGATATCTTTTTAGATTAAATCTCGTGGTTTTTGTCCCTCTTATTGGGGGTTTCCACGTTAAAATCTTTGTGTTCCTCTTGCTCTTATATTTTATTTTTCTTGAAATTTTATAATGTTATTTAATACAGTTCTCTTATCTTCCCTCGACAAGAAATTTTCTTATTTTTCCACGCAGACTTTTAAGTTTTGTATGTAATTTTTTCGCTACACCTTTTATGAACAGTAGGCAGAAAATATTCCAAAATCAAAATCTAGCATCGCTAGTTTAACCAAACGAGGAGATAGTAAATGACCAAGGAGAGAAAATATATAAGGACAGGGATATTCTTCACCGGAACAAGTGGGCTCTCTATTAGTAGTAGAGGAGAGTCCATTTCCCAAAGATAAAGTCAAGTTTTCTGGCAAAATTATTTTTTTTATTTTTAATTATAAAATATCATTTTATTCTTGTTTTCAGTTTTAAAGATTTATATAAGAAATAGATAATTTTTTTCTCTATTTTTAGGTGAATTTTTGAAAATCATAAATAAAATTAAAGTAACACGATAGTTTTATACGAAAAAAATAAAAATAAAAAATGAGAATGTAAATAAATGTAATTTAAGAATGATTTTTCGAGAATATAATCGATATATACTCAAAGAAAAATAATAAGAAAAGACATTTTTTAATTAAAGAAAGATTAGAAAGTTTAAAAGGATATTAGTGGGGTATAAGAAGAAAATGCCCAAACAATATTGCAAGCCTAAGGATCACATGTCTAGCTAAGGCGGAAAATATCATTGCAAAATCATTAAGTCACTCTTTCTTCCTACAGAATAGAGATAAAGCGATAAAGATTAAGACTCACAATATGATGATCACATGTTTAGATCCTCTAAAAGCAACGTTCTCCAAGTTATATGAAACTTGCATTTTGAACCGATAAGAATTTAATATGTTTTTTATATTCTCGAAAATTTTAAAAAATTAATTTTAATTTCTTTAAAATATTTTATTTAATTTTAGTTTTAGTTCTTTAAAATTCAAATAAATTACTTTTAATTTTTATGAGATTTAGATAACGCTCTATGATTATTTTAAATCATAATGTAAACTATATAAAAGAAAAAAAATAATATATATAAATTTTAAAGAGATCCAAATCAAAAAAAATTAAAGAATTAAAAATAATTTTTTAAAATTCAGAACAAATGAAAAATATATTTTTACGTTATTCAATGAGAATAATAAATTTGACTTGTCTCCCAAACTGGCCAAACACGTGACTCCAGGGCACGCATACCAAGATGTCTTTTGATTCCTTGATTTCGTGTAAAGTTCCACATGGAACAAGTAGATGCCGCGAATCAATGTAAACATTAGCCATAATATGCCGTGCATATGCTGGTACGTCGTGCTAGTATCAAAAGTGTCCCACTTGCTTTGCTTTGATCCACCATTAACTTGCACCAAATTATATATTGTGTTTGCTGCACTTGTATTTTTGTGCGCCGGTAATTATGGTTGCGTTTGGAAAGAAATTTACAAATTTTAAGGAATTTAAAATATTTAAAATTTGAATATTTCAATTAAATTTCTTTTATTTTTACAATATTTAATTTGAATAAAGTTATTTATATTTTATTAGTTTTGATTTCTCTGTTTGAATATAAAATTTCAATTTTCAACAAATAAATATTTTTATTTTTAAATATTTATTCACTGTCATTCAAATTTTAATATTACATTTTGGCTTAATCTATATTTTAGTTCTTTTATTCAAACATTTTTTTTACTTATATGACATTTTATTTTAAGTCATTGATTTTTCTACCCATTTAATTTATTTTTTTCTCATATTTAATTTGTATAAATTAATATGCTTTAGTTTTTAGTCCTTATTAATAAAAGTTTAGAAGAATCGAATATGGGAAAAAAATAATTTGTTAAAATAAAATCTAAAATAAATCTAAGATATAAAATAAATCTAAGATAAGAAGGAGAAGAAAGAGGAGAGAGAAGAAGGATAGTGTGAGAAAAGAGAGATAAAAAGAAATATTAAATTAAATTTAAATTTATAAAGAATATTAGGTTATAATTTTATTTGATAATAGTAAAATTTTAACAGTTTTTAAAAATTTAGAGATAGTCTTGTTGAGATGAGTTTGTATAAAAAAAATTTAAGTCCATTTTTTTCCTCTCTAATCTTTTCTTATTATTGCTGATTTATTGTTTTGTATTTAACTGTTACTAACTGAGGTGAAAATTAAATTAAAGTTTTTAAATATCTTCTAAAAATATTTTTCTACATTTGTACGTACTTTTGTATCTCCGTCTAACTTGATCAATTTTAATATTTAATATCTATGTCTGATCTCGTTAGACAAAGAACTTAAGCTCTAATTTTTTTAAAAAGTGTGTGGAAATTATTTATACAAAATTCAATCCCTTTTTTTGTATTTTTATCTTTTAAAAAGGTATGAGACGTAGCTTTGTTGGAGAGAACTAGTATAAATTTATGTGTGTTTCTCTCTTCCTGTCTCTCATGATTTTATTTATTCGACGAATAACCTTCAAAACAACTTTTGAACATTTTGCTAAACAAATTGGTTTTACAAATCTTTTATAGCTATATAGTTAAACTAGAGGTTTGCTTGTGAAAATTTTAAAAAGTACACCATTCAATCCCTCCCCTTCTTGTGCCTCTTTGCTCCTTCAACTACCTTTACAGAGCACAAATTTTTCACAATATAAAGGAGATCTCATCATTATCAAACTTAGAGTCTTGTTCTTCCACTTTTCAGGGTTTGTCTACAATTATAGCTTTGGACGATGACTCTTTCCTGGCATTTCTGAATGTAGAGTTCCACATTGGCTTCTAGTTATTGAAGGCCAATAAATTTTCTTTCTTATTGCTTTCTAGTATGATATATTATTATTTTTATCACTTTCCTAACACCTTTTAATAGTAATTGAAGCATGATTAATGGTCAATTAAAGTATTTAAGGTCATTCTTAATTTATTGGGCTAATTGGGTCTTAATTGCATTAATAATAGAATTTTTCAAGACTTGCATAGTTTTAATATTTTGACCACAATGTTTGCTACAGACCTGTAAAAGAAAAAACACAAGAAAGGGGGTGAATTGTGTTAATTAAAAATTTTCTTTTAAGATCGACAAACGAAATAGATTTCAACTAAAAGATTGATGTTACAGACGATGTCTTAAGAAGATTATAAGCATCCCTGCTAGTCAGATAGAAAATAAGCAGATAAGACATACTGGATCATCTTAAAGACTACATCTAGTTCTTAGCAAGCTGCTAAGATTTCACTAGTTTAGTGAAACAACTTTTACAAGTATTCTTTGATCTCAGCCACTTCTGGTTAAAAATGATATTTTTTAGACCCAGCCTCCACAAGCTAAAACAACTAGTATTCTTTGGACACAACCTTCAAGACTAAAACAAGTTATCTTTTAACACAATCTCTACAGGCTAAGCACCACTATTGTGGATTTAAAAAGAGGTTTTGAAAAGAGTTTGAGTTTAGCTTCTTCCCAGAAAGGGGTATTATAATGAAAATTTCAAGCTTAGAAGATTTTAGAGCAAAAGTTAGAGAATAGGTTTTGTAGCGTAAGTTTTGTCAATCTTGCATTGTTGAAGATGAAATTTAGCTGAAATCTTGAAGTATTCGTTAGATAGAATGGATTTGAACAACGTTCAGAGCATTTATGATTTTAACAACGGAAGTCGGCGCGTATCAGGGATTTCTGACTTGTTCAAATTTGACTCCAAAATGTAGTGTTTACTTTCATGTTGCAGAACCTTGTGTCAAAAAAAAGTTGTCACCTTTAGAAACTTCTGAGTAATGTCAATATTTGTTGACTTTTCGCACAAAACTCTGTAGTTTAAAAAGGACTTAACTAAAGTTGAAGACGATAGAGTAGAGAAGAGTAATTACTCATCTTCTTCTAATGAGAGCGTTTGTAACTCATTTATCTTTCAACTTAACTTTGCGTTTGTTAATCCATTATTTCTTTTGAAGTTTATGTCTATAACTCATCTTCTCATTTCTTTATGTATGCGTCTATTCTTCTAAGGCTTATGCGCTTGTACTTCTGAGGCTTCTTTGTTTGTCATCATCTTAGATTGTTTCGTCTAACTTCATCTTAGATCTGTTTTACGTCTGTACTGTGATCATCAAAACTCTTAGAGATATATTGATTTTGACTTAACAAAACCTTTTTTTGACGTTAGATTATTCGGCTAGTTGCTGACGAAAATTTTTGCTTCTTTGTAATTTTGAACCTTGACACATTAATCTTTTCTCTTGCTAGGATTTGAAGAGTGACACTCAGCCGCTTAAATGAACATGTGACTAACATATGACTAACTTAACATATATATATATATATATATATATATATAGACACACATATATATTGAACAAATAACACTTGTAAAATAGAAGCATTCTACACTTGGATTCAATTGTATTTTATGTTTTTAGTTTTGCTTTCCTTTTTTCTCTTCCTCTATTTGTGTTCTTTTATTTTCTTAGTTGCCTATTTTTTCTTCTTCATCTACATTTTCTAAAATTTTGATTTACATTTATGTAATTATGAGCAATTAAGTTCCTTTCATCAATTTGATCTATTGTAGGTTCCTAATTAATTCTTAGGTTCATTGTTCTTCATGTTTTGGGGTTTGTATTATCTAAATTGGGGGTTGGGTTTAATAGATCAATTGGACTTAATTCCCGGTTTAGATTGCATTTTTTATTATCGGTGGATGCAGGGAAACCAAAATTGTTTTAATCAGACCAAGTTGTGTACCTCATGTGATTGTGTGAAGTGTTTCACATCAAGTGTTAAATGAAAATCCTTTACAATGGTAAAGTGATCGGGTACCAATGGTGTGAATAATTCTGGCTTTAATTGGCCTGCATATGCATTTTCTTTTATGATTAGAAACTAATAAGGGAGATGGGAAATGGAAGAGAGACTGAATTGATGCATTTATTACATACACACTAGTTTTATAAATATGCTTTATTAGCTATTTATTCTGATTATTTACTTGCTTTAATTGTCTTGCTCATTTCGTTTCAATTTTACACTTAAATCCCTCTTTTAATTACTTTATAATTTAGCTATGAAAATTGACAAGCAATTCATAAAAAATGACTTAGGTTGGCCCTAAACTACAAAGTTAATCATCTAGTTTAATTTGATCACATTTGATAGCACACATCACAACTCATGCACATTAACCCTGAGGATACCAACTAACTCCTCTAGTGACATTTTTGTTGTGTGTTTGAAGCATGGAGGGCTTTAATTTGTGGTCTCCACAATCCAGTTAAACTTCGTAAGATCTTACCGTTGTTATTAAAATTATCATATGTTTGACCTAAAGCTCTGAGCTTATTAAGTATGGTTTGAAATCTACGGAACATACTTTGCATACTCTAGTTTTCCTCCATAATGAAACATTCATATTTACATGCTAACAAAACTAAGTTTGTTTTTCTTGACATGCAAGGAACACTCGTATGTCAAAGCAAGAGTGTCCTACATATTCTTAGCACTAGTAAAATTATGCACTTTAGCATATGCCTCTTAAGAGAGGGAGCACATAATGACATTTCTTATCTTTGAGTTGAGAAGATATATGTTCTTTTGTTCTTCATTCCAATATTTCTTCTCTATTATAGTCACTCAAATGCATCACGCCATGCACATCTATGCTCACAACATCAAGAAATGTTATCATTGAATGTTCTAATAGTCATAGTTTTATCCCTTAAATAGAGGTGGTCTATTGATAACCTGTCCTTTGTTTTCCATAGATCGTCTTATAGGATCTTTATCCCTGGACTATTAGATGCTCAACTTAGAGGCTAAGTTCTAAATGAAAAAGTAAGAAATAAACACATGAAAGTGAGAGGATTGAATTATATTTATTAAATCTTTTCTTTTTTAGGATAATTGTTTTGCAAACTTTGTTTGACAAAAGCAATTTGGTGATCATCCAATAAAATTATTTGAAAACAAATGTTGAAAATTATCATCCAAAGATAAAGAGAGAACAAAACAAACACCAAGGTTTATATTGGTTCACTCAATTAAGTTACGTCTAATACCTTCAAGACTCTTGTAAGGTTTTCACTAACCAAACTAGTTACAGGTATTTTTTCTTATAAAACTACTTTTAACTCAAACTCAATAAACTTGGACTAAAGTTCACTACTCAAGTATTCTTTATCACTAACCACTCATAGCTTTCACTATCAAAAGATTGTTTGAAATATAACAAGATAAGATTTTGAAGAGAAAATATAATAGATAAGCTCACAGAAGAGTGTTTACTTAGTTAATTAAAGAATATACAAAAATATACATTCAGAAAATATATAGTGAAACAAAATGGTTCATCCAATATTATTCTTTTGAAGATTTTCTCACGAGTTCCCTGTTCAAGTTTTTAACAATCACTTCTTATAACTTTTGTCTTTTTAAATTGACAAGTTGGCTCCTTATATAGTCAGGACAAGTTTTCCGTTGAGACTTGAGAGTACAAGGAAAAGAAGGCTTTAACAAATGGCTTCTGAAAGTTATCAAATCTGTAAAAGATAAAACACAAGAAGGGGGTTTGAATTGTGTTATTAAAAATTTTTTGCGTTTGCGTCTGTTAATTTTTCAAAACAAACAGACACAACTTTCTTTCTTTAACTGTTGATTTTAATTGACAGACGTTTAAGTTATTAATCCCTGTTAATTCCAAAATAAAAAACGGTAAAATCAAAGGTATTTTTGTGTTGGTTCGTCTTAAGCAAACTATGTCCAGTTACTTAGCAACACGCTAAGTTTTCACTATCAACCGTGAAAAGGTTACAAGTATTCTTCGTACCCAGCCACTTCTGGCTAAAACGATATTGTTTGCACTCAGCCTTCTCAGGCTATACACAAGGTATTGTTTGGAATGCAGCCTCTTCGAGCTAAAGTAAAGGTATTCTTTGAAACACAGTCCCCTCATGCTAGAATACCACAATAGTGGATTTTGAAAGGATTTGAAAGAAAGGTTTATCCTCTACGCAGAGAGGTGTGTACAGTGAAAAACAAATAGCTTAAGAGCGAAATTCAGAGTGAGAGTTTTTCAAGCGTAATTTCGCCAACTTAAACTTGAGGTGGTGAAGTGCTTTTATAGCCGAAATCCTCGAAGTAGTCATTAGACTGAATGCATTTGATCGTTGTCCTTTTTCTTGCGTACTTCAGAGGTGATTGACAGACAGTCAAAATCATTAAATGATTTCGCAATAGAGTCAGCGCATGTCCAGGTTTTATCTAACTTGTTCAGAGATATCCTCGAAAAACACATTTTGTTTTTCGTGTTGCAGAGATTAAGTACGAAATCTCTTTCTATTTTTAGAAACTTCTGAAAATAACGTTTTTATTTGAACATGTGGCGCGAGTTACTCCGTCTGTCTTCAAAGGATCTTCATTTATCTTCATTAGACAAAAAGTCTTCAACATAGACTTCATATGTCTTTTCTTTAAAGACTTCGTCTTGAGACATATATTTTTTTCTGAAAAAATGACTTACACAAAGTCGACTTTTGAGGGTACTAACTTCGTTTATACTTGCTTCATCCGTTTAAGAGTCACGAAGCTTCAGTCTGATGCTTGAATCGTTTGTTATGTAATTATTAAAATCTAAGAGATTAATCATCTTGATATAACAAAATCAAATTTTGTAATATTATGACACTGTTGTACTTGTTATTTTTTTTTTGCTTAAAAGAATGTCTAAATATTTTAAAATCAAATTATAATAAATACAGTAACTTATAAAAATAAAAGTCAATATTAAAGAGTGAATATTAAGTAAAATCATATCTTTAAAGGAGTACATGAAAATTTGAACAAAAATGTACATCCCGCTTAAATGTTAAACAAAAATACATTTAAGATTGAACGAATTTACTATGAACAATTACATCACAATAAGATCTTTAGACGATTGTTATCTTGTTTTTAGACTTTTATCGAATGGTCATTTCATTAAGCGCAGAATTTATTTTAGACAATAAAACTTGTTCACTGAGCAAACACAATATTTATCTTAAATAAAAATATTTTTTCTATCTAATAAAATATAGAAATTATAATTATAATTACTTAATTTTTTTATCACCAACACAGTCCATTTATAAAAGATTTAAAATATTTGATGTATTTGATTCCAATAAAAAAATGTCCAATAAAAAAAATATATTCATTTATAGTCATCGTAAAAGTTAACTAAAATAATTTAATGTTTTATACCCAGTATTAAACTAATTATACTAATTATGAGTTAATGATTTTTAACACTATTTAATAGAATGATTATACTTTTTATAATATAAAAGTTGTTTTAAGTCTAAAAATATATAAATTAAGGTAAAAATTATAAATCGTAAGAATAAAAATAAATAAGGAAATAAATTAAAAATGAAATATATTTAGAAAACAAAATATATAAATAAAATTATATAAATATAAAATATTTACCTAAAAATTTTAAAAGTAATAAATTTGTCATGCGGTAATAGTTGTTAATTTAAGTGTGGGTTTGATTGCTTGTGGGTGGAATTTTTTTATTATTTTATATATTTTATTATTCAAAATATATTTTAAAAATAAATATTGATAAAAATGACATAATAAAAATATTTCAAATCAGAAAAACTTAAAGAAATCCCCTAGTTATTCATGTTGTTAAGCGAGAATAAAAGATAGATAAACTCATCCACCGGGTGAAGTAAAACATGTAATTTTATTCACGAATTAATTTCTTAAAAAAATATAAATTTTAAATTCACATAATCTATTTTTAAAAAATGAAAAATATAAAAATGGCGCAATTAAAACTACTTAATTACACAAAAATAGATAGAAATTATTATATTTAAATGATTCATTTAAAAAAATATAGAAAAATTAAAATTTTATTTAAAAACAAAAAATTATAAATCACAAAATTCATTTAAAAAAATATTAAATAATTTATTTTATATAAATCTTGAAAAATTCAATATATATATAATTGTTATTTTTCCAAAACTTAGACATTATATAGCGTAAAATAATTTTAAGTCATCAAAATTTTAAAATTAATCATGAATAGTTTACTACTTATCCTATTTAAAATAATATTTTAAAAAGTATCCCAATTCAATACTAAATTTTATCTAAGCTCGATAATTTGGTATATGAATTATTCCATATAAAAAGTAGAAATTGGTGTATAACCATGAGAGTGATGCAAAGATGGAAGACTTTGGCATAATAATAGTGTTGGACCAAGAGGCAGAGAAATGGTGGGTCTCTGTTTGCAGCAGTGGGGTCACCATATGCTTGTTATGACAGTATGATTGATAGTGATGTAGTTAGAGATTGGACCCGGTGCAAATGGTTACCCCAATAATTTAATGTCATTTATAATATATAAGACTTGGTAAAATTTATGTTTTAACTTTATCATGATGATGAAAATAATTAAAATTAGTCAATTTTTAATATTAAAAATTAAAATAAAAATTAAAAATAATTAATATCAAACAAATATAAAATATATAAACCAATATTATAACTAATATAACATTTAATATCCTCTAAATTTATTTATAAATAAATTAACTAATTTATATGCTAATTAAAAAAGACTAATTATTCAATTTTAGTAATTATAAATCTGAATAATTTTTTCATATTATCTTTATTAAAATTTGATATCATATTATCATGAATAAAACATTCTAGAATCTTAATTAAATAAAAGATATTTTGAATTATATTTTCTCAATATAAGATTAGTTGAAATTTATTTATTGTAAATTATATAATTTGTTTATATTTAAAACCGACAGGAATATACCTTGTAATAATAACGTTGTAATGTATTGACTATAAAATAACTTAAAATAGTATATTTTAAATGTTAAAAATTCAAAAGTTATATTCAAACAAAAATAAATTTAGACTAAAATTGAAGATATTTATAAAGAGCTACCGATGTTCACCGTTGCAAAATATCTTAACTTTTTCTTGGCTGCTCCATTCAATCCTTTTCTCTGGAGCAATGATAAGAAAGAAAAGAAAGAAAATAAGTACCCCGGAATATATATATATATATATATATAAGAGAAATAAATTTTAATAATATTTATACAAATTAAAATTAACTAGCTTAACCATTAAATTAAGAAATATCATTTTTATGATTATATATTAAATTTTATATAATTTATCATATTTTAGATATATAATCTAATAATTAATGATTATATGTATTTTAATATAATATACTTTAAAATAAAATGATTCGATAAAGTATTAAATATTTTTAATATTGTATCAAATTTTACTAATAGAATTTAGTTAATAAATATATTATATCAAACTATTATATTATTAAAAGTTAATTTATTAAAATATTATTAAATATTGTAAATTAAAATATTTTACATATGATATTGTAAATGACTTTATATGATATATTAATAAGAAATTTTCCAGCTGTTTTTACTCTCTATTCTTATTATTTTTAAAATTATTTATTAGATTTTCATATCTTAATTATTATTTTTTCATTCACATTAATTTTGATTAAATTTAAAAATTCATTCAATTTTTAAAAACTAACGTACTAATTTTTTATAATTTCTTTTTATTTAGAAAAGTGAAATTAATAAATCAGTTATCCCTGTCAATTTGGATTGCATTAAACATATATCCATTGTCTTCTTTACTTGTCATGATTTTTTTCTAATTATTATTTTCTTTCTTCCTTTATATTTATTATCATTTTATGCAAAATCTAATCATATAAAAATGTAAATAGACGTATATTTTTTATATTTTATTCAAAAAATTATCTATAATTAAATTTTATAATATTTTACTTTTATGTCATAATTTATCATAATTTATATTGTATACTATTAAGTTTATTAAGTATTTTCTTATTTAAATATCATTATCCTATCTTATATAGAATTAACTTTTTTTGTTATAGTGTTCAATTAAATTTAAAATGTCACTTAAGTTATGGTTTATATAAAAAATGTAATATAATGTAAGTTCAGATGTCTAATGAATCCATTAATATCATTATATTTATACCAAGATAATTTTTTTTTTTATTTTCTGAGAAAACCAATGTAGATATTTATTGAAAGCCAAATTTGACCCGCAAGATGGATGGGAGAAGAAGACAAGAATATTGATTACTACGCTATGATTTTAGTCATTATCTATCTTGTATATTTTATGAAACTATAACAAACGGAACAAAAAAGTAAAACTCGCAATTCAGAAAATTCCCATTCCAAAGTGTTGAAAGACGGTGAATGAGATGAGTATGGAGAATTTGCCACGAGAATTGGTTTCTAACGTTCTTTCAAGGTTGCCAGCGAAGGTGTTAATGTCATGCAAGTGTGTATGCAAGTCCTGGTTAGATCTCATAACCGATCCTCATTTTGTTACCAATTACTATCTTGTCTACAACACTCTTCAAAGCCAAGACGAACATCTCTTGGTCATTCGAAGACCCTTTTTTTCTGGCCTTAAAACTTATATTTCTGTTCTTTCTTGGAACAATAATGACCCCAAAAACACTGTTACCTCTGATCTTTTGAACCCTCCATATGAATACAACTCTGACCACAAATACTGGACCGAAATATTGGGTCCTTGCAATGGCATATATTTCCTTGAAGGCAATCCAAATGTCATGATTAACCCTTCTTTGAATCAGTTTAAGGCTTTGCCTGAATCCCATTTTACTAGTCCACATGGGACTTATTCTTTCACTGATTATGCTGGCTTTGGCTTTGATCCAGAAACTAATGACTTCAAAGTTGTTGTGATCAAAGACCTTTGGTTGAAGGATACAGATGAAAGACAACTTGGGTATTGGAGTGCTGAGTTGTATAGCCTCAATTCAAACTCTTGGAAAAAACTTGATTCTTCTCTCCCACTTCCAATTGAAATTTGGGGTTCTTCTCGGGTTTATACCTATGTTAACAATTGTTGTCACTGGTGGGGCTATGTTGATGAGTCTAGTACAACACAAGATGTTGTTCTATCATTTGACATGGTCAATGAATCATTCAGGAAGATAAAGGTGCCAAAAATACGTGACTCTTCAGAGGAAGAATTTGTTACTCTAGCACCTTTTAACGAATCTTCCACTATTGGTGCCATTGTTTACCCTGTAAGAGGGAATATGAAAAGCTTTGAAATTTGGGTGATGAAAGATTATGGGGATGAAGGGTCTTGGATTAAGCAATTCAGTGTTGGACCCGTGCAAGTGATTTACAAGCTTGTGGGGTTTTATGGTAATAATCGATTTCTTTGGAAAGATAACAACGAAAGATTGGTGCTTTATGACTCAGAGAAAACAAGGGATCTTCAGGTTTATGGAAAGTATGATTCAATAAGAGCTGCTAGGTACACTGAAAGTCTTGTTTCACTTCAAAGAGGAAATGAAGAGTTTAGTCACAAATGTTTTTCGTGTAGTTTGGTTCCAGATCCTCTGCTTCATGAGAGTGAATATCTAGTTTCATTTTGATGAATTAAAGTAGAATAATTATTTAGGATCTTTGATTTGGTTTTGTTTTTGTTTGTTGCTTCTAATTCTAAAACAGCCATGTTAGTTATTTGTGACGCAAAATGACATTGCTGTAATTGGCTGATAACATAATGTATTGGATATATGCTAGGTTTCCTTCTTTTGACTTTGAATAAGGTGCGTTGATGATTATAAAATTTTCGTGTTTTGAATGTTACGATTTGGAAATTTCTATTGTTAAATATGTGCATCGATTCACTTCAGACTTCATGATTGGGATAGTTGCAAAAAATCAAACCGTGATTTGCATGTGATATTTACTTTTAAGTGTTGATTGAAAAAAAAAATAGTTAATTAAGTTTTTATTTCTGTATTTTAATTAAAATTTTGTTTGCTGTCTTTTAATTTTAGTTTTCATGAAATTTCTGTTGCTATTTTAACTTTTTCTTATTGAGTTTTGCTATTAAGTGATTAAGATTTTGTGATAATTTTTTATTGTATCACAAAATAATATTTAAAAATTAATTAATTACAACAGTAATTAAATTGATTAAAATTAAAATTAAAGGTTAATCACATAGAGTTTAAAAGATTATATAAGAATATAATAATTCATAAGAAAATTTTGAAAGACTTCTATAATTAAAATTTTATTAGATTTATATTATAAGAATTTATAAAATTTAAAAGAATTTTATAAATTTATAAGATTTAAAAAAATTTAATAATAATTTTTGAATTATAATTAAAGTTAAAATTAAATTATAAAATTTTGTGTACCTCATTCTTACTAATTAAGTTGTTATTTTTATCATTTGAATTATTATTATAACTATGATCTATTACCATTTTTATTATTAATAATAGTAGTTATAGTTGTGACGTGTAGTATATGATAATGTTAATAATGATTATAATAATTAGACGAAGATAAAAATATAATAACGATAATATGTATAGTAGATTGATCATTGTGGTATATATCATTAGAGGTGGAAAATGTATATATTATGAAAAAATAATTTGCAAAATATTAAAAGTTTTAACGAGATTATTAAATAAATTAAATATTTTTATTTTTATTAATAAATTTTAAATTAAATTATACAAATGATTTATCAAATTTATATATTTTTAAATAACACATACTTTTTAAGTTGTAAAAAATCCAATAACATCGTACTTTTAAATAGTTATGACTGTCTTTATTAATATCTTTACTAACTATTTTAAAAAATTATAATTATCTTAATTAAATATCATTTTATTTAAAAATATTAATTGAATATTAAAAGATTTTCTATCAACTCTTTTTTAAATATTTTGAAATTCTAGTCTAGCACGCTCGAATATTTTCAAAGAATTAAAATTAGAATTTTTTTGAAATTAAAAATAGAACTCTAGATAAGATAAATGACAAAATTTAATTAAAAAATAGTATAACACAAGAAAATTCTCTCCAAATTGCATGTGTTAATTTTTCTTTCACTTGCTGGTGTTAGTTTTGCTACTACTTTTTTTTTAACATATGTATTGTAAAACAGAGAATCCTCAAAAAGAGAAAATATTCAAAAATAAAGGTAAAGCGCCTTGTAATTGTTAATTATTATACGTTTTCTTACCTCAATAAATGATATGATTTATTTCACCTTTGACTTTTAGCATACCAGAATTTTGTTCTTGTATGGCCAAAGAGTGGCTTTCATATACAGTTTTCTCGAACGTCTGCTGAGGCAATATGATGATGAAGGTATGTAGGACTATAGACTATTCTAGATTCATAAAAAAAAGTTTGAAATTTCAATTTATATATAAATAAATTTAATTAATTTATCTATATGTAATGTCTTTATTTTGAAATATCTTTAAATTAATTTATTTTTAATATAATAATTATAATCCCCATAAGAAATATAATTCAATATTTATATAAAATAAAAGAAATAAAATATATTCAACTATTTTCATATTTATTCCCCATAAAATTTAATATTTTCTATTTATATATGAATCAAAAGAGTTATAGGCTCGATGGTCTTCACAATATATATTTTAATTTCATTAATTGAGTCACAGAACTTTAATGGCTCTACAGCGAAGGCAAGTGACTTTTTGATTTTTTCTTTCGTGCTTAGCGAAGATAAGTGATAGCGATGCGTATGCGGGACCATGTAATAATAATAGTTTGGCTCATCTCAAATAGTGAAATTTTGACGTTTGTGAACAGAAAACTTTATCCTCTGAATTAATAACTTTAAATTAACTTCAATCAATGAATATCAAAGTTTTATGACAAAAAGCCGAAAATAAATAAATGACGGTATTTTCAACAAGTGTGTGGTAGATAATAATTAAATCGCATTTTCAAGCATTTACTATGAGCCTGCTATGAAGCGACCCAATTTGCTTATAATAATATCGATTAGGACTTGAATAAATACAAGCAAATAGATCTCCTATGGTTTAAAATTGAACTACACGAAATGTTGTTTTTGTCAAATTGTAACAAGATCATTTTTCTTTTATTCAATATAAGATGTTAACTGTATACAAACTGCTATGAGGAATATTTAACGCAAAACCTCTGTTTTCTTTTTCTTGAAAGTAAGAGACAAGCCATCGTAATAGAATTGCAATTAATACTTGCATCTAACTCAGACCATTCAGGTTATATTTTAGTTAGGTTCGCAATTTTCATTTCTGATATACTGAACGTACTAATAACGACTTGTTGGCTACGTTTTAAACTTTTCATGTGGTGTTGGCGGTGGTAAATGAGGAGGTGTTGGGTAATTCGGGAAATATTTTTACAAACTTCTCTTGTGTCACTAAAATATTATTCGCTTTGGGATTAATTTAATTTTGTTTTTGAATTTTTTTTAAAAGATATTTTTATAAATTTATGTGTATTTATAAATTTAATTGTTATTCTTTGTTTTTTCAACGTGGGATATTGTTTGTATCTCAATAATCCTTATCTCAAATAAAATATCACTAAACCTTCTCCCCTATATTAAAAGTTATTGTTAATGATAGTCATTAGAACTTCCATCGTCGCAATAATTCTTGAGTTTCATATTGTCGTCGATATACTTTAGTTCTTGTATTATCGTTCTGATAGCTTACATCAACGACACACGCAACCTAGCTGACCCTTAAACTGCTAGGAAGACTTTCGATATATAAGGGGTCACAAAGTAAATTCACCTGACCTTCCCTTAGACTCACTCTAATCATTGCATCACTTGACTGAGTTGGTCGTCAAGTTGAACCATCGACTCTAATACTACTTGTTGGGAACTCAGTCTGAAAGTGTAGGGAACATGGAAAAAGAGCACAAGAAAATTAACGTATTTTGGTGCCTCAAGACCTACTGCATGGCCCCACTAGGACAAAATTCACAACTTGTAATTTTTGCATAAAAAAAATTACAAACTCTCTTACATACAATTTTTGTACGGAAAAATTACAAACCATTCCACATGTAATTTTTACATGAAAAAATTATAAACTTTCTCGCAATATATGACACACACTACCTAAAATCTAATATACTCATTTACTAAAACTTAGGATGTGATGCAAATGAAAAAACATATCACTCTATCGTATATATCATATATAGGTCTTTCATCCCTCCCTTTTTTTACTACTCACCTAAATATACTTTTGACTTAATTACTTTTCTCTTTTAAACTTTCATAATTTTTGTTTTGAAAGTTTTTGTACTTTTATTTTCAAAGTTTCACAACTTCTCTATTTTTATCTATTAGTAGAAAAACTATCACAATTAAAATATTTTGTGATTGCTTTTCTCTTTAAATCATCGCAATTAAAATAATTTTGTAACAAATTTTCTTATTTTAATGATTTTCTTATAATGAACAAAATTTGTGAGGTATAAAACATTAAGAACAAAATTTGCAAACGTATTAAGATATTTAAAATCATAAAAATCACGTAGCTGACTGTTATACACTTCTTCAATTATTTTATCCATTTAATAAACTCTGTTTATATTTATTTGACATAATTTTATGCAATCAAAAGTTAATAGTATTTTAATAACTTCTAATCTTGCTATTAAAATAAAAATTTTGTAATAATTATATTCTTTAATAACTAATCTAGTCTTATTTTTTATTACAACTGTCATTTCATCCAATTTCTTCATGAAATCCCATTTTGGTACCTATTACTCGGTGACCATTGGATTTTTCAACAAGTTCCTATATTGTTTTTCTTTCAAATTAATTTGATACCTCATGTATAACAACAACCCAATATTCATCAAGAATAACTTCCTCGGTTGTTTTAGGCTTAACAAGGAAAACACAAGCCATGTTTAAACAAAGATTATTAGTAGAGTGTGTAGTTTTCACTCCTTTAATGCCAACACTTATAATGTTGTTCAATATTGTTCTATGTTATATAGGTAGTTCCATTGAGCTTTCTTGATTAATTGTTTCTTTTGCTTTGGATTGTTTAATGTTCTTTTCGTGTCTTCATTCATGTGCGCATTTACTTTGCTTTGGATACATATTCTTCTTAAAGCTTTTCTTGAGTTGGCCATCATTTTCTTTGTTCTTTCTCCGTAGGAACTTGCCAAACTCTTTCTGTGTGAGTCATCTTCATCATCCACTTTATTACTTTGAGAAGAGGATGTCTTTAATGGAACTCCTTTGTCCTTTTTCTCATTCTTGTCTTTGTAATACCTTGAATTTTTTTTATGTAAATGATTAATCTAAATTCCTTGCTTAATTAAAAGGTGTATTTTAATTATCCAAGATAGAATTATGAGTACTCGGATGTGTCAAGTGGAGTTATTAAAAATATTTCTAACCATTTTTTCCTTTTTTTTTTCCTCTTTTGCCCCAAGATATTACTCTCATTATTATTATTATTATTTTGAAAAGAAACAAAATAAAAATGTCTAACAGGGAATCCATTCCCTAATTTGCAAGGCAGTGTGTACGTTTACCCTGAGGGAGAACTACAAGCAATTTCTTTCTCTTCTCTTCCTCACTCACACTTTCAATCTCTTTTACTTTATATCCCTTACAATTGGAAAAGCAAGGTTGAGCATGTTCCACCTTCTACATCATCCCCCTCTTGCTTTGATTGCATCTTGGGCTTTTGAATTTGAGGTTTTGGAATCTTACTAATGTTATTTACAATTCTTCTCCATTCAAGAGTGTCCTTTCTTCAATTTAGATAAAGGTAGTTTTACTATTTTTTTTTATAATAATGGGAATATTTGGTTGAGATAGGTGTACCCGTGAGATTTGTTGGGATTGTATTCCCCTTTGATCAATTTTGGGGAAATTGATTTGGGACATTTATAAGCCTTGTTTTACATGTTCAATTGTGCAATTCGGTGTGAATTAGTGCTCTGTATTATTGATTGATTGAATATAATTGATTTCCTTACTTTCCACTCTTGTGTGAGATGCCTTTAATACCTTAATTTTTTGTCTTATAACTACGATTTGATTAATTGTTTATATGTGCAATGGGTAACTGTTCGGATCATTGTATTGCTTTAATTCTCCTTTATTTTATTCCCTTTTGTTGCTTCGGGTACATCTTTTAGACATGTGGTGTATGGATGATGATTTAGTTTGTGTTTTGATATTGAAGAGTGCATGATGGTGAGATAATAGACGTGGATAGAGAGTTAACTTGGTGAGGCATATCGTATTCATAAGTCCTAGGTTCATGATAATTAGTGGAAAATGTGTTTCTAAGAGGGATGGATGTTTGATGCTATGACAGAATAGTGAGGTTGCCCCTAGTGGACGTGCTTGTGAAGCATGGGCTTTTGGAAAGAGATGAGGATTATCATGAATGCAAGGTGAATGAAATGTATGTGAAAAAGTAAGGATGAAGGAAATGGGACAGTTGGTCCCCAACGGGTCGATGTAATAACCTACAACTGAAGGGTATTCACGGTGGGGAAAACTTCCACTATGGTCGATCACCATGAGTGGGGAGTAACTCCTGTTGTAACACTGGTTATCATGATTATAACTGTCTAGTATCTCTAGTGAGAGTATTAGAGGTAACATGTACTTTTAGACACCGCTCAATGTGTTTTGATGATACCACGTAGTATGAGAGTGAGATTTGAGTTGCATGCATCATGTTAGGTTGCAAAGTATGGTTGGTTGTGATGTATCTTGAATGACATGTCCCTTGTAGCTCTTTATATTTTTGATGTATTGTTACTATCTTTGTAGTTCTCTTGATTATTTTTAATATGTGAACTGACTCTTATTGTTGTATTTGTAGCTTGACACCTATGATGATCCCTCAAATAAACGAGCATATGGATAGTAGGTTGGAGGCGAAAAAACCTTAAGCTAGTAATGCGCGTTGTCAAACGCACTCAAATTAAACTAGGTGGCTAACTTTGCAATATAGCACCAACCTAGGTCATTTCCCACCGATTACTCCACATTTCTCACAACTATTTACAAAAGTAATTAAAAGGGGATTTAAAATGCAGAATTGAAATAAAATAATTTAAGCAATTAAGACAATTAATGAAAATAAAATAGAGTTATAAAGGTTGAAACTTTATGAAAGAAACTCAATCTGATCTCTCTTTCAGTTCCCAAAATCCCTCATTGGTTCCTAAACAAATAAGAAGATGCATGTGCAGCCCAATTGAGTCAGAATCCATGCACTCCATTGGTACCCAAGCACTCTACAATTATAGAAGACTTTCACTGAACACTTGGTGTGCAACACTTCATGCAATTGCATGAGACACAACTGTTGGGAATAAATGTTTATGCCCATGATCCAAGTCATCATGTAATCAATTCCAATTGTTAATAATAAAGTATTATTTTATTATCATTTGATTAAATAGTTTATTTGATAATGTCCTCGATTAAAATTAAAGACTTGTTATTATAATAGAGATTATAATAATGAGAAACAAGTTTAATTTTAATTTTAATCTAAATAGTTCTTGATCATAGGATTGTTGAAATAGGACATCAATAATCCGGATAGATTAATATATATGTGATAGTATTTATTGGATAAATATTAATAGATCTCATTTATTAATTCACATGTATAGATGAATCACATGTTGATTTGATCATTGAACAGACCCAATTGAAATTTTTTAATGGTTAATATTTACCATAAATTGTCAATAGAGAATTTTTAAGAAGATGTTAAATAGTTTCCTTTGACCTGAGATTGTCATAGTAATTAACAAGTTATTTATTGTATTTTGATTCCGGACACCTAGTGCTTCAGAGCACTTGTTGAATGGATATTGGATATGATTAAATACTTGTAGAATTAATGATTAATCAAGAAGGGATCCATCAACTCTTGGTAATGAGTTTGAGCTCTATGAATAAAATTATATCCTGGCCAGGAAAAATTAAATGAGGGAAGAAATGAGTTTCTTAAGTCATTATAAATTAACTCAAAGAGAGTTTGACATTAATACCATACTTTAGAGTTAATCCAGAGCTATAAGGATGGAAGAAAATATTATACTACTCTTCTACTGGTTCTTAAAAGTAAAATATTACTTCATGCTATCCGAACGTTAAGGAGTATTGCTAGATGCCTACCTTGATTAATATATTAATTTGATTGATATATTACCGGCTTAGTATTGAACCTACGGGGTCACACACAAACGAGTGTTCTAATCTCTGTTGGAGAAATTATTCTAATATTTGATTATTAATTAAATTAAAGAATTTAATTAATTAATTTCTTAAGTGGAATATTATCATATTTTTGCTAGCACTAGAAATATGAATAATATGAAAGATTTGGTGAAATAATAAAAACAAACATGAAAGATTTTTTGTTTGGAATTTGGGCTGAAAATTTGAAATATCTAATCGGTTAGAGATAAAAGATAAGGGATTTGTTATTTTGATTTGATCAAATTATTTGAATTTTGAATCGCTAATCAGTTAGCGATAAAAGATAAAAGATTAGTTATCTTTTAACTGATCAAATATTTCAAAATTCGAATCGCCAATCAGTTACCAATAAAAGATAAAAGATTTGTTATCTTTTTAACTGATCAAATATTTCAAATTTTGAATTTGATGAGAAGTTTGTTATGTTCGGTGTGCTATAAATACGGTCATAGGCTGCATGCCGAATAAAAAAAACAACAAAAGAACAACAAACAAAAAAAAACCTTACTATCAACTTTTCTCCCGGATCACCAATCATTATTCCGCCTGTCAAAGTTGTTGGCAAATAGAGGTCAGTCTCGGTGTGGATACACGTAGAGTCTTCACATTATTGAAGAATTTTATTTTTTTTTTGGCTTAAGTGCTCGTCAACAGGTACACATTTGCTATGCCTTCCATTTAAATATAATTTAGATACAAAATTAGATCCTTTTATTCCGCAATGTGTGTTAGCGAACACCAAAGTTCCTTCAACAACTTGGTTTGATTGCTTCCAATTCAGGATTTCAGCATTCTCCATCAATTAACAGATAGACCAAAATCGAAATTCCAAACCAATTGATTAAATCAAGCAATAAATTTGAATCCTCAATTCAATTTATGCAACCCATAATCAAGCAAAACACTGAACCTTAGGATGAAAGAGGGAACCTATAAGAAACTGGATTGATTAAACGAACTAGCTACTCATGATGCTCAATTGAAAATAAAAATTGCAATTAAAGAAGATGAAAAAGAAAATGGGTTGAGGAAGGGGAAGAAGAAGCACAAATAGAATAGAGAGAAAACATACAAAGCTCAAAATGTAAAAAGTTAATTGTAATTTCTGAATGTAATGTAATGTCTACACAATTTTGATTTTTGAGTATTATAAACTAAGTAAGTCATGTGCTAGTAAAATGACAACTTAAGTGGCTAGGTGATACATGTTAAAATGACACATGAGGTCTGATGATCATTAGGGGTGAGTTGTTGAGTGGGACATAACAAGCCTTAATTAAGCTTGACAAATTCTAACACCAATCACATCCCATCGTCAGCTCGTTAGAGCACATTGTTGTGCTTGTTTAGGTGTACTTTTAGCAGTCAACAAAGAAATAATGTGTAAGTCCACAAAGCAAATGATGAATAGTGTTGCAGCTAGCCAATAAAGTTATGACAAGCCTAATCATGCTTAGGTTTAAGTTTATTCACGAGTGTATTGTTAGCCAACCATAACAATGGTTCTTAGTCTATGTGTTATGTTAAGTTTGTGGTGGTGTGTACTTATGATGTAGGAACATCAAGGAGGATCACACGAAGTATGCAAAGAAGGCTAGAAGAGGAAGTGGGTAGGCTCTAAGAGCAAGAGACTAGTATAGGGCTTAATACTTGTAACCTACTTGTAAACTTGTTTAAGCAAGATTAGGTCCTATATTGTAATAGCTCTAGGGTAAGACATGGGTCCAAAGCCCACGAGTTTTCATATGGCTTAGGCAAGCCATAAATCCCTAAGTATCAAGGGGTCACACAAGGTCTTTCAAAATAAACCAATTTTTGGGCAAACCCTTGTGTGAAGCCTTGAATCACTTGGAATTAAGGAGGAAGCCTTGATTATGCATGGATCTGTGCCAACACTTAATCAAGAGATATTCACCCTTAATTAACAAGTGTTTAGGATTGATGACTTGGCTAATCACATGGGTGAGAGTGAGAGACAAGCCTATGTGCACCCATGTGAAGGCCATGTGATGACATGTGCTAGTCTAACTAACTTGCAACTAATCTAACTACTATGGTTACTTGGTTGGCAAGGAAGGGTTACAGTTAGGCTTAGGACTTAACTAGGATTAGGATAGTTTAATAATGGTTTAGGTGCCTTGGAGGCCCAGCTAGGTAGCTTATATAAAGCCTTGGCCGAAACATGCAAAGAACTTTTGGATTGATTTTGAATGAAATAGCTTAAGGCTTTTTTTGAGAGAGAGTTCTCTTATTCCCTTAGGTAAATTTTTTGAATCTTATCAATGGCTTCTTACTACCATTGTGGCAGTTCTTCCTAGACTTATAGGTTTCTACCTTGGCGCCACCATCTTCTCATCCTATCCGCTTTTCCCTTTCTTCTAAACACCTTAAACATTTGGTTTCCATGCTTGGCCGAGACACTTGTCTTGGAGCATTTGGTGAAGGCTTGGTTTGAAGACTAGATCGGGACAATTTTGAAGCCTCTTGGAGCATCCCCTAGGAGGCCTCTATCAAATTGTGATGAAGGTGAAAAAAATTCACCCTTGATCTATTTTTCCTTTTAAGGATTCAATAATTTTCATATATTTGAAATGATAAAGGTCTTGAAGTACCTCAAAGACGAGCGGATAGGAATGTTAAAATGGTTACAATTTACACTAAGAAGGGTGTTGAAATAGTGTATAATATTTTTTCACAAAATATCAATGTTTTTCATATCTTATCAAGCATTTTAAAAAATTCTTTTCTTTTGCTTTCTTGTTATTTCAAAAGAATTTTAGGCCATGATCTTTTTCAAGATGAAATTTCTTATAATATTAAAATGCACAATCAATATAAGACACACTCAACAAGACATATTAGTATCAATTGCATCAATAATAAATAAATAACAAGTAAAAGCAAGAGAGATTAGGAAAGTGCACAAGATTTATAGTGATTCACCTTTCAACAAAGGTTACATCCATTTTTTCAAATATCTAACTAGGTATTGGAACCACAACTATAATTGTAATAGTTTTACAAACAAATTATAACCACTTCTTTCAACCCTAGAAAGAAAACATGATTTCTAAACCCTATAAAACCATCATATGGCTTAGGTTACAAGAAATCACCAATCCTTTTAACCTTATAGACTAGGAAAACCTAAACCAATCTATGCAACTATAGAATCAAACTTTAATCAACAAAAGATTAATAAAGATTCAAGAAAGATAGCACCTTATGCATACATGCTTATAGCAAAATTGAATCATTGTCTTTCTTTTCAAAGAATTTTACAAACCATATGTTACTTTGTGATCAAGATATAAGACTAGTGGAAAATCCCATAAAAAAACTTTGATTCACTCAAGGAAATATTATGAAAAGGGTTTGCTCACTTTTCTAAATGTTTCTTATTTTCTGTGTAATGTTTGTAAAAGATATTTAATGAAAATAATGAGTTCTCCTTTTATAAAAAAAGGTTTAACTATCAGTAATTGATTATTTTACTGTATAATCAATTATTTCATCATTATAATCTATTAAATAGTTCATTTAATTGATTAAAATGTTCTTAAACTTTTTAAGTTTAAAATTATGAACAATGTAATTAATTACAACAGTCTTGTAATCGACTAAACTAGTAAGTCAAAAAATTCAATTTCGCCTAATTTAACTAATTACAGCCTTTCGTAATCGATTAAACCAGAAAAATGTTATTTTTAATTTCCATCTCAAAGTTCAATAATCAATTACTAACTTTTGTAATTGATTAAAATAACTGAAAAATATTTTTTCTTTGACTTTTAAAACTATGCATGTTTTCTATTTTATATGTCAAAATTTCTTTTGATGCTTATGTAAAATTATTTTTGTGAGGAGACTTGTCTTTCCAGACCTTATGATAAGACACACTGGGAAATATACTTTGAAATTGAACAATTACAAAAGAATAGAAGACTTTAAAGTAAATAAGTCAAAACTTCTTGGTTGAGATTGATCTTCAAGCTTGATCTTCTTCTTCAATCTAACAGTGGGAACACGTGGAAGATGGGTATGTGGATTATCTAACGGGTGATGTATGACCCACCCTATGCTTTAGAGGCACCTAGAACAACGTTTGGGGGATGCAAGTCTTAATTGTTAGTGTCCAACAATCAGAAGTAAGTGATGTAGAAGAACTCATAGTTGAATATATCTTAATCGCTTTAAAGTTCTTCTTCTTAACTTGACCCAAGATTGTTAGTGAACCTATCTCTTGAGTCTGACGCTGTTCACTAATAGACTTTCTCGCTCTAGGCTTTAGGTTATCTTTTCTTTCTTCATGTTAATGTATATATAGGTGACATGTAGATTTAAGTCGATACTCCAATTAGCTTTGCTTTGTGTGTAACATTTGGACCATACTCTCTTATGTTTGTAAACCTTTATTCTCCAAACGTAAGTATTTTTATGTATAGTTAATTTATCTTTGATTATGTAAATGAGTTATGCGTGATTTTTCATAAATTTCCACTAATTATGTTTATTGCATCGATGATAAAAGTAAAAGAAAGCTTTTACGTCATAAAAAATCTCACACATCAAGGTTTCATACGTAGAATTTATAGTCTGACATGTGATTATGGATTTTAAAAAAACTTTTAAATTTCCCCATATTTTGAAAGAAGTAAAAGTAAAAGTTTTAGAAGAAATGAAAAAATAATGATTAATGTCAATATACATCCCAAGGGCAACACCATATGTATAGGACCCTAACCAAAGAAAACCCTACTATTGTTATAATTATGTTCCAAGGAGAGACACCCATATTAGCAAGTTTTCCTCCTCTAGAGCTCAAGCAAGGGGGTAATGGTGGACAAAGTGAAGATGGTTTGTGGATATAGATTAATTGTCTCATGGTGGAGATTTAGATAGGCTACATCATAATCGACTCATAGTGTTTGGGCTATTACACCCTTAAGTAAAAAGAATTGCACATTAACTAATAGTTATAGTTTTTGACCTAGTGGTAAACGTTCGATCCAATAATTGGTATCAGAGCCAAGGTTATGAGGCCAATTCCCAGCAAGTGCAATTTCTAAGACAAAGATTGTTGTGGGTATACATCAATTGTCTTATAACGAAGGTCTGGATAGGTCAAGTCAAAGTCGACTCAACATTTGATCTGCTACACTCTTAAGTAGAAAGAGTTGTGTTCTAACTAACAATTATAATTTTTATCATAGTAGTAAGCGTCAAGTTTATGAATAACCATTATAGTTTTTGTCATAATAGTAAGTCGTCACTTCATGATATGAATAATAATAACAAAATCATTCCAGCTTAAGTTTATAATTTAAAAAAGTTATAAAACTTAAAGCAAAACTAAATTAACCAATCAAAAAATATAAAAAGCAATTAAATCAATTAATTAAAATAAAATTCATAATTTAATACACGTTATGAAATTTATTTCTCATCCATTTATTCGATTAAATCTCTAAAAAGCACCTATGTAATTAAACTGGTAACATACACACAAGGGACTAAACATACTTTAACAAATAATTCCAAAGACATGATTTCTTGGATGTTACATTAATCATAATTGAATCAAATAATTAAGGATCTTATCCTTCTTTTATGAGTAACTCATGAGTTTCAAATTCCATGATCATCTCCATCACATTGTGTATTGAATTCGATTCAAGTAGAATTCCTTTTAAATATAATATTGAATTAGAAAAAAAAAATTAAACATCAACAAATTCTTTCATAAAAGTACATTCACCTCCTAATTAGGAGTCAAATATGAATGGATATTTGCTTGAATACTTATACATAAAAAATTAATAATATCTACAAATCATTAATAATTGTTCATCTAAAATATTAATCAAATTATACTCTTCTACAAAATAGAAGTATACAATGAAATTTCACTCCCTTGTAGAGGCAGAGGTAGGGAGGAATTTACAGGGTGTAAATGCGTAAACATGGGGATGGGTGGATCAATGCAACACTATTAAATGCGCTAGGTAGACCATACCAACAGTATTTAAATCACTTTTTATATTTGTGGTGCTATTTATCCTTGAAAGGATCATATATCTACTAAATAATGCATACACAAAAAAAAAAAATTAAGTCCATTAAAAGAAAAACAAGTTTCAAATATTGATATTCAACTCAGCAATGGCCCTTGCAAAAATTCATTAATAGACAAGAATGTGTCATTAGATAGTATAATACAATATTGAGATTTATTAATTGTCATTTAAAAAAGGCAATTCAGTGTGGAAACTATCGCACAGATATGAAGAGGGGAAATTTATATAATAGATTAACCTTATTCAACCATGTCCCAACCCTTTTTTATCTGAGCTTCGAGAAAACTAAGAAAATGATAATTGTTTTGTGTGGTGGATAGGATAGCCAATTGATCTAGGACGAAAATGATGATTGTTTTGTGTATGATAATTGTTTTGTGTGGTAGATGGGATAGTCAATTGATCTAGGACTAAATCAACAAAATCAATGGTGAGCTTAAACATTGAATCTCACTCAAATTACAATCCAACAATAAAATAATAAGATATTTGGACACCCACATGCTTCAAATATCCTATTCATGTACGTCTTTTTTTATATATTTTTCTTTTTTATTAATTATAATCATATATCCATTATATTTATCCATTCTCTTTTTATTTTTTTCTCTAGTAGTATCGGATAGCATTTAAGTGTCCAATAAATATTTCTTAACATTAATCATTATTATAACATGTTGACCAATAAATTATATCATTTACAATACATTGACATGCTTCAAAATGAAATGAAGATAAGAAACTAAAATCATAATATAAGAAAAAAAAAATATATGTACACCCGAAAACTTCATTTTACAGCATTACTATTGAATGCATAATCAATTACTGAACCAAAAAGCATTAATTATTATCATCAAGGTTTGATTGTATTAATATTCATTCAAATTGTACAGTAAAAATATATAGGTGAAAAATGTAATCACACTATCTCTAAGTAGAAAATAAAAAGAAAAAAATAATAAACTATTTTTTCTATATGAAAAATAAGAATGAAAGAAAGGAAATTATATAGTACTAAAAAAATGGGTGTATGATATATATAAATAGCTTTCAATGGTTTCGCCTAAGCTTCTTTTCCAAATGATGCTCAAACTGTGGTTGCCATGGCAAAAGATGTGTGCGTCGATCAACAGAATTCCTTAACACCATATCCTAACCTCACAAAACCGGTTGGGGCAATCCACCTGTTCAATCGCTTTGGTTCCTAAACCGGGTACTTTATCTTTAGACTCTATATTGTGTTCTTCTTTCCTATCTGCCACGTATGTTGCCACCCTCCTATAGAACTTTTCCTTAAAAACTTTCTACACTTGATACTTGTAATGGTTAACCATCATAACAATCGTCACAAATGGTTCACGTAGATGAAAATGATGGACCACGTTGATTAGACTTTGGTTCAGTGCTTCAGGCCTCACTATACTCTTGTGCCTCTCACCTGTCGTTAATCGACACGTGTACCCCATCGTCACCCCTTTCCTTGTGATTTCTTTTAGGCCTGAAAGCCCAAAACTATAACACGGTACCCTAATCTAATATTGTTTTCGGGTTTCGCAAGGTTGTAAATCACATGGTGAAACCTCTTTGTACTTTTACATTTAGAAAATCATCAACGTGATGTTGGAAATCCAATATTGGACGAAATCTCGAAGGTGTAAAGTCTCACATCACATAGTAAAAGAACCTGTTGCATATATTTAAGTGGGGGCAAACTTCACTTCACAAGCCGGTTTTGTGAGGCTGAGTTAGGCCCAACCCAAATTTCTACATGGTATCAGATCATATCCTAGATGTTGATGAAGATGTTGGGTCACCCGTTGTAGGACCAATATTAGACTACCCGTTGAATATTGGATCGTATTGAAGCACCCGTTAATAGTTTCCACGCTCGAGAAGTCCAGTTTTCGACGTGAGAGGGGTGTGTTGGAAGTCCAATATTGGACATCACCTAAAGATGAGACTTGTTGCGTGTATATAAGCGGGGCAAACCTCACTCCATAAGCCGGTTTTATGGGGTTGAATTAGGCTCAACCCACGAATTTCAACATGGTATTAGTAGAGCCAAAATTGGACTACCCGTTGCATATCGGGTCGTATTGAAGCACCCCATTTGAATAGTTTCCACGCTCGAGAAGTTCAGTCCTCGATGTGGGAAGGGTGTGTTGGAAGTCCAATATTAGAGGGATATGAAGTCTCACATCACCTGGTATTAAGACCTGTTATCTCACTTTACAAGTCGATTTTATGGGGTTGAGTTAGACCCAACTCAAATTTCTACAAATAATTCCAACCCATTTGCATGAGGCCCGGGCCCTTAAGGCACAATGGGCGAACCCAGCTTCTTGGGTTTTCACCCAAGGCCATAAATGTCGCATGATGTTGTAACCGATGCTTTGTAGTAAGGAAATCACATCTTTTAAATCATTATCGCTATTGTTGTCGTATATGAACCAACAATGAACTCCTATTTTGGTGTGGTACATAACCCACTCCTTCGTAACCGGGCTTGGTTGCGGAGCATGGTGCAGATACATACCATATGGGCTTTTTCATTTGGTGTATTGTAGAGTGGACGAAGCCCAGGCCTGGCTATGGAGGGAAATAATATTTCCCTATCATAATTCTTGACTTGGATGGTGACTTTGATGGATTGAGCTTCTTGGGCTTGGGTTTGGGCTTGCGCTAGAGATTTTCCTGTTAAGATGCTTTTTGGCGTTTTGCACCTTATAATCACTTGAGCGGCAGATATGGCATTGGACTTAAGTATGAATTTGGGGTTGGTGAAATCCCAACCGTAAAAGCACTGAAATCTAGAAGATTCGGTGAGCCTCTCGGGTCAAAGATTAAGGCCTTTCACAAACACAATGGTTGTGTTGTCGCGGTCAAAGAAGGCTTCGTACACTAGTGGGGTCCACTCGTGAGTCAACGACTCTTTTCCTTCAACAAGAGCTTTTGATTTTACCAAAAGCGACACTGTTTTGCCACGTGGAGGGAGCTTGCACCGTACCATCATGTTCATGTAGGCGTGCCACGTGGACTTCAATCGGTGGCTTAGTGAGCCTGTGACTTGAGTCACCGGAAAAATAAAGACACGTAAGGTCGCGTTTGGTGTAAAATTGAAAAGAGCGAGGGTAGTTTGGGAAAATGAGAGCTTGGTCGGGGAGCATAACGGTTTCGCGGATTGTGATTGTGGTGTGAGTGTGAGAGTAAGAGTTTTTTGTAGGTGAATTTTGTTGCCATTTGAATGATTGTGAGAATGTGGTGAAGGGAGAGAAGATGAGGGTGGTGAAGAGGATGCAAGAGAAGACGACGAGGAAGGTGCACCGTGCACCAGAAGAACGTGCTCCATGAAACGACGTTGTATTTGTGTTTCCTAAGGGCTCTCATGGAGGGAAGACCCAATCATGTTCTTTGGGTTGCTTCATCTCATTTAGTTATTGGGTGAGAGAGTGAATTGTTTGAAAGAATATTGTGTCACTTTGTTTCTTTTGAGAAAAAACAGAAAGAGCAAATGTCGGGGATTCAGCGGAAGGGAGAGAAAGAGCTTTTGTCTTTTATTTTCAACGTTCCTCCTTCCGTATATGTAGCTTTGCATTGCATGCATGGCTCTTTAAATCTTCCATGCACGCACGCACGTCTCTTCCTATGTAAACTCTATTACTTGCTACTTACCCATTCATTATTTTCACTTTAGTGCATTTCAATACTTTCTACTGCATACTTTGGTTCATTATGAATGTTGTATTCTTATAAATTTAATTAAATTATTTTATGTATTCATTTTTTTAAAAGTAATGTAAATTTTTAAAATTATGTTAAATGTCTATAAATTAAACATATATATAAGCAAATAAAAACTTGTCATGTAAACATACATATGTAAGCAAGTAAAACCATTTTTATTTTCAAATTAAGAACCTCTCTCTCTCTCTCGTGAAATTAAACATTACTACTTTTTATGCAAAATAAATAAATAAATAAAAATACAAACAATAAATGAATTGTTCTCCAACCTTCAAGATCACCCGTATTCTTCATTTCTTGGCAATATTCTTTTCAATATAAAGAGACAAATTAAGTATATGTAAGAAAACCATCATATATTTTATTACCAAACGTCATAATTGAAAAAGCATATTCTATGGAAAAAATTGTTGGGAGAGTTAACACAAGACGAATCACTTTGTGGACCAAGTGGTAAATTTTTTATTTTCATAAAAATATTATAACACCTTACATAACTTAGAAAGTGTTAGAATATCTTAAAATTCACAATGTTATAATACGTGAAGCTTATAATATTGCAGTTGAATCTTCAAGTCAAACTTCTCTTAATCGGTGAAATCCTCTAAATAATATAATTTGTAAATAATTTCCATGTCATCAAATTTAATGTTGTGTTTGATTGGGAAGGAAAAAAATAGATTAAAAATAATAGAAGAGAAATGTGAGAAACAGAATGAAAATAAAAGTTGATTGGTTGAAAAAATAAAGGTAAAAAATAAAGTGAAAATAGATTATTTCACTGAAGAGAAAAGAAATGAAGTAGAAGAGAAATTAAATTTTAAAAAATGATTTGATATAAAATAAAATTATTATTTTTTATTATTATTGTTTTAATTAGTTTTATATTTTAATATTATTTATTTTTATTATTAATGTATATATAATAATAATAAAAAATTAAATAAATAATGATAATGATTAATAAAGGGGCAGAGGCAGGCTAATTGACCTAAATAATTTTTTCAGCAAAACTATTTAGATATTTAGGATTAGTTACAAAATTATTATCAAATTGATTATGGACTTATGGTAATGCTTAATCGATTATTGAAGAAAACCGTACAGTATACATTACTTGTTGTGGGTCCTTCTATAACTAATTGTCAGTAGACAAGTTCTTTAAGTGATGTTATTGTGATGTTTTTTCTGTTTATGTTTTATTTTCAGTTATTGTCAGTAGACAAAGCTTTCCTTTTTATGAAAGAAAAGTATGATTGCACTAATAGGATAAAATGGAAAAATTATACTAAAAACTATATTTGAACAATATAAGATAAAAGCTTTTAAATGTAAACTTTAAGTCGGGTACAAAAATTAAATATGTAAATGATTCAATTATTACCCTCTGATTACAAAATTTTAAATGCAAGACAGGCATCCTTTCATAACATATAAATAATTATTTTAACTAATGCTCGAGTAATAATGTGTCTAGATGGAGTAATTTAAATGAGTAATTCATTTTAAAAAGTATTTGAATTACCTTCTTTTTAATTATATCATTTGGATGAAATATTTTGAAAGAAATTAAAATTACATTTTTTTCAAGAATTCTAATCAACTAAAATGGTGAATATTAGAATTCTCTCTTAAACATAAGAATTTCAAGCACAAAAGGTGGCTCACAATAGTACGCAACACTTTTTTCAATTTCTATTTTTAATTTAAAATTCAACCACTGGTGTCTCGCAGGTTTTAAAAATCCAGATACATCAAAATTAGATATTATTTACATACCCATTTTCCTTTCATGTTTGTCATATTACTAATTCTTTTTTTTTTATAAATTATCAAATTATTGAATTATATTAATAATGAATTGTTGATTCAAATAATAATATTTTTAAGTAATGAAGAAAATCAATTATTTCTATTCATATGGTTTAAAATACAATTGGAAAACTACGGAATTTGAAGAAAAAACATAGTTTATCCAAAAAATTAAAATTAAGAAATTTAAACAACTTTATCCAAACAATATACTTGAAAAATGAAAAAAATAAATAAATTAATGGCAAGTAATTCAAATGTCTTGTATTTGAATTTTCTTGAATTGTCAAGATTCTCTATATCCAAACACACTTTAATAGAAATCGCTAAGGGAAAAATTAAAGAATTTTTAAGGTCAAAATTCTATGTCCTTCCAAATAGGTCATAATTATAATGATAGTCCCGTGAAAGGGTCATTCATATTTTTCTTACCCAACTGGAAGAAACATGACTGTTATTCATTTACCTTTCTTGGCCTAAGGATACAAAAAATCTCAAGCTACAACACAGCAGAATGTACAGAGTTTATGATAATTTTAATGTATTAAATTACGGACTTTCTTGTGTCTGAGTGATAAATTTCACTTCTATCAAACAGTTTACTTCTCCTGGGAACTTCGGCCAAGTTGTAGAATTCAGTCAATACTTTTTCCTAATTTGCACTTTCTTCTTTTTATCAGCAAGGCAAGATCTTAGAAGACCTAATTCGATAAGTTTTTGAAGAGAGGAGTTATCATCAAAATTTGGGGGCTATCTAGTCTTAACAATAGTTGTATAGGAAAGAAAATAAACATGGAGAGGTATGTATTTACTGGCCAAATAAAACAAGCACTGTTATGGACAAAATTGGAACCAGAATTGAGATTTCTCTACTAGTGATAAGAAAGTGCCTGCAAGCATACCTCAAAATTGCTTGCAAGTTAAACAAAGGAGAAGTAGGCTGGTAGATGACACTGCCAAGAATGCTATCTGAGATTCATATACTGATGCCTACTTCCCCTATCAAAGTTTCTCCTTAACCAGCTTTGATAGAGTTTCCTACAAGTTAGAGAGAAAAATTACAACTCAGAAGCGTAATCTAAAAGAACAAAAGAAGGCACCCACCAAAAAATATGTATATCTTACTCTTTATTTTCTCTTAATCTAATGGACACACACCAAGTAACTACAAAAAGGAGGGAAAAAACCAGAAGACAAAAGTACAGTAAATACTTCTCACCAATGACATTAAAAGAAATGCCCCAATGACACTCCTGCCGTATCTCCATCTCCCTAAAGTACAAATAAAAGAAAAATGCAATTCAATAGCCTGAAGCATGTGTGATTCAGTCCTTGACGTATAAAAAAGGATATTTTGATTCCTGATGTTTTTAAAACATGCAAACAAACCCTTACATAATTAATTCCTAGTTAATTATTGGTGGATACAGAAGGTTTACTTTACATATTTTAAAAACTTCAGAGAACGAAATGCACCTTTTTAATCTTCAGCAACAAAATCAGACAGAACCAAAACTACAAGATAATAATTTGTACTTCTTCCTACTGGTTATTCTGAAGTTCCTAAGGATGTATACTTGTATGGTACACACTAGACAATGAAATAATAAACTCCAACAGCAATACATAATAAAATGGGTGAGAGACAAGCATGAAGATGAATTATGTGTCTGAAAAATATGCTAAAGAAATAACAGTGATCCAGGCTTGAAAACTTACGTGAAACAGTTTCTCACTCCAGAACATCCTTCTTGATCATTGTTATCTAGATAAGACTTTAAGTTGTTCAAATGCACATTGTATTCCATGCCTTTCTTCAATTGTCATACTGATCTGCCTTGATGACTACATAAAACACAAAAGAAAATAGTTGAAGAATGTGTTAGGATATCACGATAAGGGAGTTAGTTAGGAAAGTTAGAATATTAGTTAGAGGGGTTTATTAGATACAAATAGGGGGAGAAGGATAGAAAACAGTTGGAGACTTGATCATTTTGTAAATTGAGCATTAGCTCTTTGTGAAAGGAGAAATCCTTTGTGGAGGGGAAACCTTTGGAGGAGAGTTTCTCTCCTATTCCTTGTTCTTTTTCATTCTATTCAATAAAATCTCTCTTTTCTATCTCATTTCAACTGTGGGTTCCTAACAAAATGACGATTATAAATTCTTGGAAAACTAAATTTTAACTGAACAATGACAACAACGATAGCCTTCTCCCACTGTTAACATGACAATGAGGAAATAAAAACCGAAAATATATCAACACTTAAAAATTTACATAATTTAAAGTATCCATTGACAGGAAAGCAAAATTGCCATGTTCCATAACAACTGAATCAGTTGCCCATCTCATTTAAACCTACAAAAGTTTTACTGCTTATAACTTGAACATAAAACACTTAAAGTTTTACTTCTCAATAAAATAAATGCACCTAAGGAACCCTACCACATCATATCAGAGTATTCTCAGAAGCCAAATTAGAGACATTTTTAAGGTTCAAATCAAATTCATAACCAAACCTTTTCAAAGATAATGAATTATATTGTCTTAAAATAACCCATTTTACACTAACTGATTAATACCTGAACATCTTTCCATGTAATTCATTTCATATCATCAAAGAAGCTATTCCTACAGAAAGCTAGCCAATATGCAATCGAAACTCTACTTGAACTTTATGAGCAAAAACAAAAAAGGTGATATCATGGATTAAATGCTAAATGGGCATGTGAATGTACTGGGTACAGAAAGATGTAGACACACACTGGATTGGAGTATTGACAACCACAAAATACTGAGAACCTTTACTAAAACTTGCAAATTTGTTTTATCCAATGGAAAGAACCCTGGCAAATAAATAATATTCATAAACAGGAAGCTTCAAAATAGCAATCAGTAGCTGTCCTTGTTCATCAAGGTTGAACTTACCTGTAAAGAAAGAACTTGCTGTATGGTGTTATCAATATCATCCTTGAATAAAGACATAATCTGTTTCAATTTAGCTTCCTTGTGCATCAACAAAAGTACAGAAGTAACAGCATTCACCCTAACTAAGAAGTTCCTTGTATGCTGAGTGAATTTATCAGATATCGGTGACAAACTACTTTCAGTTATTGCTGATCCCATTCTCTTCAGCACAAGACTCATAAGTTTATGGCACCGATCAAATAACAAAAATGAGGGTATGAAATAATAACGCTGAGTACTAAATTGAATGGAGGGAATTCCCAGTTCATCACCATCTTCTGGAATGCACTGTGGAACAATGAGATAAAATAAATTCATATCAGCAAAATATAAGATTCATTTTATTAAAAAAAACTGAGATAAATTACCAAAAGCATTTACTAGTATCAGGAAACATAATAGGAATATACCAAATATTAAAAAATAGATAATAATTAAATTAATCTTTATTTTGTATAATAAGATATCATATCAATCCATCATATATTTAAAAGGCTTTCCAAACATTTTGACTTTAAAAACCAAATTAAGGACAAAAGAAAAGTTTGTTAATTTTAATGTCGAGCGTGATTCAGGATATCCAGAAGAATAAAGTGAGACATGCAAGAGACAATATTGCAGCAAACTTATATTGATGGCTTGTGAGAAGGATTTTGGCAGCACCCTCACCTGCACAGCATCCATCAGATATTCAGAAAGATGATGGCCTAGAGTGGTAATGCTTTGTTGAGAAAGTCTAGTGGGCTTTGAATCCAGTGTAACAAGCATGGTCAGGAGAGAACAAGTATTATCCAAAGAAGGCTTTTGGGCCTGTGGTACAAAATATCAGTATGAGAACCCATTCTTCAAGAAAATCTCTAAATGAGCCAACAAGCACCAAAAAATAAACCAAAAGAAAAATCTCAACACAAAAGAAAGCTAAAAACAAACTGTTGTGTCAACTTACTATCTGCTCAATTATCACTTTCTCTATCATCCCTAGAACAAGAGAATTGTCACCTATCTGTGTCATGTATGAGCAGATATCAGCTGTCATTTTCTTCAAAGTCTGGCGGAATGGGTCACTCTTGAAACCAGCGGGACCAATTTCTGCAAAATTAAAAAGAATACCAAAAGTTAGGGAGATTGGCAGACATAGCTATTTCAATCACTGTAGATGACTAAAGCAACTCTTTTTTGGCCTAGAATGAACACAACCTTGCTAGAAATCCGTACATGCATATCAATCAGTAAATATTTTCCTCAATTTAGTAACTTGGCTAGTTAAATGTTGTTGTTATCTAGAAGTTAACCAGAAGCAAGAAATAGCTTGTAGGAGTGCAACTTGGATCAACAATAAAGATCAAAATTAGCAAGCTAGACATGGACTATGTTGTTTTGCATTACAAATTTCAACCCATTCATGTCCTTTGTGATCACTACTACTGAGCATAATGGGAAAAAAATCACTAAATTGGAAAAGTGAAACCATAAGTTATAAAGTCAAACAAGTAGTCCAAATAGATCTTTGTAATCTACCAGGAGAAACTTTGAACCGCAAGACCAAGGTGGTGAAGAAATTCAAGTAATCTGCAATTCTTATATGTCCTGCTCTATAGGCTGAGTCAAGAATCCCTATGATCCTAAATAACACCTCTGAATCTAGATCAGTACCTGCAATAAATACAAAATGAAATTAGTATTTGTAAGCTTTAACCCAGAAACTTGAACAGCCTCTTAAAGGGCAATGGCTAAATTGCACATTAAAAGCATGGTACAGTAAATCAGGAAAAAGTACTGTACAAAAGCATCCTCAACCGCTTGAACTTATCTAAACACTTATTTCTCAATAACATCACCGAGGATCTTCATAGATATCTCCCCCAGATAATTCAGTGACTATGTTCTACACATTAGAATCATTGCTGCATTTACTTTAGGGGAAAAAGTCTCAACTTTCAAATCAACATCACAAGATTTTAAGAAGCATGAACCAAATTTTGTATTTCTTGATTGAAAAGTCCCAATTTTAATTTTTAATGTAGGTCATAAAAATAAATACAAAGTAAATTTTCTCTCAAGTTGCACATTTGAATTAAATGATATGCCTTTCAATAACCTCCCATTAATTTAAAAATATTCAACATTTATGCAAATGATAGTAGGCAAAATGTTAAACAAAGAGACATAATCTAAACATTAATAAAAAATATATATCATGTTACTTAATTTTAGAACAAGTGCGAAAGCTTACTTAAGCAACACCAAAGTATTGACTTTAAAATAGGCTCGTCCAAGTGAGAGAAATAGTAAAGGGAAAATAAAGAGAGCTCTTGAGATTCTCTAGGAAGCCGGAGAAAAGGACCATAACATATTTGTCCTGCAAGATGAAAAGGCAAAGTATTTAGAAGCCAAAGAATAACTCATACAGGTAGCCTATTATTAATACCAATGTGAAGCATGTTCATGTTTACCTCCTTCTTGACATGTACAATAAAAATCTTGCAACATATACTGCATGTCATCATACATGGAAACAAGTGAAGGGTGCAACGGAGCACATTGTCCAATACGAAGTTGAAGACGTAAAACAACCTATGATGAACATTGAATATTTAAGGAAAAAGCACATTAATCTCAAAATTCTGTCAACTACAGGAATTTCACGTAAAGAATATTTCCATTAAAATGATTACAACCTGGGAGCAGGCTAAATGTTTATCTCCAAGATGGATAAGCAACAGAGGAAAATCTCTAATCCATGCAAGTAAAGAGTCTAAAAGTTGCAAATTTTCTGGACTGGTGGTCTCCTTCGAAAACATCTTTTGGATCTAGATTTGAACCAAAGACAAAAAAATTAATGTTAATCTGGAAAGAGAGAGAAGAAGAATATAAATTGCTTTCATAAGATTACCCAAGAGTCAAAGAAGTTTAGTGAATGAGAGGAAACCAAACTTACAGGAGGTAGAATATCTTCAATAGCAGAAAGACAGGCCAATTTCTGCAAGGAACCTGGCTTGCTTTCCCTGAATGTATGAGTAAAAGCCTGCAAGTGCCACAAGCACACATAAACAGCCACATCAAAACTATTATAAACATCATAAACATAAACATGGTAAATGATGATACAGAACAAGATAATTACAGCCGCGTTCAGTTTATTTTCTGTTTGGTTGATATATTTTCACCAACAAGAACAACAAAATTGTAACTCCCTTTCTATATTGTTTTCAAGAATTCACAAAGTAAATGATGAAAACAAAATCTTGCTTTCACCATATGCTTAACTCATCTTGGAAACATGGAACAGTTAAAGATAAAATGTCAATATGAAATTCTTGCAATTATTGAAGAAAGCATATCAACAGACAATGAAGCAAAAGAAAACAAAAGCAAATGAATATTCAAAAAAAATTAAAAACCAAATTAAGTGGCTTTCAAGTTCCAATAAAAATAAATGAATATTTAGAATTCATGTGGCAAGTCAAACCTGAAGAAGACGAGATGTCCAATAGCTTGCGCCACGTGAAACAAATTTAGGAATAAATGGAAGGAGCTGAACAAAGTGCTCTTCCCAGATAGCTTTACCAATCTGTGCATCCCTGTAGAACTGTATTGTGTATACTAACAATTTCAGTCAAATTCAGATGTGGATGGACCATTATTTTCGACTTAATGAAACTTAAAAAGGATTGGGATTAGCATAAGTATCAAACCTTTCCAAGCAGAGCATTTTCAAAAAATTCTAGAAACATCTCCAACAAATTAGGAGGAAGAGGCATCCATTCGTTTAATTCAAAAAATATTTTGGCAATGACCATGTTCAAGTCAAGCAACCTATCACAATCCTGCAAAGCAAATGAAGAAAGGACTATTTGTAATTAGAAGAATATCATGGTTTGGCTACTAGTTTAATGTTGAATGAGTTATCAGAAGGGGGAAATAGCCAATCTGAACAGTTCTATCTTCTCTTCAGATCCCAATTTTACAATTATTGTTCTACTCACTAGTCCCCTCAAAAGAGTAAAATAAACAAACTAACACACATACTCAAAAACAAATATACCCTTTCTGAAAGATGCTCTTCTGGATTGAGGGGAAAAAGAGGAAATAATTTCTTCAAGAATGCGGACGAGATAATAACATCCCATTTAGCCACATCAGGTCCACCTTGAAAACTTGGGAATTGTAAATCCTTATCCATTCCAAAAGCAATAGACTTAACTATAAGATCTATGCTACGAAGAATGGATACCATGCAACCAAAAGACATCCCATCAAGACCTTCTGTAGCATGAACCAATGGAATAAATTCCAGGAAACAATTTATTAATACTGGCACTAGATCCTTCAGTTTCTTTATGTTATAAGAAACACCTACACAAACAGATAAGGCATAGAACATTAAAAGCTTAACAAAACTTAGATATTATGCAAACCCAATCAACACCAGTCAATTAGTCATTTCTTTCAAAAACAAATTGTATTTACAAGTTAATGTACCATTAGAGCTTATAGACACATCATCTTCAAATGCATGCAAGACCATTCTTCCAGTATCCTATTAAAATTAGGAAAAATATTAGAAATAAATTGGTGGATCCAAGAACAAAAGATAAAACAAATTTGGTCTTGATTAATCAGTGAGATGTTTCACACAACATGAACTTACCAAGTCTGAAATCAAGGAATTTATATCATAAGTCATAACTCCCACTCCATTCATAGTACAAGTATTTATTCATTCCAGATAGTAATGTGTATTATGATTTGTGCATGATTGTTGAGTACATTATCCTAAGAAAAAACTAACAGCTCCCATAGCACATAATTCAGTCATATTAAGTATAAAGCTTTTTGAGTGGAAATGAAATGACAAAAGAAAGTGATGGCTTTTACAAAAATGCAATGACATTTATGTGATGAATACAAATACCAAAGCTTGAATAGAAAAGACTGAACCGAACATTTACAATTATATTGTTGATTCATTTCACAATGTCGTCCCAATTTTCACATTTAAATGGAAATAAGACACCATACCTTATTATGCAAATCAACTTTTCCTTTATTACTTGGCAGGAGAGACAAGCAGCGAACCAACCCAGCCAGAGCATCCTTTAGTTTTCCCTTGTCCTGTAAATAGTACTGGTTCTTCCTTAGAATATCCTCATAATTCTGAAAAATCTGTTCAGATGAACAACCAACATAAGTAAATTCTAAGCATCAAATACAACAATACAGCAATACAATTACCAGACATATAGAATTCAATATCAGGAACAACTGAAGAATAAAAGTATACTGATGAAGAATACAAAAAATAACAGGCTATGAAATAGATAAAACAATGGGGGCACAGAAACCAATCATGAAAAACCATGTAAATAGAAATGCAATAAATCAGTTTATCTTTTGCCAATGCAACTAAAAAATAAATTGCTGCAATAATCTATGAAGCCAATTTGCCAAATTTTCCATGACAAGTGTTCAAACTGTATTGTAATTTTAAAAACATATTCTATGCACCACATAGGAATTCAGAATAAAATCAAATTGGAAATAAGAATATTTAAATAACAAGGAAATTGCTCCTCAAGTAGGTTTAACCTAGTCACATCTGGAGAAGGGAAACACTACACAAAGTTCTATCAAACCCATATATATATATATTGAAGCATCAACTTATTATTTTCTCCCTATTGTTAGGCAACATTTCAGTGCAGAAATTTAGCATTTAATCCAAAGATCATTTGAATGAAAATTATATAACACATGTGCTGATATTATATAAATAAATAAATAAAAGCCTCATCAACAGAGGTGGATGCAAAACCCAATTGCAAGAGCATCATAAAATTTTAAGCAACCTGCAACTATTATTGGATTAGTGAATCACCCTTAACCCTTTCACCAATCACCGTAGAACAAAGTTGAATCTTAAAACAAAATATGATATCAAGAGGCAATACTAACATACTAGTAAAGAAATTTAGAATATGGCAAATAATATCACCTTCTCTGCATAAGATGAAAAGCAAGAAGGATAAAACTCAAGAATGAGGTCTAGAAAATCAAACGCCATGATTCGAACATCAACCACCAAATGAGTCATTGCATTAAAAATGTAAGGCATTAACAAAGACACAATCAACTCTTGATTACCCTACAAAACAAGGGAGAAACAAGGAACAGAATAAGTCAAACGAATTTTTAAAAAGATCAACCTTTAGCGTAATGATATAATCATATAATGACTACAAGATGCATCAAGGGAAAACAAATTATATCCTCAGAAACAATGAGGATAGCAATCAACTCCAGAGAGTATAGAGTATTATAGCAACACATCTTATGCTAATAACCATAAGCTATACAACAAAACAAAAATCGTAAGAAATACCATTATTTACTTTCTCTTAAGAGAAAAACAAATCCTATGTCAATATTACATGCTAACACCATCTCTTGTCTTTCCTTTAGTGGATAAAGATCAAAATGCATTTTAAATTAAATTAGAAGTAAGCACACCTATGCTACCTCAGTTTTGAGACAAATTGCCTTTGGAACTTTTTCAATGAAATGACATGGTATCAGTGTCTTTTCATTTTATTGCTTAGTTTAACGCTAACATTAGAAGACATGATGATGCACTACCCACCATCCATCCCGTGCAGGAGTTTTAGCATCATGCTCATGAGAACAGCCATTTGACAAGAGAGAAATAGTTTCCAAAGAATCAGATTCCACAGCAATGCTTTGAAACCCTTTGGCTGTGGCTAACCTTATATATTCCAAGAAGCTCCAGTAGAATGACAGAGCACTCATCAGGCAGCTTTGAAAATCCCATTATGAAGGGTCAAGTGTGATCAGATAAAACCCTACCACAAGCAGCCTTTCTTCTCACTAAGGAGACAGCACCATCAGTATTCAACTTTACCCACCATTGAAGAGGATGTTCCCATCCAAGACCTGTAAGCTCTATCTTAGTTTGCAAAGAATTCAAACTTTGCATTTCCTTTTGAGCCTTACTAATATCATTCAACAATTTATCTTTCACACCAAAACTGAATTCAGTCCCCACTTTCCAGAGAGGATCATATCATTTCTTCTTTTCCAAACCAAGTCAGTCAAGACCCCAAATTCAATAGCCTAAACAGAATGCCTAAAAGAATTGAACATCAATATTCCTTAAATTCCAACCATGGATTGGTAAGGAATTAACTAGTGACCATTTGGCTAGGTGTATTAATTTTCTCCATAAACTAAGATGTTGGGGGTCAATTTCTCATAACATGAATGGCTGTTTCAGGATTTCGCATGCGACACTGTTTCATGATTATCATTATTCTTTTTTCTCTAGTATCCTATGCAGCCTTAGGAAAATTCTTAATCATCCTCCTTTGTATTATTTTCTTTAGTCTACTACATGAACTATTTTATCAAAAAAAGGAGAAAAAAGCTGTAGCCTAGACTCTATCCTTCCCAATGATAATGGAGCATCACACTAATGTGTGAGAAAAGTAGTTTAAGTAAAGAAAATGAAAAGTACCTCTTTACAGCCAGGTAAAATCAATATTTTAAAAAGATCATATACTGATTTTCGAACCACTTTATCATCATCACCAATACGCTCACGTAGTTTTTCTACAGCAGCATACTTGTGCAACTTCTGTTCAGCTGGATATCTGATGAATAAATCCTTAATACCCATCAATGCATCTGTAATTAAGCGGGTGGGAAAAAAAAGGGTATTAATATAAGGAATTGAAGATCACCAAATTTAAATGAAAAAGTAGATGTTTAGCTAGATTCAATAAAGCGATGACATTAATTTATAAATTTAATTGATATTACAATTCAAAAAGAATAACAGTATATTAGAAATAGAAACCAAGCCAACACAATAAAATAATAAAGACGTGTAATTTGAGTAATTTCCATAGGATCCAAACAATATAATTAAAGGCTGCATAATTTTAGTCTTAAGGGATTTGAAAACAATGATTAATATTGACACAATGTTCACGGTCCTAAACTTATGGTTTCAGACTTAAGCTCAAACCAAGACCAACCTGACTTCTATCATTCCTAAAATTTTAAAAACTAAACCAGAACCAAAGTTTTGGTTTGGTGTTTCAGCTCCAACCAAAGGTTCACTGATATTATTTCAAACCATAAAAATGTTCTGTAGATTATAAGAAGACAATGCATTATAATTGCACGAAATAGATAGAATAGTCTAAGTAGTTCATACATTATCACATTACCTCTACAAGTTAATAGAAAGTGTACAAGTATAAACTAGCTTTTAGCTTTTAAGGTTATTAACTTTGCAAGTTAATCTCTGTTGAGCTGAAAATTTTTGCTCAACACAACTTATCATTATTAATCTTTTTGAAGATTTTATTGGTTTTAAACATACAGAATTTGTTATATAGAGAATTAATGACACTAATATACACATTTAAACGCAATTTTAAAATGACAACAAAATAAAAAATATATACCTCTACGAACTTTTGCATTGTGATGAGATGTTTGCTGGAGAAGTTGTTTTAAAGTCAAACCTTTCTTGTTTACTGCCAAACCCGCCTTCTCTGCTGCTACAGTCTGTTCCGGCAGAACAATTGCTGTTGGAGATATGTTCGTTAACTTATTTCATGACATCAAAATCATTTATAAATAATAGTTATATAAGTTATAACAATTAAAAAGGAATTACATTTATTAAGTTGTGTGCATAAAAGAGACAGGGAGAGAGGGAGGGAACAAGAGAGATTATGAACTACATAGTATTAACAGCAGAAGCAGATCCACATTCTTAAACGTCAGATAAAGTATAAATGTTTTAATTTGAAAGGATAGCCTAGCATTTTATTGCCATTTTTGCATGTGAAAACAATGACATGGCAAAAGAAAACAGTTCAGATTGTTATTTGCATCAAGAAAAACAAACAGATTATTAGTTCCTACTTGATATAACAAATTTTGCCATGTTTCTTGCACTTACTTTGCTAACACGGAATATGGTAGGTATGGCTGTGCAAAAGAACCACTAAATTAAACAAAATCCATAATCCAAGGCAAACAACATTTCAAAATACCATATAATGTAAACTGGTTTTCAAACCAAACTGGTTTAACACTTCTTAACAAACAGTTTGTGAATCATTTTTAAATCCTTTTTTTATAGAAACTTCATTTTAAAACTAAATTTATATCAATTCAAAACTGGTTTAAGAAAAAGGTTCAGTTCAAAAACTTGTTTTAAAACCAGTTTTGAACCAAAAAAGTTTTGTCCATTACCAATTTAGCCAAAAGTCAAACTAGTTTTTAGAAAGAGAAAGTGATTTGGTTTCAAACTCCAACCCAAATATCTAGTTTTAATTTAGATTTGGTTTGGTATTACACAAAATCAAACCAAGCACCCTCATTGGTAAATATTAGAAATATGGGTTATGAGTCTAACTCAATCCTACAAAACTAGTTTGTAAGGTGAGGGCTGTCCCCACTTATATACACTTCAAAGGTCATATTTCTAATTGATGTGAGATCTCTCCAACACTCCTCTCATGCCGAGGACTGAACGTGGAGGCTAAACAAATAGATGGTCCCATATCAGCCGAAAACTGGTAAAACTACAAGCCCAGCAAACACAAATATAATCATAAGTAATGTGAGATATAAGTCTAACTCAATCCTACAAAACTGGCTTGTAACGCAAAGGTTGTCCTCCACTTATATACACTTCCCAAGTGACGTGGGATCTCCAACAGTAAAAGAACATGAGATGAACAAAACTTATTTAAATTTCGGAGCAGAACGGTACCTTTTGATTTAATTTCAGTATTTGTTGTATTCTTAGGTGGTGGCAGTTTCTTCCCAATCTTTCGTCTAATTTTCTGAAAATATTGAACAAGTGATGCGTTAAAAAGCTTCAAAACTGATAAATATTGTTAGAAATGCAGGAATACATATAATAGAGTAATCTGAGGGCCAAAGAGGAAACCTTAAAGTCAATGCCACGCTGTTTCGTCGACTTGGCTTTAGAACCAGCCATATTTCACTTATAAGTTCACTAAAAAAGAAGAAACAAAAGCTGAGTTTGATTATAGTCCATTCAATCGAACTCATATGTAGGGCAAGAGAGATGGAACAAGTACCTATGACTGTAGTTGTCCTGGGTGGGTGCGATGCTCCCTCGCTGCTCCTTAGTAGCAGCACAACAAACTCAGAGAAACCTAAAATCGGAACTACTAGTGTTTCGATGAAGCTTTTTGCTTAAAGAAGCGGTGGCGGCAATTATGCTAACAGACTAAGCCTTTTACAGCCCATTATATAATTTGGGACTGGGCCTTAAATATACGTGTTACAAAAATATACTTTTAAATATATAAATTGTATTACAATTAAAATTTTTAATAAAAATTATTTTTAAAATGTAAATCAGATTTTTTATATTTATATAAAAAATTATTTATTATGTTAATCATATTTTAATAATATTTTATTTAAACTATGTCCCAAAATATATTCTTTTAGATCTTTAGTAATATTTAAATAAATATTATAAAAATAATATTAATAACAGTTTTCAAATGTTAATCTATCAATATTACTAACAATGTTGTATGCATCAGACTTTATATTTTATAATATTAATAATTTTTAAGAGTAGTTATTTAAATGTGTTATTATTATTATATTTTATTTTTTTATTTTGGAATTTACGGTTCGCTAATATTTTTTCTTCTTTTGTTAACATATATTCATACCCGTTACGTAATCTGTAAGTACCTTTTACATGTCACGTATCTTTCTCATTCTAAGCATATCATCATATTAATAATAATAATTTCATTATTATTGATTATTGCATGCTCAGCTACTTCTTTTTTTTTATCATGCATAATAAAATATTTAAAAGAATCATTTGTTGTTATATTATAAAATATTTATTTTTAATTTAATAATATAATCAATTTAATTACTATTTTATTTAAAATGTGTTATTAATTTACAATATTTATTTATTAAATCCTGATTCATTTACCCTCACATGCGCTTACATGTAAGTAAGAAAGGAAAGATGTAGAGTTTCTCTAAGAAACTATTTAGAGATCGAAGTAGAGAGAGAAGTTTTGTAATATCATATTTATCATATCTGTTTGAGTAAAAATCAATATACTTTATGTATACAAGATATGTAAAGGACTATAAAACAGAAAAAACTACTAAGATCATTAAATCAAAATTATATCTAACATTATTTTCAATTTAATAACATAATCAATTTAATCACCATTTTAACTAACTTACAATAAAAAACTAAATAGATTACGTTGGAAAATATTATTTCTTAATTTTGATAATAATAATAATAATAATAATAATAATAATAATAATAATAATAATAATAATGAGGCACAAGAGTACCTAATCCATATACAACATTACCATAATACTAAATTGTGCTCTTAGAGGGGTTATGTATGAATCCTAAATTTACTTTTGGTTCTATGTCTTAGTTATATTTTGTAACTATTGAGCTTACAACACTTACATGTAAATATTCCATTATTTTCAAAATTTTCTCACTTTGACATTATTATACTGTTCATCACGTTACAGCATTTGTTACGGAACCGGATTGTGGTGTTCTTAGTGTAAGTAAAAAGTTAGAAATACCTATTACTTTATCTTTTATAAACCAAGCCTAATTCGAGACTATTCTTAGAAATAAAATGCCAAACTTTACATTTTTAGTGTTGTTGATTTAAACTTTAATTGCCGGCGACTATGACTATGAACTATCAATGTGCTTTCACCTCAAAGGAGAGATAAAAGAACTAAGGATAATGCATGCAGTTTTACTTTTAAAGAGTGTGCATTGCGTAATTATCTTAGTTTGATTATATATATATATATATATACACACATGTGTGTGTGGATTCTCCCATCTTATAACTATTTTTTATCTTTATTCTTAATGGACAATTTTATTCTTTTAAACTTATAAATTTATTTGGTATGTCTTTATATTTCAATCAGTTTTTCCTCTCTACATTATTCTTAATAAAATTTTAAAATTAATTTAATTTCATATCTATTTTTATGAAATATTTTATTTCACACAACTTGTATATCTAATTTTTGTAGTTTGTTTAAAAAATTATAACTACCACAAACTGAGTATTTCTACCGATTTGTTTTTGGATTGAACACATTCACTCTACAATTTTCGCAAGTTTATAGAAGATATTATATTTTTATTGGGACGTTTGTTTCATGAATTTCTTTTCTATTCTCGGGAACGCTGTTCTTGAATATAACATGGAGTATATTTAAAGAAAAGTATTGAGTAACATTTTAATATTTTTAGGAATATATTTTAAAAATTAAAATAAAATGAGAGTTATGATGTAATGAAAAATAGTCATCTTAATTTCCATAGGAATATCACAGTTCCAACCTCTCACCATGACAATAGAAAGAATATAAGTATGCAATTGTCGTAAGAACAAAAGATACTTAAAATTATTTTATAATACCTTCTAACAAAAATAAATTTTCCTAGTTTTATATTCATAGAAATTAAAAAATATGAAATGAAACAAATTTATCCTCAATATATATTTATTTTAGCTATTTCATCTTTTAATTAATAAATAGGTAAAAGGAAAAGTCCACGGAAATTTAATTTAAAAGGGCCTATTAAGTTTTAAATGGATTCAAGTCATATTCAGTTACTCAAGACTCTAATTAATATCATACATTGTTTTAAAAATAATTTTTTAACAATTATATATTAATAATTAAACTTTTTTACTTAATAGATAATAGTCAGTATAACAAGGCGTTAAATATTATCAATAATGTTATTTATTTTAAATATATATTAAATGTTCTGGTCGATAAGATAATGGAATATGTGGAAAGTTGTTATACACACTTACGAGGAGTTGAGATGATCGGTCTTAGAATAATATCTCTGATTTTTGTGGATGAGATAGAATACTTAGAATACTTATAAAGATACTCTCACACTAAAGTTCATAAATATTTAATAAATCGAAGTTTTTTTGAAGGATTATTGAGTAGAAGTGAAAGGATAATTCTTCTAAACAAAATTAAAAGTGTTACAAAATTCAAAAACACGTGTGTCATCAATAAAAATTAATATATTATATTAAATTATCTAATTATAATCCATTTATTTTTGGGTCATTATCGAATCCAACCAGGACTTAAAAATATAAGACGATTACAGTTTTAGAATTAGTTGGATGAAAGATAAATGCAACACAAGTTCTCTCATCTCATGATTATATTATTTTACGCAGTTTTTATTCGAACATGCCACTGCAAATAAATGAAAAAAATATTAATATAGACGGTGATAATATCTTTTTCTAGTATATATATTAACGGTTTTTATTTGACTAGAGTGCTTTGAAAGAGTTTTAACTTCTTATCTTTATTTTAAATAATAATAATAATAATAATAATAATAATAGGCAAAATTCATTACAACTGGAAGCGCTCTTTTCTAACTAGCAATCACATTATAATTAACTACTCAAAATTTGAACAATACTACATATGTAAAATTAATATCTAAAAAATAATGAAAAAAATTTAAATTAGTAAAAGCTAATAATGCGTAAAATCATACTCTATATTTTAAAAAAAATATTTAAAAATACAATTAATTATCAATAGAAAAAAATAAGTACATATTTAACATAATATTAAGAATAAAAAAATTGAACACCGAAATTTAAGTAGTTATATATTCATTATATTTACATTATATTATTTTAAATTTATATATTTAATTCATGCATCACTATTTTTATTTGGTAAAAATAACAAAAAATAATGAATTTTAATAGGTTTAATATTTTTAAAGAAAATATTTTAAATTTAAAAATAATAATTAATATTTTTCCTTAAAATTATTTAATATAAGATTATGTTTGTTATAATCTTCTTCTTTATTAATATAAAAATATGCATAATTTAAAGAAATTGGCAGGTTTAAAATCTAGTTTGATGTATAAGAATGAAACAACGGCAGCAAGATAACCATGAGCTCTTAATTTTCTTTATATCTTTTTAAAACATATTAAATTTAAATTATTTGGCAGTAACTGTTGTATTATTTATAGTTAATTCATTCATTATTATAACTTATATATAGTTATAATTATTTGAGAACTTTATTAATATATTGTTAGTATTCAATTGAAATTTGATTTAGATATATTAAGTAAGTTATCATGGAGTAAAATATTAAAATTGTTTAATCATTAAACTTTAATTCATAAATAAAATATTAAAATATCAAAATAAAAGTTAATAAATTACAGGATACAAATAAAAAAAAAATTCTTACATTTCAAAACTTCTAGAACACAATCCGAGAATGAGAATGAGAATGGACCTCTATTGGTCTCTACTTTAAGTAACAATAGGTATATATATTTATTTAAAATATCTCTCTTTTGTATAAAAACTTTTGTAAACTGTCTTTGAAAACAAAACCCATTTTTCTTTCTTTTTGTCAAATTACTTTGTACTTTCACTCAAGTTCTCTTATCTTTCTTTCTATGAAACTTTCTTTTCCTTGTTGCCAGCCTTCTTAACCAATCTTAATTTTCCATCAAAGTTTTCAATTTTACTAAATTATATTACAATAAGGTTAAATTTGTTTCAGTCACCCTTGTATAATAGCACAATCCCCTTATTCACACCTACCACCAAATTTTATATATATACATATGAATGAGCATATTAGGCGTGACAAGCTTGATTTTTCTACTGATTCCCGGCACTGGAACCGAATGGTTGCGCATTTGGAGACCATCATAGCTAATAGAGATTACAAGGAATATTCGAGTGCATGAACCAAACAAGGTACTCAACTACATCCTTCTTTCTTATTCACTTTAAGAAACTCCAATAGTGATATCTCGGCACTGTGAGATGCATGAACTCACTCTCAAGTCTTATCAAAATATTTTATAGCCTTGTGTAATATGAATATAATTTTTTGACAACTATAATATTATAATTAACAAGTGGGAAATGCATAGTTTATAGTATTACACTTAAGGGCAATTTTGCTGCTTCAATATTCAAAATAGGCACAATAAATATGTATAAGTCATTAAAACTGTTGGAAGAAGTTGTATCATGCACACGCTTTGAACATTATAAAGTCAACTTTTATAATCAACCTTAATTGCAATATATTTTAAATCTCATTAATATAGGAGTCATTTAAAGCAACAAGGTTGTTGTCTTCAAACTAAAAAAACTAATGAGATCTTAACATTTGTTAACCGTATATAGAGTCATTATGTTGACCATTAGGCTTTTAATATTTGCTTGTGGATAAAATCATTTTTTATTTACAAATATTTAGATATTAATGGTTTTTTAAGGATTCAAAATGGTGATATTTAGCTCCGCAACGAGTTAGTGTGGACAGTAGTTATCCACCATTTTACTTGCTTGATAATATGTTTTATTATTTATATTGGCATTATTTAAAAATTACCCACAGGATTTTTAATATATGAGAGTATTTTCTTTGTTTAAAAGGTAATTAATAAATTATTTGTGAGTTCAAAATAAATAGATATTATAAATATTATAATATATTTATGAATTAAAGAATTATATGAAATTCTAACTTTACATTTTTTAAATGAATCTATCAAATTTTTATAAAATTATGTTCATATATAAATTTATTTTATTTTTCTCCTAGGATAAAAGTATTTCATATTTTATATACTTTTAGAAAATAAAATTACTCAAATCATACTAATAGACTCTCTAAATTATACATTTAAATTAAATAAAATTTAAAATATATCTAAATATACTTAAATAATTTTTTATTAGCCAATAATGGATAAATGATACAGGGTGAAATACGAGTATATGATATCCGTGCCGTCCTATTTATAAACCCATCAAATACTAGTTTACATATCCATCTGATATTTGTGATAAATTTTATCCTGAAAATACAGATATTTCTTCTTCTTTTTTATCTTGTTATCTTATTCTTTTATTTCTATGATAAAATAATCCATTTATTTATCATCTATCAATCTATTTTACGAAAATCTATCTAATACAAAACTTAATAAATTAATGGATCAATATTTATTTTCTTTTGTGGATGAATATGACTTATTTATTATTTTCTTTAGAATCCAACGCATCATGTAATGAATATTTATTAGATAAAATTAATTTAATATTATTTTATATTTAAAATTTATTTTTTATTACTTTATTACATTAGAATTTTTAATGAATAATAATTAAAGGTGAAAATAGTTTAAACTGTACTAAAGACTTCCGAACATTACATTATATATATACACACACTAATATATAGTAGTAATGTATAGGTATTTATTTTAGTTTGAGTATTATTTTTCTGAAATGATTAAGGATATCATTTCTATATTCTATTATTTACATATCATATATTATTTATTTTGTAAGAAAAAAAATAAAGAATTACATTGTATGTGGACTTTACATATGAATTTTTTTACATTAATATATTTATTAATAAAATAAAATATATTAACAAACATGAGTATTTATCAAATTAATATAGGAAGAAAAAAAATAAAGAAAAGATAAAGAAATAAATATCTAAATTAAAAATATTTGATTTTTTTAAAAAAGAATTATTTTTTAAATAAAAAATATCCGTTCATAAAAAAATATTAACAAATAAATTAAATAAATTAGATTCTTCTCTTTAAATTTTTAATAAAATTTAATAATTTATTTTAAACTAATCCATTATATTTTAAACAAAATTAATCTGATCACACAGTTACCTTTCCGTCTTCTTTGCCTATTATTCCAACTTTTGGCCTCCTACAAAAGTATATGTTAACGAAATGAATTAAGAATATATATTTAAGTTTCTTTTTTAAAAAAAAAAATTCTGTTGAATTAATGACAAATACAGCGTGAGTTAGATTAATCTTGGGCTTAATGAATCGGGGGACACGCGTAATATCTGCCTAAAAATTCTTATATCTATGTTTAAAGTGAATCTTAAAATGTGATATTTTTTAATTAATTGAAATAATATTATTTTAATTTTAATTTCGTTAAACTTCTCAAGACAGAAATTATTGTACGTAATAAATTTCATAGTTATTTCTTTTTTAATTTATGATAAAATTATTATACTTAATTTTTGTTTATATATTATATTAATTTCAATTACCAACCATTTATTACTCAATGCATAACTTATACTGTACAATAACAAATTTAATACTACTAGATAAATTAACAAATTTTTCTTTTATAATTTTTTTTTTAAATAACAGGAATCACTTAGGAAAAAGTCTTCTATTTAATTAAGCACAAATATAATAAGCATTTTTTGTCCATAAATTTTGGGGACTTAAATATTGGTTTAATTATCTTAGTTCATAGTATAACATATTTAAAATTTCAAATTAATTTTATAAATCTCACAATGATATATCACAGGAGATGAAATTATTATCAATTTTTTTTTTCAATAATAAAATTCAAGCTGAATTCTTATGTTGATGAAAGTTCAACTGGTAGAGTTATAATTTCAATGAAATATATATTGCCCAAATTCTATTTCATTTCTTACATTATATAACTGAATCAGTCAACTTATATTTATGAATTTAAAATATATAAATTAAGAAATATAATTAATAATTTATTGATGATTGAAATTAAATATGTATATTTTTTATTATGATATCTGCTATTATTTTTCTTTTGCTAATTATAAGTATTTAAAATTTACATGAATTATATATATATAGAGAATATTATTAAAATAATAAATATTATTAAGTTAAAATTTAAACAAACATACTATTATAAAATAAAATTTTTTTTTAAAATTCGATAAATAAATGGAAATGAAAATTAAGTGTGCGTTGTATGGAGTCTAATTGGAACTCATTGGACAATGTGGCAATTGACCTAGTGATTCACGTTAAGATTCAATACAAATTCGAATTAATATTTAATTAACATTTTTTATTATTTTCTTATTCTTTTCTTTATATAACTATTTATATTTTCCGCTGTTATATATTTTTTGAATCCACTTATTTAGTACAACGTCCATTTAATCCTTTTTCCCTTAATAATCCTGCGGTTAATGCTATTTTGGACTGGCACTAAAAAAATAAATTTTTATTATAGTTAAAATTACTCTATATGACGATAAATGGCACAATTTTTTTATCTAAACGTAGGTATTATTTGTTATAAAATAACATAGGTTTAATAATATTTTAAAACCGCCACAAATAAATATATTTGAGGTGTCAACACTTTATTCTATTTTTTTTTTTTTTTGCGGTTTAACAGCCATAAAATCAGTAGAGTCTTAATTTATATTGACTAACGGTTTTAAACTAAAACAGAGTGATTGGATCTTTTGAAATTTTAGTTATTTATATATTTGAATTATTTTATCAAATAATTATTTAAATCTATTAATATTTATTTATTAAATTTTTAACATTTATTAAATTAACAAAATAATCTAAAGATTATATTTGAATTAGAATCATATTTATTTCTTATTTTTATTTTTTAAGGTCTACCAATTCAAGGATAGAACTAGAATTAAACTTGAAAAAAATCCTAATCAATATTAAATATGAAAAGACTCAATTTTGCACTAAAAGTTATCAATATACTTCCACTAAATCTTTAAAGAGAGAAAAATAATATAAAATGACTCTAACGTATGGTTTACATATACAAGTTATAACTTATGACATAAACTAAATTAACAAGTATAAAAAGAGTGTTCTAAAAAATTGTGACATAGCTTATTATGTCAAATGAAAAATATAATGTCAAATTCCATTATTATGAAATGCAAATGACATCATGTTAATATGATAAAAGAAATACAAAATATTAAAATTCAATTTAAGTATTGATAATATTTTAACCTAAAGACATGAAATACTTACCACTACACAGTACTATCAATATAACACTTAACTCATTAGGAATATGTTATTCTTTCATTTGAATATACTAAAGCGTCATGTTTTTTAATGTCTTGAATTTTTCATTAGAAATAATTAGTTATTTTCTCAAATTAACAACTTCCATTTAAATTGAGAGTTTTCGGTTTCAGAACTTGAGAATCTACACTACACACCACTTAATTTTGTAGTACTATCAAATGCAATACTATGAAGTTCTCCTCATTTTAGGCAATGGGCACGTTGTAAATAACAAAAACAATAAATGAAAGAAGATTCATCTCATCAAAGATTAGGTCAAGTTTATTTATAAAATATAAATTTTCACAATTACCAAATGAAATACACGTATTACACATATTTATAAACATGTATATTGTTTATAAACATGTACACTGCGATAATGTCAAATTATAAAATATAAATATTTATAGATGAAAAATGATTTTACCCAACCAATTACATAAATTCGACAATCGAATCAACCCTCCACATGCAAAAGTTAAGTTGAAGAAAACACTCGACTATTTTATCCCAATCAACCATACAAAGTAGCAAAAAGTAGGAAAAAAGAAAAAGACTAAAAGATAAAAGAAATTCAAGTTGGCATGGGTGATTGGAAATACTACTACTTAATTATAGTATGATAATTTTATAACCGTTATTTATGAAATATTTGTAATAATATTAATAATTTAAAATTTAATATGCAATTATATTTTAATTAGAGATAATTGCTATGTAACAAAATTTATATTTTTTATATTACAATTAATATTTTAAGTTTTCTGTAATAAAAAATTTAAATTAATTTATTTAAAAATATAGCTAATATTAGAAATTAAAAAAATAAATATTAAATATATTTATCTAAATTTTATATGTATTATAATAAAGATGAAAATTTTTGAAAATTCTTACAGTGATATTATAAAATGAAAATTTATAAAAAGTAAATAAATATTGCTGTAGTTAAAAACTGCAGTAAACATGCAGTACTGTAATTATTACCCAAAAATACTGCATTTTGTGGATAAACGACAATGGATGCATGATAGGTGGCTTTGGCTGCTCTGTAGCATAGAGACTTTCACACGACGATTGCACGTTTTGAATCATACTATGTAAGCTAAAAGTTAAAAGAAAAAAAGTGAAGTTGTAATGTTTGACTCTTCAATGGACATATATGCTCCATTTGCATTTGGTGGCACCACGTCTTTCTGAACTATCAATTTACTCATAACATTTTTCAGATTTCCATATAGGAACACTGACTAGGAATATGTATTTCAAATAAAAATATACTATACATACAACCCTTTATACACCACATTTTAAGTTTCACGATGCCATTAGAATAATTAAAGTTTAAATTTTAGATTTATTAATGATTTTTTTTAATTTTTATAAAATAAAAAAGCCTCACTTATTGATAAAAGACCTGTAAAATACTTATTTTATATAATTTTTTTATTTAAAATTTACTTTAGATCGTACTGTTGGTCGACTTACGTATTCAAATTGTTAACTTCTAAATAAGGAGAATAATCAAAAGTATAAATTGTGACTGCGAAATGTTATGTACATAATTAATTAATAACTATATGATATAATAAGACAGTAGATATATGTGATCTTTGAAGTACTTTTTGATGATGTCACTTAAAATCGGCTTATAGTTTTAAATGACATCGCTAATAATTAAGTATTTCAATGTCTAATATTTAGAGTTTACTTGATGTTTATGACAATTTCTTTTATATGGTGATATTGTATTTTTTTTAATACAAAATAGTTAAAGATGTTAATATAAGAGAGTTAGTAATAAAATTTGAGCAACTTCATAACACTTTATGCTATTTCATTATAATTTATTCTTTTCTATAATGAAAAATAGTTTATATAACAAAAATATAAAAAGTATTTATAAAGTGTAACTTAATCACAAATTATTGTGTGTTTGGATGAGTGCTATTAAAACTAATTTTGAATGAAATTGATTTTATATAAATTATTTTGGTAAGAATTAATTTTAAAGTGATGTGATCTTGATTTGATTTGATTGCGAAATGATTTAGATTTGAATACTTTTATGGTAAAATTAAATTTGTAGTAAAACTTAATTTCAAATTTTTTATCCAATGCAAAAATTATCTAAAATTGCTTAAACTTAATTAATATTAGATCTAAAATCAATTATAAATTACTCATTTATAATTTTTAACATACTCGTGTCCTTTTCAGAGTTGAATACAAATTTGATTACCAAGTCTACAATATAGTTTAGTTTGTCTTTATTAACCACTAAGTTGATTCATGAACTAGTTTTGAAATGAATCCACGCGTGGAATTTTCAGAGCACTTGGTCATAACTCATAACCATGGAAGGCATCTAAAGTGAAAGATGAAATGAGGGTTGCGACAAAGTTGGCCAGCTTTTTTGGGTCCATGGAATCCCAATCAAACTCAATTTTTTTATGGGGGGGTTACACCTTACATGAACTAGTACAAATAAGAGAAGATTTTGGTACCAAAAATATAATCAATAAAATTTGTCAACGGGTGTTCTTTTCTCACGTTTTGTGTTTGTTATAAGCTTTTTTATGGTTTAAGTGGACACTTTGTATTTCTCTTAACAAAGGTGGTGACTGGTTATCACTATTTTATATTCACAATTCACAACCTCTTCCATGCTTTTTCTAGCTTTCAACTCAAAGTGCTTTCCGACCAATCATTTATCTCCCCCCTCTAAGGACACCCTGCTTTTATTTAAATGTTTGAATGAACTGGCAGCATCTTTGCTTCTATCTCAAGCTCCTTTTTAAGTCTCATGCTTCTAATCTTTCACACTTGTTCATAATAATAAGTATCAAGGGATATATATATACATTTCTATCTTGTTTTCTCTAAGTAAAGAAATTAAGGTTCCAATATGGGAAGACAACCTTGTTGTGATAAGGTTGGCTTGAAGAGAGGCCCATGGACTATTGAGGAAGATCACAAACTCATGAATTTCATTCTCCACAATGGTATCCATTGCTGGAGATCGGTTCCCAAACTAGCAGGTAATTAATTAGATGCATTGAATATTTTGCATTGATAAAGGAGTATGCTATGTAATGTATCTGACTTGGTGCAATTTTGAATGTTGGTGAAGGTCTTCTAAGATGTGGAAAGAGTTGCAGACTCAGATGGATCAATTATCTGAGGCCAGACCTTAAGAGAGGTGGCTTCACAGAAACAGAAGAAGATCAAATTATTCAACTCCATTCACGTCTTGGTAACAGGTACAACATATGTTTGCTGAATAGTTCTTAAATTAAATAAATATTTTCTTAAGTATTGAAATTTCATTAAATTAGTCTTTATGAAAATATAATTTGAAGAATTTTCTATACTTTAGGGATTATATAGCATGATTTTTAATAATTTAGCAACTATTTATATGATTTCTAATACAACTTTAAGGATAATTTAGGAACTATTTATATGATGCTAAGATTATTATTTCCAGATCAATGTGGGAAAATGTATGTTTGGTTGATTCTAATTGAGTGAAGCACACATTTTCAGATGGTCGAAGATTGCTTCGCATTTTCCTGGGAGGACAGACAATGAAATCAAGAACCATTGGAACACAAGAATCAAGAAAAAGCTGAAACTCCTTGGTCTGGACCCTGTGACACACAAGCCAATTGAGCAAAAGGAATGTACTAATGAGGACACAAATAAGACAAATCCACAGCCTTCTATTATTTCAGGAGGGTCTGAAGAAAATGTGGAGATTATTAAATCCTTGGACAGTGATGGCACCAAAGAAATGACAAAAACAGAAGATAAAAGAGAAGAAAACAATAAGGTGAATTGGGATGATACCACTGAACTTTTAAATAATTTTGAAATGCTGTGCTCACAGTTGGACTTGGGATCATGGATGAGTGAAGAAACCACCAATACCAGTACTAATTCTTTATGTAGTTCCTCTGTCTCTCTGGATGACACAAGCCACCATTCTATGGATGAATCCTCTCACATACAGGAAAATTCCTTACAACAATGGGTTGATAGTATGGATTCCATTCTCTCATGGGATGGCTTCAATCCTCTTGATCAAGACATTTTCTTCTTTGAAAATAGGGAACAATAAGCATAATCATCTCATATAATTTACTGCCCTTAATTTACGATCTCTCTCGAGCATTATTAATAAATTGTGATGGCAGTTTACTATAGAGTTTATTAGTAACACTTATATCCTTTCATTAATTTCTTCTTTTTGGCGTTGGTACTTAATGTGATGATGATTACATGTTGAATGCGAATTTGCTTTTTGTAAATGCCAGTTCCTTAAATATTTTGCTCGTATAGAGCTCCTCAACAACAAGTCCCACCTCGTGTGGGGTTGCAGAATGATGGGTTGATAAGATCATCACTTTTTCTTGTCTCCACTCTCTATCTGTTAGTCTTATCAAAATAGTCACACTCATTATCATCATTATGTGTCCAAAGTTTTTTCCACCAGTAATATTATATATCAAAAATGATTTGAAGACACCTAATACTAATGATACATAGAAATAAAGAAATAATAAATTATATAAACATAGCAAGTGATTTAACATAAATTTATTTAAAATTAAAAAAAAGGTACTTTAAAAAATATTTTAAAACATAATTACTGAAAACAAATAACTAGCTTAAATTATAAACACGGCAGAAAAATACAAAATTAATTATTTTATTAAATAAATATTATTTTTTAATAAATAAATTTAAATAAATCAGCCCTTAATGTGATAGAAAAAGTGAAATAAAGAAAAACAATGATGGTTAATGGATTCTTTATATTAATTAAAAGGTATTTAAATAACATTATTAATTTGTTATATCAAGAGAGACACATCACAATGATGGTTTGTGGCTGGAAAAGTATAGATATGCCGTTATTAATTAATATAATATATACACCTAAAGCTTCATAAATAACTAAACATGTTTGAGACAAATTGATGTCTGGGTGCAACATTAAGATGTAAATTAATAAACAGGTTGCTTTAGAAATGAATTCTTTAATTGATATTTGGATTTAGATAATTGTGAATGAGTCGTGCCAAGCACTGAAAATTATTGATGCAAAACCTCACTTTTTAATATAGACTAGATACATGAACCTCAGAACCTGTACGTGTAATCAAATGAAGGGAAATAACAAGGAACATGAGCAACACGATGGAATAATGTTTCAAATTGGTATTACTATTGATATACATATGCATAGCATGTCCCACAGTCAACGGTTAAGAACCATCAAATATGAAAGAACGAAGAAGTCACAGTTGCGAAGGGTTCTTCAACATAATAAAACTTTAAGGTGATGGTGGCCTAAATATTAAAGGTTAGTGGTTACTTCAACCTACTTATGAGAAAATAATTCTACTCTGATAGTCTGATCCAAATAAATTTTAAGAGAACCATATCGAATACAGTTCTTGGGATATAGGTCATTTCTGCACGTGTAACACTCATCAAGACCTTGTGGATTGTGTTAACCATGTGAATTGCAAAAGTTCTAAAAATATAAATGTAGAGGAAATATTAGCGACATGCTTTTTAATTGTTCGAAATTGAACTTTTTATCAAAATATGCACTAGAAAACTAGTCAAAATGTATTACCCACATTATTTGCCAAAACATACATAAACACAATGCGCAACAGATTTTATAAAGCTTTTTTCCTTTTTTTTTTTGCAAGTTAAATACTATTTTTAATTCTCTATGTTTGAATTTCTTTCATTTAAGTTTTTTGAGTTTAAAAAATTTTGTTTTTATCTTTTATATTTTAAAAGATATAATTTTGATTCTATAAGTATTTTATATTAAAAATATTAATTTTATGTTAATAGTTAGAAATTTAAAATTTAAAATAATACTTACTTTCAGTCACATATATATACATAAAAAAAGAGAAAATCATGTTCGACAATTAAATTGTGAGTGTGTAAAACCCTTTTAATACCTTACAAATGCATATTATTTACGTCTAAAAGCCACAAGTATTTTAATTTATTAATAATATTGCTGATGTTAAATTAACGTTTTTAACTAAAAGTATTTAAAATATTAAAATGATCTATTTTAAATAGATAAAAGAGGTAACTAAAACTTTTTAAATTTACCCGATCGAAATAGAAAAATATTTAAATTTAAAAAACTTAAATAAAAGTGAAATTTATTTATTTTTATCCTAATATACATTTTAAAAATGGGTTCTGCCAGATACCGATGTCTAAACGTGTTAATTTTTTTTTTTTTCTAACGATAACACTCGTCAAATTCCTTTTTAGTCTAAACTCGGTTTAGTTATTTTTAAGCTATGAATGCATTTCTTTAACTTTTTTGTTTTACGTTTTTTATTCATTTATATTAAATTAAAGAAAATAAATTTAATATAATTTAATAATTAAATTAAGTGCAAAAATAAAAATAAAAGTAAAATATTAATTTTACTTCATTTTGGTATATGAGTTTATTTCATTAAATATATAAAATATAATTATCCTTAAGAAATGAATATTAATTAATGATTAAGAGAATTATACAAATTAATCATAAAAAATAATACAGATAACTAAAAAAAAATTCAATTTCACTATTAGTCAGATAGGATATTTATTAGTCAGAGTCATTTAGTCATATAGGATATTTATTTTTTTATGTTCTTGGGTCCTGCAAACTAAACAATACTTATGCTTACCTTTTTTCTCTTTCATCTATTGTTAATCATTATCATTCTTTCTTATTTTTCCTCGTTGTGACAAACTAACAAATTTCTACTTATCTTGGATTGTGATAAATCATTAAACCTTCATACGGTGACTAATATTCTTCATGTTGCATCTAACACCCTGAAATTTATACTTGATATTTTTTTTTGATAATGTGTATATGTTACTTGTCTCTTAGTAAACTTATTTGACCAGGTTAATTATATTATTACTGTAATTAAAAGTTTTTCCAGAGTTTAAATCAACCAATTGGCTGGATAAAATAACGAATTTCATTCTAATTAGTTAATTTTAAATTTCTTTTAATCTATAATTTGAGTTTTATAATTTTTAGAAATTATAAACTTGAATTGAAATGTTATAATAATATTCTTTAAGAAATGAACTCTTTTCCTATATAATTGATTTAAGAGAAGGAAATTGGAAAGTCTGAGAGCACCAAAGATGTATATATTTGAATGTAAAATAAAATTTTGGGTAGAAATGTGACTTTCAAAATTTCAGTCGGGGATTGAAATATTTTTAATATACTCTCTTTCCTTTTATTTTTTCTCCTTTTCCTATTTTTTCTTTCTTACGTAACACTCCCTCACTCTGTTTATCTTTTATTCCTCGTCACCCCTTTATGTCATATTTACATCTCGCTTACTTTCTTTTCTTCTTAATGTTAAATTTAGAATAATTAAAAATAAATTATAACCTTTAATTTTAATAATTATAAATAATTTTATAAATATTTTATAAGTTATTCTTTTTATGGTGAAAATCAAATATATTAAATAAAAGGTTAAGTCTATAGTACAAATTAATAAAGACTAAATGAAACATATTACTAAATCTAACATAAAATAAATATTTCTCTTAATAATTAACTTTAAATGTTAAGTTACTTATCAATATTATTTATCTTAAAAATATTGACTTGGCTTACTCAATTTAAATATGAGATATGTATTTGTTCACATAAAAAGATGAGATAAATCAGATTAAAGGAAATTTATTTGCCTTGAAGATTTGCTATAGAAAAGAAGTCACATTTTTTTTGGCATTCTTTAATTGTCAAAGAATAAAATTGTCAACTCTAATAACATACTCCACACATAAACATTTAATGCAAATGGATGTGCAAGATGCTTCTAACAGATAAATTGAGATTTGGTGTTGTTGAATATAAAAGTTACTTCAAGATCATTATTTATATAAAGACCAAAGATTGAAGTCTAAAGATAAAGGTTACTTTACACAAGCAAACTCTTATATTTTGAATTCTCAATCACTTTAAAAGCCTTTGTGTATACTTTATTATAAATTCCTCTCTATGTAAAGGTTTATCGAAAGTTACACAAACTCTTGTAAAATCTCAAAACCTTCATGGTTAAGTGTTAGCTTGAAGAGGCTATGTACAAAAAATATTTGTCTTCCTTGGAGTGACTCTGTCCAAAGAATACTTAGAGTAATTAATCTAAAGAGACTTAGTACAAAAAATAAGTGTTTAGCATGTGTCAAAGAATATTTATATCTTTGTGTGATACAATGAAACCTTAGTGGTTGATAATGAAATAGACGTAGTCTTGTGTTAAAATGAACCAATATAAAAATATCTGTGTTCATCTTTCTTCTATATTCTCTATTCATTAACTAAAAGGGCTAATTGTTTTTTCTTAAAACCTTTTATGAAAATCTTTAAAAATTAATTTTGACAAAGTGAGTCTGATCAATTAGATGTAGACTTCATTTATTGAAAAAACTTGTGAAAATTTTTAATTAACACAATTTAACTCCTTCTTGTGTTTTTATCTTTACACATCCTCTCATATTATTCTTCTCCTATCTAAAGAGACCCAGAAACTCCTCTTAGTATATCTTTGCTATCTCTACCTTGTTCGATTTCGGATACTAGATAGCTTGCTAAGGTACAAGTAGATTGATTGTGGATATGGTGGGTGAATTGATTATGGATATGGAAATTTGATATTGAACTTTGCTCGATTGAATTCTTACGTGGTATTTTCTTATATGTTTTATTTGCACCAAAATTGGTGAATTGATAAGTTTCATGACCTAGTTTGAGTGAGGATGAATGGTTAAGGTGAGATTTTATACTTTAGGATAGGTAAACTTCATGGTAAGGATTTTGAATGATTTCAGGAGTGTTGTTTTGAATTTGGTGAATATAGGGTTGAGTTATGAGTATAGAGTTAGAAGACCTTGTTAAGTCATGGTAGAGCCAAGATGGACTTTGGCTATTATGTAACCCTAAAAGAACATTGGAACATGATTAGGTAGTTTTGAGTGAGTTGCGGATTAATTTTGGATGAGTTTTGTCTTATTTTAGGCAACGTTGATTAGAACTTATCTAGGTGGTTGTTTTGAGTCCCAAAAGGGTTGAGGAGTTTGGTCTCTTGAATTGTAAAATGAGAACTCAGTGTAGAAAAATCTACACTAAGCATTTGTCACTCTATGTTGAGCATAGAGAGCTACTCATGTTGATTGCGGGGATCTAGAGGTGTAAAGGTGTACCTCTAGACCATCACAATGAGCATGGATAGAGTGACATGTTGAAAATGGCATCCTAGAGAAGTAGAGGTACCCTTTTTTGAAGCTCGTGTTAGGCATGATTGTCTGCTGAGTGTGAGATCACAGAGAAACAAAGGGAGTTTCTTTGGACCTATAAGCTAAGTGTGGTGAGTTGGGCGTGCTAAACTTCACAGGCCAAGAGTAGCTAAGTGTAAAATAATACTTGGTTTAGTAAACTTGAGTTATAAGCTTGTTGAATTTTGAGTTTGGAGTAACTTTGTAAGAAAAAATATTTTTGTGTAACTTGTAACACCTTAATTCAATGCCACACAAACCAATCCTAATTGCGGTTCAATTTTATCTTTTAAAAGAGTTTATTAATTTGATTATAAAATAATAAGATAAAGTGTCACATATAAGAGGTAAAAAATAAAGTAAATGGTGAAAATCCAACACCAACATCAAATCATAGGTCAATTATGGTTATTACAACTATCTCAAATTTGTCCAAGTTATAAAAGTTTCACTAAAACATAAATGATCAAGCATGACAAAGGTTCCACTCCTGAGAAAGATAAAAACTTAAGATAATACTAGTAAAATGTAAAAGAGGTTCTCACATGTTCAAGGATGCTTTAGCTCAAAAATATCTTTTTCTAGAACTCCTTGATACCCTACTCTACCTGTTGATCATCTGCTCGCCCAAGCAGCTGAGGTCATCACAGGTGTCAATCATATAAATACACAAGAGGGTTAACTCGTAGAATTGAAAATAATAATGAAATACAGAAAATTATACAATATAATCAAATATAAGTAATTGCAACCACCTAATTATGATGCGTGAATCTCACAACTCTCATCTCAAGCACTCTTATTTTTTTTTATTTTTTTTATTTTTTGTAGTTGGTATCCAAGCTTAGCCTTTAGGTTGATGATCTAGCAATGTATGGACAAAGATATTGAAAGAAGAGCCATGGGGAATGAAGGACAAATTGTTAACAAACCTACTTTGTTCAAGGGTCAAAATCATGACAACTGGAAACAAAAGATAATAGCCTTCTGTGACGCCATGAGCATAGATATGTATGAGATGGTAAGGCTAGATGACCACATCCCTGTAAAGGATCGAGTCTCAATAGAGAAGAAGAACTTGAACAGAGGAACATGAAAACAAGTTTATTTTAAACTCCAGTGTTAGGAAGGTCATCATGTATGCTCATGCTCAGGAAGAGTATGCAAAAGTACACAACTTTACTAATGCGAAAGAAATATAAAACATTCTCACTTTAACATATAAAAGTTCCTTACATGTTAAAAGAAACAAAATAATTTGTTGACATGACAATATAGTGTTTTAGTATGGAAGAAAACAAAAATATACAGAGTAAGTTTAGTATGTTACTAACCATACTAAATGAATTTAGAGCTTTAGATAAATCTTATGATAACTTTGATGACAATAACAAAATCTTACCAAGTTTTCCTAGAATTTTGGAAACTATGAGTAATAACCTTCAAAAATATAGGTGACATTTAAAAGAATTTATAAGAATCTTCAAAGTTCAAGAGTTAGAGTTATTACAGGTTGAAGATCACAAGAAAGACAAATCACTAATACTCAACGCTCAAAAATTAATAAAAAAAATTCTATGTCTAAGAGTTTAAAGAAAAGAATCACCTATCAAAATCATTACCGCGAATTACTCCTTTTAAGAAAAAGAATAAAAAAAAAATGATAACTTTAAAAGAGATATTAGAAAAAATTATAGAATATGGAAGAATAAAAAAATCATAGTTAAAAATTTCCTAAAGATCAAATTGACAAAAATTTTACATTGTCTTTAATTTAAATTGATTAAATTATAAGAAATTTAATAATAAATATGATTTTATATGCATTTATATTTAATTTTAATTATATTGTTCAATCAATTTTTTTATCTATGAAAACGAGCTTGCAGCATAAAATATTTTTGTTCCATAGATAATTTTTTTTATGTAAAATGTTAACATGTAATAATATTTTTTATTATATGAGATTTACTAATGTAATTCTATAACATATATTTAATATTTTATAATTTATAATTTATTATATTTCAAAATCTAGATCTTATATTAATTCATGCGATATATAAGATAAAAAACTAATTTATATAATTGTGTGATTATGTTTTTTCCTAATAGTATCATGTAAACCAATTAAATCAATGCAATAATTCATAGAAAGAATAGAAACACTGGAAAAGAAAAAGTGAAAATTAAGATAAGAGGCTAGTCAACTAAATCTTTACCACAAAACTCCAAACTCTGACTTCACAATTGCACAAGCTCTTCTGGGTTCTGCCATCGAACAAAACCATGAAAACCAGATCTCATACCCAAAATTAGACAAGACCCATTTGACATCTCATCTTTGAATGGAGAAATTCTTGATTTTGTTATTGTTGGTGGTGGTGGGTGTGGGCATTTTGAGTGTGGAAGGGGCTCAGAAGGCTCCATGGAGGATTCAGACCCTCTTCTCTGTGGAATGTCAGAACTACTTTGACTGGCAAACAGTTGGACTGATGCACAGTTTCAGAAAGGCGAAGCAACCAGGACACATTACGCGTCTTCTGAGTTGCACTGAGGAGCAGAAGAAAACTTACAGAGGGATGCATTTGGCTCCCACTTTTGAGGTTCCCTCAATGAGTAAACACCCCACCACTGGTGACTGGTAATGTTCAAAAATCACTCTTTGCATAAAACAAAAACAAAGCTATATCAGCTTTGGGAGCTTGAATTGAACCCAAAACAATGTATTGGTTTTCTGCATTACGGTGTTTTATTGGAGAGTCACTTTTGGCTAAACTTTTTAGAAAAGGATTTTTAGGAGAAGGAAATAAGAATAAATAAAATAAGCTTTTCAAAAGTTAAAATTATTTTCTGAATTAGTTAATTTATAACAAGAGAGTAATATATTAATTAATAAGAAACTAATTTTATTTTTTTCTTTTTATTTTCTATTTTGAAAGTCCCTTAGGAGTTGTGCAATCATTGGCATTGGTTCTGACTGTTTTCATTCTTGTTTGCTGCTACTGGGGTGGTACATTTTTGATGTGTTAGTGTGTGTGATTGTGTTAATCTCTGGAAAGTGGAAATTCTGCATGCAAATTTTGTGGCTTTGTGGTAGCTATGTTATTCCTGTGAATAAATCTTGATTTGTGTTTACATCAGTTCTTTGTTGAAATATATGTGCATTGGTTTGGGATCAGGTTCTTCTAGAGTAAGCAATTCACTTTAGAGGGTAAAGTGAGTGATCTTAATCCTAGGAAATCGATGGTCAATATTATGTGTGTCTGCATAAATCATGGATGTGTTGTAATATGAGCCTTGATTTTCTCATCAACAATCGGTAGAAGGGCATAAACCATTGGTTTGTATGTATGCTGTTTTCTTAACTGATCAGGTATGAGCTAGACAAGTTTGCTGTGCTGATGTCTTATACTAAACATATTGTACAAGGATATCTGGTTTTCATTGTGAGTATAGACCTATACCTATTGACTTGTGCTTAGAAAATAATGCCGGGCATTTGTTAATTAAATATTTTGCTGCTTCTTTCTTAACCAATGAATATATTCCTGATAGCACGTTTGCATTGTGTAACTGGTTGATCCTACGATTTCCATTTTTACAGTGATATGAATTTTAAGTCTTAGCCAAATAAGACACATTAATGCCATATTGAAGAAGTGAATAAGTGAAATGGTTTTCCCATAATAAGGGACACATGAGATATAAATTCTGTCATTTATCCAGGTACCCTGCAATAAACAAACCTGCTGGGGTTTTACATTGGCTCAAATATAGTAAAGATGCAGAAAATGTTGACTGGGTTATCATACTGGATGCGGACATGATAATTCGTGGCCGAATTGTGCCTTGGAAAATTGGTGCAGAGAAAGGAAGACCTGTTGCAGCATATTATGGGTATTCACTAATTTCTCAATTATTTGATTTACTCTGTTTTTTTTTTTTTTTTCTTGTGATATAGTATTAAAAGCTAGATATTTTTCCAATGGAAGAATGTGATTGGGCTAGTGCAGCTTATATTTGACAAGGAACAAGTTATTAGAAGAATATAGAAGCTTTGAAGGCCTAACCTTTTGTTAGTTATCTTGACCTTAATATTTTCATTTGGCATTTTTGTTGGGCAGAGAGAGGGTTTGAGACATCTAATGATAAATTAGAGACTGTGACCCATTAAAACCTAAACTAGAGAGATATTATTCCTGACTTTAGATCAAGTTTTGAAACTAACTTGCCTGAATTTCTTGAAATAGTACCTATATTGTATTTTTTATTCAGTGTTCAATTGTTTATATCTCTGGCTTTCTGTTAAAGCATGTCATTTTCTCCAGATACCTAAAAGGTTGTGACAATATATTGGGTCAACTGCACACAAAACACCCAGAACTTTGTGACAAAGTTGGTGGACTTTTGGCCATGCATATAGATGACCTGCGAGCTTTGGCACCCATGTGGCTTTCAAAAACGGAAGAGGTACGGCAAGATAGGGCTCACTGGGGAGTAAACATAACTGGTGACATATATGAAAAAGGATGGATCAGTGAAATGTATGGATACTCTTTTGGTGCTGCAGAAGTGAGTTTTTACTCTCTTAAAATGGTTTTGTATTTTGACAATATGGCGGTTCTAATCATGAAGCACTTTATTTGTGGTGCCTTAACAATTTACTTTAAACATTTGTTCTGTTTGATCCTTCTTTTCACTTTTTTCATTTGGGCCTTCTTCTGTTCACAGGTTGGGCTCCGACACAAGATCAATGATAATCTGATGATATACCCAGGTTATGCTCCCCGGGAGGGAGTTGAGCCAGTTCTTCTTCATTATGGTCTCCCATTTAGGGTAGGCAATTGGTCATTTAATAAAGCTGAGCATGATGAGGATGACATCATTTATAACTGTGGCCAGCTCTTTCCTCAACCTCCATATCCCAGGGAGGTATGTAAACAAGTTATCAGACGAAACTTTTGTCTTTTATAGAAACAAGTTATTTTTCCCATGGCGTACTTGTCTCACAGGAGAAGCAACATCTATATAGTTTTGTGAGAAGTACAAATATTTTCTGATGACATATATTTACAAGACTTGGCATTTTAAGCTTAATGTTTTAGTCATTTGACTCATTTCACTGAATATATCTATACAACATTTTCCCCCCAATTTTACTGAAATTGGAGAAATTCTTATTGCAGGTAAAGCAGTTGGAAACAGATCCTGATCTACGGCGGGGACTATTTTTGAGTATAGAATGCATAAACATTTTAAATGAAGCTCTTTTGTTACATCATGCAGCTAACGGCTGCCCTAAACCAGCATGGTCTAAATACGTGAACTTTTTAAAAAGCAGAGCCTTTGCTGAACTAACTAAACCAAAAGTTGTAACTCCAGCTACCCTAGAAATGATGGAGGATAAAGTACAAGAACACATCAATTATAATGCTCCCAGGCCATATCCTAAAATCCATACTATTTTTTCCACTGAATGCACCCCATACTTTGATTGGCAGACTGTAGGGCTTATGCATAGTTTCCATTTAAGTGGACAGCCAGGAAATATCACTAGACTTCTCAGCTGCTCTGATGAGGACTTAAAGCTATATAAGGGCCATGACTTGGCTCCCACCCATGTTGTCCCTTCTATGAGTCGACATCCATTAACAGGCGATTGGTAATTGCATGTGTTTTTCAATTTTCAATTGTATTATGTTTTCCTTCCTAGTTACTTTCTATTTCTGCACTGACGTTTGGGACATTGCAATCAACAAAGTGGTTATGAAGTCAAGCATATAATGTGCCAAAGACTAACCTTTGAACTTTGAAGTATTTCTGTTTGTTTTTTTGTAACATTTTTAAACTAATTTAGCAAACAGCATTTCATTCTGGTGAACTTGTCCCAATTGTAAAATTATGATTCCATCCGAAACTATATTTATTATGGTCAAATTTTTTATCTGTTGGTTGAGTTTTTCTTTATCAATTTCTGTATTTTCCCCTCTGATTTCTATTTCTTGTGAATTCTGTGTGGTTGCTGACTTGGAAATCAGATTATGAGTGTTTATCATTATTTATTAGGGTATTTTGTAATCTCTCAAGTTCCCTGTAAATTCTAGATGCAATGTGTAGAGCAACTGGATGTGATTATGTAGAGAAATGTTAGGAACACACTCTTACACATACTTTTCAACACACTCCTTTTTATTAGTTGAAATTTAGTGAAAATGACAAATCTTTTAAACCAATATCAGAGAGTGTGTTAGGAGGAGTGTGATAGAGAATGTGTTACTAGAACTCCTCTTATTATGTAATTTGTTGGGGGTAGAATGTTATATTTTGATGTTCTAATAAGAATCCGGGTTTAGTCTATCCGTGTCTGGTGGGACTGACATCAAACTTCATTTATTTCTTTTAATCTGTAAAACTACTCATTGTTGCAGAACTCCAATAACGAGTGTCTGGACATGCGAGGAAGAATAAGAGTGTAGGGAATTGGAGCTTTAAACTGTAGCAATAGAAATAACAGAATTACTGTAGTAACCATTTAGGAGGTTTTCTGTACGGAGAGAGTAGGGATAAGGTAGTTTGGTAGTCTAATTAGAGGGTTTTGAATGTTTAGAGAGATAGAGTTCTTCTCTTACTATTTGTCTTCTTAATGGCCGGATACCAGGTCTCTTAAATAACTGGGTGAAGGACAGAGTTCTTCTCTTACTATTTGTCTTCTTAATGCCTGATCAATTTAACACTGATCAATTCGGGTGAAGGACAGAGATTTATTGTTTGCAATATAGACTGCTCATTTGTCTCATATTTGGGCTGCAATCTATTACTCATCTTGTATTTGGTATAGTCTGTTTATATAGATAGGTAACTGCAACACTCACCAAATGCACAATATTAAGATCCTATCACTTTTAACTATTGTATGTAGATGAATTATTTAGACTGTAGGCCAAGAAGTGAATTCTCTGTTATTTTTTCAGGTATCCGGCCATTAACAAACCAGCTGCAGTCCTCCACTGGCTCAATCATGCAAATATTGATGCTGAATTCATAGTGATTTTAGATGCTGATATGATAATGAGAGGCCCAATTACCCCGTGGGAATTCAAAGCTGCACGTGGCAGGCCTGTTTCAACTCCCTATGAGTAAGCCTGGTGATTTTAATTTACCATTGTAAAACCCATTGGTGTCGTTGACATAAATTTACTGTTATTGGACTTGTATTTCTGGATTTTGTCTTGCTCTTGCGTTTGCTGTATGATGACTCATTTGTTGTTTCCTTTTTTATTCTTCACATTCTAGCTACCTTATTGGTTGCGATAATGAGCTTGCAAAATTGCATACTAGCCATCCTGAAGCTTGCGACAAGGTTGGTGGTGTAATCATTATGCATATAAATGATTTGCGGAAATTTGCTTTACTCTGGCTGCACAAAACCGAGGAGGTTCGGGCTGATAGAGTTCATTATGCGAAAAATATAACAGGAGATGTATATGAATCTGGTTGGATTAGTGAGATGTATGGTTACTCATTTGGTGCGGCTGAGGTATTTATTTCAAATTTTCACAATTCATGCTCAGCATGCCTGTTCATCTAAGAAGCACAAGCATGTGAGACAGAACAAAAGATTTCAAAATGTTTTATTGAAAATTTATTCAATATAATTTGGACATGGCTTCCTTTCTGAACTTTACATTTTTCATGAGTGTTCACAATATTATATGCTGCATACCTAACTGTGGATTGAAGTGACCATCCAATTTCAGACCCCATCACACTGCATTACTGCATTATCATTAACATATTTAGTTGCACTCTGTGTTGGGATAGTACAAAAATAAGTTTTACATCCTTAAATTATGAACAGCTTTCACTGTTATAACCTGTAATGCTGTTGTTGCAGTTGAAATTAAGGCATAGTATAAACAAAGAGATTATGGTATACCCAGGATATGTTCCTGAACCAGGCATCAAATATAGAGTTTTTCACTATGGATTGGAATTCAGTGTTGGAAATTGGAGTTTTGACAAGGCAAAGTGGCGAGAGGTCGACATGGTCAATAGATGTTGGGCCAAGTTTCCAGAACCACCGGACCCATCAACACTTGATCACAATGATGAGGAGAATTTACAGAGAAACCTGCTCAGTATAGAATGTGTGAAGATACTAAATGAAGCATTGCATCTGCATCATGAAAGAAGGAACTGCGGCAAAGCTGGTTCCTTACCCAAATCAACAGAGGACGCTGCAGACGGAAGCGTAATGTCTAGGAAATTCAGTAATTCCAGTGGAAATTTTGATTCAAAGGGTGATCATAAGTTAGCAAATGATTCTGAGGAATTGGCAGGTGTTAATAAAGATGGGGCAGGGATACCTAGTTCCTTCAGGTTCTGGGTGTTATTTTTATGTGCATTTTCTGTATTCAGTTTCTTGGTAATCATTTTTGTGGTGCATTCAGGTAGAAAAAGAAAAGGAATGAAAATGAAACACCACAGAACCAGAAGAAGAAACTTGTGACCAGGATATATGGGGACATGACTTGCACAGTCCGCACATGTCTCTTTAAACATTTTGCTTCTCTTATTCTTATGGTGGTAAAGCCTGCAGGTAAGATTTTAAGACTACCCTGCAGTGATGAGGTCATAAATTGAAGGGTACAAGTTTTGTTACTTGAGAGATTATAATTTCATTCCTACACAGCCGAATGATAGGAATGTTCAAGAGACCTCCCATTTGAACAGGTTTGAGAGTGCTTGCACTGTTTTGTAGCAAGAAATCTTAAAATGGTTAAAAACAGGATGAGGGGTTGAAATTCTGCATCCTCAATTTTCAAACAATTTGATGTTAAACTGGGATTGTCATGCTGAGTATGGGAGTAAAGTACCATATAATTAACACGCTTTCGTCACAGCACAGGCATTTGATGAGTTGTGCCATTTTTTAATCATTGTTGTAACATTTTGTAAGATTTAATCCTCAACACTTGTAAAGGACTCGTAATAAAATGCTATTGTTATATGTATTCTTTGACAACTGATTAATCTAGATATGTTATTACAACCGTCTAGTAGCCTTGGGTTTCAAGTCTTTAGCAGTGCACTATCACAAACTAATTCCATGCATGATGAGTGCTGGCGAGTAGTAAAACCCTTCTAACACATACTTAACATGTTTTTTCTAACACAAACTTTATTATTAGCTAGAATATATTGAAAATTATGAAATTAGTACAGAGAATTATTAAATAAAAAATAAATAAGACTCATAAAAATATGTAATTTTAAATAAATTTTATCCAACCACAGAAAGTTAATTTTAAAACTTGCATTAAAGAGTGTGTTATTAGAATTTCTCTTTTCACACATTATTTAAGACTTCACAACAACATTGTTTAGAAACAATATTTAGTTGCGGTGTCAGTGATTTGATTTTTTCATTTTCTCTTAGCCATAGCATGTTTCCTTAATTACCACCTCCACTCTTTTTCACATGGATTCCATTATCTGGCTTCAACAATGCACACTCATTTATTCATGTGCTTGCTTTGATTTTTGATTTCTTAAATGAATAAACCGACAATTACTCCAAAGAATCTTCTTTACTTACTCAAAAGTGTGAAGCACTCTTGCTAGCATAGTTTCAAGATTTAATTTTGTGTATTTTAGTTTCTCTCTCAAACATCATAAACATAGCTTATTGGAGATGACCACAAGGATATATTAGTCTCGCACTTGGGCTACCACAAATTCTAGCTTTTTAACATTCATTAGGTTGATTTTCTTAATTATTTGTATATTTATTAATTTTTCTTGACTTAAGAAGATTTCTTATTGTAGAATGAGGAAGGCTAGCAAGATACCCTACTAAAATTTATTCGTGTAAAATCACGATTCTTTATGGGTCGAATTTCTTATTTTGATTTTATAAATCTTAAATTTTTTTAACTAATAATAAAATAAGAATCTTTAAAAGAATGTGCTGTTAATCCTCCTTGTCTATAGTCCATGGAATGGGAAAGCTAGAAGTCTAGAAGCAAGCACTCTGCAGTCTGTATTCCACCTTAATGGCATGGAATGTTTAATTGACTGTGTAAGTTCAAATTGAAGATTTTTGAACCAAACCATCGGCATCCTCCTTATCATGCCTAATATAGCTAGTTTTCTACTTGGAGAGTCACAAGAGAAAAAATGTATTTCCTCTAGTCTCGAAAATAAGAAAAAACCAAAATTAGTTTATGTTAATAACGAAAAATAGCATAGTTTAGTTTTATTAATATTATTTGAAAATACTTTTTTTTTCAAATTATCTTTCGTTGAAACTTATTATCAAATTTAAAATTAAAATAAATTGAGAATAGATCTTTTATCAATTTATAAATAGTCAACGCCTAGTTTCTAAGGATTACAAAAATTAATTGGGAGTGCGTTTTTATCTATTTATATATAGTCAACGTATAGTTTCGGAGCCTTACTGGATATGTAACTAGTTTAAACCCCCTTGGTTTTGTGTTGTTATTTTAAAAATTTTAACTTAAAAAAATATTATTTCATGTCTATACTAGGGTGTGTAAAAATATTAAAAACTGTGCACATATTTAATTGTGATATATTAGGCGGTGTAACATTTATATGTATATATTTATAATGTTAGAATAAAATATGTCGGCCCTCATATTTCAAACAAAAATCCTCCTGCTTGTTTTTAAAGTTTAAAAGTTAAAGTCATAATTAGTCATTTAATCGCAAAATAAAAATATGATACGTAGTCTAAGTCAAGAAATGTCTTAAATTCTACCGGTTTTAAATTTTATTGGGAGAAGTAGAGAAGTCTTTCTTTGTATTCTTATGTTAAGTGTGAAAGCTTAATTAGTTGTATGTGATATGAAAGAAAGATTGGAGAAGTTTTTATAGTACACTCACACTTGTGAAAGCTTAATTAGTTGTATGTGATATGAAAGAAAGATTGGAGAAGTTTTTATAGTACACTCACACTAGGGCCTAGAGTTTTATATTGAGTGTGTTTCTTTCGACACTCAAGTGTGATTATTCTTCGTATTTTGATGTTTTTTCCTTACACATCGATAAAATGAATTGAAATATTAAGAAGTAGACTTTAATTATGAATAACTAATTTAAACAGGTGTGAATTTTGATTAAATCAAAGTGAATTGATCACAATGGTCCTTAAGTGTATTTTTGAAATATGATTGATATTGTTATATGCTTAAGTGAATCACTTTGATGTTCAAGAGAAGGCGAGAAATTCATAATGAATCTAAGAGTGGTTTGTGATGGGTTCTGAGAGATACATATATCTGGAATCGGTGGAGATATGATCTTGTTAAAATAACATGCAATTCGAGCTTGAGTTCGTGAATTTGGAAGAATTGTGTTGGGAAATATGTTCCACTAAGTAAGTATGGTTAAGGTCCACAATGGTCCTAGCCAAGGAAACACAGTAGAGGAACTCATTATAGAGATAGTTTTGTGGAGAAAATCTCTCTCTGACTTCATGGCTGAGTTTTGATGAAGACAAAAGAATATCAACAAAAAGAAAAAAAAATGAAGAAAATCAAAGAATCAAGGTTTTATCAAGAATAGCTTAAATTTACAAAGGTTCAAGTCTTCACCTTAGGAAAAGTGAGTACTTCATATAATATGATGATTAAAAGCTCCTAAACTCTAAACTTAATCAAGAAATTTGGATCAAAAAGTTTTTAAACAAACAAATTCATTCAAATTGAAATTTTAAGTTAAAATTGATTTATGAAGTTGCTGTAATCAATTACGAGGTTTCTGTAATCAATTACAGGATGCAAGTCAGTGATCAATTACAGAAAGTCTGTAATTAATTACGAAATTCACAGATTTTCAGATTTTCAAAAACAGCTTCCTGTAATCGATTACCAAATGTCAGTAATCGATTACATGATTCAAAATTTGAATTATGGGTAACGTTTACTTGTTGTAATCGATTACGACAGTTGTGTAATCGATTACAAGTTTGAAATTTTGAAAATTTGTAACAACTTTTTTTTTTAAAACATTTTTTGAAATGTTACAATTACCTATTTAAACAAGTTTTCAGATTTAGAAAATGTGAGACACACAAGAGACTTGATTTTCATAATCTTATTCATCCTTGAAACAAACTTTCGATGTCTTTCATATTCTAAAAGTGAGAAAAGCTTTTGAGCCTTAATTGTCATATCATATGAAAGCCTTTCGTGTAAGATTCAACCTACCATTGAAACAGCCATTGTACACTGTTATCCAATATTGAACATTTGTTGTTGTGAATTCATCGTATTGTTCGGTGAAAGATTGTTGTTCACCGTAGTGTTCGGTGAAAGGGTATTTGATTACCGTAGTGTTCGGTAAGGGCTTTGTAACCAAGAAAAGGGTGCTTTTTTTGAGTGTTGGTGTAGAGATCTCGGGGTGAGATTGTAACTCTACACTGTTTGATTGTGAATCTCTGACGGTGGTCAGAGGACTGGACGTAGCCTTCGGTGGAGGAAGGTGAACCGGTATAAAAATTCTTGTGTGGTTCGTTCTATCCTTACACTTTTATTTTTTGCTGCATTATACTGTCAATTAACTGGTTGGAATTGGGGTTGAAATTATTAAAATAAGGAATTCTCAAATCAATAGAAAAAAGCGCGAGAAACCTAATTCACCCCTGTTAGGTGGCCATCTGTTCTTATAAGTTTATATACATTACATTACTTTTAAAAAATAGAAGATTATAGGTTCTGGGATGCAAAACTTCACCTTTCCTTTAAGTGAAGATGATGTTGTGGGTATACATCAATTGTCCCATGGCGGAGGCCGGGGTAGACCAAGTCATAGTCGACTCGTGGCGCTTTGACTGTTACACTCTTAAGTAGAAAAAGTTGCGCCCTTACTAATAGCTATAACTTTTGGTCTAGTGGTAAGCACTCTATCCAACAATTGGTATCAGAGCCAAGGTCACGAGGTCGATTCCTTGCACCCACAACATCAATTGTCCCATGGCGGAGGCCGGGGTAAGATCAAAGAACTTCTGTACATGAAAGAGTTAAGAGGCTAGAGGAAGAATTAGAGAATTGTAGACTTGTTGTAAGCATGTAAACATTACACTAATGTATGTGAGAGCTCAAAAGAGCTCACAACCACTTAGAGTTAGCTTTCTTGAAATTTTAGTTTTAATAGGCAAATTTGACTTAAAGAGTAAGTTAGGTCCTTGTGTTTGACTACGAGTCCCAAAATACAAATTTTAATAGGTTGAATTTACTTTGAATTAAATTTGAAATTCAATTGGACTTATTAAGTTGTGTTTCTTGTAACTTGTGTAAATGAAACCTTCTTGAAGTATTTTGTGTAGCTCTTCTTAAAAATTAATAATTGTGATTCCAATTAATAATTTTTTTACTCCTTTTTTCTTAAACTTTTTATTAAAAAGGAGAAATATTGAATTTTTTTTATCTTCCTTTTTTCCTTGCACTTGCCCATGTATGCCCATTGTATTTTTGGTAATGTGAAGAGATTTTATTATAATCAATTCTTTAAAGTCTTGTTTTTATTATTGATTCTTATCTCCAAATAGATCCTGCTACTATAAATGAGGTATTACCAAGCTAATTTGGGTAATAAAGATGTGTTAAAAGATTATGCATATTATTAGGTAAAACTCCAAATATGATTAGAGAATTGTATAAACAACACATAAAATTATTAAGAGACAGGTTGGATGTTTAATTATATTTTAGTAAAAGTAGCATATCAAACTAAATTATTGCGGCTAATAATATTTTTTTTTTCATTTCTGAACCATTTTGTACGTCGATTATACTTATAACTGATGTAGAAAGCTCACTTTTAACATCGATTCAATAACCAATGTGAAAAGTGAAGACTTTTAATGTCAACCCCTTTTCATGTCAGTCCATAACCGACAACAAAAGTGATTTTTAACCGACGTCAAAAGTTGTTTTCGTACTAGTGATTGTTTTGAGGAACTTATCCTTGCTTTTTTGTGTCTATGGATTTGAGACCTGTGATGATCCTATATTTTATATGGAGGAACATATTAATAGGTTGGTTTGTGAGCTGAAGAATGGATGAATTTATGCCTAAAGATTGAATGTTTATTTGCAGCTTAATTTTAAATTTTAATATTAAGTGATGAACATTAAGTATATTCTTTTATGGAAATTTGCAAGTGATTTTCAACTTACTATGATGTATCCTTAGTTAATGCTATGAATGATTTTTTCTTAAAAAAAAGAAAAAAATGATGATGACGTTTCATTTATATAAATATATCCAATTAAATCTAAATAACATTTTAAGAAAATAAATGTTTTCAATTAAAAATAGTAAAAATAATGTATTTTCGTGACGACAAAGTCAGATTGTTACAAAACTTATGAGTAAATAAATGTCAAACTTATGAGCATACGAAACTCATATTGATGAATATATGAAGCCACTAGACATTAAAAGAGAGAGTATTCTCTATAATGACTATCTCATAAAATTAAGTCTCTAACTTTAACTTTACTCTCGTCTATTTGTAGGTTTTGATAAGGGCACAAAAAACGATCAGAGTATGAGTTGTCTATCTATTCTCTACATGAAAAGATGATGTGCTAAGTTCAAAACAAAGAGAACAAAAGAAAAAAATTCCTACTAAGAAGACCTGTTATAGAAAGTAACTTTTACAAATTTATACTTCTCAACTACAAAAGAGAGATTGATTCTAATGGTTAACTTAAGATCCCTGTCTATTAAAGATCAGAGTATAAAGATGTGAAGAGACCAATACTGTCAAAATTTCAATTTTTTGAAAAATTATCTTTAATGCTTCTCTTTATTTCTTTATTTTGCTTCATTGTAAAATCTTTGTTTATTAGACTTACCCTTATCATCTTTATTTAGTGTTTAGTGTAGCCTAAATAGATTGTATTCAAAAAATATTTGTAATAACGTAAAGATATTGAATTTTAAAACAATACTTGTAATAGTATGAATAGACTAAAACTAAAGAATATTTGTGTCTTTAGTAAAATATTAGTTTTTGTTAAGAAACATAATCTTGAGTTGAGACACATCGATATAAAAGTTTCATTTTTTTCTTTTATACTTAAATTTCTAACAAATAAAATTAATTTACAAAAGTTTTTATTATACACAATTCAATCCCATTTGTATGCTTTATGCTTTGTCTTTACAAAACGTACAAATGAAACTTTCAATTTAAAATTTTATTAGATGTAATCTTAATATATATAATATATAGATCTATATGCTTAACAAAGTCACGCACACAAGATCTTTATTGTTTATCATTTCTTTTAAGTTATTTGTATATTTTTTAATTATTCTATTGTTTGTTAAAGTCATGCATATGATTTAATAAGAATACTTAGCATTTGTAAGTTTCAGTTTATTGAATTTGAATTATGAATAGTTTTGTAAAAATAAATACTTGAATATAATCAGTATTTAATTAATAAAAATCTTTTATAGTGTTTCCGAAGACACTAAAAATATCTTAGTTTTTCTTCATTTATCTTTGGATAATTATTTTCACAATTTCTTTTAACCGTATGGTCTACCATTACTTAAAACACATTTTCAAAACAAGTTTATTTATTGAAATAATTGATCAAAACCTATACTATTTAGTTGAATTTGAGACCGTTACTACTATAATACTGTAATATGAATTTGATAATGTCTGCATAGAACACTAGCGAAAGAGGAATAAACAAGTCACAGGTATGCTATTGGTGAGGAGAGAGGAGAGAGAAAATGATATTTTTCGTAATTTTAAAATTTAAATATCTAATTCTTGCATAAAAAATCACTTAAAATTAGTGAGTTACTTAAGTTTTCGTCAACAATTTTAATGGAAGCGGTTAATGCAGTCCAACAAAAGCAAATAAAAGGAATTTGATATAATGACAGGTTGTAATATACAGGCACAATCAAAGTAAGTTTAACATAAAACATAAATCCTAAATCAAGAGTAGAAAATTTATATTTTAAAAGTTAGCGTCAGTGATTGTAGGGATAAAAATAACCTAATAATGTATTTATTATATTATTTTCATTTAATATAATATAAAATTTAACATAAAGTTAGCCAATTTCATTTCTACAAATAATACTTTTAGGAATAATATTTTCAGGGATAACATCTCTCGATATTTAAAAAAAATATATTTAGTTAATAATTAAAGTTGATGGAAAGTTTTAACATCTCTATGAATAACTAATTTATGGATTTACAATAGATTTTCCTAGAAATTTGTTATAAATATAAAATGTCCTATATAAAATATATTATTTTCTATTAAAATACATAAGAATAAGATAAATATTGTAACAACTCATAAATATTTTTTCATAATATTATATATATATATATATTAATTATTATAATTTAATGTAAATACTTACTATACCATGTTGTACTATATCATGTACGTGTATGTTATATAGAAGTTTCACTACGATAAATTGTTTTATTTTATAGTAGCAGTAGAGATTATCAATTCAAGTTAATGAGAGGATCCTAATTTAATTAAGGCGAAGGGTTTTTTTATTTTTTTATTTTCATTTTCTAAAAATTATTTTTATTTTCAAATTTTTTAAATTTAAAAAACATGTTTGATTTTTAACTGCTTGCTTTCTATTTTTGAAAAACAGAAATATTGAAACTGTTTGGTCTAGCTATTTTCAACTTGAGTTCATGAAATGATCAATATTTCAGTATATGAAATTCGTAAGAAAAGACATATTGATTATTAAGAAATTAAAATTACATATTAAAATAATAAAAATAAAAAATTACTACATATATAGGTGCATAACGTTATTGTGTTAATTTTATTCAATTTGGAGTTTTTTATATTTTTTTACGAAACACTCTTGTAAGTAGGTGTATATCTATTCAATATTAAGTTAAAATATATTCTATAAAATATACATTACTGATTACAACATAACTGTTTTATCTTACATACAATGGAGGTTTTACAATGCAATGAAAGGTGAAGCAATAATGCAGAAGAAAAACCATGAAAGTAAAGTAAATAAATAGAATAAAAATAGATACATTTTCACATGAAAGGCATGACGAACAAGCACTGAGAACAGAATACATTAGTAGCAGTGAAAATGGGCAAAAGCACTAACATGTCTCCATCACAAGTTAAGTCGGTTAAATAATTTTTTTTTTCTATAACTGATTTATAATATATACAAATAATATTTTTTTTATAAAACCATGTTCAAATCAGCGAAATATTTTTTTCAATAATAAATTAAGAAAACGTTTAAATAAAAAACTATGCTCTCATATAATCGATTTTTAAAGTGGTTTTATAAAGAAAATATTATATGCTATATAAAATCGATTAACGAGAAAATCATTTTTTTTACAACCAAGTCAATGAAAAAAAATATTTTGTAATCTAAGATTTTTTGTGTGTCTGTGAAACTTTATAAATGGTCGTGTTTTTTTTAATCTTACACAAAATTATCTAATTGTTTAAAAAATATAACAGTAACACCCCTTTAAACATTTACCAAATATCATTTGATGAAAACACAAGTGTTAATGTAATTCATTCAATCACTTTTAGAATCTGGGCAGGGATATTTTTTTTTAAAAAAAATTTCTTAACTTATTATTTGAAAAAATGTTTTGTCACCGGTGAACATTGTCCAACTATTTCTATTACTAACCCAACATTTAATGCATTGATTAACAATGAGTAACATTTTTATTGAACAAATACGATAAAATAATAAGAACATACTCTAACCTAAAATGTTTCAAAACAGACCTATTTTTATAAAAATGACTTAATTTTATAATTGGACTGTTTTTTGAAACATTTTCTAAAAATGTATTTTTAGAATTGCAACCAAACATATTTTAGAACACTATTTTCTATTTCCTATAAAATGAATATATATATATATATATATATATATATATATATATATATATATATATATATATATATATATATATATATATAACAGGTAAATCGAATGTATCCTAATTTCTTAATTTACTTAAAAATAAAAGACGTTCAAAAATATATTTCATAACATTTTACTAATTTAAATTATCTAACACTTAGATTTTCATGAATAAATGTTTAACAGACTTTTAAGAAATGTTAATTTCACCTTGTTTCTAATATTGTAATCTTAAAAAACTGTCCAGTCACAAAAGAAATCTACTTTACGCATCTCATTGTTACATTAAACTGCAATCTCTCTGTTTTCAGCTTTATTCTGTCTTTTTTTTTTTTGCATTCTTGCACCTAGTGTTGTTGTCTTTTTTATTTTAGGTTGTAGGAACTAGGAACTCGATTTCTAGATTGAGCTTAACGAATACAAAGATTCTCCAAATTCAAAATAACCAACAAATAGACATGGAGATATACTTGGTCTTTTTCAAAATGTGGACCACTCCAAGGTGAAAGATTTAGGACCCTCTTCTCATCATGATTGGTGGTGGACCCCTCTTTTGGAACTGATGGACCCACTTCTGGAACTAATATAGATTGCACTATGGTGCTCCTTTTGAATCTGTTGAAGACTTTCAACTGTCTACTTTTGCACATCACATGGATTTCACAGCTTTTTATTTGAAAATTCAAATTTGAACGGGTGTTCACATACAACGTTGCTACCAAAGAGGACCACGTTATAATAAAAATAATTTTAGCAAAATTTGGATCTTTTGAGGTTTGTATGTCGCAGAGAATCATGGGAGACTCATCAGCTTGTCTCATGCAAAAACCATTCTGTTATGCCTCTGGCTTTCCCAAAGAAGCCAACAAGGTCAGTTTATTTAGCAGTCACTTCTGTACCCAATATTTTGTACTGTATTCTTGATTTCTGTGAACTGCCATAAGGTATTCCCTTGTTTTACTTTCCTTCATCTTTCCTCAGTTTTTGAAAATTGGGAATTAAAGAAAATAAATCAGAAATTTCACTTGTTCATTTTTGTTTTTATCAATTGAGTTGCTCCAAATTTTCATCCTAATGGTTCCCTTTACTTTTTCCAAATATATACATATACATATGAGCATGGAAATCCACTTATTAATGCTTAATGATCATTTTGATGAGTTGGGTTTTCATAGCACAGTACCCTCTACAGGGTGCAATTAGTCATAATCATACTTCCTAATCAAGTCTTAACTTGAGGTTGTTGTCATTAATTGGTCGTGATCTTTGATGTTGTGGAAAATTGCGGACAAATGAGGCATTTGCAGTAGCAATTGTAGTCACATAGACTCAAATAACTTTGACATTGCAACTGCCTTGGATCATTTTAAAACTTTTTTCTTTTTTTTTTTAAAGTAAACTTAAAATCTGGTTTTCTAATACTCTATGATGCTATGGAGGTTCACCTTGGAAAGCCTGTGAAACTTGTGAATTTCAGAGAAACCCAAATCTTGCACTTGGGCAATCAATCTCATTCGGGAGGTTCATGTCAGAGTCCCTGGCATGGGAGAAATGGTCTACTTTTTCTCACAACCGCTATGTTGAAGAAGCAGAGAGGTTTACACAGCCTGGTTCAGTTGCACAGAAGAAAGCATTCTTTGAAGCTCACTACAAGAAACTTGCTGCTCAGAAGGCAGCTGCTTTGCTTGAACAAGCAAACAGTGCTTCACAGACACAGCAAGAACTTGAGGCAGTGGTTCATAACACCCATAATTCACACATGACAAGTCCAAAATCTAAACTAGTTCTTCATGAACAAAATACAAAGGTTCTTAACTCTGAGTCAGATTCTATTACCTATAATTCAAATTCAAATACCGAGAGTACTACTTTACCTCAAAGTAACAAGGTAGAAGGAGGTCAAGCAGAGATAGATCACCAAGCTTTTGGAGTTAAGTTGCAAAATCAGCTTCAAAATAGGGAGTCAAGTGAAGAGGTTAGTGGAACCAAGATACTTTCAATTTTTGTAGGTATTGTTGATGCTATTTTCTAATTTTAGAGTTTTACCTAAGCTCTTGGTAATTTTCATATGCATTTAATCCTTATAACCGAGATAAAATTAAAATATGATTAGAGAACATCATAAACAACATTTTTACCAATTTTTAATATTTTGAGTACATAGCAATTGAGCTTAAGTAGTTATTGCTGCAGGGTACCAAGTTTGATCAGGAAGCTTTACCATCGATGGGAAAGAAGAAACGACTCGTTTCTTCATCCACGTTTTTAAAAGCTGTTTCCAAGTTCAAATCCACACCAGTCAAATCCACAACTCCTAGTCTTGCCAAGAAAGATGATATTGTTACTCCAAAGAGCAAGAAGCCAGCAGTAACCTCTGCTGATAATGAAAAATCAACTGCTAAGTTTCCTCACATCTCACTTAATTTCACACCCATTAGAGATATCAATAGATTGACTGGGTCGTTGATGAGGAAATTTGGAAGTACTAGAGTTGGTGTTGGTTTTTCCAAGGCTTCAAAGGATAGCTTCACTCTTCGAAGAACCACAAATATGGTATTCCAGCCTCTGTCTGTTTAATTATATACCCATTTACAAAACCTTTAACTTCCATTTTGTTATGATCTTCCAAGTTGTAATTGAAGTTAAGGATGTTAAAGTGAGTTATTTTCCAATTGCAGGCTTCACAGAAGGAGTTGCAAAAGCATTTTTCATTTACCCCATTAACAGAAGAGGAAAGGTAGCTGAATTTGAAAAATAGTTAATCAAATGATAATTTTTTGTTAAATACAGTTTTCTAATTGATCAATCCCTGCCATCATCCATGTAAATTTGGTAGATTCGTAGCTTCACCTATTTTTCCTCATATGATCCCAAATGGCACTTGCTCTAAGCAGAGTAATTTCAAACTTTTGTTTAACAAGTATTGAAGTTAAGAATAACTCAGCAATTTGCCTGGCGGCATTCATTTTCTGATCAAGGAATGAATTAAAACATGTTTGTTGCAAGGCTTTATGAAGAACACGAATGGTTATATATTTTTATACAATTTTTATGCGTATGAGTTATGAGTTAACTTCGAAAATATTTCTCCATTTTTGGAAATTCGTACTAGTGACTGAATGGATGGTGTTGCATGTATGTACCTTAAACAGCAATTACATATATACTTTGAAGAGGATTCTTAATAGTATCTATTATTCCTAGACTAAAATTTTGGATGCTTTAATTGGATGCAGAAGTAAAAGCACGAGCCCCATTATATCCTCACCAATTAGCTTGAGCACGAAAGAAAGAGCTTCAAGTATAAACAAGGTAAAACTCATTTTACTTTTCTCTCATGATTCATTGATTATGACTAAGAGTTTATTTTGGGCTGCAAAACTCTTTGAAGAAGATAATAAGAGAAAATTTAAATAAATTCCTTTAAAATTGATTTCTATATTTAAAAGTTCTCTTATTTAACTTCTCTGTATCAATAAAAGAGTTCCAACAAATTAGTTGAAATAGAAATTAATTTTAAGTTTTAGAAAAGCTTATTTCATTCTTTTCATAAAAATCTTTCCTTTACCAAAACATACCATTAATAAATGTATTCAATTACGTGTGTTTATTCGGCTGTTGATCTGCATCAATTCAGAAACTTGAAGAAGAGTTTAAAGCTAGTGAAACACAGAAAGTGCGGCAGAATACAACATTCACGGTGGGTTAATACAAATTCAACAGATTCAAGACGTAGTGTAAATTGTCATTGTGAACGTTATCTTACGTGGTTCCTGCACTTAATCAGTAATTTTGAATCGTCTCACACGTGCAGGAGAAAGCAGAGATAAAGTTTAGAAAACTGCGTAAGAGCTTTTGTTTCAAAGTAGGGTCGCTACCTGATCTTTACACTGATAGAGAGGCACCAAAGAAAGGGACAAAAAAGGTATCTTTTCTATTTATATGATCAAATTTAGTCAGGTGAAATGTGATAAATGACTTAATCATAAGCAAGTTGAAATATTAGATTATCTAATAAATTTTTATGGCGGATTTTGAATTCTTGATGGAAAAATATCTATAAATTACGAACAAGTTATCAAACTCGTGATTTTACATGGACTTGTAACCAAAACTTGACTCTTAGAATTAATTTATAAACTCATAAGAGTTTATTTTTTATTTTTAAAAATTATTTATAAATAACATACAAATTCAATTAGACTCATTATTTGTCAAGATTAAACATAGATAACTCATCATTTCTCCTATCCAATAATATTAGGTGATAATTTCATATAAATTTATCATTTCAAGTTCTTATAAGTTCACTTTTACCAATAGAACATTCAACTACAAATTTAAGTCCAATAATTCAATTAAAAATTAAGAAATATTGCTTGACCAACAATAATCGCTCGACCCTTAATCTCTCGATCCATCGCATGAATCGTTGTTTAGGGAAATAAAACTTAGGCCAAAGATTTTGCTCAAATCAACCGCTTATAATGCATAAAATATTTTCTATTTTTTTCTTAGTGTCTAAACTCGCAGTGGAACCATAGACTTGAGAATTTACAACTGAAAATTTACTCAAAATAGTTTACTCATTCAGACATATGGTATATTCTCTCAAACTCAAGAGTTTGCAAATTAACTCTAGAGTTAGATAACCATAGTTATATATATATATAAAAATAATATGTGATATGATTTTATAAAAGAAAGTTAATATGTATTGACGTTTCTTTTTAAAAATATTGTCATATTTATATATGATATTCAATTTAGATATTAGAAGATTTTTTTTTTTTCATAAATAGTCTTGTAATATTTAATTAAGATAATGGTGACTTTTTTAAAATGTTATTTATAGTAGCATAGTATTCAATCATGATAATATGACTTTTTTTTTTTAAGTTAAGAGTAATATTTAATTAAATTTTTTATTATTTATTAAATGTCACATCATATTTAAAAATATATAAATTTTGATGAATTATTTAATATTATAGACTTTATTAGATTTTTTTATTAGATAATATATATATATATATATATATATATATATATATATATATTTATACTATGCCACCTTAAAATTTATAAGACTTTTTAATATATAACTTCTTTTATCTAGTAATCTTATATATGTCACAATTGTTATCGTTTCACCATATGTTACAGAGATAAAATAATATCAATAGGAGTGGAAAAATAATTATATAAATTTTTAAAATTTAATTTTAATTTTAACTGTTAATTTTTTGAAATTATAATTTTAGAGCTACTAGTGAGTGTTCTTTTACACATCTATGAAATTCTTTGAAATTTAATAAAAACATAAAATTATTTCAAATTTTATAAATTCTTATAATATAAATATAATAAAATTAAAATTTTATAAAACCTTTAAAATCATAAATTTTTTTTATAAATCATTTTATTCTTATAAAATCTTTTAAAAATTATAAATAAAATAGTTCAAAATCCTAATCAAATACGTTCCTTCACCTTTAAATGCTGGTATTTTGCAGGAGGATCGTTTGACTTGTCTTGACTCATCGAAACTGGGAAGAAGACCCACTTTAAGTGTCGTGGAGACCAAAAGCTCTTCACTTCGTCCTAGACCTTTTCAGGGAAAGAATTGTGGTGCCTTGGCAATGCCCCTTAGATCAAATTACCCTTTTACTACTAATGAAAATGCATCTCCAAATATTCAGCACGGAACCCATAAAGATAGAAATTATAAGTAGTTTTAGGAAGGCCAGTTTTACTGGGTAATGTTCTTCTATTTTGTAGCCAATGATAATATTTAATACCTACATACTGCTTCATGTAAATGATGCCTATTGAGCGTGTCTCCTCATATTTATATCTAACTTTAAAAAATATGTTGATCTAATTTTACGCAAAAATTTAACCTTTCTCAGAAACTTTTCTTTTTAGTGATGTTTAGCACGGTAGTTTAAACGAAAAAACTCATTCAGTTTGATCATCTTAATAAAAGCTTAGTCGAGTGGTAGAAGACTTTTACAAAACTTTAGTGAAAGAAGAAAAATCACACATAGTGAAAGATAATATCTATGTGCTGCGTACTCTATGTGCACATGTATAGGAGTTACATCATTCAATATCTTAACCAAAAACACGATTTTCTTTTATTCAACTTTTAACTTATTATTATTGTCAAAATTGTTTATATCAGATTTTTTCAAAATATAACAAAAACAAAAAAAACAAATGATTTACATTACTACATTGTTCAATAACTTTAAATTGCATATGTTTTCTTTAATTATTTAATCCTCATTAATTTACTTGAAATATTTTTTGGAACCAAATATCACAAAGCAAGTGTAAAATGAGGCAGAGCTAGTCGGAGCCACTTAATATATGCTTCATAGCTCGCTCGGTGGATGAAAGTTATGGTTTAATAACTTAGATTTAGGTTAGAAGAACTAATACACGTTAATTTTGTAGTTTATGTTTGCATCCAAAACAACTAAACCCGAGCACATGCGACTCACGGCAGTGATACATCATAACTTCAAAATATAGACAAACAATCCAGTTATACATCAAAAGTTTAAGATAAAATGACTTACAACATGAGAAAAATAGTAAAATACAGAACAAAATACAAGTAGAACTCAACCATGTTTACTAAGTCTAATATTTGGATACATGTAAGTAGCAACGTAGAGCTAATCCATTGAAGGTGGCTGGCCTTTACATTACAAGCTCCTTAGCAACCTCCTCCATGGTAGGGCGAGATCCGGGGCTTTCAGTAAAGCAAGAAATTGCCATCTTCGCAATTGATATCACATCCTTAACTTCAACCTTTGTTGGTTGAGGAAGACGTTGGTCCAACTTATCCATCAATTTCATGTGATCAAGTGTTGAGGACACACTAGTCGATGAAGAAGATATCAATAAAGAAGATATAACATCACCAGGGTGCTTTCCCAAAAGTATTTCCCATGCTAGAACCCCAAAACTATATACATCACATTTCTCATTTACCGCCATTGTGTATGCAAGTTCTGCATGAAATTAAAAGTGCTATCATATGCAAACTAAGGTTCTTGTGACAAAGTCAAATGTTGATGATTATGAAGTAGAAATAACTGGTACAACAAAAAGACAAACTAAAATAATCAATATATCCTTCAATAGTATATAAAGACAGTACGTACCTGGAGCGGCATACCCAAAGGTTCCCACAAATGAGGTCCAGTTGGATGAATTTGGATTAAGAAACTTGGCTGTTCCAAAGTCTGAGACATGAGCTACATATTCTGAATCCAAAAGAACATTCTTGCTTGATATATCACGATGAACAATTGGAGGTGAGCAATCATGGTGCATATAGCATAAAGCACTTGCCACACCTTTAACAACATTAACCCTCTTGTTCCAATCAAATGCACTTGCTTGTTCATCGTCCTTCAAAACCTTTTCGACACTGCCCTTCTCCAGGAATTCACACACCAAAAATGAGAATTGTGAATGAGAACAAAACCCATACATCTTTACAATGTTCCGGTGTCGAATTTCAGTCAAAGCTTGGATCTCACTTGTAAAAGCTTTCAGATCGAGCATTTCCTCATTTGGAACTGAATGGACTTTCTTCACAGCAAGAACTTGACCAGTGGGCAACGCTGCTTTGTAAACACATCCTTGACCTCCACTTCCGATGAGATATCTGTTGTCAAAATGTTCTGTTGCTTCAATAATATTCTCAAATACCATTTTACCATCAAAACTCCATATTGCAAATATGTTCGGGCTTTGTAAATTTGTAGCCTGGTCTTCTTTTTTCTTTGAAGTTTGGCATAAATGATACGAGATTCCGAGAGCAAATATTACCAGTATTAGAGTGCCCAGAGAAAGGGACAAAACTAATATTATGAATTTCTTCCTCATATGATTATGAGAATTCAGACCTATTGTTGGGCATGAGTCCAAGCCAGTGACATTGCCACACAAGCCTTTATTATTTCTCAATGTTTCAATTGTAGCATTGCGGAAGGCAAAAATGCTTGGAAGTGGGCCCTCGAACTGGTTGTATGATATATCAACAGTTGTCAAGCTTATCATATCATCAAAGCTAGATAGGTCACCTGAAAGATTATTATGCGAGAGATTCAATGTTTCTAACTTTTTCATTTCACCAAGCATTGGAGATATTGTTCCATTCAAAAAATTTCCACTGAGATCGAGACTTGTAAGATCTCTCAGTTTGCCAAGCTCTAAAGGAATATTTCCCTCAAGTTTATTTTGGCTCAAACTCATGTTCAATAAATTGAGCAAATTTCCAAGTTGTTTTGGGATTTTGCCTGACAAATTATTTGAACCAAGGTTCAATGTTTGAAGTTTCTGCATTGATGCTATATCCATGGGAACATTTCCTGAAAGATTATTGTTGTTGATTGAGAGATCAATGAGGAAGGTCAAGTTACATAAATCCCGCGGAATGTTTCCCGTAAGATGGTTTGAGGATAAGTCAAGTACCCCTAATTTTGTAGCCCCTCCTAGTTCTGGTGGTATAATACCTGATAAATTATTGTTGGAGATCTTGAGGCTTGTGAGGTTAGGGAACTTTCCCCAATTAGGTGAAAGGTGACCATAAAAATTATTTTCATTCAATTCGATGTAGTCCAAGTTTGGAAGTACATCAAAAGCATCTGTTATATCCTGAGTTAGTTGGTTTTGTTGCATCCTTACTCTCACAATACTGGAACAATTCTTCAAACTCTCTGGAATATGGCCTATGAAACTGTTATTACTAGCGGAAAAATGTGTCAACTTTCCACCAATGCAAATGTTGCGAGGTAAATTGCCCGTAAAATTATTATCGCTTAGCTGCAAATTTTCCAAAGCAATAAGCCTGTTGAATTCTGTCGGAATGTTGCCACTAAGTTCATTATCAAATAGAGATAATTGTCTAAGGTTTGTCAAATTTCCGATAGTTGAAGGAACAGGTCCAGAGAGCTTATTTCTATTAAGGAGAATGGATTCCAAATTGACCAAGTTACCTGTGGAAGCCGGGATTGGTCCAGAGAGGTTGTTGTCCAGCAATTGGATTGTGGAAAGTGAATGGAGATTTCCCACTCCATCAGGGATAGAACCAGAGAAACTGTTTGTATAAAGGTAAAGATAATATAACTTGCTCAAGTTTCCAATTGTAGAAGGGATTTCACCAGAGAGAAAGTTTGTAGATAAGCCAAGTTCACCAATCTGTTTCAAAAATTCAATTTCACGAGGAATGGAACCAGAAAGATGATTATCCCCGATATATAGAATCGTAAGGTTACCCAACTTCCAAATTCCACGAGGAATGGAGCCAGAAAGACTATTAGTATGAAGATACAGAGTCTTGAGGCTAACCAACTTCCCGATTTCATCTGGGATAGAACCAGAGAAATTATTTTCATTAAGGAAAAGATAATTTAAGTTGCTCAAGTTTCCAATTGTAGAGGGAATTTTACCTGATAGAAAGTTGGTAGAGAAATCAAGGTCACCAAGATGTTTCAAATATTCAATTTCACGAGGAATAGGACCAAAAAGTTGGTTGCCGTGTAAGCTAAGAAAAACTAGTTTGGAAAGGTTTCCGATTTCACGTGGGATAAACCCACTGAAATTACATTGGCTCATGTGAAGTTGTTTTAGATTCCCCAACATCCCGATTTCTTCCGGAATCAAGCCGGAAAGCCCACTATTAAAGAGAACTAGAATCTCTATGTTCCATAACTTGCCAATATCTCTGGGCAGGGAACCATTGAAGTTATTAACCGCAAGTGACAAATACTTGAGGTTCATATGCCAAATTCCCCCGGGAATGTTCCCAGAAATGTTGTTCCCTCCTAGGTCTAGATGAGACAAATTTTTTAATGTTTCTATAGAGATTGGTATAGTCCCTGTGAGATTGGACCATTGAAAATCAAGCATTGTCAGATTCCTCAATTTTCCTATTTCTCGAGGAAGAGATCCGCTGAAAATATTATGACCCATGGCCAGTGTATTAAGACCAACCATCTGTACCATTTCAGAAGGAATAGTACCATAGAGATCATTGTCACTAAGGTTAAGATACAAGAGTTTGGACAAATTGCCAATGCTATTGGGAATGCTACCAAACAGTTTATTAGTGGACATATCAAGAGTGTTGAGACTGGACAATGCCCCAATTTGAGAAGGAATCCTTCCATTCAAGGAATTGCCACTCATAGTTAGAGTAATTATGTTTGGAAGTAATGAGAAGTTGAGACTTTGAAGCGTACCTATTAATCCAGCATTTGTAAGATTTATGTTGGAAACAGAATTGGACTCATCACATGCAATTCCCAGCCAATGATTGCAAGGACTATTGCCAGTCCATGAAGACAGTAAAACTTGACTTTGGTTGTCAAGGCTGGCTTTCCACTTCAACAAAGCATTTGCTTCTTTGCTTTGTATAGTTGTTGAAGCAAAGGAAGCAGAATCATAATTAAGAGAAGAGGTTATTGCAAATGCACCAAAGTACATTAAAAGAAGCAGCCAAAATGGTTGGAGCTTCATGGATTGAAGCGTTGGAAAGGCCAACACCATGGGCAAGGTTTTCAACAACGATTTTTTATACAATTAAATGCAGGAGAAATTCTTAGTTGCAATTAATTAATGGGATGTTTGCAAGTATATTTATATACAAAAAGTCATTTGCTACAACAACCAAAGTCAAGAAATATTACATCTTTTTCTTTTTTTTTGTTAATGAAGTTAAGAACAGTGAAATGTATCTACTGTCAAGAGTAGAGATATGTCATGGCGTCTTTTTCAAGTCTTTTGAAAAATAATTCAATTATTATAACTTTTAGTAACCAATTAACTGATTTTCTTAATTTCTTTTCTCTCCGTGTGTGAAAGTCGTCCAGATCAATAACAATCTCTGCCACAAGGCAGATGAAAATCGGTTCCAGTGGGAGGATATCATGTAGGACATAAATTAACTAATTTATTAGTTTTGTTTTTCTTTTGCATATTAGCTCGTTGAACTATTACTATATTTTTTTTTCCTTTATTATTACGTGCATCATGTTCATGCAGTTTAATAATTTACTTATTCCTTATTGTCATTTTTTCTTCTTTACTATCAAATTTTATAACTCTTATTTTGTGGTGTTGTTATTACATGATCTTATGTGCATTATCTACTACGTTAAAAATATAACTATGAATTGCATGTATGTTGTTTGTATAAAAAAAAATACTTGCCTTTAGAATCCAATGACATAAATGACTGTAATACTGTATTTTAATTCAACATAAATAGTTTTTATCATAAGAAAAAACCTAAATTTCACGATGAAAAAATGAAATTAGAATTTAGAAGACTTTGGGATACTATGGTAATGTATATTTATTAATTTGATTGACAATGACAACGGGACAACAGCAATGATATGATTGTTGGAAATTTAACATTGGACCACCCATTTGAATAATTTCCATGTTTGAGAAGTCCAGTCCTCGGCGTAAGGGATGTGTTGGAAATCTCGATGGTGTGTTGAAATCTCACTTCGCCTAGAGACATGAGTTGTTGCATGTATATAAGTGGAGAACAAACCTCACGTTACAAGCCGGTTTTGTAGGGTTGAGTTAGGCTCATAACCCACATTTCTTACTTGGCATCACAGTCTATCTTAGTATTATTTGTAGATGTTGGACCACCTGTTGTCACACCGATATTGGACCATCCATTTGAAAACTCTCAACGCTCGAGAAGTACAGACCTCAGCATGAGGGGTGTGTATGTTGGAAATTTAATATTGAACCACCTAGTTGAATAGTCTCTACGCTGGAAAAGTCTAATTATCGACATGAAAGGTGTGTTGAAATTCTAAGGGTGTATTAAAATCTCACATCTCCTAGAGATATAACATGTTGTTTGTTTCATGTATATAAGTAGAGAGTAATATTGTATTTCCAACAATGATAAGCGCTAGTTTTGGTGCGGTTGTAATAAAGATAGTAAACTATATAAACTAAAAAAATAAAATAGGAAACTTAGATAATTAAGGAGATTATAAATAATAAAAATAATAACATGATTTGAAAAGAGAAAAAATTATTGAAAAGAGAAAAAATTATTAAAAAAACAAGGTAAGATAATGAGATAATTTAAAGGGATTATAAGTAATAAATGTTTTTAATATGATTTGGATAGTGAAAACTTAACTTAGTAATTTAAATATATATATATATATATATATATATATATATATATATATATATATATATATATAAAAATACATGATGTGTTGATTCTAAGTGGAAGATGTTAACTTCCAATTTTTTAATAAATTTTGATATAAATTACATTTCAATATCCAATCATTTAATTTAATGTTCGTATTAATGAAATCAGATATATAAAATTTATATTATTATAAAATTATTTAGTATTTCATTATATTACTTTATTTTAATGACTAATATGATATTAAAATTTACGTAAATATTATAGTTATATAACATATCTAAAATAAATTTTAAATTATGTACAAATTTATACACTTGATCTCTTAAGAATATCAAATTAGACAATTAATTCATTCAAATTTAATTCATACAAAAAAAATATTAAAAATTATACATCAATAAATCATATAACTCATCTCAATAAATTATTTTATGATTTTCCTTTAATTTTCTTAAACAAATAATTCAACACGATCTAGTTTTCAAGTAACGTATAAAAAATAAGTATATAACAGTATTATGTAAATTTTTTGAAATTTTTAATTTTCTTTGAACCATTAAACCTAGTTACAAAGTATATTATAAGATTGAAATAAAAATTAACTAAAATCAATTCGGTTATTAGAGTTTATGAAATCTATTATTATTATTTTTAGTTTATTATTATTATATTTATTATATTAATTATATTAACTCTGGCTTTTTTAGCGTAATTTCTAAATAAAATTTGTGGACCATGAGTTTTTCCTTTATTGAAATAGGAATTTATATATTGACTCAAAGTCTTCGGTAGGGTATTTTATTTAATGATATTTCCTCTTTACGGTTAATATGAGACTTTGCGAAGTATTATGCACGCAAGTGCAAAGTATACACTGACATTTCTTATGTACGAGGACTATTCTAAACTTCCACCAACCACCTTTCTTCAACAAAATGAATTGACAACATGATATGAATTTTCCAAGCGCAGTACTGTTTACCAACGACTTGTAACTTTTAAGTTATTTTTTTTTTCATTAATAAAAACTTGTGTAACTTTTTTTTCTACCAGAAGGGACCAAAAATATCAACATATGGAGAGCGTAATAATTGATAATAACCAACCTTATTAAAGTTAAACATTAGAGCTTAAAGTTAAACATTTCTTAATTAATAATAACCAACCTTGTTAATATTTTTTAGTTTAGCTGAAAGTTCTTTTAAAACTATATTCTTTTTTTCAAAAATTTAGTTTAACATCTTAGAATTTTAAATTAAAAAATTATTTTCTTTACATGGATAATTGCTTTGGATATGTGCATGGGTTGTATTTAAATAAGTTTGGAACTCATTTATGAGCATTAAGAATCAGATAGATTCTCTCAAATAAATTGAAATTTACGTAAGGAAATAAATTTTTTTTAATGGCTAAGTTTTGATGTTTCTAACCATGAAAGAATTTTAGCCCAGGCGAAAGATATGTTCCTTGCCTAAACACAAAAGTTCCTCGCCCATAAAAAAAATCCTAGCTTGTTGAGGAAGCTAATACCAATGCTAGCCTGTTTGAACCATTACCATATTTTTTTTTTTTGTTCTTTATTATCACATATAGCGTGTTGTTACAGATGAATTATTTGCTTATTCTTAATTTCATTTTGTTTTTCTTCCTTACAATCAAAATTTTATTACTCTTATTTTGGGGTGTTGTTATTACATGATCTCATGTGCATTATCTACTACATTAAAAATATAACTATGAATTACATGCATTTGTTGTCCCAAAAAAAAATTACATATCTTTAGAATGAAATGACATAAATTATTGTTACACTGTGTTTTAATAACGTAAATATTTATTAATTCGTTATGATTTTCATTCGTTTAATCTTAACTATATTACATTATCCAAAATCTCAAAATTTAAAATTTATTAGAAGGAAGAAATATAATAAATTTATAAGTAATATTGAAGAGAAAAAACCTGAGTCTCAGGTTAACTAGAAAAAAAGTGAAATTAGAATACAAAGGTAAAAGACAAATCTCATTTTTTGAATTAATTTTAAGAGTTAAGTTAGGTTTAAACTTACTAAAACATTTCAAAGTTCATTTTATAAAAAAAAAAAAGCTCACGCTTATATACTAAAGTTTAATAATTCTAAGTAAGGAAGAAATATATTAGAAAAAAAAAAATTCATAGAACCCATCCTAATCCATTAAAAATGGATTACTCCCCTTTTATATTATTCATGGTCACTAATATTGTTGAAAAACAAAACTCAAACATTAAGTTAATAAAAAATAGAAAAAACTAAAGTGTATAAATAAATAAATAAAAAACCTACTCACAAGGTTATTTAGAGATTAAATTAGATCAAAACTCGTTCTAACCTGCGCTACGAAACCAGGGATGGATAAGAAATAGTATCAAACTACTTTGCAAATTAGTAGGGTTAATATATGGTAGCTAATTAATTAGTTAAAGATGGAAAAGTTTTATACGGACTTTTGTTGCAAACAAAACACATATTTTGGCTAGGTTGGAACAATTTACAATTGGAGTTGTTTTTTAAACGTCATGGATGACTTCACTCTAGAGTGGCCCCGGCTACAGCTAAGTGAAGACATTGAAGCTACTAACAACTTTATCTTAGTAAAGTCGTTGAGTTAGCAGATAACTTCATTTCATGTAGAATCATTCAAACTTGCAAAGACTTTAATAGATTCCTCCAATCACAATCAATATATACTATCCTATCCTTCTAGTTTCAATTCACAGTGGTGAAGGAAATTTTATTCTTATGATAAGGTATAATTTTTATTTTTTTTTTTGCAAATTTTGATATTATTTTATTTATGTTGTATATTTTTGTTAAATTTTTTCTATTTGTTGTAGATAAATTGAAAAGAGATGACTTCTGCGGTGATTATTGTTATATACATTAATGGTAGAATTATGTATGGTGACGAATGCATAATGTTCGAAGGATTTAAAAGGCTTTACAAATTAAACATGATATTAGTTTTAAACGGTTAAAAGAAATAACACATCATAAATTTAAGGTACATTCTAATTAAGTTATAGGATCTATTACAACTAGATATTTTATAGGAAGTAAATATGCGAGATTACAAATGGTTGATAATGATGATGTTAATTATGATTACTCATTTTCAACAAAAGGTGTGGGACCAATAGAATTATGTGTAGAAGTAGTTGTTGCAGGTAGTGCGTCTTCGTATAATGTTGACAGTGCATTTGAGTCTAATGTTCTTAGCCTGTACGAGATTACATTCTAGCAACGATGATGAAGAGTATGTTGTTTCAGACTCATACGTTGATTCGTCTTCCGATTCTAAAGATTTTGAAGGCAATATACCTAAATCGGATGATAATGAAAGAAACAATGATAATAATAGTTTAAGTCTTAACATGCAACCAAACGTGGTAGCTCAAACAGAAATAGGTTAGTATGAATATAAATTTATTATACCTCTTTACAACAATAGATGAACAATATATATTTATTATAATGCAAGAAGAAGCCAACAACCATTTTGGCAAAATACGCGATATTTTACAAACATAAATTGGAACCACCCTGATGAAAAAGAGTTGTGGGGTCTAAGTATTCCTTCAAAGTGGGAACCTGGTCAAGAATTATTTATTGTTTTGGAATTTGACGATAAGAATGATGTGCAAGCGGGTCTTAAACGATATTTTATGAATGTTCATCAAGCACCGAAAGTGGTCGAATCCAAATAAAATAGGTGTGTTGTTCGATGCCCTCAAAGTAGTATTGATTTTCATGTCCTTTTTATATGCGGACTATTCAATCGAGAAGGACAGATAAATGAAAAGTCATGCAATGGGGAGGGTCGCATACTTGTCTTAATGTCAGTTTGATTGATACATGCGCCGAACATGCGTCAAATAATATCAAATCGGTTATTACTTTACAGTAGTAGTGAACCTGGATTGTTTCCAATGGATTACTCTATAAATACTCATAAGCCGAATTTATAAAACGTAATTGGAGTTTTGTGTTTGGGTAAAATTAAACCATTCAAGAGAGATCAATTAAAACAATAAAAACGATGAGAAAACAAAGTCACAAAATCGAGTAAAATGTAGAAATAATCAATCAAACAAGCACTAATCTGATCTCTATCGGTTCCTAATTTTCCTCACTGGTTCAATAAAATGAAAGAAATCATTTATGTATTGTATTGAAACATTGAACTAGCGCTCTGAAATCTCGCCGTATTTTCATCGAACACTTGGTGGCCTTTAAACTCACACAATCGCATGAGAGCACACAACTCGGTTTCGAATCATTTAATTAGTTATATGCATCTGTTATTGATAAAAAAAAACCTCAGAATAACCAAAAAATCAATCCAAAACATCAACTGATTATTTAAATTGAAATTCCAGCAAGTAATACGAATACTCTAAACAATTAAAAATTGAGAACCTAAGAAAATTAAGGAACCTATTGAGATCGAATTGGTTAATGGAAGTAGCTACTCATAATTGCAATTGAACAATGCAGTAATAGAAATTGCATAATTGACACTTAAAATGCAAAGGAAGAAGAAGAAAATGAAATTGAATTGTCAAACCTTAGCAAAGCAAGAATAAGAAGAAAATGCACAAAAACGAAAATCCAATTGCAAGTGTAAAAGTGTTGGCCAATTTGTGTTTTGGCCTATTTATAGGGTAGAGGTCATGTGCTAGTCACATGACCTTTTAATGAACTGAAGTTCACCCTTCGAATCTCATACACAAGAAAATAAAATGGTACAATATTACATGTAAAGAGATGGGCCTAAACCTGAAGTGTTTCACTGGAAAATTTCCTAGCAGTAACCAAACGCTAACTTCAAGCTTAAATTTACACTAGATGTGGTCCGAACTATCTTTTGCTGTCTCATAGCTCTTGTAAACCTTTAAGTCTTCTTTAAACAGAATTCTGTAGCCAAAGTTATGCTCAAATTACTGAACCTAGTCAAAATCAAAAACTACCGCGAAATAATAACAAGATTTGTACTTTAGGCCCAATCGACTCCTAAGTCATAAATGCACTTAAACATGTTAATTGACCATTAATTATCTTTAATATTATGTGATAAGTGTAGAGAAATTGATCAAAATAATAACACATCAAATTTCCTCACACTTATCATTTTGCACTCATAGGTAAAACTAGGCCTTATTGAAAATAGGATTAGATGCAAAAACTCATCTGGTCCAAATTATTTCATACTCTCCAAACAGTCATCAATGCATATGAATTGAATACAACAATCAGAGTAACAATCAATCCAAAGATTATTTTTTAAAAACTACTCAAGTAACTCAACTTATTTTTCACATTTATTCTAATCAATTTCTTTGCTATTTTTCTCTTTTTCTTCTTCTTTTTCTTTTATTTTTTTACACTTTTCAATTTTTTAATACCTCTTTTGACATTTATTTTCTTTTTCATCTGTGTCAGAAACTTAGATAACATTCAAATGATATTTATAACAAAAATCAACCAAAAAATCTCAGTTCAACAACTCAGACCCACATAAATATATCAAATCCACCTTATCTATTCCACCCTCAACACTTATTTTGTTGCACGTTCCGAACAAACAATATGAACAATACTCATTCAATATCTCTAGAATCAGGACAACATTATTTTACTCCTTAGGCTTGCAGATAGTGAAAGAAAAAAATTCAAGTACAAAGGGGGTAACAAGAGGTAAAATACAGGGTAGACTATCTGATCAAGTGGAAAAATAGAAATAAGTGCCTCAATCATAATCAGGCACTATGTGATAAAATGCAGTTTTGTAAAAAATGAAAATAAGTTTTTAAAAACAACATCCACCAATTGATATCACATTAAAAGAAAGAATAACACATGTAAATAAATCCATTCAAACATACCCAACAAATCACCTAGTCATATGCCAAATACATACCACATATAGTACATAACAAATTCAAATAGATTAATCCATAATCTATAATAAACTTAGCTCATATTCTTGTTCAAATTCTCATACCTTTAGACCATACGGAAGAAGTACTCATAATTAGACCCGAATCAAAGATATATGGAAAATCAAATGCATATAAGTATAAAGGTCCTAATTACATAAGGTGGATAGATAAGAAAAAGAGTGAAAATAGAACGAAAAAGAGTGGAAGGTGGATAAATATTAGATTTGGTATAGGTATAGTATAAATTAACCATGGGAGAAATTTGGTTTCTACTTTTAACAGGAAAATAGATTCTAAGTTTAAATAAAAATTTAAAAAATAGTTTAGACTACAAACTCAATCTATAAAAATAGATTTACGATGGACGGGATATGGTGCAATTAAGAATCAGTGGAATAGATTTGCTGCTCACACTGTATATAACAACTCTTATGCAATGAAACAAAACTAAGAAATAAGACATTGAGAATAAAAACTCTATTTATCGGCATTACTTGGAGCAGCAAGTGGTGATTGATGAGCTTGTGTATGAAAAGAAAATAAAAAAAAAAAACACATTTTAGTTAATTTTATTGAAAAAAATCATCCATATATATATATATATATACTTTAATTTATGTGAAAAAAAATATAAGATCGAAGAAACACTTAAGAGTACTTTTGCATTGAATAAAATATACCATTACGTCGGCAAATTGTAACCTCAAAGTCACGCGGCACCAATTACAATATTGAGGAAATACTAAAGAATAGTAAAGAGTATTTTTTAATTGAATAGAGATTTTTTATTTAATTTTTATTTTTAGTTTTTAGGTAAAGACACGTTGAGAGAAGCTCATTGACTACCAACAATAATTTTTTTAAAAAAAAGAAAAAAATTGAAATATATATATAATAAAAAAAATTAAGTGAGGGTGGAAGTACCGCCCCTTTATTTTCGAGTGGCTCCGCCCATATCCACCATATCATCATAATTATAAAACATATTATCATTACTGTAGTTAATATCATGATAGCTGCCGTTATCACTTGTGATTCATTACCACTAAGTAAAATTGAGGAATATATCTTGTTGCTACAGTAATGAGGATGATAGTTATGATAGTGAATATTTAACAATTTTGTTGATAATGTCAACGGGCATCATCAATAACATGATAAGTAACAACTTCTAGAGTATTGGTTCTGGATGCTATTAAATTAATGACGATATAAAATATATGAACTAAAAAAAGAAAATAAGAAATTGAGATAATTAAGGAGATTATGTATAATAAAAATAGTAATATGGTTTGAAAAGAGAATAATTTAATTAAAAAAAGTGAGATAATAAGAAATTAAAGGAATTTTAGATAATAAATATGAATTATTATTATTATTATTATTATTTTTATTATTATTATTATAACTCACCCTTCTTTAGCGTTGTTTCTGAATAATTTATGGATAGTAAGTTTTTCCTTTCTATAAATGGATTGAGTATTGTGTCAAATTTGAAATAGGAATTTATATATTGACTCAAAGTCTTCAGTAGGGTATTTTGAAATAGAAATTGAATGCATTGACAATTTGGTATTGACTCAAAGTTCTCCTGGGATTTTGAGTTTTTTCTTTTTATAGGTGGATTAAATATTCTTATTAAGGATGAGTAAAAAAATCCTTTTTCATCAAACTTTTCGGCAACTGAATTGTTCCATTAAATCCATTTATAATTAAATCAAATTCTGGTTTCGATCTATTTTCTTCTCTACTTAAATTAAATTTGGACATCTAATTGTAAGTACAATTAGTTTTTAAATTGAAAATATAGATATCTATTTTCAATTTTTTTCTTGATTGCATGTTCACAACCGTGGCTTGTGTCTTACTTTTTGGCATCTTTATTTAGTTATTTTTTTATGATAATTAATTTCCATGTTTTATATTTAATAGAATATAAAAAAATAATCTATTTTATTATTAAAGGAAAAATTAGACTTAATTTTAAAATTAAAAGATCACGTTAAATTTTTTTATTAAATTTGAATTAAATAACAAATATAAAGATTATATTATAAATTGATATAAAATTTTTTACTTTTATTAAATAATAGTTTTACTTATTTTTTACTCTTAAATAATAAACAATCCTTTAATATATAGTCTCAATATTAAGTTATTAAAATTAAATAAAAAAATTCGATAAGAGAATCAATGAAAATTTTCATAAAAAAATAAATGAATAAAAATAAATTATGAATCAATTTTAACATTTATTCATAATCAGAAACATATTGTAAAATTAATTTGAAAATAAATATTTTAAAGAAAATAAGTTATCCTTTTATTTAAAATTAATTTAAAAACCAGAATTCAATTAGTTCTAAACTAAAAATTATTTTTAATTTAAAATTAATTTTAAACCAAAAAATCAATTTTAAAACTTGTTCTGAGTTAATTTTTTAAATATCCAAATTAATTTTTTTATATATAGTAGATTTAAATATAAAATCTAATCCATTTAATTGGATTTAGATTAACTATCAAATGAATTTTCCAAAAATCCAATCCATGCCCTCTTTTAAATTCTTAAGTCTGGCATCAATTTAAAATAGGAATTTATACATTGACTCAGTTTTGGGTGGGGTGTTTTGAAGTGGGAATTTAATGCACTAACAATGTGGTGTTGACTCAAAGTCTTTTTTGTGGTATTTTGGAATAAATAATCTAAATAAGATTTTAATGCATGACCATTTCGTGATGAAAATTTCAATATAATAATCATTACATTGAAATGAAAAGATACAGTAATTAAGATATATAGAAACATAGAGGTGGAGTCTTTGCCTTGTATAGAAGCAATTAATTGGTTGGCTGACTTACTTCTTATTTCATATATATAACTGGAGGATTATATTTGATATAGATTTTTGAAGTGGGTTGGAATTTGGTGTATAAATATTATTTCGTATTTTTCTCTTTTTTATTAACAAATGCATAATTTTTCAATTCTGGTTTAATTATTAATTGTAATTAAAGTTTCTCACCCCTCACAACAATCAATTAACGTATTATTATGCAGGATTTTATGTTTTTGTTCATAATAGAATGATAATTTTAAACACGGTAACCTATTTCTTTATGTTTTCGTTTTACTGGTATTGAAATTGGAACAACATGTAATTGATAGAAAATTGGAATATCTAACCGTGTTTGTTTTAAGTGATTTTTTATTTTATTTATTAAGAGAAAATATTTTAATAAGCGTAAGTTCTTAATGTATTTTTTTTTATAAATAATAGATGTATTTTAAATTAATTTTATATAAATTTGAGTTAACTGTGAGACTTAATTTGCGAAGTATTCTGGACGCAAGTGCAAAGTATACACGGACATTTCTTATATATGAGGACTAATTCTAATCTTCCACCAACCACTTTTCTTCAACAAATGAATTGACAACATCATATGAATTTTCCAAGCGAAGTTCCAATTACCAATGACTTGTAACTTTTAATTTGTTTTTTTTTCATTAATAAAAACTTGTGTAACCTTTTTTTTTTTCTAATAAAAGGGATAAAAAAAATTTAACAGATCGAGAGTGTATAGCTGAAAGTGCTTTTAAAACTATGTTGATTTTCAAAAATTTAAAAAATTTAGTTTTGTTTGAAAGTGATAATTTAATCTAAATTAATGTAATGATAATAAAAATATTAGAATAAATTAGATTCCATTATCTTAATATTTACTAATATAACATTCTGATTTTAAGCACTGGGGCGTACATGTAAATTGCGTATTTTTCCAAAGTGTAACACATTAATATGGTGTCTTATTTTTTAATTTTAAATATAAAATTAATATTTAATTTCTTTTAAGAATTGATTAATAAAGGTGAAGACAAATATAAATATCTAACCATTACATTTAATATAAAAATATAAATATTCTTATAAATCTTTCATTTCATAGGTTCCAATAAATTCGTCACTAAAATTACACGAATAAATACAACAAGTTGTTCGATTACAAGGAAGCGTAAAAATATCAAATGGAAGTAATAAAATTGGGTCTTTAAAGTTAAAGGTGCTTCCGCCTAAAATTACCCTTACTTAACTTTCTAAACAATAACTAGACCCACTAGTCATTTACTCGCTCAAAAACCAAAATTATCACAAGTGTTCACCACATAAGATAAAAGAAGAGTTAGCTAATGATAAAAACAATAATAATAATGAAAGTGATCATACATAAATATTACATATCAGTCAAGATCTTAAAGACAAGTTTTATACACAATGTAAAAACTCAAGTATAATATATGAATCCCCATTTCTCTTCAATAACACATGTTACCATCAAAACAATTGAGTGAAGTCTAGAAGTATATTCGTCCTCGATTATTCTTATTAGAGGAGACTATACAATAATAGTCAAGACTATTAATGTTGTAACATGATTCACTTCTCACCTATGGTGATTGATCATATTGTAACACCTTGAAATTTTAAATTCAAAAAATATTTTCTTTATATGGATGATTGTTATGGACGTGTGATCATACATAAATACTATATACCAGTCTAGGTCCTAAAGACAAGTTTTATACACAATGTAAATCCTAAAGAAATAATAATAATAAGGGAAGTGATCATACATAAATACTATATACCTATGTTGATTGGCCATATTGTAACATCGTGCAATTTTAAATTCAAAAAATATTTTCTTTTAGTGGATGATTGTTATGGACGTGTGCATATGTTTTTTTGGCTATATTTAAATAAGTTTAGAACTCATCTAAGAGTGTTAGGAATTAGATTCCTCCGGGCAAATTGAAATCCGCCTACGTGAATAAACCTTTTCTTAATTATCCTTGAATATTTCTTTTCATCGCCCGATTATGTTTTAATTTATTATATTTTGATAAAAATAAATATTTTCTAGACTTCAAATTAAAATTTTGAACGGATCAAATTAACCTACACTTTATTTTATTCAATTTGGATTTGATTACTTTCTCCGATAGAATAGCAAGTGGAAAGTCAACACTTAGCTACGTATAAAGCGTTAGGAAGATTTTCATTTTTCTGAAGAGTTTCTGACCCAATGCTTGTTTGAGGTTATGAGAATTTCGTTTCTTACAGAAAAATGTCTATTACATGTATAAATTTTTGTTATGTTGAATGTGATTTTTTAACGAACATAAATGATTATTTTTGTGTTATTTTTAACTAATGGGATATGTTTGAGTATTATAATGTAATTTAAAAATTATGAAATTAATTTTGTATGATTAGTGGATTATTGTGGAATTTTGTGATTGTTGTGGAAATTTTGAGGTAGCTGTAAACTGGTTTTGTGTAGTTTTTATTTTTGGGATGCCTAAATTACAGGGAAGACTTTACACTCTACCTGATTTTTGAGAAAATTTAAATGTTTACCTAGATAAAATCCAAGTTTTATCTATTACCTCTGAGTTGAATCTCTCACATAATCTGACTTCGTAGGATACTCTATAAGCCATTGAAAGTTAATATTTGTTGTAAAAGTACTCATTTTTAATGTACATTTTAGTAAAATCTTATATGAACCCCAACCATAGTTTGAATGATATTCTGTGATGACAACATTAGGATAGAAAACTCTAATTATGGAATTATCTCTTGAGTGAATAGTTATCTTTGTATTGTGAATGGAAACCTTGGTTTTAATGAGAATGAGTGTAATCGTTAATTTGGAAACCCCAAACTTGACGTTATTCATGGCTCGTGAATGATTGCACTCACTTAAAGGTCTAGTTTGAGATATTAAGGGATAGTAAAGGCTAGACACATACATGAGCCTAAGTGGGGTAAAAAATATGCTCACTTTGGCTTAAGCGTTCTACATACGTTATTGTGTCACATGAAATGATTCCAAGGTGGATCAAATTAGAATTAAACCTTGTGATAGAGATTCGGGAGTTAGTCCCAATAACGATCCGACTTGTCACTACTAAAATACTTCTATTTTTACCTTTTTCATTTTTATTAATAGAAAACATTTCCTTTCTTTAAATTTATTTAAATAAAATTACATAATAATATTTTAAAAAAAATGTCACCATCATTTTTTTCTTAGAAAATACAATATATGAATTATATCATAAAATAATGGCTCACCATTTTGCATAAGAAATCTCTCTGTAGAGTTTCTTAAAAAAATACTTAATGTTCATTACTTGTGAGAATTAACAATACACATAATGTTCATAAATATACATACAGAAATATCGAATCAAACTTGTAAATTTATTCCCCCAAATAAAATTCAGGATAATTAAAGTTTCAAACCACAAATACAAACAAGTAAGGGTAAGTTCTAGATAATCAATTTTAAAAATACATACAATAATCAAATGAGTAAACGAATGAATCATGACTGAATGAAAAGTTCCTATATGATGCATGTTTCATTCTCAACTTCATCAATATGTCATGTGGTACTCTCAGATAATACGACATAATCATCATAAAACTTAACGACCACCTCGGATTCCTTAGTGGTGCACAAAATATCATTAAATAAACATGCAATCATTATGAATTAAATAAATTCTCAATGTTTGAAGATCCCTCAAGTCTTGCATCACGCCTAGACGCACAAATTAAGTTTATTATCTACACCTCATACTAAAGTCACCTCTTTTGAAGCAATGCATAAATGAATGTAATCTTATCTTCCTTCTCAAAATAAGTTTATTATTAATTTAAATATCACCAATCTATTGCACAATTATGGTAGTACAAGTCCAATTCACCATATCAGCTGAACATCCATTCCATCCAAGTTCACTGCATAGGTAATTGATCATATTCTAAATTTATCATCCAAGTTCACAACACATGTCATCCAAGTTCACAACATAGTAATCAATCATAATTCAAATCATCATCCAAGTTCATAGCACAAGTCATCCAAGTTAACAACATAGGTAATCATTTACTATAAACTTAGAATTTTAATGTTTTAATCATAGAACCATCCTTTAATTATTATTTATTGGTACTTGCTATTTCATTTTCTTGGTTTAGAATATCTTAACTGAATTAGTTTAGTACAAAGTTACCTAATTAAACCATATTAGTCATCTTTTATTATCAAATTTTCAAATTAGACTTAAAAACTTTAAAAAGCTTTAGAAACATGGATTATTTTAGGAACATCATTTATTATTCTTATTACTTTAAAACTTCATTAATACTTATAAATTTAAGAATATAATATTATAAAAATTAAGACACCTGGAAATTTAGAAATTTTAGGACATAAAAATTTATAAGTTTGAGAATTCTAAATTCTTTAGAAACTTGAAAACTTGAATAGTTTAGAAACTTTCCTAAAATTTTAAATTCGATAATTCTTTTCTTTATGTGGGTGATTGCTCCCAAGAATATATGTTTTGGTCATGTTTGAATATTTGGAATTCATTTGTGAGCGTTGGAAATTAGGTAGATTCACTTAGGAAAATGATTTTTTTTTCTTAATGGCTAAGTTTTGGCTTTTCTGCCCAGGCGATGGAATTTTTTCCCAGGCAAAAGATGGGTTCCTCACCTAGGTGAGAAAACCTGACTTGTTGAGAAAGCTACCACCACTACTCGTCTAAGTAAGGCATTGTAAAACATTGTATGAACTCTAACCATAGTTTGTATGATATTTTTAATGACAACATGAGGTAGAAAACTTTAGTGTTCGGATGAACTCTTGAGTGAATTGTTATTCTTGTGTTCTAAATTGAAACCTTATTTATAATGAGAATGGATGTACTCTTTAACATGGAAACCCAAGCTTGATGTTTTCCATGGCTCATAGATGATTGTGATCATTTAGAGGTCTTGCTTGAGATATTAATGGATGGTAGAGGCTAGGTGCATATGTGGGCCCAAGTCTGGCAGAAAAGTCATGTTGACTTTGGCATAAATGCTCTACATTCATTGTGTGTCACGTGAAAGAATTCCAAGGTAGATCAAACTTGAATAAAAACCTACGAAAAAGGTTAGGGAGTCCATCCCCGAAGTTGTGATGACCATAGAGTGACACCTGTCGCAATGTTCATGCATAAACTTTTTATGTTGAGATTTGATTTAACTAGTCTTAACATACTACGGAACATTATCAGGTTAGTGAGAGAACATATTGTGCTTCAATGTGTGTACTCCTAGTCAATACTTATGATCTTGAAGTTGTATAAGTCCATTGAGTATTGAAATGTTAAGGAGGCAACTAGTCAGTAGAATGGATAAATTAACTGGAGTGTGTAAGATAATGACGTGTGTGATCGTTAGTAGTCTCATGCAGGGACTCTTAGTTCCAGCCTATGTAATTGTATACACGCACAATATGCTCGTGTATATAAATATTTGTATCTATCTTTTCATTGTTATTTCATTCATCACAAAATTAAAAAAGTTTCATTTTACAACAATGATTAACATGATTTTCCAAAATAAAATCTAATTAGAATTTGGAGGGTTCCACATAGTGGAAGCTTCCCCCACCAAGTGACAACCCTCGAAGTCCTAGGTATCATAACAAACCAAACAAAGACCAACTATATTAGTTCAATTCACCCTTATTTTTAAAAAGATTTTAATTCACTTTAAACAACTATGATAATCTTCAGATTTACCGATTAAAAACAATCATGTTCGAATAACATATCCACATTTGGGCTACTTAATCACTCCAAAGTAGTAGGCATACACCACCATGAAGTTTAAAACAAATTATCATAATCCTCAATGATCTCTTTGTATGACATCTCATTCCTTTCAACATGAATTAAGACTTAACTCATCCATTCACCACATCATTGCAATTGTAATTTATTGCCCACAATAGTATAAAAAAGAAGGAATACAATAAGGGAACCAATCATCAACACTCAAACTCAAGGAAGAAGAATTTTTCTACATTCTATTTTTGCTACTTGGATGTTGTTGTAACACCCCCAATTCCTACCATTTATAACATCTTCATTTCTCTTCGGTTCTTAGGAAAATAACTATGTCATCTGATAAAGTCAACCAAATATTATTTCATAAATTAATTTCAAGAGTATTTCTACAACTATATATTTCTCATAAAACAAAATCCCTCAAATAAAGAAGTATTTATCATGTTACAAGAATCTTAAACTTATATAGTAGCAATCACTTAAACGACAGAAAAGGAAATGAACATCATGTCACGCCTTCAGAAAATCAAGTTCTTCTCCTAGCCTACGACCTTTGCATCTCCAAGAAACTATTTATCTGCTCGCCCATTCACGGGGTCATCACAAGTGTCAACCATAGACACAACCATGAGGTTAGTTAGTAATTTAATGATAATAATAATACCACAGGAACAATACACAACAGATATAAAAAGACATGGGAAACTCAATTTATAACTCATCACAATTAATTATGCAACTCAATATGATGCATGTCACTCACAGTTCACTTTCATGCCATGTGATACCATCAAAACAGTTGAGCGATACTAGGAGTACATGTCACCTCTGACACTCTCAATATAAATACTAGACAGTGACAGTCAGGGCAATCAGTGTTGCAACGAGAGTCTCTTCCCACTCATGGTGATCAGCCATAGTGGAATCTTTCCCCACCGCGAATAACCTCAAAGTCCTAGGCCATTACACCGACCTTTCAGGGACCAACTGAACTAGTTCCATTCATACTCATCTTTCGAAAACATTTTCATACGTTTAGCATTCATAATAATGTCTCTCTTTTTAAAACACCAAGGGACAACCTCGCTGATCATTCTACCAGTAGACATCCATCCCTCTCATCAAAATATTTAAAACAGATTATCATGAACCTAAACAACTCATAATGCAATATGACCCGCAAAATTAATCTCTCAATCCATATCAATCATCCCACAAACAGAATATTTAATTTAACAAAAGGTATTAAGATCAACATATAGTTAATTAAACATAACTAGCATCATATAGCCAAAAAGGACTAAACACTAAATAAACGGTAATTATCACAATGTAATAAATCAAAATAACTTATAAATCATAAATCGTCATCTAAAGAATTATAAAAAAAAAAGACAAAACGATATAAGGAAGGATGAAGATATTAAAAAAATAATAAAATCGTAACCAGGGGAAAGAATTAAAGTTATTGAAATTTTATTAGAAAACACAATATAACTAAAAGAAATCAATACTAATTAAGTAATAATTATCACAATATAATAATTTATTTAAATAAATCATGAACCAAATAAATAAGATGGAATTAAATGATACATAAAAAAATATCAGTAAAATAATAAATAGTAGAATCAAAATAGACCACAAAACCTAATAAAAGACAAAAAAATAAATTCTAAAACTTATTGATAATTAATCACCAAGAATATTCACTAAAATTGCAAAACTTCCTTTTAAATATTCACCCTTTATTTCAGAAATTATTCTATAACTATTTTCTAAATATGCATAAGTAGACAAAATAATTATTTAATTGCTTATATCCATTCACTATTACAAGGACTTTTAAATAACATACATATAAACAAAAATATTAAAATTAGCTAAATTCTTATTGAAATAAACAAAGCATCATCCAAATATATTAATAAAGTCATTGAAAAATCCAATACCTCAATAAATAATATATATATATATATATATATATATATATATATATATATATATATATATATATATATATATTAAAACCTAAACTCAACTCTTCATATAATCAATGCAGAACAATAACGCACTGATCCAATAATCGAACTAAACCACAAGAATTTTATTTCCCTAATTTGCGTCACAAAACAATTCAGCTTATATTCACAACAGATGCACACATTTATTTGAATATCTAAATGTTCTATCGAAGCTTCTGAAATTTGAACGGGAACAAAGAAAAACTAATATTCCAACACATCATCATATAATATTGGTCAAATAGGTTTGCTAGTTGCAACAAAACAATCTACGGTTAGAACGAATAGAATTGGAATAAAAAACTACAAACAATCAAGCAGCCATGGCAGGGTATTGCATATATGAATCATAACAGTGATAGCATGGAGAAACAGGAAGAATTTATTATTTTGATTAAATTTGAAACTACCCTAACCTAGACATGAGTCGATCACACGCAAGGGGAATCTCTGCTCTCAGTCAGAAATTTCACTCTTTTTATTTATTTATTTTTTGTTTTGGAAAGGTTTGCAACACAGGAATGCCCACGGAATATCAATATCAGAGGAATATCAGAGTGATGAAGAAAAAGATATCAAAGAGATTTAAGTAGATTTTCTGGTGAAAATTTGCAACAACCCACTCACTCACTCACTTGAACTCCCTTAAGATATTTTCTCTTATTTTATTTATCTTTTATTTTATTTATTTTATTTTATTTTCAAAAATTGGGCTGTTACAGTTGTGGATGCCTGGGTGGATTTTACTACCACCTAGTTAATCTCTCACTACTTGTTGTGGACCCGCAAAATATATAGTCATACATAAAACAACTGTCAAAGTTAGTTGTATATCTATACTACCCACAACTCTACCCATCTAGTGAGGGATGGATCACTCTCCTTCAACGCATCATCCTCAACAGCTGCCTCCACTGGGATCTATGGTGGAACCACAGGAGCTTCCTCTAGGGAAGTAGCATCATCCCTTAAAACTCCAGAGTAGTCCACAGGATGTCGGGGTAATAAAAGGTCAATGTTTGTGGCAGGATCATAAGGGGGATAAGCGGAGAGAAGTATCGCACCAGTTTGGGAGACTGCATCTGTCGGGCTGTCAACTAAATCTGGCATCGTGCTATCATCAGAAAATGAAGAAGAGACATGTGGGGGAGAAATCCCAACCCACACGTATCCGGGCACCCGAGAAAAGAGAGAGTCACAAGGAGAGTTAAAGGAAAGTACTAGAAAGGTCCATCGGTGGGACCCGCTCATAATAGGAAGCGTACGCTTCCCACAAAAGTGTCCTCCTCAAAAAGCTCATCGTGGGTCCAACGCCCACCTTTGTATGATCACTAGTCTCAACATTGGGTCCATTGTCTCGTGTAGTGTCGGTCATTTGTCATGAGTATTGAGTGAGTTCCTGCAACAATAAGCGAATACAAACATCGGGCCTAGAGCCCGACAAATAAGCGTTGCTCTAATAGCCACTCAACACTCATCCTACAACTTCCAATCCATCACTCAAGTTTCATTTATGGTCTTGTGCCGCCGGATTCACTATCTCGAGCTCTTTACACTTCAAACTATTGGGTGACGTTTGAGGCCACAACATTTCGGGTGGTACAAGACTGGAAGTGTTCCATCAGTCTGACATATATAGAGTTTTGTCGGGGATGTCCAGCTGGTTACATGAATCCTCTACCCCCAGAGTATCAAAACTCAGCAAACATGTTCCCTCAACGACTTACACATGCTCTCATATTTCATTGTGTACCTACGTAATGTCACCCCTCTTCCATCATAGGCTATGGTTCATCATTAACATTGTTTCGCTGCGGATTTTCGTGGTACCTGCAAGTGTTTCGAGGGCTTTCGTCCAGAGTCCATCTAGGGTATCAATAATCATAAAAACACATTACCAAAAAATGCCTACCCAACATAAATAAACCCCTCGGAGCATCGTCATGCCATTGGGTATCATTCAAAATAAAATCCACTACAGAACCTCTGCATCTTCTCCCTTTCATCATAATTTTTATTTTTCATTAACTACATCATAATCATCATTATTCAAAGAGGAGAATATGGAGTTTTCATCAATCAAACAATCATGTTTACTACGGACATCATCTCGTCTCGTAGTCCTTATACGCTTCTGATTCGCGTATCCACGTGTCGAGCGGAACCAAACGTCTTGCTATTGTTCATTGGTAGGTCTCTACCATCATCATTCATTACACAACTTGTAAAAGTCACAACTTCTTAATCCAATCACAATTTGGCCCCATGATGGTTGTTTAGACAAACCAAGAAGATTTTCACATTCATAGAGCAAATATATGCATTCAAACACTTAAAACATCCAAAGAAGTAAAGAAAGAAGCAAAAATGTGGTTCTAAAGGTAACTTGCACGAGTTGAAACATAACTCACAAGTTGGAGTTCTAGAGACCCCAAAAACGCCTCGACCACCTTAACTCGTGCGAGTTGGAGCTCCTCTCACACTTATGTCATTCTATCTTTATATTATAGCTAGCTACGGGTCTTATGTCACAAAACCCACCGTTGGATGTTAAGATCTATGTGTTGGAAAGTTATTATCAAAATTTTACAATCAACCAATGGTTAGTGAGCTTAAGTGAAGCATTTGAAAATATGTTGCTCAAAGCTACTACTATGACTTACACGAGTTGTACTATAAGTTTTATAACAAAATTATCTACTTACATCCCTCTCACATGTTCCGTTACTATCGTATTGTATTTCTTTTATTTTATTTTTATTTTATTTATTTTAAAAAAATGGGGTGTTACAAATGTTTTAGAGCAAAATGGAGCATTTTATGCCGGTCTTTGTATGTCACTGCCATCTTTTGAGTAATCTCTTTAATGTTTTTCTTTGTCGCCTCCACTGCCTCATCCATCTTGTGATGATATGGTATTGAATTATGATGTTGGATTTTGAAATCCTTACATAACTCTTTCATCATCTTATGGTTTAGATTGGTACCGTCATCAGTAATGATCTTATTGGGTAATCCATATCAATAAATCACCTATTTCTTGATGAATTTAACCACCACATTACTAGTCATGTTAGCATATAACGCATCCTTGACTATTTGGTTCATTAACCATTAGAAACCTTTAGTTCAATAGCTCCAATCACATCTATGGCCCACATAAAGAATTGCCAAGGTGTAGACAAAACATTTAATGATGTCAATGGAGCGTTAATATTATCAACAAAGATCTGACACTTGTAACACTTCTTCACATGGATGCAACAATCATTCACCATAGAGAACCAATAGTAGCCAGCTCCTCAGATCTTCACTTGCATCTACACCCCTCAACAACATCATATCATGATTTCTCTTGTATAGAACTTCACCATTCAATGTTCTTCTTTTGTTCTCCAAAGCATTTTATGGATACTCCCTCTCCTTGATGTACCTTTTGATATCAAACATCATAATTAGATACCATATCATTTTAATTCCCATTGTGCATGCATCGTAATCAACTTTATTTCGTAGTCATATCATGATTTCTCTTGTATAGAACTTCAGCAATAACCTTAATCAACATCATATCATGATTTCTCTTGTATAGAACTTCAGCATTCAATGTTCTCCTTTTGTTCTCCAAAGTATTTTATGGATACTCCCTTTCCTTGATGTACCTCTTGATATCGAACATCGTAATTCAATACCATATCATTTTAATTCCCATTGTGCATGCATCGTAATTAACTTTATTTCGTAATCAATTTCAATACGCAACTGTTGAAATTGCTACAAACTTCTAGAAATAAAAAGAAGCAACTAAAGTTTGTATAAGAAAAATCTAGAAAAACTACAAACAAAGAGGTTAGTCTAGAATATTCCTAGCTAGATAAGTCTAGAATATTCCTGGACTAGAAAAATCTAGAAAGTACTATTACCTACCTTGAAAGCCTATAAATAGGCAATTATATCACCAATTATAAGATGAAGAGAGAAATTCTAATACGTAATCTCTCTTCCACTACTAATTGTTCCCTACAGCTACCTTCCAGTAGTAGTCATTACATTACAAATCACTTAGTGTCATTATCCTAAACTAATCTTACAATCTAATTACTAACAGTGGTATCAGAGCTACGTTCGATCATGCATTGAGCGTAGTTAAATTATTCACCTATTGTTTTAAAATCTTCCTAACTACTTTTAAAATATTTCCCTTACTATATCTAAGAGCTACATGGCCGAATATCATGTACGCTACCAATATCTTATCGAAATTCATGTAGAGCTCAAGTCAAATACATCTTGTAGCAGTGATACATTATTATTTTTATCATTTTCCCTGCATTTAATATACCATATTGCAGCATTATTAATGATCAAATAGCATAATTTGATGCATTTATGAGTTTGGGCTCATTTGGGCTTTAAGTACTTAATTTGTTCTATTTCCCTATATTTTTTCATATTTGACTTCTTTCACTAAAACAGACATATCTCCCTCTACAGACCTTCATTTGAGCCCCACGTTATGTAGAATTAAAGATGACTCAAAGAGCTACATATGTCATGAAGACAAGAAGAGTCAATTCAGACTGCATGTAAGGTGAAATTAGCCTTGAAAGTGGACCACGAAGCTGATGCGGGAATTTCCAGTAAATTGGGCCCAATTAAATGCATTTAAATCATTCACCTAGTTTTGCTGTAATAGGGATTTGAATGGAGGACCCCATGGCTCATTAAAAGTCATGTGCCTAGCACATGACTTGAGTTTTTCCTATATATTTGTAAACACATTCAGATTACTAAACTTACTTCATTTTGCAATTTTAATTTCAATTTTCAGCACTTTGGTTTCTCTCTTCCTCTCTTCTCTTGCTCTGCTAGGGTTCCACTTTCCCCCTTTTACTTCCTTTCAATTCTTGTGGTTTGATTTAATTGCCTTTCAATTCAATTCATTTCTGTTGCAATTACATCTTCAATTTCGTAGTTAATTCTAGTTTTCTGCAAATTTCAATCTCTTTCTCCTAATTTCCAGCACTTGTTCTAGTTCTTGATTAACATTGTATTCTGTTTTTATTCTTAATTCTTGTGTTTTTTTTATTACTGTTATGAAATTCTGTTTAATGATAGGTTTAATTTCAATTATGTGTTGCTAATTTATTAATCAATTCGATCTCAATAGGATCCTCAATTTCCTTAGGTTTTCCATTTCCAATTGGATGAGCACTCGTTTTGGATTGTATAATTTCGATTTCATTATATTGATTAATGTATTGAATTGAGATTATTAATGTCTGGCGTTGTTGATCAACAACAATATGCAACGAACTAATTTTAGGATTCAAAACTGAGTTGTGTGCTCTCATGCGATCGCATGAGTTTAAAGACCACTAAGTGTTCGATGAAAATTCTCTAAGATTTTAGAGTGATTGGTTCAGTGTTGGAATGCAGAGATCTCGGTTCCAATACACTGCATAGATGTGTGCTTTTATTTTGTTGAACCGGTGAGAGAAATTAGGATTCGATAGAGATCGGATTGGTGCCTTTTATTCATCTATTATCTGCGTTAATTCTTGTTTAATTGTTGTTAATTCTTAATTGTTACTGTTTAATTCTCTTTAATTTTCCCTAAACCTGAAAACTCCCCAAAATTACATTCAATATTTAGCTACAAAGAGATAACAGGGTGATCCGTAGGGAAACGATCCGAATTCACTATTACTGCAAAGTAGTAGCAGATTCTTGTATTATTTGACGCACGTTCGACGCGTGTGTCAAGCAGAAAAAAGAACTCTAAGATATCTATAAGGAACAAAAGAGATTGGGCAGACTCGGTGGATGACATGAAGAGCATCTTTGGCTATGCTTTTTCATTTGGTTCAGATTTTTTGTCATAGGCTACACTACAGGAGCAGTTTCAAGGAAGTGACAAGGACTGAAGAACAAACAACAAATATATTCACGAAGACATTATCAACACTAAGATTTGAAGAACTATGCACAATGCTTGGAGTTACCGAAATTTGTATCAAGGAAAAGTGTTGAAAGTGCTACAAATTTCTAAAAATAAAAAGAAGCAACTGAAGTCTTGTACAAGAAACAAAAATGTTAGTCTAGAATATTCCTAACTAGATAAGTCTAGAATATCCTAGACTAGAAAAATCTAGAAAGTAATATTACCTACCTTGAAAGCCTATAAATAGACAATTATATCACCAATTGTAAAATGAAGAGAGAAATTCTAATACACAATCTTTCTTCCACTACTAATTGTTCCCTACAACTACCTTCTAGTACTAGCCACTACATTACAAATCACTAAGTGTCATTATTCTAAACTATTCTCACAATTTATTTATTAACAGTGGTATCAGAGCTACACGGCCGACCACTCTTCTACCTTTTCCTATTATATCTATTAAAATTCTCCTTCAATATCACAAACTTACTATCACACCTCAAATCTTCCCAACTTCTATTTATATCCACCTAAAATACTAACAACAACTAACCAGCCAACTCATTCACAACCCATATGCATATTAATAATTATTTTATTAATTTTTTCTTTTTCTTCTTCTTTCTTTCGTTCTCAACTAAATATTTTTCCTCATCTATATTGTTAGTATAATCAAAACACAATCTGTTTGTAAGTAGTGTGTATTATTGTTTCTTCAGGGACATCAACACAGCTCCAATCTCCTGCCCCCATGCATTGGAGGCACCATCGAACACAGAAGTCCGACTCTCCTCGATTTTATCTTCTTCTTCCTCTTCAAACAACGTTATAATATCCTCATGGAACTCAAGTTTACTATGCCAGGTATTTTGCCAGCGCACTTCCCTTGATTACTTTTTTCCATCGAGATATATCCTTCCACTGAGAGTAGGTTTCTCAAAAATATACTTGATTGAATCCATCTTAGACCAACCAAGTAGTATGACAACATGTACTGCCTTAATCAGTAAGCGATCCATGCTAAAACACAACAAGTCTGCCCTAATAACGCATAGTTCATTTCACAACTTGTGAACTTCTTACTCAAATAGTAAATAGCACGCTCCCTTTTTACTGATTCGTCATGTTGCCCCAGTACACAACACATAGACTCATCTAATACTATCATGTACAGGCTAAGAGGTCTCCCTAGGGTTGGAGGAACTAAAACAGGCGAGTTTGTCAAGTACCGCTTAATCTTTTCAAATGCTACCTAGTAGTCTTCATTCCAATCTATTGAATGATTCTTGCACACTGAAAATAAGAAATACTCAACACGTTTTCAATAAGTTAACAAAAAATATTTTCATTATTTTCTTTGTCATTGAAAATATCTTTAAAAATTTAACTAAACATGTTTTCACTGTCATTTTTTATTTTATTTTTCTAAATAGAAATAGAAAACACTTAAAGCAATATCTTTACAAATTTAACCAAACATATTTTCACTATCATTTTCTTTTTTTTAAAATGAAAATAGAAAATACTTAAACCAATATCTTTAAAAATTTAACGAAACGTATTTTCACTATCATTTTCTATTTTTTTAAAATGGAAATAGAAAATACTTAAACCAATCATCCCTGTGGAAATCAATAATAACCCACCGCAAGTCAGAGCCATTTAATGTGTTTCATGCCTGGCTCGATGGATGAAAGTTATGGTTACTGTCTTCTTTCCTTTTATAGTATTTTTGGCATTTGTATTCCTTGGGCTTTAACATAGTTAGATTTGGGTAACAACTAACCACTATACGTGAATTATTTAGTTTATGTTTGTATCCAAAACAAATAAATCCGAGAACATGCAAGTCATGGCAGAGATACGTCATAACTTCAAAATATAGGCAAACAATCTACTTATACATAAAAAGTTTAAGACAAAATGACTTGCAATAAAAGAAAAATGGTAAAATACAAAGCAAAGTAAAACAAGTAGAACTCAACCATGTTTACTAAGTCTAATATTTTGGATGTATGGAAGTAGCAATGTAGAGCTAATCCATTTACCGTGGCATTTACATTACAAGCTCCTTAGCAACCTGCTCCATGGTAGGGCGAGATCGTGGGCTATCAGTCAAGCAAGTAATTACTATCTTCGCAATTGATATCACATCCTTAAACACACGCCTTGTTGGATGAGGAAGACGTTGGTCCAACTTATCCATCAATGTCATGTGATCAAGTGTTGTGGACGCACTAGTCAGTGAAGATGATATCAATAAAGAAGATATAACATCACCAGGGTGCTTTCCCAAAAGTATTTCCCATGCTAGGACCCCAAAACTATATACATCACATTTCTCATTCACCTCCATTGTGTAAGCAAGTTCTGCATGCAATTAAAAGTTCTCTATCATGTGCAAACTAATATACTAGTGACAAAGTCAAATGTTGATGATTGTGAAGTAGATATAACTGTATACAACTAAAAAAGACAAACTAAAATAATTAATATACCCTCAAATAGTATAAAGAAAGTAAGTATACCTGGAGCGGCATATCCAAAGGTTCCTACAAATGAGGTCCAATTGGATGAATTGGGATTAAGAAACTTGGCTGTTCCAAAGTCTGAGACATGAGCTACATATTTTGAATCCAAAAGAACATTCTTGCTTGATATATCACGATGAACAATTGGAGGTGAGCAATCATGGTGCATATAGCATAAAGCACTGGCCACACCTTTAACAACATTCACCCTCTTGTTCCAATCAAATGCACTTGCTTGTTCATCGTCCTTCAAAACCTTTTCGACACTACCCTTCTCCAGGAATTCACACACCAAAAATGAGAATTGTGAATGAGAACAAAACCCATACAACTTTACAATGTTCCGGTGTCGAATTTCAGTCAAAGCTTGGATCTCACTTGTAAAAGCTTTCAGATTGAGCATTTCCTCATTTGTAACTGAATGGAGTTTCTTCACAGCAAGAACTTGACCAGTGGGCAACGCTGCTTTGTAAACACGTCCTTGACCTCCACTTCCTATGAGATATCTGTTGTCAAAATGTTCTGTTGCTTCAATAATATTCTCAAATACCATTTTACCATCAAAGCTACATATTGCAAATATGTTCGGGCTTTGTATATTTGTAGCCTGGTCTTCTTTTTTCTTTGAAGTTTGGCATAAATGATACGAGATTCCGAAAGAAAATATTACCAGTATTAGAGTGCCCAGAGTAAGGGACAAAACTATTATTATGAGTTTCTTCCTCATATGATTATGAGAATTCAAACTTATTGTTGGGCATGGGTCCAAGCTAGTGACATTGCCACACAAGCCTTTATTATTTCTTAATGTTTCAATTGTAGCATTGTGGAAGGCAAAAATGCTTGGAAGTGGGCCCTCAAACTGGTTGTATGATATATCAACAGATGTCAAGCTTATCATATCATCAAAGCTAGATAGGTCACCTGAAAGATTATTATGCGAGAGATTCAATATTTCTAACTTTTTCATTTCACCAAGCATTGGAGATATTGTTCCATTCAAAAAATTTCCACTGAGATCAAGACTGGTAAGATCTCTCAGTTTGCCAAGCTCTAAAGGAATATTTCCCTCAAGTTTATTTTGGCTCAAACTCATGTTCAATAAATTGAGCAAATTTCCAAGTTGTTTTGGGATTATGCCTGACAAATTATTTGATCCAAGGTTCAAAGTTTGAAGTTTCTGCATTGATGCTATATCCATGGGAACATTTCCTGCAAGATTATTGTTGTTGATTGAGAGATCAATGAGGAAGGTCAAGTTCCATAAATCTCGGGGAATGTTTCCCGTAAGATGGTTTGAGGATAAGTCAAGTACCCTTAATTTTGTAGCCCCTCCCAGTGCTGGTGGTATAATACCTGATAAATTATTGTTGGAGATCTTGAGGCTTGTGAGGTTAGGGAACTTTCCCCAATTAGGTGAAAGGTGACCATAAAAATTATTTTCACTCAATTCGATGTAGTCCAAGAATGGAAGTACATCAAAAGCATCTGTTATATCCCCAGTTAGTTGGTTTTGTTGAATCCTGACTCTCACAATGCTGGAACAATTCTTCAAACTCTCTGGAATATGACCTATGAAACTGTTATTACTAGCGGTAAAATGTGTCAACTTTCCACCAATGCAAATGTTGCGAGGTAAATTGCCCGTAAAATTATTATCGCTTAGCTGCAAAATTTCCAAAGCAATAAGCCTGTTGAATTCTGTCGGAATGTTGCCACCAAGTTTATTATCAAATAGAGATAATGTTCTAAGGTTTGTCAAATTTCCGATAGTTGAAGGAACAGGTCCAGAGAGCTTATTTCTATCAAGGACAATGGATTCCAAATTGACCAAGTTACCTATGGAAGCCGGGATTGGTCCAGAGAGGTTGTTTTCAAATAGTTCAATGGAATTCAAATTGACCAAGTTACCTATGGAAGCCGGGATTGGTCCAGAGAGGTTGTTTTCAAATAGTTCAATGGAATTCAAATTGACCAAGTTACCTATGGAAGCCGGGATTGGTCCAGAGAGGTTGTTGTCTAGCAATTGGATTGTGGAAAGTGAATGGAGATTTCCCACTTCGTCAGGGATAGAACCAGAGAAACTGTTTGTATAAAGGTAAAGAAAATATAAGTTGGTCAAGTTTCCAATTGTAGAAGGGATTGCACCAGAGAGAAAGTTTGTGGACAAACCAAGTTCACCAATTTGTTTCAAAAATTCAATTTCACGGGGAATGGAACCAGAAAGATGATTATCCCCGAGATATAGAATCGTAAGGTTACCCAACTTCCAAATTTCACGAGGAATGGAGCCAGAAAGACTATTAGTATGAAGAAAGAGAGTCTTGAGGTTAACCAACTTCCCGATTTCATCTGGGATAGAACCAGAGAAATTATTTTCATTAAGGTAAAGATAATTTAAGTTGCTCAAGTTTCCAATTGTAGAGGGAATTTTACCTGATAGAAAGTTGGCAGAGAAATCAAGTTCACCAAGATGTTTCAAACATTCAATTTCACGAGGAATAGGACCAAAAAGTTGGTTGTCGTGCAAGCTAAGAAAAACTAGTTTGGACAAGTTTCCAATTTCACGTGGGATAAACCCACTGAAATTACATTGGTTCATGTAAAGTTGTTTCAGATTCCCCAACATCCCGATTTCTTCCGGAATCAAGCCGGAAAGTCCACTATTCCGCAGATATAGAATCTCTAGGTTCCATGACTTGCCAATATCTCTGGGCAGGGAACCATTGAAGTTACTATCCGCAAGTGACAAATACTTGAGGTTCATATGCCAAATTCCCCCCGGAATGTTCCCAGAAATGTTGTTCCCTCCTAGATCTAGATGTGACAAATTGTATAATGTTTCTATAGAGATTGGTATTGTCCCTGTGAGATTGGACAATTGAAAATCAAGCATTGTCAGATTCTTCAATTTTCCTATTTCTTGAGGAAGAGATCCGCTGAAAATATTATGACCCATGGCCAGTGTATTAAGACCAACCAACTGTACTATTTCAGAAGGAATAGTACCATAGAGATCATTGTCACTAAGGTTAAGATACAAGAGTTTGGACAAATTGCCAATGCTATTGGGAATGCTACCAAACAGTTTATTAGTGGACATATCAAGAGTGTTGAGACTGGACAATGCCCCAATTTGAGAAGGAATCCTTCCATTCAAGGAATTGCCACTCATATTTAGAGTAATTATGTTTGGAAGTAATGAGAAGTTGAGACTTTGAAGCGTACCTATTAATCCAGCATTTGTAAGATTTATGTTGGAAACAGAATTGGACTCATCACATGCAATTCCCAGCCAATGATTGCAAGGACTGTTGCCAGTCCATGAAGACAGAAAAGTTTGACTTTGGTTGTCAAGGCTGGCTTTCCACTTCAACAAAGCATTTGCTTCTTTGCTTTGTATAGTTGTTGAAGCAAAGGAAGCAGAATCATAATTAAGAGAAGAGGCTATTGCAAATGCAACAAAGTACATTAAAAGAAGCAGCCAAAATGGTTGGAGCTTCATGGATTGAAGCGTTGGAAAGACGATCACCATGGGCAAGTTTTCAACAACGATTTTTTATACAATCAAATGCAGGAGAAATTCTTTGTTGCAATTAATTAATGGGATGTTTGCAAGAATTTTTATATACAAAAAGTCATTGCTACAAGAACCAAAGTCAAGAAATATGACATTTTTGTTATTTTGTTGTTGAAGTTAAGAACATTGAAATGTATCCACTATCAAGAGTAGAGATATGTCACGGCATCTTTTTTAAGTCTTTTAAAACATAATACAATAATTATAACTTTTATTAACTAATTAACTCATTTTCTTAATTTCTTTACCCTCCGTGTGTGAAAGTCGTTCAGATCAATAACAATCACTGCCACAAGCAAGATGAATATCAGTTCCAGTGGGAGGATATCATGTAGGACAAAAAAATTAACCAATTTATTAGTTAAGAATAAGCACGTTTTGTTTTTTCTTTTGCATATTAGCACGTTGAACCATTACCATATTTTTTTGTTCTTTTATTATCAAGTACATGGTGTTCATGCACTTTAGTAATTTGCTTATTCCTTATTATCATTCTTTCTTCCTTACTATCAAAATTTTATAACTCTTATTTTGTGCGGTGTTGTTATTACATGATCATATGTGCATTATCTATTACATTAAAAATATAACCATGAATTACATGTATGTTGTTTGTAAAAAGAATAAAATTGCATGCCTTTAGAATCCAATGACAGAAATTACCCTCCTTTCGTATTTCCCATGGTTACTAATATTGCTAGAAAAAAAAATTCAAATGTTATGTTAATAAAAAATAGAAAACTAGTTTAAAAATAAATAAATAAAAAAAAACCCTGCTCACAAGGTAATTTTGAGATTCAATTAGATCAAAACTCATTCTAACCTACGCTAAGAAAACAGGGATAGATAAGAAATAGTATGATACAACTTTGCAAATTAATTAGTAGGGTTAATATATATGCCAGCTAATTAGCCAAAGTCACCCAACTAAGTCTAGCCCATGTAAACTGCATTCCGACGCATGCCAGCTAAATTTCAACAACAGTCGAATATATATATTTATATTTATATATTATGAATAGAATTATTGATCATAACTATCATATTAAATTTAACCGTGATAATTATAATCCTGTTATATACACAGATCTTAAGTCATGAAATCTTTTTTTCTTTTTTCTAAATCAGATTACCACCTTTATTATTTATATTATTTATCTTACTTTTTTATTTTATTTTTTAAATCATATACTCTATTTCCACTACCAGAACTACATGTAACACTGTCACTCTTGAGTTACTATTATGAACTTTGTTGTTGCATTTATATAAAAATTATCATTACAATATATTTGGTTAAAGATTAAAAAAATTGGTTTCTATTTTCAGATTTTAGATTTAAACAAAAATTTAGAAAATGGTTTAGATTACAAACTTAACTCATAAAAATAGATTTACGATGGACTGAATATATATTTTAATTTGTGAGAAAAAAAATATAAAATCAAATAAATAACAAAGAGTACTTTTGCATTGAACAGGAATATTAATCGATAAATCCTATATCTCAAATCACTAAATCATTTTATGAGTTTCCTTTAATTTTCTTAAACAAATAATTCAACATGTTCTCTCATTTTCAATTAACGTATAAGAAATAAGTATATAGCAGTATTACGTACCATTAAACCTAATTACAAAGTATATTATAAGATTGAAATAAAAATTAGCTAAAATCAATTCCGTTATTAGAGTTTATGGAATCTATTATTATTATTATTATTATTATTATTATTATTATTATTATTATTATCATTATTATTATTATTATTATATTATTATTATTATTATTATTATTATTATTATTATTATATTAACTCAGCCTTTTTTTAGCGTGGTTTCTAAATAATTTATAGGAGGATTTGAGTTTTTTCTTTTTATAGGAGGATTAAATATTCTTATTAAGGTGGGCAAAAATTCCTTTTTGCCAAATTTATATAACTAAACCAAATGGTTCTAATTTAAATATACTTTAGCTGATTAAGTTTCTTATTTAAATTTTTTTTTCTGTGTTTAAACTAGATTTGAACATCTTTTCAAAATTATTTTCTTAATTGCATGTTCAAACCTGCGGCTTGTGTCTTATTTTTTTGGTATCTTTATTTATTTATCTTTTTTATGATAATTACAAGTCATGTTTTATATTTAATAGAACATAAAATATTCATTTCTTCAGTTAAAAAATAATATATTTTATCCTTAAAAAAATTAGACATTAAATTTTCTATTAAGTTTGAATTATATAAACAAATATAAAGAGTATATCATAAATTGATGTCATATTTTTATTTTTTTAAAACAATAATTTTTTTACTCTTAAATGAAAAATAATCCTTTAAACATATAATCTCAATATTAAGTTATTAAAAATAAATAAAAAAATTCAAAAAGAAAATCAATGAAAATTTTCATAAAAATTAAATGAATAAAAATCATGAATCAATTTTAAAATTTATTCATAATCAGAAACATAATGTAAAATTAATTTGAAAATCAATATTTTAAAGAAAATAAGTTATCTTTTTATTTAAAATTAATTTAAAAATCAGAATAAAATTAGTTCTAAACTAAAAAATAATTTTAAATCACAAATTATTTTTAATTTAAAATTGATTTTAAACAAAAACCAATTGTAAAGCTTGTCCAGAACCAGTTTTTAAAATAGATTTAGATCTGAAATCTAGTTGGATTTACATGGGCAATGAATTTTCAAAAAAATCAATCATTGCTCATCCTTAATTCTTACCCGGAATCAATTTGAAATAGGAATTTATATATTGACTGTTTTCGGTGGGGTATTTTGAAATAGGAATTTAATGCACTTACCATGTGGTATTGACCTTTGGTGAGGTATTTTGAAATAAATCATCTAAATAGGATTTTAATGCACCGGCAATCTCGTGATGAAAATTTCAATATAATAATCATTACATTGAAATGAAAAGATACAGTAATTAAGATATATAGAAACATAGAGGTGGAGTTCTAGCCTTGTATAGAAGCAATTAATTGGTTGGCTGACTTATTCTTATTTCATATCACTGGAGTATTATATTTGATATAGATTTTTGAAGTGGCTTGGAATTTGGTGTATAAATATTATTTCGTATTTTTCTCTTTTTTATTAACAAATGCATAATTTTTCAATTCTGGTTTAATTATTAATTGTAATTAAAGTTTCTCACACCTCACAACAATCAATTAACGTATTATTATGCAGGATTTTATGTTTTTGTTCATAATAGAATGATAATTTTATACACGGTAACCTATTTCTTTATATTTTCGTTTTACTGATATTGAAATTGGAACAACATGTAATTGATAGAAATTTTGAATATCTAACCGTGTTTGTTTTAAGTGAATTTTTATTTTATTTATTAAGAGAAAATATTTTAATAAGCGTAAGTTCTTAATGTATTTTTTATAAATATTAGATGTATTTTAAATTAATTTTATATAAATTATTTTTATAAATGACATTATTATTCCCAAAAGTTAATTTATGAATAATTATTTATTTTTAATTTATTATAATTAATTGATTATTTTTTGTAAAGATCTGAGAGGAGTCAAATCCATAAATTTAATTAATTAAGTTTCTTTTCTAGGTTGCATTAAACTTTAATTTAAGTGTTATAATTTTTAATTTATTACCTTTGATTTAAATTAGGAACAATAATTACACTAGATCAGTTAAAGTTACATGTAAAAGGTACATCATTTACCACTAGACCAACTAGTATATTTGGAACATTATGTACAATATTATATATATATATATATATATATATATATATATATATATTGTATTTAGTGTAAAAAAAATAATACATAATTCAAGATTTAAAAATTTTAAAAATGTATAGCATATTCAATAATTTTTTGAAAATTTTAAAATTTTACAGTATATTCAATAATTTTAAAATTTTTAAAAATGATACATAATTTTAAAATTTTAATATTTCCTAAAAATTTGAAATGTATACTATATTCAATAATTTATTTTATTAAGAAATTTATTTAAATGTTTTATTGACTAAAAGTTTTAAAATTTTAAAATTTAAATAAGACACTTGAATGTAATAATTAATTTAACAATATGCGCATTATCATTTAATTTTATAAGTTATTATTTTAAAACAATCCTTTATAAAAATATATACTGATAAATTCGTAAATATGTTTTTTAATTTATTTTGAACAGTATTGCTTGTTTTAAAAAATACCTATTATATATTTTAACATACAAATTAAATTTTAAGTGTTTTATTTTTAAATTTTAAAACTAAAAAAATGTGAAATTTAGAGTATATTTACTATTTTTTTATTTATGTAACTTTTTTAAATTTTTTAATGAGTAAAGTTTTCTAAGTTTTCAAATTTAATACAAAATACTTTAATGTAATACATAATTTTAAAAATATATTTTACATTTTAAAAAATTATCTTAATTCCTTAAAAAAGTACAAAATAAATTTATCAAATTATCATCTATAATTTTATTAAGGGGATATAATAAAATAATAAATTATACTAATATACAGTTTTTAAGACAATATATTATATTATATTATGGATAAAATTTTTAATATAATAGTTGTTCCAGCAGTAAATAATTTAGCTTAATATGGAAAGAAAGATTTACAAAAAATTCTAACAAACTCTTAAAAGAACAAAGTTGTATAGAAGGAGATGATAGAAAAATACTGAGACATATTTCATATTTTCAAAACTTCAAGCAATGATTTTTATATATAATTTCACTTAAAGTAGTTATTGATTTTTATATTCTCATCTTTAAGTTTTTTGTTTGTAGGAAACGTGAGTAAAGAAACTATGGTTTGAACATTTAATGTTTTTGCTCTGTGATTGAGAGTGTTAAAGGATAAAGAAAATCCTTGAGTTAGAAAAAAAAAAAAATCTTTATTGTTCTTTCAACTAAGCAAGCAAAAGACACGCTTTTTGAGATTTAGACTAATATTAGGTAGTTTATTGTACTTGAGTGCTTTTGGATCTTTTTCTTATAGCATATAACAAAGTCAAATACATTAATTATTAAGAGCGTCCAATGACCTAAAGACTTAGTTTTGTCTTGTAAACTTATTTTGTTCCGTGAAACAGACTTTATTTGTCCTTAAACAAATCAGATTCAATGTTTTATAAAACATAAGAACTTTGTTTGATGATCGATCAAAAACAAGTCTGTCTGGTCTTAATGTCTTATCTATCATACACAAGAATTTTGTCTAGTTGCTTTATCTGTCAAGATACATTTATGGTCAGATTTCATTACTTAAGCTCTAATCTCTAATGACTATAATTATCAAAATGAAAGATTCGGAATTGTCTAATCCCGACTAGGATTTAGCAGTTATATATCAGATTGAATTTATATGTTTTAATTTTTACTTTTAAAGTAAACCAGATAACATTAGAAGGATAGCAAAGTAAAACAAATTTTGTTATATTCATGACGCACTTCTTCGTAACAAATATTTCTTTATAAAACATAACTTGAAATTAATTTAAGGTTTCTTTAAAAACTAAATTTACAATTACAATTTTATTATACATCAAAAATTAATTCAATATATTTCTATAATTTTTTATGAGCGCAATTATTCCTTAATTTAATCACTCTTATTAATAGCTTGACATTTATTAGTTTTTATTCTTAACTTTCGTTTCGAAAATAGCTATTTTCATACACAAATAAAAATATTAATATTTTCTTACACTAAAGATATCTTTTATATGATAAAAATAAATATTTTTATTCAAAGTCCATTAAAAAGTTTAATAGTTTTGATGATAACATAATGTAAAGGTGAAAACACAGAAAAGAAGTTGAATTATGTTTTAAAGTTTTGCAATTCTTTTTTTTTTGTTTTGATTAGTTTAACAAATATCAAATACAGATTTTAACACTGGTATAGAATATTTTCAATAAGGACATGTTTCACATAAGTCTAGTTAGCAATACAAACAATAAAATACTAAATACAGATACATAGATTTATATTGGGTTGTCTTGTTAAGAATACATCTAGTTTCTTATTAATAGCTAAGATTTCTCTATATCGAAGTAAAAACAGTATTATTTGACTTTAACCATTTCTGGTTAACCCAAGTATTATTTGGTCACAGGATCTTTAGACTTACACAACTCGTGTATTATTTGAAACCAACCTCTAAAAGGGATATACTATGAAGAGTATAGATAATTAAAGCAAACTCTCAAATCATTCTTTTTAATTATTCGTTCTTCATACTTTATATAGATGGAGAACTTGAAGTAGTCGTTAGACTCAACAACTTCAAATTCTTCATTTCATCTAACAAAAGCATGTTCAACATTCCTTTGTATTAAATGCGTTCAGCTATCAACATAAGAGTTACAAAAGTTGTATTTATTTCTGTAATAGATCTTCATGTCAGCAAAATTCTTCTTTAACTCTTATAAGACATGTCTTTTTATAAAGTTCTAGATATTTCCTCGTATTTGATTGAAACATGTGCTTGTTTGATAAGACTCTACATCCAATGACATTATGATTGGAGTTTATGTTTGTAAAACAAATAGACATAACTGATACTTATCTTACATTTGTCTATTACATCATTAATCTGACCTGAGCTTCATCTGAGACGTATTTATTCTATTGAGTGCTCACTTTGTTGAATCGCTTTCGCAGTTTAAAAGTTTCAATCGTATTATAAATTCAAATTTTGAAAATAGCTATTTTCCTACACAAATAAAAATATTTATATTTTCTTACACTAGAGATATCTTTTATATGATAAAAACAAAATATTTTTATGCAAATCAATCCATTAAAATGTTTAATAATTTTGACGATAACACAGTGTAAAGATAAAAATACAATAAGGTGATTGAATTGTATTTTAAAACGTTTCCACAATCTTTTTATTTTTTTCGTTTTAAGATTAGTAGGACAAATGTCAAATACTGAGTTTAACAAACGATATAAAATATTTTTAATAAAGACACGTTTCACTGAGCAAGCCTAACTACATCATTAATTTAACTTGAATTTCGTCTAAATTAAGTGTTCACTTTGTAAGTGTACAAGTTTCAATTGTCTTATAAATTCAAATTTTGATCTTAACACTATGTTATTATCAAAATTAAGAAATATAATTTATTTTTAAATAAATTTAACTTTATTTACAATTGATAATGAAATATATTGATTATGTAAAACTGATAAGATCTTTCTAGCCATAGCATGTCTATTAGCATGTGTACCAAATGAACCTTCATGCACTCCTTGAGCATTTGTTTAGCTTCACTTGCATCTACACCCCTCAACAACATTATATCATGATTTCATTTGTATACAACTTCACCGTTCAAAAAGAAGCTAGCTGAGAGCCTCCTCAATGTTCTCCTTTCATTCTCGGAAGCATTTTATGGATAGTCCCTCTCATTGATATACCTCGATATGGAAATACCAAGGTTTACCATCTGCCTCCTCTCCTCTATCATATGACAGTATGCCGGTTCTCCATAACCTCTCATCTTTATGAATGGCAAATTTTTATCTTGATCTAATTTGAACATCGATAACAAGGTAGCCAAGGCATCTACAAGCTGATTCTCTTCTTAGGGAACGTGATGTAAGGATGTCTCAACCAAGTTCTTAATTAACCCTCTGATGTATGCTTGGTACGGTACTAACTTGTAGTCTCTAGTTTCTCATTCGCCCTTCAATTGATGGTTTACCAATGCTGAATCACCACATGCTTTTAAGACTTCAGCTTCAATTCTAAAGCAACTTTAATTCCCATTACACATGCCTTTATTCAGCTATATTGTTAGTACAATCAAAACACAATCTGCTTGTCAGTGGTGCTCCAATCTCCTGCCCCAATGCATTGGAGGCACCATCGAACACAAGAGTCCAACTCTCCTCGGTATCATCTTCTTCTTTCTCTTCAAACAACGTCATAATATCCTCATTAGGGAACTCAAGTTTACTGGGCCAGGTATTTTCCTAGCCCACTTCCCTTGATTACATTTTGCCATCGAGCTATGCTTCCACCGAGAGTAGGTTTCTCTTCTAAAAAATATACTTGATTGGATCCATCTTAGACACCAGCCGAGTAGTATGACTCATATGTACTGCCTTAATCATTAAGCGATCCATGCTAAAACACAACAAGTCTGCCCTAACAACGCATAGTTCATTTCACAACTTGTGAACTTCTTATTCAAGTAGTAAATAGCACGCTCCTTTCTTACAGATTCATCATGTTGCCCCAGTAAACAACACATAGACTCATCTAATGCTATCATGTACAAGTTAAGAGGTCTACCTGGGTGGGAGGAACTAACACAGGCGAGTTTGTCAAGTACCGCTTAATCTTTTCAAATGCTACCTGGCAGTCTTCATTCCAATCTATTGACTGATTCTCGCAAATTGTTATTTTGAAAATAAAAATAAAAAATACTCAACATATATTCAAAAAAGGTTAACCAAAAATATTTTCATTGTTTACACTGTCATTGAAAATATCTTTAAAAATTTAACTACACATTTTTTCACTGTCATTTTCAATTATTTTTTTAAAATGGAAATAGAAAATACGTAAACCAAACATCCCAATAAGCCACCGCTAGTCAGAGCCATTTAATGTGTTTCATGCCTGGCTCGATGGATGAAAGTTATGGTTACTGTCTTCTTTCCTTTTATAATATTTTTGGCATTTGTATTCCTTGGGCTTTAACATATTTAGATTTGGGTAACAACTAACCACTATACGTGAATTATTTAGTTTATGTTTGTATCCAAACCAAATAAATCCGAGAACATGCAACTCATGGCAGAGATACGTCATAACTTCAAAATATAGGCAAACAATCTACTTATACATAAAAAGTTTAAGACAAAATGACTTACAATAAAAGAAAAATGGTAAAATACAAAGCAAAGTAAAACAAGTAGAACTCAACCATGTTTACTAAGTCTAATATTTTGGATGTATGGAAGTAGCAATGTAGAGCTAATCCATTTACCGTGGCATTTACATTACAAGCTCCTTAGCAACCTGCTCCATGGTAGGGCGGGATCGTGGGCTATCAGTCAAGCAAGTAATTACTATCTTCGCAATTGATATCACATCCTTAAACACACGCCTTGTTGGATGAGGAAGACGTTGGTCCAACTTATCCACCAATGTCATGTGATCAAGTGTTGAGGACACACTAGTCGGTGAAGATGATATCAATAAAGAAGATATAACATCACCAGGGTGCTTTCCCAAAAGTATTTCCCATGCTAGAACCCCAAAACTATATACATCACATTTCTCATTCACCTCCATTGTGTATGCAAGTTCTGCATGCAATTAAAACTGCTATCATATGCAAACTAAGGTTCTTGTGACAAAGTCAAATGTTGATCATTATGAAGTAGAAATAACTGGTACAACAAAAAAAGACAAACTAAAATAATCAATATATCCTTAAATAGTATATAAAGACAGTACGTACCTGGAGCGGCATATCCAAAGGTTCCTACAAATGAGGTCCAATTGGATGAATCGGGATTAAGAAACTTGGCTGTTCCAAAGTCTGAGACATGAGCTACATATTCTGAATCCAAAAGAACATTCTTGCTTGATATATCACGATGAACAATTGGAGGTGAGCAATCATGGTGCATATAGCATAAAGCACTTGCCACACCTTTAACAACATTCACCCTCTTGTTCCAATCAAATGCACTTGCTTGTTCATCGTCCTTCAAAATCTTTTCTACACTGCCCTTTTCCAGGAATTCACACACCAAAAATGAGAATTGTGAATGAGAACAAAACCCATACAACTTTACAATGTTCCGGTGTCGAATTTCAGTCAAAGCTTGGATCTCACTAGTAAAAGCTTTCCGATCGAGCGTTTCCTCGTTTGGAACTGAATGGAGTTTCTTCACAGCAAGAACTTGACCATTGGGCAAGGCTGCTTTGTAAACACATCCTTGATCTCCACTTCCAATGAGATATCTGTTGTCAAAATGTTCTGTTGCTTCAATAATATTCTCAAATACCATTTTACCATCAAAACTCCATATTGCAAATATGTTCGGGCTTGGTATATTTGTAGCCTGGTCTTCTGTTTTCTTTGAAGTTTGGCAAAAATGATACATGATTCCGAAAGCAAATATGACCAGTACTAGAGTGCCTAGAGTAAGGGACAAAACTAATATTATGAATTTCTTTCTCATATGATTATGAGAATTCAAACTTAATGTTGGGCAAGGGTCCAACCCAGTGACATTGCCACACAAGCCTTTATTATTTCTCAATGTTTCAATTGTAGCATTGCGGAAGGCAAAAATGCTTGGAAGTGGGCCCTCGAACTGGTTGTATGATATATCAACATATGTCAAGCTTATCATATCATCAAAGCTAGATAGGTCACCTGAAAGATTATTATGCGAGAGATTCAATGTTTCTAACTTTTTCATTTCACCACGCATTGCTGATACTGTTCCATTCAAAAAATTTCCACTGAGATCAAGACTTGTAAGATCTCTCAGTTTGCCAAGCTCTAAAGGAATATTTCCCTCAAGTTTATTTTGGCTCAAACCCATGTTCAATAAACTGAGAAAATTTCCAAATTGTTTTGGGATTGTGCCTGACAGATTATTTGATCCAAGGTTCAAAGTTTGAAGTTTCTGCATTGATGCTATTTCCATGGGAACGTTTCCTGAAAGATTATTGTTGTTGATTGAGAGATCAATGAGGAAGGTCAAGTTACATAAATCTCGCGGAATGTTTCCAGTAAGATGGTTTGAGGATAAGTCAAGTACCCTTAATTTTGTAGCCCCTCCTAGTTCTGGTGGTATAATACCTGATAAATTATTGTTGGAGATCTTGAGGCTTGTGAGGTTAGGGAACTTTCCCCAATTAGGTGAAAGGTGACCATAAAAATTATTTTCACTCAATTCCATGTAATCCAAGTTTGGAAGTACATCAAAAGCATCTGTTATATCCCCAGTTAGTTGGTTTTGTTGAATCCTGACTCTCACAATACTGGAACAATTCTTCAAACTCTCTGGAATATGGCCAGTGAAACTGTTATTACGAGCGGAAAAATATGTCAACTTTCCACCAATGCAAATGTTGCGAGGTAAATTGCCCGTAAAATTATTATTGCTTAGCTGTAAATTTTCCAAAGCAATGAGCCTGTTGAATTCTGTCGGAATGTTGCCACTAAGTTCATTATCAAATAGAGATAATGTTCCAAGGTTTGTCAAATTTCCGATAGTTGAAGGAACAGGTCCAGAGAGCTTATTTGTATCAAGGAGAATGAATTCCAAATTGACCAAGTTACCTATGGAAGCCGGGATTGGTCCAGAGAGCTTATTTATATGAAGGAAAATGGATTCCAAATTGACCAAGTTACCTATGGAAGCAGGGATTGGTCCAGAGAGGTTGTTGTCTAGCAATTGGATTGTGGAAAGTGAACGGAGATTTCCCACTTCATCAGGGATAGAACCAGAGAAACTGTTTGAATAAAGGTAAAGATAATATAACTTGCTCAAGTTTCCAATTGTAGAGGGAATTTTACCTGAGAGAAAGTTGGCAGAGAAATCAAGTTCACCAAGATGTTTCAAATATTCAATTTCACGAGGAATGGAGCCAGAAAGATTATTGTTTCCAAGATGTAGAATCTTGAGGTTATCCAACTTCCCGATTTCACGAGGAATTTGTCCAAAAAGTTGGTTGTTTTGTAACTTGAGAAGGGATATATTGGTCAGTGCTCCTATTGAAATAGGGATGGACCCAATAAGGTTACAATTGCTCATGTCAAGCTCTACTATCTTCCCCAACATCCCAATTTCTTTGGGCATGGAGCCAGAAAGGCCACTTTTTTGAAGATATAGAATCTCTAGGTTCCTCAAATTAACAATTTCTTTGGGAATGGAACCATTGAAGTTATTAATTGCAAGTGACAAATGCTTTAGGTCCATATGCCAAACTCTCTGAGGAATGCTGCCAGAAAGGTTGTTGCCTCCAACATCTAGATGAGACAAATTATTTAACTTTTCTATAGATATTGGGATAGTCCCTGTGAGATTGGAATAAGGAATATCAAGTATTCTAAGATTGCTCATTCTACCTATATCCTTGGGAAGGGATCCAATGAAATTATTCTGGCCCATGAACAATGCATGAAGGCCAATCAACTTTGTTATTTCAGAAGGAATAGTACCAGAGAGATCATTGAAACTAAGTTTAAGATATGAGAGTTTGGACATATTACCAATGCTATTGGGAATGCTACCAAAGAATTTATTATTGGACATATCAAGAGTGTTGAGATTGGACAAGGCCCCAATTTGAGGAGGAATACTTCCATTCAAAAAGTTGTTACTTATATTTAGAGTGAGGATGTTTGGAAGTAATGAGAAATTGAGACTTTGAAGGGTACCACTTAATTCAACATTTGTAAGATTTATGTTGGAAACAGAGTTGGACTCATCACATGCAATTCCCAACCAATGATTGCAAGGATTATTGCCAATCCATGAAGACAGAGAAGTTTGACTTTGGTTGTGAAGGCTGGCTTTCCACTTCAACAAAGCATCTGCTTCTCTGCTTTGTATTGTTGTTGAATCAAACGAAGTAATCTCAGAAGAAACAACATTTTTAGAATAGACCATCACAAATGCACAAGAGCACATGACAAGAACCAGCCAAAATGGTTGGAGCTTCATAAACAAAAGCGTTGGAAATAAGAACACCATGCTGAATTCTTAAACCACCAATGGACTAATAAAATCAAAGGCAATTGAAATGCTTACATGCAGTTCATGGTAACATTCAAATACTTATATGCAAAAAGTCAATGATTGAAACCAAAGTCAAGAAATATTTTTTTATATATCTTCTAGAGATATGGTACGGCGTGTTTCAAATTGTTTAAAATAAAAATTATCATCTGTTGTCAACTTTTGGGTATGTATCAGCGTGACACAGGCTATGTTCAAATTTGTTTAAATTTTTAGTAGAAGATGAAATGAGGAGTAAGGAAAAGATTTTTTTATAAAGTTTTGATTCGGTCCAATACATAAACAGATATGAGAATGAAATAATTGAGATTTGTCACAGTTAATTAACGTCAGTGAAGAATAATTCTTCACAATCAAATGTGTAAAGATAACGATCAAATATTAAAAAGGAAAAAAAATTAAGAACTGTATTTTATTTTATTTTTATCAGGTTTTTTTAATATGTACAACTTTTTTTATTAGTACGTTAATAAGTTACAATTAAGGATAGACCTTAAACTACAGTAATGATTCAATTTGCACAGATCACATCGCCGAATAAAACGAGAATGATCCTTGGCACGCGTTACATGAGGACATGTTTATCTTCACTTTACTTGTACTATTCAAATAACATTGACTTTAATGTGTTTGTTTCATATTCTTTTATCATTTTTATATATTTATTTACAGTCATTTATTCTTACTAATTTTATCATTAATTTATCAAAAATAATAATATTTATTATTCTGCAAACAAAAAATAAATAAAAGATTTACATAATTTATATAATTCATTAAAATATAAAATTCACACATAAAAATTTACGTGTATAATACATGGAACGTAATACTAATTTATATAACAATATATCATTAGAGTCGGCATAATGATAAGAAAAATTAATATAACATGCATAAAGTTTTAGTTTGAAACTTAATTATTTTCATCGAAAAAACTAATTTATATGGATGACTACCTTCAATTAATTACATTGGTCTTAGTCTTAGATGATGTGATTTATTATTATTGTTATTATTATTACTAACTTAACCCCCAAATTTTCTATACACGAACCTGACATTGATATCGATCCTAGCCATAACAAACACTTATTCTTCCATATTTGTTTTTCTATATGACTTATTCTTGTTATGTGACTCAGCGGAAAACGATGAGAATTGGACACAGGATGAGTATAGACTCTAATTTCAAGAGGGAAATTTTGTTAGACTTTAATTTGACTTCTGTTTATGGTCTAATGAATGAAAATTAAGCTCCACAAAAATTTCTTATATAACCAAAATTGTTTATTTCGCAACAAATGTTTTAAAATTAAATTTGTTATTTTGAATAAGTCAACACACTGTTTCAAGATTCAATTATTCAAGATCTGACAAAGAATTAAATGAACTCAAATATAGTTAAAGATTTGATTCGCAATTGATTTACTGAACTTTCTATAAATTAAATAAGTTGAATGTGGTTGGTAAAGTTATATATATATTATTTCACATGGATTTTATCTTTTATGAAATAAATATATAAGAATAGAATTTAATGGTGATGCGTATGCACATTGTTAAAAAAATTTACATTATCAAATAATTGCACATCAACATTGATAGAAGTTTTAGTAACATTTTATAAAATTATTAAATTTTCTATGCAGAGTTTCATTGGTATGTATTATTGTATTAATGTTGTTGTGTCAGCATAACAGTAGTTTAATCTTTTTAAACACAACACGATTCACCGTAAACAATTGTGGCTGAATTTACTAAAAATATTACGGGCAACAAATTTTTTCTTTAAATATTAAAGTAATAATATACTTAGGATTTAAATTTGAGATGATTAATTAAGTTAAGAAACCTTTTTCAGTTGATTAAAACATGGGAAACAGGACAAATTAGATCAAAAAAGAAAGTTTGAGTTTGACTTAAAAATATAAAGTTACACTAAACTTATTTACTTGTCATAGATCTTTTATAAATTTAGTTTGTCTTATTTATAAGTTTAATATATCAAACAAATTTATATAAAATATATATTTAGAATAAAAAATATGGACTCTCACCTCTGAACACATCCTTTTCTTTTAAGTTTAGTACATAGAAACAGAATATTTTAAAACAATTTATTAATTCATTACAGTTCTGTGTACAAATCGAGCGTTTCCTTTTAATTATATTAAATCATATAAAAGCTTTAAACGTTAAAATTAATTAGGATGAAGAACTGATAGATTTAGAATACATAAGATGAAGAAGTATAGATTCAGAATACGCCATAGAGTCAGATATAAAGTACCACATCAGGTCATCGGCGTGTAAAGAAAATAAAAAGAAAAAATAAAAATGAAACTTTTGTAAATTAAAATAAATATATGTAAAAGTTAAAATTTATTAGTTTACAAAGCTCTTTTGATGAAGTTTTTATAAATTAATTTTTTTTCTTAATTTCTTTTTCTACAAACACGTGTTTAAAATAATTGCCAAAATTAACTTATTTTGATAATGAATTATATATATAATCAATTATTGTTATAATAGATTCTAATTAAATTTAATTTTTATTTGAATAAATTGATGTAAAAATCATTTTAAAATAATTAATTTCGTTTGGATTTATTAAAAACTAATTTTTTCATAATAATAATATAATAATAAAGTCAAAAGAGAAAAAATTGCTTAGAAGTCTGGGAATAATAATTTGAAGATAACATATTTAAAGAGAAAAGGAGAAGTTATTAACAGGCTCCAAATTTTGAAATGCATAAAAATAACGAATTGTTCAGAAAGGGAAAAAAAATATCTTTTTCACGAAGTTTCAGTTGATTGCCCCAGACAAGACGAACTTGACAAAAAGATATGTTTTCCTAAAAAAAGTTAAATCAGTTTTTTAATATTATATATGAAAGCTACTACATTACTCAAACAAAATCATTCTTTTAAAATTTACTTCATCGATTCTTCGAAATTCATCTTTATCTAAATAAAATTTTTGTAATCAATTCTTTTAAATTTAATTTTATCAAAATCTAAAACAAACCTACCCTCAGCTAGTAGTAAAATTGATTAATTAAGAGAATCAGCAAACAGTCGCTAACGTGTATAAATTTATTCAGTATGACACATACATGACAGAAAATTAGCAGCTTTTTGCTAGAATGTTGGAAACCATCAGTTTTACCACTAATAGCATGCAGAGTTTGTAAGGTTCTCGTCAAATGAAGTTAAACATCAAGCAAAAATTGAAAATGCATGCCTTGTATTTTTAATTGGCAGAAGTTACTGGTAAAAAAAAATATTTATACTTTCCCATGCAGGGGAAAAATTTGATTTAAGTGGGACATCTACTCTACAATAGAGGTACCCTTTCATCCAATGTGTACTAGCAGAAACTGTATGGAAAGTATAAATAAATCTATAATTTTATCCATATTATCAATCGATTTAAATGAAATTGATTTTTGCAAACTTGAATTTGGTTGAAATTGATAATGAGGTGAAGTTATTTGGGTACATCTGTTTTTCATTTGATCTTTACTACATACACCAATAGGGAATTAATTAGCTTGATAATATCATGCTAGTCACTTTATCATGTATAAATATATAGCACAAAGTAGTATAAAAAGAATGTGCGGCCATACTTCTTAAAACTATTACAATATTTTTTGAAACTGTGATGTGTGGAATAAGAAAAACATTCTATTTTGATTTTGGCACAAATATTAATCAATAGGAAGTTTAATACACATTGAGAAGCAAATCATATCTTAGACATTCTCTGATGGTGATTGGTCAGAAGGTCTGACAAGGTGCTCTCTAAATTGATCTTCTTCCTCTGTAGTTATCTCTGATTTGGAGGATCTTTTACCAGGATACAGAATATAATGTTGAATAATGAAAATAATGTCAAAGAATACAGATACCTGCAGTTATGTTATTACATAGAGAACAATGTCACAAAAACATTCAAGCAGCAGCGTCTGACTAAACTAATAAACAAACATATTTTTACCAGGCCAAAGATGCATCCTAGATCCATTCAAAATGCAAAATTGGATTCTCGGTGCATGCATTTACTACTCAGTTTCAGTATTAAATAAACGAACTTATATCAAAAGAAATCATTTTCTCAACCAAAAAAGAGTATTATAATTCGTAGATTTGAAATTTGAGATGAAAATAAAATCGATATCAGTACTAGTACCACAACTGCATGCAAAATATATGGAAAAGGAAAGCAAGAAATAACTACAACTTAAGAAGGCTTCCCATACCAGAGATAGTAACACTTTTCCAATATTCCCATAGAAGTTGACCCACGAATCTGGAAAGATGGGATTTAAAATAAGTTCATGCGAAAATATATAATGAAATGACAGGAAATATCAGTAGCAGAGGTATTTGATTTTAAAACTTGAATTTGGGCCTTGTAATTGTAAAATGTGTTCAGCATAGAATGTCTCTCATCTCACCATTGATCACTCAATTCATCCTAGGGTGGAGAACAATTCAAATTTCTACCCTTAGACCTATTACACTTTCATTAAATTGGTCAATCTATTATAGACACTCATTAGTCGAAATTAATGAAATTTGATACATGCTAGTCCATATACCCACATGTTTGATCGTTATGAGTAATATGTGTCTCTTTTGTTGGAATTTGAATCCCCTACATTATACTTGACTTAATTAGTGTTTATAATGTACTGCTCGTTATAAGTTCAAGTTACTACTATCACGTATTATCTTGTTTTTAATTTAAATATAAAAAATTTAAGGTAAAATAAAGTAAGGTAGGAAATCATTTTTATTTTTCCACATGGAAATAGAAAAGGAAAAATATATATATAATATTGGTTTTTAGAAATATATGATATGTTGCTGATAATATATTTTTAATAACTTGTAACAACCATAAAAATATCATATTTAATTTCCACACTCACATTCTTAAGATTACCTTAAAACTTGAAATAAAAACATTATTTAAACAATGATCATTCATCCACAAAAACAAATGTTTTGTTTGTCTCTCAATTTTGAATTGCAAAATATTAGAAGATGTGGCAGAGAATTAGAATAAATGGACGAAAGCTTTAATTGAATTTCTGAGCCACTTCATCATTATTATACCCTCCATGTATAAATTAAGAAAAACTTATTCAATCTTCTCTCTTTGTTTATATGTTCGAAACATACCTATAGTATTCTATATATCTAAATATGCCTGCGTTTCTCAAACATTCTATTAAGAATTATGAATACTTTTAGTGGAAAATATTCCATTTCTTTTCTTATTTTCTTAGGTTTTAAAATTAAGAAAGATAGACTACTTTAAAAAAAATTGATTTATTAAAAAACAAAATAATTAATACAATTAATTGAAGATCTTCCGTCACTTGACTTTATTCTATTGAATACATGAATAATCTTATTCTTTTAAAATAATTTTTATAAATTTAAATTAAACTATACTCATATTTTTAATATAATATCAGAGTCTATTATAAAATTATTTATTATTATCAGATATATAATTTATTATCTAATTCATAATTAGACTGCGTTTTATTTAATTTAGATACTAAAAATATCCAATCATTAACATAAGAGGATATATTAAAAAAATCCTCAATATAATAAATTTATCGACTAATTCATTAAATTTATTATTAGCGATCAATTATTATCAATAACAATATTTTAATTAAATATTTTCATTTACTATAATAAATTTATGGATCAATTCATTAAATTTATTATTAGTGATAAATTATTATCAACAATAATATTTTAGTTAAATATTTTCATCTTATGGAAAGAAATTTTTTTCTGTCATAGTTTAGAGAATGAACCGTAACAAAAGTATGTATCATCATCGGTCATGTTAAAAAAAATATGTTATTTTGTTGTTGAAAAATATTCTATTGGTAAAAAAATAAATTTATTTTAATTTTAATTTTTTCTTAAAAATAAAATATTTATTTTAAACATAGTAAATAAATATTTATGTCACACAATATTTAAATTAATATATTAAAATTATATAATCTCATTTAATTATTATTATCATAGTTTTTCTTTAGCATGAAAAGAATCTTATATCTTTTTATTTAATTTATACAATTCAAGTAGTTTAGTAACACGAAAGCCCAGGCCCAAGTATGAAAGCCCAAGTGACAGGCCCACACACTGTGGTGTTGTTTCGTGTATGATGGCGCTGCCTTGGCTTCAACTTGCGTTTGCGGCGTGTGACTGTAACCTCTACTCTTCCGAGGTTCAATTTCACTTCTAATTTTACATTTTTTTTTTGTTTGTTTTTTTAATTATTTGGGGGTTTAGGGTTTTCACATTCTTGATTGGTGTTTTGTTTTATTGCTACATATGATTATGAACAGTGCTAATATTGTAATAATAACGTACACGCGATTCAACGATCACATTGATGAATTGTCTTCTTTTTATGTTGGAAATGTTTTTGCATTCCAGTAAGAGTTGCTTGACAGGGGTTTGAGTTTGCTTTTGTAGTTTCAGTATATGAATGAATGAATGAAATGTTGATTGGCTATAGGCTATAGGTTAAGTCCCTGTTTGGATAAATTTCTTCATAAGCACTTATAGGAGAAGTTGAAATGAATTCAGTTGCTTCTGTGAGGTGAAATCAACTTACACATATCATCTTTTGAAGTTAAATAAAAGAGTTTCTATTGAAATTAAGTGTCTAAGTTGATTTCAGTGTATTAGAGAAGCTCAATTCATTTTATTTCTCTAGTAAGAAGTTTATTCAAACAGGACTCGAGACTAAGAAAATGCTTATAGGATGGCCAGGTTGTAAATATAGCAAGCTGCTTAGTTTCTATTTCAAAGTTCTGACTTTTGATAGATAATGATTGATTCCTCTCTCTCTCTCTCTCTCTCTCTTGAATTATTATCCAATTTGTAGTTTGATAAGGGAATGAGTTTTCTAAATCTCTTCTTTAGTTATTAATTTCCATTTAACTGATTTTGTTAGCTTATTCAATATGCTTGTGGTGTTACAAGTTCATAACTTGTGTTGACAGCCATTTCTTTCTTTGGCAGTACATTTCTACCCTAAAAACTTTATGTTGCATTGGAGGCACATTTTGCTGTGAATAGTTCTGTCTATTTCACCCAGTTACTGATGGCTCATTTGTTCCAGAAATTTCAAGTGGTATATCCTTATCTTAGAACATAATTATTTTGATTGTTTGTCATGTGATTTGATAAAAAAATATTATCATGAAAAAATTCTTTTCTTACCTTTATTTCGTGCAAATAAATAAATAAAATGGCTTTGTCTCAGTGACCTCATGAAGAACTAGTTGGTCTAGAACAAGTGAGCAGAAAACATTAAGGCCCTAATATTCTTTGTTTGATGCTGTTTCGTTGGGCATCATCCATGTTTGCATTGTTTCATAACTGCTTATTCAATTACTAGAATGTCAAGGTTGCATAATATGTGATACATTAGTACAATGTGCTACTGTTCCATATGGATTTTGCCTAAATCAAAGTTCAAAAGGAGGGACTCTATACTTGATGCTTGATGGAAGTCCGATATACTAATTCTTGCTGGGATTAGTCTTTTATGAATTCTTCAGTTTTGTGATATGCTAAGCTGTAATGCTGTAGTTAGTAGTTACCTGTTCTGAATCATGTGAAACTTTGTACAGTAACCAATCTTCTGCCGAATTTGTTTTCAGGCTGTGAAAACCCTGACAAAACGCCCTGCTCTTTCTAGGAATCCCAGGCAGCTATAGTTTGAAGCTGACATTAACCGCTTGTTCCTTTATTTAAGGTCAGTGCACTATTCTTTTAGATTTTGTGTAAATTTGAACCTAAGATATTAGATCTTTGGTGTTAAGACAGATAAAGTGCTGTTATGGTTTGTGGGTTCATATTATTTAATGCCTGTGATTTCAATTTTGTTGCTTGTGTGATACTTTTTCTCTTTAACATCTAGAAATATTTTGCTCATGCAAAGACTCAAATATCCAGCTATAATCATCTAGGGAAGAACGCTGATGAAGCACATGCTGAAGAGATTATTGAAATGGCTAGTAAAGCCTCATTTGCTGATCAACAAATTCGAGTACAAGAAAATGTTCATTCACAAATTAAAACATTTTCCACATTCATGGATGAAATTCTTCTTCCAACTGAAAAGATGGTAAATGAACATCAATTAGCAAGCACTATGCCTCGCCGAAGTGGGCTTACTTTTGCTCTTGGTAAGAGTGACCCAGCCCATAACAGTCTTGGTGAGTCGTCCCCTTTCTTTATGTTGCCTTGTGCAACCTTTTCATCTTTTATACAACTTATCTTGTTACCAATAAAGACCATCATTTAAGGTTTCTATTTTAATTAGAATTTGAGTGGAAGGAGCCTTAGGAATAGTTATTAGTCCCCAGGTCCAGTGTGCCCATTTGAAACTGATATATTTGACATTTCAAGACTAAGAGCATGTCATCAAATTTCCATATTTTTTCCTAACCTGACTGTCCTTTATCCTTGATGTGATTTGTGTTTTAAGCACCATAAATAACCATGACAGAGCCAACACATTTTCTCTCTTTTGTTTGGGTCACACAATTTCTTATAGGCTCTAGGATAAAAAAGGCCATGGTTATGAAGCTGGATTTGTTTCTCAATAAATAAATAAATGTAGGCAAATATTATGGGTTTGTATAAGGAATGCCCATATTCATTATACAGTTTCATGGAATCGAGGCAAATGGCATGTCAATTTGTTTCAATTTTCAACACTACACCTAATTGTGGCTTAATCGTTTTACACTGTTTGTCTTTCTTTAGATGCACAAGGGTACAAAGAATATCCTATTTTAGTAACCCTTTACCTTTAGTTATTCATTTACATTTTCATATTCTTGGGAATTTTTCTCTTCTTTGCCTGATCACTGTAGCCACTTGTCATTGATGTACTTTTGGAGCAGCTGCCACCCAGACAAGGCCATTAAGTCAAGCTGAAGTTTCTCAAAATTTAAAAGATCAACTTGGCTACACACTTAATGTTGAACCTTCTTGAATACCTCACAAGGATGCTGGCCAGGGTCTTTTTCTAGATGGCACTGTAGATGTTGGTACCGTGGTGGCCTTTTATCCTGGTGTAGTCTACTCTCCAGCTTATTACCGTTATATTCCAGGGTACCCAAGGGTTGATGCTCTGAACCCCTATTTGATTACAAGATATGATGGGAATGTCATCAATGCCCAACCTTGGGGTTCTGGAGGCAACAACCGAGAACCATGGAATGGTAGAGAAACTGGAAAAATAAAGCCTGTTGTGAAAGCTGAGCCTGAGAAAGGTTCAGAGAGGTTCTGGAAACTGCTGAGTAAACCTTTGGAAGGGTACCAAGGAGATAGCAATGAAGTGATTGAGCGTAGAAACCCATTAGCCTTAGCTCATTTTGCCAATCACCCTCCAGAAGGGGTGCAACCTAATGTCATGATTTGCCCTTATGACTTTCCATTGACCGAAAGCAGCATGAGAGTGTACATTCCAAATGTGTTGTTTGGAAATGCAGAGATAAATATGAGAAGATTTGGCAGCTTCTGGTTCAAGTCTGGTGGAGGGTCAAGAAATAATGGATCAAATGTTCCAATACTGAAAACTCTTGTTTTAATAGCTACTAGACCACTCCAAGATGAGGAACTCCTCCTGAACTACAGGTTGAGCAACACTAAGCGGAGACCAGAATGGTATACACCTGTGGATGAAGAAGAGGACAGAAGAAGATGGAGCTAGCCAATTGAGAAATTCCTTTGTTTCTGTTTCACAGAAAGCTATATTTGTAATCCTTATTTGAACACTTTTCTTGACCACAGCAAGGATGATGAAATTTTGCGGGATTTGGTTTTGGTATTCTTTTAGAGGTCAAAATCCAACACAAGGTAATGTACCGAAAATTCAAGTTCAATTAAACCAAATAATGATTAATGATGACACTTGTATTTCATTTTGGGTGTTCAAAGTGGGGTTTGATGATATGAAAACTAATTTTTAGTGAAATAGTCGTGGATATTTAATGTTATAATATAACTAGAACAATCAATGTGACTTCGAATCAGCTTTGTGGTCGATGATAAAACAGTCAAAACTATTAGGGAGTGTCGACTTCTAGTTGATGCCAATGTTAGCATAAACTTTTTGATGATTTTATTCATTTTGATGACAAAATTATGCAATTTGATATATGATTGGATGACAGTATAAAATTGCTTTTACTAATATCTTAACGCGATTATTTTTTAATTAAATTCAATAATTTGGTTATATATATAAATAAGTTATAACTAAAAATTGTCTTAAAATATATCAAGAAAGTAGTTTGCTGACGTACTATATTAAAAAAAATAAAATTATGTACATCAGTAAATCCCACATATATATTTATTCATTTATTTAAAATCTTATTTAGCATGGGTTTTATCAATGCTATTTTTTCTTCTAAAATTAAGGGTCAATATCTGCTTTTGCTAATTATATAAAAAATAATTAAAAAAATAATATTATTTAATGTGGGTCAAGCTTACACTAACATTGGTTAGTCCAACATTATTTGATAGTCAACCTTGATATTTGGTCACCTAATTAATTTGTGTACTTTTGTAATGGTAGGATTTCAAAGTATATAACAGTCTTCAAATTGAAAAGGTGTATTACTACTTACTACTATGATGGTTTTGTTGGAACAAGGCTCTCTATTGTGATTGAAAGCTCACGTAAAAGTTAGTTACAAGACTAACAGAAAACTAACTTTTAAAAGGTTCAGTTAGTTGGGGAAAACAGTTGCAACAACTTTTGTTAAAAATATGAAAAGGTTCCAATTTTCAATACAATGTGTGCAATATTTATACTAGTGTAAGTAGGAATAGCTTGCCCACCAAGTTTCTATGCTACATACAACACTGTAACTAACTGCGAAAATAGCTATCAGCGGGAACAGCAAAAACAAGCAGTCTTTTTCCATTCATCTGTCCGTGGGAGTTTCGTCTGTTAAGTCTTCAGACGAAACATCTCCATCAGACGAAGCAAGCTCTCCATCAGACGAAGCATCTCTCCATCAGACGAAGCATCTTCATCAGACGAAGCAAGCTCTCCATCAGACGAAGCAAGTTACAGATGCATCAGACGAATCATGATAACTTGCATTACAACAACACACCTCCTAATACAAGTTATCCAAGCTTTCCATTCCCATAAGCTTCTTCAATTCCTCAAACCTCACTCTCTTAAGAGGTTTGGTTAGTATGTCAGCCAACTGAACCTCGGTTTTACAATGCTCCACATCAAGCTTGTCTTCATTCACTTGTTCTCTAAGAAAATGATACCTCCTCTCAATGTGCTTGCTCCTGCCATGGCTGACAGGGTGTTTTGCAAGATCAATTGCAGACTTGTTATCAATCAGCAGCTTCACCTTGGTACTGTCACAAATCCTCATTTCCTCCAACAGCATTTTGATCCACATAGCTTGGCAAGCAGCATATGATGCAGCTACATACTCTGCCTCACATGATGACAAAGCTACCACATCCTGTTTCTTCGAGCTCCAAAGATATCAATGCCTTCCCTATCATGAACAAATACCCAACAAGATTTCTTCTTATCATCCACATCACCTCCCCGATCGAAATCAATACCCCGAAACCTCAATTTTCTTCAAATTGTTTTCACTTGGCATCAACACGCCATGATCAGTAGTTCCTCTGATAAACCTCAAAATTCTCTTGACTGCAAGCAAGTGGCATGACCTCGGCTGTTCCATGAATCTGCTCAATAACCCAACACTATGACTGATGTCAGGTCTAGTGTTGCACAGGTATCTCAGTGAACCAATAATCTGTTTGTACAGTTTAGCATCTACAAGCTCCCCTGGTGATTCTCTGCTCAGCTTCAAACCAGTCTCCATAGGTGTAATAGCTGGGTTGCAGTTTGTCATTTTGAACCTCTTCAAAATGTCTTCAGCATACTTCTTTTGATGAAGAAAGACCCCTCTGTCAGTGAATTTGAATTCCATCCCTAGGAAATATGACAAATTTCCTAGATCACTCATTTCAAATTCCTTCATTAGCATTGACTTGAACTTCATATTCTCTTACTCATTTGCACCTGTGATCAGTAGATCATCCACATAAAGACACAGGATTATATGATCAGACTTACTAGAGCCCTTCACATATACTCCATGTTCTGAAACACACTTAGTGCATCCCCTTTATCGAAACTCATCAATCCTCTTATTCCAAGCTCTTGAGCTTGTTTCAAATCTCATACAAAGCCTTCTTGAGCCTATACACCTTGCTCTCTTGACCCTTAACTTCAAAACCTGGTGGCTGCTTCACATAGACTTCCTCCTCTAATGGACCATTCAAAAATGCAGATTTTACATCCAGTTGATGCAAATTCCATCCATACTGTGTTGCTATTGCTACCAAAATCCTGACAGTCTCTAGTCTAGCTACTGGTGCATATATCTCATTAAAGTCAATACCTGCCCTCTGCAGAAACCCCTTTGCTACCAACCTTGCCTTATACTTTGCAATCTCACCATTTGGCCTCAGCTTCAGCTTGTAAATCCACTTTACATCAATTGCCTTCTTCTCAGTTTGTGACACAAGTACCCAAGTCTTATTCTTCTCAATAGCTGCCAATTCCTCCTTCATAGCATCTAACCAATTTGAATCTCTCAACGCTAATTCGAGATTTATTGGTTCTGATTCAGCTAACATGTTTTCCTCAAGTAATTCACCCTCTTGGTCTATTGCTTGATCAGGAAACACATCATACTCTGTCAATCTCACTTTGAAGGTACCCTTGTTCTAATTGATCTTGACCACCGGTTGTTCGGTCCGATTTGACCAACCTTTGATAGGATTCTCTTGAAGATCACAATCATCAAGAGTGGCTGGTTTCGTTCGTTTGGTCATCGACGGAACTCTATCATCAGACGAAGCACTAACAGACGAAACACTATCATCAGACGAAACATTCCAGTACCAGCCTCTTGCCTCATCAAATTGTACATCCCTACTCTTGACCATCTTGTGATCTGTTGGTGAATACAATTTGTAAGCACCAGTTGAGTGATAACCAACGAACACCATTGTTTGACTTCTATCATCCAACTTTTTTCTCAATTGTTCTGGTACATGTCTATAGCACAGTGAGCCAAACACCCTAAAGTGACCAACACTTGGCTTCTCACCAGTCCATGCTTCATAAGGTGTCACACCTTGCAGCTTCTTTGTAGGACTTCTATTCAGAATGTACACTACACCGCAGTAGCGATGGCTTTCGCCCGCCCTAACCTCTTTGGCATTCCTTTTCCATTGAGCATACTTCTGGCCATATTCATTATGCTCCTATTCTTCCTCTCCGCAATGCCATTATGTTGTGGTGTGTATGGAGCTACAATCTCATGAATTATCCCCTCATTTTCACAGAATTTGGCAAATTCAAGGGAAGTGTATTCACCTCCACCATCAGTTCTCAATTTCTTAATGCTACAACCACTGTCCTTCTCAACAAGTAGCTTAAATTTCTTGAACTGTGGGAAGGTGTCACTCTTTTTCTCAATCATATATATCCACACATGTCTAGTGTACTCATCAATGAAAGTGAGAAAATAGTGATTACCTCCCATAGATTGAGCCTCCATAGGACCACACAAGTCAGAATGTACAGCTGACAATTTCTGTGATGATTTCATGGGTAAATCATGCTTGAATGCCTTTCTTGCAGACTTAGCAAGGCAGCATTCTTTGCAAAGTTGTCTTGGAACCTGAATTTTAGGAAGACCAGTCACCATACCCTTTGCATTCAACATGCTCAGGTTCCTAAAATTCAAATGGCCATACCTATGATGCCATGTCCAATTCTGATCATCAGCAACAGTAGTAACAAAACATTTGTGATCAACCATGTTAATGCACACTTTGAAGGTTTTGTTACTTGACAGTGGAGCTTTAAGAACCAATCTCTCTTTTGAATCAAAAAGCTTCATTTCTTTATCCACCATCATCACTGTATAATTTTTCTCAAGCAATTGACCAACACTAAACAAGTTACTCCTCATGCTTGGCACATACAACACATCTGTGATGATAGCCTCTTTGCCATCCTTCCTCTTCACCATGATGCTACCAATGCCCTCAGAATTCACTTGAATATTGTCTGCAAATCTGATTCCTCTAGAACTAGATTCATCCAGATCTACAAACCAACCTCTGTTTCCAGTCATGTGGTTGCTGCAACCTGTATCTAGGTACCACACATTTGATGTGTCATCATCCAATTGTGTTGTAGCCATCAACATTGCATCATCTGAGTCACTTTCTGCCAGCTGAGCCTCATCTTTCCCTTGATTGTTTGATCCTCTTGTTGGACAATTTCTTGCATAATGACCATACTTCTCACAACTAAAACATTGTACCTCATTCAGATCCTTCTTCTTTGGATTCTTACTCTTAGAAGCACTTTTGTTCTTGGCATCATTCTGATTCTTTGAACATTTGTTCTCAGATTCTGTATTACCCTTCTTCTTTTTCCACTTTTCTTTGTTCTTCTTGAACCATGAAGCCTCATCTTTGACCTTCTTGGTGAATTTTGCTTGCAAAGCCTAATCTGTTCCCTTCTCTGTTTTCCTCTGCTTCAGCCTCATCTCATGAGCTTCCAGAGTAGCTTGTAACTCCTCAAGCCTCATAACAGAAAGATCCTTAGACTCTTCAATTGCAACTACAATGTGATCAAAATTTGCAGTTAAGGCCCTCAATACCTTCTCAATCTTTTGCAAATCAGTGACCGTTTCACCACATGTTTTCATCTGATTGGTCAAGACTACCAATCTTGAAAAGAATTCTGATATGGCTTCACCATCTTTCATATTCAAGACCTCGTACTGCTTCCTCAAAGCCTGTAACTTCACCTTCTTTAACTTTTCATCACCTCCATAGAGCCTTTTTAGAGTCTCCCATGCTCCCTTCGCCGTTTCTTCCTCAATGATCTTCTCAAAGACATTACCATCAACGCATTGATGTATGATGAACAAAGCCTTTCCATCTTTCTTCATCGTATCATGATGTAGGGTTCTTGTAGCCTCATTGGCATCTGCTGCCAATCTTGCAACTCCATCATTCACGATTTCAAGCACATCTTGAAATCTGAATATGACCTTCATCTGCGCACACCACCGATCGTAATTCTCGCCTTTGAACACCGGAAGATTCGCTGGAAATTGGGAACTCGTCGTGCTTTGATTTGCCATTCCAGAAATTGGATCTCAACCAATGCTCTTGATACCAGTTTGTTGGAACAAGGCTCTCTATTGTGATTGAAAGCTCACGTAAAAGTTAGTTACAAGACTAACAGAAAACTAACTTTTAAAAGGTTCAGTTAGTTGGGGAAAACAGTTGCAACAACTTCTGTTAAAAATATGAAAAGGTTCCAATTTTCAATACAATGTGTGCAGTATTTATACTAGTGTAAGTAGGAATAGCTTGCCCACCAAGTTTCTATGCTACATACAACACTGTAACTAACTGCGAAAATAGCTATCAGCGGGAACAGCAAAAACAAGCAGTCTTTTTCCATTCGTCTGTCCGTGGGAGTTTCGTCTGTTAAGTCTTCAGACGAAACATCTTCATCAGACGAAGCAAGCTCTCCATCAGACGAAGCAAGTTACAGATGCATCAGACGAATCATGATAACTTGCATTACAACAACAGGTTTGTTGACTAATATCATGATCGGTCATCAAACTAATACTTGGACTTCGAAACACCCATTTCCTACATTGATTATATGATAATTCATAGCTTCACTCTTCTTTTTGTTTAGGTTTTCATCATGAAAAACGACATCTAAGGTCATTAACATGCAGTTAAATCATAGTTTTAGGAACCATATGAGTCTCGAAGCATCATTCTTAAAGCATCTTGTGTTAGACTTACATGAAAATATATTATTCTCTTTAATTTGGATTGGGATGGAAAAGAGTCAACCTGTTTAGATATATAACAATTTAATTATCCTTATTTTCTCACATTTTGATGTTTTCTCTATAATATTTGCATCATTTACACACACTTTTATTTTTCAACATTGAAGGACATCATTGGTGGAACAAGAAAGCAAAGCCGTTGAGAGTTGAAATGCATAGAGACAAAAGTGCTGAAGGACATCCTGCGACAAATTTAGGACCAGTTGTAGTAATTAACACCATGGGTTGTCATAGTCCCATTTCCCTTCAATGATGGCCCCTTTTTTATTACGATACAAACCTATATTTATATTATACTTAGATTTTTTATATACCCAACATATATATATATATATTATAAAAAACATTCTCACCAAGGATGTAAATTTGGTTTTTATTCTAGATGTACATAATTTGTTGGTAATAATTGATGAGTAATTTTTAAGTATTTTCATCCATTTTTTTTTTGTACTTTCACATTTGCTGGTCTGTATTGGATTGAAGTTATATTATATGGGTAAATTATAAACCTAACTTAACCTTATAAAACCAGTCGAAATGGGTTAACTTAACCTTCCAAAATTAGTCGAAGTGGATTATGTACTTAACTCAACCCTATAAAACTGACTTGTTGCATATTAATGGAATTATACCAGATCAAAATAGGTAATGTACCTAACTCAATCCTACAAAACCAATTTATAAGGTGAAGATTGTTTTCCATATATATATATATATATATATACAATAGATATCGACGTGAGACTTCTAACTATTATTTTTAGTTGATGTTAAAAATTATTTATATTTAAATTAGGGTATGTATGTGTTATTAGTAAAAGGAACCTTGGACTTCAACATACTTTTGTATAGCCAAAATATTATATACATTTTACGTTTATCTCTTAGATTTATAAAGAAACACAGATTCTAGAATAAATTTGATATGAATATGTGGGACGAGTAAGGAGGCAAAGAAGTTCAAAGTGTTGCCATTGTGGTAGTGACGCATGTGATGGAGGGCCATCTCCAACCATGAGAATTACAAGAGCAATGCAAAGAAGATTAGAAGCTCAAGTTGAGGAAGAGTTGACCAAGTCAACTAGTCAACAAATTGGGCAAATGAAGCCTTGTAATCTTCTCATTAATTTGTAATTAGTTTAGGCTTAATTGTGTATAAGCTTGGACCTACTTCTGTTAAGTGTTTCTTCGGCCAAGCCTTGTGTTATAAGTAAGAATTCTTCTTCCGTCTGATGGATCAATTTCGTCTGAAGAAGAGTGCAGGATGCTCCGTCTGAAGCTGGGAGTGTTTCGCCTGAGTCATCATTCCATGGACAGACGAAATAGGATGCTCCGTCTGAGCCTTATACTGGGTCAGACGAAACCTTGTATCGTCTGAGCCTTATACTTGGACAGACGAAACATTGTTCCGTCTGAGCCTTATACTTGGACAGACGAAACATTGTTCCGTCTGAGCCTTATACTTGGACAGACGAAACCTTGTTCCGTCTGAGCCTTATAATTGGGCAGACGAAACCTTGTTCCGTCTGAGTCTTCATGCCTTGGACAGACGAAACCGGAGACTGACTATACGCCAAGTCAAACGAAACCACAGTGAAGGAAGAATGACATTTACAGTTTTAGCCTTTGGTTGTTTTACAATTTGTATAAATACTGAATGCTCTAACTTGTAAAGGATCTTTGGATCAATTTTAATGAAATAGAATTTTCTAAGACTGTGTCTTTGAAAAGGGAGTTTTCTCCTAGGGTTTCTTTAAAGAACCTTGAATCTTATCATGGATCCATGATCCAAGTGGCGATTCGTCTACGAAGCTTATTGAACTTTCTGTTCATGGTGCTTCCCCATTGAATCTTATCTTGGTCCACGACTCAAGTGGCGATTCATCACCAAGCTTATTGAACCATGTTCATGGCGCTTTCCATCTTCTAATCTTTTTCCATTTTCAACTTCTTCTTCTCGGTCACAGACCGAACTATCAAACCCCTTTTCCCTATTTTGATTTCCGCGCGTTTCATTGAACTAAAGTGAAGATCATTTGGCGAACAGACGATCGGACGAACTGAAATTGTCAAATCCTGGAAGCATCTCTGTTGCGTCTGAGGATTTGTATCAGTTTTGCATCAGCATGTCCCAACCCCAAGTTGCCACTCTATAAAACCTTTCACACACCAAAGCACACCTCCTCACACACCGACACACCCTTTCAATTTTCAATGAGTTTCATCACAATATTATTATTACTACATATATATCACTATCTCATGACTATGCCTCCAATAATCTCATTATTTTTCTATTCCACCTCTTCTCTCTTTCATTCACCATTTTTTGTTGTTGTCTCCAAAATCAATTCCTCCATCATGCAAGCTTTTATTTCTTTCAACTCTCTTCAATATTTCTTTCTCATCATAACATCTCTTCTTTCTAGTTCTTTTTTTCTTCTTCTTCTCACTTTCTCCCAATGGTGGCACCAACACAAGCACAAAAAATTGCCCCCTGGTTCCATGGGTTGGCCCTACTTAGGAGAGACCCTTAAGCTCTACACTCAAAACCCAAATTCCTTCTTCTCTAACCGGCAAAAACGGTATCATATTATTATCATCTCATATATACTATATACTATAAAAAAAAATTATGGACTTAAAAATACATGGGGTAATAACAATTTTGACTAATATATGAATTTTTTATTAAACATGGGAAGTTTGATTATTATAATATATAAATTGAAAGGACTTTATAAAGAAGTGTGGATTAGTCAAAGGCAACTAAATATATATGTGAATTTGTCTACGTGAGACATGAATGTGAATTTTGTACGTGTAGGTATGGAGATATATTCAAGACAAACATATTGGGGTGTCCTTGTGTGATGATATCAAGTCCTGAAGCAGCTAGAATTGTGCTTGTGACACAATCACATCTTTTCAAGCCAACATACCCTCCAAGCAAAGAGAAATTGATAGGACCAGAGGCTGTGTTTTTTCAACAAGGTCCCTATCACTCCATGTTCAAGAGGTTGGTTCAAGCCTCATTTTTACCCTCCACAATTAGGCACTCAGTCTCTCAAGTTGAACAAATTGTCATCAAAATGGTGCCAACTTGGACCAACAAAACCATCAACACCTTGCAAGAGATGAAGAAGGTAACCTAAATTACATCACTTATATTACTAGAGTAAATAGTAGTCTATCAATCAATGTAATGAGTTTTTGCATTCTTAATTTTTTTTTAAAAATTTTAATGATAATATATTAACAATGTATTTGATGAAATTTTATCAAACTTATTACACATAATATGATGGTTTGTGATTGCTTAAAATCATGTAATAATAAGTTCATTAATTTTTTTGTATTACTAGCTATTGATTACTATAAAAGTCATATTAATGGAGATTTTTTTAATTTTACAATACATAAGAAATCATATTATCATGCTTATGTTACTATGCAAATCAAGAATCTGAAGAAATTTTCTTGGTTTGGGTTAAACTAGTATGCTTTTGAAGTAGCTGCAATCTCTGCCTTTGGTGAAGTAAAGGAACTAGAAATGGAGGAAATAAGAGAGTTGTATCGTTGCTTGGAAAAGGGTTACAACTCTTATCCATTACATCTACCTGGAACTTCTTATTGGAAGGCAATGAAGGTTTGTAAAATATTGTCACTTTTTTTTTTCTTTAATTTTTTCATTTTGTACTTTTTGCACTGTTTTGCATAGTTTTTTTTGGTACATTTATGATTATAAATAACTTAGGACTAAATAATCATAGCATATATATTGTTAGATAGTACGAATAATTTTGATACGAATTGATTACGAGAGATATTTTCCGTACAATCATTATGAGAGAACGTGGCAGTACTTTGTTTAGTTAAACAATATGTTAAAATTAATTAAAAAAAGGTATGAATTAGGACAAAACCTACAATGTTTATATGCAGTTTTTGCCATAAATTTTTTTCGTACTATCCATAATTATTTTGAAAAATAAATATAGTACCATTAAATTTTAAGGATTTTATTACTATTAATTTAGGGGTATATTAGGGTAGACACGTCAAAAAACTTGAATTGGCCTAATAATATTTTAGAATTTTTTTTATTTCTATGGCATGTAACTTTATATTTTCTATGTTGTGTGGTTTTTATAATTTTGACTTTTGAAGCCAATTATCTATTGTTTGTAATTTTGTTATGATTTCTTATTTTTTTCCTTTAATCATTTTTTTCTATTTTATAATTTTTTATTATATTATTAATAGGCACAAAAATTCAAATTAACTAACTCGAATATGACTGATTTGGTTTGATAGAACTGTATTTTTATTTTTAAGAACCTAAACCAATCCAAATCCATTAACACTGATAGGTTTAGATTTAAATATCTCCTACACTTAATCAGCAACCACTCTTAAGTATTGTCCAAAAGCTTTCTTTTTCTCATTTATCCCTTTCCTCTCTTGTTTAATAGTATATTTTAATCTCATTGAATTATTTAGTCCAAAATCCAACCATATCAAATCCCTCAAGTTTTCCTAAATAGTATAATAACTTTCTTATTTCCAACCATACTTATATATATAATTAAGTAAAAAGATTAATTTATTTTGACAAGACATTGTTTTGTTACTAACCAATTTATTAGTACAACCTAAAGACTTTTTAAGTCAATATTATCAAATTTAATAATCTTATTATAAAATATATAATTTATGAATAGATAATTATTTTTTTTATCGACAAATGTTAATTATTATTATAGAGGTTGAACTTTTTTTTTTTATGGTCTAAAGCAAGTCTAACTAGAGATATTTACGTAAAGTACTTAACAATAATTTATTAATATTAGCGAGGATCTCATGTGTATAGATATTTTTGTTAAATTTCTTTTGTGAGTTTCATGTAAACTCTATGAATTAATTATTTCTACTTTGTAAAAACACCATATTTCTTTAAGATCTTGTTCATCTCATTGTACCTCAATGCATACATGAGTGTTGCTTAATAGATATATGTTTATTACAAACATTCTTGTTAAACACCCTAATAGGTTTGTTTAACTCTAACTAGTGAAAGGATTCAAACATTTATATTAAATAAATTTTGACTAAATTTTAAAAAAAATGATATGAAGGCAAGGAAGCATTTGAATGAGAGCATAAGGAGGATAATAGAAAGAAGAAAGGAGAGTTCAAAAAATGGAGGGGGACTATTGGGAGTTCTATTGGAAGCAAGAGGTCACAAGATGTACCAACTCACTGATTCACAAGTTGCTGATAATCTAATTGGTGTTATTTTTGCTGCACATGACACCACAGCAAGTGCTCTAACATGGGTCCTCAAATACTTGCATGATAACACCAATCTCTTGGAAGCTCTAACGGTAACATTAACATTACTTCTCTCCCCTTTCTCATTCTTCAATTTCATTTTCTCACATTCTTGTTCAATTTTTATCATTTTTACACCTTAATTTATATAGATATGTTAGTTTACATGTGTGTGTTGGAAATAGTGCTCCAGCACAAATTGTTGAATTCCAGCCAAATTGAAAGTAAGATTTGGTGGCTGAAAAAATACGGTGCAGCAAAGAAAAATGGAAAAGAAGCAAAGCAGTATTCGGTGCAGTTTTTTTTGTGCTTTTCGGTGGAGCAGTTTTGTTTGAAAAACAAAGCATGAAGCATGAAATTTTTTCCTTCCTTTTTTTCTATAAAAGGAGAGGCTCATGAAGAAGGAAGATGAGCTAAGGGAACCCATCAGAGAGAGAGAGTGAGAGTGCAGATGCTCCAGTAGCAGCAGAAGCTGCAGCAGAAGTTGCAGATGCTCCAGTAGCAACAGAAGCTGTAGGAGCTGCAGGAGCTGCAGTAGCAGCAGGGGTAGCAGATCCCACAACAACACAACAAGTGTTAGTTACATAGAGGGAGAAGTGCAGTAGCACTAGAGTAAGAACAGTTTAGTTCTTGCTGGAGAAGTGCAGTAGCACTAGAGTAAGAACAGTTTAGTTCTTACGGGTGTAATTGGGTTCAGGGTTGTGAGGATTTTGAGTATCCTGTAAATACCAAGTATATTTCCCTTTTTTCAGTAAAAAGATCTGCAGCAGTCCGAAGACGTAGGCATTATTGGCCGAACTCCGTTATCAATATGTGTGTACAAAAATCCTAGTTATTTTTCACTTCCATAAATCTGACGGTACGAGAAAATTCTGCGTAATTTTCCCAACAACTGGTATCAGAGCTCCAGGTTGGAAGATCTGCAATTTTTGTGAGGTACTATTCACGTGAACAGTAAAATCGTGAATAGTAAAATCGCGAAAAATTTTGTCAGCGTTACAAATTTGTTCGTAAACGTGTTCTCAACACAGTGGTTTACAAAAATTGTTAGAAACGATCCTGAGGAGAAGTCAGATTTAAGTGGGAGTGATGGCCGCACAGGTGGACCTACTTGGTGGAGCCCTTGTATCGAAAGTCTACCTAGCAGGTTTTGCTAGGCTGCGTGTTCCGTTGATGTGAGCTATCAGAACGGCGGTACAGAGACTAGGGCATATCGACGACAATGTGAAGCTCAAGAATTGTCGCGGTGATGGATCCCTAATGACCATCATTGAAAAATGACTTCCGCTATAGGGGAGGAAGTTTAGTGGTCCTTTGTTTGAGGGGAGGTTTGTTGGGATGCAAACAAAGTCCCACATTGGAAGAAGTGAAGTGTTTCCCAGGTTACCCAGCAAGTGGTAGTAGACCCGATGGTATGAATTGATGATCGGCTGTGATACAATGATCGGAGTGGATCTAAGTAAAGGTCAGTTAGACCTACTTTGTGGAGATCCCTTGTGTCGAAAGTCTCCCTAGCAGGTTTGGCTAGGCTGCGTGTTCCGTAGATGTGAGCTATCAGAACGGCGGTACAAGACTAGGGCATATCGACGACAAAGTAAAGCTCAGAATTGTCGTGACGATGGAAGCTCTAAAGGCCATCATTGACAAGACCGTGTCGGTGATCGGGCGAAGACCGTGTCGGTGGACGGGGCGAAGACCGTGTCGGTGGGTCGGCGGAAGACCGTGTCGGTGGATCGCGTAAGACCGTGTCGGTGGGGATCGGCGTAAGACCGTGTCGGTGGATCGACAAAAGACCGTGTCGGTGGATCGGGCGAAGACCCGTGTCGGTGGATCAAGCGAAAGACCGTGTCGGTGGGATCGGCGAAGAACCGTGTCGGTGGACTGGGCGGAAGACCCGTGTCGGTAGACTGGGCAGAAGACTGTTGCATCGATCAAGTTGTGAAGACAGATTGAAATCAGTCTTCAAGTGGGAGATTGTTGGAAATAGTGCTCCAGCCCAAATTGTTGAATTCCAGCCAAATTGAAAGTAAGATTTGGTGGCTGAAAAAATACGGTGCAGCAAAGAAAAATGGAAAAGAAGCAAAGCAGTATTCGGTGCAGCTTTTTTTTTGTGCTTTTCGGTGGAGCAGTTTTGTTTGAAAAACAAAGCATGAAGCATGAAATTTTTTCCTTCCTTTTTTTCTATAAAAGGAGAGGTTCATGAAGAAGGAAGATGAGCTAAGGGAACCCATCAGAGAGAGAGTGAGAGTGCAGATGCTCCAAGAATTGCGCGAGAGCTGCAGAGCTACAAGAGCGCGAGGAGCTGCGGAGATGCTCCGATAGCGACCAGAAGGCTGCGCAGAGGCTGCAGCAGCAGCAGAAGCTGCAGGAGCTGCAGTAGCAGCAGGGGTAGCAGATCCCACAACAACACAACAAGTGTTAGTTACATAGAGGGAGAAGTGCAGTAGCACTAGAGTAAGAACAGTTTAGTTCTTGCTGGAGAAGTGCAGTAGCACTAGAGTAAGAACAGTTTAGTTCTTACGGGTGTAATTGGGTTCAGGGTTGTGAGGATTTTGAGTATCCTGTAAATACCAAGTATATTTCCCTTTTTTCAGTAAAAAAATCTGCAGCAGTCCGGAGACGTAGGCATTATTGGCCGAACTCCGTTATCAATATGTGTGTGCAAAAATCCTAGTTATTTTTCACTTCCATAAATCTGACGGTACGAGAAAATTCTGCGTAATTTTCCCAACAGTGTGATGATGTAGTTTATTACTTGATTACACCATCTCATCCTACTTTTTTCCTTATTATTTAAAAATTTTGAGTTTTTTAAAATTTAAAGAATTATATATATATCAACAGATAATTCGACATCACCTACTTTAAAATTACCTAATTTATATTCGGATGAAGATTTTTATAAAAAATTATATAATAAAATATATTTAGTGGTGAATTATAACGTAAGTTAATCAGTCAATTAATATATATGTGAATTTTTTTTATTAATTTTTTTTTATTTATAAAATAATTGGCTGATTAACTTGCACGAGACATTTCTCTCTTGTTTAATGTGAAAGAAAAATAATTATGGTGGAATTATTATAAATCTCAATATATTTATGTTTAATATTACATGAATTGTTGTATAAGTAATATACTACCTCATGATTTTGATTCTTTTCAATGAAAATTTAATAGTCTTTTTGTGCAGAAAGAACAAGAAGGAATAAAAAAGAAACTAGCTATGGAAAATCGTGGACTTTCTTGGGATGATACTAGGCAGATGCCATTCACTAGCAGGGTATAATTCTTGCTTCCTTTTTTTATTTTTTTTTTTTTTTTAAATGTGGCTCTTCATTTGAATATAATAAAATATTAAATATATAAACATATTTTTTAAGTTTTTTTTTTGTCAACATCAAATTTGTTTTGAAATGACATAAAATGTCATCAAATTTGTTTCTAAATGGCAGAAAGTCATCGATTTTGTCCAACTAAGAAATCACTTGGAAGACATTAACTGACATTGACAAATTTGATGTTACTATATAAATAGGAAAAATTAAATAATATGATATCCTTTTCATTTTTTATTCGTCTATTTTAAAGAATTTTTATTTTCTATTTATGTGTATTTTAGAAATTACAAAATAATTATTATTTTTTAATTACAATTTTTCTTCATTCTTAAATATATTATATACTACATACTTGTCATGAACAAAAGAGAAACAATATATAGTGGAAGTTTGGCTAAAAATTTGAAAACAATTTAATATAAATAAAGATATCAATTATATTTCATTGTTTATTTAGTATCTTCTCAAATAGAAAAATAAATAAAATCAAACACAAAAATGTATTATCTTCCCAAATAGATAAAGTATCATTATGATAACTCATCTAAATTTGTACCTAGCTCTAAGCCTAGCTAAGTCAAATCTAGTTACTTTTTCATTTTCTTTTAAATGGGAATTTAATATATGTCAACCATATATGCATGATTTAGTTAAATAATAGAATGGTTGTAAAATAGTTATAATTCAATTTAAATATATATGTTCAGGTAATCCAAGAAACACTAAGAAGTGCAAGCATTTTGTCATTCACATTCAGAGAAGCAGTAAAAGATGTTGAGTTGGAAGGCTACACTGTTCCAAAAGGTTGGAAAGTCCTTCCACTCTTCAGAAGCATTCATCACTCTGCTCATTTCTTCCCTGACCCAGAAAAGTTTGACCCTTCAAGATTTGAGGTAAATTAATATTTGAAAATTTAGATGTAATTGATTAAATATGGTTTTCTTTTTTCAAAAAAAAAAATTAGGAAGAGAAGAGGATACCTTGCAAATCATATAATATCTTTAAGTTCAACAAATACTTATACAAAATAGAGTAAATTATATTAATTTTTCCTGAAATTTTGTAAGATTCTATAAACACTCTGAAAAAGAGAAATTAAGAAATACTTATCCAATGGGACAAACCTCTAATTATGTTTATGTAATTTGCTTAAATATATATAAACTTCTTCTAAATTGAGTTGAGTGGAAACTCAATATATGATTTGTACATGTCCAAAAACTTCTTCTTTTTTTCCACACAAAAAACAATGTCTTAGGATTTAATTTTATTTTGATTAAGAATGAAATAAATCATGATAGTATAAATAAAAAAAAAAACCCATATATTCATATCCTTAACATGTGATGTACATGTCAAAAGCCAGAGTTGCATTATTTTGCTGATCTTATTGATGAATATCTCTATCCCTTTTGAGTTAGCTCCTCACACACATATCCAAACAAAATATCTCATATTATCTGATTAAATACCTACCCTACGTGTGTACAAAACAAATAAATGAATAAAAAAGTACTATAAAGCAATATAGATATGAGAACCAAGGGTTATAGGGGTTATGTTAATATTTTATCTTTTGTCAGAAACATAAGGTTATGAATGGTTAGACACTATCCTGCTGTAAAATCCCTTTCATTTTACCTATTTGAATCTTACCCTTGTAAGGTGATTCACAATCTTGGGATATATGGAGTATCAGAGTCATCACGTGATGTAAATTTGTAGGGTAGTAGAATAATCAATTAATTTGTTTATCCTTTTTTCTCAACAACAGACACAGTTAATATATGTACATATATGGTACTAGGACATGAAAGAAGAAGTGTTAAAAAGGAGATAAATTAAGAAAAATGTTTGGTAGACAACTGCAATACGCAGACAACCAGACAACCAGTTATAAAATGTGAAGAGAGAGAAATACATATACGTATGAAGTGTGAAGAAAGGGAAATACGCAGATATTCTGTGAGTGGGGTGGCTGGTTGGCTGCGTATTGCAGTTGTTAGCGTAGTAAAACTGATAAATTAATAAGGGGTTGACTTAATAATTTTATGTGATGGTGTAGGTGCCACCACGACCAAACACATATATGCCTTTTGGAAATGGTGTCCACTCTTGTCCAGGCAGTGAGCTGGCTAAGCTTGAGGTTCTTGTCCTCCTCCATCATCTCACGCTTTCTTACAGGTAGATATATACATACAATTTTCTCCTTCAATTCAAGAATAATATACACATCATACATATTCATACATTTATATGCATGTTAAAAAGGTGGAGGTTCAAGTGGCATAAAAATAAATATGACATGTTAAATATACAGTCGATTTTGTAATGTTAAGCTAGACTCATAATTCACATTTTTTATATAGTATTAGAGTTTATTTTAAGATCTGATCATTATTAAATCACATGTTATTTTATTTTCGTGTTTAACTAGACTCATAATTCACATTTTTTATATAGTATTAGAGTTTATTTTAAAATCTGATCATTATTAAATTACATGTTATTTTATTTTCGTGTTTAAGATATTTAATTTTTAACGTAAAAGAATTGTCTAGTCCTCGATATAAAAAGAGTGTGTTGATTTACATCTAAAGATTTGCCATTTATGAAAAACTTGAATGTTACTGTGTGCATGATTGTGGCCAACTATATAACACTTTCCGTTTGTAGGGTGAGGAGTCTATTAGAAGCAAACAATTAGAATGGATCTTGCATGAACCACTAGTGCAAAATTCACTTTTAACGTCGGTTAAAAGTGACATTTAACGTCGATTTTTAACCGACGTTAAAGAGGTCCGACGTTAAAAGTTTTTTACTTTTAACGTCGGTTCTTTTAAACCGACGTTAAAAGTGATTTTTAACGTCGGTTTGGAAAACAATTTGAACCGCCGTTAATAGTTTACTTTTAACGTCGGTGTTTTATGAATTGCCGTTAAATGTGATATATCTGTAGTGTATTGACGTCGGTTTTTTGGTAACCGCCGTTAAATGTAATATTTTTTTTAAAAATAATTTCTTTTAATTTATATACGAACCAAAAATGTTAATACAGTCTTATATCAATCTTGTTCAATACCAATACAGTCCAATACCAATACAGTTCAATACCAACTAATATTTCAAAAAAATAAATGACTTTGTTCATAATACTTCCAGCAACCAATTTTTTTATTCTACCATCAAATTCTCCATAATACTTCCAGCTACCAGCAAACTCATACAAAAACAAAGAGTAACATGCTTATAAAAGACCAAAATTGAGACCCCAAACTTCTCAGTAGCAAAGATTCAAAGAAAACTTGTCCATTACCAATACAATCCAATACTAAATAATAAATTCTAAACAATTTAAGAATACTAAAGCTGGCAATGGAAAAAATAATGAAAACCTTCCATATTTAAATAATGTATCTTCCAGAAGCATCTCCTTCAACAACTCCAACAATTCAGTGAAGCTTTTATCCGTCCATCCATTTCTTGCCTTTACATTAAGCAATCTTAACACCGCTGACAATCGAGTAAACTTGGTGCATCCAGGATACAATGGTTCTTCTGAATCACGCTTCAAAGAATCAAAAACATTTGGCCTCTGAGATTCTTGTTCAACATGACCAAGCATTTCCTCTAATCGATCTTCCATGTCTTCATCCTCATTCTGTTGCACACTTGGTCGAGTGTGTAATAGTTCCCCATGCCATGTCCATACTTTGTAATTGATACAAATTCCGTACATAATTAAGTGCTCGCGTATGTCTTTTGGCTCTTGTCGAAGCCGATTCGAACAACGAACACAAGGGCAAAAATATTTGCCATTGTTGCCAGTTTCGTTTGACTCAGCAAATCTTAATAATGCATCAATACCATTACTATATTCGTCACTAAGACGACTTTTACTCATCCAGCTCCGATCCATGAATTCCTATTATAATTCAAAAAAAGAATCTGCATGAAGCATTTTATATCTTGACTAGATTATTAAGTGTTGTTGATAGTATAGTTAGTTCCCTAGTTGGACTATTAAGTGGGTATTCAACGATAAACCAGAAAATATCATATATTGAAAGCTGTAATTAAATTCTGAAATGTAGTGATACATAATCAAGTGTAGTGGAGATATATACGATCATCAAGTGCAGTGAAGTGGAGTGATGTGGAGACAATAAATCAAGTGTAGTGAAGTGGAGTGAGATAACAAATCAAATTGTAGAATCATTATAAAGTGTACGTGGAAGATGAGCACAAACCTTGGATAGAATTTTGAATAACAGCTAGTGATTTAAGAATAACTATGGAGCAATTTCAAGTTTTTCCTCAAACTAGAAGCAAGTAGAAGCCAGTAAAAAGCTGCAACAGATAACAAACAGATCATTATATAGGACCCATGAGATAGGGGGTTGAGAATTGCATAATGAGATAGGTGATTGCCTCTAGCAGCATTTGGCCTTAGATAACAACTAAATTTCATGTGCTGGTACATTTTCTACCATCAAGTTCAAAGCATTACTGTTAACTACATAATCACAAGCTCTCAGCATTTACATAGAATATTTCAAAGGGACTTGCACTTAACTACATAATCACAAGCTCTCATCATTACTATTAACATTCTATGCAGAACAGGAAAAGGGTTAAGTAAAAGTGTTGATTCATACCTTCAAAAGAAGTGAAAAATGATTAGAAAAATTATCCTAAAGATCTTCCAACAGGGTATATCATAAAATTGTCCTAAAGATCAGAAAAACTGTCCTAAAAATTAGTCCAAAATATTTGAGAAGAATGCCAGACAACACATACCAAACAAAGCTTTTCTATGAATAGGCTTCTGCCTACTCTTTAAGTTTCTATTTTCACATCAATTCAATTTGGCTTTGTGGAGAAATATACTTACATCTAAGAGATGGTTCAACAAAATTGGTCCCACACACTGAGAAATATCATTACCAATCTGCAAAGATCATGAAAATATTTCAAGTTTCACAAGAGTCAATTCATATAAAACTCAACAATGTTCTCACATTCTATCTAGTGTACTTAGAGCTTTTGCATGAGAGCACATTTCAGAGTTATAAAAACATGTTAACTGATTCCTTTTAATTTGAAGCAACAAAGCTAAAGATCAACAAAGCAAGGGAATGGTTGAAATCTCAACCAAACCAGAGTATTAGTCAATAACTTTCTTTTAGATACTTTTTCTTGGAATAATTATATGAACAGATTACTATATATATATGCATCTATAATATGTTATTGTGTACCAGAATCAAAATATGCATCTATAACTTAGTATATTACTGGGCAACACAGTTGTTTTAAATATACAAATTCTAAGATGCATATTTCTAAATTTTATGCAAAAGCTAGAAATGAAGTAACTGACAGAGGCAATATGCAGCAGAAGCAATAATAATACTAAACTAATCAATAAGTTGTTACAGTAATTCTAAACTAGCATAAATTATTCAATTAAATAAGCACGTGTTTCATGTAACCGACACAAGTGTATTGGGACAGTGATAATGACTTAAAAAGTAAACAAATGGTGCATTCTCACTCACATGAATCATTAAAATTCTTAATATTCTATAAAAAAATAATGACAGAGTACAATCACTATTATATATGTTATTATAATTGAAATAGAGTGACCGCACAATAACATATCATATTATATATGTTATTATAATTGAACATTTGACATAGAAACAGTGACAGCCTAATTAAATATCATATTATATATGTTATTATAATTGAACATTTGAATCACTAAGTAACTAAGCCACACAAGCCATGCCACCAAAAATAGCTTAGAACCAAAAGTAGTGAACAAATTTTATCTCAAAAGCTAGATTAAAAAAAAAATACATCAAACACAAATGGCACTAAGATAGGAAAACAGGTCATATTCACAAGGTACACGTGGAAGAACATTGTATGTTAAGTCAGGACCAGTGAGTTTGGATATAAAGCCAGGAATTGGGGACATCAATCTGACCACCATGACAGGAACTCTAATAAGCAAAAGAAGATAGATACGTGCATATCACAAAATACTCTGGCACACCCCAAAAAATATCCTCTATCACTTGACTAACCTATCCTCAATTCAAGGCCTTATAGTTCTAACAAGTGAGAGTGTTACACACACATACACCATGGAATATACTTATTCAATAAAAGCTGAAACTTACACAAATTGCAGAACCACCCCACCAACTGCAATCATGAAATCAAAGAAGAAAAACAATAATAACATCAACACGAGAAGGTTTAGTGATGAATAAATCAAATAATTGGAAAGCATGTTTTAGATAGAGTCAAGGCTTGAACCTAGAAAGAAGTTGCAGCTTGCAGGAGAGCTTGGATTTTTTTGTTCATGTTTAATATAAATATTTATTATATCAAAGACTGAAACAGAACAACAAAAGTCCATTAATAAGAAACCAGATAAACTATAAACAGTTTTAGTGTTAAGTTAGGAGAGAAACAGAAAATTTGGTATCATCCTTAGCTCGACTCTTTAATATGTTAGGAATCACAGCTATCATCAAACAACCGAACCACATGTCCCCTTGTACTCTTTTTAAATAGACAAAAATAATAAATCTATAAATTATGTGCGTCTAATTTTTATTTTTTTAAATATCAAGAGAAAAAATTTTGGTGCCAAATTCATAGACCCAATGCATTGCACCTCTAAACCACCTTCAGGGTCACGCTGGTGGTACCAAAGCTCGTATCTTACGAGGCCATAAGGAAAAATTTATTAAGCATATATGTAGCTTCATTAAATAATTGACATTAAGGACATTGAAATTGAGTAGCAGTTCATTACACAGACTTGGATCAAACAATCAAACATCTCATTTCACTCCAAAAATTATGTAGCATCACTCTGCAAAATCCGCATTTCTTTATTTGGTCTAACTTTTTGGTTTTAACAGCAAAGCCCCGCTCTCACAAATCATTATGAATATAAATCTTTATTACTTAAACATGAACCATCCACTTATTTCAGTTCGTCATGAATATAAATCTTTATACTATTTGATGTATTAAATGCATTATCAACATGTTCAAACCCACAACAACATATAAACAGGTAGAGCACTTCAATCTACAAATAAGATTAATTGCAACAAAGAATCGACCTTCTCTCAAAAGATCAATGCCCAAATGCCCACGGGAAAGGATAATACCATCTGCTTCTGGTAGTATCTCATCAAAATGGGTCAATCCCTAGAAAACAACAAAGATGTTCATATAATATTATTTAATAAGAATAGTTCATAGGAATCTAATATGCAGAGTGAATAGTTCATATAATACTATTTAATAAGAATAGTTCGTAAGAATAGTCCAGTAGATAATGAAGAAATGCAGTTCCCTCAACATTTTCAATCTACTGTCAAAGTGAATAAACAACCAAACTGACCTTTTTAAAATTATATTTTTAACTTCAAAAAAATACATAAAAACTCAATCTGATACATACAAACACATACTGCACAAGAGATATCCTCAAAAGCTGAGACACAATTGTGGGCAGAATAGAAGCTCATTGTGCAGATCCAAAATTCAAACACCACAAGCAAATCATTGTAAAAGCCATTGTAAGACATATACAATGCAGAGACCGAACAACAGCCTAAAACTAAATAAAAAAAATGAACAATTTCAAATCTAGCATAGAATCCCTATCACACAGAATTCGAATTGAGCCTCGAAATTAATTTTGCAAGGAAAAGAAACCTACTCTTAAACGAACCATAAACGAAAAAAACAGAGTATTCGAGTCGAGCTTCGAAATTGATTTTGCAAAGAAAAGAAACCTACTCTTAAACGAAAACCAGAAACTAAAGACGTTACCTGTTAAGCAAGTGGAAGAGAACGAAGACGACGAGGTGTAGTGAAGAGGAGCTACAGTGCCGCCAAAGTTCTCCAATGACAAATGCGAGAACGCGAACGAGAAGAGGAAGTGAAGGGGAAAATTGAAAGAGAATAGGGAAGATTGAAAAGTGCAGTGCGAAGGGGAAGATTGAAATTAAAAAAAAACGGGAGTTAGGGTAAGAGAGTGTGGAGTTAGGGTAAGAGTAAGAGAAGGAAGAAAACGGGAGAGAGTGTGAAAATTGTGAGACTCGCGAAGAGAGAGAAAATAAGAAAAGAGGAATTAAAAAAAAAAGACCTTTTAACGGCGGGTTACTTAACACCCGACGTCGTATTTGCCTGTAAACTTAATAACGTCGGTTATAAGAATAACCGACATTAAATGGGTGACGTTAAAAGTCCTTTTTCCACTAGTGAACTTTTTTGGCAAAATTAGTTAGTCAGCAACGATAGAGATTTATCAATGACAATTATACAAAAGATTCATTGTTCATGGTGGTCCTAATTAGTGCTGCTGCATGTTCCTTAATATGTGGAAGTGGTCCTTTAATTTTTGAAGCCTCATTAAAATTGGGGTACATTTCTTTCAGAATATATATAAATGCCGGGTTGCTAAACATGTAGTTTGTAGGTATAAAATAAATTTTAATGTTAGACTTTTTTAAAATTTAATAATATTTTTTAAAATATATTATAGATTTAAAGTGAATTGTGAATCTTAAAAAACTAAAATTATTATTTTTATTTATTAATTTTTTTATCTAAAATAATATTATATTATATATAGCTAGTGAACAAGAGGCAGGGATATGATGAATAGCCATGTATTTTCAAACGTATACGTGGCACACATGCTTGGTATTGTCGCCAAACGTATTCATAAGACTGCTGCACATGTAATTCCCTAACTTGTCTCCTTCCAGAAACTTCTTGATAAATTAAAATAAGCAGGAATAAATAACTTATTTTGAACTATTTATTCATATTTAATTTTTTATTAAGAACTATAGTTAGTTTTATTATTTTATCTATTATTTTTCTCATGGTCGACTTACATAATTATTATCTTTTTCTTGTAAATAATTTTATCATCATATATATATATATATATATATATATATATATATGTGTATATATATATATATATATATATATATATATATATATCCTTAATATAAATATAAGTGCATGTTTGGTTGGGATTTTTTTAGGAGAAATATTTGTTTTTTTTAATAAAAACTCTCAAAAATTGATAAAAATGTTTGATTGTTTACTAAAAATGATTTGAACCAAGAAAATATTTAATATTTTTTTAAAAAAGAAGATGCAATTTAGTTTTTCAATCATGAAAAATATTTTTTTAATCATATAACATTGAAATTGATTTAGCTTCTAATCTGGTACTTAGTACACAATACTCATTTATTGTTATGTTCTATTATGAAAAACTGTATATATTTCTAAAAATATGAAAGATTAATCCATTTGAATAGCTGTTTTTGTACAAAGGAAAAACAATGAATTCTCTAACCCTTATACACTAATGTCAGCTATCCAATAGGGTTGTTGTTAAATATATTATATTGTTAAAGGATTAAAGAAGAATTACTCAAAGAAAATCCTTCTATTTTCGTAGCCACTTAATCAATGAATGTGACATTACATTGATCTTTATTACTATTTGAACCAATCAGGATCAATTGTCCTTTTGTTTAATCCCAAGCAAACTTGGTCCAGAATTACTCTTATTCACATCCGTAGGGCACACTCAATCATAGAATAGCACACCTTCAAGCAAGAATCATCCCAGCAATAAAAATTCAGTAACAAATGTATTTTTGGTGAATGGAAAGAAGTTTCTTAGTTTTAGACAAACATTCTAGTTTTAAAAAAAACATTTTTAGAGGTTCTAATCTTTCAAGTAAGTTCGTCTCTTATTCCTTGCAGCCGTCCCTTTTGAATTGAGTTTGTATACATAAACTAACCAAGTGTAGTCTTAGAAAATTTCTAAAGTCTAACACCACACTTAGAAGATATCAAGATAATTTATAAATATTTTTCTCTTTTAATCTAGTAAGATATCTTTTAAAAGTAAAATCTTTAATAATATAGTATATAGATCTCTTTTAATCTATCTAATTTTCTTTCCAGAGACAATTATTTTAGTACACCTCTTGAATCTTACTTTCCTTGTTTTGGAAAATTTAAGGATAACTCAATTTATAAAATTAATATATACATGCTAATTTAAATTTTTAATTGTCTAAACACATGTTCACGTAGAAATGTTTGGTGATGGTTAGGAATCTCACGTCACTTAGATATATGACCTGTGATATGTATATAAATAGGGAGTAAATCTCACTTTACAATACAAGCCTGTTTTGTAGGATTGAGTTAGACCCTTGCAACCCACACTTCTAATCTGACATCTGAGTCCATCCTAGGATTATTTGTAAATGTTAGGTCTATTGTACCACCCGTTGTCGGACAAATATGCGACCACTCATTTGATTAATCTTTATATTTGAGAAATTCGGTCACCAACATGGGGTGTGTTAGAAACCTTTCTTATCCATATGTATATAAGTGAAGAGTAAACCTCACTATTTACAAGTTAATTTTGAATTTTATAAAATTAAGTTAAATCCATTACTCACGTTTCTAATCAATATAAATTAACTAGTTTCTTTTAATTTTTCTTCTATTTTCTTTCTTTATATTTTATGGGGCAGTTAATTTTTTATATTTTATAAAATAATTAACTTATTTGTTTTAAATGTGTGTTAGCTACCAAACATTTGATTTTTGTTTTACAAGAATTTCTAATATTATATATAATATATAAATAAATGAATGAATCACACAATAAAATTAGTCCAAGCAATTAGGTAGATAGATGAAATGAAAACAACACATGTGGATTGGTGGCGAGATCGACAAAGCAGACAAACACCATAATGTTAGCAGTCAAATTTCTGAAGAACAAGTTTTACTTGACACCACATGTACCTCTGCACAATTACACACCACAATCACATTTCACCTTGTCTTCATCACAGATATTAACTTGAATGTGACCCTGACCCACTTTACCAATTTTCCTCTTACATTCTTAACAATCTAACCACTAATCAGTTAGAGAATGTTACAATATGTCATGCCTGCATATTAGTACTATCACATTGACATGATGGATTTCAAAGGTGATGGTTATATTGTATAATCCTATACATAATAATAAAACTATTTAATTAGATTTGATTTTCAATATATAAAAAATTATTATAAATTTTTTCTGAGGATATATAAATGATTAAAATAATAATTTTATTATTCAAATAATATATGAAAAGTATGATGGTCCCTTTGGGTGAATCTAGAGGGGGGGTGAATAGATTCTAGTTCACTTTGGCCTATTTTCGTGAGTTACAAATTCCTTTTAATTCAAACAAAGTATATTCAAGTTGCAGCAGAAATATCAAAGGAATTATCAATAGCAAATATGTAATCAATATTCAGTTTATACAATGTGTATCTACCCTTTCCAGTTGAAGTTGATTACCAAGTTAATTACTGAGTTAATTACCAATTTACCAAACAAATTGCAGAAGTTAAACAATGATAGCAGCAATATATGGTAAATGATAAAGAGTGTAAGGAAGAAGAAGAGTGCACAGTGATTTATACTGGTTCAGCCAACTGCCTACATCCAGTCCCAATCCAACAACTGTTGCAATTGGTTTTCCACTATCAAATTATCCCTTTTGTGTTCTATTACATTCACTCTGCAACTAGCAACACAAAAACGAAATCAAAACACCCAAACCAGTTCTTTAACCCAAAGAACTGTCCTTCACTGATTTTGGAACACCCAAAATCAAACCTTTGAGAAAACACTTCTCAAACTCTTACTCTATCCAGAGAGACCTCTCTCCTAGAGTAATAACTCAACAATCAAATTGACAAACAAAAGATCAGTTTAGAAAACACCTGGAGTGTAGATTCTGATCACAATTTAATAGAACTTTGAATATCACCCAATGACTATAGTTGCCTTTTTCTCAAAACTCTTTCAAGAACTCTTGAAGTTCTTAGTGATTTCTCTTGAAGAAAAATGATAAGCTCTCTTAGAGAAGATTTGAAAGTGTATATACTTCTCTGAAAATGGATTTCAAGTCTTTCAAGAGTGTTTTCAAATCTGTACAAAAAACTCTATATCAAAAACTCGTTTTTTTTTTCAAAGTAGCTTCCATTTATAGAGTAAGATGGAGCCTCAATTGTTGACAATTTGATCTCCAAAATCAGAACGTTGGAGGAGCCTCAAATTGAACCGTTGGAGCCTCAAAAATTGACTTTTATGAAGTTTAAAATTGATTGGAATAATTGGGGAATCAAGTGGGATGTTAGAAAAATCATTTTAGGCAACTTTTAATCTTTCTCTGCGGTGGTAATCGATTACAGATCGTGGTAATCGATTACTGCCGAGATGAAATTCATTCTGGGTGATTTTCTTCACATGGTAATCGATTACAGCCTTATGGTAATCGATTCTTATCGCTCGTGATAATCGACATTTTTATGGTAATCGATTACTCCATTGTAACTCTTAGATTTTGAAATGTTGGAGTTACTTTCGCCTGTTCTTTTACTTCCCAGTCGACGATGTAGTTTATTAAGACTCGCATGAGTAGTCTTGAAGTTTCGCCTTATCCTTCCATCTTAGATTTCACTTTATGGTAAGACGAAGACTTTAGCTTGAGTAGTCTTGTGGATGTATCGTCTGATCTTCACTTCCCAGGACAGACGATGCAATTCTTCAGACTGAATGAGTAAACTTTGAAGTCTATCATCTGATGTATATCGTCTGATATGTATCGTCTGATATATATCGTCTGATATGTATCGTCTGATACCTATCGTCTGATATGTATCGTCTGATACCTTTCGTCTGTACCCTTTTCGCCCTCTTTTCGCCTGGTACCCTTTCGCCTGGTACCCTTTCGTCTGGTACCCTTTCGTCTGTACCCTTTCGTCTGGTACCCTTTCGTCTGTACCCTTTCGTCTGGACCCTTTCGTCTGGTACCCTTTCGTCTGATGTATCGTCTGATGTATCGTCTGATGGATTTTCAAACAAAGAACAACACATACATTCCTATTCTAACCAATCAATACACATGAAAAACTCCTAAATACATTCATCTAAGAAAACCAAAATTACATTACATCAAAATCAAAAACATCAAGAGAGACACCAAAACCTCATCAAGCTTTAGTTCCAACAATCTCCCCCTTTTTGGTTTTGATGTACCAAATATCAACAAGGGTTTTCTTTGGAGTTTTTAGAATATGTGTTGATCTTCTAAAATTCCTGCAATTGATAGAAATAACCAAATACATAGTATATTGCAGTTTCACCATACATTCCATTATGTATCGAGCAATATCATATAGAATCATTCATTCATAAGACATGATTCAGTTCATATTCAAAGACTAATGACCAGGATAATTGAAGACATTGCAGATTTTAAACCATAAAAAAAATTCAGGTTTGTTCATAATAAACGAAGCACTACCGAATTTCTATTTCTCCCCGATCTAGGATAGCCTATGATTTCTCTCCCCGTCTTAGAATAACCTATGATTTCTCCCCTATTTGGTATATCAATAAGCAAAAAGGGAATCTATTGGAAAGGAACACTACATAGTATCAAAACGAGCATGAAGAGATTCCATCATTTCCTTGAGCTCTTGGAAGCGCTCTTCGTTTGCTTCGTCTACCTCTTCTATGCGTTTCTCAATCTCGTCCAATCTATCAATGACAATGGACTCGAAGCGTGACTTGGGATGTATTCCCCCGCAGCTGAATCATCATCATCTGGATGTGATTGAGATGCATCTCCTTCTTGTTCTTTGTTGCTCAAGTTGTGCTTCCTCCCTTGGTATCCATCCAAAGATCGATCAGTACCAATCTCATCATTTTTAATGCTCTTTCACCTATGATGTGAATGTCCTTTACCAGCTCTCTATGTTCATTTGTGACATCAACTTGAAAATACTCAAGTACACGTGAGATGAACAGAGTAGGGACACTTATTATCCATGAATTTCTTTGCCTTTAGCATGTTGTCCATCACAACATAAGGCCAATCAATCAATCCTATTCTTGAGCGAGAAATTATCACTAAATCTTCTTCAGATTAATTGGGCATGGTTGGCTCCTCTTGCAGCCAATATCCAACAAATGGTGTAATGTAAAAGTCTATCATCGATTCAACCCACCAATATTATATGTGATTTTCTTCCTATTCTCTTTTCTAGCGACCTTTTCGCTTCCCAAATTTGGGGATTTCTCAAAGAAACTCATATAAACAAATCTTTGTTAAGATGGATTCCTTGTTCTTTCAATAATTCAAATGTGGGTCTAATACCCTCCTCTCTCGAATCCAAGCAATTTGAAAGAATAAATCTCTAGAGAAAATGATGGGTTTGCCTTTTACCTCGAGACTCAAGCATTTCGGAATCATCGTCTGGTCGAAGGTTGGAGTAGAATACTCTCACCAAATCAGGATAGATGTAACCCTTCAGACTAACGAACTTCTCAAGATTTTGTTCCCTGAGAAGCGTTTGAAAGATAAACCCTTCAGTATCCAGCCACATTGTATCCAAAATTTTTGCAGGAACAAGCTCCTTTCCTGCATACTTGCCATAGAAGAGTTTTTCTTGAGCTTTAGAGGTGAACCATGGGTGAATGTGTTCCTCCATGGTTTCTTCAGGAGTTGAGGAGTTCTTCCTTTTGGAAGATGATTCTCCCTTCTTTGAACGAGATGGAACACTTGAAGTGGATTTGTGACCCATGTGTTTGGTTCGTTTTCCTTTTCCTTGACCTTCCATGGATGAATTGAAGAAGAAGATGAAGAGTTTCTAGAGAGAGATGAGAGAGTTTTAGAGAGAGAAAGGGGTTCTATGGTTTGGATTTGATTAGAATGAACCCTAAAATCTGAAATCCCTCATTAAACCTCTCAAATTTTGGTCTAGATTCGTTGAATCTTGAATTGAATTTCCAGAAGAGGCCCATTAGCACTTGAAGTAAGCTCTCAGATGCAGTGGTAATCGATTACCATTGTATGGTAATCGATTACTGCCGAGAGCAAATTAAAGATTTGCCTAAAACAGAGCATGGTAATCGATTACCAGTGTGTGGTAATCGATTACTACCGAGAGTAATCCTAAAAACACTTAATTTTCCATATTCTGCAATTGTGTTGGTCATATCTATTGAATGTAATGAATTCATATCATGTTAAAGCATTATGAATGAGTATTCTTACTATGTTTAGGGAGTTCAAGAGAGGTGTTCTTCACTTAGTATACCAAGATTGGTTCTAAGTTTGAAGAATCTCTCCTTTGGCAAAGGTTTTGTGAAGATATCTGCGAGCTGATTCTCCGTATCAATAAACTCTACATTGCAATCTCCTTTCTCAACATGGTCTCTTATGAAATGATGTCGCACCTCAATGTGCTTTGTTCTAGAGTGTAAGACTGGGTTCTTAGTGATACTAATTGCACTTGTGTTGTCACACTTGATAGGGATATGATCAAGCTTTAGTCCAAAATCCTCAAGTTGTTGCTTTAACCAAATGGTTTGAGCACAAGGCGGCTACCTACTACAGCGAAGAACATACTACCTTACAGTTGATAAAGCAACGCAAGCTTGTTTCTTGCTATACCAAGAGACTAAGCATTCTCCAAACAAGTGACATACTCCACTTGTGCTTTTCCTATCAGTTTTGCATCCAGCAAAATCTGCATCACTAAAACCTACCAGATTAGGGGATGTTCCCTTAGGATACCATAAACCACAGTTTATAGTTCCTTTGAGATATTTTAAGATTCTCTTAACAGCATTCATATGTGATTGTTTAGGTGCAGATTGAAATCTTGCACAAACACGTTACCGAACATTATGTCGTCCGCTTTGCCGTAAGATATAAAAGTGATCCTATGATCCCTCTATATTTGGTTTGGTCTACTCCTAGTCCTGCAGCATCATTATCTAAATAGAGATTAGGTGACATAGGGATATTAGAGATTTTACAACTCTCCATGTCAAATTTCTTCAGTAATTCCTTAGTGTACTTTGCTTGATGAATGAGGGTTCCTTCCTTTAGTTGTTTGACTTGCAGTCCTAGGAAGAATTTGAGTTCTCCCAACATAGACATGTCAAACTCACCCTGCATGCTATCCACAAATTCTTTACACAGAGATTGATTGGTTGATCCAAAAATGATATCATCAACATATACTTGAACCAATAAAATGCAGTTAGACTTCTTTCTAATAAAGAGAGTCTTATCAACATTTCCTCTGTGATACCCTTTTGACAACAAAAATGTACTTAATCTTTCATACCATTGTCTAGGGGCTTGCTTAAGACCATAGAGGGCCTTCTTAAGTTTATATACATGCTCAGGGTAACTAAAGTCAATAAATCCAGGAGGTTGTGAAACAAAAACTTCCTCATTGATATAGCCATTCAGAAAAGCACTTTTAACATCCATTTGATATAGTTTAAAATCATGAATGCGAGGCAAAGGCAAGTAAAACTCTCAGACTTCTAACCTAGCAACAGGGGCATAAGTTTCATCAAAATCTATTCCTTCTTGTTGGTTATAACCCTTTGCTACTAGTCTTGCTTTATTCCTAACCACTTTACCATTCTCATCTAGCTTATTTTTAAACACCCATTTTGTTCCAATTATATTCATATCTCTATTAAAAGGAACTAATTCCCAAACATCATTCCTTTTAAATTGATTTAACTCCTCATGCATAGCATTCATCCAAAATTCATCATTAATAGCATCATCAACACAAGAGGGTTCAAATTGAGATACGAAAGCATAATCATCACAGAACATGTTATAGGAAGATCTAGTAGATACTCCCTTATGGATGTCACCAATGATGTTGTCAAGAGAAAGATCTCTTGGTTTCCTCCATTCTTTTGGCTGGTCATGAGAAGTGGTTGGTGGATTTTGCTGTTCTTGAGGTTTGCTACTGCTATCTTCACCTGTTTCTACATCATCATCAACAAGAACACTTCCCTTTTGGGGATGGTTAGATTCATCAAACTTTACATGCACAGATTCCTCAATGCACATTCTTCTTTTATTGTAAACTCTATATGATTTACTAGTTGAAGAATACCCAATAAAAACAGCCTCATCCGCCTTGGCATCAAACTTACCAAGAGGTTCTTTGCCATTATTTAGAACAAAACATTTGCAGCCAAATACCTTAAAATGAGAGATATTAGGCTTTTTGTCCTTATAGAGTTCATAGGGGGTTTTCTTTAAAATGGGACGAATCACAATTCTATTTAGAACATAGCAAGCAGTGGAAACTGCATCAGCCCAAAAATATTTAGGCAAATCATTTTCATTCAACATAGTTCTAGCTAGTTCTACTAAAGATCTGTTTTTCCTTTCAACAACTCCATTTTGTTGTGGAGTTCTTGGAGCAGAAAAGTTGTGATTAATTCCATATTTTTCACAGAATTTTTCAAAATATTCATTTTCAAATTCACCTCCATGATCACTCCTAATGGACTTAATTTTCAAATCTTTTTCGTTTTGTATCCTTTTGGCAATAATTTTGAAAACTTTGAAGACATTGTCTTTACTTGGTATAAATGCAACCTAAGTAAATCTAGAGTAGTCATCTACTAAAACTAGTCCATATAGGTTTCCACCTAAACTAGCAGTTCTAGAGGGTCCAAACAAATCCATGTGCAATAGCTCAAGTGGTCTAGAAGTTGAAATAATATTTTTAGATTTAAAAGAGTTTCTAGATCTTGCCCTTTTTGACATGCATCACATAGACCTTCTCTATTGAACTTTAAGTCGTGTAACCCTTCTACTAAGTTTTTAGATGACAGTTTATTAAGTTGATGAACATCAAAATGTGCTATACGTCTATGCCAAAGCCAAGATAAATCATCATTTGATGTAAGGCATGCATGATATGATGATGAATGATTAAGTTCAAGGATGTAGATGTTATCATGTCTCTTACCAACCATTAGTACCTCATTTGATTCACTGCTACAAATTTTGCAGCTTCCTTGATCAAATGACACATGATAACCTTTGTCACAGAGTTGGCTAATACTCAGAAGATTGTATCTCAATCCTTCTACAAGCAGTACATCTTCAATGACAGGATTGGATTTGTCTCCAACAGCACCAATACCCAGAATTTTCCCTTTGTTATTATCTCCATATACTACCGAGCCAGATTCTTTGGATTTGAAGGAGATAAAATTGCTCTTGTCACCAGTCATGTGTCTTGAGCAGCCACTATCCAAATACCAAGTTGAGTGTTTGGCTCTCAAGCACACCTACACAGAAAAAGATATCATTTTGATTTTGGTACCCAAATCTTTTTGGGTCCATGAATGTTAGTGCAGTGATTATCTTTCCTAATCCATTTAAACAAGCCATTAGAAATTCCTTTCTTTCTAATCATGCAATTATAAGATGTGTGTCCAGATTTCATACAATAACTGCATGGAAAAGTTCTGTTATTGTTGGTTTGTTTAAATGCAAAGAACTTCTTATTATTAGTTTTCAAAGAGGCATCTACAGATTTACACTTTGAGCAGGGTAGTTTTAATGCAGCATTTTCTTTTTCCAAATTTTGAACATTAGTTTTTAAAACAGAAATTTCATTTTCTAAATCAGAAATATTGTTTTTCAAAACTTTGTTCAATTTTTCTATTCTTTCAGCTTCCTTAAAGAGTTCACAAAAGGCATTATATAACTGTTGACTAAATTTTCAATGTCAATACTGCGGCAAGTGTACCGGTCGTTACAAGTTTAGAAAAGATGAGAAAGGATGTCGAACCACAGAGACTGATTGTGAATTACCGAACGCTCAACATGCTTTGCTATTAGGACGAATCAGTGAATGAATCATGTGTAAACTAATTAAGCAATCTACTGTAAACAATTAAGGAAATGCAAGTAAATGTTTAAGTTTCAGATATGATGAAAACAGTTAGGGAATTGGTTCAATTGATTCTTTCCTCAAGTAATTACTTCCTATGTTAATTCAGCAAATCTCACTCAATTGGAGACTAGAATTTGTGATACCGTAGACTAATCCTATTTCTAGGTCTTTAGTCATGTTGAATGCTTACTAGAATTCCTAATCTCTTAGGTAAAAACAGCAAATCATTCAAGAAGCGAAACCGATAAATTCGTTACAACATCTCATAATATGCAAGTTCTATCTCTAGACTCATGCACTACTATAGTGATACACTTCCTCTCCTTCTTCAACTATTCATCTCTCGATCTCATAGTTGACACGAGATACAAATTCTCAGGAAATAGTTCAATTCAGTCAAACATTAATATCTCTATCTCTATTTGAATTTCATGAATTAAATCTTAAGAATAAGCATTAAGCAGGGAAGAGATCAATCAATTCGGTGGAATTACACTTGAATTAACATAAGGAATTCATTACAAGAGTTCTGGAGTCAAAATCCCCATCCCTAACCTACAGATTTAGCTAAACATGGAAATGAGAAAAGAACGAAGAAAAACAGAAATCAAACACAGAAGAAATTCCATAATCGATTGATTCTTGCTCTCGCAAGCTCACAAACTCAGGAATCTCTTAAGTTTGATGGAGGAAGATGAAAACGAAAGCGGAGAAGAGAAAATCGCAAGAACTTGCAAAAGGAAGAAAAACAGAGTATCGTAAACTGTATTCTCCCTCTAAAATTCTCCCCCAAGACATCCTTTTATAGCAGAGGAAGTGTGCCCCCATTCACTGTAATCGCGTCCAGGTGCATCGTAGCAGATAGGATACATTGACTTGCTTGCTTATGAGAGCGCGGCGACTGCAACTGGAAATTATTGCTTCCGTCTGATGAAGCTTGCTTGTTTCGTCTGTTGCAGCTTGGTTCGTCTGATGAGGTTGCGTTTGACAGCGTGGCCACTGCAAGCTAAGTGTTCTTCTGTGAGATTGTATCTGCTTGTGATTCAACACTCTTGTTCCGTCTGTGAGCTCTTTCGTCTGATGAAGTTCGGTTCCGTCTGTGCTTGTTGCTTGTTCCGTCTGATGCTTTCACAGACGATACTTCATATGATGCTTTCAGACGATACATCTGATTATCATTTTGACGCAAGTTACGCAAGACTTTGCACAAATTGGATGGACTTTCATGCTTCAATAGAGTTTATTCGTCTTATGTCCATGGGCTTTCCTTTCAAGCTTCTATCTTCATTTCAATCAATCTACAATTAACAAGAAAAAGGGTAAAATGACTTAAAAACAGAAGAAAATCTTATAAAACTAACAAAACACTAAAACAAGGACTAACATTAGACAAATATGATATTTTTACTGTTTTCTTGCTTAAACTATGACTAAACATACTGAAAATAGATGGAAATGGACTGAAAACACCTAGGAAAACATGCATAAATTAGCACTTATCAATAACTCATCATAATCTTGTACAAATGAATCGGAATCACTTACCTCATCATCCGTAGTTGGATTTGCCATGAGACATAGATTTGCTTCTTCATTGTCACTCTCACTCGAGGATGAGGAGTCATTTTCTTCCCAAGCAATGTAGGCCTTTTTCTTGCGGAATTTGTCCTTCTTGGGTCGATCCTCATGTTCTACTCTTCTTGGTTCACTGCTGTTATTTTTCTTCATGTTGGGACACTCCGATTTGTAGTGACCCATCTTTCCACACTCATAACACGTGACCTTTGAAGACGAACCTTCATTCCTCTTGAAGCCTTTTCTTGAATTGTTGAATCTCCTTTTATCATTGTTCTTTCTCATGAACCTTTTAAACTTTCTTACCATGAGATTCATATTCTCTTCTTCTGATTCACTTCCACAACATGATGAGTCACTCTCACTAGCTGTGTCTTCCATCTTTAGTGCTAGACCTTTGGCTTTCTTATGTTTTTGTTCTTCATCAGCAATGCGAGACATATCCATCTCATATTCTCTTAGTTTGCCAAATAGCTCTGCACTTGTCATTGCAGCAAGATTCTTTGACTCGGTTATGGGCATCACGGTGGATTGCCATTTTCTATTTAGAGACTTTAGAATCTTGACATTCACTTCTTCTTCTACGAAGCTTTTGCCAAGTCCCTTGAGATGATTGATGATGTGTATGAACCGTTTCCGCATCTCCATTATGGATTCTCCTTGCAACATTCTGAAGGTTTCATACTCTTGGATCAAGGTATTCTTCCTTGCCCTTCGTACTTCCGTTGTACCTTCATGAGTTACCATGATAAGCTCCCAAGCTTCTTTTCTTTGTACAAGCGAAAATTCTAAAAAATTCATCGAGTTAAGAGCGAGAATGTATAATGTTTAAAGCTTTAGCATCATTTTCAGCTCTCCTAATTTCTTCTGGTTCCCACTTCTCAAATGGTTTTTCTAATTCATTTCCATCAACTATATATGTGGGGATTTTGAAATCGATTCAACAACTTGCCAAATACTTCTATGAATAGACTCCATAAAGATTTTCATCCTAACTTTCCAAAAAGGATAGTTATCACCACAAAACAGAGGAGGTCTATTAATAGAGGCACCTTCAAGAAATGGTAATTGATTACGGCCATTATGGATCAAATTCTAGAGCAACTTACTAGAAGTAGCTCTGATACCAATTGACGGTCCCTTTGGGTGAATCTAGAAGGGGGGTGAATAGATTCTAGTTCACTTTGGCCTATTTTCGTGAGTTACAAATTCCTTTTAATTCAAACAAAGTATATTCAAGTTGCAGCAGAAATATCAAAGGAATTATCAATAGCAAATATGTAATCAATATTCAGTTTATACAATGTGTATCTACCCTTTCCAGTTGAAGTTGATTACCAAGTTAATTACTGAGTTAATTACCAATTTACCAAACAAATTGCAGAAGTTAAACAATGATAGCGGTAATATATGGTAAATGATAAAGAGTGTAAGGAAGAAGAAGAGTGCACGTGATTTATCTTGGTTCACCTAATCGCCTACATCCGGTCCCAATCCAACAACTGTTGCAATTGGTTTTCCACTATCAAATGATCCCTTTTGTGTTCTATTACATTCACTCTGCAACTAGCAACACAAAAACGAAATCAAAACACCCAAACCAGTTCTTTAACCCAAAGAACTGTCCTTCACTGATTTTGGAACACCCAAAATCAAACCTTTGAGAAAACACTTCTCAAACTCTTACTCTATCCAGAGAGACCTCTCTTCTAGAGTAATAACTCAACAATCAAATTGACAAACAAAAGATCAGTTTAGAAAACACTTGGAGTGTAGATTCTGATCACAATTTAATAGAACTTTGAATATCACCCAATGACTATAGTTGCCTTTTTCTCAAAACTCTTTCAAGAACTCTTGAAGTTCTTAGTGATTTCTCTTGAAGAAAAATGATAAGCTCTCTTAGAGAGGATTTGAAAGTGTATATACTTTTCTGAAAATGGATTTCAAGTCTTTCAAGAGTGTTTTCAAATCTGTACAAAAAACTCTATATCAAAAACTCTGTTTTCGGTTTTTCAAAGTAGCTTCCATTTATAGAGTAAGATGGAGCCTCAATTGTTGACAATTTGATCTCCAAAATCAGAACGTTGGAGGAGCCTCAAATTGAACCGTTGGAGCCTCAAAAATTGACTTTTATGAAGTTTAAAATTGATTGGAATAGTTGGGGAATCAAGTGGGATGTTAGAAAAATCATTTTAGGCAACTTTTAATCTTTCTCTGCGGTGGTAATCGATTACATATCGTGGTAATCGATTACTGCCGAGATGAAATTCATTCTGGGTGATTTTCTTCACATGGTAATCGATTACAGCCTTATGGTAATCGATTACTGGCTCGTGGTAATCGATTACAGCCTTATGGTAATCGATTACTCCATTGTAACTCTTAGATTTTGAAATGTTGGAGTTACTTTCGTCCCGTTCTTTTACTTCCCAGTCGACGATGTAGTTTATTAAGACTTGCATGAGTAGTCTTGAAGTTTCGTCTTATCCTTCCATCTTAGATTTCACTTTATGGTAAGACGAAGACTTTAGCTTGAGTAGTCTTGTGGATGTATCGTCGATCTTCACTTCCCGGAGACCAGGACGATGCAATTCTTCAGATCAATGAGTAAACTTTGAAGTCTATCATCTCGATGTATATCGTCGATATGTATCGTCGATATATATTGTCGATATGTATCGTCGATACTATCGTCGATATGTATCGTCCGATACCTTTCGTCATACCCTTTTAAATCGTCGTACTCTTTAAATCTGGTACCCTTTCGTCCGTACCCTTTAAATCCTGGTACCCTTTCGTCTCGGACCCTTTCGCCTACCCTTTCGCCGCCTTTCGTCTGGACCCTTTCGTCTGGTACCCTTTCGTCTGATGTATCATCTGATGTATCGTCTGATGTATCGTCTGATGGATTTTCAAACAAAGAACAACACATACATTCCTATTCTAACCAATCAATACACATGAAAAACTCCTAAATACATTCATCTAAGAAAACCAAAATTACATTACATCAAAATCAAAAACATCAAGAGAGACACCAAAACCTCATCAAGCTTTAGTTCCAACAAAGTAAAGTTATTTCAAATAATTTTTAGTTAATGAAGATGATCATAAAGTGAGCTAAGGCTAAAATAGAGGGTGTTTAATATTTCCTTTTTCTTTTTCTAATTGGTGTATAAAATGATTATATAACCTATATCTGTTTATGATCCCTTTTTAATATCAATTTCTATGAATTTTATATTCGGGTTAGAGCACTTCTTGAACTTTATCTATTAATCAAAATTTTCTAATTAAAAAAAATTATAAAAATAAACATACCAAATAAAAGTTTCTTGTTTGTCAAAGTCGGTTACAATTAAGTAAATTACACAGATACCTCTATAAAATTATACAAATATCTTCTATTCTTCTAATTCCTACACAAAATTTCTCAATTATTTAAAAAACATTACCAAGATATTCCTTTATAAATTATACTAATAATTCCTTAATTTAAGAAAATTACTTTACATATTCTACAAGGGTGATAAAAGTAATGCTAAAAAATAAAGATATTTAATGTAATTTCATAAAATCTAAGATAATATTTGTGTAATTGACTCTTTTAGAATTGAAAAAAAAAAAAAAAAACGTATAGTATATATCTAGCATAACACCAATTGTGATGATTTAGGAGAAGATGGAGTAAAAATATACTAATTTGCTAAAAATGTCAATTTTCAAAGAGATTTGGTGCAATTTGTACTCATCCTTAATTGTTTTTTATGGTGGCTTTAGGTGGCAAGTTGTGGGAAATGGAGATGGAATCCAATATGGTCCTTTTCCTGTGCCCAAGCATGGTTTACCAGTCAAGATAACACCAAGGAACAAGATATTTACATGAAGAAGTGCAAAAACTTATATAGATCCATGGAGGATAAAATTCAGAACATGCTAAGAATTTGTGGGGCCAAACCAATTTGTCCCCTTTGAAAATAATCTTTTCTTTTTCATTTTTCATTTTGTCTTGTAGATATAAAGATTCCTCTCAGATTTATATATATAAATCTAGCTAGCTATATAGCTACTTCTGATTACATTCTGCATGATCAATATCTGTGTAAGCAGTATATATGTTTGTGCAGAAAGAAATAAAAAATGTACAAGTAGATATAATTGAATTTATGTTTAGATTTAAGGATAAAGACAAGTTTGAGGATTATGTCAGATTTGACATTATATTATGTTAACTACTTCATTTGATTCTAGTGACTATAAATTTTTATTAATTGGTCTTTTTTCTATATGTGTGGACTTGAGAATATGTTCAACATCAAATCAAATGGATAAGGTATGTAAGGCTTTAACTAACAATAAAAAAAATGTATGAATTTCAACTTAAATCTCCTGTATATAATGACTAATTAATCAATATCATATATGATGATAAGATTTGGCCATTTCACTAAGGATAATTATATTTTTATTTATTGATTAATAAATAAGTATTTGAATTTTTGATAAATCAAATATATATGTAATAAAATCTAAAATTAATTATTATAGTAACCATATATTACTGATCTTTGTGTAAGCATATATATACACTAATAGAAAAATAACATTTTAAGACGCGCAGACTACGACGGTTCAATTATAACCGTCGTAGGGTGCGCGCGGTGGCAATTTTGTAAATGTTTTCGTTACAGACTACGACGGTTCTACTTAGAACCGTCGTAGTCTGTAAGTTGATGGCAAAATTGTAATAATCTCCTTACAGACTACGACGGTTCTAATTAGAACCGTCGTAGTCTGTAAGTTGCAGCATACAGACTACGACGGTTCTAAGGAGAACCGTCGTAGTCTGTTAACTATTCACCTTCTTCTTCGCGAACCCTGGCTACACAAACTCCACATATTCATTCATTCTCTCCCTCACTTACGGCGAAAAACCCTAGCGCTCTTCTCCCTCCCTCAATTGCAGACCAACTTTAACACTTTCTTCATCACCCAAGTTCCTGTTCTTCTTGTTGTTGTTGTTCTTATTCCTGTTCTTGTTCCTGTTCACATTCACTCACTCTCTCTCTCACGTTTTATTCATTTCAAACTCACTACTCATAACATCCAACCGAAGCTCCTAATTTTAGCTCACCGTTCTCGTCACCGGCGCAGTCCCTAACACCGATTTCCTAACTCCGGCACACGCGAATCGCTTGTATAAGGTACGTCAACTGTTGGTTTAGAGAGCTTTGTGGTTCTGTCATGGTGTATTTGCTTGTGTGGCCACTGTTGTTGAAGCTTGGGTTTTTCAGATTCATGGCCGTTGTTCTAAATGTTCTTTACTACTTTATCATTGCTCAATATGAATGGTACATCCTGTTATTATATATTAAAAGTTGTTAATCTTGTTAGATTTCTATATGCTAGTACATACGTGTAAGTGTTTATTTGGTGTGTGTAGCTAGCTGGAACTGCCTTGATCCTCAATGGTCCCTTTACTGGTGTAACTTGCATGTATATAAGTTTAGATGAATGTGTTGTTGTTGCTTAAAATACGAGAGAGGAATTGTTTGTGCTGCTGTCAATGTTCTAGTAAATCAATTGCAAGAATTCAGTTATTTGTTTTTTATAAATTTTTATAAATTGTTTTATAAATTTTTATTTTTTATTTATTAATAGTTTTATCTCAATGATCATGGAACTGTAATTTAATTCAGAGTGATTTTATGAATTATTATTTATACATTATTGCCACCATTATTTATATGATTATTATACTTTAAATCTTTTACTTTTGATAATATTAGTATTTATATTTAATTTTATGCATTAATTATATTTTTGTACATAACAACTTATTAATCAAATTCTTAAAGCGAGTTGTAGACTAGATCAAAGAACATGCATATCAAATATCTGTAATTCCATTTAGTTAATCCTACTTAAAATTTATATAGTTAGTTAATTTCCATTCTGGTCACTAGTTTTGTTGAGATTCAGAAATTCTGGGCCTTAAAGATTCTAAATCAACACAGATTAAGAAACGGACTTAAAAATGGTCCTTTATGTGCTGACTAATAACCATGCAATGCATGGTTGGTTTGAATTGTGTACAGCCTTTGCGGTGTTTAGCCTAAAGGTGTTACAATTGTAGATGTTGATCTTAAAGTAGCATAGGCTGTTATGGATTTCACAGTGAAAGTAATTTGTAATTGTTTTGTAAGTGAAGTAATTATTGTCGATCAGATGGTTTAGAAAGTAGTTAATAGTAAGAAATTAACATGTCTTACAGCTACTTATTCTTTGGTTGAAGCTGGTGTTGTTGTTTTGATTAACGTATGGATCGTAGTTGGATGAATGTAAGTCAAATTAGTACAGAGTATGAGGCTGGAGTTGAAGAGTTTTTGGAATTTGCTAAGCAACATGATCACTTCTCCAGTGGGGGGAAGTTTTGTTGCCCTTGCGTTAATTGTTTGAACGGTGTTCGGCTGAAAGAAGAAGATATTCGAGAACACCTATTGTGTGATGGGATTCTTAAATGTTATACAACATGGACCTGGCATGGTGAATTATTAGACACATTGACAACATCTAATGTGTCTGCACCGGACTTGGAAACAGATATTGATGACAGACTTGAAGACATGATTCAAGATGTTGGTCCAGAAAACTTTGCAAAAGCCCATGTATATGACACATTGCTTAGTGATGCGGAGACACCTTTGTACAAAGGCTGTTCTAACTTCACTCGCATGTCTGCGGTGTTAAAGTTGGTTCATCTGAAAGCGGCAAATGGGTGGACTGACAAAAGCTTTACTCAATTGCTCGAACTGTTGAGTGAAATGCTTCCAGAAGGTAACACATTACCAACCCGAAATTATGATGCTAAGAAGATTCTTTGTCCAATGGGTATGGAGTATAAAAAAATTCATGCATGCCCAAATGACTGCATCTTATACAGAAAAGAATATGAAGCGATGCACAAGTGTCCTAGGTGTGGCCTATCTCGTTACAAAAAAAAGAAGGATGATTGTGATAGTGAAGAAGGAACAAAGCATGGTGCTGCTACGAAGGTGGTATGGTATCTTCCAATAATTCCAAGATTCAAGCGACTTTTTGCAAACGCCAATGACGCTAAGAATCTCATATGGCATGCAGATGAAAGGATACAAGATGGAAAGCTTCGACAAGTGGCTGATTCCTTGTAGTGGAGGAAGATTGATCTAGAGTTTTCCTCATTTGGCTGTGAATCAAGAAACCTCCGCCTTGGTTTGGCTTCAGATGGAATGAATCCGTTTGGTAATTTAGCCACTACTCATAGTTCGTGGCCTGTGTTGTTGATAATTTACAACTTACCTCCATCATTGTGCATGAAGCGAAAGTATATGATGTTGTCTATTGAAGTTGATAATTAGGAATATCCATGTGAAGTTATGATTTAAACAGTTGTTAGTTTAGTATTTGGATTATTCAATTGATTTCATTTTGTAGTTGCACTATTACATACAAAATTGCTATTTAGAATATTTAGTAGTATTTGGATTTTTGAATTGATTTCATTTTATTTATTGGCTTAGAACTTGTGAAATATGTATGTGGACTGCCTGTGTGGACTGTCTGGAATAAACAGGTACAAAATAAAGGGCAAAAACTAAAAAACGAAAATAATATTTTAAAAAAAAAGTAAGCAGACTACGACGGTTCTTACTATAACCGTCGTAGTCTGTATATCACACTACGACGGTTCAACTAAAACCGTCGTAGTGTGATATACAGACTACGACGGTTCAACTAAAACCTTCGTTGTCTGTAAAAGTATTATAACTGTTACAGACAACGACGGTTTTAGATGAACCGTCGTAGTCTGTATATCATACTACGACGGTTTTAGTGAACCGTCGTAGTCTGTCAAAACAGACTACGACACCTGAATCTATTACGGTTCTAGAACCGTCGTAGTCTGTATTTTTGAACCGTCATAGTCTGTTGTTTATGCACTAGTGATATTAAAGAGAAATTTGTTCTTCTTCATATCAATCTTAACATTTCAAAAAATTAGTCTTTAATTTATGCTATAAAGTATTTTGGACTCAACAAAAAAAAAACATATATAATCTTAGTGTCTTAAATATGTTTTTAGTTTCTTAAATTTGAAATAAATTTGATTTCAGCTTCTCAAATTTTATAAAAATTTGATTTTAACATGTCAATCAAAAAAATAAAAATAAAGTCTTAATTTCTAAAGTTACTTTAGATGATATTCTATAATTATTCTTAGATAGCTCTTTAGCAACAACAACACAAAATTATATTAAGAGACTATAAAATCAAAATTGAAAAACTATAAACACTATTTTAAAATTTTATTTAAACTTGAGTTGATGGGTGATGGTACAAGTACACGTGGGCAATGTTTAAACACCAAAAAACAAATTTCGGTGGCAAATAAACATGTTGTAAAGGATTCATTGCATGTGGATTTGTGAGAGAAATTAAACCTAACATGTTAAAATCTACTAAGTTATGTTGAACTAGAAATCAACACTACTCCACAAAAAACATTGTATGGACACAAATGAACTTCCAATTATGTTTTGAGATAAGATGCTATGCCCTGTCTCATGTTAACATTCATGATAAGTTATGAAAGATCCATGATTTTTAAACAATCTCAACCCTTTGCATTTTTCTATTATTTTGTGGATCTTTACACGACTTACTATCAATTCAAACTATTCATGCATTAAATCCCCAGCACACTGTCTCCTATCAAGAAATGCTAGGTTGTAATACATAAAGAAAGTACAATAAATTAATAATTTTTGTGATTTTTTGTCTGTTTTAAAGTGAGTGATTCACTTTAAATTGAAAATTTTTGAAGAGTCATAATTATTAATTGAAAAATAAACCTTGAGATTCCATTCATACTTCAATTTAAGAAAAAAAAATTGTATATATTTAAATATGCTTTTAAATAGAGGTGTGAAAAGTAGTGGTAGACTAGATACAAACGAGTCAACTTCAATGCCCTGTTTTGCAGTAGGATTCAAACTCATATATCAAAGTTTAAATAAAAAATTACTACTACTCATTACATCACAATGCTTTTTGTTATAAATGTTATAAAAAATTATATTTATAATCAAAATAAATATGTCTATTTTGTTAACAGACATTACAAATAGATCTTTATAAATAGGTTTGGAGAAATAAATCGACCTATCAACTAATAGGTCAGACCAGACTTTTTAAACAAGTCAGATTAGACCGAAAAAGAACAATTTGTTATAGACTACATGCAGACTCAAACCTGCAAACCAGACTTTTTAAACAAGTCAGATTAGACCGAAAAAGAACAATTTGTTATAGACTACATGCAGACTCAAATCTACAAACCAGACTTTTTAAACAAGTCAGATTAGACCGAAAAAGAACAATTTGTTATAGACTACATGCAGACTCAAGCCTACAAAATAAAAAAAATCTGTCATGTTAAACATTAGATCTAGTCTAACCTATTAAGCACTGTACCCGTGGGCGGAGCCACATGTAAAGTTAGGGCTTCCTCCCCCCAAATTTTTTTTAATTTTTTTAATTTTTTTCTAATATATATATAATAATAAATAATAATAATTTATATATTAATAATAATTATAATATATATACAAAAAAACTATTTTAAATAAATAATTGTAATTATAGTTTTATAATTTTAAATGAAATTATAATTATAATATTCCTAAAATAATTATTTTAAATAATAATTATAATATATGTAAATAAAAATTAATTATATATAAATAATAATTTATAATAATAAATAATAATAATAATAAATTTTAATTTATGACGGTTTTTAATTTTTGATTTATAATTATATATCTAATTTTAAAATCATACATGTTTAAAACTTTTATTTAAATATTTTTTAATTTTAAAATTTTTAATATTCATCTTCCTATTTAAATGACTTTTAATTTTAAAATTTTTAATATTCATATTTATATTTAAATAATTTTTAGTTTCAAAATTTTTAATATTCATCTTCCTATTTAAATGACTTCTAAGTTTAAAACTTTTTTATATTCATCTTTAATTTTAAACTCTCGTCTAAATGATTTTTAGTTTAAATTATTTTAATATTCATCTTTAATTTTAAATTTTCACTTTCACATATTTATTTAAGAAATTATTGATCATAACAACATAATATTTAATCATTGATAATGCATTTTTTATTATCTTACACATAAATTATAATTAAATAAACTAAAATAAATTTGACATACTTTTTAAAAATACACTATTTCATTTTAAAGAAATTAAATAAAAAATTTAAAAAATAATAAACTAAAATGAAAAATAAAGAAAAATAAAATTGAAATAAAAATTGATAAAAAAATAATAAAATAAAATTATCGTACTCCACTCTTGTTAATTATAATTTTTAATTGATAATGTATACCACTTAAAAGATTATGAATATATATTAAAAATATTATTATGTTATTAATAATTTTATGTATAATAAATCTTTAAGAATATAAATAATAAAATTAAAATGAAAAAAAAGAGAAAAAATTAAATAAAAATGAAAAAAAAATTTCCCCCCTAACTTTGGCTCTAGCTCTGCCCCTGACCGTACCAAACCTACATGTTTCTACCTCTACTTTTAATTATTAAAAAATGAGTATTATATTATTATTGATTTCTATGAAAAAATTTCTTAATTTTTCATCCCTGTAAAATTCATAATTATTATTTTAATAATATTTATTCATGTTTTATCTACTACTATAAAATGCCATTGAGGATAAAAAAAAATAGGCATTTTGTATTTTAAAGATGAAAAGGATAAACATATTTTTCAAGACTAAAATAAAAATTAGTTTATTTCATGAGGATTAAAACATTAATTTAAAATCTTAGAAACATAAAAATAAAGAAAAAGTTTTACAAGGAGCAAAACAAAATTCATTCATTTTTATAGAGACTAAAATTAAACTTAAAACTTGTTTCAAAATATAAGTAAAATTTTCTCTATTTAATAAAATTTTGTCCAAAATACTCTTCATTTAACTTATATTAAGTTTCCTCTCATTAAAATTTTCTATCCGTTGGTATAAAGTGTAGGTCAAGAAATGAAATTCATTTTTTAATTCTTCCCTGATAACTATGATTTTGGTGTAAAATATTTATTAATTTTATTGATGATTAATATTTGTCTTAATGATTAGTCACTCTTCAATTTTTTTTTCATCCCTGGTACCTTAATCCGAGATTTTATTTATGGAACTGAAACTTAGTTCTAAACAGACATGTTATAAAATTCATTTTTTAAAAGAGAATGAGAAAATTAAATAAAATTAATTAATAATTTTAATTTACATAAGTTAAGTGTTGTTTAAGAAGTATAATTCCTTTTTAGTTGATTATTATAACTGGTTAACTACTCACTTTACAGAATTTTAGTACAATTCTATTTTGAAAAGGTAATGTTAAGTACACATCGTAATGTGATTTTTAAATTTTTATTAATATTAATTTATTTAATCAAGGAAAATTTTACTGCTGTTCTGATGAAGTATATATGGTTAAATAATTTATTTGTAAAATAAATTTTGATATTAGTTTTATGTAATGCAATGGTTGTATGTATGGAAGTTTAAGTATATTTATTTGAGTTAAATATAATTTAGTCTCTATTGTTTTTAATTTTATTTTTAGTTCTTTAATAAAAATGGACTAATCATAATTCGTAAACTGTGCTTTTTAATACTTCATCATTTTACTAAATTTTCTTTTAGCTTATCAACCTCTTTAATCAATCATTTCTAGTTGATTACAAATTAATTTGCAAAAATTGCAGTGTCATTTTTAAATACAAATAGGAAAGTAATTTTATTTTGTTTCTGATTTTAATTATAAAATAAAAATACCTTTTATTTCATCATTGATTTTGAAATTAGGTACAAAATATAAATTATGTTCTATTTTGTGTTTAAAAATAAAATATAAAACAGAAAGTATTTTCTGTCAGATTTTAGACACATAAAAAAACAAATGAGGTAGTGAAATAAGAACATATATCTTTTTATTATTTTTTTAATAAGGAGGTGAACTTAGAAAAGATGAAAGTGAATATACCAAAACATTTATCTTAATGGGCAATATAAACCCAGGCCAAGGTCCAAAACAAAACTTATGTTTTCATTCAATATTTCATAATAAATTGTATAAAAAATAAAATAATATTATGGAATTATTATTGGTTCAACCATAATTTAATTACAATGGAACTATTCAATCTTTGAATAATAAAATCATTAGTTACTGACAATAATATAAAACATTATTTTATAATTTAATAATCAATTAAAGAGATTTTTTTTCCATTTTGTTATCACTGGACCCCAGACCTCACTTGTTGTAATAAATCACAAGAAGTAAATAATTCACACACTTTATAAATAAATATGCAAAAAATTTTCAATGGAATTGAACCTAATTTTTTTATATTTAAATTGCCTTCTAAAAGAGTTTCAGTGTAATGTTTATAGCAAACTGATCAAGTGAGGCCATATTTTAAATAGGCCACGTAAAAGGTCCCAAAAGATATCCAAACTCACATGTATTTTATACATGCAAATTAATATTAAATAAATTTATTTATATTCTAATTTTTCAGAAAATAAAAATATTTTCTCTTGATAATGATAAAAAATTAAAATTAATTTTTAAATAAAATACTTCAAAACAAAACGAAATTACGTATGTACTCCATACGAACATAATGATAATTTTTATGTGAACATAAAGATATATATCTTTTTAGGTTTATTTGCACTTTTTCCTCCAAATTTTCATAATCTTATAATTTATGCAAAATTTATCCTCAAAATTTAATAATCACATGATTTGTTTCAATACATAAAATAAAAAAGCCACAGGCAAATAAATAATTGCCATAAAATTATATTAATTGTGACTGTTCAAAGGGAATGGCAGTTTTGAGGCAAAAACCACAAGATAGTGAAATTTTGGCAACTAAATTCACGTATAAAAAATTTTTAGGGGAAAATTTGCAAGATTGCGATTGTATGGAATATAAAATATGATTAAGTCTAACTTTTATTCTATTTCTTCCAATGTTTTGATGAAATTAATATACAGTTGTGTACAAAAAGTTACAATTAAAAAATTATATTAACAAAAATATATTAATTTCCATTTTAAAAAAAAAATTATATCTCTTAAAAGCACACTTATATACTTTTTTTCCATAAAAGATAATAATATTTTTTAAAAAAATAAAATTTCTTTCTAAAATATTAAGTGATTGATTAATGTGATAGTTTCTAGATTCTTACTTTGTGGTTTTTTTATAACCATTATTGGAAACATATGTAACATTTGACATGTCAGGGAAATTCAATTAACATTCTGTACTTCTCTTTCATCTTTTGCTTGTGGAAACTTCTTTTTTCATGTTAAAAAGTTCAATAGATTTGTGGGTATAATTTATTTGCAAACACTTTTATGTGTTTTACCATTGATATGGTTGAAATTTTTGTTTTTAACTTTTTGAAGAATTGAATAAGTTACTCTGAAGTTTGAAATCACCTCCTTTGTGGATAAATTCAGGATGAGTAAAAATTGGATTTCCTTTTATTTCTTTTAGCAATCCTTTTATTTCTTTTAGCAACTTTATTAGTAACAACTATAATACGTAATCATTTAACTAACTCACTTATAGAAAATATACGTATTTCTCTCTTTTCACATTTTATACATATACATATTTCCTTTTGTTTGTGTATTGCAGTTGTCTACCAAATATTTTTCTTCTCTTAAGATGATTTTTATCCTTTTAGACGAAGTCACCTGAGTATAATGTGTTTTAATATTAAGGAAATTAGTATAATGTATAAAAATATATTAATGTAGTATTTCCAAATAATTTGATGATTTTGTGTATTGGTTAAAAAATTGGAAATATTTGTACAATCTCACAAAAACTTAAAAAATAAATTTACTTTTGTTTTAAATCATGAACCAGAAACAGAAATATGTTATCTTATTAAAATTTGATGATCTAATAATAGGAGTTAATATTAATTATCTCTTATATACGATCTGAGAATTATCTCTGCATCTATCTTGGATTTTGTTGTACAGTGCATAAAATAAATCAAAGTACACCCTTTTGTGTAAGTCCTAGGAATTAACTACATTATAAGCCCTTGACAGAAGTAAGTCTTACCATGATGGGATGATTTTCAAACCTTGTTTCTTTACTCCCTAGCTCCTATAAGTTGTTAACTAACTTCAACAATTTTTTAAATACCATAAGGTGACACAAAAAATCAAGTAAATAAAGTACTGAATCATGTAAATCCACTTCAACACATTGATAAAAAGACCGAAGGAGGCCAAATAGACAGAGAAACATACAGCACAAAAATATGAACATTGTTCACTATGTTTATCAAAACTTATTAATTTACATTAAACTTCATTGTGAACTTCAATGGAAGTTAGTAGCACTGAAATCTTCAAACTTGCCTGCAAGAAGATTCAAATTTTGGATCTCAAAGCGGTGAAAGTTCTGGTCACAAGGAAGAGTATTATTCAGTTTGCCATCCACGATATACCTCAATTTGTAACACTTATAAATACTGCTGCTAAGCAAGGGAAGGTTTCCAAAGCAATCAGGCAAAGATTCTAGAATTAGAAGATTGTATAATCTTAACAAGTGGAGCACAGTCATATGGTGTAAAGGGTCATGCAAACCTTCCAGTTCCACCTCTCTGCATCCAGAAATCCACAATTCCTTGAAAGAGTGCAAGCCTTGCAGCAAGGACTTCGGGTTGTCACAGTCTTTGACAGCATTAAGAAAAGACAAACCTAACAACTTAGGACGTGGAGGACATTCACTAATTATAAAAGCTATGGCTACAGCTGCGGTGCCTGAAGCCACTGTGGAAGCTGTCTGGAAATGTCTAGAATATACCATTTGACTGGTGAGTGCTGCAAGCCCCACCAATTGTCACTGTTCGAGTCTTTGCAAGTCGAAGGGGAAAATGGTAACTACTCATCTAGCAGATCAGCCATCAGTCCAAAATGGTGAAGCCAGTTGGAATTCTAGAAGCCAGTTGCTTTTATAGATTTCCAAACGTGATTGATCACCTGAACAAAAACATGGTGAACATGCACTAATAAATCTCTCTTATATAATTTAAATAACAGTTTAAAACTTTAAAAATCTAGGTGTCTGGGAGAAGGGAGGAGACCAAATTACTAATTTTTACAGTCATAAAAGTTAAATGGTGATGTACCAGCACTAGTCGCAGTCTGCTTTCCCACATTTCAACTCCACTGCATGTCCGCATAGTCCAAAGCTTTTACTGACCAACACAGACTTGTATTAATAAAATTCTACACCAACTAATAAATCATCATCCAGCATGTCCCCAGCCTTCCTCATTTTTGTATGTAGATCAAGAAGTAAATGCCCCAGCAGCTCATCTTCATAATGTGATCCATCACCGACTACAAATACTTGCACTGTATTGCAAACTTCAATCCAACTACAACCTGGCTGCTTCTTTAGTCCCTTTCCCTGCATTTTCATCCTAACGATTGCAGCTTCTTTCCATTTTCCTACTGAAGCATACATATTTGAAAGCAATGAATAGGTGCCTGCATTCTCTGGTTCAATTTTCAAAATTTTATCAGCCACAAGCTTCCCAATATCAGCATTTCCATGCATATTACACCCAGCTAGGAGTGCTCCCCAAACGGTCAATGATGCCTTTTCCCCAAGCCCCTCAATGATATTGAAAGCTTCTTCCAACCTTCCTGCACGACCACAAAGATCAATCAAACATGTATAGTGATCTTCTCTGAGTTGTATAGATGTGTTTTTCAGTATCTCATCAAAGTATTTAAGCCCCTCTTCAACTAAACCAGTATGACTACAAGCTGTGAGAAGAGCAACAAAGGTGACATCATTAGCGTGGACCCCTAATTTTTGCATTTCATTAAATAGACTAATTGCCTCCTTGCCATACCCATGGTGAGCATAGGCAGCAATCATACCATTCCAAGATATCAAATCCCTTTGGCTCAATAACCCATCATCAAACATCTTCCTAGCAATATGCAACTCACCACATTTCGAGTACATATTTATCAGTGCTGATACCACATATGTGCTATCCTGAAAAACTGTTTTACTTATCATTTGATGAACTTGTTGTCCCTCAGTAAGACCAGCTAAGTCGCTACAAGCGCCTAATACGGTCACAAAAGTTCCAGTGTTGGGTTTTAACCCATCAGTAGCCAGCATTTTGTTAAATACCTTCAATGCTTCTTCACTAAGCCCATGTTGCACATACCCTGTCATCATTGCAGTCCAAGTAATGACATTCTTCTCATGCATTTCACTAAACAACTTCTCAGCGCAATTTAACTCCCCATTCTGAATGAAACCCGTGATCATAGTATTCCACGAAGGCATGTCTCTCTCAGGCATTCTCTGAAACAACTCCAAAGCCTCATCCAACATCCCATTTCGTGCATAACCTGAGATCATGGCATTCCAAGAAACCACATTCCGAACAGGCATTCGATCAAAGAGTGCTCGAGCATCCTCGACTCTCCCATTTTTCGACAAACCAGCAACCATTGTAGTCCACGAAACAACATCCCTTTCCTTCATCTGATCAAAAAGCCTCTGTGCATCCTCAATCTTCCCACACTGCACCAAAGCTGTGATGATTGTGTTCCAAGAAACCACATTCCTCTCTGGCATTCTACTGAACAAGTCCAAAGCCTGCTGAGTGAGGCCATTCCTCGCATACCCATCAATCATCGTGTTCCAAGACACAACATTCCTCAGTGGCATAGCATAAAACAACCTCTCAGCTTCCTTAACATGATTGATTCTGATGTACCCATTAACCATGGCTGTCCAAGTTATCACATTTTTCTTGGCATCCAATCTATCAAACAGATTCCTGGCTTCCCTGATCATGCCACACTTTATGTACCCACTTATCATTGTGGTCCACACACCCGTGTCTCGTTCAGGCATTTCGTCGAACACCTTGCGTGCGTCGTAGATTTTGCCTTCCTGGCAGAGCCTGTAGATGAAGAAATTGCAACGTTTCATTTCTGCATGAAGATTGGTAGTGGATATGAACCTCACTGTAATAACATTGCAAAAGGATTTCGGAATGTGCAACAAAGTGAATGATAAATGATATAGCATCCTATTCATTTTTAAATTTGTGACTGTAGTTTGAACCAATAAGTTTTTTTTTTTTATACATGTATTTTAAGTTTTACTTCTCTTACTTATGATTTTAATTCCTAAGATTAAGATATATATTGCATATATAAAAAAATTTAATTTAATTCTAAACTTAAATAATCATGAAATATTAAACAACTATTATTTAACCTTACAAATTGCAGCACAGTCATCTTTGGAATTCTTAAATTTAAGTCATTAAACTTTGTTAAGTCTAAGTAAATCTTTGCGTGATGATTAGGATTTCAAAAAATTTTAAAAGAATCTTGATAAAAAAATCTAGTGATATTTGATTAATATTCTTAAGAAAGGAAAAAAAAAAGGGGTTAAAAAAGAGTTATAACATTAAATTAAGATAATCTTAAGTTTTTTAAATAAGTTATTAAAATCCCATAATATTTAATCTAAGACATTTTATAACTTAAAAAATATGGTAAAATTTAAAAAATGTTTAAACTTTGATAAATTATTTAAGATAACCAATTTTAAAAGATTAATAAAAAATTATAAATATATTATTCATTTAACAATTTATCAAAACTTAACGTGACTTTTTTATGATACATAATTTTTTATTTGATAATCTGTCGTTATAGATATTATCATTATTATTTATCAATGTATCATTATAATTATTGTTATTATTAATATTATCGTTATATTCATCTCTCATTGTTATTATTATTAATATTTATATTAACAATGGTGGTTATGTTTGAAACAATGGTAATAATAATAATATTAATAATTATAAAATTTATAAAAATAATAATAGATATAATAATAAATGTAATAAAAATTATTATAGTTAAATTTTGATCTTAATCATAATATTTTTAATTATAATTTAAATTTTTTCTATAAATCAACAAAATCTCTTTCACACCGTATAAATCCATATAATCTTTTTTAGTCTTATAATTTTTATGATATTACTTCATTAAAATTTAGAATGCAAAATCCTTATCTCACAATTTTTTTTTTAAAAAAAACATTTTATAAAATGAAGCTTAAAAGCAAATTCTGTTCCTGCATAATATATACATTTTTATATTTTAACGTTTCTCACATTGTAAGATAACATAACGACAAAAAAATCCACTGTAGACAGCTAGATGCACATGGAATTATGAAATTTCTTTCTTGCATTACATGCCATAATAAAGCAAATACACATTGTGAATATAATTTAGTAACAAAATTTATGTTTAATTCCTATTTGAATCTAAAATTTTGTTAGACTTTATGTTAAAAAATATTTTGTGATCAACTCCAATATAAATTAACCTGCTAATTATCTTATATAATATACGTGAATATGAGATATTTTCTCTCTTTTCATCTTTCTTTATATCCTGTGAGATCATTTACCAATTAACTTCTAATGCATTCTATCACCAAACATTTCTTTATCTTAATAATATAAGAGTAAAGTTAATCTCTAGCCCATCTAGCTCTAACGCATGATGAAAAATTATTTCAAACTAAAAGATAAACACGTAGGCAACTAAATTAATTACTTTTATTTTTAGTCCAACATACACATAAGAGAGGGTAGCTAGCTTATGTCCATGAATCCCTCCAACCTCAATTGGATGTGAAGCAAATATGTGAATACAGTAACTCCCAAGGTGGAATAGTAGTAGACAATGTTGAATTATATATTGCAGATGTACAATATAGTTATTTGAAACAATTAAAGAATAAAGGGAATGGTTAAAAATCTAAGGAATTTAAGAGAATAATGTATGTTTCTAAAGGGTTTGAGGTATATAGCTAGTTGACCATTATCATTTGGTATTGGTTTTCAAAACCAATTTTCCTATTTGGTAAAACCCTTGTGTGGATCAAACGTCTAAACATGCACTCTAACTCCACTTCAAGATCTTCTATTGCCATCCTAACCCCTGCTAACCTTTTGTTTGCACTTTGAAGCACCATGGCATCATCATAGATCATATCATCTGAACAAAACAAACTCACACACACAAACTTTGAAGTGAAGAAAGGTCTTTTCCCTGATGATTTTGAATCCAACCAAGGTGATGAAACAAGGGACAAGAGTGATTCCACAATGGAAATGCTTGTCATCCTCACTTCTCTTGGCACATCAACAACCAACACTAGTTTTTGTTCATTCATTGGAGTGTATTGCATAGTGGTTGTTTTAGTAATACTCTTCATACCCTTCAACCACTTCAAACACTTCAATGTCTCTTTCTTCAGTTTCTTCCTATAACAATTGTAGGCTGATATTTTTTCCTCAATTCCTGGGTCACCAATGCTTGCTCTACGCAAAGTGAATTGAAGTTCTTGAAGGTGTTCTTTTACAAGCAAAAGAACATCTTTTGAGATACCACACACCTCCAACATCCTCATAGATGACTCTGACACATCAGCAACCCATTTTTCTTCTCTTTGATGGACAAGACCTTGTTGAACCATTGGAGAATGTAGAAGACTATTTGCACTATTGTGTAAGTCTTTAAGTGCATCAAAATCAAGGGGTGCCATAATTTAGTAGAACAAATAAATGTGTAAGTGTTTGAAATTTGTGCTATGTGAGAAATTAAATCAAGGCTAGAAAAGCTAATACTATGGTATAGGCTCATGGGGTGCTTCAAGGGGTTTATATATATATATACACACACATATAGTACGGAAGAAAAAAATTATTCTAATTAGATCTAAGATTGAGATGAGGAAGCAAAAGTGAAGGTACAAAATTGGGATAGTGGTAACAGCTAAGGTACTAGTTTGTCCAAAGGAACCTTCCCTTTGTGTGAATATGTTAGAGGTTATAGGTTATAGGTTATAGGATATTGTTGTTGAATATTAGAGCAACATGAATGACATCAATTCATGCATGAGAGGGGATGCACTCGTGCATGCCAACCTGTAATATATATTGTTTATAGCTACTTAGGATGTGACAAAATGTTGTTCAAACAAGAAACTTGAGACATAGTATTATATGGAAAATACTAAGATGTTAGATAAGAAAAAGATTTGGTATGCTTGAGCATGGGTTGATGACAACTGTGCTATGTCTTTGTATTGTAAATGAATGACATAGGGATCTGGATGCTATCCTTGGATTGTACCAAGAAACTTCCATGGACTATATAATTCATTCATTCAGAGATGAAAACAGTGTTTGTTGTTCATACTATGTAGGCCAGGGTGATATAAAAAATTTAATATTGTGAATGAATGTATAGAGTAATTAAGATATGAAATTATAATTGAAGGAAACTAGACCAGATAGGACATGTAATTGGATCATGTGTACCAACTAAGAAGGAAATATTATAAGACATTGTTAAGATTTAAAATTGTGGGAAAAATTAAGAGAGATTTATTTAAAATTTTCAAGACATTGTTAAGGTTTGAGTTAAGGACACAGTGGGCAAAAATTATAAGAGAATAACAAGAAGAAATGTAGAAATGATTAAGATTATAGTTTGAAACCAAATAAATAATTAAGTAAGTAAAGATGATTGAATTTTTTTTATTATATTTTAAGACTAGTAAGTAATAAGAGTACGGATTTGTTAATATATTATATACTATAATTTGATTGATATAAAATATAAAAATTATATGGTTCAAGCAAAAATATACAAATTATAAATAAATAATAAAAACAAAAGAAATATTTCACAGATAAACACTTTAAAATATTCTTTTCGTGGCCATAATGATAACAACAAAAAAAACTTATTATTATGTTTGAACACATCGTTTCTTTATTTATATCCATAAATTCATTTATCATAATTATTATTTTTTATTTAGAGAGATTTTGTTATGCAAAATAATTAATTTTAAAATATTTTCAATTTCTTCTAGATTAGAAACACTTTTATCACATTCTTTTGCTGTGATTATATGACAATCCAGTCGAGATAAAAAATTCTATTAAAATACATTATTTTTAATGAATTTCAACAAATGATAGGTAGTGAGTTTAGTTGACATTTTTTAAGGAGAAACATTAAGGACTCATCCTCTTTTACATTTAATTTGTAATTATTCATAATTTATTAAAACTTATAAAATCAGAAATGATAATCATTCAAACATTAATGAAATCCCAACAAATCTAATAAAAATACATTAATTCCAGTTAATGGTAGAGTTGTGTTTAAAATAAAAGAAATTGTGCTCTAAATAATTGATATAACTATAACTCTTAAATAAGTGCTTTATCTAATAATTGATATAGTTATAACTCTTAAATCACTTTTGAAGTGATACATCACTTGAATAATATTATCACCTAAAAATATTTTGAACACTTGACTACATTTAGGGGTGGATTAATGAGTTGAAGTTTGCAAATTAATATTTTTGTTTATTTTTAATATTTTATTATTGAAAATTCGTACTTTTTAAAAAAAAAAAATTATTTGGATGGATATATTTAGTATTAATATGTTAATTTTTAAGACTTTATTTAAATTTGGTGTTATGATTTTTCAATTCTTATTTTTTAAACTTTGTCTAAGTTTATCAATTTAGTGTTATGATTTTACCTTTCTTTTACTAATTTTTTTACTCACCACTAACTACACTCTCCACTTCATTTAATATTTATCTTTTTTATTTTATTTGATCTCCTTTAAAATTAATAATAAATATAATTTTTTATATTACTTTTTTGAGATAATTTTTATTTTTATTTTAATTATATTATTTAATTAATTTTTTATTCCATAAAATAATTTTTCAAGAAACAATATACCGTTTTACAAATAAAAATACAAAAATTTCTATAATTAGCATTGTATCTCTTAACACAATATATCAATTTATTTTAATTATACAATAGAGTTATAAAACATGTAACAAATGAATTAAAATGTTAGTTAAAATATAAAAAGATATGGATAAGAAAGTAATTTTGTCTCTTAAGAGAAGAAAACGGTGTCGTCTAAATAAGAAAAAATATACGAAAAAAACGCATATAGAGAAACAGAGGCAAAAGACAGAAACCCTCGTGGCTCACTCACTCTTCAACTCCGACCAGTTCCACCTCGTCGCCGGCGCCGCCTCCGACCACCGCCACCTCGTTTGTTACAGGTACAACGTTGTTCCATTTTTGTTTTTCCTTTGTGAATGAATGAATGAATGCCTCTGTGATTTTGCACTGTTCGAATGAATGAATGAATGAATGCCTTTGTGATTCTTATAATCTTCTTGTTATTTTTGATAATGAAAATAATCTTCGTGTTGTTCTTTTTCCTTGATTAGGGTTTTTCAGATACCGTCTTCTTCCTTTTGAAAATGGAGGAAGTAAGTTCCGATTGCGAGAGAGAAAGAATCCGCAACATCTGCATCCTCGCGCACGTGGACCACGGGAAAACCACCCTCGCCGACCACCTCATCGCCGCCGCGGGAGGCGGCGTAATCCACCCTAAACTCGCTGGGCGAGTCCGGTTCATGGACTACCTCGACGAAGAACAGCGTCGCGCAATCACAATGAAGAGTTCGTCGATCCTCCTTCGCCACTCCGACATATTCGTGAACCTCATCGATTCCCCCGGACACATCGATTTCTGCAGCGAAGTCTCCACCGCAGCGCGCCTCAGCGACGGTGCTCTCCTCCTCGTCGACGCCGTCGAAGGTGTTCACATCCAAACCCACGCCGTTCTCCGCCAGTGCTGGATCGAACGCCTCACCCCTTGTCTCGTTCTCAATAAGCTCGATCGTTTAATCACCGAACTCAAATTCACACCTTCCGAAGCCTACACGCGTCTCTCGCGAATTGTTCATGAGGTCAACGGAATAGTCAGCGCTTACAAATCCGAGAAATATCTCTCTGACGTCGATTCCCTCCTCGCCGGCGCCGGGGACACTTCCACCACCGAGGAAGCCCTCGAGGATTACGACGATAACGAGGATGTTTTTCAGCCGCAGAAAGGGAATGTTGTGTTTGCCTGTGCTTTGGATGGTTGGGGGTTTGGGATTCGTGAGTTTGCTGAGATTTATGCTTCCAAGCTTGGGGCAAGTGTGAATGCTTTGCAAAGAGCGTTGTGGGGTGCTAAGTTTTATAACCCTAAGACTAAGATGATTGTTGGGAAGAAAGGGGTTGGTGCCAATAAGAAGCCTATGTTTGTGCAGTTTGTGTTAGAGCCATTGTGGCAGGTTTATCAAGGGGCGTTGGATGGGGATAAAGGGTTGGTTGAGAAGGTTGTTAAGTCGTTTAATTTGGCGGTGCCGCCGCGGGAGCTGCAGAATAAGGATGTGAAGGTTGTGCTTCAGGCTGTGATGAGTAGGTGGTTACCCCTTTCCAATGCCGTTTTGGGAATGGTTGTTAGGTGTTTGCCTGACCCAGTTGCTGCACAGGCATTTAGGATATCGAGGTTGATTCCAAAGCGGGAGAATGTTGTTTTTGTTGAGGATGAGGTTGGAAAGGGAGTGGTGGAGGAGGCAGAGGCAGCAAGGAAGGCTGTGGAAGGGTGTGATTGTAGGGAGGAGGTTCCTTGTGTGGCTTTTGTTTCTAAGATGTTTGTGCTTGGCCAAGATGTTGCCTGGAGGACAAAGAGTGGAGGTTGGGAATGGATATGGTGAGGAAGGAGAGGGTGAGTCGGATGAGTGTTTTTTGGCGTTTGCTAGAGTTTTTAGTGGGGTTTTGCATGCGGGGCAGAGAGTTTTTGTGCTTTCTGCCTTGTATGATCCTTTGACAGGGGAATCGATGCAGAAACATATCCAGGAGGCTGAGTTGAAGTCTTTGTATTTGATGATGGGGCAAGGGTTGAAAGTAGTGACATCTGCCAAGGCAGGGAATATTGTTGCCATTGGAGGTCTTGGCCAACATATTTTGAAGAGTGCAACACTTTCTTCTACTAGGAATTGCTGGCCTCTCTCGAGTATGGCATTCCAAGTTGCCCCGACTTTGAGAGTTGCAATTGAGCCTTCCGACCCTGCTGATGTCGGTGCGTTGCTCAAAGGCTTGAAGCTTCTTAATCGAGCTGATCCATTTGTTGAGGTCACAGTGTCTGCAAGGGGAGAGCATGTTCTTGCTGCTGCTGGAGAAGTTCATCTCGAGAGATGCATAAAGGATTTGAAGGAGAGGTTTGCAAAGATAAGCTTGGAGGTCTCTCCGCCTCTCGTGTCCTACAGAGAGACCATTGAGGGAGATGTATCCAATGTAATGGAAAATTTGGAAGTTCTTAGCAGGAGGTCGGATTATGTTGAGAAAACAACACCCAATGGAAGATGTGTTGTTCGGGTGCAGGTGATGAAACTTCTACCTTCTCTTACGAAGGTGCTGGATGAAAGCTCTGATTTACTTGGTGATATCATTGGAGTAAAGTCGGGGCCAACAGTAAAAAGCATGGAAACCCAAACCCAGACACCAAGTATTCTTGAAAGTGACAACCCAGTAGAAGTGCTAAAAAAACGAATATTGGGTGCAGTGGAGGGTGATATTTTGAGCAGGAATGAAAATGACAAGGACCATGCTGAGAAATGTAAGTTGAAGTGGCTGAAGATTTTGAGGAGGATATGGGCACTTGGACCAAGACAGATTGGTCCGAACATTCTCTTTACTCCTGATATTAAAGCAGAAAGTACTGATAGCTCTGTCGTAATTTGGGGTAGTCCTCTTATATCAGAACGGTTGGGCTTTGTGGCTGATTCTAGTACCAGTGACTCAGCTACTGAGACGTCTTCAAACACAAACCAAGCTTTGTACATGGATGTTGAACACCTTGAGAGTAGTGTTATATCTGGGTTCCAACTGGCCACTTCAGCTGGACCCTTGTGTGATGAACCTATGTGGGGTTTAGCATTTATCATTGAGGCACGCATATCTCCATCTTCAGCGCAGCATGATGAATCTGAAACAAACCAACAATCTGGGCATTATGGCATCCTTGCCGGGCAGGTAATTGCAACTGTCAAAGATGCTTGTAGAGCAGCTGTTCTTCAGAATAAGCCACGGCTTGTGGAAGCAATGTACTTTTGTGAATTGAATACACCTACTGAATATTTGGGTCCCATGTATGCTGTACTTTCCCGAAGACGTGCCCGAATTTTGAAAGAAGAGATGCAAGAAGGTTCCCCTTTCTTCAATGTGCATGCATACGTTCCTGTTTCTGAGAGCTTTGGTTTTACGGATGAGCTTAGAAGGCGGACTTCTGGTGCAGCAAGTGCACTTCTTGTCCTTAGCCACTGGGAGGCACTTCCTGAGGATCCTTCCTTTGTACCTAAAACAGAAGAGGAAATTGAAGAGTTTGGAGACGGTTCTAGTGTTCTTCCAAATACGGCAAGAAAGTTAATTAACACAGTCAGACGGCGTAAGGGCCTTCATGTGGATGAAAAGGTAGTGCAGCATGGAACCAAGCAGAGGACACTGGCTCGGAAAGTCTGATACTGATACTTCTATTTAAAGTTGTCTACTTAGTACGAAGAGAACGTGTTGTTGTTGAATGGTTGTAGCACTAATTAGAATAGAATTCTTCACTAATTTTTTGCTTCTGGGACAAACTGATTGTAAACCAATGTTATTAAAGATAAACGAATTTTGTATGAATTCCCTCATAAGGTGTGTATATTTTCATAATACACTGCACATAATATAAGCAACAGTCATGGTAATTATCCTTAATGCTTTGAATCTGAAGATTAAAGCATCTTCAAGGTTTTTTACTTGTTAGTGAAATGAAACTAATGGTAAGCAAAAGATTAAATAAGTGTTGCTACCACCAACTTCATATATTGTTTTGTATGTAACTTGTCACTTGCCAACTTTATGAGAGGAAAACATGAAACATGCAATATATTTCATAACGATTTCCATTACACCCCCCAAAAATCAAGAACTAAAAAATGTGTTATAAAAGAGAGAAATTCTGGCGTATCCCGAGGATTTGCATTTATTGATTTTCCTTCAGTGGTATTTATCTTGTTTATTTTTAATGTTAGATATATCTTGATTTCATGATGTTGTATTTCTAATCTATTACGGATTATGGGTTTGGGAGCTGCACAAGGAATGATGGATAAAATAGGAGATGATGGTCTTGTTGTGGATGGCAGAAAACTATTCTTTGAATATAGGTATATTTCCCTGGTTTTAGGGCTTTGCCAATTTTCTGTACTTCTAAGTTATTTATCCTGATTTTGTAAATTACAGTAATCTATATTACCATTTCGAACTATATTTTGTTGCAGTAGTAAGCCAACTGGAGGTCCTGGTCCAGATGGAGCTATGAAATCAGGTCATAATTATAAGAGCATTACAGTTCCATCTGATTGGATGTGCACTATATGTAGCTACATAAATTTTGCCCGCCGGACTTCCTGCTATCAGGTTTAAATTTTCTCCCTGCATCATTTATTTTTGAATTGTTTATTTTCTTCACAGTTAATGCTTTGGATTGTCATGCCCAAATTAATTTAGGGTAGTCAGTTATTTTCAATTGAGGTATATGTATGTATGTATGTATGTATGTATGTATGTATGTGTGTGTACATGTGTGCAGTTATTGAATTGGTTCAATACTTTGTTTTTCTATTATTTGCAGTGTAATGAGCCACGAACTGATGATGCTCCTGCGGCAGATATTTCATTATCAAATTCATCAGCTATAGGAAAGAAAGGTTCGGAGGCAGGTGAGTTTAACTTCTGTATCTGACATTGGTGTTTTAATAATATTCTGTAATTAACAGGTGTATGTGCAATCAGGTCCAACCCATGTTTTGGTTGTCCGTGGATTGGATGAAAATGCTGATGAGGAAATGCTCCGCTATGAGTTTTCCAAACATGCTCCAATTAAGATTTGGTTACTAAATAGTTGTGGTAGTTAATCCTTTTACTGTGTTTTTGCATTGAAGGGGCAGGGTTGCTCTTGTTTATGTTGCCATATATATTCTAATAAGTGTTATTATCTATTACAGGATCTGCGTCTTGTGAGAGACAAGTTTACTCATGTCTCAAGGGGATTTGCATTTGTACACTTTTATTCGGTAGGTACAATTCGTGAATAATAATTGAGCTATTCACGTGGCATGCTTTTGTGCTGATCTATTTTTCACCTCTCTTCCTGTTGTCTAATGGCTAATATTTATCTCACACATTTATCAGTGAGAGCTTAAAATGTGTACATTTGGAATGCTTGTGTCATTGCTCAGTTAAAGGGCATGTTTTACACTTCTACATTATTTGTTGATACCTTTCTAAATATTATTTAGTCTATTTATAACAGTCGAAAGAGTGAAGAAGTGGCATTTTTTGGGCTGACCATGTTGGTTTCTTTGATTGAAATGACTGAATTCCCATATTTGAAGGATCCATTGGAATTTTGTTGTTTGGGTAATACTTTTGAGTTATAGATAAACAGTGTTTAGAAGGTCTTATTTGGGCTTTGACCTTTCTGCAAGCTCTTTTAGCTTATTTCAATAGTCTCCATGTAAAAAATGCTTGTCAGAATAAATTATTTATCTTATTTCTAGATTTCTAGAAGCTTATGACGAAGCTTTCATATAATAAGAGTTTATTGAGTAAGTGCTTAAATAAGTTGTTTATTTGTACAATTATAATAGTTTATATTTAGTAGTAGTTGTCTGTTTTGCGTTTTCCATTTGAGTCCATGGCAAATGATACTGTTCATTTTGGTTATCTGAAATTTGGGGGGGGGGGGGGAATGCCTGTCAAAGAGAAGTTGCTTGTTGATTGGTGTTTGAGTAGGAGGTATTGATGTTACAAGATATCTTTGTTTACGTGGAGGATGCTACAAAAGCTCTCGAGGCAACAAATGGAACTATGCTTGAAAAGAATGGGCAAATTCTAAGAGTAGCGTATGCAAAAAGTATCCTGGGCCCTGGATCTGGAACATCAGGAACTTCCCAATCAAGCAGTCTTGCTGCTGCTGCTATTGAGGCTGCAGCATTTACCCAACAGGTTTTTTATTCTTATATATTCTGAATTTTGAATTCTAGTTTATTTTATACAAAAATACATTCTGTATTGTTGAAGGTGAATATTTACAATTTCAAATCATTTTATTCAAGTTTAACCATGTTGCTTGTGTTGTTTGAGGTTGATTACTTTGTACCAACTTCCTTACCTGACAGATGAAGTAATATAGGTTAGAATAACTATAAATATAAGTAATCTTATGTAAAATAACAGGGATTCTTCCTCATATTTTACCAGGAAAAAAGGTACTGCACGGATTGTGAAGAAAGTATTTGCTTCATAATGTATTGGGAAAGAATTAAAATTGGTTTGAAATTTTCTGAAGCATTTGCATTACTTATTGATAAACATGAAGATTTCTGGTTTCCTTAAGCTGAAAGAAATTGAGGCATAATTGAAGATCAGCTCTTTGAGAATTTAAAAAGTAAATAATTGTTTTCAAATATGATACAAGTTTAATCCAACTGGATTTTAATTTGGATACAAAACTTTCACATTTCTCTCAGATCTGAGCTGGTTTCTAATTTAGTGTACAGCTCCTAGGTAATTAAATTTTCCCATGTGTTTGACTGTATGTGTATTGCCACTGATCCTCTTTGACTGTAGAGGCGATTTCCCACGAGTTATTTCGGATCTCATTGAATATGCCACATTAATATTTTGTATTACCATTTTGTGTTTTTAATTATAGTCCTGATATGCTGTCAAGTTATTGTAAATATGATATGTTTATTTTTTGCCTTTTCCTAATCTTCAGTATGATTCTGTGGGATGGGCTCCAAAAGAATACAATCCAGATGACAAACAACCTCCTGGTCCAGAGCAGACTGGCACAGAAGTTGGTGCTCCACAATCAGGCTTTGTGTGGGATGAAGCATCGGGTTATTACTATGATGCTGGTTCTGGGTTTTACTACGATGGAAATACTGGTACTTATCTTGATTGATTTGGTCAGAAAAGCCTATATTGAAATATGAAATTATATCTTGGAAGTTTCTCAAAAACATTTGTTAGGAATCAGAATAGGATCAGTTTCATATTCTGTCTTTATAGGTATTATTTGTACAATCTTGCTTGTATCTGGTTTATAGGAACAAAATCTCCCATAAATAATTGTATTGATTGTAATAATTAATAAAGCCTATATAAATCATCATCCATTGTGTATTCAAACATATGCTTGCCGCATATTATGTCTCTGCTATCTCATCTTAAAGAGCATTTTTGTCTGCTGCATAAATAATTCTCAAAACATTTTTTTACTGTTGTGTCTTGTTTCTGATGATCCTAAAGCAAGTTTGGAGAACCCAAAACTTGCATGTAAGTGAATTCTGCGCCTACATTTACTGGTGCAACAGTGCCAGTCAATATGTAGTTTAGGCTGTTTCTTTTCCTGCATTTCCCTTCTCTCCCTCATGTAATTGAGTTCTGTTAGAATGGAGAAGTCTGCAAAGTTTTGGTTCATCTCTTGTTTGTTTAGTATGTGTTCATGTGTGTTATGTTAACACACTAACATTGTATTTTAGCATTGTGCTCTGGGAAATGTTGCTTATGGAGCTTGCATTATTGGCTGAGCATATATTTTTTACCAGCATTAAATTTATGACTTGGAAACTCTAGTACTTGTTAAAAGTTGCATTCTCTTATTGTTTTATTTAATTTTCTAATCTCTTGTTACCCGTAGGTCTTTACTATGATGGTAATAATGGGATTTGGTATTCATATGACAACCAAACTCAGCAGTACATACCTTGTACTGATCAAAATCAGAATAAATCATCTAATAACGAGTCGGAACCTTCTAAAGCATCTGATGGTTCTGGAAGTAAAAAGGTCATTTCTGCACCAGCTACTACTGTTACATCGGTTGAGAAGCCAGCTTCATTGGCAGATGCTGTCCAGGCTGCAGCAACTGCTGCTTTAGCTGCAGAGAAGAAGGAAAAAGAAAAATCAAAGGAAATAAAACTTGCCTCAAAAAGCAGTATTCTGGCAAACAAGAAAAAAATGAACAATGTGTTGTCGATGTGGAAACAGAGAAGCCATGAGGGGCAGGCTACTCGAGTAGCTCTGGAAGACAATCAACCTTCTGTTTCAGTTGATGATAGGTCATATTCTTCTGGACATTCTGCAAAGAATAAGTTAAAAACTGAGACTGTGGTAAGGGAAAGTAGTGCCCCTAATCTAGGAATTCACACAACTCTTGGCCAGGCTGCTGCTATTGATTCTCAGGCACAGCCACGACCTGTTAGTAATAGCCTTGGACGCACTGTGATGGGGGTCATAAGGGGCTCAGGAAGAGGTGTTGTTAAATCAGATACTTATTCAGTTTCTACATCTGTTGCATCATCTATGCCAAGTTCATCTTCAGCAAACGTTGATGCACATACAGTTGCTACTCCCTTTAGAACAGATGTATCTGCCTTGGGTTCATATGCACCATCTGCGACTGTTGGAAGTGGCCGAAGAAGATTTTCAGAAATGCCTCAATCAACTTCAACTCACAAGGAACAACCTCAAACAACTTACAGGGATCGTGCAGCTGAGAGGAGGAGTTTGTATGGCTCATCATCAGTTGGAAATGATTTGGCTGACCTTGACATTGGGGATTCAAGTAAGACTACTTAATTTATATTGGGTTTCATTGCTTTTGAGTTCTTGTTCTTTTGAAAAGCTGCTGAGGAGAAGAGAAAGTGTTTGCTTGACTACTTAGTTACTCATTTCAAAACATTGTCTGGTATCTGATGAAAAGCTCTAGGTGTAGAGGAAGCTTTGGTTTTTCAATAGATGTGAAGTGAGGCATTGGTGTTCTGCATAAATTTGGGGAAATGGTATTTGGTGATGAGAGGTGTAACTGTGTAGGGAATATTTTTTATGCACGGTTTTCATGGTTAGAAAAGTCAAAATTTTGTATGTGCATAGATCTCTCCCTCTTAAGTTTTAGTTATGTATTGTTGTAAAATGTAACAGAACTATGTATTTTTGTTTTATTTATCTCTAGGCCCAAAAGATACTTTTAGAAAGTTTTGTTTTAGCAAGTTGTTGATCTTTAGTTTCAAATATATGGTAATATTTAAAATTTTTAAATGACTAGACAGTAAGTTTGCAAGGCAATAGGTGCACTGGTAACTTAGATATGTGGATTGACTTTTTGAGAAAATATTTGTCTCTACCATATGTTTCCTTGAAGATCGAGATTTTGCATCAAGGAAGGGTGATCCAATGCCATTCCCTCCTGGGGTTGGTGGAGGACGCATAGTTGCGGATGCCAATGTGGATACTTTTGAGTTGATTACGGCTGACAAAGCAATTGATGAAAACAATGTCGGTAATAGGATGCTTTGCAACATGGGATGGCAGGAAGGATTGGTACCGTTTCGTTCCTCTGCACTACATCAGTTTTTATATATTACATATATTTTTGTTATTCAAGGTGTTTGGCAGAGCTAGATATAGTCATTTGGTTTATATTTGCAATAAGTTGAAGGGTTCCAAATTTCCTCATTTCAGGGGATATGCTAGTGGTTTGATCCTTAGACCTATAGATAATATTTTCCTCTAGTTTAGATATGTTTTTTCAAAGTCAGTTTGGACCTCAAGAATTGGATGGGATACCCCTGGAAGTTTGGTATTCTCTCTACATATCTACTAAATGATTCTAACATTTCTACATTATGTTTGTTTCTTGTATCATGGATAATTTGATGCACAGGGTCTAGGAAAGGATGGAAGTGGAATGATTGAGCCTGTCTTGGCACAAGCCACGGAAAATAGAGCAGGACTTGGGAGTCAACAGAAGAAGTTGGATCCTAGCCTTGAGATGCTGCCTGGAGACAGTTATAAAATGCTTATTCATAAAAAAGCACTTGCCAGGTTTCGGGAGATGTCAGAGAGTTAAGGTTTGAACATGTAATATAGGATTTAGCTTCAAGAATATATTAGTTAATTAGGTGTTTTATAAATATTCTTATTGTAATCACTAGCTTGCCTGGACAATTTCCAATTTCAGTTTTGAAATTGTATGATCTTTTTGCTTTGGTTAAACTCTGAACACTGTTTTGGAATGCCATTCATTTTTATTTTGTTTTTTTGCATATTTTAGGATCACTGTATTGGTTGAACTCGAGTACAAGTGGTCCTGTGGTTGAACACTATTGCTTATTTTGCGAAAAAGAAGCCTTTCTATTCGGAGTTTTCTTAGGGCAATTGAAAAATAAAAATAAAATGGTAAGAATGGATTTGGCTCAAAACAAAAAGTCTATATATCCTTGCAGGAGCCAAATTCCTTAAAGAATATGACCTACTAGAACAGTTAAAAATAGTGATTTCATTTAGCTATATTAGGGCTGGCAACCATACTTTCTTTTACACAAGAAATATCATAAACTGAAATATGTTTTTAATCTTTAAATTTGAAGTAAAATTGATTTAGTCTTCTAAATTAAAATAGAAGTTTAGTCCTTCAGATTTTAGTAATACATGGCCTAGATTTTAACCATTATCTAGTTGTAATTGTAAAATGTTATTTAAACTAATTTAAGGGATCGAGGTCACTTTTTTAGCCCATGTTTGTTAATTTCAGGCACCATTGGTGTTGGGGAATGTGGATTACGATGGCTATAGTGAGTGCAATATTACAATTTATTTTCATATGTAGGTCCACCTTAATTTTTACTTAAAATAAATATTATATAAAGATTTGTTTACCATCAATCCGTAAGATTAACTTATTCTTTATATATGAAGATTTGTTTAAAATAAATGAAAGTCTTATCTTATTCTCATCATTAATTAGAAAGATAATACTTGCAATAAAATTATCAAATCTATACAAATAGTTAAAAAAAAAAAAAATTATCGTAGAACTATTTTTACATATTGTTCAAACTTATTATATGATCAAACATAAATTAATATATATTGATTAAAATTAATTCATATTTAACATCTAATAATATAAAAGTTTAAATTTGGTATAATACTAAAGAAATACTTACCTTATCATTTAAACTAACTAATGAAAATTCATGCATTAAAATTTGTAAAAAACAAATGAAACCATTTTGTCAAACAACATGCACTCATAGAACCTCTCACCCTTATTCTCTAAATGTTTCCACAATACCTTCATTTTCCAAACCGAAAGGGCATTTGTGGTATTTTACATAAAAAGGAAGGTGTAAATAGAAAAGAATATGTGTCAAGAATAGGAAGTGTGGCTGAAGGTTTAAATAAGCCCAAATGTAAAAAAAAAGTGTGAAATGGGCTGAAATGGGCTTTGGGATTCGGGGATTGTTAGATAAGGCTATGGCTATGTCTATGGCTAAGGTGGAAAATTTACAGAGAGCAAAGAAAAGACGAGAAAATGGCGCAAACGCTGGCAGTGGCCGTGGCACCTTCAGTCGCTTTTATCTCCAACACTCGCCTCTCCAACACTGTCTCTGTTCCTTTTACAAACCCTAAGGTAAATACATTGAATTAGGGTTTTATGTTTCGCTTAGTTAAACATTAATTGGAGTTGTACGCGTGCGTGATACAGGTTCAAGGTTTAAGCATAAAATGCGTTCGTGTTGGTGGTGTTGAGATTCCGAACAACAAGAGAATCGAGTACTCACTCCAGTACATTCATGGAGTTGGAAGAAACAGAGCGAGACAGATTCTGTGTGATATAAGCATGGATAACAAAATCACTAAAGATCTCTCTGAAGAGGAACTCATCACTCTCAGGGATGAAGTTTCCAAATACATGATTGAAGGAGACCTTGTACTTGCTTTTTCTACTCTGTAATTTAGTTTTGTTTTGTATGAGTTTGTTTTGTTACTAAGTGTTGAATTGGTGTGTTTCAGAGACGGTTCAATGCGATTAATATAAAGAGACTGAAGGATATTCAGTGCTACAGAGGAATAAGGCATATTCAGGGGCTTCCTTGTAGGGGACAACGAACCAAGAACAATTGCAGGACCTTGAAGGGTAAGAGGGTTGCCATTGCTGGTAAAAAGAAAAAGTAAACACCTCTTAATTGTCTATCTTGTTGTATGAAAACAAATAATGTTTACTGCAATTCAATTCTTTTTGTTAAATCGTCTGTAATTTACCGGATTCATATGAGATCCTGTCAAGAAAACTGTTATCTTTATTTTTGGCTGTCAATTTTATCTTTTATTATTTCATTTATTGAATTAGTCTTCCTAGTCAAAGAAGTGGTTTCTAGACTTTAGTAGAAAGTACTTTCCATTTCATTTAGTCGAATAATGTTGCAGTGGATCCTAAACTTTAGGAGTAAGTATCAGTTAGTGTTGTACCTAAACTTTAGGAGTAAGTATCAGTTAGTGTTGTGCCTAAACTTTAGGAGAGTATCAGTTAGTATTGTACAGATTTTAGGTGCAAGTATTTTTTTTTTTTGTTTCTCACTACAACCACTATAATCGGTAACTGAGTAAAATTAAGCATTCAAGACGAGATGTCTCTCTCAAGTTCATGGATTCTCTTCTTTCAATATTTCATTACTCTGGTTTTTATTATTCCCTAAAACCTACAGATCCTATGAATGAGTCACTGTTTGTCTTGTCCATATTCAAAATTTAGTCCTAGACTTGTAGGCAGATCCATTTTGTTAATATCTCATGATCCTCTGGACAATCTAGCTTAGGTGGTGGTGTGAGTTAACTGTATTACTTTGTTCCTACTTATTATACTTTTTGGTTTGTTATGCAGTGTGTTGTTATAAAGAAAATGGTTGGTACGCGTAGTTGTAGGATATTTTTTGGGGTTTGTTGGTTTGGTAGATTAATATAAAATGTTAGTGTAGTGTCTTGAAGTTTTGCAAATGTTATCAAATTTGACACTAAGTTGGTATTGGGTTTATTGTACTGCTTTGTTTCTAGCTTTTATTTGGTCATGCATTATGTGTTGTTTAAGTGTCATGTATGCTTAATTGTAGGATCAAGTATGGTCTGGTCTTAACCTTGTATCTGTAGGCGGCGATTTTTCCTATGTAAAAAATCACATATTAAAATGACAATCAATACCAAAAACACAGCAAACACACAACGATGTGCAAAGTAAGAACTCCAAAATGAAACGTACACAAGCAAGCACAACTTGCAGTTTATAATACAATGTTTTCCAGGACTATTTTCCTTTAAAAAAGTATATACAAAGAATGGTGACACATAAGACAGTATCTATAGACCTTCAATCCAGGTGTAAGTTCGTTCAGTGCGATGGCAAAGCGATTGAAGTTATATCTAGTGGGAAACTTATTTAATACTCAAATGCGAGAAGTAACCCAAAACTTATTTAGTAAATAAAAACCTTCCATAGTTATTAGTACAATTACATCTTTAATTGGTGTAATTTAAGATACATATCATGTTCTTATATTGTTTTTGGACAAAAAAAGTAGTTTTTTTTTATTGTCCACTATACGATGCATGTCATGTTTGGTCCTCTTATTATTTGTTCATTTGTTGCTTAAGAAAAATAGTGTCTTCCTTTGAGTTATGTTGTATTCGTTCTAAGGATTTCTGTTCCAAATTCTTAGTTTGATTGCGAATTATTCTATTCAATTCACCATGTACATTGACTTTTGTGAATAAAAGAAAATAAAATAAATAATAACAGGACCTTTTCTTTGTTATAAAAGAAGGACCTTTTCTGGTAGAATTATATTAGGTAATATCCAAAATACAAATGCGTCAATTGAATTTGAATTATTCTCGGGCAAAAGTTACCCTATGGAAGTTCAAAAAGTTACTCTCTTTTAAAAGAAATGGTTAGAAAACAACCTAAATCAATGTAATTAAAGGTGAACCAGATATTGTTCAAATGATACGATCCTTTCTCAGATTGAGAAATTAAATGAATGATGGCAATCACTGGTCGACAATTCAGAGCATACGGTATCAAGAGGGGGAAGGGTTGGTGCGAGGGAAGATCGGAAATTGACGAGTAGATGAAATTAAAAAACAAAACTACAAATGATTTATACAAGCTAATTCAGATCTAACTATACATTTAATATTGAGAATCAATTTTGGTGAAAACTATATCCAGAGAAGCCAAATCTATGTCAAAGCCATAACTCTGTCCTCCGTAATGCACATATAGATGTTGTTTGGGTGAAATGGGAAGAGGTAGAATTTCAGATATTTCTGGTAAATCTGGCAAAGGTGGAGACGGATTTTCTGTCTTTTTTGCAGTGTAATATACATCAGCTAAGAGAAGCCAGACAAGATCAGGATCAATAGATGCAATTCCATTTAGGGCATTAAGAGAAGCCTCTCTAAGTCCAACAACACTGCTACAAGCTATCCCCACAACCAGACCACTTACCTTCTTCAGAACAAGTTCTAATGCAGATGAACTGCTCTTGTTACGGCATAACTCAGCAATCATGTTAAGCACCGCAATCTGAACCTTAAGATAGGAAGTCTCGGCCAACGAATCCCCTGAACTCACGGAACTGCTTCTGTAAGGTAGTTGTAAAGGGTTCTTCTCATCTTTGAAATATGACTTTTTATGAAATGGGGATGTGGTCAGAAGTTTCCAAAAGTGTGTCCCATCGGTGTGGAAACGACGTGTGAAGAAATCGCCTCCACAAACAGGTACTACATTGCTGATCACATTCAAACATCTCCGAACAGCCTGCCAATGTGTTACATTAAAACAATATTACTTAAGCGATCAAGCATGACTCTAATGGTAAAACATGTGAGACTTTAAGGTGATGGAAATTCCACAAGGAGAACTCCTATGATAATCAGAATGAGCTAAGTTTAAGTCATTCGGTATAATATCCAATTAAGAACAAACATTGAACAATCAATCTTAAAGCAAGAAATGACCATCAATGAGGATTGCTCACCACTGGGTTCCTGTTCTGAATACAAGTAACCAGATATGGCCATATTTTATTCATGGCTGGAAGAAGCCTGTTTTCATCAGCTCCTTCTTCATTAGCACCCAAAGTATCCTTCAGCTGATACAATGATAGTGATTCTAGTGCCTCTTCTGTAGCTTCTCTAATATCTCTTTCATGTTTATAAGCTGCTTCTACTTTTGCTATTGTCAATGTGCCACTCTAAAACCAGAAATGATCCGAATATCAATGAGAATAATACAAAATAAATTTATTGATCAAAATGATTTTAGATTCATGGTCAAACTGGAAGATAATATATTTATTTCACACTACCCAATGAAAGAGTAACTAACAAACACCATCCAAACAACTTCTATTTTATGTCAACCTCTGCAACATAAGAAGGCCCACGACATTTGAAATATTTATCATCATTCTTATAGAAAAACAATCAGTTAAGCCCTAGAAGGACTTTCTTTTGGAATTTGGTTAAGAAAATAATTCATTAGTGATGGAAGTGGAGTAGAATATATCTTCCACACAAGGAACCAAGGAGAGGATGTCAGATATGGCCAAGGCTTGAACTCAATGAATGTCAACTAATAAACATCCTAGGACACAGAAAATACAGAACAAATCAACAAGCCTATTGATTGTCTTATCCCCATACTTTGATATAATGAGCAAGTAATGAATAAGATATCCTCTAAAAGCTTTAAATCAAGAAAAAACTGAATACAAAATATCAGTACAATAAAGCACTCCAATATCCCTAAATATGTACGAAAAAATCAAAGAGAGACGAATTGTATGAGACGGGGCTTAAATCTTGTAGCATTACAATCGTAACAAACAGAATAACTTCTACACTTCAATCCTACTTCTAACTTCACACAAAAATAATGAAACAGAGCGATAAAAATTCTTCTTTACTGCCATCCAAGTCAAATGCTTTTGGCTCTTGGCAGGGCAGAGGGATTTGTTTTTTTAATCTCTTTTTAGTGCATTTCCATCAGAGCAACCTCACTAAGACAATTCTCTATCTTCACTAGTTTGATATTCGACTAGATCTTTCAAAAAGAACTTTATAATTTTAATGTTTCTTTTCTTTTAAAGCTCACCACGGATATTTTCGTCTGGATCATATCTAATTTTAAAAAAATAGATATATAACGTATTTCCATCAAAGTGAAAGCAATTTTCTATTTTCAGCAGAGTTTACTTTGACCTATGGTTTAACCCTTCAAAAAATGAATTTTAGACAAGAAGTTAATGTTTAATGCTTTCCCTGAACTTTTTCTTTTTCTCCAACTCCCCCCTTCCCCTAATACTGAAAAGAGTATAAGCTTCTAAGGTTTACATCAATGGCTAAAATGTTGTAGTGTAAAAGCATTTCAACCAAATGATACCTCAATTATATCCAGGGCAGCCAAGCATATTTCTTGCTTGAATGATGCTAGAAGTGGGATAGCGGCAGTTGATCACTACATGTAATGGAAATGGAAGGGACCCAAAGGTGAACTCTTCTAGAGAATGCTACAAATTGTAGGAAGCATTTTGTACTTGTGATGCAAGATTCAATGTCAAGCTTCCAGGAGAACTGCCAAAAAATAAAAAACACTCTAAAAGATGGATTGCAAATACGAACCTTGGGTTGTTTCTTCTGAATTGGAGATTATAGACTCAACATCTCTGGACAACGACTCTGCCTCCAGGGGCAATAGGCAAGCTTCACGTTTTGATGCCTTCACAATTTCTGCTACTGCCTGAAAAGCAATGTACAGAGCACTTACTGATATTAGAATAAAGTATATTTTCTGAAGGCTAAAGATTAATGCTAACTAAATAGGAAAAGAATTGCAAAAAGAATTGTGAAAGCTGTTTCTAACACAAAAAGAATGGCAAATATGTAAAGCTGTAAATAATTTATAAGAGTTGTCCCAGATCTGGCTTCAATTATTGTATTAGAGGATTTGTTATTACCAATTGATGCGGAAGAACATAAAGTGATGGAGGAGAATGCGCGATTAATAAACATCAGAATATTAGTTATTTGACCTAGTGTTAGTCATGAGCTTGGTATTGTTTCACATTCTTCCTTAAGAGTTTAGGTTAAGGTATTGTTTCACATTACACTTGTCAAACATATTCAGTATACTATACTATTATTTACAGTCATCTTCTCTCTTCTTTACCTTTACCCTATAATTTTCAGCAAAAGCCAAACACCACCAATAATATGGATCAAAGATTGAAATTCCATACACAAAAATCCATGACGAGAATATCCATTATCTTTTCCCCTTGTAATCCTTACTTGTATCTAATTCCTTTGAATCCGGTTGCTTGAATCTACCTATCAATTCTGGTAATAGAGCAATTTTGTCTGTTCTTGTACTTTCAAAATAAAATCTAAATAAAAGAATTATCTAAATAAAATCTATTAAATAAGGAAATGGAAGCACAATTTAGAGTAAGGGGGTAGCTTACAACAGACCTTTAAGAATGGAACAGTTAGATCAGGATGCTGATGTCTACCCAGTATTTCAAGTTCCATTGACACAGAACGCATCTGTTCAATTGCATATCATTAAATTACAAGCCATTAACCAATAAAGTGTACCAATGTTGGAAGGTAATCATTTATTTTCTTTGTATATGCACATTGTAATGCATGGCAATAGAGTTTAGAGAATGACCAAATGAATGCAACTATTAAACAGTCAATACCCAAATTGAACACTTTTAAGAAAATCAACCCTTCTATAGGCCACCAAAAAAGAATTATCACAACATATCCTATCAATGAGGAAGCTAGTTGCCTTACAATGGCAATAAGAGAACATGGTCATACCGGCTCCTCAAGTAGAGGCAATATATTGTGAGCCACTCCGATGTAGGAGAGTAGGGAGGCTAGTACATTTGGCACATGATGATTAATGTCCAAATGGCGTAATTGTCGACATATTGAATCAATCACATAGTCTGCGTTTTCCAAAACTAACTGTCCAACCTACATAAATGCAATATAATGATAGTCAATAGTCATGGAAGAAAAACTAGAAAATAAACCAAGATCGTGACTAATAAACTAACTGTTGGATAGCCAGATGTGGTGGAAAGAATATGCAACACAGAGTCTGCAGCATTTCTAACTCGGTAACTTGAAGAACTAAGATTCTCCAGCAATAAATAAAGCGAAGAATGAAGAAATCCACTTGAAACAAAATCTCTTCCAATGCACAGATTGAAGATTCCTACTCCATCAATAATAACCTGTTTCACAAAAGGAAGCCATTGTTGATGTCAAGTCAATCTTTATTGGAGATAAATATGATAAAGAAATTAAAGTACAATGAATAAACAGTCATGTCAGCTTATGGAAAGTGTCTTTCCTCATGTAGCATTGCAGCATCTTGGAAAAAGTATGGACTAATATCTTCTTCAACTGCAGCATTAAGCTGCAAGTCTGGAACATTCCATACCTCAGCTGATAAATATTCGTGCAAGATCCCACCAATGCACTCGACTAAATAACTCCTTACACCTTTATTGTTGGGCATCTTCCAGAAAGATGCATGAAATGCAGAATCATGTTTGAAAGATTGAACCTGAACACCACTTATGGTAGACCTATGAAATATTCTAGAAAAACCATTAGTTGCTTGATCTGATAGACCAAATATCATTTCATTTAGCATGCATGCAGCTGTACTAGCTTGCCGCAATAACTGTCCAGAACCATTCCTGTTATACCAAGACTGCCAGCTTTCTTTATAGTATTCTTTTAAACGAAGCTCAGAAACCAATTTATGGAAGTAACCAAGTAGAGTCTCAATCACATGTGACAGAAGCCCTTCACTTAAATGATCTAGCAATGACAAACAAAGGTAACAAGAGTAAATCCAGGTTAACACAAATGCTCTAAGAGCTATGAAAATAAGAACATTGAAGTGGAAATCACCTGTCACTAGAGATAAACCCACAAATTGGAGAATCCCTGCAAGAGGCTGGTATAATTTATCACTACCAACATAACTGAACCAAGGGGGCATCCGAGGAAGCTCATAGTTAATTTTTGCAGTTTCCACAGGTTCTCCTATACTTTTTTCCTCAATAAGCCTGCACTTAGGGACTTCACATAAACCAGAATTTATTAAAGGCCGACCATAATTGAAGAAATTAGCTCCGGATTTCAACTCAGCAATGGAGGGAAGAAATCCCAGGTTTGATCTATCTGTTGAAGTGACTTTTCCAAGTGAACCAGAAAATACTGAATTATGGCTTAGACATGCCGCAAACAAATCCCGGAATCTAGCAGCTTCAACCTAGGAATTTTCAAGCACCAGAACAGATGTTTGTGAAAGTAAATGTGAAAAGAGTCCACTTTTACTAAAACTGAATGCATAAAATATGAACATAAAGGAGATGTGCCACACCCAACCTATATTTTACTACAAGAGTGTGAGAAGCAACACTACATTGCATATAATCTAGGCAAGCAGGATTAAACAATGAACAGGTGACTTTATATGATGAACATGTATGATCCAGATTGAAGAGGGAGTATTAGAGGCATATCATAGTATGTATTGCACTACCCATCAGCATTTTATCTTTGGTATAACTTGTTTGGTAATTGGTACTTGGTGAAAACTAGATCTGTTCCAAGGACCTCTAGAAGATCCAATGTGTTAATTTCAGAGAACTTGGCAGTAGCATAAACATCAAAAATGCTTTGGTGGAGTTCTCAGGCCGCAGTTCATTGTTGCATTTGATTGGAAAGAAATGTGAGAATCCTCTCAGGACATTAATCTCTCATTCAGTTCATTGGGGGTCGAGTATTTTGTCTAGCTTCAAGATATTCTGCTCATGGTCATTTTAGCGGGGTGTCCTTGTTAGATCTCCAGAGATTGGCATGTTGTGTTGCATGTTCTTGATTTCTGTTTTCTATTATGCATTTATTTTTGGCTGTCCTTTTTTTAGTCCTTGCGAATTTCTTTTCATCCTTTGGTATCTTCATTTTTATCTTAATTTTTTTTCTTAACGGAAAAAAATTTACAATATACTCCAATTTGTACCCGGTAACATTAATCAGCATGTCAAAGGAAATGCAACAAATCATTATTGTAACACATACAGGAGAAATCATTATAGATGTATGATGAGAATATGTGAAATTATTATAGAGGCACATACAGGAGACTGAAGATGATCCACTAATAGACGAGGACCAGAATAAAATATTATTGTTAGTAATTGCTGAGCATGTAACACAGCAAGTGACTCCTCATGGCTGAGCACCACTCTAGGAAGCTTTTCAAGGTGCCTGAATGTGAAAGGAAATATTTCTGATCAAGGGAAAAGCTAGGAGGGGAAACCATCCTCAATGAGCTATTTGAGTCCAAATTAAAAGATGAACCTGATAAATATCTCAGCAGCATCGCATTTTGCAACATGTTGCAGATTTTGTGAGAACAAACACTCAAGGAAATCTTGTGCAGTTGAAGACACGTCATTAGATACATCAACCGCCAAGGCACATAAGCACTCCTGAATCATTAGCAAATGCATTAAGAAAAACAAGTAGCAAGAGAACATGACATGATTTAAAACTAAATAAAATAAATCAGATAAGCAGTAAAAATATAATGAAATATCCCATAACAGGAAAAAAAAAAAAAATTAGCACTAAGTTTTTACAAAGAGTTTAATTTTACACACTGTCAATGTAAAGATTTTTACATCATCTCAAGTATGATTTCTAAAGTAGTTATTATAAAATTCAACAAACTTACCATTCATGAATCATGACAATCTATTATGAGAGGACCATGTAAAAAGCATGTACACTATTAGTATATTCTAATTAAATTCTTTCATAAACAATCCCATAAACCAATATAAAATGACTGCATTTTCTTCTAAAGTATATAACATTCCAGTGGAGAAAAGAAAAAAAACAACAAGATTTAATTCTCTTGTGACACATCACACATTTAAATCTGAGAATGGAAAATTAAGTCATTACCCAATAAAAAATAAGTTTAACTAGTGATCAATGTCCATATAAAATAATCAGAAAAGAAAAGGTTAATCAGCTTAAAGAAATAATAAGAGTAGGTGAAAAACTGTAAACATGCATTCTCCATTTCATGGGACCAGAAAAATGTAACTAACAACAATGAATTCCTCAGTACAGTAAATTTCCTTAAAAACTTCTATTCCTTTATCCTTTCCAAACAAAACCGTAACCGCACCATTCCCAAATTCGGTTCTGCTTTCTCCAAAACCCTAACCCTAATTTCGCAACTCTTTGGACGATGAAACTCTCCTTCTCCGTCCCTTCATCGAAATCCCAATCGAAGCCAAAACCCGTCGTCACCTTCGACGACACATCCACCGTCCAAAACGACACAACCAACAATACCAAACACCTCATCACCGAATTCGACCCTTCCGAACCCCTTCCCCAATCTAAAACCCTAATCGCTCCAATCCAAAACGAATGGCAGCCACTCAAGAAGATGAAGAACATCCACCTTCCCACCGCCGCCGATTCCGAATCCCTCGCTTTCGAACTCCACACCGCCGATGAAAAAACCGACGTGACCTACGGTCTCAACGTTCGCACCAACAAAAAGACCGAAGAAAACAATGAAGAAGGGAATTCCTTGCTGCCACGCAATGTTCCGGCTGAAGCCACGATGCTGCAGAAGTTGAAAGATGACTTGCTCAGGCTTCCGGAGGATCAGGGTTTCGATGAATTCAAGGATGTCCCTGTTGAGGGATTTGGTGCTGCGCTTCTCGCTGGGTATGGCTGGAAAGAAGGGATGGGGATTGGAAAAAACGCGAAGGAGGATGTTAAGGTGTTTGAGATTACGAAGAGAAGTGCAAAGGAAGGGTTAGGGTTTGTTGGAGATGCTCCTGCTGCGTTGATTCCGCGCAACAATGATAAGAATGGGAAGGAGAAGGTTGTTAAGGGTAGCAATGATAAGGAGAAGAATGAGAATGGGAATGTGAAGGAGAAGGAGAAGGTTGTTAGGATTGTTCGGGGAAGAGACGCTGGGTTGAAGGGTAGTGTTGTGTCTAGGATTGGAGATGGTTATCTTGTTTTGGAGCTTTCAAGGAGTGGAGAGAAAGTGAAGGTGAAGGTGGGTGATGTTGCTGAATTGGGTTCTAAGGAGGAAGAAAGATTCTTGAGTAAATTGAAGGAGTCGAAGATTCAGCGTGAGGATAAAGGGTTCAAGAATAAGCGAGGCAGGGATGAGGTTGAGTTGAAGAGAGGGGATGTTGGTAGGAGAGTGGGGGATCGTAGGGATGTGGTTGATGAGAAGAGGGTGGATGTTAGTAGGAGAGAGGAGAGGAGGGTGACGGATCATAGAAAAATTTCTTGGCTTACAAGTCACATTCGGGTTAGGGTGATTAGTCGGGATTTGAAAGGGGGGCGCTTGTATTTGAAGAAAGGGGAGGTTCTGGATGTTGTTGGGCCTACTACTTGTGATATATCTATGGATGAGAGCAGGGAGCTTGTTCAGGGTGTGTCCGAAGATTTTCTTGAGACAGTGATTCCGAAACGTGGGGGATCGGTGCTTGTGTTGTCTGGTAAATATAAGGGTGTTTATGGTAGTCTGGTGGAGAAGGATTTGGACCGGGAAAGTGCGGTTGTTGGAGATGCTGATACCCATGAGCTGCTCAATGTGAAACTTGAACAGATTGCAGAATATATAGGGGACCCGAGCTTATTGGGACATTGATTCTGTTGCATCTGGTGTGGCGTGGTGTATGACTGAACTTTCATATGGCTCAGCAGATTTGCAAGTATGCATCTTCGGAATCTTGGATTTTCCCCCTTTAATACCCTGTGATAATTTATGAATGACCATCCATATTAAATTAGAACTTTTATTTCAAAGGGGTGTTTTTCATTTCATATACTGATAATGATTGAACTTGTACCAGTTAGCTTTGTAACAATAATCTATTTTCTTTGTTACATTGCAATACTCTATGTTGAAAGGTGTGACATCTTATAAATATTTTGGACATGTGATTAGCCCTGTTTACTTTATGTGTGATTTAATCTCAACCTGTAATGACTTCTGTGCAACCATGATTTATGTCATTGCAGATATAATATATTCTAGCTGTTTTGTGAGTGAACCTAAACGGTTCTCTAGTACGTTGAATCTTTTTGAGCTTTCTTGTGCTGTTTTTGATAACACATACAGGTTTGAGGTTTGAAATCATTATAATCTCCATGCTCCACATATCCAATCGTAGGCGTGAGGTTTGAAATCTGCCATCGATTATAGTTATGACCAAAGTATAAGTTATAAAGCCTTAGGCAACTCTTATCTCATTAATCCCAGTTCATATTCCGAGTCTTATTCTTAAGTGCTTAGGCTTAGTGTACATAGTGGTGTTAGATTAACTGGTCAAGGCTTTGTATGTTACACATTACATTTCAAATTATCTATTATAATTTTAGTTTCAGATGTCTTTCATGCCTTTCCCTAACCCTAAATGTATAATTCTTTAACATTCTTTATATTATAGAACTTTTCATTTTCTATCTGAATTGGATAAAGTTTTAAGGGTGAAATGTATTTTTTTGGAAACAATTATAATTCTAAATGCTTTCTTTGGATGTTAGCTGCATGAAATTTGAAATTGTGAATGTTAGAGAAATTAAGTAGGTGAAAGAAAGCATGAAAGATTTGAGAGAAAAGGAGAAAACTGATTCTGTATTATTGATAACCCAAGTTCTGTTATGTGCGGTAGTTAGAGTTACCAGATATTCTTACAACAGAAAACTAAACTATGCTAAAGCTGTAAGAAAAAAGAGTAAGAGTACTCTACTACTGTAGATAATAGAACTTATCAAAGTATACTCCTAATACTGAAATACATTTACTTTCTTTTTTACCTAAAGTGACAACTTCAAAATCTTAACATCGGAGATGGAATTAAAATATCTTTGCTCTCTTCACCTCAACATCAAAAAAATAGATAGTCATGGCTTCATGCGTTCACTTACCCTGACTTCCTTTCTAGTTTTTAATGGAGGAATATGGTGAGATCCTGTTTGGGTGCACTGAGGAAATGGAGCTAACTAAGAGAAAATCTTACTCTTCCTTTATTTATCATCCCTTGATGATCTTTCTTTCTCTTTTGTATCTTTCACTTTCACACTTCATCTGATCAGCATTAACCATAGTTACCTGTATCCTTTTTCATTGTAACCATGATTAAACTTCTCAGCATTATCTTGGTGAATGTTTGTGGAGAAACCCCAATTTCTAGTGTTATAAGTGGATAGAGAAGAACAGAGCTGTGGCCTAAAATTCAGTTGTCCAAATAATTACCAAGTAAATAATGGCATTGTATTGCTACAATCCAATTTCTATGTACTTTTAATTAGTTGGAAATTTAGAAAACCCCATCCAAAGTCCAAACACAACATAAAGAAAAAAGTTTCAATTAGCAAGTAAAAATTTCAGAAGTATACTTGCATCCTGGATTGATTCTTTTTCTTTAGTTTGCCCTTGCCATTAATAAAACGTAAAAGCTTGTGACTGTTTCTTAGTTCGTCAAATAAGAAAATACATATATGGATTTTTATGAGTTCCATCAGTCCAATATCTGTAAATACTGTATGACGTACGGCCAACATCATTGTGTTAAAGGATCTAACGTTTGAATTTTTAAATATGTAACCTCTAGTAACAAACCCCTCACTTGTAACAGTTCATAAACCATCACATCAATCTGCTTGTCAGACATCAGTTCTTAAAGATAGCCTGCCAATTGGAAAAGAAGCACATGCTTGGAGCGTTTTCATTGCTCAAGGTTATTGAGTCTGAGCTGCAAGCATACTTGTCTGCAACTGAGGGACGGGTGGTATGTATCCTTATAGTTTCAAAATCTTAGTTTTTTCATCAAACCTCTACTTTTATCTTTTTTGAACTTTCCTTTTATGGTTTGCAGGGTCGTTGCTTGGCCCTTATACAAGCTGCATCTGATTTTCAAGAACAAGGAGGGGTACATGACAATGATCATTTTCTGCATGCTATTAGAGACCTGCTAAAAATTTATTCAAGTAATAATTTACTCAGCAAAATATTATGATTTATTCATGTTATAGTGGTCTTATTGTCCTTCTAACAAGCTATCTTATACCATTTTCCTGTCCCTCTACCTTTTTTTCCCAGATACTCAAGCTGCACTGTCAACATATGTATCAGCTCCTGGCATTGTCCAGCAGATATCAGCTCTTCATTCAGATTTGATGAGCCTTCAGTCAGACCTTGAGAATTCTCTTCCAGAAGACAGAAATAGGTGTATTAATGAACTGTAAGTTTTATGATAAAAATCAATTTACTGTAATTTATGATCGTTACCTGAGCTCTAATAGCTTTTGATCCAATAGAGATCTTTGTGTACCATTAAAGTATGAATTCTTATGCTTCAGTGGCCTAGTATAAATAACATCACTCTATTGGATGTCAGAAGTATATTCTTTCTATTGCAATAAACGTATTGTTGGAGTATGCCGATATGTACAATGGAGTAAATCAAAGTCAATCTTTTCCAATCCATCACTGTTTTTGCTTAATGAATTTTGCTCAAGACCCTCTGTCTGTATCATGAATATCATACTTAAAAATTAATGTTAGTTAAACACTGTTTTCTATTTCAATGAAATGCCTTAAAACAAAAGCACAACATACTTTTTAATGGAACAAAAATATCAACTACTTCATCAAATGCTCCTTAGTTTTAATTTTTTTGAAATTTGCATGCAAGTTCTGCATAATAATAATTGAATGCTAGGATTAATCATAGATTTTCTATAGAGCCATTGATTGGTGCAAGTGTATCCAATTTTGCATTGGTTTCATTTGATATAATCTGAAATATCACTGGAGGCTGATATTTGTGTAATTTAGCATATATATGGAGATTTAGCAAAACTTGTACAGACAGCTTATTGAAGTAAGCATTTATTGTTACTTACAGTTGTGGCAATCCTTCTTATCCTGCTGCATAAGAGACTAAATGCAAATGCTGCATAAACTTTATTTGCATGCTAAACTATAAAGTATTATTTTGGATTATTGTCAAATTTGGAGCCCATGTCCAAATGAATTTGTTTTCACAATTGTATATGAAGTTTCTGCATGTTTTTTGTGAGATAGCAATGAGTTATCTTTCACATAATTTTCATGTTTGGATTGTCTTTTTATTCCTGATTTAAAAAGAAACTGAGAATCAGATTTTGAATCTACAGGTGCAACCTTATTCAAAGTCTGCAGCAACTGCTCTTTGCATCTTCAACAACAGCACAGCCAATACTGACCCCCCGGGTATGACACCTAGATTTGTAGTGTGGAGAACATAATTTTGGAGAACATTACCTATGAAAGCTCAAAGTTCTTTACAGATATATGTTTCACCCAAGTTCATGAATAATATTACTCAGGATGAAACCTATGTTAACATGTAGGCTTTTCCTCACTGTAGATTTTAAACATCTAATCTCCATTTATAGACATCAGAGGGCGCCTTGTATGTTATTAGGGCTATTCAATATTTGTGGTTCAAAATCAAATGGAAGACAGTCAAGCATCCAAGAAAAACTCTCTAGGAAAAACTATTGAGAGACCTATCTGTAAATTGTTTTATTGGAAGTTTGGTTTTCAGTAGAGTGCTGTGAGGACTTGAGCACAATAGGAGAGTCCAACCCAAAAGATTAGTCCATTTAGTGGTACTGTAGGAGAGCCTCTTGGCTTGAGTACCAGATCAATCTTTTTCTGCTCAATGTGAGACTCCTTATGAGTGTAGTGGCATTGATTGATACATTTGGCCCAGGAAACCTATGGGGATAACACTTTTGTAGGCCTACTGCATCAATATTACTTATTTCTTAATTGTGAAGGAGTGAAAGTATTTGTCTTTCAATATTTAGTAGAGGTTGGATATTTCAGCTGATTCATTAATTTTAATTTGTAAATAATCAGAGAGGGCCTTTTGAATTTCTTTATAGAAAGTTTAGTTTATTATATTGTTCATTTACCAACAACCAAAGCCTTTTCCTCCAATCAAAACTGGTGTTCCTTTGTCAGGGTTTTAAAGAAATAGATTACTTTGTGATGGTGTATTTGTGAATAATGTGGACCTCATTGAAGTAAAATAATGATATTTTGATGACCTTTCTGAGCTATTTGTAGCTTCTGGAAACTAGATTATGTCTGAATCAAAACTGTATGAAAATGAGAATATCAGTTTCACTATTTGTTTATATTGTGTTTTGACATCTTGTCTTATTCCGTCTGGTCTCTTATTTAGCCATTAATGAAAGAGCTTGATGAAATGGAAAAGATTAACGCAAAGCTGTCTTCTTCTGTTGAAGAGGTGACACTAGAGCATGTCAAGAAGAATGAGGTAATGTAGCCTGAACTTTTTATCATGTCATCTAGTCAGTAATTGGAAGAAAGGCTGTTTATGGGGTAGCTTCTAATTGATTTGAGTCTGGGGAATAGTAAGTCGAATTTATCTAGGCCAACTATAATGTATTGAAATAAATAAAGAAGTCACAATACAAATGTGTACGCTAATTTTTTCGACAATGATCCATTAACTAGATTTTGTTAATTTCCCCCTAATTGTTGAGCGTGATATATTCTTGCTTATGCCATTTTTTTCCCTGCTTCTTATACTTGAGGGTGTAACTCCTTTCCATGATAACTTTGATTAAAATAATTGTTTGCACTGCATCCAGATTGTGAAACATCATTCAAAAGATATTGGACTTCAAAGGCGAGTCTTTGTTGATTTCTTCTGCAATCCTGACCGATTAAGGAACCAAGTTAGGGAACTGACTGCTCGTATCAGAGCCATGCAAATTTCATAGCAATGGTAAGTGTTCTCTTCTCTTTTAGATTCTCTCAGGTTGTTTTATTATTATTTTTCTATATACTTTCTTGTCCGAATTGGCAATGTGCTATTTTAGTTTATACAACTTTTTCCTTTCTTTTCTTTTGTCTAGTTTATACCCATCGATGCCCGAACCCGTCGGCTGAGACTCTGACCAGGCTTTTGGAGAACGTTTTATTTTTAAAGGATGTAATTGAATACTTTCTTTGTTGTAGAAGTCTAGATATTGCTGTATCATCTCTCCCTAAGTTGGAACTTGTGCTTTACATGTGCAAAATGCAAACCAACTAGTACATCACATATGTGTACATAAACACTTCATATTGAAGGAATTGGCATGTGCCACTTAACACGAGTAATTGATAAATTAACCCTCAAGCTGAATTTGTTGATCATCTCATGCATGAAAGTATCGAAAAATTTATCAACTGTAGATCACCGTAATAGCTAGCTGCTTCACTTGTAAATTGTACTTCAGAGAATCCTTGCTTTGCATTAGACCTTACCACGTGGAAACTACTATTTTCCGCTTATTCTTATTTAATAGGGTGTAATAAAAAAGCGTTTATAATTCTTGTAGTTCAGATATTAGTGAGTGGACCGGACCCTGTGTTATCTCTTCCTGTGATGTTGGAACTCATGGAAAACTATTTCATTACATATAGAGAAAATAATCTACGGATTTTAATAGCATAAAGACTTTATACATTGTCATTTCATTAACAAATCGTTATGTATAATAAATTTATTGATTTGTTTAATAAATATCTTAAATTTTTTACCAACTATTTCTATTTAGTTGACAGTAAATTGTTTTACATTGGTAGAGCATAGAAATTAAATTCTGACATATATGCAGATAAAAACTTTGTAATTGGGGTGCTTTGACATGAATAATTGATAAACTAGATTCAAACTAAATTTTTTAATCTTCTCATGCATGAAAGTCTTAATTAAGTATGATCAACTTCCAAGGTTTTACACACAAAAGTTTCAAAAAATTTTACTCACAAGAACAACTAATTTTGACACTTAATTTTCTTTCTAACTCATTTTTCTTGTATTTTCTTTTGCTTCTTTCTTTTAGATATTTTTCTATTGATCTTTTTTTTTTTTTGCTTTTCAATATTTTTCTTTTGGCTATTATTTTACTGGACAGTCCAAATAATAACTTAAAATTAAAGTAAATCAAGTCAAACTTTACTAATAAACAAGATAATACATGATAGTAGTAACTTGAACTTACAATGAGCAGTGCATATATTAATGAAACATATAAACATTAATTAAGTCAAGTATAATGTAGGGGATTCAAATTTCAACAAAGGTGACACATATTACTCATAATGATCAAACATGTGGGGGATATGGACTAATATATATCAAATTTCATTAATTTTGACTAATGAGTATCTACAATAGATTGACCAATTTAATGAAAGTGTAATAGGTCTAAGGGTATAAATCTGAATTGTTCTTCACCCTAGGATGAATTGAGTGATCAATGGTGAGATGAGAGACATCCTATGCTGAGCACATTTTACAATTACAAGACTCAAATTCAAATCTTAAAAACAAATACATAATTGAAAGAAACTAATAGGCCTAAACACTAAAGCAATTCGCTGGAAAATCCTAGCAGCATTAACTTCAAGCTCAATTTCCTCCTAGATTCAATCTAAACTAGGCTACGGTATCTTCATAGCTTTTGTTTCCCCGTGAGTCTTCTTTAAAATGACACCAAGAGCAACTTAATCAGAGTTATGTAGCACAAGTAGTTATGCTTGAAATATTAAACCTGGTCAGGCATTTCGCTAGAATTGACAGCGTTAACTTCAAGCTAAATTTCTTATAGATGTATCCCGAGCTGGACTTTGGTGTCTTCATAACTTTTGTATCCCTTTAAGTCTCTTTTAAAACGACACCAAGAACAACTTAATTAGAGTTGTATAGCTAAATTATATTTGAAATACAAAACCTGGTCAGACACCCAAGATAACAACAAATTTATTTTAAATCCAACTTGAAATAACAAGGTCATCATTCATCTTTGACTATGACTTCAACATTGACCTCTTCCATATTTGTTGACTTTAGAGTTTGTTTCACTTTTAGAGATGATTCTCATGTGATGATATTTTTGAAAAATATAAATAAAATGAAAGATTTGGTGTAAGATTAGAAATAAATACAAAAAATTTTCTGTTTGGAATTTAGGCAAAAAAAATTTAATCGATTAATAATAAAAAATAAAAAATAAAAATTTGTTATCTTTTGAGTAAATTCGCTATTTTAATTTTGAATTATTAATATATTCCTAAAAGTATATTAAAAATTTATTATATTTTAATTGATTAATTATTTTAATTTTAAATTAATATTAAATTAACACTAAAAAACAATATATTATCAAAGATAAATTTTATTTTTTTTTATCTTTTTAACTAATCAATTATTTCAATTTTAAATTAAGATTAACAGTAAAAGGTAATAAAAAATAATATATTTTACCACAATATATTTGTTATCTTGTATATAAATATAGCCTTAGAGGAAGAACAACAGGAAAGCCCAATTGAAGGATGACGAAGATATCGTTCTCGACTTCGTCCTCTGGCAAGGCCGAATGGAAGGCCGAAACCATCAAAAACAGCTTGGATTCATCTTCATCATCCACAATCCAAAGCAACAGCAGCCACGCCATCACCGAATTCGACCCTCTCCAAAACCGATGGAATCCCCAACACAACACACTGCCAGACCAACCACCGCGCCGTGCCACCGTCGCGAGCTTCGGTTCCGCCCTGCTAGCCGGGTACGGCTGGTCTAAAGGAATGGGGATATGGAAGAATGCCAAGGAGGACGTGAAGGTGGTACAGATACATTAGAAGAAATCAAGCAAGGCTCAAGTAATGCTTGAGCATTAGACTAACCAAAATCAGATGAACATGTCACAGTAAACATAAACTATTGGCATGTATTATCCGTGCAATTCGTGTATAAATTAGTAACTTTAATATACATATGGGTCATGTCCATGGATACATTAATTTGAGTTATTTGTTTATTTTTATTTGAAATTCTAGCAATAGTATTATATATAAACATGGTGGGTTTTATTCATTATCATCGTCCATATTTTACTATCATATAATATTAAACTAAAAAAATTGTATCCACAAATATTTCTAGTAATAAAATTATGGCCAATAAATACTTTAAGAAAATTAACTAAGAAAAAAATCCAAAACATCTTTATACAAACTGATATAAAAAAACATTGAACATCATAACTATTTGCTAACAGTGTCGTGACAATTATATATTATATGAGGTTAATTGTTATATATTTTTAATGCAATTTTTTTTAATACAATTAATTAATTATAATTTATTTTTTTTAAGGAGAATATGCATGATTTTTAAAATATGAATGTCACCATAATTATATAGTATATTAGTATAAAAATTTTACATTTGTAGATAAAAAATCATTCTATAAATTTGCAACTAGATAAGAGTCAAATTTTTTTTAACAATATATTATTCCATGATTTATTGATATTTACACCAATATTTATTATTAACGGTTACAAAATGTTTTAAAAATTATAAAGACTAAAAAATATCACTTTAAAAATAAAAATAATAACTTTTAAACTAAAAATAATGAAAAAATAAAATAAAAAATTCAAATTATAAAAAGCAAATAAATAATTAAACCTTAAAAACTTCTATTCCTTTATCCTTTCCAAACAAAACCGTTGAGAAAATCCAAAAACTCGAATCGCAACGCAAAATCATTGACCCGTCACCGTAAGAAGAACCGCACCATTCCCAAATTCGGTTCTGCTTTCTCCAAAACCCTAACCCTAATTTCGCAACTCTTTGGACGATGAAACTCTCCTTCTCCGTCCCTTCATCGAAATCCCAATCGAAGCCAAAACCCGTCGTCACCTTCGACGACACATCCACCGTCCAAAACGACACAACCAACAATACCAAACACCTCATCACCGAATTCGACCCTTCCGAACCCCTTCCCCAATCTAAAACCCTAATCGCTCCAATCCAAAACGAATGGCAGCCACTCAAGAAGATGAAGAACATCCACCTTCCCACCGCCGCCGATTCCGAATCCCTCGCTTTCGAACTCCACACCGCCGATGAAAAAACCGACGTGACCTACGGTCTCAACGTTCGCACCAACAAAAAGACTGAAGAAAACAATGAAGAAGGGAATTCCTTGCTGCCACGCAATGTTCCGGCTGAAGCCACGATGCTGCAGAAGTTGAAAGATGACTTGCTCAGGCTTCCGGAGGATCAGGGTTTCGATGAATTCAAGGATGTCCCTGTTGAGGGATTTGGTGCTGCGCTTCTCGCTGGGTATGGCTGGAAAGAAGGGATGGGGATTGGAAAAAACGCGAAGGAGGATGTTAAGGTGTTTGAGATTACGAAGAGAAGTGCAAAGGAAGGGTTAGGGTTTGTTGGAGATGCTCCTGCTACGTTGATTCCGCGCAACAATGATAAGAATGGGAAGGAGAAGGTTGTTAAGGGTAGCAATGATAAGGAGAAGAATGAGAATGGGAATGTGAAGGAGAAGGAGAAGGTTGTTAGGATTGTTCGGGGAAGAGACGCTGGGTTGAAGGGTAGTGTTGTGTCTAGGATTGGAGATGGTTATCTTGTTTTGGAGCTTTCAAGGAGTGGAGAGAAAGTGAAGGTGAAGGTGGGTGATGTTGCTGAATTGGGTTCTAAGGAGGAAGAAAGATTCTTGAGTAAATTGAAGGAGTCGAAGATTCAGCGTGATGATAAAGGGTTCAAGAATAAGCGAGGCAGGGATGAGGTTGAGTTGAAGAGAGGGGATGTTGGAAGGAGAGTGGGGGATCGTAGGGATGTGGTTGATGAGAAGAGGGTGGATGTTAGTAGGAGAGAGGAGAGGAGGGTGACGGATCATAGAAAAATTTCTTGGCTTACAAGTCACATTCGGGTTAGGGTGATTAGTCGGGATTTGAAAGGGGGGCGCTTGTATTTGAAGAAAGGGGAGGTTCTGGATGTTGTTGGGCCTACTACTTGTGATATATCTATGGATGAGAGCAGGGAGCTTGTTCAGGGTGTGTCCGAAGATTTTCTTGAGACAGTGATTCTGAAACGTGGGGGATCGGTGCTTGTGTTGTCTGGTAAATATAAGGGTGTTTATGGTAGTCTGGTGGAGAAGGATTTGGACCGGGAAAGTGCGGTTGTTAGAGATGCTGATACCCATGAGCTGCTCAATGTGAAACTTGAACAGATTGCAGAATATATAGGGGACCCGAGCTTATTGGGACATTGATTCTGTTGCATCTGGTGTGGCGTGGTGTATGACTGGACTTTCATATGGCTCAGCAGATTTGCAAGTATGCATCTTCGGAATCTTGGATTTTCCCCCCCCTTTAATACCCTGTGATAATTTATGAATGACCATCCATATTAAATTAGAACTTTTATTTCAAAGGGGTGTTTTTCATTTCATATACTGATAATGATTGAACTTGTACCAGATAAATAAAAGTTAGCTTTGTAACAATAATCTATTTTCTTTGTTCAGGTACATTGCAATACTCTATGTTGAAAGGTGTGACATCTTATAAATATTTTGGACATGTGATTAGCCCTGTTTACTTTAGGTGTGATTTAATCTCAACCTGTAATGACTTCTGTGCAACCATGATTTATGTCATTGCAGTTATAATATATTCTAGCTGTTTTGTGAGTGAACCTAAACGGTTCTCTAGTACGTTGAATCTTTTTGAGCTTTCTTGTGCTGTTTTTGATACTAATATTAACTGTTTTTGGTGTGTGTAACAAATTGGTTTAGAGTCAAGCCTGTGGTCAAATTATGTGTGTGTATATACACACATATAGATACACTGCTGTTTGTTGTTTCTCAGTAGAATTAAAACTTTATTTGGTATTTTGTCTTTAGTATTTTTGGGTATGTATGTGTGTGTGCGCGTGTGTGGCCATATGTTTTTCGTTATTTTATTTGAGTCCATGGTCTAGATTCCGGTGTGGGGAATGGGAAGGTAGGTTAAGAGAAAGGGGGCTTAACTGGGATTTGAACACCTGGGATCAAGTAACCTCTAAGCTTGTTCATTTTTCAAAAAAATGATATGTGCAAACAGTTTCCCTCTGACATTTGTCAAAATGACAATGTTTAATTGGTTGATATCACAACATAGAATTAGATCAACTTCAATCACTTACATCGGTTGTTTTTAAAATATAAAAATGTAAATATTAAATGGAGGGACCTCCATTTGACTATGGAATTGAGAGACTGTACAACTCGGTCAGAAAATGTTCTCTTTTTAGGCTTATTAGATTTGGAATAGGGAAGCTTTTGTTAGCTGTTGGGTTTTGAAATTGTTATTCAGCACTGAATTACAAATGCAGCATCCATTAGGATGGTGAGACATTGTATATTGCTGATTCTATGTTGATGTCCTTTGTGTGTGGTTCATAATGTTGATGGAAGGTTCTGCATTTTCAATGTATGAGAAACTTTGTTGATGCAATGGTGGAAATATTTTTTTATACATGTCTTTGGCATGGAGGGGTATGTACACTGTTGAGTTGTATGTGAAGATCCTGCTTGGCTTCATGCTTGATTGTTTGTATTGTGATTGTTTCTGCTGGCATGATTTGGTATGCCCTGTTGCTTTCTGGTATTGGGTGATGGTGTAAGATTGTTTTGGCTCGGATTTTGGAATTTTCTACTAGCTAGGATTTGTAGTTAGCAGAGTGTGTGTTCTTCTATGCCCTTTTGATGATAACTTGCATATGATTGATGATCTGATGTTAGATTTGATTGAATAAACTGATTGTATGTATTGCTATGGATTCAGTGACTTGGGGACAAAGCATTGATACTAGAGCATGTGATTTGAAGGTTGTCATTTGAATCTAATTTTTATGAGACTTCAAGCTGCTGGCAGTCTCTTTAATCCACGGGAGGGAATGCAAACTCCAACTTCCAGATTCAATTTTTAATCTTGAATTTTATACCAGGTTTGTTTAATTGGTAAAAATTAAGGAGGGAGACCACATTCGTTGGTTATTTGGATGGTCTCTGCTGATTCTAGATTCTTGTCTTCTTTATTGTGTTCAAATGCTAAATGGTCTTGTAGCCAAGAGACTGGAGAAAAAATATAATTTGGAAACCTATTAAACTTATTATGTTTAGTTTGAAAAGCTTAAAATTACACTATCCTGTTACTAATTCTTTGTCAGACATTAGCTATCTTCTGGCACTCCGGATTTCCCACGTATCATAGATGGACTTCCAGGCTACACATGTCAAGGATTTTGAGCCTCTTCATTTTATTTGTTGAGCAACAAGGACCTCTACAACTTCTACCGGGACATGTTTATGTCTAAGTACATACATGCCAGAATTGCTGGAAAGAGGTAATATGGTTGGTTGAGTGCAGACCAAGCTCTGCTATTTGTCTGGCACCCACTTAAAGGGCTTCTGGCAAAGGGTACAAGCCTTTGTAAAGTTGCTCGAGTCTGGCAATATTGTTGTTGCATATGCTCAGAATGGCAATGGCTTGTACATTTTTTCAACATCCACACAGTGTTTCAATGATTCTCATTAATGGAATGAAAACGGAACTAGTAACGAATTTCAAAGCCCTAAACCTGTATAGTGAAACATTCTTGTAAACCAAAAATTTAAAGAAATACATTTGTATATTTGGATATGTAATTTCAAAATTTTGAAATATTGGCCATTTTAGGTTAGCTATTACTGATAACGTTAGCCTCATGCTAACATAACTATCAGCCCAGTTACTGGTGTGTAAGTGTACCGCATAATTTAAGGACATTAAACTGCAAAGTATTAACAACGATAAACGTTATATGCTAGAAGAGTTTAAAATAAGTTAAGTAAAAGAAGACATTAACAAGTTACTACATTAACAAAATGTTTAACAATAATGAGAATCTTTTCAACATTACTCCCTAACAAATTCCAGAGATAATTTATTATATATAAAGAATGAAAAAGAAAAACTAGTCTAGTGTGCAAATTCTAAATAATTTCATTCATCCAGAATTCTAAATAATGTATATTTCAACAGATGAATAAGGAGAAATTTGCCTCAATCTAATTTGAGGGTATCCTGTGAATTGAGTAAAGAAGGTTGTATCTTATTTAACTTTTTCAGACTCAATTGTTAGGTGTTGCCATAGAAGAAGTTACTGCTGGAATTCCACTGATTTTGATTTGCGTTTTCTCAAATTATAAATGATTCCTGGCCTTTTGGTACCCTTCACAGCTAGAATGCCATTGTTTCTCCAATGCTTCATTGTCTTATTCTTTCCAATACCGTGCTTTATTCTGTCACCTGCTTTTGGTTTAGATGCTGCCTCTAGAGAATTAGCAGTTCCTCTAACTCTTTTTTCTTTGTGCCAAGGATTATTCTGCATTCAGTTTGAATTTCAAATGGAAATAAATTAGTAAATTTAAATAAGAGGAAAATAAAAGTCATACGTTGACTGTGTAAATCCAATTACAATCAATTATATATTGGAAGTTTGTTGGCTTTTATCAAATTTCATTAAAAATCATGTCAATAATGATGTGTGATTGAATGATAGGGTAAAACTGCTTTACACAACCTTTATATCACCATTAAACTCTTTGAATAATAAACAACCAGAAGATGAAGTAAAATAATTTAATATATTTGTGATCAAGTAAAGAAAGGTAAACTTGAGATTTTGAAATGTCAATGGCAAACCATCAAAATGCGTTTACCAATTTCATATTTAAATTTACACTTACCTCAAGATCTTTGATGCATTCATTTCTGTTACAGGAGACCTCTTGAAAACTTCTAGCAGCTTCTTCCAGTGCAAAAATGTCCTTCCTCTTAAAAATAGTATAATCTCTCCCACATAAACAAGTATGCGATGCAATTTCTGCATGACAAAATAAGAAGAAAACAAAGAATCATGCCAATAAGTTTTAAGTCATTTTATTTCTAACAAAATGAAAATTAACAAGTCTCAAATCATCATGAAGTCTGCATCCACATAGTAGCTGAAAGCAAGTTCACTTATCAATAACTGAAGCAATTGAACAAATAACAGTTCTCAAAATGAATATGTCAATGATGACTTACCATGGAAAAGACAAATTGGATGAGAATAGCAGTACTTGCACAGCAAGTAAGCTACATAACAATCTCTGTGGCAAAGGCGGCATAGCTGAGAACCTGATGATGTATTTGTAGAACTCAAAAACTTTCTAGAACTGTTTAGTTGCAATAGAGTTGTCTTGTAAAATTGCATAAGATGCAAGGAAGACAGCATAATAGCTTGATAAGATCTTGTGTCTTCAAGTTTGTTCTTGGAACAACTGAATCTTGAGGACTTGTAAACAAACATTGCCTCTTTACAAAGAAGTTCCTCATATGGAATTATAGGAAGCATTCTGAGATGTGCGTATCTCCTGCTTGCAGCAGCCCCAAGTGGAAACCAATCACCAACAGCAAAGTTCACTGCTTCTCCGCAGTTAAAACCTAGATAAACAAAAAGAATAAAAAAAAAATTAACAAACGATGACAATATAAATGATATTTAGACACTATTCAGTTACAACTTATTATGTGTGTTAAGTTTGTTGGTTTTTATAATTGGTTGGTAGTGTAAAAATCATTACACTGATATTGCATGGAAATTATGTTGTAATTAATATCCATCTTTAGAACTAGAATTTTTGTATGTCTCTGAATATGTGGTGACAAATTCACACTTGCAAAGGAAATGATAGATTACCATGACTGAATCCAGCATGATATGCTCTAGGAAAGGTAATGACAAACTCTCCTGGTTTCTGTACAGCCTTGTAAACTGCCACATGATCTTGAAACACATTTGGAGGGAACATGGTTGTTTTTTGTGCAAGAAACTTGAAAGCTCCATCCTCTCCTTGTTTTGTTAAGATCTTATTCCAATACACATCATGTACTACAGTCTTTTCAAATTGAGAGGCTGCATATCCAGGCACACCATACTAAGTTTTATTTGCACCCGAGTGATGATAATTTATGCTGCGAAGAAGAAGACAAATACATATAATGATCTGAGTAAAGTTAAAAGCATTTAATTAATATACATTGACAGTATAAAAGAGTTTTGTTGAGTAACCCAATCACAAATCACTATTACTAGTATGTTTGTTACTATAATAAATACTATAAAAGTCATATTAACCATAGGTTTTGTTTGGTTAACAATGTACAATGTTTTACACTGTCACATTTAAACTGAGTTAAACAATGGCAAAGACAGTGGAAAAGCAAGCTGTGATACCTACCTGTACAAATAATGATCTTCAACATGCCATGCAAACATACTGAACAGCATTCCAATGTAAAGCATAGGATCAGTTATTCCCTAAAGTTTTGAGCTAAAATCAGAAAGAAGAAATTGTAACTTTTGAATTTAGTTTAGCTTTCAGAAATTGCTTTCTTACTGGAATTTCTCTGTCAACTAAGCGTAATGGGGACTGCAGTAGCCGTGAGAAATTCTGAAATCAGATGCAAATCATTAACAAAACAAATAATACATGTGTAGAAGAATGATACTGCAAATAATAAATATATATACTAAATTCTAATAGAAAACTAAATAACTAAAGATTTTGAGAAACAATGTATAACAATAAAAATCATTTGTAGGATTAGAGATGTTAAGAGAACACTAAAAGGAAATGGAGTTAACATGAAGTCTGAAAACAACCTTCAAATTCCATTTACTTGTTCCAAGCCTGTCATTAGGATCACATGAGAATGCACTACCCTCAACATTGACTCCATACTCAGTTGTTCTGTTCTCTCCATGCATCATATCCTGCCAAAATGCCTTTTCTACATATGAAGAAGGAAGACTTCCAGAACAGTGAAATCTACTGAAAAAGGCCTTGTTTGCTAGATCTTCAAATTCATGATATATATATTTTCTGGTAGAAACAATAACACCAACAATTATTTTATTTTACTTAAATTAAGTAGTATAAAGTTTATAAGCATGGTATTCTTTTACCTTCCTCTCATAGAAAAGGTTACTATATTCTTTTCATTCCATTTAGGTATCCGAAGAGGCTGTACATTTGTTTCAAACCTGAAATCTTTTTTCTCTTTCATTAAGACAAAGGCAGCTGGATTAGAGGCTGCAATTGGAGAAACAATTTTGCATATACCTGAAATATAAGGATGAAACAATGAGCATACAAGTAGAAAAATAAAAGACAAAAGTTATGCAAAATGTACTTGTTCTATTGTAGATTCTGTCCTGTTTATAAATTATTCTAGTCTAAATCCTTCTAAGTTGTGACTTGAACACTTCAAGAGAGAAAACCATAGAAAAGTACACCAATAATTGGAAGAGAACTGATGGAGGTCCATCCATCACAAGGAGAGTTACAAGGTCAATGCTCAAAAGGATGCAAGAAGAGGAGGAGCTAAATTTGATTCAAAGTCTGTTACGGCTTCCAGTACAGACGATACCACAACCAGAAGAATACCAACGAGCCTTCTTGATTAATAAACCTTGTAATAGTCTTAGGATCATCTGAACCTGTAAATTAGATTAGGAACATTTAAATTTGGGCCTTTGCGTGGTGAATAAATGCGCAGCCTTTATGTAGGAGTGTTCGTGAGAAATTAGCGTACAGACGATACCTACAGACGATAGGGTTACAGACGATACCTACAGACAATAGGGTTACAGACGATACCACGGACGATAGCGTACAGATGATAGCAGCGAAGTGCTTCCAGGACGGTACACACTTGAATACTACAGACGATAGTATTGGAGTGTTTCCCAAGAGAGTAATCAATCAAGCACAGACGATAGCTTTGGAAGGTGTCCAGGATAATAGTCAGACGATTGACATAGTCAAGCATCATAAGCGCTCCACAGAAGATACCTAAGGCGCTCCTTCGTCTGATACTTCATGATGAAGATTGTCTCGTCTGTACCTTCAAATGAGGAACTGTTCCAACTGGTGCTCCTTAGTCTGATACCTCAAGCTGAGTTCTTCGTCTGAAGCTCGTTTCGTCTGGGCTTGCACAAACTGAGTCCTTTCGTCTGAACCTTTAGGATGAAGCTTCCGTCTGAAGACTGATGTTTGTTCCGCCTGTACCATTGTCTCGTTTGCACCTGTAGACGTTTCTAAGAGGATGAATATCAGTTTCGTCTGAAGGATCTGCTTTCGTCTGAAGTTCGCTGTGCTATGTTTCGTCTTAAACTTAAAGAACCCACAGACGAAGACAACCGAGTAGCGTCTGGAAGTTAGTTGCAGTTGAAATATAGGCGCGCGCGGTTTTTCCCATTCCCCACTAGTATAAATACTTATCACATTGAATTGTAAGGGATCTTTGATCAAATTTTATGAAGAAGCATATTGCTTGAGAGAGAAAGTTTTCTCTTATAGGTTTATTGAGTAAACCTCTTACGAGTCTTATCATGGTGCATTCTCCATGTGGCGATTCTACCTTGAGCTTATTGCTTTAAGCATGGCGCTCCGCATCTTCTCTTCTAATTCCATTTTATACATTTCTTCTTCTTAAATAATTCCATTCCGCGATTTGTATACTCGAAATTACGAAATTCACGATTGACGAAGTGAAGATCGACAAATTCGTAAGTCTACTACGGGAGACTTACATCAAGTGGTATCAGAGCTTGTTCCTTCTTCAAGTAGAATTTCGTATCTGTGAGTTTAAATTTCTAGATCTGAATTTTCCTTTGAATTTTATTCATCCTTGAGTTCTTTGAGTCGTTTTGAATTTTCGTTCGGTGTATTGTGTAGATCTGCATATTAACTGTGTTTTGAGTTGAAACTAGAAATATATCAAGTATTCTTAGTTCGATTCGGTCGATTGAGGTCAATTGATAGAAATTATCAATTACAAGAGTCGGTCTTAATTCATCCGTGAGTCATACAATCGTATAAACTCGTTTTTGTTCTGTTTTGGTACTGGAAATACACCTATCAATTTGTACATTCAAGTTCACGTATGCAAAATTGAGACGTCAACATCATTACATGCTAGTAGAGTGCTTACTATAGGTCTAAATCCCTATTATGCCTTGTAATAGCATTAGCATTAGTAGTTGAGCTTGGAGTGCTTGTTTTTAGGCAAAATATATCTCAGTCGTCAAGATCAGACGAAAAGAAAAGAAAAAGAAAAGAAAAGAAAGGAAAAGAAAAGAAAAAAGAAATCAAAAACAAGAAGAAAACAAGTGAGAAATTCAAAAGAAAGCTAGAAAAGAACAGAGAAGAAAAAGTACTCGAAATTTGAGTACGAAAAGTGAACTTAGTGGACTTGCCAAACTCTGTCCAGCAAGATATCAACGTGATAAAGAAGCGTTAAGAAATTTGAGCCAGAAAATTGGATTTAGAGCTAAGACGTAGCACACTGATTACCTAGTAAAATTACTAATAGCTTGGAAATTAGCTTATTAGTGTGTACTTGTGACTAGCTTGTTTTGACTTAAATTTCTGCATAAGTGAAACTTGCTGTATTTGATATCTGTCCAATCATATACTACTGTACTTACTTCATTCTTGATCTTAAAGTGATCACTACCAAATTTGAGTTAGTATTTTATTATTTGCTTGTCTTGGTTAGTGATTGATCCAGCAAACTTGACTCTTGCTGTTCAGTTTTGTGCCATTGTCACATATCACTCCATTCTTTGGTTTTGAGTAGCTTATTCCTTCATGTTAGTTTTATTGCTTGTCCCTTTTGGAATCTTGAGTTTTGTCTAGAGTTTTGCCATTTTCTTGAAATTCCTGAGCTTGGAAGTAGAGTTGTTCCTCTTTCACATGGACTTGTAGCCATATTTGTGCTTGAGTGGAGGTTCACTTAAGAAGCTTTAAAAGAGAATTGAGTGGTAAAAGGCTAGAGAGAACACTAGAGAAAGAGCCACTAAGAGTGCATACACGAGTTGATATTTGAGTGACACACTTAGTGAGTGGTAAGGTCCTTGATTATTATTTTCGTATATACTAACCTTTTTCATTGCAGCTATGGATAGTCCACCTAGTGTTGGAACTGATTTGTCTCCACGGACTAAGAAAATAATGGACTTCATGACAGAAAAATTCAATCATCTGCAAAGTGAGGTGAATGAATTGAGAGAAGAAAGTGAAAGGAGGGTTAGGGATGAGGCAAGTAGAAAGGACCGAGAGGGAAAAGGGAAAGAAATTTATGGAGGAGGAAGTAAAGAAAACAGAGGAAGTAGGAGTGAAAGAGGAAGCCAAAAAGGACACTACTACTCACCTAGAGATAGTGATGAGGGTAGTAATCATGAAGAGAGTGATGCCTTTCGAGACTATGAAAATGAAAGGGAACATAGAAGAGGCAGTCGCAGAGGCACCTATAGGATGCAACCTTTCCGGCACAGACGATACTTTGGAGAAGAAGAGCAAAGAGGTTGGGAGACCAATACGAAAATTACTCTTCCAAAGTACCTAGGAGAAGGGGGAGCCGAGAACTTGTTAGATTGGATCATGAAGGTTGAACAAGTGTTTTCTTGCAATCCGACATTGAGTGAAGAGAAGAGACTCAATCTTGCCATCTTGGAGTTTGAAGGATACGCTTTGGTTTGGTGGAACCAAATACTCATAGACGCAGAACAGAGGAGGAGACCTTCCATTGCTTCATGGACACAACTAAAAGATGCTCTGAGAGGAAGGTTTGTTCCTAAATCTTATGAGAGGGATATGCATATCAAGCTCCAGAGGTTGACACAAGGAGGAAGAAGTGTGCAAGAATATTACAGAGATCTTGAGCTTACTATGATGAGAGCCGGTTACCAAGAAGGGAAGGAAGCTACCTTAGCAAGGTTTACCCATGGACTAAATAGAGAAATCCAAGATATCTTGGAGCTCCAAAGCTATAGAACCTTGGAAGAAGCTGTCCATAAGGCCGAAAAGATAGAAGCTCAGACGAAGCGAAAGTACACCATGAAGAAATCACATAATAATGGTTCTTCAAATTGGAAAGAAGGACAAAAGAAGGAGGGTTCATACAAACCTTCTTCCAAATTTGGCCGAGAAGACAAAGGTAAGGATGTTCCTAAACTAAATTCTAAACCTTCTAACATTAAGTGTTTTAAGTGTTTAGGACATGGACACATTGCTTCTCAATGCCCAAACAAGAAGACCATGGTGATAAGGATAGACGGAGGAGTCACGAGTGAAGGATCTAACCACTCTTCAAGTGAACATACAGACGAAACAGCAAGCGAACAGTCCAGTGAAGAGTTGGCTGAAGAAGGTGACCTCCTCATGGTGAGAAGGCTTCTAGGAAGTGCCTACCATGGACTTGATGATACTCAAAGGGAAAATATCTTCCACACAAGATGTAACATACAAGGGAAGGTTTGCTCTTTGATAATTGACAGTGGTAGCTGCACTAATGTCGTTAGTACTAGATTAATAGAAAAGCTTGAACTGAAAACTTTCCCACACCCTAAACCCTATAAACTACAATGGTTAAGTGAACAAGGAGAACTAGTAGTAGATAAACAAGCTTTAATTGCCTTTAATATAGGAAAATATCATGATGAGCTTTTGTGTGATATAGTTCCTATGGAGGCAACTCATATATTACTAGGTAGACCTTGGCAATATGATAGGCATGCATTGCATGATGGGGTAACAAATACTTATGTCTTTTCTCATGTTGGCCGCAAGGTACATCTCAGACCATTGACACCAAGGGAAGTTATTGAAGATCAAGTTAAGATGAAGGTGAAACGAGAGGCTGAAAGGAAAGATGGAAAGAGTCATCAGACGAAGCTTTCCTCAGACGGAAGGAGTCATCAGACGAAGCTTTCCTCAGACGGAAAGGGCCATCAGACGAAGCATTCCTCAGACAAAAGAACGTCATCAGACGAAGTAAACATCAGACGAAAGGAATCTTCAGACTCTAATGGATCAGACGAAAGCCCCAAGAGGACGTCAAAGCCTTCTACTTCCAACATAAAGCCTAAAAGCAAGAGAGAAAAGGCTCAGAGTAGCGTAGAAACAAAGGGGAGTTATTTAATTGAGAAAGGAGAGGTTAAGAGGGAATTTTTTGCTAGGAAATCTATGTACTTATGCTTACCTTCACCATTAATTTTGAAAACCACATGTGTAGGTGATCAGTGGATGCCTTACTGAAAGAATTTGAAGATGTATTCCCTAAGGAGATACCTCACGGCCTACCACCATTAAGAGGGATAGAGCACCAAATTGACCTTATTCCGGGTGCGCCCCTTCCAAATAGGCCAACCTATAGAACTTCACCACAAGAAACACATGAGATTGAGAGACAAGTGCAGGAACTGTTAAGCAAAGGCTGGGTGAAGGAAAGTTTGTCTCCATGTGCGTCACCCGTTATACTTGTTCCTAAGAAGGAGGGAACCTGGCGCATGTGCACAGATTGCAGAGCAATCAACAACATCACCGTTAGGTATCGCCATCCCATCCCTAGACTTGATGACCTTTTAGATGAATTGCATGGTTCTGCCATTTTTAGTAAGATAGATCTTAAGAGTGGATACCATCAAATTAGGATGAAAGAAGGGGATGAATGGAAAACAGCTTTTAAAACGAAATTTGGTTTATATGAATGGCTTGTGATGCCTTTTGGATTATCAAATGCGCCTAGTACCTTCATGAGACTAATGAATCATGTTTTGAAGGAGTTTATTGGAAAATTTGTTGTAGTGTATTTTGATGACATTCTAATATACAGCAAATCTTTTCGTGAACATTTGACTCATTTGAGACATGTTTTAGAAGCTCTTAGGACACAAACACTATATGCTAACAAAGATAAATGCACATTTGCCACAGACAGTGTTGTGTTTCTTGGATTTGTTGTAAGTTCTTTAGGTGTACGAGTGGATGCGGCAAAGGTAAAAGCAATCAAGGAATGGCCGACCCCTACATGTGTCAAAGAAGTGAGAAGCTTCCATGGCCTAGCAAGCTTCTATAGGCGGTTTGTCAAAGATTTTAGTACCATTGCTTCTCCATTGAATGAGCTAGTCAAGAGGGAAGTACCTTTTCTATGGGGAGAACCTCAAGAACTTGCTTTTAATTTACTTAAGGATAAGCTTTCTAATGCTCCTATCTTGTCTTTGCCAAATTTCTCACTAACTTTTGAGCTGGAATGTGATGCCTCAAATTTAGGGATTGGTGCGGTTCTCAATCAAGAAGGCCACCCCATTGCTTATTTTAGTGAGAAATTGAAAGGAGCTCAGTTGAATTATTCCACCTATGACAAAGAACTGTATGCATTGGTTAGAGCTTTCCAAACCTGGCAACATTATTTGCTTCCCAAGGATTTCATTGTACATTCGGATCATGAAGCCTTGAAATATCTCAAGAGCCAGGGAAAACTCAACAAGAGACATGCTAGGTGGGTTGAATTCATAGAAACTTTTCCTTACATAATCAAGCACAAGAAAGGGGTAACCAACATAGTAGCCGATGCTTTGAGTAGAAGGTATACTCTCCTTTCTATGCTTGAATCTAAATTAATAGGTTTTGAACATGTAAAGACCCTGTATACAACTGATAGTGATTTCGGCCTCATGTATCAAGAATGTAATAAAGGTGCTTTTAAGGATTTTTATAGGTACAAAGAATATCTTTTTAAAGGAACTTGTTTATGTGTACCTAAATGCTCCTTAAGAGAACTTTTAGTATGTGAATCACATGAGGGTGGAATCATGGGACATTTTGGAATAGACAAGACTTTTGCCATTTTGCATGAGCACTTCTTCTGGCCAAAAATGAAAGTGCAAGTTTCCAAGTATGTGAGAAGGTGTATCACTTGCAATAAGGCAAAATCTAGGCTAACCAATCATGGTCTGTACACACCCTTACCCGTACCCACTGCACCTTGGTTAGACATATCCATGGACTTTGTCCTGGGATTGTCTAAAACCAAGAAGGGTTCGGATTCCATCTTTGTTGTGGTATGCAGGTTCTCTAAAATGGCACATTTCATACCTTGCCACAAGACGGATGATGCTTCTCACATTGCTACTTTGTTCTTCAAAGAGATAGTAAGGATTCATGGTGTGCCGCAAAGTATTGTGAGTGACAGGGATGTCAAATTCCTTAGTCATTTTTGGAGGTCACTATGGGGAAGACTGGGTACAAAACTCTTATTTTCTACTACATGCCACCCTCAGACGGATGGTCAGACGGAAGTAGTAAATAGAACTCTAGGCCAATTGCTTAGGAGTTTTGTAAAGAATAACATTAGAACTTGGGAGGATTGCCTATCACATGTAGAATTTGCCTACAACAGAGTAGCTCATTCTACTACTTCTTTATCTCCTTTTCAAGTTGTTTATGGTATCAATCCACTAACCCCTGTTGATCTTGCTTGTTTGCCTCTTGAGATTAGTAATGATAGGCAAGGAGTGAAGCACGCAGAGAGGATCCAAGAACTTCATGCCAAAGTTAAAGCAAGGATTGAGAAGAAGAATGCACAATATGCCAAGGCTCACAACAAGAACCGAAAAGCAATTGATTTTAACGTGGGAGACTTGGTGTGGTTGCATCTAAGGAAAGAAAGATTTCCCAACTTGAGGAAATCTAAATTACTCCCTAGAGGAGATGGACCTTTTAAAATTATTGAGAAATTAGGCCCTAATGCTTACAAACTTGACCTTCCTTTGGATTTTGGTGGAAGTAACTCTTTTAATGTTGGCGATCTTTCACCTTTTGTAGGCCTCGAGGAAGATGACAACTTGGGGACAAGTTGTGTTCAAGAAGGAGGGTTTGATGGAGGTCCATCCATCACAAGGAGAGTTACAAGGTCAATGCTCAAAAGGATGCAAGAAGAGGAGGAGCTAAATTTGATTCAAAGTCTGTTACGGCTTCCAGTACAGACGATACCACAACCAGAAGAATACCAACGAGCCTTCTTGATTAATAAACCTTGTAATAGTCTTAGGATCATCTGAACCTGTAAATTAGATTAGGAACATTTAAATTTGGGCCTTTGCGTGGTGAATAAATGTGCAGCCTTTATGTAGGAGTGTTCGTGAGAAATTAGCGTACAGACGATACCTACAGACGATAGGGTTACAGACGATACCTACAGACAATAGGGTTACAGACGATACCACGGACGATAGCGTACAGATGATAGCAGCGAAGTGCTTCCAGGACGGTACACACTTGAATACTACAGACGATAGTATTGGAGTGTTTCCCAAGAGAGTAATCAATCAAGCACAGACGATAGCTTTGGAAGGTGTCCAGGATAATAGTCAGACGATTGACATAGTCAAGCATCATAAGCGCTCCACAGAAGATACCTAAGGCGCTCCTTCGTCTGATACTTCATGATGAAGATTGTCTCGTCTGTACCTTCAAATGAGGAACTGTTCCAACTGGTGCTCCTTAGTCTGATACCTCAAGCTGAGTTCTTCGTCTGAAGCTCGTTTCGTCTGGGCTTGCACAAACTGAGTCCTTTCGTCTGAACCTTTAGGATGAAGCTTCCGTCTGAAGACTGATGTTTGTTCCGCCTGTACCATTGTCTCGTTTGCACCTGTAGACGTTTCTAAGAGGATGAATATCGCCAAATCCGAAGGATCTGCTTTAAATCGAAGTTATTTGTGCTATGTTTCGTCTTAAACTTAAAGAACCCACAGACGAAGACAACCGAGTAGCGTCTGGAAGTTAGTTGCAGTTGAAATATAGGCGCGCGCGGTTTTTCCCATTCCCCACTAGTATAAATACTTATCACATTGAATTGTAAGGGATCTTTGATCAAATTTTATGAAGAAGCATATTGCTTGAGAGAGAAAGTTTTCTCTTATAGGTTTCTTGAGTAAACCTCTTACGAGTCTTATCATGGTGCATTCTCCATGTGGCGATTCTACCTTGAGCTTATTGCTTTAAGCATGGCGCTCCGCATCTTCTCTTCTAATTCCATTTTATACATTTCTTCTTCTTAAATAATTCCATTCCGCGATTTGTATACTCGAAATTACGAAATTCACGATTGACGAAGTGAAGATCGGCAAATTCGTAAGTCTACTACGGGAGACTTACATCATGTTCCTTCATAACAAAGCAGATAAAAAAAAATCTTTCGTTTGTTCCTTTCGTCTGTGGTTTCGTCTGTGAGTTCAAAGCTTGTTCAGACGAAACAGTGTTTGTATTAAAAGATTGATTTTACTATGTAAGAGTTAAAGTTTGATTATCCCTTTAGTTAGACAACAAGATAAAAATAAAGTGCACAAGTATTTTTATACTGGTTCGTCTATTCAAGACTACGTCCAGTTACCCAGAAACTACTGAGTTTTCACTACCAACCGTGAAATGGTTACAAGTATTCTTTTACCCCAGCCACTTCTGGCTATTACAGATATTCTTTGCTCCCAGCCTTCTCAGGCTAAACACTCAGGTATTCTTTGGACCCAGCCTCCACAGGCTAAACAATGAGGTATTCTTTGGAGCACAGTCTCCTCAGCCTAAATTGCCACACAAGTGGACTTTTTACAAGAGTTGTGAAAACAACAAAGTTATCCTCTACACAGAGAGGTTTATACAGATTAAGCACAGAATTTGAGCGAATTATCAGAGTAGATAAAATACAAGCGTATTCGCCAAATTGTTCTTGGAGCAGTGAAGTCCTTTTATACTCTTCTTCTGCAACTAGCCGTTAGGCTAAAATAAGAATGCCGTTGAGAGATCTTGAAGAATCTTCTTGGAGCGTTTTCCAGGTTGTCATGAAGCATTTAGCGGAAATTCTGGAATGTGTTGGGTGGGCGCCGCAGCTTTATGACTTTGTGCATGAATAGAATAATAAGGTTGTATCCCCTTTTTGACTTTACAGAGTGTACTGCACTAATCGTGAGTGCTTCCCATGATTGCTCCTTTATATTTGAAGATCTTTGGCGCGTCTCAATTTTGACTTCACTTGATAGACGAAATGACTCTCTTTAGTCTTAGCTGTTTCGTCTTAGCTCTTCATTCTTGGACAGACGAAGTTCTTCATTCTTGAGAATTCTCCTTCCGTCTGTACCATGTATCGTCTGATGGCTGGCTCTTGGACAGACGCAACTTCTTCAATCCTTTGAAGGGCCTTGTTCCGTCTGTGCCTTGTTTCGTCTTAGCAGGTCTTGTTCTTCTTGGTTCCATCTGACTTGTAATCACTTCAAAACATAGGAAATCTTGGTCTAACTTTTCTTGATCTAACAGACATTGATTTTGTTGCATCCGGTGTGGTGTGGTGTATGACTGGACTTTCATCTGGCTCAGCATATTCGCAAGTATGCATCTTTGGAATCTTGGATCTTTCCCCCCTTTAATACCCTGTGATAGTTTATGAATAACCATACATATAAAATTAGAACTTTTATTTCGAAGGGGTGTTTTTCATTTCATATACTGATATTGATTGAACTTGTACCAGATGAATAAAAGTTAACTTTGTAACAATAAGTTATTTTCTTTGTTCAGTTACATTCCAATACTCTATGTTGAAAGGTGTGACATCTTATATTTTGGACATGTGATTAGCCCTGCTTACTTTAGGTGTGATTTAATCTTAACATGTAATGACTGCTATGCAACCATGATTTATGTCACATTGCAGTTATAATATATTCTAGCTGTTTTGTGAGTGCACCTAAACGGGTTCTCTAGTACGTTGAATCTTTTATGAGCTTTCTTATGCTGTTTTTGATACTAATATTAACTTTTTTTGGTGTGTAACAAATTGGTATAGAGATCAAGCCTGTGGTCAAATTATGTGTGTATATATATACACACATATAGATACACTGCTGTTTGTTGTTTCTCAAGTAGAATTAAAACTTTATTTGGTATTTTGTTTTTAGTATTTTTGGGTACGTATTTGTGTATGCACGTGTGTGGCCATATGTTTTTCTTTATTCCGTTCGAGTCCTTGGTCTAGATTCTGGTGTGGGGAATGGGAAGGTAGGTTAAGAGAAAGGGGGCTTAACTGGGATTTGAACACCTGGGATCAAGTAACCTCTAACTTGTTGTTCATTTTTCAAAAAAATGATTTGTGCAAACAGTTTCCCTCTGACATTTGTTGAAATGGAAATGTTTAATTGGTTGATATCACAACGTAGAATTAGATTAACTTAAATAACTTACATCAGTTGTTTTTAAAATATAAAAATGTAAATATTAAATGGAGGGACCTCCATTTGACTATTGGATTGAGAGACTGTACAACTTGGTCAGAAAATGTTCTCTTTCTAGGCTTTTTAGATTTGGAATAGGGAAGCTTTTGTTAGCTGTTGGGTTTTGAAATTGTTTTTCAGCACTGAATTACAAATGCAGCATCCATTAGGATGGTGTGACGTTGTAAATTGCTGATTCTATGTTGATGTCCTGAGTGTGTGGTTCATAATGTTGATGGAAGGTTCTACATTTGCAATGTATGAGAAACTTTGTTGTTGCAATGGTGGAAATATTTTTTTATACATGTCTTTGGCATGGAGGGGTATGTACACTGTTGAGTTGTATGTGAAGATCCTGCTTGGCTTCATGCTTGATTGTTTGTAGTGTGATTGTTTCTGCTGGCATGATTTGGTATGCCCTGTTGCTTTCTGGTAATGAGTAATGGTGCAAGATTGTTTTTGTTCAGTTTAATGATCATGCACCACACTGTCGTTCAATCACAGATCACCTTTGATATGAGTTTTAATGAAATTTTATCAATAAATGACTGAGTCAAATTATTTTAGATTAAGGGTGGAAGACCTTTTTCTCTTTTATTTATTGTTTCTTCTTAACTTCCTATGGGATACTTTTGCTTCAATTCTGTCTAATTTAAAGCTTTCTTTTATGTGGACTTTCAATAGAAAAAAACCCATTACTCATCTCATGTTATGATGTTGTGATTAGAAATTCATCACTTGTTCTTCTTTGACTATTAATTTGTCCTTTCCAATTTAATTTTTGGAATCAATCTGGATGAGCATCTAATGAGATGCCCTTTTAATTGTAAAGGCTTCAAGAGTTTTTCTTAGCAAAGAATGTTAACTTCTTTTAAGTTTACAAGTGCTTATGGAGAAGTTAGACGAGTGATCTCTTGAAAAAGTTAAGGTACATATGGTTAAGAGTATATAATCTGTCATCTAATCACATATTGACATGTATGGTAAGTTAATAGACTTTTACTACTATGATAAAATCGTACTTAACATGATTTTTGATTGGTTGATAAAAATTAAATTCTATGATTAATCTTAACTTAATTGATGTCTGATTCATTTTATTTTAACTTTTGCTCAACTGTTTACGGAGAAGTTTATCCAAATTGGAGCTTAATACAGTTTCTAGTCTTTGATTGAGAAGAAATATTATACTGCTTGTGTAATTTAACAAGACAAGAAATTAGAAAATTGCGAAATTTTGCGTTTGAACTGGGAATGTGTGAATGAATCTATGTTTTTGCATGATGTTCAAAGAGAAATTAATAGTCAATTTGCTTTTGTTGGTTACATAATATGAGAAAATGTTGTTGTGGTGCAGGAGCAAGCAAAGAGTTCAGAGTTCAAAGGGTTCATTGGCAGACCCATATACTCGGTTTGGTGTCGATCAGACAGTGAGCAGCGGGCAATATTTGTTGATGAAATCAAATGTGTTGGTTGCCTGAAATATGCTTTGTTAGCAGAAAAGACTTTTGCTGTTGAATCAGTTTATGGAAGAGCAAGGGTTGTTGCTCAGTGGGCTGATTCTGAACACAAAATTGATGAGGCAATAGAATATATTATCTTAGAGTAATTTTCCCTTCATTTAATATGCCATTGTGTTGTTGTGTGATCCATGTAGCACATTGGTTTCATGTGATCCATGTGGCCAATCACAACTTGAGGGACAAAACTTCTATTATATGTTTTCATGAATCACTTTCAGAAGAGAACTGCATTAGAATGATCCTTAACTTGACAGGTTGGCACAGTGGTTAGGTACCCTGCACACGTATGTTGTGGAGATAATCCATTTAGTGAGAAAACTCGTATGCAATCTTGTTTTATTTGAAAATTTATCAGGCCAGCAATAGGCACAGTAGTACCTCAAGTAGGGATTAGGTTTTGACTCTGTGGGCAGGGAATACCCATGGCAGAACAAAAAAAATAAAAGAAAAATTAGAACGACCCTTAAAATTCTAACCTAGCAATGGAAGGTCCCGTTACATTTCTGTCCTTAAAATTGGCTACTGCTAATTGTAAGAACTACATGTTTTTGGTATGTTCATTTGTTGAGTTGTAGGAAATGGTTGTGCAATTTTCCAGCAGATAGCATCACGGGGTGAGAAAATTTTATGAATGAGAAATTTGAAAGTGTGATGAAAGTTGGATCTGACATTTCACATGCTAGCTCGTTGACATTCATTTATCAAGTATAATTCTAACTTCGGTTCCACACAAGGTTGTTGACAATTCTTTAGTTTTTGTTTCAAGAAGGATATTTGTTTTGATAGTCACACTCTGCTGCTTTTTTCATATTTATCATTGCCAACTGTTTACTCTACTACTAACAGGTATTTTCTTGATCATGTGCATCTTCAAAAGTTACATTGTTTACATCGTAGGAGAATTACAACAATTGTTTAGGAATTTAGATAGCAGATTGTGGAGCTTACTCCTTGTATATTACTGTATCCCTTGATCTAGTTAACTTCTTGCCAATCATATCTGGTGGGATAAGATTCTCCTGAATTTAAGTTTGATCCATTAACTGTTGAATTTTATATCCTGTGGTGATTAGCTTGAGCACAAACTCCACAGGATAACTACTAACATTAAGAAAGGGATGGATTCAGCAACTAAAGAATAACCATTAATCTTGGAAGAATTGAGACTAAGGACAAATATGAAATATAAGGTTCTCTCCTTCTCATTTTACTTCTCGTGAGTAACCACCATTTTTCTGCTTTTGAATAAAATAGGGTTGTTGAGAGGTCCAAGCTTGCAGCTCTGGAATTCTTGATGTCCAAGCAGCCACGAGGCAATGTACGAGTAGGTGCAGGTCATACAGCCGGTGTTCGCGTCTCTAACATATTTGTAGATGTGGAGAAGTTTCAGACTAGATTTCAGGAAACAATGGAAAAGGCTTCTAAGTCTTCTAAGGTTAGTTTGACAAGTAATGGAAGGGACAACATAGAAAGCAAGAATGCTCACAATAAACTGTCTACATTATGAAACCTCTTCCAGAACCATAATTGATGCAATTTTTCACATCCTTAATGAAGATATCAATACTTGCTTTCATGTATTTTTTGCTATCTGATGTGATAAACTGCATCTGATCATCTGATAATTGTTACCTTCAATGATTGTATTGTATTCCTCACTCATTCTCTACTTCATGGATTAACTAGTTAACATCACTTTCAGGAAACAGACCTCCAAAGAGAATCAAGAATGTCAGCAGTTCAGGCAATAAGATCAATTTCCAATTGGTTATACTGGCAATCACCTAGTAGTTCATCAAGATCTGAAACAAGCATGACAAGAGTCGTATATAGATTGCCTGAACCGGATATCGGCAAGATAAGAGATGCGGCTGCAAGGAAGAAAGTAAGAGAAAGGACAAGGACCAAACACCAAACACCATTAAACCGCATTCATCCTGAGGAGTATTGGACTCCATCAACTCATGCTCTTCCTTCTTCAACTACAAGTACTACTACTCCCACCCCACCTAAGAAGCCTTCAGTTACTAACACAGAACAGAAAATAGCAAATGAAACATATGAGAACCGAAATAGCCCCATTAGGTGGGGATTGCCTATGGTTACTGCATTATCTGCAGTGGTTTCAGTTCAAATAAATGCAATTCAGTCAACACATGAGTTGCAACAACATGTGGGTGGTTCTCTGGCTTTGGAAATCGTTAACAGCTCTTGGTTGCAGAGTGTACTGGCAGCAGTTACATGGTATGTGATTGGAATGGCAATTACAGAATTTGTGGCCCTAGTTGGAAGTAATAAAAATAGGTAGAAGAACACACTAGGAGCTTTCAAGTTTAGTAGAAAATATAGGATATATATATATACATGTAACAAGGTGTAAGGTATATAAAGAAAACACATGAATCACATCTGATGATGTATAATAATATGCCAATTTCTCCATTAAGATGAAATACTTGATCCATTGTGTTACTCAGCTTCTTCTGGAACTCTGGATTGAAATATCAACGAAACTTGTTGAGATATGAAATTAACCACTTTGCTGCAACTTTGCCACATACGGTCTAGGGTGATTGAAAACTGAATACGGAATTTATTATGGGCATATTTTATTTTGTTTTAGAAATGTGTACATCCATTGTTCGGGCATATGTATCCATTTTATTTTGTTTTAGAAATGTGTACATCCATTGTTCATCAGTAACGTTGGTTGGTTAGTAGGGACCAAAATAGAATTTTAACTTGTGATGACAAATTTCAAGTATAACCCGTGAGTTGTATTTACGTAGGAAACGTTATGCACTTGAGACTTGTGGTAGACCTGTTTAGCTTAAGAACTATATTTGCAACTCATTTTTTTTTCCCTCATTATGTCATGTTTAAAGATAATTTTTCTTTATAAATTAATTCGTTGTTTTAAAATTTTATTACATTAATCACTATTTTTCAATTAATTATACATTTATTAAAAAAAGAAAAGAGAAAAAAATAATATAAAATAGTTTATTCATCGTTAATGATACATCTATGTACTGTTTTTCCTCATAAACACAAGTGAAACAGCCACTGGCGTTCAACAGTGTTCCAGAGATAAACAAGGCAGACCCAAAAAGTTAGGCTTGACATTTTATTGTCAACATAACACTAAATTACCATTCCAAGGACAACATTTTACTAATTATTTTCAAACGATTCATCAAAACCTTAAATAATCTATACGAGTTAATACTTAATAGTCACAGATAACGAGTTCCTCAATGCTGTCTGACATGCAACATTCGATAAAATTAAGGTGACGTGGGGTTCAAGTGTTTCTTGTTCTTATTTTTGCAGGGAGAAAAATAGAAAATAAAAGTGAAATCGTATTTTAGTTGTTTTTTTCAAAAATGTTTTCATAAAAATATCTTCAAAATTAAGGACTCCGTTTTCCCAATTTTTATTCGAAAACAGTGAATTTGAAAACTCAATGACACATTTTGGCAATTCCTGGGTGTCATCCTTCAAATCATGTCCATAACCTAAAGAGAAAAAAGAGAAAACAAGCTACAAACAAACCCAAAATATAAGAATGTTGATATACTAAAATTTATAAATCAATATATAATATTATTATTGAACTTAATATAATATTATTTTAAAGATTTTTCATACACCAAAAACAATCAAAGTTTTTCAATGTTTGATTTTTCCTAAACTAGAAACACCAGTCAAAACATACATATGTCTTAATATCGAAAACAAAAACTGTTTTCAGAAAGATAAAAACAGAAAACAAATCCTCGAACACCAGCTAAATTTTCAAAGATATTATTTATCAATATATCCCTTTAACAACTTTCTCCAAACATTTTTTTTTTTTCACATGACCAAAACTATTGTTGTCTATGTTCAAACCACATAACTGAATTTTCTTAAAACCAAGGTTTTAAACAGTAATCAAGACCACGATTTTATCACAATCCTTTACATTGTATAAAATTACAGCAAAATTCAACCAATGGAACCACAGACCCACTCGTAGTACTGTGTATGCACTAAAAAACCTTATAGACAGTACCTCATTCTTATGGACCTTGGGAGCCAGACCAAAAACCCTTGACAAACCCTCTTTATCACACTCAAGCAAAGTTGTAAAACTATATAACTACAGTAACAAGGATATTTATCATAACACATGAAAAAGGAAATTCAACAGAATTAAGGTGTGTCAGTATATAAATAATCCGAAATTAACATAATCATACAATTCATCCAACACACAAGTAAAACAGAGAGAGTAATTTGTATGTTTAGGGTTTAGAAATCCAATCGAATGGAATGGAATTAGTAGCGATACTTGGTGGAGTAATCTTTGGGTGCGATAACAAGACCGCGTCCCTTGCGTGCACCACGGTATACAGTCTCAACAATGTCGATGAATTCTTGTTTGTCTTTGAGAGCCCAATTGATCTTGTTGTTATTTCCAGTGCCAAGATCAATCATGATATGCTTGTTCCTGAAAAAGAACATAACCGTCGATGGATCATACAACTCATACATCGTGTTGAAATCTGGCACCTCCGTTATGTCCACCAGGTATATCACCGCGAAATTCTTTATCGTCTCCGCCACCGACGCCAACACCTCATCCATCTTCCAATTCACCGATTTTTCAGTTAGTTAAACTAATAAACAATGAAATTGAAATTGAAATTGAAATTGAAATTGAAATTGAAATGAAAAAGTGTGTGTTACCTGCATGCAGGTTTCGTCCCAATCGTGGCCGAATCGGATAACGACGAGACGTTCTTCTTCGGCGAGGATGGCTTGATCGACGGCCCAGCCTGAGTGCTATGCTTAGTAATTGCACACATCCAACAAGTTGATATCTTTCGCATATTTTCGAAAGGGAATAAGCTAAGAACCATTAAACAAGATTCAATTTTTCATTATCAAAAATAACAAGAAGATTATAAGAATCACAAAGGCATTCATTCATTCATTCATTCGAACAGTGCAAAATCACAGAGGCATTCATTCATTCACAAAGGAAAAACAAAAATGGAACAACGTTGTACCTGTAACAAACGAGGTGGCGGTGGTCGGAGGCGGCGCCGGCGACGAGGTGGAACTGGTCGGAGTTGAAGAGTGAGTGAGCCACGAGGGTTTCTGTCTTTTGCCTCTGTTTCTCTATATGCCTTTTTTTCGTATATTTATTCTTATTTAGACGACACCGTTTTCTTCTCTTAAGAGACAAAATTACTTTCTTATCCATATCTTTTTATATTTTAACTAACATTTTAATTCATTTGTTACATGTTTTATAACTCTATTGTATAATTAAAATAAATTGATATATTGTGTTAAGAGATACAATGCTAATTTTAGAAATTTTTGTATTTTTATTTGTAAAACGGTATATTGTTTCTTGAAAAATTATTTTATGGAATAAAAAATTAATTAAATAATATAATTAAAATAAAAATAAAAATTATCTCAAAAAAGTAATATAAAAAATTATATTTATTATTAATATAATTTTTATATTAATAATAAATATAATTTATTATTTATATAAAGTTACCAAAACGACACCGTGTTGTTCTTCTTCCTTGATTAGGGTTTTTCAGATACCGTCTTCTTTCTTTTGAAAATCCATGTTAAAATACCCACATCTGCATCAATCAACCAACCACAGTCTTCAAAAATGGAGGAAGGAAGTTCCGATTGCGAGAGAGAAAGAATCCGCTACATCTGCATCCTCGCGCACGTGGAACACGGGAAAACCACCCTCGCCGACCACCTCATCGCCGCCGCGGGAGGCGGCGTAATCCACCCTAAACTCGCCGGGCGAGTCCGGTTCGTGGACTACCACGACGAAAAACAGCGTGGCGCAATCACAATGAAGAGTTCGTCGATCCTCCTTCGCCACTTCGACATATTCGTGAACCTCATCGATTCCCCCCGACACATCGATTTCTACAGCGAAGTCTCCACCGCGGCGCGCCTCAGCGACGGTGCTCTCCTCCTCGTCGACGCCGTCGAAGGTGTTCACATCCAAACCCACGCCGTTCTCCGCCAATGCTGGATCGAACGCCTCACCCCTTGTCTCGTTCTCAATAAGCTCGATCGTTTAATCACCGAACTCAAACTCACACCTTCCGAAGCCTACACGCGTCTCTCGCGAATTGTTCATGAGGTCAACAAAATATTCAGCGCTTACAAATCCGAGAAATATCTCTCTGACGTCGATTCCCTCCTCGCCGGCGCCGGGGACACTTCCACCACCGGGGAAGCCCTCGAGGATTACGATGATAACGAGGATGTTTTTCAGCCGCAGAAAGGGAATGTTGTGTTTGCCTGTGCTTTGGATGGTTGGGGGTTTGGGATTCGTGAGTTTGCTGAGATTTATGCTTCCAAGCTTGGGGCAAGTGTGAATGCTTTGCAAAGAGCGTTGTGGGGTGCTAAGTTTTATAACCCTAAGACTAAGATGATTGTTGGGAAGAAAGGGGTTGGTGCCAATAAGAAGCCTATGTTTGTGCAGTTTGTGTTAGAGCCATTGTGGCAGGTTTATCAAGGGGCGTTGGATGGGGATAAAGGGTTGGTTGAGAAGGTTGTTAAGTCGTTTAATTTGGCGGTGCCGCCGCGGGAGCTGCAGAATAAGGATGTGAAGGTTGTGCTTCAGGCTGTGATGAGTAGGTGGTTACCCCTTTCCAATGCCGTTTTGGGAATGGTTGTTAGGTGTTTGCCTGACCCAGTTGCTGCACAGGCATTTAGGATATCGAGGTTGATTCCAAAGCGGGAGAATGTTGTTTTTGTTGAGGATGAGGTTGGAAAGGGAGTGGTGGAGGAGGCAGAGGCAGCAAGGAAGGCTGTGGAAGGGTGTGATTGTAGGGAGGAGGTTCCTTGTGTGGCTTTTGTTTCTAAGATGTTTGTTGTGACGGTCAAGATGTTGCCTGGAGGACAAAGAGTGGAGGTTGGGAATGGATATGGTGAGGAAGGAGAGGGTGAGTCGGATGAGTGTTTTTTGGTGTTTGCTAGAGTTTTTAGTGGGGTTTTGCATGCGGGGCAGAGAGTTTTTGTGCTTTCTGCCTTGTATGATCCTTTGAAAGGGGAATCGATGCAGAAACATATACAGGAGGCTGAGTTGAAGTCTTTGTATTTGATGATGGGGCAGGGTTGAAAGTAGTGACATCTGCCAAGGCAAGGAATATTGTTGCCATTGGAGGTCTTGGCCAACATATTTTGAAGAGTGCAACACTTTCTTCTACTAGGAACTGTTGGCCTCTCTCGAGTATGGCATTCCAAGTTTCCCCGACTTTAAGAGTTGCAATTGAGCCTTCCGACCCTGCCGATGTCGGTGCGTTGCTCAAAGGCTTGAAGCTTCTTAATCGAGCTGATCCATTTGTTGAGGTCACAGTGTCTGCAAGGGGAGAGCATGTTCTTGCTGCTGCTGGAGAAGTTCATGTCGAGAGATGCATAAAGGATTTGAAGGAGAGGTTTGCAAAGATAAGGTTGGAGGTCTCTCCGCCTCTCGTGTCCTACAGAGAGACCATTGAGGGAGATGTATCCAATGTAATGGAAAATTTGGAAGTTCTTAGCAGGAGGTCGGATTATGTTGAGAAAACAACACCCAATGGAAGATGTGTTGTTCGGGTGCAGGTGATGAAACTTCTACCTTCTCTTACGAAGGTGCTGGATGAAAGCTCTGATTTACTTGGTGATATCATTGGAGTAAAGTCGGGGCCAGCAGTAAAAAGCTTGGAAACCCAAACCCAGACACCAAGTATTCTTGAAAGTGACAACCCAGTAGAAGTGCTAAAAAACCGAATATTGGGTGCAGTGGAGGGTGATATTTTGAGCAGGAATGGAAATGACAAGGACCATGCTGAGAAATGTAAGTTGAAGTGGCTGAAGATTTTGAGGAGGATATGGGCACTTGGACCAAGACAGATTAGTCCGAACATTCTCTTTACTCCTGATATTAAAGCAGAAAGTACTGATAGCTCTGTCTTAATTCGGGGTAGTCCTCTTGTATCAGAACGGTTGGGCTTTGTGGCTGATTCTAGTACCAGTGACTCAGCTGCTGAGACATCTTCAAACACAAACCAAGCTTTGTACATGGATGTTGAACACCTTGAGAGTAGTGTTATATCTGGGTTCCAATTGGCCACTTCAGCTGGACCCTTGTGTGATGAACCTATGTGGGGTTTAGCATTTATCATTGAGGCACGCATATCTCCATCTTCAGCGCAGCATGATGAATCTGAAACAAACCAACAATCTGACCATTATGGCATCCTTGCCGGGCAGGTAATTGCAACTGTCAAAGATGCTTGTAGAGCAGCTGTTCTTCAGAATAAGCCACGGCTTGTGGAAGCAATGTACTTTTGTGAATTGAATACACCTACCGAATATTTGGGTCCCATGTATCTTTGTTTTCCCAAGACGTGCCCGAATTTTGAAAGAAGAGATGCAAGAAGGTTCCCCTTTCTTCAATGTGCATGCATACGTTCCTGTTTCTGAGAGCTTTGGTTTTGCGGATGAGCTTAGAAGGCAAACTTCTGGTGCAGCAAGTGCACTTCTCGTCCTTAGCCACTGGGAGGCACTTCCTGATGATCCTTTCTTTGTACCTAAAACAGAAGAGGAAATTGAAGAGTTTGGAGACGGTTCTAGTGTTCTTCCAAATACGGCAAGAAAGTTAATTAACACAGTCAGACGACGTAAGGGCCTTCCTGTGGATGAAAAGGTAGTGCAGCATGGAACCAAGCAGAGGACACTGGCTCGGAAAGTCTGATACTGATACTTCTATTTAAAGTTGTCTACTTAGCTACGAAGAGAACGTGTTGTTGTTGAATGGTTGTAGCTCATACTTCATGTACTGTACCATTAGAAACAATTTTTCAGCATTCATTTATTTTTATGTAGCTTAACCAAAGTTTTGTCACACAAATACAATCAAATTCATGATCATTTTATAATTTACAAGTAAACTATATTGTCTCATTTCAGTTTGTGTAACGATTTCATGTCTTTCTACCCCCACTTGATCCTAGTTAGAGGATCTCAATCTTGATTATGTTGACATCGTATCCTTATTTTGTATAATGTTAGACCTTAATGCTATGAATGGTTCCTGCTATGAATCCCATGTATTACCAGAATACTTTGCAGCAGATTCTACCATAAAGTTCTGATGACAGATCATAATGAAGAAGTGCTCAATGTAGGATTGTCAAAATATGTTCCAATGACACGTGGTAACCTATCCCTGATTATCTGCTATATAGTTTAATAATATTGTCTCCTCTCAGATCTGAAAGAAAAACAGAGTGTGGCATTAATGTCTTGAGGATATTAGTTCTACCACTCAGGGTGAGTGAAAAACATTGTGAAGGAAGAATGCATACTTGTTTGATTTACAAATAGTATGAAATTTATATTTATATTTATATTAATATACATGCAGGATTAGTAGCATAGAAACTAGAATGGGGAACATTGATTAGATACATGAAATATTACAAAAACATCCTGGAGGTTTCAAATTCATACTTGGAGCTGATATGTATAAGAACTATCTGTGTGGCTGAAAAATGTTGATATATCATACTTAAAAACTATGCATAAATGCCAGAAAAATGGCAGCACCATCTGTATAGTTTCTTTTCATAAATCAGATAAGATTTTGTTTTGGAAGATGGAATTTTGTCTTCAGAAATGTAGCAATGCTAGGGCTGTGATGTTATATTCATTACAAACTATTCGTCTGTTGCGAGCTGTTTCACTCTTCTGACAATCAGTTTCAAAGCCTGTGAAGGAACTATTTGACCACTTTACATTCTTCCTCACCTTCATTATAATTATAAATTTTTTGCTAGTTGTGATTTCTTTCTTAAATTCCATGTTTTGCATGTTTTAAATGTCAAAACTATGTTGTTATAGCTTTATGAGGACTGGTTCCAGGTATTTACTGAAATAAGTGGGAGGATCAAAAAGGGATGACAATAAGGGTACTAGTAATTACAAAAACTCATGAAGTTCATTTCAAACTGCTGCAACAATTTTTTATAGCTCATTATAGAGTATAATGCTCCATGTAGAGTTCTTATTTATAGCTTCTGATGTTGTAATTTGTATATAGAAGAATAATGGATTAAATGTAGTATATTAATAAATTAATTCATTAATAATCTTAATATATTAATATATTAATAATATATTATAATATTGAATATTTTATATTAATTATGATCATTGATATATATATATATATATAATCAAGTGTCCAGCAGTTATCAAAATCCAGACGAACATGTTGATCAAGAAGCAAACAGAAATACGAATTTCTGGAAAAACCGTCACTAAGGCAGGAAATTTGCTTAAAAATTGGCCAACTTGTAATGAAATTGTGGGGGTTATTTTTGATGAATTTAAGGCACAAAATAAGCTCAAAATAGGTGTAGGACAGCCACAAAACAAAGGTCAAAATACAGGCTATAAGTTCAAATATCAAGCTATTAGCAAACAACCAAGGTTATACACACAAAAGTTTCAAAAATTTTCACTCACAAGAACAGTTAATTTTGACACTTAATTTTCTTTCAACTCATTTTTCTTGTATTTTCTTTTACTTCTTTCTTTTAGATATTTTTCTATTGATCTTTTCTTTTTTTTTTTTGCTTTTCTATATTTTTCTTTTGGCTAGTCTTTTGCTGGACAGTCCAAATAATAGGTTAAAACTCAAACAAATCAAGTCAAACTTAGAAGTGACAAACTTCCAGTCAAAGCATCAATTTAATATTTTCTTACACTAAAGATATCTTTTATATGATAAAAATAAAATACTTTTATGCAAATCAGTCCATTAAAAAGTTTAATAGTAATGATGATAACATAATGTAAAGATGAAAATACTGGAGTTGAATTATGTTTTAAAATTTTAAAATTTTTGTTTTGTTTTGTTTTGATTAGTCTAACAAATATCAAATACAGATTTTGACTACAGATTTTGACAATGGTATAGAATATTTTCAATAAGGACATGTTTCACATAAGCCTAGTTAGCAATACAAACAATAAAGTACTAAACACAAACACAAAGATTTATGCTGGGTTGTTTTGTTAAGAATACGTCTAGTTTCTTATTAATAGTTAAGATTTCTCTATATCGAAGTGAAAATAGTATTATTTGACTCCAACCACTTCTTGTTAATCCAAGTATTATTTGGTCACAGACTATTTAGACTTACACAACTCATGTATGTTTGAAACCAAACTTTTCAATCTAATAACTCTAAGTATTCTTTTGTCTTAACGTCTCCAGACTAACAAAGGCAAGTACTCTTTGGTCCCAACCTCTAAAAGGGATATACTATGAAGAGTATAGATAATCAAAGCAAACTTTTAAATCATTCTTCTAACTTTAATTATTCGTTCTTCATGCTTTATATAGATGGAGAACTTAAAGTAGTCGTTAGACTCAACAACTTCAAATTCTTCATTTCATCTAACAAAAGCATGTTTAAGATTCCTTTGTATTAAATGGTTCTTGAGCTATCAATATAAGAGTTACAAAGATTGTCTTTATTTCTGTAATAGATCTTCATGTCAGCAAAAATCTTCTTTAACTCTTATAAGACATGTCTTTTTATAAAGTTCTAGATATTTCCTCGTATTTGATTGAAACATGTGCTTGCTTGATAAGACTCTGCATCCAATGACATTATGATTGGAGTTTATGTTACAATTGTCTTACATTTGTCTATTATATCATTAATCTTACATGAGCTTCCATCTGAGACATATTATTGTTCTATTGAATGCTCACTTTGTCAGATCGCTTTTGCAGTCTGAAAGTTTCAATTGTATTATAAATTCAAATTTTGAAAATAGCTATTTTCGTACACAAATAAAAATATTAATATTTTCTTACACTAGAGATATCTTTTATATGATAAAAATAAAATATTTTTATGCAAATCAATCCATTAAAATGTTTAATAGTTTTGACGATAACATAGTGTAAAGATAAAAATACAATAAGGAAATTGAATTGTATTTTAAAACGTTTTCACAATCTTTTTATTTTTTTTTTGTTTTAAGATTAATAGGACAAATGTCAAATACAGAGTTTAACAATCGATATAAAATATTTTCAATAAATACATGTTTTACTGTGCAAGTCTAACTACATCATTAATTTAACTTGAGCTTCGTCTAAACTGAGTACTCACTTTGTTTGATCACTTCAAAAGTCTACAAATTTCAATTGTCTTATAAATTCAAATTTTAATCTTTAACACTTTGTTATTATCAAAATTAAAAAATATAATTTATTTTTAAATAAATTTAACTTTATTTACAATTGATAATGAAATATATTGATTATGTAAGACCGATAAGATCTTTCTAGCCATAGCATGTGTACCAAATGAACCTTCATGCACCTCCTTGAGCATTTGTTTAGCTTCACTTGCATCAACACCCCTCAACAACATCATATCATGATTTCATTTGTATAGAACTTCACCATTCAAAAAGAAGCTAGCTGAGAGCCTCCTCAATGTTCTCCTTTCGTTCTCGGAAGCATTTTATGGATAGTCCCTCTCCTTGATATACCTCTTGATATCGAAATACCAAGGTTTACCATCTGCCTCCTCTCCTCTATCATATGAAAGTATGCCGGTTCTCCATAACCTCTCATCTTTATGAATGGAAAATTTCTATCTTGATCTAATTTGAACATCGATAACAAGGTAGTCAAGGCATCGACATGCTGATTCTCTTCTTAGGGAACGTGATGTAAGGATGTCTCAACAAAGTTCTTAATTAACCAACCCTCTGATGTATGCTTGGTACGGTACTAACTTGTAGTCTCTAGTTTCACATTCGCCCTTCAATTGATGGTTTACCAATGCTGAATCACCACATGCTTTTAAGACTTCAGCTTCAATTCTAAAGCAACTTTAATTCCTATTGCACATGCCTCGTACTCAGCTATATTGTTATACAATCAAAACACAATCTGCTTGTCAGTGGTATGTATTGTTTCTTCCGGGATATCAACACAGCTCCAATCTCCTGCCCCAATGCATTGGAGGCACCATCGAACACAAGAGTCCAACTCTCCTCGGTATCATCTTCTTCTTTCTCTTCAAAAAACGTCATAATATCCTCATTAGGGAACTCAAGTTTACTGGGCCAGGTATTTTCCCAGCCCACTTCCCTTGATTACTTTTTGCCATCGAGCTATCCTTCCATTGAGAGTAGGTTTCTCTTCTAAAAACTATACTTGATTGGATCCATCTTAGACACCAACCGAGTAGTATGACTCATATGTACTGCCTTAATCATTAAGCGATCCATGCTAAAACACAACAAGTCTGCCCTAACAACGCATAGTTCATTTCACAACTTGTGAACTTCTTATTCAAGTAGTAAATAGCACGCTCCTTTCTTACAGATTCATCATGTTGCCCCAGTAAACAACACATAGACTCATCTAATGCTATCATGTACAAGTTAAGAGGTCTACCTGGGTGGGAGGAACTAACACAGGCGAGTTTGTCAAGTACCGCTTAATCTTTTCAAATGCTACCTGGCAGTCTTCATTCCAATCTATTGACTGATTCTCGCAAATTGTTATTTTGAAAATAAAAATAAAAAATACTCAACATATATTCAAAAAAGGTTAACCAAAAATATTTTCATTGTTTACACTGTCATTGAAAATATCTTTAAAAATTTAAATACACATTTTTTCACTGTCATTTTCAATTATTTTTTTAAAATGGAAATAGAAAATACGTAAACCAAACATCCCAATAAGCCACCGCTAGTCAGAGCCATTTAATGTGTTTCATGCCTGGCTCGATGGATGAAAGTTATGGTTACTGTCTTCTTTCCTTTTATAGTATTTTTGGCATTTGTATTCCTTGGGCTTTAACATAGTTAGATTTGGGTAACAACTAACCACTATACGTGAATTATTTAGTTTATGTTTGTATCCAAAACAAATAAATCCGAGAACATGCAAGTCATGGCAGAGATACGTCATAACTTCAAAATATAGGCAAACAATCTACTTATACATAAAAAGTTTAAGACAAAATGACTTGCAATAAAAGAAAAATGGTAAAATACAAAGCAAAGTAAAACAAGTAGAACTCAACCATGTTTACTAAGTCTAATATTTTGGATGTATGGAAGTAGCAATGTAGAGCTAATCCATTTACCGTGGCATTTACATTACAAGCTCCTTAGCAACCTGCTCCATGGTAGGGCGAGATCGTGGGCTATCAGTCAAGCAAGTAATTACTATCTTCGCAATTGATATCACATCCTTAAACACACGCCTTGTTGGATGAGGAAGACGTTGGTCCAACTTATCCATCAATGTCATGTGATCAAGTGTTGAGGACACACTAGTCGGTGAAGATGATATCAATAAAGAAGATATAACATCACCAGGGTGCTTTCCCAAAAGTGTTTCCCATGCTAGAACCCCAAAACTATATACATCACATTTCTCATTCACCTCCATTGTGTATGCAAGTTCTGCATGCAATTAAAACTGCTATCATATGCAAACTAAGGTTCTTGTGACAAAGTCAAATGTTGATGATTATGAAGTAGAAATAACTGGTACAACAAAAAAAGACAAACTAAAATAATCAATATATCCTTAAATAGTATATAAAGACAGTACGTACCTGGAGCGGCATATCCAAAGGTTCCTACAAATGAGGTCCAATTGGATGAATCGGGATTAAGAAACTTGGCTGTTCCAAAGTCTGAGACATGAGCTACATATTCTGAATCCAAAAGAACATTCTTGCTTGATATATCACGATGAACAATTGGAGGTGAGCAATCATGGTGCATATAGCATAAAGCACTTGCCACACCTTTAACAACATTCACCCTCTTGTTCCAATCAAATGCACTTGCTTGTTCATCGTCCTTCAAAACCTTTTCTACACTGCCCTTTTCCAGGAATTCACACACCAAAAATGAGAATTGTGAATGAGAACAAAACCCATACAACTTTACAATGTTCCGGTGTCGAATTTCAGTCAAAGATTGGATCTCACTAGTAAAAGCTTTCCGATCGAGCGTTTCCTCGTTTGGAACTGAATGGAGTTTCTTCACAGCAAGAACTTGACCATTGGGCAAAGCTGCTTTGTAAACACATCCTTGATCTCCACTTCCAATGAGATATCTGTTGTCAAAATGTTCTGTTGCTTCAATAATATTCTCAAATACCATTTTACCATCAAAACTCCATATTGCAAATATGTTCGGGCTTGGTATATTTGTAGCCTGGTCTTCTGTTTTCTTTGAAGTTTGGCAAAAATGATACATGATTCCGAAAGCAAATATGACCAGTACTAGAGTGCCTAGAGTAAGGGACAAAACTAATATTATGAATTTCTTTCTCATATGATTATGAGAATTCAAACTTAATGTTGGGCAAGGGTCCAACCCAGTGACATTGCCACACAAGCCTTTATTATTTCTCAATGTTTCAATTGTAGCATTGCGGAAGGCAAAAATGCTTGGAAGTGGGCCCTCGAACTGGTTGTATGATATATCAACATATGTCAAGCTTATCATATCATCAAAGCTAGATAGGTCACCTGAAAGATTATTATGCGAGAGATTCAATGTTTCTAACTTTTTCATTTCACCACGCATTGCTGATACTGTTCCATTCAAAAAATTTCCACTGAGATCAAGACTTGTAAGATCTCTCAGTTTGCCAAGCTCTAAAGGAATATTTCCCTCAAGTTTATTTTGGCTCAAACCCATGTTCAATAAACTGAGAAAATTTCCAAATTGTTTTGGGATTGTGCCTGACAGATTATTTGATCCAACGTTCAAATTTTGAAGTTTCTGCATTGATGCTATTTCCATGGGAACGTTTCCTGAAAGATTATTGTTGTTGATTGAGAGATCAATGAGGATGGTCAAGTTACATAAATCTCGCGGAATGTTTCCAGTAAGATGGTTTGAGGATAAGTCAAGTACCCTTAATTTTGTAGCCCCTCCTAGTTCTGGTGGTATAATACCTGATAAATTATTGTTGGAGATCTTGAGGCTTGTGAGGTTAGGGAACTTTCCCCAATTAGGTGAAAGGTGACCATAAAAATTATTTTCACTCAATTCGATGTAATCCAAGTTTGGAAGTGCATCAAAAGCATCTGTTATATCCCCAGTTAGTTGGTTTTGTTGAATCCTGACTCTCACAATACTGGAACAATTCTTCAAACTCTCTGGAATATGGCCTGTGAAACTGTTATTACGAGCGGAAAAATATGTCAACTTTCCACCAATGCAAATATTGCGAGGTAAATTGCCCGTAAAATTATTATTGCTTAGCTGTAAATTTTCCAAAGCAATGAGCCTGTTGAATTCTGTCGGAATGTTGCCACTAAGTTCATTATCAAATAGAGATAATTGTCTAAGGTTTGTCAAATTTCCGATAGTTGAAGGAACAGGTCCAGAGAGCTTATTTGTTTGAAGGAAAATGGATTCCAAATTGACCAAGTTACCTATGGAAGCCGGGATTGGTCCAGAGAGCTTATTTATTTGAAGGAAAATGGATTCCAAATTGACCAAGTTACCTATGGAAGCCGGGATTGGTCCAGAGAGGCTATTGTCTAGCAATTGGATTGTGGAAAGTGAACGGAGATTTCCCACTTCATCAGGGATAGAACCAGAGAAACTGTTTGAATAAAGGTAAAGATAATATAACTTGCTCAAGTTTCCAATTGTAGAGGGAATTTTACCTGAGAGAAAGTTGGCAGAGAAATCAAGTTCACCAAGATGTTTCAAATATTCAATTTCACGAGGAATGGAGCCAGAAAGATTATTGTTTCCAAGATGTAGAATCTTGAGGTTATCCAACTTCCCGATTTCACGAGGAATTTGTCCAAAAAGTTGGTTGTTTTGTAACTTGAGAAGGGATATATTGGTCAGTGCTCCTATTGAAATAGGGATGGACCCAATAAGGTTACAATTGCTCATGTCAAGCTCTACTATCTTCCCCAACATCCCAATTTCTTTGGGCATGGAGCCAGAAAGGCCACTATTTTGAAGATATAGAATCTCTAGGTTCCTCAAATTAACAATTTCTTTGGGAATGGAACCATTGAAGTTATTAATTGCAAGTGACAAATGCTTTAGGTCCATATGCCAAACTCTCTGAGGAATGCTGCCAGAGAGGTTGTTGCCTCCAACATCTAGATGAGACAAATTCTTTAACTTTTCTATAGATATTGGGATAGTCCCTGTGAGATTGGAATAAGGAATATCAAGTATTCTAAGATTGCTCATTCTACCTATATCCTTGGGAAGAGATCCAATGAAATTATTCTGGCCCATGAACAATGCATGAAGGCCAATCAACTTTGTTATTTCTGAAGGAATAGTACCAGAGAGATCATTGAAACTAAGTTTAAGATATGAGAGTTTGGACATATTACCAATGCTATTGGGAATGCTACCAAAGAATTTATTATTGGACATATCAAGAGTGTTGAGATTGGACAAGGCCCCAATTTGAGGAGGAATACTTCCATTCAAAAAGTTGTTACTTATATTTAGAGTGAGGATGTTTGGAAGTAATGAGAAATTGAGACTTTGAAGGGTACCACTTAATTCAACATTTGTAAGATTTATGTTGGAAACAGAGTTGGACTCATCACATGCAATTCCCAACCAATGATTGCAAGGATTATTGCCAATCCATGAAGACAGAGAAGTTTGACTTTGGTTGTGAAGGCTGGCTTTCCACTTCAACAAAGCATCTGCTTCTCTGCTTTGTATTGTTGTTGAATCAAACGAAGTAATCTCAGAAGAAACAACATTTTTAGAATAGACCATCACAAATGCACAAGAGCACATGACAAGAACCAGCCAAAATGGTTGGAGCTTCATAGATAAAAGCGTTGGAAATAAGAACACCATGCTGAATTCTTAAACCACCAATGGACTAATAAAATCAAAGGCAATTGAAATACTTGCATGCAGTTCATGGTAACATTCAAATAATTATATGCAAAAAGTCAATGATTGAAACCAAAGTCAAGAAACTTTTTTTTATATATATCTTCTAGAGATATGGTACGGCGTGTTTCAAATTGTTTAAAATAAAAATTATCATCTGTTGTCAACTTTTGGGTATGTATCAGCGTGACACAGGCTATGTTCAAATTTGATTAAATTTTTAGTAGAAGATGAAATGAGGAGTAAGAAAAAGATTTTTTTATGAAGTTTTGATTCGGTCCAATGTATAAACAGATATGAGAATGAAATATAATTGAGATTTGTCACAGTTAATTAACGTCAGTGAAGAATCATTCTTCACAATCAAATGTGTAAAGATAACGATCAAATATTTAAAAGTGAAAAAATTAAGAATTGTAATTTATTTTATTTTTATCTGAATTTTTTAATATCTACAATTTTTTATTAGTACGTTAATAAGTTACAATTAGGGATAGACCTTAAAATACAGTAATGATATAGCTTCTTAATGTATAGTTATTCAAAAATAATTGTGTATATTAACAAATATTTGTACACTACTTTTTCAATATAATAACTAGAGATTATTTTAAGCTATATATTATACTAATTAAGAAAACTATGCATACAATAAATTATATACATATATATATATATATATATATATATATATATATCAAATATACTTGCAAACAGTAGAAGTATTTTTACCTATTAGTTTAAATTAACATAACGCTTTTAATTATTCCTAGAGTGAGGCACATAACATGACCCTCTCACTGAAGCATTACACTATTAGTGTTACATATAGAGCGTTATGTAGTACTATTCAATAGTGAAAATGCACTATACAGTAATACTTGACTATAGGTTCAATTTGCACAGATCACTTCCCCTCGAATATAAGGATAATGATTCTTGGCACGCATTGCATGAAGACATATTAGATTAGCATCGAGTGCAGATGAATTAATGAGTGGTTATTTTAATTTAATTGGTTTTGAGTTTATGTCTCGTTTACGTTAAGAGTTAGGCCATCACCTTATGGCCTCAATTCTTTTCAATCTTCACGGTATACGTACACATTGAATGTGGATCTTTGACTTATACAAGAAAATTTTACATTGTTGAATCAAATGTGACCCCAACTTATGCAAGAACCTTTTACATTGTTGAATCATACTTTTTTCTTTTTTATCATAAAAGATTATTTTATTCGAATAGTTTATTTTTCTTGATTTTTCTTAAATTTTTTTATATTTATATTTTTATTTATTTTATTAATAATCTTAATATTTAGTATGGAAATATTTTTAAATGAGAAAAAAATTTAAAACCAAAAGGAGAATATATTTACCATTAACTTAACATTATTGAACTATTAAAATTTTTAATTAAAATTAATAATAATTTTCTTTTTTATCTTCACTTTATTTGTACTATTCAAATAACATTGACTTTAATGTGTTTGTTTCATATTCTATTATCATTTTTATATATTTATTTACAGTCATTTATTCTTACTAAGTTATCATTAATTTATCAAAAATAATAATATTTATTATTCTGCAAATTGAAAAAATAAAAGATAATTTTTTACATATTTTATATAATTCATTAAAATATAAAATTCACACGTAAAAATTTACTAGTATAATGCATGGAACGTAATACTAATTTATATAACAACATATCATTAGAGTCGGTATAATGATAAAAAGAATTTAATATAACAAGAACAAAGTTTTAGTTTCAAACTTTATTATTTTCATAGAAAAAAATAATTTATATTGATAACTACTTTCAATTAATTTCATTGGCCTTAGTCATAGATCATATGATTTATTATTATTATTATTATTATTATTATTATTATTATTATTATTATTATTATTATTAACACCCAAATTTTCTATACACGGACTAGCAGTGATCCTAGCCAGCCATAACAAACACTTATACTTGCATATTTGATTTTGTATAAAAAATATTTGATAGACATAAAATATAAAAAGATATATATATATATATATATATATATATATATATATATATATATATATATATACATTATTAGCTAAGTAAAATTTTAAGTTATTTTGAATATTTATTCTTGTTATGTGACTAAGCGGAAAACGATGCGAATTAGACGAAACCGTGAGACAATATACAGGATGCGTATAGACTCTAATTTCAAGTGGGAAATTTTGTTAGACTTTAATTTGACTTCTATTTATGGTCTCATGAATGAAAATTAAGCTCCACACAAAAATTTTATATAACCAAAATTGTTTATATCGCAACAAATGTTTTAAAATTAAATTTGTTATTTTGAATCAGTCAACACACTGTTTCAAGACTCAATTACTCAAGATCTGACAAAGAATTAAATGAACTCAAATATAGTTAAAGATTTGATTCGCAATTGATTTACTGAACTTTATATAAATTAAATAAGCTGAATTTGGTTGGTAAAATTATATATATATATATATATATATATATATATATATATATATATATATATTATTTCACACGGATTTATCTTTTATGAAATAAATATATAAAAATATAATTTAATGGTGATGCGTATGCACATTGTTAAAAAATTTACATTATCAAATAATTACACATCAACATTGATAGAAGTTTTAATAAAATTTTATAAAATTATTAAATTTTCTATAATTGTAGTTTGTAATTGGATTACAATAATGTATAACCCCTTTCTTGTAAAAATATGTTTAAAATAATATAATTTTAAATTGAATCGACTAATGAATTATTATTCACAGACTTGAATCAAATTTGATTTGTGGAAATAAATCGAGTCAATTCTTACTAATTTTAGGCAAGGAAATTATAACTTCAATTTATAAATAAGTTTTGAAATGAGCTCTTAAAATATAGCTACATATGTTCAAATAAGAAAGAAGAAAAATAAAATGGGAAAATGAACATTTTTACCTCTAAATGTGTTGAATAATGTTATTTTAATTCTTAAAAAGTAATAAAATTTTGAATATATCTCTAAAAGTACAATTACTTTTTTCTTTCTAGTTCATGAAAGTTTTCAGTATTATTTAGGTATCTGAATATAATTACATATTATATTTTATTCATTAAAAAACTGTTATTAACTTTATTTTTGTTCTAAAGTAACGTTAAACATTTTTAGGGGTTAAAATAAAAAAAATTATAACTTTAAACATGTTTTTAATTTAATAACATTCAATAACTAAAATAATAACATCTTACTCGTTCAAGAATCATAATGACTGTTTTGCAAAATAAAAATTGTAGAGGTTTTATAAAAGTTATCTCGAAGAGCATTTTGATTCTGTAAACCATCCTTGGAATCCATCTCCGATATCTTGAATTATTTGATAATGTCAAATACGCAAATGACGCAACCATCTTAATCCAGTAACATCATTAATGATTATTCTTTTTTTCACCGGCACCAATGTTTTTAATGAGAAGAATCATTATTATATTATTATTTAGACACATTTGTTGTTAAGTTACTTAAGTCCAAACACTATTACGGGTGTCTCTGAATTCATTAACTCAGAGTTTCATTGGTATGTATTATTGTATTAATGTTGTTGTGTCAGCATAACAGTAGTTTAATCTTTTTAAACACAACACGATTCACCGTAAATAATTGTGGCTGAATTTACTAAAAATATTACGGGCAACAAATTTTTTCTTTAAATATTAACGTAATAATATACTTAGGATTTAAATTTGAGATGATTGATTAAGTTAAGAAACCTTTTTCAGTTGATTAAAACATGGGAAACAGGACAAATTAGATCAAAAAAGAAAGTTTGAGTTTGACTTAAAAATATAAAGTTACACTAAACTTATTTACTTTTCATAGATTTTTTATAAATTTAGTTTGTCTTATTTATAAGTTTAATATATCATACAAATTTATATAAAATATATATTTAGAATAAAAAATATGGACTCTCACCTCTGAACACATCCTTTTCTTTTAAGTTTAGTACATAGAAACAGAATATTTTAAAACAGTTTATTAATTCATTACAGTTCTGTGTACAAATCGAGCGTTTCCTTTTAATTATATTAAATCATATAAAAGCTTTAAATGTTAAAATTAATTAGGATGAAGAACTGATAGATTTAGAATACATAGGATGAAGAAGTATAGATTCAGAATACGCCATAGAGTCAGATATAAAGTACCACATCAGGTCATCGGCGTGTAAAGAAAATAAAAAGAAAAAATAAAAATAAAACTTTTGTAAATTAAAATAAATATATGTAAAAGTTAAAATTTATTAGTTTACAAAGCTCTTTTGATGAAGTTTTTATAAATTAATTTTTTTTTCTTAATTTCTTTTTCTACAAACATGTGTTTAAAATAATTGCCTAAATTAACTTATTTTGATAATGAATTATATATATAATCAATTATTGTTATAATAGATTATAATTAAATTTAATTTTTATTTGAATAAATTGATGTAAAAATCATTTTAAAATAATTCATTTCGTTTGAATTTATTAAAAACTATTTTTTTCATAATAATAATATAATAATAAAGTCAAAAGAGAAAAAATTGCTTAGAAGTCTGGGAATAATAATTTGAAGATAACATATCCAAATTTTGAAATGCATAAAAATAACGAATTGTTCAGAAAGGGAAAAAAAATATCTTTTTCACGAAGTTTCAGTTGATTGCCCCAGACAAGACGAACTTGACAAAAAGAAATGTTTTCCTAAAAAATGTTAAATCAGTTTTTTAATATTATATATGAAAGCTACTACATTACTCAAACAAAATCATTTTTTAAAAATTTACTTCATCGATTCTTCGAAATTCATCTTTATCTAAATAAAATTTTTGTAATCAATTCTTTTAAATTTAATTTTATCAAAATCTAAAACAAACCTACCCACAGCTAGTAGTAAAATTGATTAATAAGAGAATCAGCAAACAGTCGCTAACGTGTATAAATTTATTCAGTATGACACATACATGACAGAAAATTAGCAGCTTTTTGCTAGAATGTTGGAAACCATCAGTTTTACTACTAATAGCATGCAGAGTTTGTAAGGTTCTCGTCAAATGAAGTTAAACATCCAGCAAAAATTGAAAATGCATGCCTTGTATTTTTAATTGGCAGAAGTTACTGGTAAAAAAAATATTTATACTTTCCCATGCAGGGGAAAAATTTGATTTAAGTGGGACATCTACTCTACAATAGAGGTACCCTTTCATCCAATGTGTACTAGCAGAAACTGTATGGAAAGTATAAATAAATCTATAATTTTATCCATATTATCAATCGATTTAAATGAAATTGATTTTTGCAAACTTGAATTTGGTTGAAATTGATAATGAGGTGAAGTTATTTGGGTACATCTGTTTTTCATTTGATCTTTACTACATACACCAATAGGGAATTAATTAGCTTGATAATATCATGCTAGTCACTTTATCATGTATAAATATATAGCACAAAGTAGTATAAAAAGAATGTGCGGCCATACTTCTTAAAACTATTACAATATTTTTTGAAACTGTGATGTGTGGAATAAGAAAAACATTCTATTTTGATTTTGGCACAAATATTAATCAATAGGAAGTTTAATATATATTGAGAAGCAAATCATATCTTAGACATTCTCTGATGGTGATTGGTCAGAAGGTCTGACAAGGTGCTCTCTAAATTGATCTTCTTCCTCTGTAGTTATCTCTGATTTGGAGGATCTTTTACCAGGATACAGAATATAATGTTGAATAATGAAAATAATGTCAAAGAATACAGATACCTGCAGTTATGTTATTACATAGAGAACAATGTCACAAAAACATTCAAGCAGCAGCGTCTGACTAAACTAATAAACAAACATATTTTTACCAGGCCAAAGATGCATCCTAGATCCATTCAAAATGCAAAATTGGATTCTCGGTGCATGCATTTACTACTCAGTTTCAGTATTAAATAAACGAACTTATATCAAAAGAAATCATTTTCTCAACCAAAAAAGAGTATTATAATTCGTAGATTTGAAATTTGAGATGAAAATAAAATCGATATCAGTACTAGTACCACAACTGCATGCAAAATATATGGAAAAGAAAAGCAAGAAATAACTACAACTTAAGAAGGATTCCCATACCAGAGATAGCAACACTTTTCCAATATTCCCATAGAAGTTGACCCACGAATCTGGAAAGATGGGATTTAAAATAAGTTCATGCAAAAATATATAATGAAATGACAGGAAATATCAGTAGCAGAGGTGAGTAGATGACAAACTTTGATCTACTGATTGCACAACCATCTGTCCATAGTTTGCTATCCCTCCAGAAAAATCAAGTAGAATGTTACCAATACTGAAGCCATCGGTACTTTTTCTTAGGAAGTTCATGACTGCCTACATTCATAGCACACACAATTAAATGGACCGTGAGAAGATGAGAAATAAGCCTGATCTGTTGAGCATTACTCACATAAAAAAAGACAAATAAGGGCCAGTTTATCAACTAGAAATCTATTTAAGTTTAAAGAGTTTATTATTACAGGTATAGAGACTAGAACTAGATCAGTTTCGATTTTCAATTGAAATGTAATGGACTAAAATAGTAATACAGCTAACTTTTGTGACACGAAGTATATGTCTAAAGACCAAACTATATACCCTAGAATAATGTCGATGATAGAAAATGGTGCGTTTCAATTAACACTAGTTTCAGAATACTTCAAATTTCAATTCAAACTATTAGAGGATACCATAAACAGAGAAAGAATTGAGTTCCAACTTTACTCATTCCATCTAACTCCAATATGTTTCTAGATTTAATAATTTGGTTTTTCTCTTATAAGAAGTAATGTCTGCAGAGACTTCAGAACAGAACGTGAAAATAGTTTGATCAGCATTCAGGAGCACATACAATAACTTAGTTTTTGCTAAGAATTCGAAGTTTAAGAAAATGGTATATCAATACTCCATAATCATCTGCAGAAAAAAAAAAGGACATTAAAATTGAAAATAATCCTAACCTGAGGAATGTACTTTACAGTAGTCATAACTACTTGAATTGTGCTGCACCAAAATTAATGTAGTAAAAAGTTAGAAGAAAACCAAATCACATCCAATAATAGAAACCTGATATTTTCTATCTCACAGAACATAGACTGTCGCACCACAGCAAAGGTGGATCCAAGGCATAGTACAAAATACAGAAGAAGATTCTAAGCGTTGAACTTAAATAATACAGTTTATTCGAGTCCCTAGGGGTAAGAAGCCCATCACAGGAAAGAATGCAATTGTGGCCAAAAAATAGTAAATAATAAAAGGTTCTCAAATGATAAATAATATTCAGCAGATGAATATATAAGATCAACAATTCAGTAGGGCTCTCAAATTAGAAGTGACAAACTTCCAGTCAAAGCATCAATTTCATATGCACCTGCCTACCTATATACAGAGTAAAGAGAAAATATTTGCCAAGATTGAGCACATTATCTCCTAAACTATTGATAGATGAGAAATAAACTTTCTCTTGTTTCGCAGATACCATGATTTTAGAGATGGAACAGGAAGGTCTTATATTGTGGGAGCTCCATCAATTGGTAACATAAACTGGTTAAGAATCAACGATGTCAAATCTCCAACAGAAAAACAAATAACATCTGTTATGAAACCAAAAGTAGATTCATGCATATATTCTATGTAATTAAATTGAAGACCATAAAGGACGAAACAAGCAGGAACACCATACTTGAAGATGGAGAGAAGCCAAAGCCAGGAATGATTCGGCAAAGCAATAAAGAAAGAAACTGCTGCAATAAGCCAAGCAACAGAGACAATTCCAATAGAAACTTTGGAAACTTTCTGACTCCCACGCTACAACAAAACAATCACTATGTTCAGCGAAAATGAGAATTCAGCCCATGAAACAAAAAAGAACAACATTATCAATCAACATGAGCAAAAACATCATTCGTACTTCATAGATTGCAATCTGGAACAACGTAATTGCTGTCAGAAGAACAGCATGGATCGAGAAAGCAACATCATTTGCAGCTACAGGTATCATCTGAAAAATATGAAAATAAAACTACATTAGAAAACTCCAAACGTTTATAATATACATAAGAGCAAACATTACTTACACTCTAAGACAATTCCAAATTCGAATTATCAGAAAATACAGACAGATTTTTTTATTTTACAGAAAAAAAAAAAGTCCTTTCCGGTTCCACGAAGAGAAGTAAGCGTCCAGTGGTTGGCGTAATATCAACCAATTATATACAGAGAAAACAGTATACACACTCACGTGTAAAAAAGGTTTTACATCATCAACAAATCAGAAATTGTTGTGTATGATAAGTTTGTTAATTTTTCAATAATTACTTTAAATGTAATACCTAGCATGATTTCTAATTAGTTGATAGTGAGAATGCACAGAGATTAGTATCTTATATATATAATTACCTTCGGTTATTCCTTTTAACATGACAATGAAAATATGACATAAAGAGTTTAGCATACACAAAAGGTGTGATTGTAATTCAACAGAGAAATGATTAGAGTTAGTTTGAGAAGGGACCTCTCCATAACCGTATTTTTCAAAGTATTGTTTCTGAATGGCAGAGCTGAAGTATAGAGAAGCGTTGTATATGAGATAGGAACTGTGTTTGGTCAGATTCAGCAGCACGAAATCAAAGTTGAGCCCAACCACACTGAATTAAAAACAAAGAATCAAATAAAGAATTATTGTAATATTATGGGAAATAAAAGGGATAAGATAAAGTGAAAGGGAACCTCTTCCTGCGAAAATTCAAGATGACTTGAGGGTAGAAACTGATAGACCACGAAACAAAGGCGAACCAACCCAGTGCTTCGTAGGTAACTTGGAGCGGAAACGAATTCCATGAAGCCATTTTTCTTTGCTCCTTTTTTTTCTCTCAAGCTATACTCTGATCATCAAATTTGTAGGCGCGCTTCTTAAATATCAAGGGCTACTATTGCTAACTTGACAAGTTGACTTTCCAACTTAATCTCTCAAAACTTTAAAAACATGAAATTTCATACAATGAGAATAATAATTTTATAAAGTTAATTTTATTATTTTTAAGAGAATTGTATTTTTTAATTACAAATGATGTAACACATCAATGTATTAAAGTTATAAATGAAAAAAGCATACTATAAACAATAGATGTAAATAATAAATATGTTATAGAAGGCCATCACTGAAATGCGTAATATGTAAACATAAAAATTCTATTTTATTGGAATAGAAGAGGGATAAGACCTTGCCGTGTGGCATTGGTCTACTTCAATTTGCAATGATCTTGTTTGCTAATGTTGGCTGTTCTTGGACGCTAACACGGTCAGATTCAGTGTATTTGGTTTGAGGTGAAATTATGGCCACATCGCCATGAGTTTAGTGAAGTTTAATTTGATTTAAATGAAATATTTTTGTTACTAAAATAGAAGCACACTGAGTCTCAACATGATTGTTATTAATTTTCCGTTAAGAATTCAGAGATCCTATCTTAATTAGTTTAGTACCGTATTCAATATGAAAAAAGAATGTAAAATCTATAATGAGATTATTTAATAATTTTGATGATACACGTCCATATTAATATCATGGTACTAAATAAGGTTGTCAATACATGCATTCACTGTGTGCTTTGCTATTTCTTTTTTTAAATGCTAAGTACTATTTTTAGATGATTAGTTAAGATATTAAAAAAAATTATTGATATGTATAAATTGCACTAAACAATTTTTGTTACGTTCTCTTATAAATATACATAATAAATACTTTTTTCTTTCAATATTTTAATTGGTATCCTTAACAATAATTTTGTTTTAATATATAAATGGCGTTTGTTTATTCTTTCGTTAAATAGATAATTTACTAATTATTTAAACTATCAGTAAAATTAGTTATTATATCCATTGTTTCAATAAAACATATTTTGAGAGAAGATTTTGAGTGATTTATCTAATAAATTTTTAGTACTTTGAATATTATGTTCTTGTCTCTTCTTCAATTTGAATAGTTGGCTCTTTTTATAACCTTTGATAGAAGTGAGGTCATCTTAGATGAAAAAAAAATAGTTACTTTGGAAATAATCTTCGTTGCTTTAGAAATAATCTTTATTGCTTCACAGAGATGTATTCAAATGTAGCTTTTTAGTCCCTTGTTTTATTAACACACGTTGTTCTTTTCAATATTTTGAAATATTGTTAGTCTAATCTACCAATCTGTATGCTAATAAGAGGAAAAAACTCAAAACTTAAACATTACAAGTTCCTGCATTAACTTAAATGGTAATGAAGATATATGATAATGGAGGAATAAAAAAACTCCGTTTTTTCCTTTTTCACATAAACAAATTACTCAAAACAAGCATTGAACGTGGGATGAAATATTGGACATGACATGAACATCATTTAACACTGAACTATCCTAATTTTGGATGAATATACCTTCTGATCATAAATGGTTCTTCAAATATATTTCTGTTGTGTTTTGTCGATTTGATAAAAACATCATTCTTATTCATGATTATTCAACATGTATTAAATGAAAACCTTTAATCCTATAATAGATAGAGGAGTTATAGACTTTGACATCTTAAATTGCAAAAATAATAAAATTTATCTTTTTAAGTTGTTGGAATTTTTAATTACCTACAAGAAAGAAAATTTTTTATCTGGTTAATTTCAAACATTTTATATTTATTAACTAAAACTACAAAGTAATAATTGATATTTTAGATAAAAATTAATTAATGCAAAAGATAATTCAAAAAAAATCTTGGATTAATTTTGTTTATGATTTTTATTAGTTTTAAAATATATAATATTCCATATATTTTTAAAAAAAATTCAGAATTTATTTAAATGTATATTAATTTAACGTACAATATTTTCACTGGGGGGAAATCGAACCTCAGATTAGACCTTCCCCTCACAAGTGAGAGAGTTAAACTACTAAATTATGTGATTCTTATTGGTTTTTCTTTCTTTATAATTATATTATATTAAATTTTTTATTGCTTTGAAATAAGACAAGACATCGTAAATTAGATGGTTTAACCGATAATAATATAAGACTAGGGGTGGGTAAGCAGCCGCCTAAGGCCCGCCCGGGGAAGAGCTTGATCCATCACACCCCACTCATGGGTTTTGCGGGCCAAACCCGCAAGCCGTAGGACCAACCAAGTACTGGCGGGTGGGCCTTAGGCGAGGCGGGGTGGCCTGGATATCGACCTCTAGTATTGTATTATTATCAGTTAAACCATCTGACATCTGACTAACAAGTGTCTTGTCTTATTTCAAAGCAATAAAAAATTTAATATAATACAATTATAAAGAGAAAAAAATAATAAGAACCCTGGAGCGTAGTGGTTTAACTCTTTAATTTGCTCATTGGGTTGCAAATTCTATTGCGACTTCATGGTCGCAATCTAGTTTGCGACTTCCCAAAACAATACTAAATTCGTAATATGTTTGTAATTAACTTCATTTCCGTAAATTGTTGACCTAAAAACTCCAAAATAGTCAATTATCCGTTGAAAAGATGCTAGAATGAGGTTATGAATATTTTTATGCTGGCATATATTATCTCATACCAACGGAGATTTCTTGTGCAGAAGGTGGAGTGTGTGAAATTAGACTACCATATACCAAAGAAGCGTGTCTTTGCTCATCACATCTCCCTTCTTTTCATTCAACAATAAAACTTGGTAAGATACGAACTAACGGGTCACCGTATCCCCGTTTATATTTTGAAAAGAAAAAATCATTAGTAAAATGACATTGTTTCGGAACACTTAAAAAAAAAGAAAATACATTGGCGAAAACAAGGAAAATACATGAGTAAAACTTTGTTTTCGATATTGATTTGCGAAAGGGTAAAAAATCAGAAAATTGATTCATTCTTTCTAGCCCGAAAATGAAAAACTTCTCTTCTCTGAAAGCCCTAGCACCTTTGTCCATAGTTTCTCTCGGAAAAACGGAAAGTCTTATCTTCTCCTTTGCTCTGGCAGCGTTCTCCATAATCATCTCTGTTGCGAAGAAAATCTTAATGAATCAATTTTTTAATTTTTGACCCTTCGCAGTTCAATTTTTTTCCTTGTTAATAAGTTGAATAGAGCAAAGAGAGGGACCAACCTCAAACCAAACACGAACAGAGCGGGAGAACGAAACGAATAAAGGTACAACAAAGAGAAGAACAGTCAAAAACAAACACTGAGGAGAAGAGAGAACTTTCATATTTTCTTCGTGACAGAGATAGCTATGGTGAGCGTTGCTAAGGCTAAGGCAAAGGAGAAGAGAGGACTTTCCGATTTTTGCGAGGGACTATGGACAGAGGTGCTAGGCCAGAGAAAAGAAGGGTTTGTTTGAACATTGAGGAAAAGAAAGGACTTTGAGATTTTCTTCACGACAGAGATGACTATGAAAAGCCTGCTAAAGTAAAGGAGGAAGGAAGGCTTTTCGATTTTCGTGAGGGATTAGGACCAAGGTGCTAAGGCTTTCAGAAAAGAGAAGAGTTTTTTTGTTTTCGCCGCCGGGAGAATAAATCAATTTTATAAATCCATTTTATAAATAAAATGACAGTCTAATAAAAGAATTTCATTTTATAGAATTATAGAAGAAAAATTACACTTAAAATATATATAAAAAATTAAAATAAAACAAAATACTCATTTAACATTTTTTTTTTACTATTTATACATGAAAGTTAATGTAATGATATTATTAAGTTTTTAATATAATTAGCTAATTATTATCTAACATATATAATAATTTTATTTAGTTTAATAAAAAAAAATTAAAAAATACCAAAATTTGATCTATAATTAATTTATCATGTAAAATTATGATACACTGTAAATGCATTATCTTTAAAATAATATTTAAGTTATAATATAGATTTATGTAAAATAATAGAAAAAACTTATCTAATAATTTCTTTATGATTTATACATTTATCTAAACAAAGAAAATGTTTATCTATAATTATTAACAAGAAAATGTCCTAATTTTAGTTTTTACTTTTGTTGGACAATTTCATCCTTTTAAATTGATGAAATTATTTATTTAGTTTTCATACTTTAATCATTATTTTTTTTCTATGTTACTTTAATAAAATTTAAAAATTAATTAAATTTTATATATATTATTATGAAATATTTTATTCCTTACTACTTAAGTTGTTATAATTTTTTAGTTTATTTAAAAAATTAAAATTACTAAACTATTATTTCTACTTACAAAAGTTACTAGTTGTATTTCACCAAATACTTTTTCATCAATTTTTAATCACTATCTTCTTCTTTTTTCTACGCTGTCTCTTCAAAAAAACAATTGGTGAATTTTACCATGCAAATAAAAAAAAAGATTTTGTAGTTCAATCGATAAATTATTTCATTATCTTTTATATTTCCTTTTAAATTTTATTTTAATTATATTATGTAAAAAAAAATATCAAATATATTGTTAGCGTTTTGTAAAATTTTCAATTATTTTTATAATAAGTTTGATAACATAATTTTTAAAAAATGCAAATTCTAATATGATATTGATAAGTGTGTATCATTATTTTATATTTTATAGAAAAAGATATATATATATATATATATATATTGTTATCTATTATATATTTTAAATAATTAATCTTAATATATTATTTATGATAGATTTATTAAGTTTGATGATTAAATTTTTAGAAATCTTCTGAAATTGATTTATATACAATTTTTAAACATTATATTTTATAATGTGAATATATAAATTTTTAATTTATTTAAAATATAATAAATAATTTCATAAATTTTAAAAAAATAAAATTGAATATTTATTAAAAGTTATAACCATTATAAATTTACAGATAAATGATAATTCAGAAATACACAACTAATCAAGGTAAAACCTATGAACTTCACTCTTGCAAATTCTTAGGACGGTTTCGACTTCTACTCTATGTCTATACCTTCTCTTCTCTTCTCTTCAACCTACAAATCTTTATCCCACAATCAATAATACTAGCAAATTAACCAATAGAAGAATTCAACTATAATATTAAGTGCCAGATTTCGAGAAGGTGATAATTGCTATTTTTTTATTTTTTTTTCAGACTCGATGTGAATGAAGTTCCTTTTGATTTTCTATTTTAATATTAAATTACACGTTAATGATTCAATTCAAAAGCTTCTATTTATGATATTTAATATGATTGATTCAATTCAAAATATTAATTTACAATTAATATTTGATTATATAATTATGTTATTATGAATCAGAATCAATTAAAAAATATTAATTCAAAATATTTCATCACATAATCAGATAATTAGATAAATTCAAAATATTAATTAATATGCATTAAAGTAAAATTTATTTTTGTTACTAATTAATTTTGAAATTTAGATACAACTAATTATTATACATCAAATTATAAATTAATGACGTAATTAGTTTAAATTTTGGTTTGGAACGAAATGAAATAACTTCGAAGGAGCACATATTAGCATGTCTCCCGAGGCACCAAACATGAGATGAAATGTCAAAATTCGAACTTCTGAAGCTTCTCTAGAAGTGTCAAGAGACCTCTCATACATTTGCAAATTTATAATTGTAGATTATATTAGAAGACATTTTTATTTTAGTAATTTTAAAATTCTAGACCAATTAATATATTAAATAATATAGATATGTGCATTTTATTATTTAAAGTGCAAGTTTGTAGTTTAGAGAAGCCTAATCTAAAAATTAATGTCAAAATTTTTCAATGTGTAATAGTGTACATAGAATTGTTAATCATCCCTATAATATAACTTCGATGGGAAAAAAAATTTAAAATCAAAATTAATGAAAATTCTATGCATTCATATATGTAAAAGAAAATGGATAATCATTTTTAATTCTTAAATTTGATTATACAAATTTAACAATTTACGTTGTCAAAAATCATTTTTAAAATATAAATACTCAAATACTGTACTAGCAGGAATAATATTTACTTTTAATTTATAAAAATCGTACATAAATATTAAAAAGTTTACGATGATTCAACATATTCTATTTAATTAACTAAAGACCCCTTGTTCAAAACCTTCCCATTAATAGGTATGCTGTTTAGCTTCAGTGGACTAAACCAAAAAAGATACGCATCGCCAGAAAAATAAAATAAAATCATTAACTAGTGGGACAAGATTTCAGGACTAAATTTACAAAATTATCTATTAGACTAGACTTAGATATGTTCTTAATTTTTAAAATTTAATTTAAATTTTATTTTAGTCACTCAAAGTTAAAATTAATGTTTAATCCTTCACATTTTAAAAAATATAATTTGACCTCAAAGTCAAGAGAATGATAAGGACACTAAAAACTCTTTGAATTTGACCTTTCTATGTTTATAGACTAACGACATTTACAAGCTATGAAATTTTTCCACGAAGCTTATCCATAAACTTAGAGCTAAAGAATAAAAGCTGCTAGCACATGCTCCGTGTCATGGAAATTAAAAGATCAACTAAGAGGGAGTTTCATTACAAGAGGATTATTACACAACTTACATCTTAGACATTCTCTGACAATGGTCGATTTGAAGACTTTGCTTTATCAGTTTCAGGGGATGCCTCTATTTTGCGTTTCTTTTCAGGATATAACAGATAATGTTGGCACATGAAGAGGATGTCAAAGAATAAAGATACCTGCAGTTCATTGTAATTTATTCCATCAATAACAATGTTAAATGAGTACAAGAATTATTGGATCACAATAACAATGTAACAAGTAAAATCTCTTTCATAAAGAAACCAATAGTATTTTTTTTCATACGGTAAAAGACTGATACATACCAGGGATAGCAGTAGTTTTCCTATGTTTCCATAGAAGTTCACCCAAGAATCTGGAAATCAAAGATGGAATTTTAAAACTGTAAATCTAATCTGCAAAGAGGAGTATTAACATTGTACTCTTCAACACATTAAAAAATGTTACTTAAAATTTATTGAAATCTTCGGTCAATAATAAAGAGTGTTAGAGAATGTGTGGTTAGCTTTTCTTAATTATCTATAGGAAGAAGAAGACACTGGTAAAAGAGATGACATACGTTGATCAATGGATTGCATGGTCATTTGTGCATAGTTAGCTATCGAGCCAGAAAAGTCCAGTAGAATGTTAACAATGCTCCAGCCTTCTGTACTTTTTCTCATAAAGTTCATCACTGCCTATATTCATTAAACAATTTATTGATAAGATGGCTAGCAATCTACCATGTATCAATGAAAAATCATTTCACTTTATGACCAAAGAAATATAAAACAATCCTCAAATGCATTATGTATATTTGCATTCCAAAATATGCTTCATTGATGACAAGATCACAAGACTAATCTTATAGGTTCCTAGTTCAAACAGCTAAATTTATATCTCAGCAATCAAATTGAATGCCACAGATTGATATAAACATAACGAGATGGAATTGAAAGGAAATCATAAAAATTCGAATATATCCTAACCTGGGGAATATATTTTATGACCGTCATAGAAATTTGGATGCCACTGCAAGTTAATCAGTTTCAACAAAAGTCAAAGAAATTTTTTAAGACATCCATAATTCATGATGCATCATGTATAACAATGGCATGGGGAAACAACTTGGTCTTATGCTCCTATGCAAATTGGTTAATAATATACAATAGGAACTTAAACTAGTGCAATTGACTTTGCAACAAATGAAAACCGGTAACATACGTGAAGATTGAGATAAGCCAGAGCCAATGATGATTGTGCAATGCAACAAAGAAACACACTGCAGCAGTGGTCCACGCAACAAAGAGGATTCCATAAGCAATTTTAGAGATTTTTTGATTTCCGCGCTACATGAAAACATAACCTTTTTTAGTGTAATCATAAATTCATCACAAGAACAATAGGCTTAATTGAAGGGAGTATAGTCCTAACATCATAGATTGCGATCTGGAACAAGGAAATTGCTGTCAACAGAACAGCATGGGCTGAGAAAGCAACATCATTTGCTGCCACAGGTATCATCTGAAATAAATCGAATAGACTTTAGCTATTGAGTTTAAGCTGACATATGATACTATATTTATTAATTAAACAAGGAAAAGATGGAGTGATCTTTTCTAAATCAAAGAGTACTATTCATAATATTATATTGCAACTTGATCAGCAAACATTCTAAATTAAAATTTTGATTATTATAAAATCTAAACCCAAGGATTACATCTTCTAAAAATTACTAGCCTTCTATGAGTTGTTTATGCTAGAAGCTTGATAGAAACATACATCATATGCCAAGAACCCAAATACTAATTATAAAGATTTATTTATAAGTCATTACGATCTTTGCTCTCTTCTACTATTAGGCTTGCCACATTCAAGGTATTATCCGCTCTGATTGTCGTATGCCTACACAGTTTTGTAACCTAGGTCTTCTTTCTAACACATAAATACCAAATTAAAAAATTGATTGGCCATTTAAGGATGTGGTGAGTCTAACGATAGAGTGGACTTGAGGTCGAAACACAAACATATACATCAAATTGTTTAGATATGGTAGTAGCAAATAGTGTGTAGTGATAAGCATAACCTTCCCTTTTCACTATAACACAAACTGAATAACTGATTAGTCAATTTAGCTTCTATAAACAACGTGAATGTGTATAGCAAAAGGAACAAACCTCTTTCTGACCATATTTGTCTCTGTACTGCTTCTGAACAGCAGAGCTAAAGTACAAAGATGCATTGTATATGAGATAGGATGAGTGCTTCGTCAAATTCAGCACCACAAAATCAAAGTTAAGCCCCACCACACTACACCACAATAAAAAACCAAAAACATAATTTTTTTTTAAAAAAAAGAAAGAAACAAGTTATAGCTTATAAGATAAGAATTGATTGAAAATTCACACAGAAAGTAATAGTGATAATAAGAAAAGTTGTTGGACTTAAGGCTAATCGTACCTTTTCCTGCGATAGTTCAAGATGACTTGTGGGTAGAAACTAATGGACCAGCACGCAAAAGCAATCCAACCCAGAACTTCATAAGAGACATGAAGTGGAACTGAATTCCAAGAAGCCATAATTTCTTTCTTCAACTTGTTTGCTCTAAGAGGTTACAAACGAATCTGTAAGTGTATATATATATTAATAAATTGTCACGGTTGTGGGCCACTATGTCTTTTAATGTAAATACGTCCCCAACCAAACGTGATTCTTCAAAAAGTTATGCATCCATACCGATATTAATAAGTACCAACTGTTATCCCAATAGCAGGAACTTTACGTTTTTTCTTCCTTTTTATTTTTTTATGGGTTATGAATGGAGAGTTGTATGGGGCCAGGATTTGTGACAAAAGGGGCATAACAGTGTTTCATATTCATGTTGCTATAATTGGAAGATAATAAATGGTCTGTTTGAGTTTTACTTGATGAGTATTGGTCTTTTGCAAAATTAAGTCAAAGATGCGTTCACGGATTGAGTTTCAAAAGCCAGTGTGAATGTAGCCTCGTACTCAGTTTTAAGTACTAATACACTTCTCTACTTGCTGCTACAAATACGTGGCAGAAAATGACAAGTATCCTTGACCTGAGTCTACATCATATAGTCAAAGAAGATTATGAATTTCCTCAGATGTAATAATAGCAGTGCAACAGAACTTGACCTTAATTAATATCATGTATTAATGCATTTTCTAATGAATTTATTTTTAATGTATTTATTAGTATTATTAAATTAAGTTTAAATGTTATTTTTTCTCATTTAAGTTTAAAAGGTTTTTCTATTTTAATTTTTTAACTTCAAAAAATTTAGTTCTATTTTTATTTTTTAAAAGATATTATTTAAATTCTATAAATATTTTCTTATAAAAAACATGCTAATTTTTCATAAAAGGTAGTCGATGATTTAAATTTTAAAATAATGGTAATTTTTAACCGTAAACCACGTGTATTAATAAGTGAGAAATCGTGTTACAACAATGAATGATAAATAATTTATATTATAATATAAAATTATTTTTAACTATTGATAATTTATTTTAGAAAATATTGAAATGTAATTTAGAAATATAGATCAAATTATTACATTAAACAAAATTAAAACACTGTCATTGAAGAAAAATAAATAAAAACATTCCCATTGACGAATGACCCTTAAAACCATTTCCATATACAAGATACTTAATCTAATTCATATATACGGAGAGATCTGGTCTCTAATTAAACTTGCATTTTTTATTCCATTAGTCTCTCAAATTGAATTAATGTATTCGTGTAGCAGTATATACATGGGCGGAGCTGGCAATTGCCCCCCCTTTGTTTTTGTTTTTTTAATATATATATATTAATAATAAAATTATATATATATATATATATTAATAATAATTATATATATAAGTAATAAATTTAATTTTATTATAAATAAATTATATATATTAATAATAATAATGTATATATATTAATAATAATAATTATATATATTAGTAATAAATTTAATATTAATATATATAAATTTATATATATATATATATTAAAAATAAATTTATATATATATATATATTAATAATAAATTTATATATATATATATATATTAATAGTAAATTTATATATATTAATAATAAATTTATATATATAAATCAATAAAAAAATTTATATATATTAATTTATAAATATTAATTTATTTATATTAATTTATAAATATTAATTTATTTATATTAATAATAATTTTATATATTAATAATAAATTTTAATCTCTTTCAAATTTATTTTAATTTTAAAAAAAAATTATTATATAATTAGTAACTTGTATTTAACAATTTTAAAAAAATAAAATTAAAATTATAAAAAATTTTAAAAAATTTTACCCCTTCCACCCTAATTTTTTGGCTCCGCCCGTGAGTATATAGGTACTAAAACATATCTGAAAGTTCAAAAATAGACACTAAAGCAGATGATTTACAAGTATATGCAGAGATTAAAAGATAATGTTTTTGCAATTACACAGAAACTAAAATGAGTGATTCAATTTAAGTAAAAATTAACTTGCAGATAAATAAATCCGTAAAAGTTCTATTATTTTTATTCATTTTCTCCTATTCATTTTTTAGAAGTTAATTTTAATTTGTGTATAAGCTAATTTTAGTATTTTATTTTTATTTTTCTCTATAGTTTTGGAAGAAAAAACATATACATTCAGTTTACAATGCATTTCGACTGCAAGAAAGAAAAAGTGTCTTCGTTTTCCATTTAATAGTAAACACAGCTAAGCCCATTCGAGTACGTAGTTTCATCGAAGACGCAAAAATGGTCAGGTTCATGCCGTCAAAGCAAGGGGTCTCTTCATGCGGATGATGCATTTTAGTTACACGGTTATACATTGCTTTCTCTAAATGCTCTCTTTCCATCAGTATCGACATCACTATGCACATTAAAAGAGCTAAGACATGAAGGACATGATGATATTATTTTTAACTCAAGTCATTTTATTTGTATAGAACATAGTGAGTATGGGCTTCTTTGTTTTCTTCTTCAAACTGCTTTCAATAATAAACTTCTTTGTTTTCTTGTTCAAACTGCTTTCAATAATAAACTAGAAATAACTATTCCGATGTGTGAGAATGAAGAATTCTTACATTCAACGATATTCTTGTTCAAACACGCACACACCATTTTGAGATGGAAGAGGATGAAATAGATAGTATACTTGTTCCATGATTTGAGTGTAACGTATAAATGTATTTTATTTCACTATTTTTTTTTCAATTTTCTTTTTTACCGTTAAATTTAATTAGGATGTGCCTGGAATAGAATTTTTAAATTCTTTAATTACTAATTTGACATTTTATATTTGATTAAAATATTGCTATTGTTTCTTATATTTTTTTTTTACTTTCTTCCTTCTTTCACCACCTTTCTCATTTTTATATTTTTTTTTATAAAAAGACGTAATTGGGTAGGTATTGATTATACTTACAAACTATTTACTAAGTTGATGTTGTTTGGCGCTAATTGACCAATATAGGTCAAATATGGAAACTAAATCTGTAACAAAATTAACAATATTTTTAAATATGAAAATTAACACGATGCATTTTAGTGACAAAATTTAAATTAAATTATAATCAAGTTTGGCGCTCATGAGGTAGGCGCTCGTCCTCCACGTGGCGTGACGCTTTGACACAAGGCTCCATAGATGATGTGTGGCGTCCATCCCTCTCCCACTTCCATTACAAAACAAACCTTCCTAGTAATAAATTTATAACTTGGCTTAGTTACATATTTAATTTTTGTAACCGACCTATATTAGTCAATTAGCCATTGTTTGGATAAAGGTGTTGACTTGCGTGACGCTTTTACTTGGTCTGGAGGCGCTAGTAGTTGTGACACGCTATACTTTACATAGATTTGGACACATGGTCCAATGGAACAAGAGACACCCTCATGTGAACCCTTTTGTCTCTAAACTAAAAAGTTTTTGAAATTTTAAATTTTTTGACCATTATTTGGAGGTGTGTTTTACTCTGCATAGATTTGAACGCATGGTCTAATGGAACAAGAGACCACCTCACCTGTGGTGCCTCCATTTCTGCTCTGGCACGTCATTGAAAGGTGTAGTACTACATGACTGCTTTTTAAAAAAAATTCAAAATTTAAATTTTTTACTATTACTTGAAGGTGTCGATCCTTTGCTTTGGTCCTCACCACTTAGAGGGCTCTCTTATTGTCTATCTCCATCTCTCTTATATTTTCATCTTCTTTTACCCATTTTAAAAGTTTCATCTCAATTATCCTAAGTCAAAGCATCTGAGTTCAACATTTCGGTTGACTTGTCGATATGTTTATCGAGTAGGTTTATTTAATTATTATTTTTTTGAGTTAGTAGTTTAGAAATTTTAAGTTTACAGCTTTGTTAGTACAGTTAGTTCAACAACACGATGTTAGTAGGAAAAATATTGTTAGTTTAGTTTGGAAAAATTTTGAATGTAATGTTAACATTCAAATTGTTAGTTTTGTAAAAAAAATTTAAGTACAAGAAAATTTAATAGAATACTTTTTAAGTTAGGAATAATTTTGTTATTATTAGAACTTTGTTAGGATTTTTTTTTTCAATGTTTTAGTTAGTGTAGAAATACTATTTAAATATTTATGTTGTTAGTTTAGTTTTAATGTTTGTTTGTATGGAAGTTATTGATAAGATTTATGATTTCTTCTTAAGAAGACTAATAAAACACTATCTCAAAAAAGCTTTTATTAAAATTTGGCAAAAAGCTCCTAATACAATTCGTCCATGACCTTTTATAGTGATAAGAAACTTGTAAATAGAGTTTTAACCTAAACTAGTGGTCAAACATTTTTTTCTCAAGTTACATGTCATTTTCAAAAGAATTAAGAGTCACTCTTAAGTTGACATGTCATCAATCCTCCTATGATCTCAACCTTTAGATGAGTTGAGTAATCAAAGGTTAAGATTCTTTGTTAGATTTGACACGAATCCTAATTTAATTAAGAATATTACTTGAGCTTAAGTGTTTGAATTGACAAATGAAATTCAAATTCAATCTAAATTAAATATAATTTTCATTTTTGAGTTTTAGTAAGCATGACTCAAATTTATCTTACTCCTACTAGACTTTACTCCTTAATCTCCATACACTTAAAGACTTATCAAGTCAACAAGAAAAGTCAAGCAAAGTACTTGGCCAAAAACTTACAAGGTCATATAAGTATGATTTAGACTTACAATTATTAGAAGATTACAAGAATTATAAGTATAAGAAGAGTCTTGAACTTGACTTTCCATCTTTTAAGAGCTTCCTTCCAACCCTTCTTCCATCTTCTTAAACACTCTTCAAGTAATTCTTCTAATTGAGTGATCTTCTTTAGATAGACCTCCATCACCTTTTCTTCAAGGAAGTGATGAGGCTTCATGGACTCCCAATGAGTATTGTAAGTGATAGGGACTCTAAGTTCCTAAGCCATTTTTGGAGGACTGTGTACAACAAGCTTAGAACCAAGCTACTCTTCTCCAACACATGTCATCCCAAATAGATAGGCAAATCGAAGTGGTCAATAAGGCCAGAGGACAAATGCTAAGCAGTTTTGTAGGAGAAAATCTCAAACCTTGGGAGGATTGTTTGCCCAACATAGATTTTGCTTATAATAGGGATATTAATTCTACTACTCTATACGCCCCTTTTGAAATTGTTTATAGATTTAATCCTCTAACTCTTCTTAATCTAATCCCTTTACTACTTGAGTTTGCTTTGAATAAGGAAGGAAGTGCAAGGCCGAGAAGGTCAAAGCCTTGCACGCCAAGGTTAGGGAACAAATTGAAAGAAGAAATGCAAAGTTAGCCAAATATATGGATAAGGCCGAAAAGACTTCCAATTCAAAGTTGGGGATTTGGTGTGGGTACATTTGAGGAAGGAGAGATTTCCTAATCTTAAAAAGTACAAGTTACTTTCTAGATGAGATGGAGCCTTCAAGATCATAGAGAAACTTATAAACTTGATCTTCCAATTGATTTGATAGAAAGCAATTCATTCAATGTGAGTGAATAGACTTTGTGTATTGTAGGTGAAAACCAAGGCAACTCGAGGACTAGTTTTAAAAAAGAATGAGGGTTTGATGGAGGACTATACCAAAATAGAAAAATCACAAGGAGTGTTAGATCAAGATGATTAACATCTCTAAAGTTTTGAATGTTACGAGACAGACGGAACATTAAGTCAGACGCAACGAGCACAGACGAAAGATGACCCCTTAAAGTTGAAGTCATTCGTCTGTCTCAAGTCAAGTCATCAGATGATAGGCTAAGACGAAAACTCTTAAGATTGAAGAAGTTCATCGTCTGCCAAAGAAGTGAAGCAAAGTATGAGTCACTCGCGCCAAGATTTTAAATCTTAAGAAGTACTCATTAGAAGCATCCAAGATCAGTATGGGGATTCACGCCTACATATGCAACTCGAAAAGGTCCTCACCCTTTTGTCAAAATCTCTGTACAAGTCAGAAAAAGTACTGCGCACGCTATCTAAATCCGCTGCACACGCCATCAATCACTCAAGTACTCTCTGACACCTTTTTGGACTTCGCTTGGAAAGCGCTCAACGGCTTTCTTCTGTGTCTAATAGATATCTGAAGATTTTTCCTATTTAAAGACTTCGCTTCTTCAAAGTTCAGTTGGCGAACACGCTTCAATATTCTACCTTATTGTGAATTTGCTCTCTGTTACTTCTGCTCTTCTCTGTAAAACCCTCTCTGCGAAGAGGAAACTTTCTTTTTACAAAACTCTTCCAAATCCACTTGTGTGGTGTTTTAGCCTGAGGAGGCTGGTTGTTCAAAGAATACCCTTGTTTTTTTAGCCTGTGAAGGCTGTGTTCAAAAAATATCGTGTTATAGCCAGAAGTGGCTGGGCGCAAATAATACTTGTAACCCTTTCACGGTTTGTAGTGAAAACTCAGTTGTTACTGGGTAACTAGACGTAGTCTTGCATAGATGAACCAGTATAAAAATACTTGTGTATTTGTTTCATTAAGTATTTGACTAACGGGGATAATTAAACCATAACGTCTGTTCATTAAAATCAACCTTTGAAGATTAAGATTGTTTCGTCTGAACATATTTAAACGCACAGACGAAAGGAACAAATTTTTTTAAGTAACACAATTCAACCCCCCTTCTTGTGTTCTATCTTTTACAGTTTGGTATCAGAGCTCAGCCTCTAAGGGTTGAGCACTTTACAGCTGCTAGAGGAAAAGATCCAAAATGGAGTCTCAAGGACCTTCGTTCTTGTCTGGAGGGTCATCCATGAACAAGCCGTCGGTGTTCTCTGGTGATGACTATCCCTACTGGGCTGATCGGATGGAGATGTACATCAAATTCACCCGGTACAGACTGTGGAACATCATAACTCAAGGAAACATCCCTATTGTCAAACCTGAGGTTGAATGGGGAAATGAAGAATACTCGCTTATGGAACTCAACAACAAAGCCAGATATGTCATCATGTGTGCATTATCAAGGACAGAATACAACAGATTCTGTGCCTACAAAACCGCTAAAGAGCTTTGGGATGCCCTCAAGATTTCATATGAAGAAGTGCGTATGAGGAAAGCTGCCACTCTTCAAAGAGAATATGAGATGTTCTCAATAAAGAAAGGAGAATCCATCGACATGATGTTTGGAAGATTCCAAACAATATTGAATGAACTCACTGCGTTGGACATTACATTCACCAAGGCCCAGAACAACATGAAGATATTGGATAGTCTTCCTCCTCCATGGGAAGCTTTGTCCACTGCCATCTCAGTTGGGCGTGATATGAAGACATTAAATCTTGATGAGTTAATAGGAGCCTTGAGAGTACATGAGGTACTTCTGTGTAAGAGAGACAAGATCAAAGTTCAAGAGCCCATAGCTCTTCCGACTGTCAATAACATGTCGAAGGAGAAAACTCCTAAGAAGGAAAGAAAGAAGAAGCACAAAGTTCTGCAAGTTGACACTACTGAGTCTGATTCGTCTGACGGATCGTCTAATGATGAGATTTCTCTCATGGCCAGACGCTTTAAGAAGATGATGATGAAAAAGGGAGAGGTCAAGACTTCTTCAAGAAGAAGGAAAAGAAGCTCACTGAAAAACCTTCGAGTAAGGAGGAGAGCTCAGAAGTTATCTACTACGAATGTAGAAAACCTGGACACATGAGATCAGAGTGTCCAAGATTGAAGAGAAGATGGAATCCTCGCAAAGACAAGGGTAAGAAGAGTCTGGTGACTTGGGAAGAGATTGATAGCGAAAGTTAAGAGGAATCCACTGAAGAAGAAGAAACTGCAAATATCTGCCTCATGGCTGGAGACACTGTCTCATCAGAGGTAATTGAATTTGAAACTTCTTCATCCTCTTCATCTGAGTTTGAGTCAGAATCAGAAGAAATTTCATATGATACACTTTTGGCTAACTCACATTTTATTGCTGAGCAATACAAAGTATGCAAAGCCAAGTTGAAACAAACTTTGGAAGAAAATGCTACTTTGAGAACTAAAGACTAGTTACTGCAAAAGGAAGTATCAGATGAAAAATTATCTGAGTCTGAAAAGGATACGTTTATTTCTGAAATCGAAAGATTAAAGAAAGAAAATGAATCCTTACTCAAAGACTTAACAAAGTTCACAAAGGGATCCTCAATGCTAGAAAATATTTTAAAATATGGGAGGTCTCCATCTGATAAGAGTGGACTTGGTTATGTTGAAGAGTCAGACAAAAAGAAAAACAAATTTTTTTCGTCTACTCATAAGAAGAAGAATAAAAATTACAACAAGGTTCCAAACAACTATATAAAAGATAAAAGAACCTTAAACAAAAAGAAATCTTCTTCCACTAATAAAGGAGGACCCAAAAAGATTTGGGTACTAAAGTCACTTATTATTCTTGTTGCAGACATCCTTAATAGGAAAAGAGAGGACTTCAAGCTGGTACCTAAACAGTGGGTGCTCACGACACATGAGGGAGACCTGTCTATGTTCCAAGACCTCAGACCAAGTAAAGGGTCTGTATCATATGGTTCAGGGAAAGGTAAAATCCTAGGTATTGGGATTGTTGGTAAGACACTCAATCCTCTTATCCAAAATGTGTCTTATGTTAAAGGTCTCAACTTCAATCTGCTTAGCATAAGTCAATTTTGTGACAGTGGATATGAAGTAGCTTTTAACTCTGATGAATGTATAGTCAAGAACAAGGACAAATCCATTCTGTTTGTTGGGAAAAGAAGGAATAATCTCTATGAGGTTTGTCTTTCTGACCTTAGTGATAAAAATGTGACATGTTTGATTTCAGCAGATGATGAACAAGATATTTGACACAAAAAGCTTGGACATTTAAGTCTCAATTATATTTCGAAAATTTCTAAAAAGGATCTTGTGAAAGGTTTGCCAAAAATATCTTGGAAATCCAATCGTCTGTGTGAATCTTGTCAGCATGGGAAACAACTCAAAGCATCTTTTAAATCAAAACATGTTGTTTCCACGACAAGACCTCTAGAACTGTCAGCATACATATTGATCTCTTTGGACCTACTCAGACTGAAAGTCTTGGAGGAAAGAGATATGGATTTGTAATTGTGGATGACTATACTAGATTCACATGGGTATACTTCCTAGCACATAAACATGAGTCGTTCAGTGTCTTTAAAATATTCTGTAAACGTGTTCAAAAAGAAAAAGGAATATGTATTGCGTCTGTTAGGAGCGATCATGGAACAAAATTTGAAAATTCTGAGTTCAATGCCTTTTGTTTTGAAAATGATATTTTCCACAATTTTTCGTCTCCAAGAACTCCTCAACAAAATGGAGTTATGGAAAAGAAAAATTATACCTTACAAGAAATGGCTAGAACTTTGTTGCATGAAAGCTCTCTTCCAAAATATTATTGGGCAGAAGCAATTAATACTTCATGTTATATTCAAAACAGAATACTGATAAGACCAATATTGAACAAGACTCCATATGAACTATGGAAAGGAAGAAGACCCAACATTTCTTACTTCCATCCTTTTGGATGTGAATGTTTCATCTTAAACACTAAGGATCAACTTGGTGTTGACTTTTAAAATATACGTGTGTGTCAATCTTTCGGCAAGTGTACCGGTCGTCACAAGTTTAGAAATAGTAAGAAAAGGATGTCGAACCACAGAGACTAGTTGTGAATTATCGAATGCTTAATATGCTTGCTATTAGGACGAACAGTTGAGTGAATCATGTGTGTGAACTAAGTAATTATGTAAAAAGACAATTTACTGTAAAACAAGAAATGGAAAGCAATAAATGTTTAAGTTTCAGAGATGATGGAAACAGTTAGGGAATAGGTTCATTCAATTCCTTCTCTCAAGTAATTACTTCCTATGTCAATTCCACAGTTATCAATCAATTGGAGACTAGAATTTGTGATACCTTAGACTAATCCTATTCCTAGGTCATTAGTCACTTTGAATGACTTCTATAATCTCTAATTCCTTAGGTGAAAATAGAAACTCATTCAAGAAGCGAAACAGATAAATTCACAATGTCTCATAACATGCAAGTTCTATTCCTAGGCTCATGCAAAGGTATAATGATGCACTTCTTCTGCTAGTTCAACTATCAATCTTCCAATTGCATAATTGAAATGAGAAACAAAAACTCAAGGAACAGTTCAATCCAATTCAAGCAGTTAATATTCCTATCACTATTTGAACTTCATGAATAAAACCTCAAGAAATTGCATTAAGTAAGAAGAGATCAATCAATCAACTGAAATTACAATTGAATCAACATAGAAATTCATTACAAGTATTCTGGAATCGAAATCCCCTTCCCTAACCTAAGAATTTAGCCTATCATGGAAATAGAAAAAGAAAGAACAAAAATAGAAATCAAAACCGAGAGAAGCTCCATGAATCTTTAAATCTTGCTTCCACAAGCTCCAATTCTTCAAGAATCTTCAAGGATTTGATGGAGAAGGATGAAGAACAAAGGTGGAGAAGAGAGAAAATGAGAGAATCGTGCACGAGAAGCAACAAGAAAAAAACTGAATTGTGAAGTCCCCCTCATTTCGCGCCCAAGAATCCCTTTTTATAGCAGAAAAACGCGTCACCCACTTATGCGAACGCGCCCGGCACGTTTTGAACAAGGAAGGAGCATGAGCGCGCCACCCCGGCGCGCCCGGCACGTTTTTTCAGCGCAAGGGCCGAGAAAACGCGTCATTTGAGCGCGCCTCGGCGCGTTTCCGCCTTGGCAAGGCGAATGCGTCAATGGAGCGTGCCCGGCACGTTTTAACAGCTTTGTATGCTCAACTTGGCTTGCTTTGATCTTGATTTGGGCTTCCATTCTTGCATTCAATTTGATGGCATCTTCATCTTATGATCATGGCTTTCATTCCAAACTTCTGTCTCCTCTTCAATCAACCTACAATTAACAAGAAAGAGGATAAAATGACTTAAAAGCATAAGAAACACTTACAAAACTAACAAAACATTACATCAAGAACTAACACTAAACACACATGGTATTTTCAATGTTTTCTTGTCTAAACTACAACTAAACCTATTGAAAATGGATGAAAATGAACTGAAAACACTTAGGAAAACATGTATAATCTAGCACTTATTACAACCCCAAACTTAAAGCTTTGCTTGTCCTCAAGCAAACATAGAATCCATCATTACAAGGGTCAATAAACATGGTACTAACTGCATATTCACAGGAACTTAAAGAGTAAAAGTTATACCTATATGCTATGCATGAGTTAATGATGATCAGAAGAAAAATTCAAAACAAAACAGAGACTCACAATGAGTAACATAAACAACTTATGAAACCACTCTGTTTTCCTTTTGTTCCCTTATTCTTTTGCTTTTAAACTGCATTTTCTTCTGCTTCTTTTTCTTTCTTTTTACTTTCTTTCTACTTTTTGCTCTCTTTTTCTTTCTACACCTCATTTCTCATAACTTTTGTCATTTTGTTCTGTTTCTTCCTTTTTCTTTCTTTTCAGTTTCTTGCTTTTCTCTTTGTTTTTGCCACTTTGCTTTTCTTGAGTAGTCTCACTCATTGATATCACAAGAAGAAAAACAAAAATTAAAAATTTTGCATGATATGCATGAAAAATAATGCACTATAATGTATGCCTGAAAAAAAAGAAGAGAATGCACCATGTACAACTATCTTATTATTCACAAACTTCACCAGGGTGACCCAACAACCCCAAACTTAGAATTTGACTTGTCCTCAAGTCAACAGCTACTCATGCACCCCAAAATCTCAACCCCAAACTTAATCTTGAAACCTATCATCTAAGTAAGGAAACCAATACACTCAAAGTTCCAGTGATAGGACCATTGGTTTTTCATTTAATTAGGCTTGTAATGAGCTTAAGTATCCAAGAAAGAAAGGGTTTATTCAGGCTCAAAGGGGCTAGCAATGGAAAGTGTGAAGGTTAAGGCTATTTGGCTCAAGGCTACAAGAAAGAAATTTGCCTTTATCGTTTGTGTCCACATCTAAATGTATGCAATTTTGACCAAGAGCTAAAGCAAGTTCTGGAACAAACACATCACATGGTAAAATAGAACTCTCAAGAATAAATCATGTTGGAGGCCCAAATTCTTATCCAGGATTAATCATTGCATAACATTGCTAAGTCCACTAATCATGTCTCAATTCAGAAAATTGTCATGTTAGAGTTCTCATACAGTAACTCTTCAACCATTTTGAAAAACATGCAACTTTGTCATAGAATCTCAAATTGATCCTAAGTGCCAAAAATTACACAGTTCATTCTACTGGACTACAGAGTCAATGTTATACTAATGCAATTAACCTTCATATGATGGTGCAACAAAACAGGGCATATACTCTAAACAATCATGAACTAACAGTTAACATCAAAAGAGTATAAGAGTGCTCCCTGTTGAAGACCAGCCCAATTGTTCAAAGTTCTGGACCAAGTGCCAAAATTTTCCATGATTCTCCAACAATGCTTCAGCGTCTAACACTTCACAAAAACAACACAAACTAAAAAGACAGCAAAATAACAGTCAAATTATATTCAACTGAAAGTCAAATAAAAGTCAAATACAGAACCTCAAACTAAAAAGACAGTAAAATAGTCTAGTTAAGCGACATTAACCAAAACTTAAACAGAAATATTAAGCTAAAAAATTAATCTTCATCTTCTGTCTCATCCTCTTCATTCTCACTCTCCTCAGTACTCTCCTCTGCATCTTCATTATGGCCACCATCAACCTCTTCACCATCATCATCTTGTCCCTCATTCGGTGCTTCACTTCCATAGTGCTCAGAAAACTCTTCAAACCTCATCAAGTCTTCAATCATTTCACTGCTGAGTGGTTTGAATGGTGTCAACTTCTCTACTGGAAAATTCATTTGGGCAGCTAAACTTCTCATGAGGGGCTCAAGTGCAATGCAAATTTTATTGGATTCATGAATCCTTCTCAAATTTTCTTGGACTACCCTCAGATGCCTTAATAACTTTTGCTGGTCTGCAGCGGTAGCTGGAGCTTCTACCATTGGAGCTTTACCTTTGGACTTTGGAGTGGCTCTAGAAGTGGACAGTGCTTCTAGTGTGACTTCGGTTGTATTGGGCTCTCCTTTTGTGAATTTCACATCTAATGTGGCTCCCGGTCTCATAGGGATCAAACCCTCAGTTGAAACTCCAGCCTCAATACACAGCTGAGTGATGATGCTTGCATAAGGCAGGGATCCCTGTTTTTGCAAGTGCATTGTGTGAATCTCATTGGCTATGGTCAGGCCTACATTCAGATACTCACCCTTCATTATTGTGTATAAGCACCAAATTCTCTTCTTTGTGATGGAAGATCTGTGCTGGATTGGCAATAGAATCCCAAAGATAAAAGCCCACCAAATTTTTGCCTTGAAACATAATGATGAAGCTTTAACGTGAGTAACTCCGTTGTTGCGCAATAGACTATCCTTCCAAGCTCCCTTACCTTCACATAATAACTGGTCTACCTTGCTTGGTTCGGCTTTGCTATCGGTTCTGTACTGGAAGATACAATCCCTTCCTTCCGAGAAAGGGATTAATAATAGTCGGTTGATGGCTTGAGGTGAGAAAGAAATCTGCTTCCCCCGGACATAGGATGCATAGCGTTCTTCGTCATCATCACTTGTCAAATTGGCGTAGAACTCTAGCACTAACTCTTGATACGCCGGATATGCAATGTTGGTCAAATCCGTCCACTTCCTTCCAGAAATCTCATTGCAAACTTCTTTGTAACTAGCACGTTGAGAAGCATCACCATTACTTCCATCAATGTATAAGCTCGGACTCATGTTGAATTTCAGCTCCACTAGCACTGCACGTGCCATAAAACGGGAGGCAAAGGCCTCTGCATGATCCTGTGATTTGAATCTATGAGTATCATATTCTTGAATTTCTGGAGTAGCCTTGACTTTCTTGGTGGTCTTCTTCTTCTCTTGGCCTTGTCCTTTGGTCGCTCTTTGTTTGGTTCTTGGTTGTCTTGAATAGGAAGAACCAGCTGGTCTATTGCTTGAAAACATAATTTCTTACAATTGAACCTACATAATCCAAAGTATATATGAGAAAAACATGCATATACTTAACTAACAATTATCACCAACAAGAGCATGCACTTTCATTTAAAATTATAATGTGGTTCGAAAAGAAATTAAGTGGGAATTGCCAAAGGGAATACATAAGCTATTACAATGTGGTCATGCTTACTAGTGTTGCACAAATAAAATATACCCAAAACTTCATTGAAGCATTTTAACAAACACTAAGTGTGCATGAATGAGCATATCATATTTCTTCCCAATTGATTCGCACAATGCATCTCCAAGACAATTATCACCATACATTCACAAGCAATCAATGTTATTCATCAACAATCATCAAAACAAGGCCATGCAACACATTTAATTGAGCCAATTTCAATTCGCCCAAAAGGGGATCTAGGGTTCGAACTACCCATTTTTGAACACTCATCTCAAATAATCATGTGAAACATGCAATTGAAGCTTAAACAATGAAGGAAACAAGTTAAAATCAATGGATTGGACAACATACCTTGCTTAGGCCGAATGAGATTTGAGCATACCAAATGAAGATTCTTGAAAATTTTCAACAAAAATGAAAACCTAAGGTGAAAGGGATGAAGAATTCAACTCAAATCTACTTGCAAAATGAAGTGGTGGAGGTGAGAATGGATTGAAAGTGGAATTGCACTCTTTGGGAACCACAAGCACAAGTGGAGAAGAGGAAGAACAAAGGAACGCGCCACTCTTTGTGCCAAGGCGCGAGCTCGTCACCCCTATTTGTGCCAAGGCGCGAGAAACGTGCCACCCTTTAAGTGAAAACGCGCTAGGGCGCGTTTTTGCCGAACCTAATTGCAGAACGCGCCACTTTCTGAAATGAAAACGCGCCGGGCGCGTTTTTGCCGAGCTAATTGTAAACGCGCCCTCAAGGGCGCGCGGCGCGTTTAAAGCAAAGCAAGGCCTCAAACGCGCCCTCTCTCCGGGTAAGTGCGCCAAGGCACGTTTTCTGCTACCAATGGCGCCTCTATTAGCGCCAAGGCGCATTCTTCTGCATTTTGGTTCAATTCTTCATGTGCTAAGGTGGGCTAAAGTGAGAACTAGTGACATTGCACCTTGACCCAACTTGTGCAAGCATTCTAAGTCATTTTGGCTCTAATTGATCTATTCTCTGCACAAGGAACCTATCAAACATGATCATGCATTGAGATCTCACAACTTTCCCATTAATGCTATTACACCTCACCTCTCTTATTTCTATCACTCAATTCAATGTAATTTCAATTGTTTATTCATATATCTACTTGTTTATCTATCAACACAAAAATCAGATTTATTCTACTGTATCTTATATTTACACTCCTACTCTAATCTTCAAATTCTATTTTATTTTTGTTTTCCTCAATTCTTAAGCTATTCACAAGTATATGACAATGAGAAGTTACAGAAACTTCTCTGAATTTGGTAGGTTGCCTCCTATTAAGCGTTTCTTTAATGTCATTAGCTTGACATGTAACTTGACCCTATCAAGGAGGGTCATGCAGTTCAACAGAGACCTTATCCCTCTCAAAAGTATCTCCCAAATAAGGTTTTACTCTCTGGCAGTTCACTTTGAACTCTCTGGATTTGTCAAGGTTTTCTAAAGTGATTGCACCATGTGGAAATACTTGTTTGACAGCAAATGGACCAGACCATCTAGACTTTAGTTTTCCTGGAAACAACCTTAATCTAGAATTATAAAGTAACACCAATTGTCCAGGGTAAAACTCTCTCCTTCTAAGCTTACGATCATGCCATAGCTTTGTTCTTTCTTTGTAAATCTTGGCATTCTCGTATGCTTGAAGTCTGAGTTCATCCAACTCATGGAGTTGGTATAGTCTATTCTCATAGCCTGATTTGGAGTCAGAATTGAAATATTTCAAGGCCCAATATGCCTTGTGCTCTTGTTCTACAGGCAAGTGGCATGCCTTTCCATAGACCATTTGAAATGGTGTCATGCCAATGGGAGTCTTATAAGCTGTCCTATATGCCCAAAGAGCATCGTTTAGTCTTTTAGACCAATCTTTTCTAGACAGATTTACAGTTCTCTCTAAAATCTTCTTAATCTCCCTATTTACTAGTTCAGCTTGCCCACTGGTTTGGGGGTGATATGGTGTTGCAATCTTGTGCTTCACCCCCAACCTCTTAAGGACTCTCTCCATATGCTTATTGCAGAAATGGCTTCCACCATCAGTAATGAAAGCTCTAGGGACACCAAATCTAGTAAAGATGTTTCTATGAATAAAGGTATCTACAATCCTAGAGTCATTGGTTGAGGTAGAAATGGCTTCCACCCATTTGGGCACATAGTCTACAGCTACTAGGATGTATGTGTGGGAGAAAGAGGGAGGAAATGGTCCCATGAAGTCCATCCCCCATACATCAAATACCTCTATCTCTAATATGTTATTCAATGGTCCTTCATCTCTTTTTGAAATATTTCCACTTTTTTGGCATCTGTCACAGGACTGCACAAAAGCTTTTGCATCTTTAAAAATAGATGGCCAATATAAACCACATTGCAAAACCTTTTTGGCTGTCCTTTCCCCATTAAAATGGCCTCCACTAGGGGAATTGTGACAATGTCAAAGGACAGAGTTGACCTCTTCCTCCGGTATACATCTCCTAAGGAGTCCATCTACACCCCACTTAAACAGAAATGGCTCATCCCAAACATAATATTTTGCATCAGAAAACAATTTTTTTCTTTGTTGATGGGACAAGCCAGGGGGAATATAGTTGGATACCTTAAAGTTCGCGATATCGCTGAACCAAGGAGCATCATTAACAGCAAAGAGTGTCTCATCAGGAAAGGTTTCAACTATAGGGATATCACTACCTTCTATTTCAGCATGAGGCAACCTTGAAAGGTGATCTGCCACTAGGTTCTCTCTGCCTTTTTTATCTCTTATTTCAATGTCAAACTCTTGCAGAAGGAGAACCCAACGGATCAACCTTGGTTTACTCTCATGCTTCATTAAAAGGTATTTCAAGGCAAAGATGGTCGGTGTACACTATGATTTTTGAGCCAATGAGATAAGGCCTAAACTTGTTGAGAGCAAATACTATGGCTAGCAATTCTTTTTCTGTAGTTGAATAATTGATTTGAGCACTATCAAGCACTCTGCTAGCATAGTATATTACTCTTAAAAGTTTGTTCTTCCTTTGTCCTAATACTGCCCCTATTGCATAATCACTAGCATCACACATTAATTCAAAAGGCAAACTCCAATCTGGAGCAGTGATGATAGGGGCTGTTATTAGCTTCTCTTTTAGAGTCTCAAAGGCCTTCAAACAGTTTTCATCAAAATTAAAGATCACTTCCTTTACAAGCAAGTTACACAATGGTTTAGAAATTTTTGAAAAATCTTGGATGAATCTTCTATAAAAACCAGCATGACCTAAGAAACTCCTCACCCCTTTCACATTCACTGGTGGAGGTAGTTTCTCTATCACTTCTATTTTTGCCTTGTCCACTTCTATACCATTCATAGAGATTTTGTGTCCTAAAACAATGCCTTCTTTAACCATAAAATGGCACTTTTCCCAGTTCAAAACCAGATTTGTTTCTTGGCATCGTTTCAGTACACAAGCTAAGTTTTCTAAACAGTTTTCGAAAGTGGAACCAAAGACAGAAAAATCATCCATAAATATTTCAATGAATTTCTCAACCATATCACCAAAGATGGCCATCATGCATCTTTGAAAGGTTGCTGGTGCATTACATAGTCCGAATGGCATTCTTCGGTATGCAAAAACTCCATAAGGACACGTAAAAGCAGTTTTCTCTTGGTCCTTAGGATCTACCACAATCGATTATAACCGAGTAGCCATCCGAAAAATAAAGATAATAAGCATGACCAAATTAGCCTTTCAAGCATTTGGTCCATAAAAGGTAAAGGGAAGTGGTCTTTCCTAGTAGAATCATTTAACCTTCTATAATCAATACACATCCTCCACCCAGTCATTGTCCTGGTGGGGATCAATTCGTTCCTTTCATTAGCAACCACAGTCATGCCCCCTTTCTTGGGAACTACTTGTACTGGGCTTACTCAAGAGCTATCCGAAATAGGATAAATAATGCCAGCATCAAGTAGTTTGAGGACTTCCTTGTGTACAACCTCCTTCATAGTAGGATTTAAACGTCTTTGAGGTTGTATCACAGGTTTGAAATTGTCCTCAAGCAAGATTTTGTGCATGCAAAATGAAGGACTTATACCTTTCAAATCAGAAATCTGCCACCCAATAGCAGATTTATGCTCTTTTAAAACTTTAAGCAAACTGTCCACTTCCTTTTTATTCAAAGAATTGCTAATGATCACCGGAAAGGTGTCATTTTTTTTAAGAAAAGCATATCTAAGATGAGAGGGCAGTTGCTTAAGTTCACTCTTAGGTGCAATTTCTGTTTTATCAACCATTTCAGGTGTTTCATCCACTGTTTCAGTACATGATGGTGGTGATGTGTTGGTTTCCATAGCAGCAACGAATTTTTCAACTTCATGTTGTTCATTTTCAAAGCTGGAGGTATCAAAATCTTCCTCCTCTTTTATGAAGTCAAAAATCTCATTTTTATAAAGATTTTCTGCTATAGGATCCAACACATCAACCATCATGCATTGGGACTTATCAGCTGGAAATTTCATAGCATCAAATATGTTAAAAGATACCTTTTCTTCATCTACTCTCAGGATGAGTTCACCTTGTGCTACATCAATTAGGACTCTGCCGGTGGCTAGGAATGGTCTTCCTAGGATGATTGGCACTTCTTCATCGGCTTCCATATCCAGCACCACGAAATCAGTAGGGAACACGAATTTATCCACCTTCACCAAGAGATCTTCTACTACTCCATAGGGCGTTTGGTGGATCTATCCGCTAATTGCGTGTCATCATCATTGTGGGCTGAATGTCTTGTATGTTAAATTTTTGTAGCACGAAAAGAGGCATCAAATTTATCTTGGCTCCCAAGTCAATTAATGCCTTACCCACCGGTACTTCCCTATAGAACAAGGGATAGTGAAGGGACCTCTATCTCTCAATTTTTTGAGGCGTTTCCTCTGGATGATGGCACTGCATTCCTCTGTCATAGCTACTGTCTCATCATCCAAAAGCATCCTCTTATTAGATAGGATCTCCTTCATGAATTTAGCATATGAAGGCATCTTCTGCAGAGCTTCAGAAAATGGAATATTAATCCTCAAACTCTTCAAGATATCGAAGAATTTGGCAAACTGCTTATCATCATTTGCCTTCTTCAGCCTTTGAGGATATGGAAGCTTGCAGTAAGGTGAGATGTGTTCATGCTGGCCAGCTTCTTGTAGGATTTGCCTCTTTGTCTTTCTTGGTGACTCTTTCTTTTCAATAAGAACTGCAGGTATAGGTGGCTGCCTATCCTTCTCTGCAGTATCTTCTTCTTCCTCCACCGCATCACCTTTCAATTCTGAAGTTTCCTTTCCCAACACTTTACCACTCCTTGTGGTAATGGCTTTACACTTGCTCCTTTGGGTTTACCACGGTGTCACTTGGCATTCCCTTGGTTTCTTTCGGATAATTGCTTGGAAAGCTGGCCAATCTGTGATTCCAGGTTCCTAATAGAGGCTTCTTGGTTTGTGAACATTGATTCAGTCCTTTGCATAAAGGACATGAACATGTTTTCCAAATTTGCAGAACCTTCTCTAGGAGCATTCATGTTAGAGCTTGCTGGAGCATTCCTTGGCTGGTTAGGTTGGAATTTAGACTGGTTTGGATTGAAAGGTGTGTTTTGTGGTTGGTTTTGGTTATAGTACTGGTTAGATGAAGATGCTTGGTTTTGATGCTGGTTGTAATTTTGATTGTATGGTGGATTTGGATTGAAAGGTGGTTTAGGATTAGAGTTGAAGGTTTGTTTGAAGTTTTGGTCATAAGAGGAAGGATTAGGTTGCAGATAATTGTTATTTCTATATGAAAGATTTGGATGGTTTCTATTGTGGGAGTTATAGCTGTTTGTGTTAGCATAAAGATTACCTTGAGGATTTCTCATATAGTTCACTTGAGCTTGATCCTCTCGCAAAGTAGCTCTAGGTGTCACAACATTCAACCGGATGTCCTCCCCCACAATATTCACAATTTATTGGAGGTGCTTGGACTGCATTTAGCTGGACCACTTGCAGTTGCTTCATTAATTGGTCCAATTTCTGAGTCATCAACTTATTCTGAGCCAGCAGTGCATCATTAGCTCCAAGCTCCATCATTCCTCTTCTCTCCCCATAGAAATCACTAGGAGGAGCATCGTATCTGTTTGAAGCCATTGTCTCAATGATTGCTCTTGCTTTTTGCGCATCCTTTTTCCTCAATGAACCTCCAGCAGAGGCATCTACTAGCAATCTGGTATGTGATCGCAGTCCATTATAGAAGATGTGGACTTGCTGCAAATCAGAGAAACCATGGTGAGGACATCTTCTCAAGAAGGATTTGAATCTCCTCCATGCCTCACTTATGGACTCTCCATCTTTTTGCTTGAAACAAGAAATCTCAGCTCTGAAGTAGTTATATTTCTCAGGTGGAAAATATTGAGCCAAAAATGTGTTTACCAAGTCTTCCCAAGTAGTGAAGTATCCATGTGGAAAACTCTGCAACCACATCTTTGCTTCACCTTTCAGTGAAAACTCAAATAATCTCAACCTAATGGCGTCATCCGGCACTCCATTCATTTTTATAGTTCAACAAATCTGCAAGAAATTGTGAACATGTTGATTTGGATCTTCCTCCTCTAGACCTCCAAACTGCTCTTGTCTGACTAATTGTGTAAGAGCAGGTTTTATCTCAAAGTTGTTGGCTGCCACAATTGGTGGTGCAATACTAGAACCGTAGCCGATTGCATTTGGCGTGTACAGCTCTTCCAATGTCATCCGCCTTGTGTTATCCATAGTTGCTGTTGAATTTTCTGGTATAGTTGAATTTTCTGGTATGGTCTCTTCTTTATTATTTTTATTCTCTTTCAGATTTCTCCTGCAAAATCTCTCAATTTCTGGTTCAAACAAGAAGTTAGTTTCCTTAATTCTTCGCATAAACCACAAATCTGGAAGATACAGGGAATCCAAACAGTTCCAAAGAATGAGATAATTCAATGAAAAGTAAAAACAGAACAGGTATACAAAAAACAAAAACAGAACAAGTATGAATCACAACTAAAAACAAAGAAAACAAAGAAAACAAAGAAAATAAAGGAATCAATGAAAACAGAACAACTATAGAAAACAGACTCAAAGAACGAAAGAACTCACTGAAAAAAAAAAAGAATGTCCTAAGTAGCAAGCACGTCAAGACTATCGATATTCAACCAATAGTCACCGGCAACGGTGCCATAAACTTGTTGACTTTTAAAATATACGTGTGTGTCAATCTTTCGGCAAGTGTACCGGTCGTCACAAGTTTAGAAATAGTGAGAAAAGGATGTCGAACCACAGAGACTAGTTGTGAATTATCGAATGCTTAATATGCTTGCTATTAGGACGAACAGTTGAGTGAATCATGTGTGTGAACTAAGTAATTATGTAAAAAGACAATTTACTGTAAAACAAGAAATGGAAAGCAATAAATGTTTAAGTTTCAGAGATGATGGAAACAGTTAGGGAATAGGTTCATTCAATTCCTTCTCTCAAGTAATTACTTCCTATGTCAATTCCACAGTTATCAATCAATTGGAGACTAGAATTTGTGATACCTTAGACTAATCCTATTCCTAGGTCATTAGTCACTTTGAATGACTTCTATAATCTCTAATTCCTTAGGTGAAAATAGAAACTCATTCAAGAAGCGAAACAGATAAATTCACAATGTCTCATAACATGCAAGTTCTATTCCTAGGCTCATGCAAAGGTATAATGATGCACTTCTTCTGCTAGTTCAACTATCAATCTTCCAATTGCATAATTGAAATGAGAAACAAAAACTCAAGGAACAATTCAATCCAATTCAAGCAGCTAATATTCCTATCACTATTTGAACTTCATGAATAAAACCTCAAGAAATTGCATTAAGTAAGAAGAGATCAATCAATCAACTGAAATTACAATTGAATCAACATAGAAATTCATTACAAGTATTCTGGAATCGAAATCCCCTTCCCTAACCTAAGAATTTAGCCTATCATGGAAATAGAAAAAGAAAGAACAAAAATAGAAATCAAAACCGAGAGAAGCTCCATGAATCTTTAAATCTTGCTTCCACAAGCTCCAATTCTTCAAGAATCTTCAAGGATTTGATGGAGAAGGATGAAGAACAAAGGTGGAGAAGAGAGAAAAATGAGAGAATCGTGCACGAGAAGCAACAAGAAAAACTGAATTGTGAAGTCCCCCCTCATTTCGCGCCCAAGAATCCCTTTTATAGCAGAGAAAACGCGTCACCCACTTATGCAGAACGCGCCCTGGCACGTTTTGAACAAGGAAGGAGCATGGGTGGCGTGCCCTGGCACGTTTTCGCCGCAAGGGCCAGAGAAACGCGTCATTTGAGCGCGCCCTGGCGCGTTTTCGCCGCAAGCAAGGCTGAATGCGTCAATGGAGCGTGCCCTGGCACGTTTTAACAGCTTTGTATGCTCAACTTGGCTTGCTTTGATCTTGATTTGGGCTTCAATTCTTGCATTCAATTTGATGGCATCTTCATCTTATGATCATGGCTTTCATTCCAAACTTCTGTCTCCTCTTCAATCAACCTACAATTAACAAGAAAGAGGATAAAATGACTTAAAAGCATAAGAAACACTTACAAAACTAACAAAACACTACATCAAGAACTAACACTAAACACACATGGTATTTTTAATGTTTTCTTGTCTAAACTACAACTAAACCTATTGAAAATGGATGAAAATGAACTGAAAACACCTAGGAAAACATGTATAATCTAGCACTTATCACTTGGCAAGTTTGATTCAAAAGTGGTGAAGGGATTGTTACTTGGATATTCCAATACGTCTAAGGCCTATAGAGTATTTAACTCTAAGACGCAAGTTGTAGAGGAATCAATTCATGTAAAATTCCAAGATAACTCAAAGGCTGATAAGGAAATATCAGACCTAGAAAATTTATTTGATAATTTTCAAATTAACCCTTCTGGTCAAAGTTCAAGTTCAAATGGTCAACTTGAGTCAGACGCAAGAACTGACACAAGAGCAGACGTTAGAAGTACAGACGAACCCTCTTTGTCTGATGCTCACCAACATGATGATCAAGCTCCTATAAGAACGTGGAAGTTTGTCTCAAACCACACAGAAGATCTTATCATTGGAGATAGACATCAAGGTGTTCAAACAAGATCAAGACTTAAAGAATCGTCTGGCTATGCTCTCGTGTCAAATATAGAGCCCAAGAACATTGAGGAAGCTCTACAAGATAATGACTGGATTTTAGCTATAGAAAAAGAGCTAAACCAGTTTACCAGAAATGATGTTTGGACTTTGGTAGAAAGACCAAGAAGCAAAAGCATTATTGGAACGAGATGGGTGTTCAGAAATAAACTTGATGAAGATAGGAAAGTGGTAAGAAACAAAGCAAGGTTAGTAGCTTAGGGCTATAACGAACAGGAAGGTATAGATTTCACTGAAACTTTCACTCCTGTAGCTAAATTAGAAGCCATTAGAATTCTACTTGCTTTTGCTGCTCATAAAAATATCATCTTATATCAAATGGACGTAAAAAGCGCTTTTCTAAATGGTTTTATTGAAGAGGAAGTATATGTAAAACAACCTCCTGGATTTGAGAGTTCATCTTAACCAGATCATGTTTTCAAGCTGAAGAAAGTACTATATGGTCTTAAACAAGCTCCTCGAGCTTGGTATGATAGACTAAGTTCTTTTCTTTTTCAAAATGGTTTTTCAAGAGGAAAGGTTGATACTACACTCTTCAAGAAAAGTGTTTCAAAAGACTTTATTATTGTCCAAATATATGTAGATGATATAGTCTTTGGAGCAACTAACGAATCCTTGTGCAAGGATTTCTCTAAGTTAATGCAGGATGAGTTTGAGATGAACATGATGGGAGAGTTGAAGTTTTTCCTAGGACTTCAAATCAAACAGACGAAACAAGGCATATACATTCATCAACAGAAGTATACTAAGGAACTTCTAAAGAAGTTCAAAATGGAAAATGCCAAACCAATGAAGACTCTCATGCATTCGTCTGGAGCCAGTCTCAACAAAGACGAATCAGGTAAGACCGTTGATCAGACGGTATACAGAGGTATGATTGGATCTCTTCTCTATCTCACTGCCAGTAGACCTGACATTATGTTCAGTGTATGTCTATGTGCACGTTTTCAATCTGATCCTAGATAATCACATCTACAAGCTGTTAAACGCATTTTAAGATATCTTATTGGAACTACTAATCTCTCTCTGTTTTATAAGAAAAGTAGTGATTTCAATCAAAGTGGTTATTGTGATGCTGATTATGCTGGAGATAGAGTGGAGAGGAAAAGCACAAGTGGTGGATGTCAATTTCTTGGCTCATCACTAATCTCTTGGTCAAGCAAGAAGCAAAACTCCATTGCACTTTCAACCACTGAAGCAGAATATATTGTTGCAGTTGGCTGTTGTTCACAACTACTTTGGGTAAAACATCAACTTGAGGATTACTCCAGGTTTGAAACCCAAATACCAGTGTTTTGTGATAATACAAGTGCAATTAATCTCAGCAAAAATCCTATTCAACATTCAAAAGCCAAACATATTGAAATCAAATTTCATTTTAGAAGAGATTATGTTCAAAAAGGTATTTTCAATATACAGTTTGTTCAAACTGATTTTCAATGGGCAGATATCTTTACAAAAGCTTTAGACGAAACTCGCTTTAATTTCATTAAAGAAAATTTGGGAATTGTTTCTTTAATTGATTAAGTTTTTCTGTCTGAGCATTTCATTTCGTCTATACATATTAAATGCCTTCGTTAAGATGAAACATTGCGTCTGATTAAGTTGAATCAATCTGAGAAAATTCAACAGACGCAAGGTTATTATTTAATTAATTTAAAGTTAAGCGTGCAGGGACAACTTAAAGGCAGCATTAAATGTGTTTGTCATTCATTACATTATTTTAGGACTTTGAATAGCACGCGCTGGTGAATTGCGAAGTCAAATCAATCATTAAAAGGGCAATGATGGGGCCACGTCAAATCAGGGACGGTTTCAACTTCTTTCGTCTGATGAATTATAACCGTTTTTGTCTTTGACTATAAATACTCTCAAAGTTTACTCTTTTACTCCTTACTGCACTCTTACTATCTCTGAGTATTTTATTCACACATTTTTCTCTCTTTTCAAAATTAGAACAATGGCCGCCAAGAACATCAAAGCAACTGAAGCAACCTTCTTTGCGCAAGATCTTTTCTTGCCCAGCAAGTGGGTTTCAAGGACCACCATAGAAGGCATCTCTGACAGGGTATAAAAGTTGTTAATACACAATGGCTTGATGGACTTCACTGAGATGAGAGGCCCATGGTTGGTGGAGGCCTACGCGGAGTTCTGGAGCGACGCGAAGGAGTTTGATGATGGTATTATGGGTACCATTGACAACAAGGAGTATATTATCACAATAGACTTCATTGCTGAAGCTGGAAGCTGCAAAGCTGAAGGGCGCTTTTATAACGCTGACTGGATGAGGTTAGAGTCTGAGGAGCATGTCGACAAGATTCTCTATGGAAAGGCTCGTGATGGGGAAGATCCCAAGTTTCTGAGATCTGGGAAGCTCTATCCCACAGACAGAATTATCCACAACCTTCTCTACAACATCTTCACACCCAGAACAGGCTCACGAGACAATGTGAGTACTCGTGACAGATTCTGCATCTACTACTGTCTGAGGAAAGCAAGGTTGAGTCTTCCTCACATTATTCTCGACCATTGGATAAATGCGTTGAAGAATAGGAATATTCATAGGAAGAGCAGTATTCCCTACGCCACTTTCTTCTCCAAAATCATCTTAAACCAAGGTTTTAATGCTACTGGTGTCGTATGACATGATGAAGGAAAGGAGGTCAAAGGAAGCACCTTTGCCAAGATGCGTCTGAGTCCTAGCTTCCTTCATCACAATAGGAGTGAAGATGAAGTTCCTCTTTCTCCTATCACCAAAGATCTTCCTCACAGAGCACGCATCAAACACGTCAAAACCCAAACACAAGCCCAAAAATAAGCCCCAAAACAAACCCAAACACCTATCCATCTTTGACCTGTGATTGTATCTGAAGTCCCTTTCGAGGATATTCAAGAAGAGCCTCTTAGAAAGAAGAAGAGGACTATCAGAATAAAACATGTTGCGTCTAAGACGCAGGAGAAGGAGATATCCCCTGATGAAGATGAAGGGGTTAAGAAAACATCTAAGGGTGTAATGTCTGTAAAGATTCTCACAGACGAAGAAAAGCAGAAGAAAGCAGCTGAAGAGAAAGCAAAAGCTAGAGAGATTGCTCTTCAAAAGGCTGCCAAAGGCAAAGAGAAAATGAAGCGAAGCTTGCGTCCTGTGATTGTTGGAGAAACAGACGAAGCAAGGCAACTAAAAGAGGCTAAGAGGGTCTTTATGCTGCTTCAAGCTAAAAGAGAAAGAATCTTTCTCGAGAGCATTAAGGGCATTGGATCGTTGACACACGCGCCGAACGTGCGTCAAATAATACCAAAGTCTAGCTACTACTTTGCAGTAATAGTGGACTCGGATCGTTTCCCTACGAATTACTTTGTTACTTCTCTGTAGTTGAAATTTTAAATGCAATTTTTTTGGGGGTTTTTGCGTAGAGGGAAAATTAAAGGCAATTCAATAGTAAAAATTAACCAATGATAGTAATTAAACAATAATTAAAAAGCAATTAATAGATTATTAAAAAGCACCAATCCGATCTCTGTCAGATCCCAATTTCCCTCATTGGTTCAACAAAATAAAGGCACTCATCTATACAATGCATTGAAACCGAGATCTCTGCATGTCAACACTGAACTAACGATCTAAGATCTTAGAGAATTATCATCGAACACTTAGTGGCCTTTAAACTCACACAATCGCATGAGAGCACACAACTTGGTTTCAAATCATATAATTACTTCTCTGCATTCATTATCAATCAACAATGACAGAATCAACAATCTCAATCCAAAATATTAATCAACATAATGGAATTAAAATTATAGAATCCAAAACGAGTACTCATGCAATTGAAAACGGAGAACCTAAGGAAATTAGGAATCACATAACTTTAAGTGACATAAGGTGCAGGGTTCAAAGCCCACTCAATGCAAACATTTAAATGGTCCAATTACATGATTTGAAATGGGCCTACACTAATTCTTCACGCGGGAATTCCCCCATCAATTCCGTGCGTCACTTTCAAGGCAATTTTCAACCCAAATGCGGTCCGAATTGGCTCTTCATGTCTCATAGATTTTGTAGCTCTTTCAGTCCTCTTTAATTTGACATATAATGGAGCTCAAACAGAGTTCTGTAGTGAGAGTTATTTCTTTTTTAGTGAACCTTGTCAAAACTGGAAATTTTAGCGAATTAGAACAAAAATAAGCACTTAAGGCCCAAATGAGCGCAAACTTATAAATGCACTAAATCATGCTAATTGATCATTAATAATGTTGTAATATGATGTATTAAATGCAGAAAAATTGATCAAAATAGTGATTCATCAATCGTCTGAAGCTGCATCTGCACCAGCAACTTCAGAGGGCATGAATAATGAAGAAACTGTCCAGATCCAGAAGGACAATGCTCAGTTAGCAAAGGAATTGGAGACTATGCTTAATGAAGAAGCTCCAACTATGGAGGGTTCTGCACCAACACTCCAAGACGAACATAGGATAATTGTCTCTGATCCTATTGTTGCGTCTCCTCTCAACGTCGCTTGTGATCAGACGATATCTGCTGCGTCTGAAGAAGCATCCTATCTACAGACGATGGAAATTTCCGTCTGAAGTAATAATCATTGAAGATGCATGTTCTTCATCTGATGAAGAACATGTTATTATAAAGAAGATGGATGCACAATGGGTGAGATCTCACGCTGAAATTTTAAATCCAGAAGATCTTCCACCTAAGCACAAGACTGACTATTCGTTTCTTAATGAATTAGTCATGAGAAGATTTGCTGAGAGTTCTTGTGCTGAAAGACCAGTTAAGCCTGATTGGATTCTTGGAGATGAGCTTGAAGATATCTCCAATAAGGGTGAATCGTCTGAGTCTGCTAAAGATGGTTACTCAGCAGACGATGAAGACTGTTTTGTAAAGGACACTCCCTATATTGAGTTGAAGAATCCTGATCAGTACAGAGGTAAGAAAGGATTCCAACTTGGGAGATTTGTCAACCCTATCATCTATCACAAACCCCTGATGCAGTGGACTTCAAAGAAGATCTCATTTATACTCCTGAAGAACAACGCGAATGGCTGAAGCGTCTGCCTTGGGAAAAACTGGCCTCTTTAGACATCAAGGGTTTAGAAGAAATAAACAAGTACAAGGATTATCTAGCTGAATCGGTGATTGAAGGACCAAATCTTGGCTGTGAACCCCACATTCCCTTTAGAAAGAATATCAAGTGGAAGGTTCGGCTTGAACCCAATGCCCCTGCATTTCACCATTGCAGGTATGGAGATCCCAGCTCCACCATTTATGAGCCAAAAGAGTGTTGTCATTGGCATCTAGACGCCATTGATCACCATGATCCTGTACCCTTCACAATTCCAATGAACCAAACAGAGTATGTAGGTCTAGGACATACTCTTGGAATTGTTCTCCCTTGGATAAGACCGCATTCTTCAGGTATTTGTCCACGCTACTCCATCCTCCTCCATGAATATGAAGACCCCGAAGAGTTTGCTCATGCTCTTCCTGAAGATTACAATACAACATTCAAGCTGATGGCAAATGCGTATAGAAAGGAAGAAAAAGCTAGATTGGCTTCCTTCTATCACATTGAAAGGAGAGCAAAGAAGGAGTTGAGATACTATCCCTTCATGATGAGATCTCAATTCTCTTCTCTCGTCTCAAACGTCACCAAGTTCTTCGTTGTCTTAAACCGAAAACGACCTTACTTGGTCAAGTTTTTGGCTAAAGGGAAGGAGAAGAAGACTTTGTCTGTCCCCAAAACCTTTAAGTTTGCAAGGAACATCCCCAAGAGACTTCCGTCTGCTGCATACTCGCACCTCAAATCCATTCAAGCCAAAGCCTCAAGGCCTATCAATCCCAAGATTCAAAGGTTGATAGAAGATCATGAAGTCACTTCTGCCTTTTGCTCTGGAACTTCATTTGATGAAGATTCCACATTCTGTGGCAAGGTGTATCCTGGAGAAGCTTTTGCTTATACACATTCGTCTAAGGAACATCCAGATCTTGAGCTCTCTGTTCCCAACAGAGTGTTCACTTGGCAATAGAAGAGAGACTACACTACATATCTCACACTTCCTCTTTTCACTCTACGACTGTTGAGAACTCCAACTGTGTTCATTGAAGATGATGAATCTATTCCTATTGTTGAAGAGCCTCAAACGCCTCTTGTGGAGAATGATGATAACGTAGAGGTTACTGTTGTTGAGGGTGAAGTTGTGAACGCTGATGAGTATCACACTCTGAAGCGTAAGTATGATGCATTGGAGGAAAATTGCGAGCATCTGAAGAAGAAGAACAAAGAGCTTGAGGACAATCAAGCCTCTCTCACATTTGAGATGCAGCAGTGTTGACTTTTTAAAATAATATGTGTGTCAATCTTTCGGCAAGTGTACCGATCGTCACAAGTTTAGAAATAGTGAGAAAAGGATGTCGAACCACAGAGACTATTTGTGAATTATCGAATGCTTAATATGCTTGCTATTAGGACTAACAATTGAGTGAATCATGTGTGTAAACTACGTAATTATGTAAAAGAGAATCAATGCTGAAAAATGAATAATGAAAAGTAGCAAATGTTTAAGTTTCACAAATGATAAAATGAGTTAGGGAATAGGTTCATTCAATTCTTTCTTTCATGTAATTAATTCCTATATCAATTCAATGTAAATCAATCAATTGAAGACTAGAATTTGTGATACCTTAGACTAAGCCTATTCCTAGGTCTTTAGTCACTTTGAATGACTTCTAGAATCTCTAATCCCTTAGGTGAAAATAAAAATGCATTCAAGAAGCGAAACAGATAAATTCACAATGTCTCATAACATGCAAGCTCTATTCCTAGATTCATGCACTGTTACAATGATGCAATTCCTCTCCTAGTTCAACTATCAATCTTCCGAAGGCATAATTGAAATGAGAAACAAAAACTCAAGGTATAGCTCAATCAATTTCACGCAGTTAATATTCCTATCACTATTTGAACTTCATGAATCAAACCTCAAGAAATTTCAATTAAGTAGGAAAAGCTCAATCAATTAATACGAAATTACAATTGAATTCACATAGAAGTCATTACAAGCATTCTAGAATTGAAATCCCCTTCCCTAACATAAAACCTAGCCTGAAATGGAAAGATGAAAAGAAGAAACAGAAAATGAAATCAAAACCGAGAGAAGCTCCATGAATCCCTAGCTCCTGCTTCCACAAGCTCCAAAACTTCAAGAATCTTCAAGGTTTTGATGGAGGAGGATGAGACCAAAGGTGTGTAAAAGAGAGAAAAACGAGAGGCGTGCACGAGAAGCTAACAAGAAAAATTGAATTATGAGGTTTTTCTTTTCATTTTCGCGCCCAACAGGTATATATATGAGCAGAAATCGCGCCACCCACTTAAGAGGAACACGCCCTGGCGCGTTTTGAGCGGAGAGGAAGGCATGAGCGCGCCCCTGTGCGCGCCCTAGCGTGTTTTTACCGCGAGCAGGGCATGAGTGCGCCACCCTAGCGCGCCCTTGGTGATCAGTGAAACGCGCCCTGGCGCGTTTTGACAGGTGTGGAGGACCAATCTTGTGCCATAGCTTGCTCTGAATTGTTGACTTGGGCTCCCCTCTTTGTTCCTCTTGATGGCCTCTTCATTTTATGTCCATGGCTTTCATTCCAAGCTTCTCTTCAATGAACCTGAAATCAACAAAGAATGATTAAGATGACTTAAAAACTCAAGAAAACTTGTAAAACTAACAAAACACTTACTCAAGAACTAACACTAAGTAAACATGGTATTTTCATTGTTTTCTTTATCTAAACTATAGCTAAACCTAGTAAAAATAAATGGAAATGAGCTTAAAACACCTAGAAGAACATGTATAATTTAGCACTTATCAAGCAGCTAAGAGAGATCGTTATGGGGCTTGTCCAACAGAAGCCTAAACCTCCTTCTTGAAGAAGCTTTTGATGATTCTCAGCCCAAGGGGGAGAATATTATCTTTAAAAAAAGGGAAAGGTGGTGGTGTTAAGCTAAGGGGGAGCCTTCGTCTGAGGAAGTTATCCGTCTGAGGGGGAGTTAACATGAGTTAGCATTTTTTTTGTTTTGTTTCTGCTCTGTTTTAATTTATTCTTTATTAATTTGTATAGGTTTATACATGTATTCTTAGAGCTTTTGTTTTCTGTATACCTTGTAACACTGTACATGGTTTACATCACATTGATGTAACGATTCTTATAAAGAGATATTGTTTCAGAAAACATCGTCTTATGTAAATCTAACTTGTGCTTAAATTGTTTTTAGCTAATTTTGTCTTGTGCAAATGCTTTCTTGAAAAAGTTATCAGTATGGTCTGTAATCATCAAAAAGGGGGAGATTGTTAGATCAAGATGATTAACATCTCTAAAGTTTTGATTATTACAAGAAGACGGAACATCTACAGATGGAACATCAAGTCAGACGCAACGAGCACAGACGGAAGATGACCCCTCAAAGTTGAAGTCATTCGTTTGTCTCAAGTCAAGTCATCAGACGATAGGCTAAAACGAAAACTCTTAAGACTAAAGAAGTTCATCGTTTGCCAAAGAAGTGAAGCAAAGTATGAGTCACTCAGGCCAAGATTCCAAATCTTAAGAAGTACTCATTAGAAGCATCCAAGATTAGTATGAGGATTCACGCCTACATATGCAACTCGAAAAGGTCCTCACCTTTTTGTCAAAATCTCTGTACAAGTCAGAAAAAGTACTGCACACGATATCTAAATCCGCTGCACACGCCATCAATCACTCAAGTACTCTCTGACACCTTTTTGGACTTCGCTTGGAAAGCGCTCAACGACTTTCTTCTGTGTCTAACGGATATCTGAAGATTTTGCCTATTTAAAGACTTCGCTTCTTCAAAGTTCAGTTGGCGAACACGCTTCAATATTCTACCTTATTGTGAATTCGCTCTCTGTTACTTCTGCTCTTCTTTGTAAAATCCTCTCTGCGAAGAGGAAACTTTCTTTTTACAGAACTCTTCCAAATCCACTTGTGTGGTGTTTTAGCCTGAGGAGGCTGGTTGTTCAAAGAATACCCTTTTTTTTAGCCTGCGAAGGCTGTGTTCAAAGAATATCGTGTTATAGCCAGAAGTGGCTGGGCGCAAATAATACTTGTAACCCTTTCACAGTTTGTAGTGAAAACTCAGTTGTTATTGGGTAACTGGACGTAGTCTTGCATAAACGAACCAGTATAAAAATACTTGTGTATTTGTTTCATTAAGTATTTGACTAACGGGGATAATTAAACCATAACGTCTGTTCATTAAAATCAACCTTTTGAAGATTAAGATTGTTTCGTTTGAACATATTTAAACGCACATACAAAAGGAACAAATTTTTTTAAGTAACACAATTCAACCTTCCTTCTTGTGTTCTATCTTTTACAAGGGGAATGCTTAGAAGACTAGAGAAAAAAATGGAAAACGAGCTACTCAAAAATGAACCAAGCACTAAAAGCTTCACTTTAGCATCTATTAGGCCTTGTAATATTATTTGAAGTTTGTAAATTCTTTGTTTATTGTTTGCTTAGACTTTTAACCAATTGTAAGAGCTCTAGGATAAGCTCATGACCCATTTTGGTTTTTCTTATTAATGTTGATTTGTTGCCCTTAACTGAAAATATTGGAGAGAGGTAGAGAGATGGAAATGCAATTGTGGAAATTGCACATGTGATTGATACTTGAAGGTGTGACTCAAACCACCTTCAAGAGTGAATCCAAGCCATGTGATTAGATTCCATCCAAAGGCTAAGAATGCACACATAATTTATGGTTGAAGGTGTGATTCATATCCTCGTCAAGAGTGAATCAAGACCCTTAATCCAAAACTCATCAAAAGGATGAAGTGCATTCTTGAATAAGTGATTTTCTTAAACTTTTATTACATGGACTCTCACGACCACCCTTGAGCTCACACTTCTTTTAATCTTGCTTTAAATGATTTGGCTGAACCATTGTTAAGGCCTTTAAGTTTTCATTATAATGCCCATATATTGGATGAAAATTTAATTGCTTACTCAAGGACTTAATAAATTATAATATCAAAATAATTGATTAAATAATTAAATAATATATTACCCATTGTTATTTAGTCGTGTTTAAATAAATGAAGCATTAAAATTCCATTTAACAATATGAGTAAAGAACAAGTGAGCCAAAAGAATTTTTTGAAAGAATACTTAAGTCTCCAAAATTTGGATACTTTCCTTTCTTGCAAAAAAAACAACAAAAACAAAACTTGTGCTCGTGAAGATCATGCATTCATAGAAAAATATTTATTTTTGGAAGATGACTTACTTGAATAAAGATTCATAACCTTCATTCATCCATCTCGTGCATAAGAAATTATCGATTATATCTTTATTCTAGTTTTGTGTTATATTTTAATATGTAATCGTAAAGTGGGTTTTTCTAAAACAAGTTTAGGATAAGGTTTTTTAGGCAATATAGAAAAAAAATAAATATTTTTTTTCTTGTAATCTGATCACATGACATCAATAAAGTTTAGTGACTGGGTCTTTCTAGAGTAGAAATGAGTTATTGAAATTTGCTTGTAAAAACATGATTGTAATTATTCTAACCTCAAATATTATAGTTATTTGGAAGGTAAAATGTAGTATTTATGTTTAAAGGTGAATCACCATAGATTATTGTGTCAATCTCTTCTATCTTTTATTATTATTCATTATTTATTCATGATTCATTGATGTGTTAAGATATCCATTTTGAAACATTTTCAATCCGCAAGCAATTGAATTGAGATTCTTTAAAAGTTTAAAGTTTTTTTAAAAAATAGTTAAAGATTTTCAAAAGGTTTAAAGATGAATATCTTAAAGTTTTAATACGATCCATGTAGTCTAATTTTAACAAAGTTTTTAATACGCCTGTTCAATCCCCATCCTTATAGCTTTCTAATCATTTTGATATTTCACAGATACACATCCAGTACATTAGAATTCGGTGATTTGAAGCCCTCGTCTTGTGTATTGTAAATGCATTTTCACATAACCCTTTTTAATTGATGATTTTGGGGGATGGATTTGTCTGCGGCGAGGCTAATATTTGAATTTTATAACTTAGGCAGCAGCAATTACAACGAAAATAAATAACAATAATATCATCATATGATTAGGAACTTCAATTCTCGTGAACGTTCTGCTTTATTGTAGTTGTGGGAATGATTTTCTTTAATAAAACTGTATTTGTTCTCTTTTCAGCTGAACCGGTGGGGCCTCGTTGAAGGTATCCATGATGTGGATATTGATGATCTAAAGCTGCAGATTTCATCACCAGTTGTATTTCTTGGTTTGTCAAGAAGAATATAGGCTTTTAACATCCATTCACGTTTAACTTATCATCCTAAGAAATAGTTACTAGGAAACCAGGGGTTGTTGTAGTATCCAGATCCTTCCAGAGGCGATATTCTTGCACATGCATAATTTTCTTTTTGTAGATGATTTTTATTCTGGTTAGAGTTTTGTCATGAGTTGAAATAATATTAATATAAACATGGCCATACAAGGGCCTGAATTTTGCTGGAATAACAAGTAAATTTCTTTGTACAAGTATTTTCTTTCTGTTTTACGGCAAACAAAATTGTTGGTTGTGGATTACAAGATGAGTACAAAATATGCAGTGGTGACTCGTCATAATTTGACACCAATGGTGAAGAAAGAACGCAAGTATTTTTTTCAATCATGCATGAAGTTAATGGGTCTTAGGGAGTGTTCATCGATCATTGACCAGGAAAATTTTGGGTATGTGGATGAAAATCGAACTTTCATCAAATTTAAAGTGCAGATAAGAAAGTCCTCATGGTTACTTCAATTGATAAGTTTGAGATGAATTGTATTTTTCATTAGGTGTTGAAGCTGAAATGAATGCAATTTCCTGAACTAAATTTAGCCTACATCAGTGAGTTTCATTTACTGCTAGTGTCAACTATACCTGCGCCTTTTAAGGATCTTCTTGACAGCACAGAACACAAAGTGGAGGTTGTTTAGTGATGTCACAGTTACAACAAGCTGTGTCACAGTCATTGTTGCATCCTGTAGAAACGTCATGCAATCTCTTAATTGTCACCCTCAGAATTTGGGCCAAAATACTACTGACCATGACTAAACAAAGTAGCATGAAAAATTGTGGATTTCTAGTACTTTTTCACTGCATTACCTGTTAAAGTCACATATTGAGATGATTGGATACCCTGAGAAATCCTGAAAATTGAAAGACGAGTGCTACCTTGAACATTAGCACAATGCTCAAAAGAAATCACGACAACCATAAACCAAGCTACTGGAAACAACTTCATGAATGAAGCTTTCTCAATGGTATGTAACTTAGTACGAGATCAGCTTAATGGTATGTGAAGTTTTCTCAATATTGAGTTATATATGGTTCTAAATTGAAGCTGTTAAGCAATAAGAGAATCAAACATGTTATGATGTACTATATGTAAAACATTAATCATTAAATCTCTTTCGCATGTTCATACATTAATACAAGCTGGTGATTAGATGTAATGATCATTCTAAAGTTGTGTTAATTGCGAATACACTTTTTCTGATTTTGATTATATTGCTACCCAATTTATATTGAAGATTCCTCATGACAATTCTATGAATCGAGCGTTTAGGATTCAATATATGTTGTTTACTCAAGGCAATTGAAGTAATTCTGGTTTCAAAAGAGCAGGCATGGCCACCCAATCATGCAGTCAACTACCTTACTCCTAACGTATCTACTTTATAAAAACAAATAAAATATCCCAACATTAATCTAAAAGACGTAGAAGCAAAATAAGAATGAAAACAAATCATTTTCGTTCTTTATAACAGCAAAATAAAAATAAAGAAGATAATTTTTTAATTAAAAAAAAATATGTAAAGACATTTGACGAAGGGATAAAAATGTGAAAAAAATAATTCACATATTTATAAGATAGTAATTCAAGTTAAGTTGACAACTTAAGAATTTCGTCTTCATAAATTTCATATTATAATTTATATATTACTTTAATGTAAATAAATATAAGATGGATTGGATTTTGATCTACTAGAGTTTAACGCGATTGTAACGCAACGAAATGATTGTTTAGGTAGCATGGGGCATGGTTTGACAGTCACCATAAGAGACAATCAACTCAAAGAAGCTTTTGGCATTTTTATTTTAGACACAGAAACAAGTGTCTTTTCAGTTTGCAGTGCAAAGTGTCTATTGGAAAAAATCCACTAAGAGTAATTAGCTTTATGTCCAAATCCAAAATAACTACAGCCAATTTATCAAATGGGGTTCTGTTTGCTATTAACATTTATTTCAGAAATGATGTCAATATAAACTTAAAACTCAAGTATTGCAAAAGGGGCTCAGGTTTTATTAAGAATATAGCTAAATCATCCCCACTTTTGAAGAAAATACAAAATCCCAACAAAAGTTATCAAATGCATACACCATCATCTTCTAATAATAGAAGATCAAGCTTTAGGCTGAAGTGACTTGATATGTGAGATTTGCTTTCCTGGGTTCAACCCCTTTGGACAAGCACGAGCACAGTTCAAAATGGTGTGGCAGCGATAGAGCTTGAATTCATCATTAATGGCATCCAATCTCTCCTTAGTGTACTCATCACGACTGTCGCTTATCCACCTGCAAATACCATCACAGACAAAATATCACAGCTTTGAATAACCCAACTGCCAAGGTATCTATAACAGAAACACACTGCATTACATCATATGCAATGAGTTTAATGGAAAAGTATCTTCCGACGTGGATACTTGAACTCATTCATTTCCTAATCCTAACTAAGTATGATCTAGTGATCAAGACATGCTCCTCTCATTCACACACATTCCTTACTACCAAATGTACTTCCTACAGATATATCCACACAAACAAGAGAAGTGCAAAGCTATTAATGCCTGAGGCAAGAAGAACAGTGTGTATACGTATATACAGATGAGCAAGCCCCAAAAAACCAAGCATATATGGAGGACAGAATCTGAAGTAATTATCAACTGCCTTCCATAATTCAGTAAATATCAGCTTCAGCTAGGTTGGTTAGAAGAGCCACACTAAGAATGAAGAGGCATTGCATTTTCAAGAACAGTTCATCATAGATTTGTCACAATCTTATTAGAAACACTGCTAATCAACCATAATAAGACACATAGCAACAATGAGCAGAATTTATTACTACAGATATAACCAAACAAACAAGAGAAGAAGTGCAAAATTATTGATGCCCGAGGCAAGAAGAACAGTGTGTATACATAACTATACAGATGAGCAAGCCTGAAAAAACTTAGCATATATGGAGGACACAATCTGAAATAATTATCAACTGCCTTCCATAATTCAGTAAATATCAGCTTCAGTTAGGTTGGCTAGAAGAGCCATGCTAAGAATGAATAGGTATTGCATTTTCAAGAATGGTACAAGCATCATCGATTTGTGACATTCTTATTAGAAACACCTCTAATCAACCAAAATAAGTCACATAACAACAATGAACAGATTTTATTACAGCAGATAGATCCTCAAGCACTGGTAATAAAACTTAGAAAGGACCCAAAAATAAATCATTAAAACAAAAACAAGAGGCAAACTGAGCTCCAAACCTAGAAGGTTCTTTCCAGCATTAGTACAGAAATTCCTAACTCAATTGCCTCAGCTCATTTTCTTAAAGAACTAAATTGAAAACCCTTCCATTCTTGCTGAAGTACACAACTGGTATCAAGAACAGAAATTAGAATTAGTTACTCCCTAAGTGTTTCGAGCAACTATAACAGACATGGAAAGAAGTTTGATACCCAATTATATGAAAGATTTATGTGGAGAAAACATGTAGCAATAACTATGGAGAAGAGCTAATTTCAATAATGCAACATCAATTTGCCTAATTGATTCAAAGAGCTATATTAATTAAGAATGTAAAGGCATTGGAACGTCCGAGAACAGAATAGGTTTCATTATTGTGTTTCACATTCACAACCTTCTAGTAAAATAGTGTCATGGAAAAAGAGTATGCACAATGATGATAATCAATCAAGACAAGACACAGACAATTAGGTAGATAATGTCATAACACCCTATTGTAAAATTTGGGGAAATAAATGAGAGAAGAAATTTCATAAAAACAAAGAACAGACAAGCTAAGCTCCACTTAGAAGATCATATTCATCCTATATAGGTGAGGAAAAATCACTAAAATTCCCATTTCATTAGCCTCGTTCATTTTCTTCACTATTAAATAAAAAAATATAAAAATAAAGGGTTCCTGATACAAGCCTCAACATGAAACTAGCATGTTTGCCCCAATCTATATCAATTGAACTCATGCACACAAGAATTGAAAGCTTCAAGGCTTGTATCAGATCCCTTATACAAGCTAAATTACAAAGCATCGCACCAAGAACAGCAGCTGAGATATCTTCGGCTACTCAATTATCTGTGTAAACTAATTATGTTAACCTAAACCCAGAACTCACAAGCACTTCTCCAACAATAATAGTAGAAACATCAATTAAGAACCATACTCAGCAGTCCAAACAGTTAACTCTAATGCCCTCGAATAAGCCTAAGAAAATCAATAAAACAACCCACATATTATGTCAGGAGTGAAACATAATCCTTTCTCAACCTAAGCTTCAAAATATAACAATGCAACAAAAGCATAGAATCCACCAAATAGCATACACAGTTAGCATGAACCACCTAACTGCAAAAACAACAAAACACACATGGTCAGTGGTCACCCACTCCAAAACCAATTTCCCCTCGCACACTCAATTCCAACCAAGAAAATTATGTAACACATGCATAGCACTAGAAACCAGGTGGTGGACACAAGAGTTCAATAGAAGGTAAGAGTCCAATGAAAGTATCATAAAGTTTGTCACTTGTGTAAAAAAGAAGAAACAGAGACAGTTCGATGAATTTCTCTTTAAGACTCTTATGAGAAGCAAATGTAAGGGATTAAAGAGGGAAAATGAATCAAACTTCTAGCATTAGTTAAAATCAACCAATACATGCACCTGAAATTTTCCAGAAGTTCTTTAATTGTACTTCTCCATAAGTCAAAATGTATGTATCAATGTATACTTGACATTCTTGCCATAGGTCCTTTTGTACAAATTTCTACAAATTAGTTTACGCATAAACTAAATTTAACTTATGAAGAAGCTTATTTCATTTTTCTTTGTTATTTTCTTCTCTTATAAGTGTTCATGTGAAGTTTATCCAAACAGATGGAACGGTGGGGTTTTACAATTCAATTGAAAAGCTCCAGTGAGGTAAAAGCTAATCCAAACAGAGAAACAAAAAAGGTCAACACAAGATTCCATGATACCCATCAATTCTAGTAGCTAACCTCACCTACAGCAGAAAAAACCTTTAGTTGTTGTTACCGTGTCACAAACACTCAAAATAAAACAAAAATCCCAATCCAATTAACAATCAACACAGAACCCCAACAAAACAGGACAAACCAAATAAAACCAAAGCATTAAGTTACCTATTAGCCAGAGCTTCTACAAATTAACAAGGGCAAACTCATGCATAAGGTCATATGGGAAGAAACTAAGAAGGCAAAATGAACTTATGATCAGAGTTTCTGCAGAATAACTTATGCATAAGCTAATATTACATTATGGAGAAATTTTTTTCATTTTTTTTCCTATTTTCTTTTCCAATAAGAACTTGCAGAAAAGTTTACCCCAATACAAACCCTTATGCATAAAGTAAATTTAACTTATATGAAGATGCTCATATCATTTTTCTTTCTTATTTTCTTCATTTACTCAAACTAACCCTATTAGTATTAGGTTACCTATTAGCATGGAGCAACGCGGCGGGTCCGAGATAAGATTCAGGGTTCCACCAGTAGCTGGGGCAGGATGTGCTACAGCAGGCACACAGAATGCATTCGTACATCCCATCAAGCTTCTCCCTATCCTTCTTACTCTGCAGGATCTCCTTACCGGGCACCGGCGGCGGGTTCTTCCTCTTGAGCCATGGCTCAATGCTCTTATACTGGTTATAGAAATTGGTCATGTCCACCACCAAATCCTTAATTACGAACATGTGAGGCAACGGCGTTATCGTAGTCGCCGTCGTCGACTCCGACGGAATCTTCGTTAAGCACGCAAGGCCGTTGCAGCCGTCGATGTTCATGGCGCAGGAGCCGCAGATCCCCTCGCGGCACGAGCGACGGAACGTGAGGGAAGGGTCGATCTCGTTCTTGATCTTGATGAGTGCGTCCAGGACCATGGGCCCACACTCTTTTAGGTTGATCTGGTAGTCTTTGAGCTCCGGCTTCGATGGGTTTTCTGGATTCCATCGGTAGATTTGGAAGGTTTTCAGGGTTGGGGTGGGGCTGGCCTTGGGCTCCACCTTCTGGGCTTGGGCCTCAGAGGCATGGGCTCGCAGGAGAGATAATTTGAACGCCGGCGAAGAAGGGACCCTGTGCGCCGCACGCTTCAGCAACCCCGTCGCCATTGAGAAAGGGAAAAGTGTTTTGTATTTTTGGGTGGGAGTGAATGAAATGTGTTATGACCGAAATGGATATTTGATTTGAAAGTGAGAGTTTTGTGACTTGTGAATTTGGAAAATGGAAATGAGTGAAGGGTGTGGCTCGCGTTTTATATGAGGTGGTGGTTGGGTGGTGAATTTCGGGGAGGGGTAAGGGTAACTTCGGAAGTTTATATTGTTTTCTGGTCGTGAATGGTATTTTTTGGGTTTCGTTAGAGTTATGTGGTGACGTGGCGGGATGGGACTGTGTTACGTGGGGAGTTTCGAGCTGCATTTAATTTGAGATTTTCTGTCAGGCAGCGTGTTCACCATACGCCTTCTGGTATGTTCGGTTTTCGTATGGAATTGAAATCCCTTAAGCCTATGGTTGGAGATATGTTTTCTGCAAATTAAATCAATTATATGTCTAATTATTTTAAATTTAAAAAAATATTTTGAAGTTAAGTTAAGATTAAAATTTTAAAGATGACATAGAAAGAAAAACATTTAACTTTCAGAAATAACTGACCAAAGAATAAACAAATATGGAGAAAATAAACTTGTGTTATTAGATCATGTCGGTCTATAAGAGGACTCGATGATCAAATACTAGCCTATAGAAACTTAATGGAAAACTTATCACATGAGCATTCAGTAACATGAAACTTGAGGTTTCAACAATGACACTAATAATTGTCTTAGAGATGGCTTCATTGGTCAGGAGTTATAAGAATTTCTATAAGCCTTTATGTTTTTCTTTCATAATTGTTCATAGTTAACTCATTCTTTTAGATGAAACTTCAAATAAGGTGATTTTTCCTAGATGAAATTCCAAACCAATAGGCGGACTCGCAAAGCTTTCTCCTATATTGAATCATTGATAGGATCAATAATAAATTCTTCTCCCTAAGTCTGTTCAACTGTATTGGTCTTCTCTAACTATTTATTAATGCAATGTTAGTTGTTACGAAACTAATAATTAGTTCTGCAATATTAGATCCTGGTTTCGAAAAAGTTTTCCACTTTCATTTTATATATATAATATATATATATATTGAAAATTATTTTTACTTTATATTTTAAAAATTCAAAAAAGCATGTTTTAATTTTATTATAATTATATTTCTGCTATCGTGTTTTCGTCCTTCTCTATTTTTATTTTTTACATCCCGTGGAAATAGTGGAATCGATATTATTTTATTTGTAATATAACTTTAATTTTGAAAACTTTTTTTTTAAAAAATATTTTTAAAATTACAATTAAACATATTTTCTTAATATTTTTTATTTCCAATGGAAATAAAAAAAAATGAAATCAAATGTTTTCATTATGTATAAAGTATATTTAACAATTTTGTTAATGACTAATCTTTATCTTAGAAACTAATCTCACTTAAAAAAAATATTGATATCTAATTTTTGTGGAAATTTTTTTTTATCTACATAAAATTAAAAGTGAAACCTTATTGAAGAATTGGAGTTCACTGTTCATTAGACAAGTTACTTATTGGTAATACTCTTCTCATTGGGGTTTACTCAGTCAGTGAATGTGTGAGTGTGAACTATTTATATAATTTAATAATATTTCCCCCTTTTATACTTAGTTTATCCATTTGATACGCTGCAAACGAATGGCTATGACAAAGCGAACTTGCCCTTAGTCACCATTCTTCAAGTTCAACAGATACAACGAGCCTCGGTGGTACACGGTAAGAACCTTTCTCATGCTGCTTCCTCAATTATTCTTGCGACTTATCATAGCATCGATTATTTGAAGGTGGGTTTTCGTTTTTGGTTTCTAAATTTCTGAGAAATGATTAGCACTTGGCCCTTCAAAGTTAACCACTTGGTTGTCCCTCGCTTTGAAATTGGCCATTCCAGTAGTGTCACTGATCTAAACAGGAGAAGGAAAGTGAAACTGGGTTTTGTTTTTTCAGTTTCTCTTAGTGCAAAAGTTAGTGTTTTTCAATGTTCAAGAGGGTTTGAGACTGTGGCCTTCTCTGGACACCCAAAATTGGGTTTGAGATGTGGGTTTTTGTTGGGACGCTCTAAACCAAAATTTGGTATCATTTGGAAGGCACACAAGAGTCGTGTTGGAGATTTGGCTCCACCTTTGGGGTGTGCATTGGAGGAGGAAGGTGTTAATGGAAGTGAATTGGTTGAGGAGAGTATTGATTCTAATGATTCGTCAGTTAACGGTGAGTTGGATTTGGAGGGTGTACAGTCTTTGAATTTGGATCAAGTTCAGGGTGAACTAAAAATGCATGGTGATCACAATTGCAAGGAAGGTGGTAAAGAGGGGTGTGATGATAGGGTTGATGATAATGGGAGTGTGGTTGAGGAGAATATTGATTCTAATGATTCGTCACTTACCGGTGAGCTGGAGTCAGAGGGTGCAAAGTCTTTGAATTTGGATCAAGTGCAGGACAGTGATTGTGAAGGAAAAATGCGTGGCAATCACAGTAGCCAGGAAGGTGGTAAAGAGGAGTGTGATGGTAGGGTGGATGTTAGAGCACTTGCCTTGAGATTGCAGACCGTGAAGACGGTGGAGGGTGTGGAGGAGATTCTTAAGGACAAGGGGGACTTGCCCCTTCAGATATTTTCGACTATAATTAGCAGTTATGGTAAGGAGAAGAGGATGGATTCTGCGATGATTCTTTTTGAATGGATGAAGAAGAGGAAGGTAGAAACAAATGGCTCCTTTGGCCCTAACCTTTTCATATATAACAGTCTATTAGGTGTTGTCAAACAGTCTGGACAGTTTCAGGAAATGGAAGCAATTCTGAATGAAATGGCTGAAGATGGAATTGCCTTTAATGTTGTGACGTATAACACCTTGATGGCAATTTATGTTGAGAAAGGAGAATGTGACAAAGCTCTCAATGTGCTTGAGGAAATCTGTAGAAATGGTTTTACCCTGTCTCCAGTTTCGTATTCTCAAGCCTTGCTGGCATATCGGAGGATGGAAGATGCCAATGGAGCCCTAAATTTCTTTGTTGAGTTTAGAGAAAAATATAGACTAGGAGAAATAGGAGAAGATGGTGATGGAGAAAATTGGGAGAAAGAATTCATGAAGCTTGAGAAGTTCACAATCCGTATTTGCTATCAAGTAATGCGCTGTTGGCTTGTCAGTAGTGATAACTTAAGCAAAACTGTATTGAAGTTTCTTATTGATATGGATAATGCTGGAATTCCATTGACACGGACTGATCTTGAGCGGCTTGTGTGGGCTTGTACCCGTGAAGATCACTACATTGTTGTGAAAGAGCTCTACACCCGGATAAGAGAAAGGTACGATAAGATCAGCTTGTCTGTCTGCAACCATGTAATTTGGTTGATGGGGAAAGCGAAGAAGTGGTGGGCAGCTTTGGAGGTGTATGAAGATTTATTGGACAAAGGACCAAAACCAAATAACTTGTCATATGAACTGATAGTCTCTCACTTCAATTTTCTGCTCAGTGCAGCCAAGAGAAGAGGAATTTGGAGATGGGGCATTAGGCTGTTAAACAAAATGGAAGAGAAAGGCCTAAAACCTGGAAGTAAGGAATGGAATGCAGTTCTTGTGGCATGTTCTAAAGCTTCGGAAACCACTGCAGCTGTGGAAATATTCAGGAGAATGGTAGAAAATGGTGAAAAGCCCACAATAATATCATATGGGGCTTTATTGAGTGCTCTTGAAAAGGGAAAACTCTACGATGATGCCCTCCGAGTGTGGAACCATATGGTCAAGGTTGGGGTTGAACCAAATGCATATGCCTACACAATTATGGCTTCAATTTATACTGCACAAGGAAATTTTAATAGAGTTGATGCCATCATTCAGGAGATGCTAACATTAGGAATTGAGGTAACAGTAGTGACATACAATGCAATAATTACTGGTTGTGCTCGAAATGGCATGAGCAGTGCAGCATATGAATGGTTTCACCGAATGAAAGTTCAGAATATCTCCCCCAATGAGATAACTTACGAAATGCTGATTGAGGCTCTTGCAAATGATGGAAAACCGAGGCTGGCATATCAATTATATACCAGAGCTAAGAATGAAGGCCTTACCCTCTCTGCAAAAGCTTATGATGCAGTTATTCAATCCTCTCAGGCTAATGGTGCAACCATTGAATTAGGTCTTTTAGGACCTCGTCCTGTTGAAAAAAAGAAGAAAGTGCAAATTAGAAAAACCTTGACTGAATTCTACAACTTGGCTGGCGTTCCCAGGAGAAGTAAACCATTTGATAGAAGTGAAATTTATCACTCGCAGTCACAAGAAAGTCCATAAATAATTTAATACACTGAAATTACCGTAGTCAAATATTTTGTAACTTCTGTACATTCTGCTCTGTCATAGCTAGAGATTTTTTGTATCCTTAGGCCAAGGTAAAAGAATAACAATCATGTTTTCTTCCACTTCTGTAAGCAAAATAGAGATGTAACCCTTTTGTGAAACTATCATTAGAATTATGGCTCAAATTCTGCTCAAATATTTGGAAGGACAAAGAAGTTTGTTCCCCTTAAGAAAATTTTGTTTTTCCTTGTTTTCTTTTGGCATTAGAGTCAAAACATTGTTTAAAAGTGATGATAGGTTGCTTGTCTTGTTTTTCATAAATTTTGTAATGAGAGGATAATGATTGAATCATTTACACATTTATTTAAGTTTTGCACTTGACTTAAAAGTTTACATTATATTTTTCTTTCATGTAAAGGACATATTATTAGTGTTATTTTTCCATACTTTAATTTTTGCTGAGAAGGTTTACACACTTCTTTCTTGTTTGACTGAATTGTTTGCTCAAATGGCTCACTGCCAGTTAGCCATGACCTAAAAATTTTTTTTTCTTCCGTAAAAAGCGAAATCAAACTAGAACGGGGAATCAGTTCATTGCAGTTCCTGTTCAAGATCACACTATACAGAAGGAGAAATTTACCGTAACCATAGACGTTTTTGCCCAATGTTTTGATTTCTCACTGCTCCAACCAGAAATATGAACAATGTTTTCTGTTTCCTGTGTTCAATCCATTTGCTCTGATTCATAATGTATACCATCAATATTGGATGTTACTGGTAGCTCTCAATGTTGGTATAACTGATTGTTGCATTTAATTGTTCTTGTTGTTCATGAATCCACTTCTGTTCACATCTTATATCTCCTGCTTTTATTCAAAATGCATATATTTTATTCGGAATTAAATCTCTTATTTTTTGCTATGCATTTTGTATGGTAGGTATGTCCTTAGTATGGTTGAATTGAAAATTGTTGAAATTTATTTAGATTTTGATGTTTAAGCGCTACAGAGACATACACATTCGATCAAGTATCATTTTCCATACAAATTACGTCTGTTTCTGTTGAACAACATGAGAAATTCAGCCATTTTTCACGAAGCTGTATTTACTTTTTCAAAAAGTTAGATCTACTATGTACGATAAATTTGTTGACTATTTAATAAAATCATTATAAATTATATAAAATTTAATTTATAATTATACGGATTTTATAAAATTATTTTACACAATCAATACTAAATAATAATAAAATTCTAAAAAATGTTTTGCCGAGTTAATAATAATAATAATAATAATAATAATAATAATAATAATAATAATAATAATAATTAACTAATTAACTAATATAGATACTGATACCAGCAATCCTCTATTTATTTTCTATCTCTGGTCGAATTTGGAAAAATTGAATGTAACTTGTTTATCATTTTCTAGCTTCATCGAAAATTATTTTCTATTAAAATAATGCTTAATGGTGCTCCCCTTTTTGCATTTGAAAAGCATTAAACTGTAATCAAGAAACACCAAATCTTCTGGAGAACTACTTGATCTCGATGTGAAAACCTGAACAAGCCTGGAGAAGAATGAACAAGGTAAGATATTACAATTTATTGTCAATTACACTTACATTTTCGACTCAAAATGTACTGAAGATTACACCTATGACAATATTTTACTTTTGGGGTGAGTGTTAAAAAATACATAACTCGGTATTCTTATCATGAATTTTCCAGGTCTCTTGCTGCATGTCGTGACCCTTGACCAGACCCGTTAGATCTTGTACCCTTGAAAGATTTAAAACTAGTCAACCGAGCAAAAGCACTCTTTGATCTGGTCATTGCTGGACCTCCATGCTTCTCGGCATGATTGTCAGATAACGTTTTCACAAGATTATCGAAGTGCCGCTTGAAGGTTGGGAACCTTGACATGGATTTGGTGATCCCTTGCAATCTGTGTCACAAATGGAAACAAAATGAGATAGTAAACCTTCAAAGGAACTAGAGATTTTGTATTGGGTTGAAAATTGTATGATAATAGTGTGTTTAGAAACTAATCACATCCTTTTAAACAGAAGCTCACCCAATCCAATGCACTAAACGTAGTAGCAAAAGATTGGTGGATTGACGTTGATGTGAAAATGGATTTCCAGATATGCACTAAGATTGGTGGATTAACATATGTTTAGCCATTAGCCAAATGCATGAATAAAGGGATTCACTGACTACAGTGTGTCTTGATCCCTTATAAGTGTTTATGGAAAAGTATATGAAAATTGATGTTCATAAGTTAGATGGGACAGTACATGAAAAAGTTGAGGTTCATAAGTTTGAATATAACATGCAAAAAGTTTGATTATTTTAATTCCTTAATTTATTTTATTTTATTTTCTTCTATGGATGTTTGTTGAGAACCGAACTACCTCTAACTTTTATTACATGCATGATTCACTTGATTTCGAACTAAATTTCAAGATCAATTGAAATCAGGTTTGTAAACATTTGTCCAAATACACATTGACTAAATTTGGTCTATAAGTACCTTCTAGCCAATGCATCAAGTTCTGCACGTTTCACTTCAGATTCAGGGGCAGGACCAATGCTTGATTTTTTCAATCTCTCTGTATCACCAGTCAAGAGAACTAATTTGGAGAGGTAGTCCTCTTCTGAGGCAGAAAGATTTTCAGCTTTGATTTGTTCTTTAATGATCAAAAGTGGATTCAGAAACCATTCAAAAAACACCTCCCTTGGTCTGTTTGAGGTAGTTAGTTCAGTATCATCACCTACATTGAGGAAGTGACCAAAAAGGTTTCTTCAAAATGGTTAAAAGAAAATAATCTCAAAAAGAGAATAGAAAAGGGAAGGGAAAAGAAATATAAGCCTTAGAAGGATAAAAATGACAAGAACTTCTTGAAGGGTTCCACTTACTAATCAATATACCCATGGAATTCGATTTTGCGGAGCGCAAGAGTCCATGGAGTAAGCAATATGCTGGCAAACCAATACTGATAACTCTATTCCCTTTGCCAGATTTGGCTTCTTCTATGTCTTCTCCTGTAATTAAACCTTCAGAAACCATTTTTTCTCCAACGCGACAACATTCCTTGAACAAGACATCCAACAGCTACACAATTCATGAACAAAAATTATTTAGCACAGATCCTCAAGCTGCCAAACATGAACAGGCAAGATTCCAAGGAATATAAAGGTGACATTCTGAGTCACATCATTGGACAAAAAATACAACAGCAAATACCTCAAATGATTTCAACTCAGCAAGGTTGTTCTTCATTGAAGACGTGCGTGAAGGAGCCTTTCGGAAGGAGCTGGGTCTTGAGATAGAAGTTGAATGAGAAGTTCTTTGTGATGAATCAACCTTCTTTCGATATTGAAGCCTATCAGATATCAAATGCATAAAAATATAACATAAAAGCATTGACTACAAGTCACACAGTGATAAATACAAGGGAGCAGGAAAAAACCTAGGGAAGCAGCTTCCTTCTGGCATGTCAAGAATGTCATTGCTGTATTCATCGTAAATGGCCAGAGCTGCAACAACGTACTTTAGGCCCAAAAAAAAAGAAGACTCCTGCATTTCAAAGAACAAATAAACACAGTGAGACAGTTAGGAAACTGTTGGAATTAGACACATTGCATGAGAAGTTGTTCCAATAAATCATAGTTATGCATGTATCTAGTTAGTCACATATTAATGAATCTAGGAATTCACATGCATGTACTTAGGAACTAGACCTTCATTAATATTCTTGTAAATTTCATATTGTATTTACTCCCTAAGTACATATAAATATAGATCAGTTGAGTGGGTTTAAACACTCAAGCATTTCACAACCTCTAGTCTCTTCAATATGGTATCAAAGCAAAACAGAGTTTAAAGACAAAGAGGAAATGGGTGATACTTTGCCAATTCCTGTTGCTACAACTCTAGAACCATCGGCTAAAGTAATGAAATGAGGAATATTAGGAGGAGAGATGGATGAAAATAACCAACTATTACTAGCAATGTGATCAAAAGCATCAGAATCAATTATCCATGGGCTTTGATTTTACCAAATTGAGAAATGCAAGCAGTAGAGTTATAACCACTTATAGTAGATGATGCTTGAGATTCCTTGGCAGCTTTTAGTCGGACTTACACTTGATAGTCAGCTTCCAAAAACTTTATCTCAAATATTTCAATGAAATATTCACATATTTTCCAGGGAATCCGTGAATAAAGTAGCAAGTGTCCTGATTATGGCCTACTCTCTTGCAATAAGAACATTGAAGGCGACCTCCTCTTCCACCTCGTCCTCCTCGACTTCCATGATCACCTTGTCCCCCTCAATTAGAAACCATGGCACAAGTTTCAATAATATCAAGTGAATTTCCTGCTATTTTAGGTGATGGGACTTGAATGAGTCAGGTAATTAGATTCTCTAGAGAAGGAACTTCTTGGCCAGTTAAGACTTGGTAACGAATGTGATCAAAATTTGGATGCATCCCATGTAGTACCAACACCATCTATAGATTATCAAGTCTCATCTTCATGTCTTCAACTTTATTGGATTCCAACGATAATTTTAACTCCTCCGCGACAGATTGGGCTTTTGAAACATAGGCAATCATGTCATGATCAATTTGTTTAAGAGTGGCCAATTTTTTAGCAGCATCATACAATTGTTGAATGTCATTAGCAAAAACACTTTGTGCCTTTTTCCAAAAAGAATGACAAGTTTTGAAGGCTCTGAAATTTGTCAATATAGTTGGCTCAACAGATTGCCACAAATTTTTGAAGTGATCATTGGCATTCCAGAGATAGATAAGACAGGACCGTCAGTTTTTTGAGAGCTTGAAGCTATTTCAGTACCTGAGAAAATGGAGGGACCAGCAAACAGAGAAAAAACAAGGACAAAACATCAAAGTGAGGGGCCCCACTTGTCAAAAAGATGGATAATCAAAGAACTAATCGCTTAGGGACTTTAGGTTATGCTGACCAGATGCAGAAACCTTATAAAGGACAAACAACTTGTCTCTTGATACCATATTGAAAAGACTAGAGGTTTATAACTTCTTAAGTTATCAACGTCTCTCTCCTTCGTACCAATCTTTTGTTTCCTCATTACCTTCAGTTTCTCTTCCTTAAAATCTTTGTGAAGCACTTGATCATCCAGGATGATGACAAGCCATGATTGATGAAAGCAGGCTTTGAAGCATAATGGTACTAGGGAGGTGGTTGCTCTTCCTCCAGGCAAGAAACTTGTTGGCTATAGTTGGGTATATGCTATAAAAGTTGGGGCCAATGGAAAGGTTGATCGCCTCAAAGCTCGATTGGTTGCCAAAGGTTATACCCAAATTTATGGCCTAGATTATGGGGATACTTTCTCCCTTGTGGCTAAAATTACTTCTGTTTGACTACTTATTGCCATAGCAGCCATCAGTCATTGGCCACTGTATCAATTGGATATTAAGAATGCATTCCTACATGGTGAATAAGAAGAGGATATTTATATGGAGCAACCACCAGGATTTGTTGCTCAAGGGGAGTCTAGCTTGGTTTGGAAACTGCGAAGGATCTCTTTATGAACTCAAACAATCCCCATGAGCTTGGTTTGGAAAATTCAGCTCCGTTGTTCAGGCTTTTAGGATGAAATGAAGTGAAGCAGATCATTCTGTTTTTTATTGTCTTACTTCTTTGAGTAGATGTGTTTACTTGGTGGCCTATGTAGATGATATAGTTATCACTGGAAATGACCAAGAAAAAATTGTTCAACTGAAGGAACATCTACTTAGTCATTTTCAAACTAAGGATTCGGAAAAGCTTAAATAGTTTCTTGGAATAGAAGTTGCTCCAAGAGATGGGATTATCATCTCACAAAGGAAGTATGCGTTAGACATACTTGAAGAAACTGGTATATTAGATTGTAGACCAGTTGATAGTCCCATGGATCCAAATCAAAAATTGCTTCCAAATAGGGGAGCCTTATTCTAATCCTAAAAGATATCGGAGATTGGTTGGGAAGCTTATCTACCTCACTATTACAAGGCTAGATATCTCCATTGCAATTGGAGTGGTGAGTCAATTCATGCAATATCCTCATAACGATCATTGGGATGCAGTAATTCGAATTCTGAGATACATCAAAAGGACACTACGACAAGGACTACTCTATAAAAACAGGGTTTTGCTTGGAGGTCAACGTTAATATCTGACCACCTAGCCAACTACGAATATTTGTATACTTTATTCAAAGGCAATTGTATAATTTTACATGGCCATACTTTTTCAACAACTGCAATGTACGAAAGTATACAACAACCTTCCAAAAAAACAACCATACTTTTTCAACAACTGCAATGTACGAAAGTATACAACAACCTTCCAAAAAAACAACCATTGAAAAAGTATACAACTGTCTTTGAAAAAGTATACAAAACGTAGTTGGCTAGGTGGCCAAGTATTAGGGTTGGCCACCAAGCAATTTCCATGAAAACAAAACAAGCACTCAAGTAGTTGGATTTAGTGATGCAGATTGGGCAGGATCACCCATTGATAGGCGATCCACTCCAAGATATTGTGTGTCTATTGGAGGAAATCTTGTCTCATGGAAGAGTAAGAACCAAAATGTTGTTGCAAGGTCTAGTGCAGAGACTGAATATAGAGCTATGGCTATAGCCACGTGTGAGCTCATTTGGATAAAACAACTTCTTCAAGAATTGAAGTTTGGAGATACTCAACAAATGAAGCTATGTTGTGATAGTCAAGCAGCCCTACATATAGCTTCCAATTCAATATTCCATGAGAACTAAACATATCAAGATTGATTGTCATTTTGTCCGAGAAAAAGTCCTATCTAAGGAAGTTATCACTGAATCTGTTAGTTCTTATGATCAACTAGCAGACATCTTTACAAAATCTCTAAGGGGACCAAGAATTCAGAATATTTGTTCCAAGATTGGAGCTTTTGATTTATATGCTCCAGCTTGAGGGGGGGTGTTGGAATTACACATGTTGGATGGGAAGTCGTTCCAATAAATCATAGTTATTAATGTACCTAGTTAGTCACATATTCATGAATCTAGGAATTCACATGCATGTAGGAACTAGACCTTCATTAATATTCTTGTTTCACATTGTATTTACTCCCTAAGTGCATATAAATATAGATCAGTTGAGTGGGTTTAAATACTCAAGCATTTCACAACCTCTAGTCTCTTCAATAGAAACCAATAGCCCCCTCACTGAAAAATTGCATGTCACCGCTGTGATAAGTATCTAAGCACTTAAGGAGCCCGCCCTTAAAAACTAGCTATTAAGGGGGAAGAACCAAGCCACTTAAATACACCACCAATCATCTCATACTACTCAATGTGGGACTTGAGCATCCCATAATACCTAAGTTCCTCTCACGCTCCCTCTTCCTTGCTACATAAAAACATCTTTTTACTACAAATTGACAAAAATATCTTTTCTCACTCAACCTCTCCTTGCTCACATGTTGCTTCTTCCCAATGCTATACTTGAGTAATAGGTGTGTAACAATATTCTCTGCCAGCAGTTTTACTATGTCCTCAAGGTCAAATTCCAAGAAATAAGAAATGCTAGAAACATACTTTTTTAAACACACTCCCTACTATTTGTTGAAATTTATAGGAAATCACAAAATTTTATGGGTTCCACATCATATTTAATGATTCTCTCATGAATTTGTGGTTTTTAATAAATTTTAGCCGTAGGAGTGTTAGAAAGAGTGTATTAGCAAGTATATTGCTAGCACTTCTCGCCAAAAAATTGTCCCTAGTTTGATAGATGCAATCAATGAGCACTTCCCATGTACCATCATGTCCTGTTCTCAGTAGCAGAACCACAGCAAGATATATCTTTAGCTCCCAACTCTATAAAAGGTTAGGTGGTAATGATTGACTGCTGGCAATTGTAGAAATATTACTTTAATAATGAAAGATGGAAGACCAAACCAGCATGACTGCATTCTAGATGTTTCAGACTATGAGCAACCTGCCCTATCTTCACCACCACCTCTAAAGGCCTGCATAATCTTTGACTTAGTTTCTCGTTAATCTTCTTAGCCAAAATTGTCACTTTATATAAGGTTGAACCTTTAAGTAATCTCCAGGCACTCACATCCCACCTATTCTTATTAGTGTACTGCTTCATTTTGTTATAGAGTTCATCCAGTCTAACACTGCATTTCTTTTAGAGATCAATTGGTTAACTATTACTATCATTATATCTCCTGTACATCTGAGAAATATTGGAGTGTCTCTTCCATATAAGGCCTTCAAAAGAGACATTTAGAGGCAATGTGGTAGTTAGCGTTGTACTATAACTCAATGCAATAAAGCCAGTACAGCCACAAATGCCCTACTAACTTTAACATAACACAAATGCCCACCCATGAAAGTGGTGTGGAACTCCCTGAGGATGGTAGGTATTTGAGAAGATTTCTTAAACAGTACCAGCCTACTCTCATATAACAGACAGCTACCTTTCCTCCCATCCAAGATGGAGCAATCATGTAAGCCTACCACAAATTGCTATACATTTGTAACTGTCTAACCAAATTATATCATAATTGGCTACAATAATAGTAATATAGTCCAAGTAGGGAGTGAAAAGAAATGAAGATTGACCTGATAAGCAACAATCCCTGCATAGGCACCAAGAAATACACTTGCTAACATGGATGCCAGAACTGCCCCAGCAACAGCCAATGGCCACAGAAGGATAGCAAGACCCGCAAAGGGTACACATATGGTTTCAAGGAAAGGGCCTTCACGGCCAATGAGGTCATGAAACAATCGATGCCACCCCTTAATAAGCATGTATGGGCCTTTGCATAAAGCAACAAATGATATGATTAGCCCATCAACCGTTACTCCAATAGCTGCAGCTATTAAAGCACCAGGAAGATGAAGCAGCCTGCATTAAAGCAGGAAAAAATTCAGAATAAATCATATAGCACAGTTCTGTGCCTAACAACATCATAATGAGCAGGTTATAAATTACGATGATCTAGAATTCCTTTTCATGGTCACATTTTCTCATGCTTTGAAGTTCTCAAACCAGCAAACTCAGATCACTTGAATACTCTCATTTTAAATCTATCAAACAGTAAAGATACAACTAACACACGAAATGCACAAGAAGATCATAGTTAAACAATTAGCGTTACCTGGTTCACCATATATTGGACGAATAAAAAACAAGAGAGTTTTGAAGAACAATTAACTGAGAGAATCATTTTGGTTATTCAAGTTTCTGTACTTCAGTTTCTTCATTTTACTGAAATGACACCAAAACAAAACAAGAAGATATTCCACGAAAAGAACTGTCATTCTTCAAAATTCTATCCAAGACCAGCATAGTTTAGTAAATGTGAAATACAGAAGAGCAGTGCCCTGGCCTCTTCGATTTCAAGAGTTAGGTTGTGTTTGGATGAGTAAATTTGTTGGAGCAATTCATTTGTTCTGAGCAATTGAATTGCTATCAAATCAATTAACTTGTTTGGATAAAGCATTTTGAAGAATTTAAAATGATATCATTTTGAAAAGGAATTTCAATTGAGTAAAATTGGGGAATTTGAAATTCTATCTAAAACTGAGGCATTTCAATTTCTTCCCTGTCCTTCTCACTTCTCTCACACCTCCTTGAGTAAAATTGGGGAATTTAAAAATGATTAATATTTATTTTTATTCAATATTAAAAATTTAATTTTTAAATAAATATTTAAAAATGAAAATTTGAATTTCTTGAAAATTGAATTACTTTATCTAAACAAGGAAATTAAAATACAAGAAATTGAATTGATTCATCCAAACAAAATAGATATAAAATGAAAGGAATTTAAATCAAAGCAATTAAAATGCTAGGTATTTAAATTTCTTGGAAATTTTCAAATTCTCCATCCAAACATAACCTTAAGGTTTAAGAAGATAGCAATATACAAAAAGTCAAACTGACATATAGTTCGTAAAATCACTCTGCCCTCTCAAACTCAAGGGATATTTACAATTTGTTCAATTTAACATTCACAATTCACAGCTCTTTTAATTTCAAAGTAAAATTACTAGTATTCAAATTGATAACATGTTGTCTACACAACTGAAGTTTAAAATTTGAAAAGCTGGAAAGTGTAAAGCACGACCTACAAACAAAACAATATCACTTCACAAACAGGGAAAAATGGAGCCTTGAACCTAAAGTAAAAACTTATCCCTTATTAACTCCAGATAGACATGATTGACATTACAATTAATTGACCCTTTCAATCAAAAACATCTTTATGAACACAAAGTTTGGATCTGGATACAAATACAAAAAATTCCAAGGAATGCTTTAAAGACATCAGGGTAACCCATCGCACAAGGCACCAACTGAGTAAGGTCAAGGGAGGGTAGCTTTAGCATCCTTAACCCCAGCAAGAGTAGAGATTGTTTTGAGGTTTTGAACCTGTGACCACAGGTCACAAGAAAAAAGTCTTACCATGGCAAAACACGAGAACATAAAAATAAACAAAATAGCAAGAGATACAATGGCAAAACCTGATCTCATAGTATTTTGCAGTTGGAGGTCCTTTTTGTCGCAGATCATCCATAACCGAGAAGTAAGAGTGAAAAGAAACATCTTTCACATCCCTAACAACCATGCAGCTCTTTCTAACAGTGCTCCATGTACCATCCTGACAATTATGAACGAAACTTCTGTAACTAATAATAACAGCAAAACAGATAATAACAAGAATTTTAACAACAAAAAGTGAAACATACAATAAAACAGTGGAAAAGCTTGTCATCTTTTCCTTCCTCTACAGCTTCAAAAGTAGCAAATATTGGTGAAAGAAATCCAAAAGCTGCTCCTCCTACAATACTTCCAACAATACCAACCAACGGCAATGAAATCAACAGCACTGGTAGTACACAAAGGCAGATAACAAGCTTCAGAAGAGGCCCTAATTGTTTAGCTCTGTCCATTAGGGAAATCACTGTGAGAAAGTAATTACAAGTTCATAATACATGGATAGAACAATGACCAATAACTTGAACGAGTAGCAGTCTAGGAAAGCACCTCACAACACAGTAATATGTCCAAACAACATGTGCTGGCCAAAGTCCAAGTATGATAGCAGAGTTCCCAATTGTTATTAGTAAGCATATCCAAGGGAAGAAAAGGATACCTGAAATGATAGGCAGTTTAAGCAATGGTAAGTAAGGTTTATAATCATACTTCTTATATAGAACCCTGCACTTGATTCTCTTCTAACATGGTATGCATGACATACAAGAAGCTATTACATATTCCATAGTGGAAAATGAAACAAGTATACAAACTGTCTAAAACTCAAATTCCTTGGTTTTATCTAGAAAATGAAAATTTTGTCAACAAACATAGGTGGTGCACGTGTAAAACACCACACCAGCCTCCAACCCCGGAAAAGAAAATTGAGTAAATTTCGCAGCAAAATCACTGAAAAGATATGCAAAGATGGTTCATTAGTATTTCATTTTCAGAAATATTATCCTAGAAACCACCCCTTTTATCTCTAACTTAAATTAGTAAATCCCAACTAAAGCATACCGAGAAACTCATAACTAATAAAAATAATAATAATAATCCAAAAGAACACAGAACAGATCCATTGCCACTCACCTTTGATGTTTCCTAGAAGCAGAAGCCCAATGAAAAAAGGAAGAAAGTGGATGAAACTCAACAAAGAAGCACAAAATCCCGTAGGAGGTTCCATTCACTCAGATCTCAGCAAAAGAACAACAAAACTCATCACACTTTCAGTTCCCCTCTAACCACCCTCGGGTAGAAAAGATCCAATATTTGACCCCTTTAACCTTCCCCAAGCACATATAAAAGGTTTCAATCAAACACCCAGAAGCCACAAACCAGATTCTTTTAAAAAATCTTGCATAAAACTAGAAACTTGCCCTTTGTTCTGTTCCTAATAACGGCCACAGATAAATGAAAACAACAAGTGGATCTTCCTGAAGCCCTCTTTTGTTGGTTTCCTTATTTTCATGACGTTAAAAAATTTAACTTTGTTGAAAAGGGTACACGGGGAATGTTAGTATGTAACTTTTCTGGCACTGTTGAAACACTTGTTAAGTCTGAAAAAATCAGAGGAATATGAATGAAGAAATCTATATCATAGGAAAAGAATCAACATCGCATAATGCTTAGCCAAATCCTCATATTCCAATTCATATTCACCTTTCACTCTCTCTTGCCAGTTGCTTCTATTACTCAGGATACAGCGTGTACATTCTTCTTTTTTTTGTTTTTTTTGTTAGGCTGAAAGCACAAGCAATGTTTAGAATAGAAAAAAAAAAACGCAAAAGCAAGTCGAATGGTTCTGTCTGTGCTTGTGACTTTGTGGGATATTAGGTGTGCGTGATTTTCCTTTTTACTTCTTTCTATAAACAAGGACACAGACCCCAATTTTGAATTCGAAGCAAGAGGTACTTCTTAGTGTAAATCACGTGCCTTGGATGTTGTAATTTGCAGGAAATAACACGAGAAAATAATTTACGTATAGACAATTATATTGATTGATGGAAAACAGATTTATTATACATACCTAAGTAATTTCTTCTTAAGTCTTTGTATAATTGAAAGTTTTTTAATTTTAAATTTCCTAAAAAAATATTAAAAAGTCAAATGTTATTATTTTGCCAAGTATTAATAACTAAATAGTGTATAAACATAAGTGAAAGGGAGTAAAAAAATTTTATCAAATTTCAACCTTGTTCAACTTTTCCTTCTTTAATAAGAAGGTACGTTGAAGTTTGAGAAACTTTGGACAAAACAATATATAGTAGAGTAACCAAATATAACATTTGATTATTTTTAGGTAATTATTTTGTAGTCTCCATTGAGACTATTCTACCCTTCGTTTATTCTACAAATCTTCTTTATTCTTCATAATTTTGTTACCCTCTTTTCCCTTTATTTTTTTCATTTCTCTATTAGAATTTATTTGAAAAATTATCCATTATTAGTGTGCTAGTATCTTACCCGCCAACCCTTTAATATGATTTTAAAAATTATTCAATTTATTTTTTTAGTTTTTTTTCTTGGAATCTCACGGCAAAATTGAATAAAATTATAAAGATAACTATATGAGTGAGAAACTCTTTATTTGGTTAATTCTTTTAAGGTTTGTAGTAAACTTATTCAATTGTTTTAATGTTTGTCTCGGTATCAAAATTATTCCACGAACAATTTGCAGTAAATTTATTCAATTGTTTAAAATAAATTTAAAGGTTTGTTTGGGGTCAGTTAGTTGGTTAATAGAGAAGTGAAAATATGTTTGTGGAATGTTTATTTAGTTATTTGGAATTCTCACAAGGTTAGTCTCTTCTCTTATATGTTTCTGCTTGTTATTATTATTATTATTTCTTTGTTACGTGTTTATGGAGTTATAATTGAAACAGTTTGATATTCAAGTTGTTATAAATTTTGTGGCAACATTGTTGTATATTTTTTTAAAGGTAATTGTGTACTTTTTTTTTAATAATTGTTGTATATATTTTTAGAGAGCTGTTGTATCTTTTATATATCATAGTTGTATTTTTTTTTTAAAGACAGTTGTATATTTTTTTAAAGATAATTGTATATTTTTCTAATGAATATTTTATATTTATACAAAAGGATTGACCAAATATATAAATACGTAGTTCGCTATATAACCAAGTAATAGAGTTAGCTACTAAATGATACTCTTATGAGAAATATGACTTTTCTTTGGAATCTCGCGTCAAAATATCATGCCAAAATTTATTATCATAAAATAATTTTTTTATATTATATGCTTGCAACGTCAATCGATTAAATTATAAATTTCGTAAGTCTATTTAGAATAGTTTAGAATCTTCCAAACATGCTTTTATTGAACTCTCTTTCTTTATTGCGAACATCTCATATTCTCAGTGATTAGTGGCTATCTATTTTAATCTGACGTCCTTGGTGTCTTCATGAGATATCTTAGAGCATCCAAGAGCATTTTGGAAGGTTTGCAATAATAGAATCTATTATATTTCATTCTTGACAAGTCTCAGTAGATGGAATATCATGTCTTGTTACTTAGCTCCAGAATGGAGTATTCTTCATTCTCGTACTCCCTCGTAGGCTTGGTGAGTGGTATATTTCCTTCAGCAATAATCTTTCATAGTCTATAATGGGTTGACTTGATGTACATTTCCATTTTGTTAGTCTAGTAGGGATAATTATCTTTAGAGAAATATATAGACTTGTTCATGGAAGATCCTTTCGTGATGAACATCATTGACATGCTTGCCATATTGGACCTTTTGTATAAATAACACAGGATGTTTGTATTGGTTCGTCTTATAAACAAGTTTATGTTACGTCCAGTTTCTTAACAACAATTTATATTTTAACAATAATGAAAGATTACAAGTATTATTTGAACCCTAGTCACTTATGATCAACCTAAATATTCTTTGAACACAACCTCTTCAGGCTAAACAACCCAAATATTATTTGGAGCCAGCCTTTTCAAACTAATAACACCAAGTATTATTTGATTTGAGCATCTTTAGACTAACATTATCACTAATAACATCAAGGTTTACAAATGGGTTTGTTTAACTCAAATAACCTCTACATAGAGAGGGATATACAAATGGAGAAAGAAAGGCTTTTACAAGATATTTGAAAATCAAACTTCGTTTCTTTTTAGAGTAATCTCTATCTTCAAATCTTCGATCTTTAGCTTTTATGTAGATGACGAGATTAAAGTATTCATTAAACTTAGGAACTTCAACTTCTTCCATCCATTCATTGGAAGCGTGCTCAATATTTTCATGCATTTAATGTAATTTTGTTAGTTGTCAACATCAAAGTATCATGATTCTTCAAGAATCGAAGATTAGGTACTGAAAAAATGTGTTCTCCTTTACCAAATCTTTGTACCAAAAACATCATCTTGTGTCAACAAGTTTTTTCTGACAAGACTCTGCAAAAAATATATTTTTGTTGGTTAAAGTCTGTTATAAATGATAAATAAAAATGATACTTATCTATTTTCCAAGCTTCGTCGGTGATCTCATTAGTCTAAACAGAGACTTCGTTTGAGTTACATCATTCATTTGTTGACTTGTGAATCATCTGGTAAAACTTGATTCATCTACCAATACTTCATTTGTTTGCTAGCTTCATTCGTTTACTAGCCTTGTTCATCTTATAGATGAAACTTTTATTTTAATAACATGTAATTATCTAAATTAAGGGATATAATTTGTCTTTAAATAAATTTGACTTAACAAATATGTTCCCCACAACATACATCAACCCCTCATTCCAATTATATACTTATCATTATTCAGTCTCATATGCAACTATTATAACATATATAAGAGAAACATATCCAAACATCTCGGCCAAGTACACAATCAACACAAGACAAAATAAAAATAAAAAACTCACGGTGAGCAACCCGGATAACCATAAATAAATAACCACATTAGCACATTATCATTCCCAATGATTAATAAAACAGTAGATGCATCCATTGTAATTAAGAACACATAAACACATTCATTAACATCAATAAAGACAAAAGTTCTCTTATCATCAATAGCAAAACTACCCAAACTTTAGGATTCTTTCAAAACAAGTCAAGGGAGAAGAATTTGAGAGAATTACAATAAATGATGGTTCCCAAAACCGTAACTACAACTTCACACGTTTGGAATTGAGAAGCAGAAATTGGAGGGGGCAAGAGAGGAATGCGGGTTTTACTTTGGTTCCTAAATGAAAGAATTACAAGGAATTTAAATTTGGTAATGGATCATAAATAACAATAAGAATGGGTGAGGGAAAAAAGGGTTTCAGTCTCTATATGGAGGAGAACTGAAATGTGCAAACTGAATGGGAAAAAAAGTTCAATTTTAAATTAAAAGAGAATAAATATAATGTATAATAGTTTTTGGAATGTGCACAACCAAGTAACTGAAACTACAAGGGTAAAAAGGAAATAAAAAGGTAAAATGAATATTCATGGGTATTTTTTACAATTCCCAGTAAAATTTTGAGACTATACTGTCATTTAAAATTTTATTCTCAATTCAAGAATAGACACCATTTACTTAATAGAGACCTCTCACTTGCTCAACTCAAGTTGGCTATTCTAGGACTTTCTCAATTTAATTAAATTAAGGCATAACTCTAATTAATTTAACTTTTAAACTCTAAAATTCATAAAATTCTATAACTGAAAATTAAAATTAAATCAATAATTTTTGAAATAAAGAGAGATATAAAAAATTATTGTAAATTAAATCTCTAACTTAAAATAAGTCACAATTTATTTTAAAAAATAATTAACTAAAATCTTTTAGATATAACATCAAATATAATTCATATGAATATACCATTAAATAAGAAAAGAAAAGAGTGGGACTTACACCAGGAAGTCGGCAAAGAAGAAGGGAAGAAGAGAAGGAACTGTGGAAAAGAAGAGAAAGAACTGTGGAAAAGAAGAGAAAGTGTGATAGCTATCAAGAAAAAATGTCACAAATCAAAATATGAATAGAGAATATAAAAAATTAAATTTTTGTGTTCATTCAGGATAAAATAGAAAAAGAAGAAAATAAACACTTAAAGGGTATTTTAGTCAATTATAAATAAAATCTTAAAAATTACTTTTTCCTTAATATTTTATTTTGAATCCAACCATGAACACAACCATTAACACCATTTACCAAACAGGGACTCTAACACAGCCAAAAGTATATTAATTATACAAGAAATTACTTAAAATTATACAAGGAAGTATATATATATATATATATATATATATATATATATATATATATATATAAAGTAGAAGAATTAAATGTAAGGATTGTCATTACCAATAAAATAAAAAATAAATTACATTAGATTAAATGTTTTTTAATGATTAATTAACCACTTAAACATACCTCGTGAATTTATTTCTTTAAATGTTAATCATTCAAATGTGATTGAATGATTTTCATAGAAAATAATTTATAATTATCTTTGTAAACATTTAAGAATTTTAAAACCTGTTTTGTTTAGTCAATCTTTAAAGATATTTACTGAAATTTATATTTTTAAATAAAATAAAAATATATTATAAAAAGGTATATATTAATTTAAGAAACTTATGTGCGAATTTAATAATTATTAGATGTGGGATGTTTGGGAACATCAACGAAAAATAAAATAAAATAAATTAATTGATAACATTACACCCAATTTTGAATAAAAAAATTTAAATATTATGTCAAAATTTTATTCTTATCTTTATGTCAATCTTATATATGGAAAAAAAATATTAAGAAAAGTACAGAGAATTGAATGGATTGAAACTAAAAACTTTTTATCAAATATTTTTTTGAACGTCTAACTATATGTAAATTTAAGAGTAAATTATATTTTAGAAAGTAATTGGTTGATAGCAGATCTGTAAACTCAAGAAAAAGTAATAGATTCTAAAAACTTTAAGAAAAAATTATATTAATAACAGGTCTGTGTTTTTGAAGTGTGCGGTTAGAAAGAAATTTGAGATCAAGAAATTTAAACATCAAAACAAAAATGAAAATCACCAGAAACTGAAAAAAAAAAAAAAAAAAGTAACTTCCGGATGTCACTATAACAGTTTACGAAAGTGACATGTCCAAGAACAAAGATGAGGTGGAGTGAAGCAGTTATTTTTCAAAGAGACCATAACTGTCTCATACTCTCATTCTTGTTTCTTTTCAAATTAGTCCCGCTAATTTTTTTCTTATTTAAGATATTTACCAATATTTTTATTTTGAAAAAGAAAAATTCATTGTAAAAATAGTATATATCACTTAAACTTACGTGCAAACTTAATAATTATTAGTTGTGAGATTTTTAGGAACTACAGAGGAAAATAAAATAAAATAAAATAAATAGAATTAGTTGGTAAAATTGCATAATCCGATTTTAAATAAACAAATTCGAATAGTATATCAAAACTTCATTCTTATCTTGATATTAATCTTATATATTGATAGATAAATATTAAAAGAATACACTTAAACTAATGGATTTGGAGACTTTAAAAAAAATTAGATTGATAAAATGTATAGATGTTTTTTTTTATATTAATATAAATTTCTAAAATTAACATATCAAAGATGCTAAAATCATATAAATATTTGGATTCATCATTTCTGATTATCAACTGTTGCAATAATTTATCAATTATAAACAAAGAGTCGGATTTGTTATTTTTCTCAACCAAATTGTTTAATTTCCTTTATAAAACCAATGCATCTCTCCGTGATAAGGAGATCAAAAACTCTATTTAATTTGTTATCCTAAGAACTATACTGTTTCTGACGTATTAATCCGTATACAGGGCAGAGTCAAGATTTGTTGGTGGAATGGGTGATTTTTTTTTTAATTTTAATATTTTTTTAATTTCGTTAAAATAAGATAGTATATGTGTATAAAATAGGTTAAAGTTATTTTAATTTATTCAATTATAATTTTTAAGTAAGAGATAAAAAATAGGTTAAAAATTATTACTAGAATTTTTTAAATAAATATATAATATAATAGTAAAATTTTAAAATTAGAGATAAATATTAAAATTTTTAATTATAATTATTGAGTAAAGTAATAAAAAATATATTATTAATGGTTAAAAATTATTATTATGATCAAGAATTTATTAAATAAATAAATAATATGGCAGTAAAATTTTAAAAATTAAAAATAAAAAATAAAAATTAAAAAATTAAAAAATTTTAAAATTAAAAATTATATAATTCTTTATTTTTATTTTTTTTTATTTTAATTTTATTAATTTTATATTTTTTATTTAATTTCTTTAAAATGAGTTCATATACTTATGGAAAGTAAATTAATGTTATTTTAATTTATTTAATTATAATTTTTGAGTAAGATTATAAAAAATACATATTAATAATTAAAAAATGTTGTTATAATTAATCATTCCTCTATTAAATATATAATATGACAGTAAAATTTTAAAATTAAAAATAAATATTAAAAACTTGTTAGAATTTTTTAAATAAAACTATAATATGACAATAAAATTTTAAAAGTAAACATGAATATTAAAATTTTTTAAAAAATTATTTAGTTGAGAGTTTAAAATTAAAAATAAATATTAAATATTTTAAAATTAAAAAAAATATTTAAATAAGAGTAAGTATGTTTTTAAAATTAAATATAAAATTATAAATAAAAAATAGAAAAATTATCAAAATTTTAAATTTATTATTATTATTATATATAATATATATTATTTATTATTATAAGTTATTATTTATATATATAATTATTATTTAAAATAATTATATTAGAAATATTATAATATTATTATTTATTTAAATATATAAAATAATAATTATAATTTACTTATAATTATAATACTAAAATCATAATTATTTTTTAAAATAATTATTATTAATATATAAATTATATATATATAATAAAAAATTTAGGGGGCAACTGCCCGTTCCGTAACGTGGCTCCGCCACGTATAGTTCTCATAATTTTTTAATGGGCCAATTTGGTATCTTAATCATGAATTGAATTTTTTAAATTTAAATTCAAATTAAAAAGATTACATTTAAAATCTAAATTTATATACTTTTAAAAAAAATTAATTTTAAATTTCTTAAAACCAGTTTTAAATAAGGGTTTCAACTTAAAATTAAATTTGAACCAAAACCTAATTTTAAACAGCTAATTTCAGTTTCAATGTTGCTCTCCTCCCTGTATAGCCATCTTTCAATATTCAAGTGTCATATCCCCTTTACACCCAGCCACCATAAAAAACTTGCATATACAAGACAATAACAAGAATCGATATTAGATACTTCTCCCATTCTCCCTACTACAACACCTCTGCAACCCAAATACATAAACGAACACATTGTTATATGAGACATAAAAAACAAAATATACAAGCTCAGAAATCCTTCATTATCAACTTTATCCATGTCAATACACTTTCCTTTTTCTCTTTTGTGAAGCTTTTGTTTCTTCTAAAAGACAAAAAAATTATGAGTAATATTATATACTATTTTGAATGAGGTTTAATGAGTCTCAAAAGCCAGCATAACACATTATCTCAAAGTAAAACCATTTTAAAGATGCAGTTCATACAACAAAGTTTCTTGTGACAATGTTTTTAATAAATAGTAAAGTGTTTTATACGAGTAATGATCAATTTTCTCGATAGTATAACAATCTTTTGTATTAATGATCTCAGTTACATCTAGCTAATTTAAGTATTTTTTTGTCACAACCTCTTCAAATTAATGCTACCTAAGTATTGTTTAAATTTAACCTTTTCAGGCTAACAACTTTAAGAATTGTTTGATCCTACCCTCTTCATGCTAAACTACCACTAAAGATATGGATTTACAAATGGAATTGTCTAACTTAGAAGAATCAACCTCTACACAAAGAGTGATATACAATAAATAATATAAGAGAAATGCTTTTTACAAGAAATTTGAAGTTGTACAAAGGACATTTCAGAGTATTCTTTAATTTCAAATCTTCGTTTTTCAACCTTTATATAGATGAAGAAATTAAAGTAGTTATTAAAGTCAACAATTTCAAATTCTTCACTCCATCTAGTGAAAGCATGCTCAACATTTCTTTTCATTAAATGCATTCTTGAGTGTCAACTTTAAAGTTACAAAGTATCTTCACTATTCAAGGATTTGGTACAAAAACGATGTACTTTTTTTTTACAACAGATCTTCGTGTCAGAAACATCTTCTTTGACATGTCTTTTAACAATGAGCTAGTTGACTTTCTCATAATTAATTGGAACATGAGTTTTCTTAATAAGACTATGTAGAAAATAGATATAAGATATTTAGAGCATGTGCCTGTATAAACAACAAATAAAATTAATATTTATCTTAATCTTTGAGGCTCAGTCTGTCATCTCATTAACTTGACATGAACTTCATTTGAGATGTAATGTTTGCTTGTCGAGTACTTGTTTGTTTGGTTTCTTTAAAAGTCTAAAAATTTCAATCATCTTACAAATGCAAACTTTTATCTCAACAATTTGTGATTATTAAAACTAAATAATATTATTTACCTTTAAACAAATTTGACTTAACATAGTGCAGACATCATCTAAACATGAATAAATTCAAATGTTATGATGTGTTAACTTAAATAGATGAAATTATATTTTTCATGGTGAATATGTGTATTACTTATGCCTTGAACTCATTGATTGTACTTTTTATCAAAAAAACTCACCAAGCTCATGCTTACCTATTTGCACATGTGGTTAATGCATCTCGAACTTATATTTACATGAGTAGATGAATAGCACCAGATACCCTTAGTTACAAGTGAAAGTTATGAAGTTGCTTAGAGTGTTTTGAAGTTATTTTGAAGAACTATATTTACTACTTTATTCCTTTTGTCCCAAACTTTTGAAGTTTAAGTGTTGAAATGTTTATATAAAACTATACCTTTGTAATAGTTTAATTACTTTCTAATGTGTGGATGACATGTGTGGCTTTCAATATATATATATATATATATATATATATATATATATATAAGATTGTCAGATTCTAGAGTCACGGTAGATTCGTGATAATAGTCGACTCGTGACTCGTAGAGTCAACCCGTAGACTCGTAAGAGTCTACTTTTTTTAAAAAAAAATAAAAAATTGAAAGAGTGTCCCCTAAAAAGTGAAATTTTCAATAAACCTGTTATCTGTTTTGTTTTCAATCAGATACACATCAAGTTCATCAAATTCATCAAATTCATCAACACATCAATAAAACCTTTCATCAAGTTTATCAAATTCATTAAGTTACAAATTACAAATACAAACATAAGTAATAAATTATCAAATATCCATGTCTAATCCTCTAATGACATCATCTTGAAGATCATCTTCTACATCATCACTATCTTCATCTTCATCACCATCATTATTTTTATCTTCCATAAAAACCATATTATCTAAATTAAAATCATCTACAATTGGATCACTTGAACCTCTTCCTCCAACATCTCCCACCAATTCAATAGTAAAATTGCCACCACCATGATGCTCAACTTTTGTAGTATCTACCTCTTCAGTTATCCATTCATCATCAGACTCAATTTCATTAAATGGAAGGGCAATACTTTTTCTATTTTATTGTTTACTTTTCAACTTCAAAATATACATTACATAAACTAAGTCATTCATTTTCTTTTGGTGTAAACGTTTTTTTCGCTTTGTATGAACCTATAATTAATAATAACAATTTTAATTAGCGTCATCTATGTAACCAAATAATAACTAAAATTTAATAATATAATTATAGCTATAATTAATAAATTTTACTTACCATCTCAAATGAACTCCAATTACGTTCATACCCAGAAGAACTACAAGTTAAGCTCAAGATATGAATAACAAATCTTTTCAACTCTAGAGTGTCATCCCCAAACATCTCCCACCATTCTCCAGGTTGCATGGCCTTCCTAGAGTCTTTTGCATCTTCCATTGAGAAAAGTCCTTTAGCAAAATGAAACTCCACAAGCTGTAAATTAATTTTTTTCCTCTGTCCAACATCTTTAACCAATCTTCTCATACATATGTGTAATCCTTCTTTCACTTGAGGGTCATCATGTCTAAAAGTAGGTTCATAGTGAAGATGGGGATTAAGATAATATGCAACTGCACGTAAAGGTCTATGGAGTTGATGTTCCTACCTCTAATCAATAATTTTCCAGACAGGCTCATACCTACATGGATACAACATATTCTATATTACAAAAAATAAAACAAATAAATAAGTAACTTTATCAAATGAAAAAATTAATTAATTTTACCTTTTCTTGACGTCATTGAAGTTAGATTTTATCCTCTCCTTTGCTTTCTCCATTTCATCATATATGAAGCCCATGATGGGTTTTTCATCTGAATCCACCAATCAAAGGGCAACCATGAGAGGAGCAGTAACTTTCAAGCATGTGGTTACATTCTTCCAAAATCGACTATCCAAAATAATACTCTCTATTTTTCTTCCATTTGTTGAGGTTACAAACTTGCTTCTTTTCCACTCATCAGAACCAAACATGATCATCAATGAAGCTTTCAACTCATGAAGACAAGCTAATGTTAGATAAGCTATGGCAAATCTAGTCTTGTCAGGCCTAATCAAGTCTCTACCATTTGTAAACTTCTTCATAATGCTAATCAACAAGGTTCGACCATAAATGTAGGTAGTGACACTTCTTCCCTTCATTATAGTTATCTCATGAACCTTTAATTGTTTCTCAAAATCTTCAAATATTAGATCAATGCAATGGGCTGCACATGGGGTCCAATATAAATGTTCCCGCTTTTGCATCAACAACTCTCCAGCAACTTTAAAATTTGCAGCATTATCAGTAACCACTTGCACAACATTGTCTTCACCAACAAACTCCACTGCATCATCCAACATCTTGAACACCTTATCTGCTGTTTTTGAGATGTCTGAGGTATCTATGGAATAAAGAAAAACAGTTCCTTTTGGACTGTTCACCAAAAACTTACAAATTGAACGCTTTTTCTTGTTTTTCCATCCATCAAACATAAGTGTACAACCTGTTCTTTTCTATTCATCCTTGAACTCTTGGAGCATCTGCTCAGTTTTTCCCACTGCTTGTTTCAAAATTTTTTCTCTAATATCATGATAAGATGGAGGTTTATATCCAATTCCATATCTCTCAATCTTCTCACATAATTTTGGAAATACAAGATTTTTAATAACATTAAAAGGAATGACATTTGTATAAAAAAATTCAGCAACTAGAGCATCAATTTCTTCTTTATCAACACCTTTCTTGTAACATTGGTTCATAATAGATTGAACCACATGGCTACCACTAGCAGCAAATTTCAGTTTTGATTTGAAAGAACCTCTTCCCCTTGCTTGATTTGAAGAGTTTGTCTCCATCCCTTCACTTTCTTCATCATCATTTTCTTCAATGTTATGCAACTTTCTTCTCTTCATTGACACATCTGTAACAACTTTCAGCATTAACATTTTAACTTCTTCCGGCACCGAAACACAAGGTTCGGAATCATATCTAGTTCCGGCAAGATGATGCTTCAATCTGAAAATTCCCCCATTAAAGATCTTAGAACAATAGTTGCATTTAACCTTCTTACCATTGCCTGAAACATCTTGACCATATTTCCATCCAATGTCTGTCCTATTTCCTTGTGAATTTTTATTTCTAGGTTTAACAACACATGGCATCTCAGGTTCACTTGAATTTGACCCACTTCCACTTCCAGACATTTCAAACTTTTGTCAACCAATAACAATAGGAGCAAGTAACTGTAAAAAAAAATGCAATAATATTATTCAAAATTAGCTTAATAAGAGAAGTTAAAATTGGCATTCTGGCAAAGCTTAATAAGAGAATTGTTTCCAGCAACTTTTTTCCATTGTATAATAGGAATGGTTTACATCCTGAAACCATGTAGCCACTTCCTGAAGTAACTATAGTGATTCTATTTACAAAATCAAATTATTATAAAACTTGAGCTATTACATGACAGAACCATAAAATGCTAACATAAATACACAACTTCTTTATCATGATTGATGTGATATATGCTTGGTGGGTTCGATATGACGGGATGATGAAGGGTTAAGGAAAAGAAGAGCAACAGTGAATGTTGGAAAAGGCCAAAGTGAAAAGGCACTGTTTTTTTTAAAATATAATTATGTTCCAATTAAAAAAGATAAGTAAATTATTACTATAAACTCTTATGGCATCATATAAATAAACAAACCAGGATTTCAATTATAATATTAATATAAAAGATTAATCGTGATAAAGGCCAAATGCATAGAATAGATACATTGGACTTGTGGCAAAGTTACCAGGACAGTGGATAAGACTTAACAGAATGACCACTAAGTTGAAAATTATCAAATAAACATTAATATGCTCATGAATACTCAAATAGAATATATCTAAAATTGAAGACATGTTCATCATATGTAAAAATATTACAAAACGGTGGAAGTTGCATGTCAGGAAAAAAAGTAAACACTAAGAATTGCTATATAGGGTGGAGGTAGACAGAAAGATGTGAACAATAAGTGAGTAATAGAGTGGTTAGAAATAGGGCACGGTTGAGGTTAAGTAGCTAGGGATGTGGAAATTATATCTAATCAATCTTTAGTGTAATGAAGAACATTCCTAAGTTTATTGTTGTGAATGACAACCCAAAGAACAACCCAGAAAAATTATTGTGCACCAAACAACCAAGAACAACAACAATTAACATGAATAGAGCACTGGGCATAACGAAGAGCAACAAATAACCAAGAACAGAGCACTGGATACAACCAAGAGCAGTAGTTGAACAATTCATCCAGCAAGTAAGCAAGAACAGAGCACAAACAAAAACAGTAATTGAATTGAACAATAATTCATCCAACAAGCAACCAAAAACAAAGCACAAAGCATAACAAAAATAGTGCACAAAGCACATTTAAGAAAAGCAACTGACCTGAACAAAGGGAAAAAGGGCAAAGCACGAGTAAGACTGTAAGAGCACAACGAAAGAGAAGAGATAAGCACCAGTGCACCACCACGACAACACGACTGCACAGTGACGATGAGTACACCAAAGGGAAAAATCAGTAGATGAAATGCACTTACGGAAGGATGCTTGAGATGGCTCAAGAGGAAGATGAACTCCGGTGCACCACTACGATAACACGACTGCACAGTGATGACGAGTAAACCAAAGGGAAAAATCAGTAGATGACATGCACTTACGGAAGGATGCTCGAGACAGTTCAAGAGGAAGATGAAATGCATTTACGGGAAAGGCAAAATCCCTAACTCAAAGGGAAATTGAAACACACTGTTTTGTGCCTTCTCTAACTCGCTCGACTCAGTTCGACTCGCAAGTTTACTCCGAGTCACCGAGTTAACTCGCGAGTTAGTGCGAGTTTATGCCAAAAACGAGTTTGGGACCGAGTTGACTCGCTAGGCTGGGCAAACTCACAAACTGTTAAGAGTTTAAGAGTTAAACTTTAGAGTTTAACAACCATATATATATATATATATATATATATATATATATATATATATTATCTACAATGTTACTGTAGTGCATGTGCAAAATAAAATGGAATCATTACTATACCATATTATTGTAACTCTTTTAATTATGTTTTAAAAATTTTCTAAAATGTAAAAAATTATACGTACTTATGAATAATTGATTGATTTATACGATAATCACATTGTAGAATTTATTTTTATTTAATTTTTAAATAAGGAAGGTATCAAAATATTTTACCCATAGATACCGTGCTTAATTGAAACAATTTATTGGAAATCTTGTAATGTTGCATAGTAACTAGCTTATCAATTAATTGTCTATATTAACTATTAACTAACATGTAGAAGAAACCACGGTGTTAGGAAGAAACTTTACAAACATCATATTCACCGTAATATTAATATATATATATATATATATATATATATATATATATATATATATATATATATCATCGTGAAAGTAAAGAATGTATTTTTTCACATGTTTTATTTCTTCCCGCTTTTACTTTAGTCTATGCAAAGAGTGAAAAATAAATCATATCCATTATTCTTTAAAGATCAATTGAGTTCTTCCTCTTTTCCCATCTCTCATTTGGTTTTTATTTTTGTTACACTGAAAACTTATGATGAATACGTGGCCTCATAACACTTATACAATTACTTACATTTATCTTATTCAAAAGAGTAACACTCAGACCTACAACTAGACAAATAGGATATTCATTTTTAGCTCAATGAATTCTCTTTTCTATTCACTGAATCTAGACTACTTATACAATTACTTACATTTATCTTATTCAAAAGAGTAACACTCACACCTACAACTAGACAAATAGGATATTCATTTTGAGCTCAATGAATTCTCTTTTCTACTTATTGAATCTAGACTCTTGTAGCTGAAGTAAATGAAGTGGCAATTTTCGTTGGTTGTTGTAACACGCGTGAAGAATGATTCAAATATGATGGGAGAAATGGTTAAATGTGATGACCACGTGGCAAGAGGTGCTGAAATAAAAGAATTGCATAAAAGAGTGTTAAATTGCGCGACTACATGCAATGAAAGGCGTGTGTGTGGTATAACCCTCTCTCTGTTATTTCCTCTCTGAACATTCTCTCTGGAAACTTTTCTCTCTGACTTGTTCTCTCTTTCCTTACTTTCTATTCATGAATGATTCTGATGTAATGGACATCTAAAACTATATGGCACCTTGCAATCATTAATTCACTGTTTTTTATTTCATTGTTATTTTCATTTGTCTATTACTTGTGATCAAGATCTATTTCCTTTTTTTAATTAATACGAAAAATACCTTAAATCTTCCTTCAATTACAATACTGTTACATTGGTGCTTTCATTAACTCCATGACTGAGAACACATGTATTAAGGAACTACAGGATGAGGTCAAAAACAATGCAGAGGATCTGCGTCGTTTGTCATAACAGTGGAGAAGCTTGAAGTAGCTCTTGCGACTCAATCCAAATCGTAGGACAAGAAGATGGACCTGATTCAATTGACGTTATAACAATTGATAGAAAATGTTTCTCAATCTCATGGAAGTCCAACGAACTCAGGATTGACAATCAAAGTTACTCTGATCAACAATATCCCTTGATATTTCGCTTGGTTTCCCTCATTTCGATGGTTAGAGTGGATCTTCAAAGCGGATAAGTTCTTTTAACTATCATAACACTCCTGACTCAAATTGTGTGGAAATTGCGGCAATACATTTCGGAAAGGAGGTAGTACCATGGTTCCAAATGTTACAGAAGATCGAAACAGTGACCACCTGAACAGCCTTAACCCGTGCATTGGAGTCTCAATTTGGACCTTCACCATTATATTGTCCAATGACTGATCTCTTTAATTTGCAGCGAAATGGGTCAGTATCAGATTACTATTTAAAATTCATGGCTCTTGCTAATAGATCAGGAAGTTTGACTAAGGAAGCTATTTTAAATTGTTTCATTAGTGGCTTAAATGTTGACATTAAACGTGATGTAGTGGCCATAACCTTAGTAAATTTGTTGAGAGCCGTAGCTAGGGGTGGGTAAGCGGGCCAACCCGCCCCGCATAAGGCCCGCCCGCGTAAGCCCGCGAAGAGCTTGATCCGCCTCGCCCCGCCCCGCAATGGTAAACGAATCTAACTTGGTGGTTCGCCCCCAACCCGCGGGCCCCGCGGGCCAAACTGGCCAACCCGCGGACCTAGTTAAAAAATTAAAAAAAATTGTTAAATTTGGAATTTAAAAAAAAATGCTAAAAAATTGCTATATTTTACCTCTTAAATTCTTAATAAAATAAGTCAATAGCATAAATCTTCTATTATCTCCAATAACAAATTTAAATTCTAAATAAGTCAACAACATAAACTATTAATTATCTCCAACAACAAATGATTCTGAAGCTTAATCATTTTCCATCACCACATCTTCGTCTTCCTTTCCTAAAATCAACAACAAATATTATAATCAAGTCAAGTAGTTAAGTAATTAAAACAAAATTTAATGACATAATTTATTGATATACCTTGCACATCAAATCCTAACAACCAATTTTTAGTACATATCAAGGCTTGCACATTATTAGGAAGAAGCCTAGTACGATATTTGTTAAGTACCCGTGAACCAATACTAAATGCCGATTCGGAAGCCACAATTGTAATTTGTATGCTTAAAATATCGGAAGCCAACAGTGAAAGATCCGGAAACCTAGCTTGGTTGTCCTTCCAATATTACAAAACATCAAGATTGGGATGATATATATTTGGAAGATTTGTCTCTTCCAAATATGTATCCAATTGAGATTTATCCACTTGTGAGACATCTTCATCTTCAAATTGTATAAATTCCTACATTAATTTCACGAGAACATTAAAATGGGGCAGTGGAAGCAGAAGCGGAATTGATGCAAGCGAAGAGACTGAGAGGGTGCGTGAAGATCGAGGAGAGAATGAGTTAGCAAGGAGATTGGGAGGGTGAGACATGTGAAAAGATTGAGAGGTGGGAAGTGAAATTAGGGTTTCAATTTTAAACCCTTTAAATAGTGCGGATTTGCGGGTCGCCTCGCGGACCCCGTGGGTTTGGCCCGCAAAACCCGCGGGTTGCATGGAGCGGGCTTTTATGGACTATACCACTAAATTTTTCTAAAAAAGGTGGTCCAAACCCGCGCGGGTCGCGGGATCCGCGGACTGGCCCATGGACTTTCGCCGTATACCCACCCCTAGCCGTAGCATTGACCAAATTATATGAGGAAAAATATACAAGTACACCCAAACCATCACCCTTGTACTCCAACAGATTCACAACCTCATCATCCTATTCCACTTCCTTTAACTCATTACCTAGAAACACACCTAAAACCTTACCCGCACCCAAATCAACTACACCACCCTTATTACCCACACCATCTGACCCACCACTTAAAAACCCCAATGTCAAGAGGATCAGCTCTGCTAAAATGCAGTTGAGACGAGAAAAAGGCCTATGTTATTTATGTGATGAAAAATTTCTTACAACCACAAATGTCCTAACATACAATGTTTTGTGTTGCAATTGGATGAGGAGGAACATGAAAGTGAGAAAGAACCACTGGATGATACAAGAGAACAAGAATTACCAACCAAGGATGGCCATCACTTATCTCTAAATGCTTTAAAAGGAGGCTTGGGTAGGGACAATCAAATTCAAAGCTTATATAGGCAGCATCTCTGTAACAGTGTTGATTGATGGTAGAAACTCAGATAATTTTCTTCAACCAAGAGTGGCAAAGTTCTTGAAACTTTCAGTTGTTCAAGCTCCAAAGTTCAGAATCATGGTAAGCAATGGTAAGTACATGGAGTCGAGGGATTGATTCAGGGACTTAAAACTACAAGCTCAAGGTATTTAAGTTGTCTTCAGTTTGTAACCAATTTTGGGTGCCAGATCTCATATTGGGTGCTAGCTAGCTCAAAACTTTAGGGCCTCATTTGGCAGATTATGATACACTTCAAATCAAGTTTTTACAGAGAGGGAAATTCACTACATTACAAGGGGACAATGACAATCTTCTTGAGACAACTCAATTACATCACATTAGGATAATGGTAAACACAAACGTCATAGCGGAGGTGTACAACATGCAAATAGTTCATGAGGAATCCATCCAAGTTCCCTTGCTGGAACTTTATGATGACATGAACCAGAATTGACACTTTTGTTACGCACATATAGCTCAGTGTTCAGCACCCCTTCTAGTCTACCACCGCCTAGGTCTCATGTCCATCACATACCATTGCTAAAAGGCTCAAATCCTGTTAAAGTCAGACCTTATAGATATCCTCATAGCCAGAAGGAAGAAATTGAAAAGCTAGTGGAAACACATGTTGAGAGAAGGTATCATTCAAACTAGTAGTAGCCCTTTCTCTTCTCCAATTATCTTGGTCAAGAAGAAAGATGGATCTTGGAGGGCATATAACGACTATAGGGCTTTAAATGCAATTACTATAAAGGATAGTTTTCCCATTCCGACAGTAGATGAGCTAATTAATGAGCTTTCTGGAACTCGTTATTTCTCTAAGTTGGATCTAAGGTTTAGTTACCATCAAATACTGTTGAATCCTGAGGATATCAAAAAATTATTATCAAAGAGTGTGTCATATGTCAACAAGCAAAAGTCAGTCAATCTTTGTCGGCAGGTCTCCTTCAACCACTTCCTATTCCTAACATTATTTGGGAAGAAATTGCAATGGATTTTATAACCAATTTGCCTTTGTCCAGTGGTTATTCTAATATAATGGTGGTGATAGATAGGCTATCCAAATTTTCCCATTTCATTCCATTAAAGCCTGGATTTAATTGCAAGATTGTAGCTGAAGCATTCATCCAGAACAACATTGTAAAATTGTGTGGTTTTCCCAAGTCAATTGTTTCTGACAGAGAAAGGGTGTTCATCAGTTCCTTTTGGAGACATCTTTTAAATTCACAAGGCACCCGGTTGGCTATGAGCTCTTCTTATCACCCCTAATCAGACGGACAAACAGAAAATCTCAATAAAATCTTAGAGATGTATCTTAGATGCTATGTATTTGATCACCCTAAAAATTGGTTTGAGATGCTTCCTTGAGCTCAATATTGGTAAATTTTGCACTCCAATTCATTTGGGACCCTGCGGATCCACTCTTTTTCCTATTCAAATATCAGCCTTTTGTCTTTGGGCATGACCCCTTATCAAGTTGTTTATAGTAAGCCTCCACCATCACTCATCAGGTATGAATATAACGAAGATGATCCACCAGCATTACAAGATAGCTTGAAAATGCGTGATACTTTGTTGAACAAGCTGAAGGTCAAGCTACAACCTTATAGGCAACATTCTGTTGTGTTAAGGGAGAATCAGAAACTAAGTTTAAGGTATGTTGGTCCATTCGAAGTCATTGAGAAGATTTGGCAGGTTGCTTTCAAACTACTGTTACCAGAATCAACAAAGATACACCCGGTCTTCCACATTTCCTTGCTAAAAAAATTTCATGGAGATCAGAAGCAGTAATATCTCCTATTACTGCTTACTACAAATGAGTTTGGACCAATAGTACAACCAGTCAACATCTTAAATTCACGAACAATTGTCAGAAATGGGAAGGAAATTGAACAAAGACTGATTAAATGGGATTCATTAAGTGATGGTGACAACTTGTGGGAAGACTTGGAAGAAATGCAGGAATCTTATCCAAAACTCAACCTTGGGGACAAGGTTGTTGTTAAAGAGGGGAGTATTGTAACATGCGTGAAGAATGATTCAAAGATGATGGAAAAATTGGTTAAACGTGATGGCCACGTGGAAAGAGATGCGGAAATAAAAAAATTGCATAAAAGCTTATGTAAGATGAAAAAGAGTGTTAAATTACGCGACTACGTGAAATGAAGCATGTGTGTGATATAACTCTCTCTCTACTATTTCCTCTCTGAACATTCTCTCTGGAAACTTTTCTCTCTGACCTGATCTCTTTTTCCTTACTTTCTATTCAGGAATTATTCTGATGTAATGGACATCCAAAATTATATGACATCCTACAACCATTAATTCACTATTTTTTATTTTATTATTATTTTCATTTCTCTGTTACTTGTGATCCAGATCTATTTTTCTTTTTTATTAATACAAAAAATATTTTAAATCTTCTTTTAATTGTAGTACTATTGCAGCTGCCAATCATGTTTCATTATTGATGCATGGACTAGTTATGGAAATGTCTTTCACAAAATTAATTTATAGGTTTTGATCCTTTGGAGTGAAGGTAAATATCTATAAAATAACTAGGATTTTAACAGAAATGAACATGTAGTTCTGGGCACATACGAACAGTTCATGATTTTAATAAAATAACAATGGGTACAATATAGAATATAAGCAGAGTCTTGTGGATTGATCGAAGCTGTGATCGACATTGTTTATAGAATAGAATAATCTATTTACTTTCTTGTAATAGAATAATCTATTTCAGAAAATTAATTATAAAATATAAAAAAAAATAAATATGTATATATATAAAATATGAAAAAAGAGAAATATTATAATTATAACTGTAAAGTAAAATTAATCGAAAAAATCTGTAAAAAATTATGCATCCATGAAAATTTTTGAAATTTGGGAAAGAAGACTGTAAAGTCTCCTATTCCCTCCGATACTGCAGTCATGTAATCTTATAAAATTTAAATTTAAAAATTATATATATATATATATATATATATATATATATATATAAAATGTGGGTATACACAGGTCACGGTTGATGACTAATAATCACGAAGAAGACACATTTTAAGGTTTGGGTGAGGACGGTTTAGGAGTTTAGGTTTTTGCTAATTATTTATTTTATTCGTTAAAGTTGGATATTTTTTTGTTTAATTATTTAAATTTAAAAAATATATTTCGATTCTTTATATTTTTAAAATATATTATCTTGATTTTTAAATTATTTTCTATAAAAAAATTTAATTTTATGTTATTGACTTAAGATTTAAAATAATTAATTTAAGATAATAGCCACTTTTAAAAGTCGTCATGTCTTTTGAAAGATAATAAAATGGTTCTTTAAGCTTACTATTTCAAATACGTCACAATATTACTTTCTTACTCTTGAGAATATATATAAATAAAGCAATTAAAAGTTATCATAATTTTAATTAATAATTTTAAAATTTGAATTATAAAAATTTTGATGTAAAATTTGTTTGTTTTTAATAAAAAAATACTTAAAAAGTCAAAATGACACATTTAAAAATATAAAAATCAAAATAAAATTATTTAAATTCAAATGTTGATTATAACCCCTTTCATCTACTGCTGATTATGCATTATGAAAATACTAAATAATATCTTGAGCCACGTGTTCGAATGACGCGAGGAAAATACTTATAATTCATTGTCAAGTTTTTCTTAATTATACTAATAAAAAATGTATTTATCTTAACTTATTTTTAGGGTAACATAATTCAGTCACTCCCAATATGCTTTACAACAAATCATCATTAATGTTGAACTTGAGGATGACATACGTGTTTTGTCGCGTGCACTCTGGTTACAATGACGACATACAATTGCAATAATGCGCTACGAACAACAATGTTCAAAAATAAGATAGTGCAATGATGAAAAGAAGGATTTTAAACACGCGAGGGGGAAAGATTGCTTAACAAAACAAGTTTAGCTTAGTAAGATTACTGAGAGACTGAACACGAAAAGTATAAAAAATCTTATAAAAATCTTATATACCATTTATTTGATATAACATTATATATAGGTTACACTAGTGAAAAATACGCTTTTAACATCAGTTAAAATAAGTATATGACGTCGATTTTTCAACCGATGTTAAAAGGGGCTTTATTTTTAACGTCAGTTACAGAATTAACGTTAAAAATAAAGACTTTTAACGTCAGTTATTAGCATAACCGCCATTAAAAGTAAATCACAAGCTAAAAAAATAAGGGAGAACTTTCTACGTCGATTCTTTTACAACCGACGTAGAGAGTGAATTAGAAATTAAAATAATATATTTGTTATGAAATTTAAAATATACACTCAAGTTTAATACATTATGCCTCCTAAATAATACAATAAAAAGACTTAATCAGAGAAATTTGATAAAAAGCTTAAATGAGAAGATAGTAAAAACAAAATTTTGAGACAATTCATTAGTTACACTTTAAAAAATTGAGAATAATAAACACTGAAGTACAAGATAATAAATCTTGGCTGATGTTGTAATAACCAAGGATCATTATGAACAAAATTTACAACTGAGATAAAATTCCATTATATGTCTCGGTAGGTTTTGCAAAGTTAGATTATTACATTTTGTTTGGTTGTTGAACATATACTTAACAACACCACTTAAGCAAATAGCGAAACCAATAATACAATGGAAAAAAGAAGAGCATAGCTTTCAAGACCCAAGAGTGGATAAGATTGTCAGAAAATAAATACCTGAAGTTCATGTTCATCAAACATGTCAATCCAATCCTTCTGAATAAGTTGCTGAAATCCCCTCAAGAAATGTGAACTTTGTTGGTGTATCTGAAAGCCCAATTATTTTTGTTATGTAACAGAAAACATGGGATGATTTGTAATACGAGTTCCAATACATTAAAAAAAAACTTTACCTGAAAATCTAAGCAGTGATTGGCTATAAGATGAATGAAGTAATGGCATTTTCACCCGTGACACGTAGGTTTCTTCCTCCCAGAAGCAATTTTGTTTGTTCTCCATATTCCTTATTTAAAATAACAAAGTATGGCTCCAATTCCGAAATGTCACCCTTACGAAGCTGTTAGTCAATACAGATTAGAAAGCTGAAAATTGAGTCAATAAAGAAAAAAAAAAAAAGCAAACGTCCATAAATGTCATTTCAATAACAAATGATTATTTGACTAGAATGCAAAAGCACGTATGTATTTCAAATGACTAACAAAGCATTTAAAGTTTGCAGAGAAAAAAATCTAACTACGCAAAAAAAAGAAAAAAAGAGGAAAGTCTAGTGATTTATTGCTCTTGTATAATGATTAGAATTCAATTAAATGTACAGAGAATGTAAAAGTTTTTTTATTACCGAGCATGCATCACACTTACGTTCACTGCACAACTTAATCGAATAAAACACCACTTTAATTAATGAGCATAGTAAAATTAAGTTAATTGATTAACTGACAAATTGGTTTTTTTAATGAGTTAATACCTTTTGGAATAAAGCTACAAGTAATATATATATATATATATATTCACTGTTCCATCTTGTATAGACATTTATATTTTACCCCTATCGCATTTCCATCCTCTGTTCTGTGTCTTTGTGCAGTGCACTAAGTGAAGTTCAGTTCTCTTTCTCTCTCTCACTCAATAATTAAGCAGAAAATGAATGGATATTCATGGATTAAGCAGACATTGAAATTAATAACTGATTAAGCAAACCAACAAAGTCATATTCAATAATAAAATCCTAAAGAAAAACAAACCAGAAATACTCATTTAGATCATCACAGTTGCGCCATGTTCAGTGCGGAGCCTGTCCATGTATGCTCTTCTTAGATTCCTAGATAATCCAACATGATTAATAACTTTACAAATCATCACATATAGAGCATAGGTACTTGAAAGTATTACAATGATGTCATGAGAGACAAAATCTTACCTTCTCAATATAACCCTGCGCAGGAATGCCTCATCATCGCCACCATAAGAATAAGAAGGCTCGATATTTTCACCAGTAACAAATGCTGACATTTCACCAGGTAGCATAGACACTCTGGCATGAAGCGAACATTGGATGCTTCACCCCAGATATGAAGATACAAGCCCATATAAAGCAACTTCCTCTGTCGTATCTCTTGCTGACCTTGAGGAAGTCTGTGTAAAAGAAAGAACATCATAAGCACTTCTATACAAACTTTTAGATTTTATCACTGATGCTGATATTTTTATATCTCATCGTAAACTATGTTTCCGTCCAAAGAATTTACACCATGTTAAGTAATTAACTACTGTACTGTTTATAAAAAAAATGTTATATATTTATATTTTTCTTATATCATTTTTTAAAAAAACAATATATAATATTTTATTTGGGGCTAAGCTACAACAGGGCCGTCTCCTCCCTTCACCCAAATTTTTTTTTCTTATATATATATATATATATATATTAATTTACATATATTAATTTATATATATATATATATATATTAATAATAAATTTATATATACATATTAATAATATATATATATATATATATTAATAATAAATTTGTATATATATATAAATTTATATATTAATTTATATATGTATATATATAAATTTATATATATTAATAATAAATTTTAATCCTATCAAAATTATTTTAGTCTTAAATAAAAAAAATATTATGTGACTAATAGGTTTACATCCAATTACTTTTATCAAAAAATTTTAAAAAATTAAAATTAAAATAAAAAAATTGTTCCTCTTACCTTCGTTTTCACTCTGGCTCCGTCACTGCTGCATATAGAGTATTGTACACCATTTATAATATACAATGTTTTATGGGTTAGTTAACTAAAAAAAAGAGATTATTATTATTGTTATAGTTAAGGGTAGAACTAGGATCGATAAGAATAGGTTAATAAGAAAATTTATATAAAAATTACTGTTTTAATAATTATGTATTTTATGATTTAAACTTAAGAAACACTCGTATCTTTATTATATATTTTAAATGATATTTAAATATCTAATTAAGTAAAATAGTTTATAAGAATTAACTTTAATAATTAAATTTTAAATTATATTTCAGCTTATTTACTGTTTATATATATATATATATTATTTTTATAAAATTATAAAATAATATAAGATTATAACAACATGTTACACAATAATTAGTCATATAAGTTGAAAAAAAAAACTAATGATACACGTATTTATAAAAAATTAAATTTATTGTAAAAGTTATCCTTATAATATTTTTAAGAAAATTGTGTCCGCTTCTTTTTATAGATTCAAAATTATTTATAATTAAACTTATATTAAAAGTATCAGTTATTTCTCTCTTAATGTAAATGTAAAATATTTACGAAGTCTTATTTTCATAATTTTCATTGCAAAATATAATCCTTCTGTTGCAGGTAGATACTGAAAAAGTAGATTTTGATTTAAAATTGATTTTAAAAAATATTATGCTTCACATATATAATAAGGGTGGGTAGATTTTTAAAAAGTCTAAATCTAATTAAGCAGATATAAAATTTAAATCCATATTTTCTTTTCTAATTTAAATAATTTTAAATTATTTAAAATCAGTTTAAAAGTAGATTTTAGGTTAAGATTGATTTTAAAAAAATAATTATGCTTTACAAATATAATAAAATTAGGTATGGATTGGATTTTAAAAAATTCAATCTATATCTAATCTGAATATAAATATAATTAAGTAGATTAAATTTAAAATTTAAATCTATATTTTCTAAAACAAACTAATTTTAATTTTTTAAGTTAGTTTAAAATTAGTTTTAAAAATAGATTTTAGTTTATAATTGATTCTAAAGAAAAATGTTTATGTTTTAAATATATGATAAGGGTGGGCATAAAGTAATTTATATATAATATAAATGGATTGAATTTGAAATTCAAATCTATATTTTCTAAAACAAATTAATTTAATTTTTTTTAATTTAGTTTAAAATCAATTTAAGAGGAAGATTTTAGTTTAAGACTGATTTTTAAAAAATTAATTTATTTTATTTAAAATTGACTTTAAAATATATTTTCTTTTCAAAATTAATTTTAAACAAAAATAAATAAATAAATTTTAAATTAAAATATAAAATAAATAATATAAATATATTTATACATATATATAAATAAATAAAAAATTTAAGGGTGATATATATATATATATATATATAGAGAGAGAGAGAGAGAGAGAGAGAGAGAGAGAGAGAGAGAGAGATGCAACTTTTCTAATAGATAACGTAGAATGAGCTGTGAAATTTTGACGTAATGATAATATTAGCTGATATATGATATGGAAAAAGATATGAGAGGTGTTAATTAACTTTCTGTACAACACTATGCAGGTGTCCTAGATCAAATCGGGATGATGTGCATTTCATCTCTTTCATCTAAAAATGATGCATACATGCGGATGGATATTTTACAACTTTCATTTGGCGTATGCATTACAGCTTTAATTAGCTAATTAAACGCCAAGCTTATTTTTCTCCTGTCGTCGTTATCTCATGCATTGAGAGAGTAACATTGTAAGTAACTAATAAGGATTAATTCTAATCTTGTAGGTTTTGGATTTTACTAGCATAATCAATATCTGAAAATTATTTAATTCAAATAAAATTGATTCTTTTATATAAGAAAATAATATTTTTAATTTAAAAGATTAGACTCAATTTAATATGGCGGTTGCAAGATTTTATTTCATCTTAAATTTTATTTTGTTCGGCTTCAAATTTTATATTACCTTATTCTAAAATTTTATTTATACTGATTTTCTTCCGTGACTACTGGATTTTATTTTATTTTATTTTGACTTTAATCCAACGACTATATGCATATCTTTATAAACAGCGGTCTCCTTATTTCATTTTATATACCCCACTTCTTCTTTCTATCCTTGAAGAATTCTACGTTTTCATGTGTTATTTGACTGTTTTGTTCTGTTGCCTTAGCTCCGCTGAGATATTTTTACTGTATTCTGAAAGACGTGTGCATAGTCTTAAGGACAACTAATCGTGATTTATTAACAATAATTAATCTTATAAGACTTATTTTTTTTTTTTTACTTTCCGCTATGTTTGACAATTTCTAGTTTTATTTTCTCTGAGCAAATGTCTAATTTTATAGTTTTTTTGTGATCTTCTGTTTAGACCTGATGGAATATGGAGGATAAGTAGCATCATAATTCACGTTGTTGATTACAATAATATGAGCTTCATGACATTGGCAAGAGATGAATGTAGGCCTATACTTTAAAAAACTAATATAATTTATTATTTCATTTATTTCATTCATTATTGTATACATGATATTATATTTATAATATTATAAATCAAGAACTAAATAATAAAAAGATAAGGATAAATAATAAAAAGATAAGGAAAATGATAGAATCTTGTCTAATCAGATAGGAAAAGATAAAATCTTATCTAATCAAATAATTTCCCTCTAACTAGTGATATTTTCTATATCTTGACTAATCAGATAATATCTATAATCTTAACTAATAAGATATTCTCCTTTTTTAACACTCCCCTTCAAGTTGTAAATGGATGTCATCCTGTTAGATCAAAAATGATTAACGTCTCAAGATTTTGATTAATTACAAGACAGACGAAACCAAGCTACCCAAAACTTGCTAAGACGAAACCAGCACAGACGAAACATGACCCTTCAAAAGTAAAGTTTTGCGTCTGTCCAAAAGCCAAGCCATCAAACGATACATGCACAGACGGAAGAAGGCTACTCAAGCTAAAGCCCTTCGTCTGTCCAAAGAGTGGAGTCTTAAGACGATAGGATGAGACAAAACAACAACAACTGAAGACTGAAAAAACATATCGTCTATCTAAAAGCTGAAGTCAAGATTGAGTCTTTCGCGCCAAGATTTCAAATCTGAAGAAGTACTCATGAGAAGCATCTAAGATCAGTATAGGGATTCGAGCTTACACACCAAAGTCAAAAAGGTCTTCACCTTTTGTCACTGTACAAGTCAGAGAAAGTACTACGCACAACCTAGTCCGCTATATCCGCTGCGACTCTTCATCAATCAATCAAGTACAACTGACAAACTTTTGGAAAGCTCTCAAGAAGATTTCTCAACGACTCTCAACGACATTCAAATGAGTCTAACGGCTATTTGAAGAAGATGCCTATAAAAGGACTTCACAGCATCAAGAATCAGTTGGCGAATACGCTTATCTTATTCATCGTCTGAGAATTCGCTCAAATATGAACTAAGAACTTTATTGTAAAACCCTCTCTGCAAAGAGGAAAATCTTTGTTTTTCAAACATCTTTTCAAATCCACTTGTGTGGTACTTTAGCCCTGAGGAGGCTGTGTTTCAAAGAATACCTTTTGTATTAGCCTGTGGAGGCTGGGTTCAAAGAATACCTTGGTTGTTTAGCCTGAGAAGGCTGAGAGCAAAGAATATCTTGTAATAGCCAGAAGTGGCTGGGTTCAAACAATACTTGTAAACCTTTTCACGGTTTGTAGTGAAAACTCAGTTGTTGCTGGGTAACTGGACTTAGTCTTGAATAGACGAACCAGTATAAACTTGTGTTTATTTGTTTCGTCTGATTGACTAACTGGGGATAATCATCGTTCAACGTCTGTTCATTAAAATCAATCTTTCAATATAAACATTGTTTCGTCTGAACCGTTTTGAAACCCACAGACGAAAGGGATAAATTTTTTTAATTAACACAATTCAACCCCCCTTCTTGTGTTTATCTTTTACAGTTTGGTATCAGAGCTCAGCCTCTAAGGGTTGAGCGCTTAACAGCTGCTAGAGGAAAAGATCCAACATGGGCTCACAAGGACCATCTTTTCTATCTGGAGGAGCTTCTATGAACAAACCTCCAGCTTTCTCTAGAGATGATTATCCATACTGGGCTGACAGGATGGAGATGTACATCAATTCAACCCAATATAGATTATGAAACATAATCACCACAGGAGATATCCCCATTGCAAAGCCTGAAGGAGAATGGGGAAACGAAGAATACTCTATGATGGAGCTGAACAAGAAAACAAGATATGCTCTTATGTGTGCTCTCTTCAGAACTGAGTACAACAGATTCTGTGCCTACAAAACTGCTAAAGAACTATGGGATGCTCTCAAAACCTCATATGAAGGCATTGAAGATGTTAGAATGAGGAAGGCCGCTACTCTTCAAAGAGAATATGAAATGTTCTCTATGAAGAAAGGAGAGTCAATTGATATGATGTTTGGAAGATTTCAAACAATATTGAATGGACTCACTGCTCTGGGAATCACCTTCACAAAGGCCCAGAACAACATGAAGATCTTGGACAGTCTCCCACCTCCTTGGGAAGCCATGTCCACAACTATCTCTATTGGATGAGATATGAAGACATTAACTCTAGACGTGTTAATTGGAGCTCTAAGGGTACATGAGGTACTCTTATGTAAAAGGGAGAAGATCAAGGTTCAAGAACCTATAGCTCTTCCATCCGTTAATAACATCCCTAAAGAAGATTCTGTCAAGAAGGATAGTAAAAAGAAAATAAAGATTTTGAAGGCTGATTCAACCGAATCAGAATCGTCTGATGGTTCGTCTGAAGATGAAGTCTCCCTCATGGCAAGACGATTCAAACGGATGATGATGAAGAAAGGCAGAGGCCAACGCTTCTTCAAGAAAAAGGAGAAGAAACTCCCTGAGAAGTCATTAACCAAGGAAGAAAGCACAGAGGTTGTGTGCAATAAATGCAGGAAACTGGGACATATGAGGTCAGAATGTCCCAGACTGAAAAAGAGGTGGAGCTCTAGAAAAGACAAAGGAAAGAAGAGCTTACTGACTTAGGAAGACTGATAACCACTGTCGAATGACTATCAAAAGCTAGATTTATCCCCAATTAAACTTGTAATATAGAGGAATCAACCTAGGTCATCTCTCAGCAGACATACATACATTCAATTCGGAATTGCTCACTATTAGGAGGGGGATTTTCATGAATTAATGCAGTAAACCTAAACGGAATAGAAAATACAAAACTGAATGAAGAACTAAAGATAGAATTAGAATTTGAATATAAAACAGCGAAACTAGAAATAGAAAGGGGAGTAGCGAAATGTAGATTGAAATCGCAACTAAGCACAAGGAAAGAAATAGAATAGAAATAACATGCAAGGAGAATTAGAATTTGAAGATATAACAGGAAAATGTAAAGTGCAGCAGTGAACTAAGCAATTTGAAACAGAAAGGAACAATGAACATTAGCATGAAATGCAAGGAAAATGAGAATTGTAGAATAGAACAACGAAATGTAAATTGCAACGGTGAATTGAACAATAAGTAAATGCAGAAAAGGAATACAGAACAGTAGCGTAAAACATGAGGAGAAAACCTAAACAATCCAGAACAGCATAATAGAACGTGAAAGTGAATTGAATCAGGAATCCATTGCAGAATTGAAGAATAGCGTAATCAAAATCAAAGAATTGAATTCAATTGTTGCAGTAGCTACAGTTGTGAGGAGAGATTGAATACATGAACATTGAAATCTAAGAAGAAAAAAATGAGTAGAAGAGAGAACAGCGAAGAGAGAAGAGAGAATTGTGCAATCGCACAATTCAAAGTGTGCAAGAGAAGCTACAAGATGGAAACAGAATTATGAAAAGTTCCCTTGTGCCTCGCGCCCAAACAACCTTTTATAGGTGAAGAACGCGCCCCTCATTTAGTTGTTTCGCGCCCTGGTGCGTTTGAGCAGAGAAGGAGGGCTGAAACGCGCCCCTGGATGCGCCTAGGCGCGTTCTCGCCCCTGGATGGCATTGAAAACGTGCCCCAGTGCATTTCTCCAGAGAGGAGACTCCAATTTGCGCCCTGGCGCGCTTGTGCCTCTAGATTCGCGCCTTGGCGCGACTGCTCTCAGTCCTTTCACTAAAATGGGCATAACTTCTTCCACAGATATCGTTTTGAGCTCTGGTTTTTTGCAAATGAAAGAGGTTTGATAGAGCTACAACTCTCATGAAGACACGAAGAGCCAATTCAGAGTGCAAATTGAGTGAAAGCTGGGCTCAAATGGAAGTGCTCCCTTGACTTGAGCTTCAACTTCTCTTCCTCTTGCTGACTTGCACTCTAAGTCCTCATCTCAGATCTTGGGTCTTCCAATCCAGGCTTCCATTCTAGCATTCAATCTCCTCCCTACTCCTATCTCTTCTTCATTTCTCATAGTTCTAGAAGTGACTGCACAAGAATCAATATAGAAACATAAGAACTTATGGAATTTTAACTATTGTTTACTACTACTACTAAAATATACCTCTAACACAATATCTAAGATAAACTACCAAAATATGACACATATAACAGCTAATTGAACCGAAAACAAAGTAAAGAAAATGTATATAAAATGGATTATCAAATACCCCCACACTTATTCTTTTGTACTCCGGGACAAAACTTACTAAAAGAAGAATTGATGCTGTGTGAACTGAACCAATTCCAGTTGAGCCACAAATGCATATAAAGAGAAAGGGACAAAATTCAGAGCATCAAGATCAACAATGATTCATGAATCTAATGTGCATCCAGAACAAACAATTTGACAAGTTGAGTTAAAGAATGAATTCAAAGTGATAGAACCTCAGAAGTCAGTGTTTCCTCTTGACTCTCAAGTGTTTTGGGCTTGTATTTGCACTCAGATACATCATGCAAGCTAGCACTACCAGATTTTTACAAGCCTCTAATTTCAATAACTTGAGACACATGCAATTAAAGATCAAAATGTCTTTATTAAGCTTGTAATGGGGCCAAGGTGAAGGTGGGATAAGAGAGGGATTATTTAGGCTAATAACCAAGAGAAAAAAGGAGCAATGGGGAATAAATCTAATAAGCATGAAGATTACCCTCCTAGCATTTACCTCTTTTTGGCTTCCTACTTATTTCCATCCTAGATTTTCATTTCCTTCTTTTTCTCTTTTTTCTCTTTTCTTTCTTTTGCTTTCTTTTTCTTTTCTAGATTTCCTTCTTTGCAGCTTTTGGTATTTCCTTCTTTGTATCTTTTTCTATATATATACATATACATATATTTTTCCGTATACTTGTTTTCTTCTGCATAACTAATACCAATTCATTCACCATCTCACATACCAGACTTATTTTGAAAGGTCTTACCCCCACACTTATTTAGAACTTATTCCCAAAACAATTTCAAAGCTCCTTTAGTCCCTAAGGTTAGGGGACATCATTGTTTTTCATTTTTCGGCTTGTAATGAGCTTGAAATTGAAGAAAGGGATATACAGGCTCAAAGGGGGATAACAAGGGACAAATATGTAAGGTAGGCTCATTTGGCTAGTGGCTTAAGAAGAAAATTGCCTAAATCATTTCAATAATGCATGTGATCAAGAAATATCAGCAAGAGTCAAGGAAAAATCTAGAGCAACTAACAAAATGAGTGTAATCACACAAGAAAGAATTTTTGAAGGATAAACTGGTTCCTCCATATAAGGCTCAAACTCTCACAAGGTTTATTTTCTATCACAAATCATCCAAACTTCAGTTTCAAGTCAATTGCAAATCAAGGATGCACAAATAGGTCATAAGAAAATTGAACATCTATCAACTAAAAATGTTTGTAACTTTCGTAATTTATACACCTATGACTTCAAAGAAAAAGGTATGTTTCACATTTATCATTTTTTTTTATATATATATTTTTTTCTTTCAACCATCAAACAGAGCAAAACAGAACAGAAAACTTAACAGCAAAATATTCACACAATCCCCCCCCCACACTTGAAATTTGCATTGTCCTCAATGAAACATAAAATGCATCAATGGAGTCAATTGCAATTGAAAACAGAAGGGGGATAGAAAACTCCCTCGGCCGCTCAAAGCGACAAAGTGGATGCAAGTGGTACCAACTCTCGCTCTAGGTTGTTCAATGGTGCTTTCTTGATTATGCTTCAGTTGCCCATTCACCATGAATTTGCCCTTGGTACCTACCAGAACAAACATCCACCAGGATCAAATATCATCCAATCACCTGCAATAATATGTAAGTCATTATTGATTAGTGCAGATGATTGGTGGTATAGATATGTTTTGTGATTAGTGCATGGTGATGGTAGGAATAATTTGAATGCCATAATCATAATCTTCCATTTATTCATTTTAATATGGGCATCCAATTTGAACAATTTAAATGTTTCACTTAATCTAAAGCACGAATTAAAGCACATGGAATATTTAACATCAATATCAACAACACCGTTTAAAAGAGAGAGCAAAGGGTTAGAATATTTCAAAATGTCATGGTCATCCTCTACTCCATTTTCAATGTGTGTAGACATTGGTTCGCCAATATGTGTAGGAGTTTGCATTTGGGCCTCCATTGATGACTTCTCTAATGACCTACAAGAATATGTAACATCATAAGAGCAAAAGGCATTAGGAACAACTAAGAGGTTTAAATTATCAAATTCAATTATAGTCCATGCTTTAATTCTATAAGTATCTAAAGTGAAACAATTAATGTTGTTCATATTTTTGCAAGGAGAAAGAGTATTAAATGGTAAAGAAATCTTCCCTAGTGGTTGTTTTAATCTCTTGGAGGCTTCATTCTTTTCATAAGATGAGCTCCAGGGAAACTTGATGGACAATTCCCCACTAGGTACCAAGACATGAGGATTTCTGTGAGGAGGAAGGTCTGAAGCATCTTGCAATTCTTCTTTAGAAATCACTCCTGTTTCCTTCTCTTGTCTATCTATGACTCTTCTTTCTTCTATGTCTTGTTCTTCCAACTCTTGATCTTGCAACTCTTTCTCTTTACATGCAACCTCTATGGAACTTGTCTTTTGCGGTTGCACAATGGAAGGTAACAATGACTTGTTCGCTGCAATGTCAGTGGATGCAAGAACATGTAGACTAAAATCTGCAGCCTGCAAATTAAAATCTGCACCTGCAATGGCAGTATTAATCTCTGCACATATGGTACAAACAATGGCATCATCATTACAGTAACAGCTAGCCAAATTAGTATTGAAAGTAGAAACATTAGTCCAATCAGAACCAAATTCAGAGTTAAAATCTGTATAACTATTTACAAAATTATCAACTAAATCTGTGGAGAAAGCAGAATGCTCTTCAGCAGGTAGTTTCATTCTTTCAAGTATATTGAACTTCACAATATCATCTCCAAACTCCATAGACAATGTGCCGGAATGAACATCAATCTTAGTCCGTGCTGTCATCAAGAATGGTCGCCCTAGGATCAATGTAGGTGTAGGTGATCTATCCTGCATATCAAGAATGTAGAAATCTGCAGGAAAAATTAATTCATTAACTCGAACTAACACATCCTCTAGGACTCCACGTGGATGGACAACACTCTTATTGGCAAGCTGAATAATGACTCTAGTTGGCTTTAACTCACCAATCTGCAATGACCTTTAGACTGAAGTAGGCATCACATTAATGGAAGCTCCTAAGTCTATCATGACATCCACAAAAGTGCGATCCCCAATTGTGCAAGGCACTGTAAAGGTTCCAGGATCTTGGCACTTTTGTGGAAGGTTAGACGGAGGGAGTGGAGAAACATGTGTGCTTTGTATAAGTGCAGAAATATTTCTTCCCAAGTTTACCTTTTCATTTCCTTTAAATCTCCTTTTGTGAGTGCACAATTCTTTTAAAAATTTGGCATACTTGGGAATTTGCTTAATAGCATCTAACAAAGGAATATTAACTTCTACTTTCCTGAATGTTTCTAATAATTCTTTTTCTAATTCTAATTTCTTTGGCTGCATATTTACAGAAGGAAAAGGAAGAGGAAGTTGTTTTACCTCATCCTGCTGTGATTTTTCAGTATCCTGAACCTTTGGCTGTAATTCCTTACCATTTCTCAAAGTGATGGCACTCACATTCCCCATTGGATTAGCTACAGTTTGGGAAGGAATGTTGCCAGAACCTTGTTGCTGCAAGTGGTTCACAGTGGTGGCCAACTGTCCAATTTGAGTTTTCAAATCTACAATTGAAGCACTTACATTTTGCTGAAACTGTAGATTGGAAGTTGCCATTTGTTTCATCAAATCTTCCAAGGATGGTCCAGTACTATTCACAGGTTGTGGTTGAGCAGGTTGGACCATTTGTTGTTGTCTCATGGGAGGAGGTTGGTACTTGTTAGGAGGCTGAAACCTTGGTTGTTGTTGTGGTGCTAACATTGTGGCTAGGCCCTGGACCATATCTCATATTAGGGTGATCCTTCCAGCCAGGGTTATAAGTATTGGAGTATGGATTATACTGCTGTGCTGGAGGTCTATACTGCTGTCCAGAATATATCCCAGCTACATCCACAGCCTGCTGGACCAGTTGTTGTTGTTGTTCGGTTTCTTGCAGTTGCGGACAAGCATCGGTGAAATGTTCAGCCCCACCACAAATGCCACACGGTTGCCTAATCTGGCTTACTGCATTCACATTTGGTTGCCTTTGTTGTTGACCCAAAGCTAACTGTCTCACCAGTGAAGTTAACTCTGTTAGCTTGTTTTCCAATCTATGTGTATCAGTAGCAGCTATGGAAGCTTCATTCACATGTTTGAAAGAGGTGGAATTTCTGGAACTAAACTGCTGGGAATTCTCTGCCATGTTTGCAATCAAATATCTTGCAGCAGCCGGTGTCTTATCCATCAAAGCTCCACCACTTGCTGCATCTATCATATTTCTCTCCATAGGCATGAGTCCTTCATAGAAGTATTGAATGAGGAGTTGTTCAGTTATTTGATGGTTTGGACATGTAGAGCATAGCTTGTTGAATCTCTCCCAATACTCATATAAGGTCTCTCCTTGCAGTTGTCTTATCCCACTTATATCTTTCCGGATAGCTACAGTCCTAGAGGCAGGGAAGAACTTCTCTAAAAACCTTCTTTTCATGTCATTCCATGTAGTAATAGGTGTTGGTTGAAGATACAACCAATCCTTTGCAGCGCCGTCTAGTGAGAATGGAAATGCCTTCATTTTAACAGCTTCTTCAGGAACATCTTGAGGCCTCATAGTAGAACAAACCACATGAAATTCCTTAAGATGTTTATGTGGATCTTCACCTGCAAGTCCTAGAAACTTAGGCAACAAATGAATCAGTCCAGATTTTAATTCATAGTTAACAACACCTTCTGGTATGGGAAATTGGATACACAAGGGCTGATAATTGATATCAGGTGTAGCCAATTCCTTGAGAGTTCTTTCAAGTGGATTTGCCATATTTTCAGCAACAGAATCAAGGTTAGAATCACAGTGAGAAGTGTGGTTTCTACTCCTATTTTGATTTCTCAGCCTATGAATTGTTCTTTCAATTTCAGGATCGAATTTTAGTGAATTATCTATGTTAGATCTGGTCATATACTACACAAATTTAGAACAACTAACAGCAAGAATATCTGGAAAAGAGCTAGAATCTATGCAGGAACTCAACAAAACAGTCAATACCTATACTAGAAACAACAACTACTATATGAATTTATGATTAGTCTATATAATTGTAATATTCACACAAGATTTATATACATGAGAAGTGGAAATTCTAAACTGAATGACGCATGTCCCCGGCAACGGCGCCATTTTGATAACCACTGTCGAATGACTATCAAAAGCTAGATTTATCCCCAATTAAACTTGTAATATAGAGGAATCAACCTAGGTCAGCAAACATACATACATTCAATTCGGAATTGCTCACTATTAGGAGGGGGATTTTCATGAATTAATGCAGTAAACCTAAACGGAATAGAAAATACAAAACTGAATGAAGAACTAAAGATAGAATTAGAATTTGAATATAAAACAGCGAAACTAGAAATAGAAAGGGGAGTAGCGAAATGTAGATTGAAATCGCAACTAAGCACAAGGAAAGAAACATAATAGAAATAACATGCAAGGAGAATTAGAATTTGAAGATATAACAGGAAAATGTAAAGTGCAGCAGTGAACTAAGCAATTTGAAACAGAAAGGAACAATGAACATTAGCATGAAATGCAAGGAAAATGAGAATTGTAGAATAGAACAACGAAATGTAAATTGCAACGGTGAATTGAACAATAAGTAAATGCAGAAAAGGAATACAGAACAGTAGCGTAAAATATGAGGAGAAAACCTAAACAATCCAGAACAGCATAATAGAACGTGAAAGTGAATTGAATCAGGAATCCATTGCAGAATTGAAGAATAGCATAATCAAAATCAAAGAACTGAATTCAATTGTTGCAGTAGCTACAGTTGTGAGGAGGGATTGAATACATGAACATTGAAATCTAAGTAGAAAAAAATGAGTAGAAGAGAGAACAGCGAAGAGAGAAGAGTGAATTGTGCAATCGCACAATTCAAAGTGTGCAAGAGAAGCTACAAGATGGAAACAGAATTATGAAAAGTTCCCCTGTGCCTCGCGCCTAAACAGCCTTTTATAGGTGAAGAACGCGCCCCTCATTTAGTTGTTTCGCGCCCTGGCGCGTTTGAGCAGAGAAGGAGGGCTGAAACGCGCCCCTGGATGCGCCTAGGCGCGTTCTCGCCCCTGGATGGCATTGAAAACGTGCCCCAGTGCATTTCTCCAGAGAGGAGACTCCAATTTGCGCCCTGGCGCGCTTGTGCCTCTAGATTCGCGCCTTGGCGCGACTGCTCTCAGTCCTTTCACTAAAATGGGCATAACTTCTTCCACAGATATCGTTTTGAGCTCTGGTTTTTTGCAAATGAAAGAGGTTTGATAGAGCTACAACTCTCATGAAGACACGAAGAGCCAATTCAGAGTGCAAATTGAGTGAAAGCTGGGCTCAAATGGAAGTGCTCCCTTGACTTGAGCTTCAACTTCTCTTCCTCTTGCTGACTTGCACTCTAAGTCCTCATCTCAGATCTTGGGTCTTCCAATCCAGGCTTCCATTCTAGCATTCAATCTCCTCCCTACTCCTATCTCTTCTTCATTTCTCATAGTTCTAGAAGTGACTGCACAAGAATCAATATAGAAACATAAGAACTTATGGAATTTTAACTATTGTTTACTACTACTACTAAAATATACCTCTAACACAATATCTAAGATAAACTACCAAAATATGACACATATAACAGCTAATTGAACCGAAAACAAAGTAAAGAAAATGTATATAAAATGGATTATCAAAGACCTTGACAGTGAAAGCTTAGAGGAATCCTCTGAAGGAGAAGAAACAGTAAACATCTGCCTCATGGCTGGAGACCATGTCTCAACAGAGGTAAATTACAATGAAACTTCTTCATCCTCTTCTTCTGAGTCTGAGTCAGAATCAGAAGAAATGTCATATGATACACTTCTAGCTCACTCCCACTTTATTGCTTAGCAATACAAAACTTGCAAAACCAAGCTGAGACAAGCCTTGGAAGAAAATGCAGTTTTAAAATCTGAAATTGAGTTACTAGACAAGAAAGTATCAAATGATGTTTCATCTGAGTCTGAAAAGGACATTTTCATTCTTGAAATCGAAAGATTAAAGAAAGAAAATGACTCCTTACTCAATGACTTAACCAAGTTTACAAAGGGATCCTCCATTCTTGAAAATATTTTAAAATGTAGGAGATCACCTAATGATAAAAGTGGACTTGGTTATGATAAGGAGACAAATGAAAAGAAAAACAAACCTGTTTCGTCTGCTCAAAAGAAGAGGAATCACAACAAGGTTCCAAATAACTACAAAAATGCTAAAAACAAAAAGAAGCCTTTTGTAACTAACAAGAAAGGACCCAAAAAGATTTGGGTACCAAAGTCACTTATTGTTCCTGTTGCAGATATCCTTAATGGGAAGAGACAAGACTTCAAAAATTCGGTACACGGACAAAGTGGTTGCTCACGACACATGACGGGAAACCTGTCTATGTTCCAAGACCTCGGACCAAGTAAAGGGTCTGTCTCCTACTGATTTCGGAAAAGGTAAAATTCTTGGCATTGGGACTGTTGGTAAGACACCCAATACACTTATCCATAACGTATCATATGTTAAAGGCCTTAACTTCAATCTACTTAGCATAAGTCAATTTTGTGATAGTGGATATGAAGTAGCTTTTAACTCTGACGAGTGTATAGTCAGGAACAAAGATAAATCCATTCTTTTTATTGGGAAAAGAAAGAATAACCTTTATGAGGTTTGTCTTTCTGACCTGAGTGATCAGAATGTAACATGTTTGATTTCAGCAGACGATGAACGAGATATTTGGCACAAAAAGCTTGGACATTTAAGTCTCAAGTATATTTCAAAAATTTCTAAAAAGGATCTCGTAAAAGGTTTGCCAAAAATATCTTGGAAAACCAATCGTCTGTGTGAATCTTGTCAGCATGGGAAACAACTCAAAGCTTCCTTCAAATCAAAAAATGTTGTTTCCACGACAAGACCGCTAGAACTGTTACACATTGATCTCTTTGGATCCACTCAGACTGAAAGTCTTGGAGGGAAGAGATATGGATTTGTCATTGTAGATGACTATACTAGATTTACATGGGTATACTTCCTAGCCCATAAACATGAGTCATTCAAGGTTTTTGAAATATTCTGTAAACGTGTTCAAAAAGAAAAAAGAATATGTATTGCGTCTGTAAGGAGTGATCATGGAACAGAATTTGAAAATTCTGAGTTCAAAGCCTTTTGTTTTGAAAATGGTATATTTCACAATTTTTCGTCTCCAAGAACTCCTCAACAAAATGGAGTTGTGGAAAGGAAAAATCGTACTTTATAAGAAATGGCTAGAACTATGTTGCATGAAAGCTCTCTTCCTAAATATTTTTGGGCAGAAGCAGTTAATACTTCCTGTTATATTCAAAACAGAATATTGATAAGACCAATATTAAATAAGACTCCATATGAACTATGGAAAGGAAGAAGACCCAACATTTCTTATTTCCATCCTTTTGGATGCGAATGCTTTATCTTAAACACCAAAGATCAACTTGGCAAGTTTGATTCAAAGGTGGTAAAAGGAATCTTTCTTGGATATTCCAACACATCTAAGGCCTATAGGGTTTTTAACTCTAAGACGTAAGTTGTAGAGGAATCAATTCATGTAAAGTTCCAAGATAACTCAAAGGCTGATAAAGAAATATCAGGCCTAGAAAACTTGTTTGAAAATTTGCAGGTTAGCCCTTCTAGTCAAAATGATAAACAAGGGTCAGACGAAACAAGAGCAGATGATAGAAGCACAGACGAACTCTCTTCGTATGATACTCATCAACAAAGAGATCAAGCTCCTGCAAGATCATGGAAGTTTGCATCTAACCACACTGAAGATCTTATCATTGGAGATAGGAATCAAGGTGTTTTAACTAGATCGAAGCTAAAGGAATCGTCTGGATATGCTCTTGTATCAAACATAGAGCCAAAGAATGTTGAAGATGCTCTTCAAGATAACGATTGGATCTTGGCTATGGAAGAAGAACTTAATCAGTTCACAAGGAATGATGTATGGACCCTAGTTGAAAGACCAAAGAACAAAAGCATCATTGGAACCAGATGGGTGTTCAGAAACAAGCTTGATGAAGCTAGAAAAGTGGTAAGAAACAAAGCAAGGTTAGTAGCACAAGGGTATAATCAACAAGAAGTGCTTTTCTAAATGGTTTCATTGAAGAAGAAGTGTATGTAAAACAACCTCCTGGTTTTGAAAGTTTATCTCAACCTGATCATGTTTTCAAACTTAAGAAAGCACTGTATGGTCTTAAACAAGCTCCTAGAGCTTGGTATGATAGACTCAGTTCTTTTCTTCTTAAAAATGGTTTCTCAAGAAGAAAAGTTGATACAACTCTCTTCAAGAAAAGCGTTTCAAAAGACTTTATTATAGTCCAAATTTATGTAGATGATATAGTCTTTGGAGCTACTAATGATTCTCTGTGCAAGGATTTTTCAAAGCTAATGCAGGATGAGTTTGAAATGAGCATGATGGGAGAATTGAAGTTCTTTCTAGGACTTCAAATCAAGCAGACGAAAGAAGGAATCTACATCCATCAACAGAAATACACAAAGGAACTTATCAAGAAGTTCAAGATGGAGAATGCCAAGCCTATGAAGACCCCAATGCATTCGTCCGGAGCAAATCTCAACAAGGATGAGTTAGGTAAGTCTGTTGATCAGACAATATACAGAGGTATGATTGACTCACTCCTTTATTTAACTGCAAGCAGACCTGACATTATGTTTAGTGTCTGTCTATGTGCTAGATTTCAATCTGACCCTAAAGAATCTCACTTACAAGCTGTAAAGAGAATTCTTAGATATCTTGTTGGAACATCTGATCTCTCTCTGTTTTATAAGAAAAATAATGATTTTAGTTTGAGAGGCTTTTATGATGCGGATTATGCTGGAGACAAAGTGGAGAGAAAAAGCACAAGTGGTGGATGCCAATTCCTTGGATCATCACTAATATCTTGGTCAAGCAAGAAACAGAACTCCATTGCACTCTCAACAACAGAAGCAGAGTATATTGCTGCGGCTGGATGTTGCTCACAATTACTGTGGATAAAACATCAACTTGAAGATTACTCCAGGTTTGAAAATCATATACTAGTATTTTGTGATAATACAAGTGCAATTAATCTTAGCAAAAATCCTATTCAACATTCGAAAGCTAAACATATTGAAATTCGTTTTCATTTTATAAGAGACTATGTCCAAAAAGGTATTTTCAATATACAATTTGTGAAAACAGATTTTCAATGGGCAGATATATTTACTAAAGCATTAGACGAAACACGTTTCAATTTCATTAAGGAAAATCTTGGAATTATTTCTTTAAATGATTGAAAATTGTTCCGTCTGAGCTATTTGTTAAATTTGTTCTGTCTGTACATTATTTCGTGTTAAGACGAAACATTGCGTCTGATCAAGTTGAATAGTTACTGCGGTAAAATTCAACAGACGCAACTGTTACTGTTTAACAAGTTTATCTCAAGTGTGCAGGGACAAATTAAAAGAAGCAATAAATGTGTCTGTCATTTATTGCACTATTCTAGGACATTGATGTTGGTCCCTATGTGTGAATCTAGAGGGGGGGTGAATAGATTCTAGTTCCACTATAGCCCAATTTTCGCGAGTTTCTATTTCCTTTTAATTCAAACAAAACTATTCTTGATTACCTATCAATGATTGAGACAGATAAACGAGAAATATCGAAGATACACAGCGGAAATACCAAAAGGAAAGATCAGAAACACGTTAGTAATCAATATACAACGTAATCAATATCAGTATCTAACTGTTCTAGTTTTAGTTGATTACTAAGTCAATTACCGAGTTAATTACCAAGTCAATTACTGAACAGATTGCAGAAGATAAACCATGATAACAGCAATTAATGGTAAATGGTAAAGAGAAGAAGGGAGAAGAAGAGTGCACAGTGATTTATACTGGTTCGGCCCACTGCCTACATCCAGTCCCAACCCAACAACTGTTGCGATCGGTTTTCCACTATCAAAAGATCCCTTTTGTGTTCTTTTACATTCACTCTGCAACAAGCAACACAAAAACGAAATCAAAACACCCAAAAACCTATCCTTTAACACAAAGAACAGTTCTTCCCTGACCTCGGAACACCCAAGATCAAACCTTTGAGAAAACCCTTCTCAAAGTCCTTTACTCTATCCAGAGAGACCTCTCTCCTAGAGTAACAACCCAGAAATCAAAAGGTAAACAAAAGATCAGTTTAGAAAACACCTAGAGTGTAGATCTGATCACAAAAGAAAACACAATGAATACCACCCAGTCAGAGAAAAGATCAAGTTTTGCCCTTTCTTTATGAAAACTTGATGAACTCTTGAAGTTCTTTATGGGTTTCTTGGAAAAGATGATAAACTCAGTTTAGAGAGAATTTGAAAGTGTATGAACTTGTCTAAAACTTATGTTCCAAGATCTTATTTTAATTTTTGAGAAAAGAGAATTTATAGGTTCAATTAAAAACTCAATTTGGGCAACTTAATGTTTTTTCTCGATAGGGTAATCGACCGAGGGGTTGGTAATCGATTAAACCAGTGAACAAAGGTTTCCAGGGTGATTTTTAGCCATGGTAATCGATTAACCCGAGGGGGTAATCGATTACTCCAGTAACAAATGAATTTCCACACTTTGTTACCTATTGTTGGTAGTTGATTACCTGCTGTTGGTAGTTAACTACCTACTGTTGGTAATCTATTACCTCAGTTGGTTACCAAAGACATTTTCAAAAACAAGTTTGAGAGGGAAATCAAACATTTGATACATGAGAAATCACACTAGATTCCCAAGCTCTCCAGGGTATTCACAAAAAGAACAACCACATACATGCCTAAACTAAACAATCAATACATGTGAAACTCCTAATTACATTTCATCTAAGAAAACCAAAATTACATAAACATCAAAAGCAAAACACAAGAGAGACTCCAAAGCATCTTCAAGCTTTAAGTCCAACAATATACCCCTTTTTGGTTTTGATGTACCAAATCTCAACCAAGGTTTTCCTAGAGGTTTAGGATGTGTGTTGATCTTCTACGAGTCCTGCAACTGTTAGAGATATCCAAATATGCAGTATATTCATTGCAGATTCACTGTACAATCTATCTTAAACAGAGCATTATACTATTAATCATCAAGTAAAATCATCCATTCAACAATATAAGACATGATTCAATTCACAATCATAGATCAAGACCAGAAGAATTAAAAACAAAATCGGAATATAAACCATAAAGCGAAACTATTACAACCATATCGAATTGTTCAAGTTCAAATATCCAAAAACATAAATTGTTCGTTCAGAGCAACCCAGAAATAACAGTTCAACCATAAAGCGCAGAACCAAATGCTACCAAAAACTACTCAATATTACTCAATATAAGCTACTCTACTCTACTCCCCTTATCTAGGATAACCTATACATCCATTCATTCTCCCCCTATTTGGTATATCAATAAGCAAAAGAGAGAGAAGAGATAAGAAGGGAATACTAGAGTGCATCTAAGCGAGTATGAAGAGACTCCAGCAGCTCCTTGAGATCCAAGAAGCGAGCATTGCTTGCAACCTCCATATCATCCAATCTTTTGGCAGTGGTAGCTTCCAGCTCATCCATCCTATCAATGACAATTGATTCAAAACGGGATTTAGGGATGTACTCCCCTGCCGCCGAATCATCATCATTAGAAGGTGGATCGGTTGCAGCTTCTGTTTGTTGTTGTTGTTGTGGGGCTTCTTCCCTTGGCACCCATCCAACATCGATTTTTGTCAAACGCATCATCTTTAACGCTTTGTCTCCAATGATGTGAATGTCCTTCACCAAGTCTCTGCTTTCATTTGTAGTATCAACCTGAAAATGCTCAAGCAAACGTGAAATAAACAGAGAATAGGGACATTTGTTGTCAAATAGCCTTCTCGTCTTGAGCATGTTGTCCATCACAACATGTGCCCAGTCGATTTGAATGCCATTTTTCAACGCTGCCATCATCACCATGTCCTCCTCATTGATCTGAGCGTGATTGGCTCCTCTTGCAGCTAGGATCCAACAAATTGTATAGTGAAGAAGACGATCGTCGGCGTTCAGCCCGCCGGTGTTGTAGGTTATCTTCTTCCCACGCTCCCTTCTTGCAGCCTTTTTCGCTTCCCATGCCTCGAGATTCTTGAGTAGGCTCAAAAAGAACGAATCTTTGTGAAGCTCGATTCCTTGTGCGTGCAAGTGCTCAATCGTAGGACGTATACCTTCATTCTTGAATCCAACAAAACGGAAAAATATATCATGAGTCAAAATCATAGGTTTGCCTTTTACCTCGAAGATTACCATTCCGGTGGCTTGGTGTGGTCGGAGGTTGGAGTAGAAAACTCTCACTAGATCGGGGTATATGTGACCCTTCAGACCAACAAACTTCTCAAGGTTCTGATCTCGGAGCAAAGAGTGAAATGTGAACCCTTGTGCATCCAGCCATCGGAGGTCCAAAATCTTCGCCGGAACGAGTTCCTTGTTTGCGAAATCTCCATAGAAACGTGATTCTTGTGCAGTAGAGGTGAACCACGGATTGATTGGACGTGCCACGGTTTCTCCGGGAGATGTGGGTTCTTTCCTCTTGGAGGAGGATTCACCCTTCTTTGATCGGGGCGAAACTCTTGGCTTAGGCTTGTGACCTACATGCTTGATCCGCTTGCCTCGTCCTTGCTCTTCCATTGATGGTGGTGGTGGAGAAGATGAAGAAGATGAAAAGGGGTTTTAGGGTTAGAGAGAGAAAGAGATTTTTAGGGTTTGTGAGATGTGTAGAATGAAACCCAAAACCTGAAAATCACTTATAAAACTTCCACAATTGAGGTTAGATTCAATGAACAAAGTATTGGACTCTAAGAAATTGTAATCGATTAGGCCCAAAACCATGAAAAACACTTGAAAAACACTTCCAGCACCGAGGGTAATCGATTACCCTTACGTGGTAATCGATTACTCCAGTGAGTAACCAAAACACTTTTAAAACAGAGGCCAAGGTAATCGATTAACCAGCCAAGGTAATCGATTACTCCAGTGGCTCACAAACTGGAAAAACTCATTTTGAAATCGTGGTAATCGATTACCAGGGGGGGTTAATCGATTACTCTAGAGAGTAATTCACCAAAAACTTTGAAATCAAGCTAGGTAATCGATTGAAATGCAATGGTAATCGATTATCTATATCAGAAACATTGAAAACACTTGATTTTACATGTTTTGAAACATAAATGGTCATGACTATGTAATGTAATGAACTCATACCTTGTTGGAGCACCATGAATGATCCAACTTACCATACTTAGAGAATTCATGAGAGGTGTTCCTCACTTAGTATACCAAGGTTGGTTCTAAGTTTGAAGAATCTCTCCTTAGGTAGGGGCTTTGTGAAGATATCCGCGAGTTGGTTCTCCGTTTCAATGAACTCCACTTCACAGTCACCTTTCTCAACATGATCCCTTATGAAATGATGGCGCACCTCAATATGCTTTGTTCTTGAGTGCAAAACCGGGTTCTTCGTGATACTGATTGCACTTGTATTGTCACACTTGATAGGTATGTGATCAAGCTTTAGTCCAAAATCCTCAAGTTGTTGCTTCAACCAAATGGTTTGAGCCTGGCAGCTACCCGCAAGACAACATACTGCGCTTCTGGCTTGTCGATAGAGCAACACATGCTTGTTTCTTCTGTACCATGAAACTAAGCTTTCTCCAAACAAGTGACAAACACCACTCGTGCTCTTTCTATCTGTTTTGCATCTGCAAAATCTGAATCACTAAACTAGCCGACTAGAGTAGGGGATGTACCTTTGGGATACCACAAACCGCAGTTCGTTGTTCCTTTAAGATACTTCAGAATTTTCTTCACAGCAGTCATGTGTGATTGTTTTGGAGCAGATTGAAATCGCGCGCAAACACAAACACTGAACATTATATCCGGTCTGCTCGCTGTGAGATACAAGAGTGATCCAATGATCCCTCTGTACTTTGTTTGGTCCACTTCTAGTCCTGTAGCATCATTATCTAAAAAGAGATTAGTTGACATAGGTATATTAGAGATCTTACAACTTTCCATGTCGAATTTCTTCAACAACTCTTTGGTGTACTTTGCTTGATGTATAAAGGTTCCTTCTTTCGGTTGCTTGATTTGCGATCTAGGAAGAATTTGAGTTCTCCCATCATAGACATGTCAAACTCTCCCTGCATGCTTTCCACAAATTCTTCACACAGAGATTGATTAGTTGATCCAAAAATGATATCATCAACATATACTTGGACCAATAAAATACTGTTAGACTTTCTCCTAATGAAAAGAGTTTTGTCAACATTACCTCTGCTGAACCCTTTTGACAAAAGAAACTTACTTAACCTTTCATACCATTGTCTAGGGGCTTGCTTCAGACCGTAGAGGGCCTTCTTTAGCTTGTACACATGCTCAGGGTAACTGAAGTCAGTAAAACCAGGAGGTTGTGAAACAAAGACTTCCTCGTTGATGTAGCCATTTAAGAATGCACTTTTAACATCCATCTGAAACAACTTAAAATCATGAATGTAGGCAAAAGCAAGTAAGACTCTTACAACTTCTAATCTAGCAACTGGGGCATATGTTTCATCAAAGTCTATTCCTTCTTGTTGATTATATCCCTTAGCTACTAGTCTTGCCTTATTCCTAACCACTATTCCATTTTCATCTAGCTTATTCTTAAACACCCATTTTGTTCCAATTAGATTCATATCTCTATTAAAAGGTACTAACTCCCAAACGTCATTCCTTTTAAATTGATTTAACTCCTCATGCATAGCATTCATCCAGAATTCATCATTAATAGCATCATCAACACAAGAGGGTTCAAATTGAGATACAAACGCATAATCATCACAGAACATATTATGAGAGGATCTTGTGGATACTCCCTTATGGATGTCACCAATGATGTTGTCAAGAGATAAATCTCTTGGTTTCCTCCATTCTCTTGGCGAGTCATGAGAAATGGTTGGTGTATCTTCTTTGTAATTGTGGTTTCTTTGTTCTTGTCTTCACCTGTAATCTCATCATCATCAACAAAAACACTTCCCTTTTGGGGATTATTAGATTCATCAAACCTTACATGTACAGATTCTTCAATGCACATTCTCCTTTTATTGAAAACTCTGTATGCTTTACTTGTTAATGAATACCCAATAAACACACCCTCATCCGCCTTGGCGTCAAACTTTCCAAGTGGCTCTTTGCCATTATTCAGAACAAAACATTTGCACCCGAATACTCTAAAATGAGAGATATTGGATTTCTTGTCCTTATAGAGTTCATAGGGGTTTTCTTTAAAAAGGACGAATCACACTTTTAGAACATAGCAAGCGATGGAAACTGCATCGACCCAAAAATGTTTAGGCGATGCATTCTCACTTAGCATAGTTCTAGCTAGTTCTATCAAGGATCTGTTTTTCCTCTCAACAACCCCGTTTTGTTGCGGAGTTCTTGGAGCGGAAAAGTTATGATCGATTCCATATTTTTCACAAAATTTTTCAAAAGGTTCATTTTCAAATTTCCCTCCATGATCACTTCTAAGAGACTTGATTTTCAAATCTTTTTCGTTTTGTATCCTTTTGGCAAGAGTTTTAAAAACTTTGAAGGTCTTGTCTTTATTTGGTATAAATGCAACCCAAGCAAAATGAGAGAAATCATCTACTAAAACCAGTCCATATAGGTTTCCACCCAAACTAGTAGTTCTAGATGGACCAAAGAGATCCATGTGTAGTAGCTCAAGTGGTCTAGAAGTTGAAACAACATTTTTGGTTTTAAAGGAGCTTCTAGACTGCTTGCCCTTCTGGCATGCATCACATAGGCCTTCTCTTTTGAACTTCAAGTTAGGTAACCCTTGTACTAAGTTCTTAGAGGAAAGCTTGTTCAGCTGATGAACATCAATATGAGCTATACGTCTATGCCAAAGCCATGATAAATCATCGTTTGACATAAGACATGCATGATATGATGATGTATGTTCAAGTTCAAGGATGTAGATGTTACCATGTCTCTTACCGACCATTAATACCTCACTCGAGTCACTGCTACTGATATTGCAGCAACCATTATCGAATGATACTTGATAGCCTTTGTCGCATAGTTGGCTAATACTCAGAAGATTGAATTTCAAACCTTCCACAAGCAGTACATCTTCAATCACAGTGTTGGATTTGTCTCCAACTGCACCTATACCCAGTATTTTCCCTTTGTTGTTATCTCCATACACTACTGAACCAGATTCTTTTGATTTGAAGGAGATAAAATTGCTCTTGTCGCCTGTCATATGTCTTGAGCAGCCGCTATCCAAATACCAAGTTGAGTGTTTGGTTCTCAAGCATACCTACACAGAAAAAGATATCACTTTGTTTTTGGTACCCAAGTTTTGTTGGGTCCATTAGTGTTAGAGCTGTGACTATCTTTTCTAATCCATTTAAACAATCCACTAGTTATTCCTTCCTTTCTAATCATGCAATTATAAGAGTTATGTCCAGGTTTCATACAATAACTATATGAGAAAGTTCTGTTTTTGCTGGTTTGTCTAAATGCAAAGAACTTCATGTTATTCTTTTTCAAGGAGACATCAAAAGACTTACATTTTGAACAGGGCAGTTTCAAGATATCATTTTCCTTTTTTTTCAAACTTTGAACATCGCTTTTCAAAACAGAAATATCATTTTCCAAATCAGTAATTTTGTTTTTCAAAACCTTGTTCAACTTGCCTAGTTTTTCGGCTTCCTTGTAAAGTTCACAAAAAGCAGTTTGCAGCTCATCATAGTCAAAAGTAGATGAATCGGAATCACTTACCTCATCATCGGATGTTGGATTTGCCATGAGGCACAAATTTGCTTCTTCATTATCACTTCCATTAGAGGTTGAGGAATCATTCTCTTCCCAAGCTATGTATGCCTTTTTCTTGCGAAATCTGTCCTTCTTGGGCCTTTCTTCATGTTCTACTCTTCTAGGCTCACTGCTGTTACTTTTCTTCATGTTGGGGCACTCCGATTTGTAGTGACCCATTTTTCCACACTCATAACAAGTGACCTTTGAAGATGAACTCTCATTCCTCTTGAAGCTTTTTCTGAAATTGTTGAATCTCCTTTTATCATTGTTCTTCTTCATGAACTTTTTGAATTTTCTTACCATGAGATTCATATTTTCCTGTTCAGACTCACTACCACAGCTTGATGCATCGCTCTTACTAGCTGTGTCTTCCATCTTGAGTGCTAGACCTTTGGCTTTCTTATCTTTTTGTTCCTCATCAGCAATACGGGACATATCCATTTCATATTCCCTCAACTTACCAAATAACTCTGCACTTGTCATCAATGCTAGGTTCTTTGATTCAGTGATTGCTGTGATAGTTGGTTGCCATTTTCTGCTCAACGATTTCAGCACTTTTACATTGACTTCTTCCTCAACGAAGATCTTACCAAGTCCTTTGAGATGGTTTACGATGTGTGTGAAACGTTTCTGCATATCCATCACGGACTCACCTTGTGCCATTCTGAAAGTTTCGTATTCTTGGATCAAGGTATTCTTCCTTGCCCTTCGTACTTCAGCGGTTCCTTCGTGTGTGACCCTTATTAGATCCCAAGCTTCTTTGGCTGTGTTGCAAGCTGAAATTCTGAAAAATTCATCTGAATTCAAAGCAGAATGTATAATATTTAAAGCTTTTGCATCATTTTCAGCTCTCCTAATTTCTTCTTGTTCCCATCTCTCAAATGGTTTTTCAATCTCATTCCCATTTTCTATGTATGTGGGGACCTTGAAATCAGTCACAACCGCTTGCCAAATGCTTCTATGTACAGACTCCATAAAGATTTTCATCCTCACTTTCCGAAAAGGATAGTTATCACCACAAAACAGAGGAGGTCTGTTAATAGAGGCACCTTCAGCGAATGGTAATTGATTACCGGCCATTCTAAGGAACTATGGATCAAAATCTAGAGCAACCTACTAGATAAAGCTCTGGTACCAATTGTTGGTCCCTATGTGTGAATCTAGAGGGGGGTGAATAGATTCTAGTTCCACTATAGCCCAATTTTCGCGAGTTTCTATTTCCTTTTAATTCAAACAAAACTATTCTTGATTACCTATCAATGATTGAGACAGATAAACGAGAAATATCAAAGATACACAGCGGAAATACCAAAAGGAAAGATCAGAAACACGTTAGTAATCAATATACAACGTAATCAATATCAGTATCTAACTGTTCTAGTTTTAGTTGATTACCGAGTCAATTACCAAGTTAATTACCAAGTCAATTACTGAACAGATTGCAGAAGATAAACCATGATAACAGCAATTAATGGTAAATGGTAAAGAGAAGAAGGGAGAAGAAGAGTGTACAGTGATTTATACTGGTTTGGCCCACTGCCTACATCCAGTCCCAACCCAACAACTGTTGCGATCGGTTTTCCACTATCAAAAGATCCCTTTTGTGTTCTTTTACATTCACTCTGCAACAAGCAACACAAAAACGAAATCAAAACACCCAAAAACCTGTCCTTTAACACAAAGAACAGTTCTTCCCTGACCTCGGAACACCCAAGATCAAACCTTTGAGAAAACCCTTCTCAAAGTCCTTTACTCTATCCAGAGAGACCTCTCTCCTAGAGTAACAACCCAGAAATCAAAAGGTAAACAAAAGATCAGTTTAGAAAACACCTGGAGTGTAGATCTGATCACAAAAGAAAACACAATGAATACCACCCAGTCAGAGAAAAGATCAAGTTTTGCCCTTTCTTTATGAAAACTTGATGAACTCTTGAAGTTCTTTATGGGTTTCTTGGAAAAGATGATAAACTCAGTTTAGAGAGAATTTGAAAGTGTATGAACTTGTCTAAAACTTATGTTCCAAGATCTTATTTTAATTTTTGAGAAAAGAGAATTTATAGGTTCAATTAAAAACTCAATTTGGGCAACTTAATGTTTTTCTGATAGGGGTAATCGACTGACAGGGGTTGGTAATCGATTAAACCAGTGAACAAAGGTTTCCAGGGTGATTTTTAGCCATGGTAATCGATTAACCTGAGGGGGTAATCGATTACTCCAGTAACAAATGAATTTCCACACTCTGTTACCTACTGTTGGTAGTTGATTACCTGCTGTTGGTAGTTAACTACCTACTGTTGGTAATCTATTACCTCAGTTGGTTACCAAAGACATTTTCAAAAACAAGTTTGAGAGGGAAATCAAACATTTGATACATGAGAAATCACACTAGATTCCCAAGCTCTCCAGGGTATTCACAAAAAGAACAACCACATACATGCCTAAACTAAACAATCAATACATGTGAAACTCCTAATTACATTTCATCTAAGAAAACCAAAATTACATAAACATCAAAAGCAAAACACAAGAGAGACTCCAAAGCACCTTCAAGCTTTAAGTCCAACAATTGATAGGCATGCGCCGTGAATTGCAGAAGTCAAATCAATCATTGAAAAGGCAATAATGTGGACACGTCAAATCAGGGGCGGTTTTTGAAATCTCTTTTGTCTGATGAATCACAACCGTTTTTATCTTTGTCTATAAATACTCTTGAAAGTTCACTCTTTTACTCTTTACCGCAATTTGTAATCTTTTGAACTTTCCAAACCTAATACTCACTAAGTTCTTATTCTCTCTTTTTCAAAATATCAACAATGGCCGCCAAGAACACCAAAGCTACCAAAACTGCTGAAGCCACTTTCTTCGCTCAAGACTTGTTCTTGCCAAGCAAGTGGATCTCAAGAGAGACCATAGAGAGCGTATCTGACAGAGTCGCCAAGCTTCTAACTCACACTGATTGGATGAAGTTTGCTGCTATGAGAGGGGAATGACTGATGGAGGCATACGCCGAATTCTGGAGCGACGCAAGGAATTCGAAGATGGTATTGTTGGTGCCATAGACAACAAGGAGTACATCATCACGGTCGACGCCATTGCTGAGGCCGACAACTGTAAGGCCGAAGGGCGTTTCTATAGTCAAGATTGGATGAAGATCGAGTCTGAGGCTCATGTAGACAAGATCATTTATGGGAAGACTAATAACACTGAAGACCCCAAGTTCTTCAGATCAGGGAACCTCAGCCCCTCCGCAAGAATCATCCACAACTTGCTCTACAACATCTTCACTCCTTGTACAAGCTCTCGCGACAACGTGAGCTCTCGAGACAGATTCTGTATTTATTACTGTCTGAGGAAAGAAAGGATGAGCCTTCCGCACATTATCCTTGACCACTGGATAAGTGCATTGAAGAACTGCAACATTCGTAGGAAGAGTAACATTCCCTACGCCACCCTCTTTACAAAGATCATCATCAACCAAGGGTTTGGTACTGCTGGTGTAGATTATCACCAAGAGGAAAGGAAGTTAAAGCCAGCACCTTTTCGAAGATGCATCTGACGCCAAGCTTCCTCCTCCATTCATAGAAAGAGGATGTACCCCTATCACCCATCACCAAAGACCCTCCACACAGAGCTCGCATCAAGCGTGCTAAACCACAAACACAAGCCCAAACACCATCCCAAACAGAACCTCAAACACAAACCGAAACACAACCCCAAACACAATCCGAAACACCATCCCAAACACTAAACCAACCTCAATCTCTTCCTCCCGTGACTATTTCTGAGGTTCCTTTTGAGGACGTTCTTGAAGAACCTCTCAAGAAGAAGAAAAAGACCATCAGAATTAAGCACATTGGTGCTAAGTCAAAGAGTCAGATGATATCCCCTAGTGAAGATGAAGCGGTCAACATATCGTCTGAACATGTTCCATCTGTGAAAATACTCATAGACGAAGAAAAACAGAGAATAGCAGCAGAGGAAAAGGCAAGAGCTAGAAAGCTTGCTCTTGAAAAAGCTGCTAAAGGCAAGGAGAAAATGAAGCAAAAGCTTGCGTCTGTCGTAGTTGGTGAGACAGACGAAGAAAGACAACTGAAAGAGGCCAAAAGGGTCTCCATATTGCTTCATGCTGAGAGAGAAAGGATCTTTTTCAATAGCGTTCGTGGCATTGGATCGTCTGAGGCTGCATCTGCTCCAGCAACCTCAGAGGGTATGAACAGTGAAGAAACTGCTCAGATCCAGAAAGACAATGCCCAGCTTGCGGAGTAGTTGGAAACTATGCTAAACGAAGAAGTCTCCACAATGGAGGTCTCTCCATCACTCCAAGATGAACATAGGGCTACCCCTATTGTTGCGTCTCCGCTGAACGCATCCCTTGCACAGACATTACCTGCTGCGTCTGAGGAAGCATCCCACCATCAGACGAAGGAGATTCCGTCTGAAGACTATGTGTTGATTGAAGAAGTTGATTCTTCGTCTGATGAAGAAAAACTTGATATTATAAAGGTGGATGCTACATGGGGGAGATCACATGCTGAGGTGATCAATCCAGAAGACTTACCCCCAAAGCACAAGGTGGACTATTCGTTTCTAAACGAATTAGTCATGAGGAACTTCGCTGAGAGCACCTGTGCTATGAGACCAATCAAACCAGATTGGATTATTGGAGAGAAGAATGATGAATTCTCCACTGATGGTGAATTGTCTGAGTCTGCTCAAAATGGTGACTTGGCAGACGATGAATACCGTTATATCAAGGACACTCCCTATATTGAATTGAAGAACCCATACCAGTACAGAGGCAAGAAGGGTTTTCAATTAGGGAGATTCGTCAATCCCATCATCTACAACAAACCCTTGAAGCCAGCGAACTTCAATGAAGATACTATCTACACCTCAGAAGAGCAACGCAATTGGCTGAAGCGTCTGCCCTGGGATACACTGGTCAACCTAGACATCAAGGGCTTAGAAAACATTCAAGTATACAAGGATCATATTGCTGCGTCAGTGATTGAAGGACCAGCACTTGGCTATGAACCTCACATCCCACACAGAGAAAACATAAAGTGGAAGGTTCGGTATGAGGTAAATGCGCCTGTATTCCATCACTGTAGATATGGAGACGCAAACTCTACTATCTATGAGCCGAAAGAGTGCACACATTGGCATCTCGACGCCATAGATTGCCATGATCCAATGCCCTTCACAATTCCACTCAATAAAACAGAGTATGTCGGTCTAGGACACTCTCTAGGAATTATGCTCCCATGGACGAGACCCCACTGCTCCGGGATCAACCCTCGCTACTCCATTCTCCTCAACGAATATGAAGATCCTGAGGAGTTCGCTCACTCTCTACCGGAAGACTACAACTTGACCTTCAAGTTGTTAGCTGGTGCCTATAGAAGGGAAGCCAAGAAAAGAGAAGTTTCCTTCTATCACATTGACCGTCAAGCTAAGAAGGATAAGAGATACTGTCCCTTTATGGTGGGATCACAGTTCTCTTCGCTGGTGTCAGACGAAACAAAGTACACAATCGTCTTAGATCGAAAACGACCATGCTTGGTCAAGTTTTTGGCTAAGGGCAAAGAGAAGAAAGTACCGTATGTCCCCAGAACCTTCAGATATGCAAGGCACATATCCAAACTCCTTCCGTCTGCTGCTTATGCGCACCTCAAGGAAATACAAGCTCAAGCCTCAAGCCTTATCAATCCAAAGATACAACGGATAATAGAAGATCATGAAGCCACTTCACAGTTTTGCTCTGAAACCTCATTTGATGAGGATTCTACCGTCTATGGTAGGGTGTTTCCTGGAGGAGCTTTTGCATACACTCACCCATCCCAAGAGCATCCGGATCTTGAACTCTCTGTTCCCACAAAGTTATATACATGGCAATGGGAACGGGACTTCACGGCTTACCTCACTCTTCCACATTTCACATTGCGTCTGAAGAAGACTCCAACAGTGCTCATTATTGATGACATTACACCTATAGTGGAAGAACCTCAAACACCAATGGTACTTTTTGATGATATGGTGGAGGTTGATGACAAAGTTGAGGTTGCTAAGGCTGTTATTCAAGAAGCTGAGGAGTATAAGACTCTGAAGCGTAAGTATGATGCCTTGGAAGAGGATTGCGGGCACTTGAAAGCAAAAAATAGAGAACTTGAAGAAAATCAAGCTTCTCTATCGTCTGAAGTGCAGCAGCTGAAGGACATTGTGATGACCCTGCTTAACAAGAAGCCAAAGCCTTCTTCGTGATCATGTTTTGATGATTCACAGCCCAAGGGGGAGTCAAAGAGAAAAGAAGATAGCCCAAGGGAAAGAAGAAAGGTATAAGGGGAAAGCATTGTCTGAGAGGGAGTGAACAAGATAAAGCTTCGTCTGAGGGGGAGTAAGCAAGCAAGGAGCATCGTCTGAGGGGGAGTTAACAATAAAGAAGCCATGTACTATACTTGTTGTATCAATTTTCATGTATTCTTTTTAGTATAGAAAATACTTTGTAATTCTTTATTGGTTATTCTTTATTGGTTTTCTGTCTATACCAATGTAATAATGCACAAAGATTACATTGCATTAATGTAACAATCCTTTATAAAGAGGTATTATTCAGAAAACATCGTCTTGATGTCAATCTGGCTTTTTGAGACTGTTTGTTTCTGTCTAACCATGTCTTGTGCAGATTTTCGTGGTATGGTCTGTAATCATCAAAAAGGGGGAGATTGTTAGATAAAAATGATTAATTTCTCAAGATTTTGATTAATTACAAGACAGACGAAACCAAGCTACCCAAGACTTGCTAAGACGAAACCAGCACAGACGAAACATGACCCTTCAAAAGTAAAGTTTTGCGTCTGTCCAAAAGCCAAGCCATCAGACGATACATGCACAGACGGAAGAAGGCTACTCAAGCTAAAGCCCTTCGTCTGTCCAAAGAGTGGAGTCTTAAGACGATAGGATGAGACGAAACAACAACAACTGAAAACTGAAGAAACATATCGTCTATCCAAAAGTTGAAGTCAAGATTGAGTCTTTCGCGCCAAGATTTCAAATCTGAAGAAGTACTCATGAGAAGCATCTAAGATCAGTATATGGATTCGAGCTTACACACCAAAGTCAAAAAGGTCTTCACCTTTTGTCACATCTCTGTACAAGTCAGAAAAAGTACTGCGCACAACCTAGTCCGCTATATCCGCTGCGACTCTTCATCAATCAATCAAGTACAACTGACAAACTTTTGGAAAGCTCTCAAGAAGATTTCTCAACGACTCTCAACGGCATTCAAATGAGTCTAACGGCTATTTTAAGAAGATGCCTATAAAAGGACTTCACAGCATCAAGAATCAGTTGGCGAATACGCTTATCTTATTCATCGTCTGAGAATTCGCTCAAATCTGAACTAAGAACTTTATTGTAAAACCCTCTCTGCGAAGAGGAAAATCTTTGTTTTTCAAACATCTTTTCAAATCCACTTGTGTGGTACTTTAGCCTGAGGAGGCTGTGTTTCAAAGAATACCTTTTGTATTAGCCTGTGGAGGCTGGGTTCAAAGAATACCTTGGTTGTTTAGCCTAAGAAGGCTGGGAGCAAAGAATATCTTGTAATAGCAAGAAGTGGCTGAGTTCAAACAATACTTGTAAACCTTTTCACGGTTTGTAGTGAAAACTCAGTTGTTGCTGCGTAACTGGACGTAGTCTTGAATAGACGAACCAGTATAAAAATACTTGTGTTTATTTGTTTCGTCTGATTAACTAACTGGGGATAATCATCGTTCAACGTCTGTTCATTAAAATCAATCTTTCAATATAAACATTGTTTCGTCTGAACCGTTTTGAAACCCACAGACGAAAGGGATAAAATTTTTTAATTAACACAATTCAACCCCCCTTCTTGTGTTTATCTTTTACACATCCATTCTCAACTTGTTTAATAGTTTCCTAAAAATCTGACTTGTAACAGCCTTGGTAATAATAACTGCTAGTTGATCTTCAAATAGAATATTTGACTTTGATAAATAATTTGTCAACTTCCACATGTTTTATACGATCATGTTGGATAGGGTTGAGAGCAATGTCGCGCGCAGCTTTGTTATCACAATACAACTGATTGGGACGTGTATGTACATATCCTAAGTCCTGGAGAAGTAGTCTAAGCCACATACACAGAGTCCAAAAACTATTCCTCTGAGTTCAACTTTTGGAACAAGCTACAACATTCTACTTCTTGTTTCTCCATGTGACGAGATTACCTCCTACAAATGTAAAGTATCCAGAAGTTGATCTCCTATCATCAAAAGCATCTTAAGATTCATATGACTGCATCCATGTGTTGTGCACCATGATTGTGCATGAACTGACTCACCACACTAAGAACATAAGCTAAATCTGGTTTGGTGTGTGCGAGATACATCAATCTCCCTACAAGTCTCTGATATCTTCCTTTGTTGGCCGGAGTTTGATCTTCTTCAATACACAACTTCAATCCCCTTTCGATTGGAGAATTTGCTGGTTTGCATGATGTCATCCCAGTTTCCTCCTCCTTTTTTTTTTTTTTAGTCCACGATCCCATTGGGATAAAATTCACCACTTGTAATTTTTGAACGGAAAAATTACAAACCCTCCTTACATATAATTTTTTTTGAAAAAATTATAAAACCTTACACGTGTAATTTTTTCTGGCAAAAAATTACAAACCTTTTAACTTGTAATTTTTCTGGAAAAAAATACAAACCCATATGAAGTAAATTTTATGGCAAAAAATTACAAACCCTTCAATATGATGTAATTTTTATGGAAACAATTACAAACCCTTCAATATGATGTAATTTTTATGGAAAAAATTTACAAACCCTTCAATATGATGTAATTTTTTCTGGTAAAAATTACAAACCTTTCAATATGTAATTTTTCTGGAAAAATTACAAACCTTTCAATGTGTAATTTTTTTGGAAAAAATTACAAACCCTTCAATATGAAGTAATTTTTATGGCAAAAATTACAAACCATTTGATATGATGTAATTTTTTATGGTAAAAATTACAAACCATTCAATATGATGTAATTTTTTGTTGGAAAAATTACAAACCTATGATGTAATTCTTTTGGAAAAATTACAAACCCTTCATTGTGATGTAATTTTTTTTTAAAGAAAAATTACAAACCCTTCAATGTGTAATTTTTTTTTTTGTGGTAAAAATTACAAAATCTCCCCAAAGTGTTTGACAAACACTACCTAAAATCTAAAACATCCATTATAGATTCAAGGATGTGTACAATAATGATGTATTTGACAAATCAAAATTGAAAAAAAAAGAAGGATTGGGTTGCGATCGTTTAATAATAACGAACCTTTGGGATTAATTGATAATATTTGTTGATTATTTGTGAAAGATTCCCGTGAAGTAAAAGATTTAGTTAACTCCTAAGTCATGTCGAGTAGACTTTGTTGTTTCGAGAATTCTAAATTCATGAGTTGTAAGGAGGGATTTATGTCCCCACAAACAGATACTAAAGCAAGTGTTGGGTTCAAAGCTGGTGTTAAAGATTATAAATTGATGATTGCATCCCAACAATCATCCCTTCAAACAAATGACCACTATACTTTTTCTCTCCCTACAGCGGAAGACTTTCAATAGAGAGAATCATCACAAGATAGGTCCACCTGACCTTCATGGGTTCATCTTTCACCAAGTCGAACCACCAGCTCGGAAAAAAATTGCAGAAGCTGAGTCTCCCAAGATCGGGAGCTCTGATACCAACTTGAAAAACTAATATAATTTACTATTTCATTTATTTCGTTCATTCTTGTATACATGATACTATATTTATAGTATTACAAATCAAGGACTAGATAGTAAAAAGATAAGGAAAAAGATAGAATCTTATCTAATCAAATAGGAAATGATAGAATCTTATCTAATCAAATAATTTCCCTCTAACTATATCTGATTATGCGATATTCTCTATATCTTGACTAATCAGATAATATCTATAATCTTAACTAATAAGATATTCTCCTTTTTCAACACCTATTGTACTAGCTGTAACTATGAAAATTGTGGGAGAACTTACAGACGATTTAATGGAGCAAATAAACTTCTAAGTGCTAGACTTCGTGCAGGCAAAATGAGATCTCTTAACTACATTGAAATTTTTCACAATAAGACTCAATTTTAAATAAGCAAGTCAAGAAAATCATTATAATTTTTTTTCTTCCAAGACTAACAGGTACGCTCTCAAGATTTTTCTCTTTACTTGCTATGATTTCTATACTGTGATCCGTATAATTTTATGATATTAAGAGTGTTGAACGTGTATCACTGATTTCTATTTTATTTTTTTATTATTAGTTTATTTTGACTAAGTCTTTAGTAACTGCTGTAGTCATGGGTATTTGTTTTTGTTAGTGACTTAAGTTAGTGGTATTTGTTTTTGTTAATGGCTTAAGTTAGTGGCTTAATGGCTTAAGTTTAGGAAGATATTTTTATTTTTTTAGCTACAAAATTTCTATTTAAGAGCATATTATCATTCAATAAAATCATCCAATTCCTTTGGTCTGAGTGTTCTCTACGTTTTTACACCAACAAATTGGTATCAAGAGTTTTATTCTTAGAGGGACCTGTGAGAGTAACCAAACAAAAAACCCACCATAACAGCCTAGACACCTTGCTTCAATTCATCAAGTAGATGGATTCTGAAACTCCCTACACAGCTCTAGCACCACCTGTGTTTGATGGTGATAATTATCACATCTGGGCAGCAAGAATGGAGGCACACCTAGAGGCAAATGATCTTTGGGAAGCAGTTGAGGAGGACTACGAAGTTCTTCCTTACCAAGCCAATCCAACCATGGTTTAGATTAAAAATTACAAGGAGAGGAAAGCAAGAAAGTCAAAGGAAAAAGCTACTTTGTTTGCTGCTGTCTCACAAGATATTTTCACCAGAATCATGTCAATCAAATCAGCATTTGAAATCTGGAAGTTTCTCAAGGATGAATATGAAGGAGATGAAAGGATCAGGGGAATGCAAGCACTGAACCTGGTTAGAGAATTTGAGATGCAGAAAATGAAGGAGTTTGAAACAATTAAAGAGTATGCTAACAGATTGCTCAGCATCACGAACAAGGTAAGATTGCTAGGTACTGAGTTTTCTGATTCAAGAATAGTTCAGAAAATACTAGTAACTGTCCCTGAAAAATTTGAGGCGTCGATTACTTCATTGGAAAATACGAAAGATCTCTCAAGGATTACCTTGGCAGAACTTGTAAGTGCTATGCAGGCCTAGGAGCAAAGAAGCAAAATGAGAAATGAAGTTTATGTGGAAGGAGCATTGCAAGCTAAATTGCAAATAAGCCAAATAGAGAAGAACAAAAGGAAGAATTATAAGAAGAACTTCAACACTCAAGAAGCAGCTGCAAACACCGGCAAAAGAAATGAAAGAGGAAATATAGAGTTTCCTCCTTGCAAGCATTGCGGGAAAATGGGTCACCCTCCTTTCAAATGTTGGAGAAGACCTGATGTCAAGTGCGAAAAGTGTAACAAGCTTGGACATCATGCAAGAATATGTAAAAGCAATTTCAAACAAAGGAATGAGGCTCAAGTTGCTGATCAGCAGGAGGAGGAGGAAGAGCAATTGTTTGTAGCAACATGTTTTACAAGCGGTAGCTCAACTGAATGCTGGCTAGTAGATAGTGGTTGTACCAATCACATGACCCATGATCAAGAACTCTTCAGTGAGTTGGATAGATCAAAGGTATCAAAAGTCAGAATTGGTAACGGTGCTTCTATTACTGCTGAAGGAAAGAGAACCGTATCCATTGAAAGCTACAGAGGTACAAAATTAATTTCTGATGTGTTGTATGTGCCTGAGATTGACCACAACTTGCTAAGTGTGGGACAATTACTTGAGAAGGGATTTAAACTCAACTTTGAAAATAAGCGTTGTTTTATTAAAGATGTCAATGACAAGGACATTTTCAACATCAAAATGAGAGGAAGAAGTTTCACACTTGAAACAATGGAGGAGGAGCAAGCTGCATATCCAGCCTCTAAAAATAGTACAAAGATTTGGCACAAAAGGCTGGGTCACTTTCATCATGCGGCTGTGCTGAATATGCAACAAAAGGAGTTGGTTCATGGCCTACCTCCTTTAGATTCTGAATTACCAAATTGTGAAGCATGTCAATATGGGAAGCAAACAAAATTACCCTTCAAACAAGCAAATTGGAGAGCAACTAGGAAGCTGCAATTAATTCACACTGACCTGGCTGGACCTCAAAGGACTGCTTCACTCAAGGAGAGTAAATATTACATCATCTTCATAAATGATTTTTCCAGAATGTGTTGGATTTACTTTCTCAAATCTAAGTCAGAAGTTGCAGGTGTATTTTGGAGATTTAAACAGTGAATTGAAAAGCAAAGTGGTTGCATGATTCAAGCTTTGAGGTCTGATAACGGCAAGGAGTACACTTCAGAACAATTCAACTTGTATTGTGAGGAAGCAGGCATTGAGCATCAGTTAACAACTCCTTATACCCCTCAGCAAAATGGAGTTAGTGAAAGAAAGAATCAGACGGTAATGGAGATGGTCAGATGTATGCTTCATGAGAAAGGGTTACCTAAGGAATATTGGGCGGAGGCTGCAAACACTGTTGTATTCTTGCTAAATAGACTGCCCACTAAAGCTGTAGATGGGAAGACTCCTTTTGAGGTTTGGTATGGCTATAAACCCCTTTTGAAAAATTTTAAATTATTTGGATGCTTGTGTTTCACTCATGTACCGCAAATTAAGAGAGACAAGCTTGACAAGAAAGCTGAACCAGGTATATTCGTGGGATACAACTCGGTTTCTAAAGCTTATAGAGTTTTCCAACCTCACTCAAAGAAAATTCTAATAAGTAGAGATGTGCACTTCATGGAGAATCAGAAATGGAGCTGGACTGATGCAGAAAAAATTTCAGCGGCTAACCCTTTGAAAAAACAAGACGAGTTAGTTGATCATGTTCCTGTAAGAGGCACTAGATTAGTCTCAGATATTTACCAGAGATGCAATGTTGCAGTCCTTGAACCTGCTGGATATTGGGATGCAAAAGAAGATCCCAAATGGATGGCTGCAATGCAGGAGGAGTTGGCCATGATTGAAAAAAATCAAACTTGGGAACTCGTTGAAAAGCCTGAACACAAAAAAGTCATCGGTTTGAAGTGGGTGTTTAAGACAAAGCTGAATGTTGATGGCTCAATCAACAAGCATAAAGCCAGATTAGTAGTAAAGGGGTATGCTCAAATTTTTTGTGTAGATTTCTTTAATACATTTTCTCTAGTTGCCAGACAAGATACCATTAAGATGCTGCTAGCAGTTGCAGCCCATAATGGATGGAAAATCTATCAGCTTGATGTCAAGTCAACATTTCTAAATGGATTTCTAAAGGAAGAAATCTATGTTGAGCAACCTGAAGACTTTGCTGTGAAAGGACATGAAGACAAAGTCTATTTATTAAAGAAGGCTTTGTATGGTCTGAAACAAGCCTCGAGAGCTTGGTACAACAAGATTGATGAATATTTATTGAAATTAAACTTTGTTAAAAGTCCTAGTGAATCTACTCTGTATACCAAAGGTGATCCAACTAACTTTATTGTGATCTCTTTGTATGTTGATGATCTCTTGGTCACAGATAGTAATGTTGAACTTATTCAACATTTCAAGGAAGAAATGATGCAAGCATTCGAAATGACAGACTTGGGAGAAATGTCTTATTTCCTGGGTATGGAAGTTGAGCAGAAAAATGGTGATATCTTCATTTGTCAGAGAAAGTATGCGAAAGAGATCCTAAAGAAATACAACTTGGAGGATTGTAAAAGCATGAATACTCCTATGTGTCAAAAGGAGAAGCTATACAAGGATGATGGAACAGAACAAGTGGATGAAACACTCTACAGAAGTTTAATTGGCTGCTTGATGTATCTCACAGCAACCAGACCAAATATCCTATATGATGTGAATGTATTATCAAGATTCATGAATCAGGCAAAAGAACCTCATTTCAAAGCAGCAAAAAGAGTGCTAAGGTATGTTAAGGGGACCTTAAATTATGATGTTAAATTCAGTCAATCACAAAACTTCAAACTGCAAGGTTACTCTGATAGTGATTGGGCTGGATCTCTAGATGACATGAAAAGTACTTCAGGCTATTGTTTTAGCTTTGGGTCTGGGATCTTCTCCTGGTGTTCCAAGAAGCGAGAAATTGTAGCACAGTTAACTGCTGAAGCAGAATTTATAGCTGCTACGACAGTTGTTAATCAAGCCTTATGGTTGAGAAAAATACTAATTGACTTGCATTTGGAGCAAACAACAACTACAGAAGTAATGGTGGATAATCAGGCAGCTATTGCTATCTCAAAAAATCCAGTCTTTCATGGAAAGACAAAACACTTTAGCATTAAACTATTTTTCCTTAGAGATGTGCAAAAAGAAGGTGTTGTTTGCTTGAAATACTACAAGACTGAAGACCGGTTGTCAGATATCTTCACCAAAGCTCTTCCAAGAAGTAGGTTTGAGTTGCTAAGAGAAAAGCTTGGAGTTCTCAATCACTGATACAAAGAGGAGTGTTGAACGTGTATCACTGATTTCTATTTTATTTTTTTATTATTAGTTTATTTTGACTAAGTATTTAGTAACTGCTATAGTCATGTGTATTTGTTTTTGTTAGTAACTTAAGTTAATGATATTTGTTTTTGTTAATGACTTAAGTTAGTGGCTTAATGACTTAAGTTTAGGAAGATATTTATTATTTTTTTAACTACAGAATTTCTATTTAAGAGCATATTATCATTCAATAAAATCATCTAATTCTTTTGGTCTGAGTGTTCTCTACGTTTTTACACCAACAAAGAGGATGAGGATAAATTTGTTCTTTGGTCCATTTGCGACCTAGATTTGTAGGTTTCAGAAACTATGTTGCATAAAACCCATCTATTTTTTTGGGTTTGCTAAGTACAAATTTATTGCCTTTAATTTGTACTATGCTATTTTGGTCTTTATGACTTTGGCATGGGTGTATGGTCTTGCCGATTTAATTGGTTACATAGGCATTATAATTCTTAGAGTTTGTTACATATCTTTTGATACGGATGGAGATAACTGATAGGAAATTATCCTCAAGAAAATATGTACTTTTATATTATATTATATTATATTATATTATATTATATTATATTATATTATATTATATTATATTATATTATATTATATTATATGTGTGTACGATGACGGTAGAAAAAGTGTTATGGATATAATTTATTGAATTCTCATCAATTTCTTTTTTATTTAAAAGTACTTAAGAAGCTAATAAATGATGAATTTTATTTTGATGCGTGAAATGAGATTTATATGGTCTTAGTCAATAAAGGACTAAGCATAAATATTTGATAAATGTGTTACAATTTTGTATATTTTATTTAGCTTTCACATGGAGAACATCTCACGTCTTCTTGTTATAAGATAAATATCTTCATGTGATATTCGAAACACGGGCTACAATAATTTGACTTCTGTAAATACGGTTTCGTATTATTTTTATCACTTTTGATAAATAGATCATAAGATAGATATCAAAATCACATATTTAATGAGATTTTTTAAAATTTAATTTTTAAAGATAATTGTCAATTATAATATGAGAATCGGTATTTTATAAATTGTTAGTGGTATTGTATAAAAAAATTGGCTATAATGTCAAGTGTGAGACTTTCGATAATATAATATTTGTAGAATATAATATTTGAGAGGTTTTATAAATTATGATATTGAGTATGATGAATTTTTCATTGAATATGCAGTGATGGTTAATTAAATTCTGATTCAAATGAGAATAATTTTATAAGAATTTCTCTTACTAGTAAAAAAAATATTGAATAGTAAAAAGTGTGTTTTAATACAAATGTTCTTTTGTGGAATGATGTATATTTTACGTGTTGTGAGAGTCAATAAAGTGAAACACGGTATACTAATTAATTAAAAGAAGAAATTTTTTTGGTCAATCCATGTGGAAGAAATTATTGTTGTGTGATACATCAAGGGGAATATAATTTTTAGGTAATGAAAGATGGATTCGGTGAGTTACAATCTTTCAACTATTTCCTATACTTCCTGTACTAAGTTGAGATTTTGTAGGAAGCGGTTATGTGAATCTAGTCCATTCAGTTCCTACATTTAACTTCTCATTGTACAATGGTTAACAATCAATTTCTTCGAGAGTATGCTTTCATTGAGATTTTGTGATGGGCATATTCTTAAGATGAGGTGCTCTCAGATTTGCATCACCACAAATATTTCGTGCTCTCAGATTTGCATCACCACAAATATTTCGTGCTCTCAGTTTTGCATCACCACAAATATTTCTTTATTCAGAAAATACATCATCTACATCTAAATGAGTGAGTGATGGTTTGGAAAATCAAAACTGGCTACGATGCTTCACGTGCAAGCAATGATGGTAGGTAATGATTTTATATTTGGCTTTCGCTTGACCTAAATATGTTGTTTAATCTAGTTAACATGTTTAGACCATTATGATTATATGTTTTACATTTGGTATCAAAGCCTTATGTTTGTGCCTTGCTTAAAATGTGGTTTTTGGATTTTTAGGTTCCTTGAGTATTCCCGTTTTTACTTATTAATTCAAAATTAAGATTGAAATATGATTTATATTTCTTTTCTACCATTTCCACGATTAGAGACGTATTTTTTTGACTAAGAAATATTTTAAACAAACCAAGTTTTAATTTGGGTCTTGCGGGTTCTTCAACCAGGTCGAATCCACCCGTTTAGAGGTTAAAGACAAGTGAATTACACCCCTCTGTCATTTTAATTGTTATAAATGTTATATTATTTGACATTAAATATAACAAATTGTGCACTCTGATTTTAGTAGTTATTGTTAGCCACTTGTGATAGATCATAAGATCAAATCCCTTTTGTTGTATTTATGCTTTGTTCATTTTAATTAAAAGTTTTTAAAAAACTTTGTTGTTCATTTTAATTAAAAGTTTATAAAAACTTTGGAAAAACCCATGTACAATCCATGTTTCTAATACATTGTAGGGTATGGAAAACTTGCGAAAACTAGTGGGAAGTGAGAAATACATATATTTAAAAAGCAAGATGAGCTCACATGTTGAAGCTATTGGGACATTCAATTTAATTTTAAATAATGGTTTCATTTTGCGTTTAGAAAAGACCTTTTATATTCCAAGTTTTTCTAAGAACTTATCTCAGTATCAAGACTTGCACTGTTGGGTTTCTCTTTTAATTTTTTGGATTTTGGTTTTACCTTATTTAATAAATTTGAAATTATCTGTTATAGTGCATTACTTGATGGTCTTTACTTTATTGAGTTACAAAATGACATGTTAGACTTGAAGCATGAAGAAGTCTGACTCTTGTATTTTGATTTTGATGCATTTGTATTCTTGAGTTTTAATAGTTATGTATGTAGGATCTCAAGTGTATTGATTGTTTAGACTAGGCTTTGAGTTTGTGATTTGATTCGTTTATGCTTCTAAGAGAATTTGAATCTACTTTGACAATCAAGCTAAGTGATTTGGAAACCTGTATTTTGTTTTTGAAAAAGAGAAAAACCAAACTTAAGTGATAGACACTTGGTTTTATAATTTTAAAGTGTTTTTAACTGAAGTAATTGATTACCAATTCAAAGTAATCGACTACAACAGTAACTGAAATTGAGAATCAAAAAACCTCTCTGAAGTAATCGATTACCCCATATCCGTAATCGATTACCACGAGCTTGAGAAACAAAGGGAGATTAAAACTCTTTGGAGTAATCGATTACCACTCCATAGTAATCGATTATCCCCATTAGAAATTCATCTCAATTGAGTTTCAAATGTTTTATATAAACACCATCTTGAAAGATTTTAAAAGAAGAGTAATCTTTGAATTTTAAAAAAAAAAGGAGAACAAAAAACAAGTTTTGTAGAGAACATTGTGTTCTTAACATTTTTTCTTCAAGATTTCAAAAGATTCAAAAACTTTCTCAAGAGATGAATTGTTTGTGATGGATTGAAGCATCTACATTGGTCTACAGGTTGATCAGTTCATGTATAACAGGTGCGCTCATTCTGATCTTTTATTTTCGTTTTCTATTTAGAATTGTTTAAACTCTTAGAGAAAGGCATTATCTGGAAAAAGAGTTTTTGGAACTTGAGAAAAGATTCTCAAGGCTGATTCTTGAAGGTTTCAAGAGTTAGGGAGAAAGGTTCTTGGAAAAAGAACTAGTTGCATTGGTTTATTTTGATTTCGTTTTGTGTATGTGTAGTGTAATTGTAATTGGCACAAGGGATCAAAATTGTTGATAGTGGAATACCAATCACAACAGTTGTTGTATTGGGACTGGAGGTAGGCTGAAGGCCGAACCAGTATAATTCACCGTGCAAATCTCTCTTTACCTTGAACTCTTTTATTTTGATGAATCATATTCTGAATGCAATTTTTGTATGTCTTGATTCAAAAGAGTTTGTGAAAGAAAAAGATCTTATTCTTCCTTTATCATTCCGCTGTGATAACTCTGAACTGATATTGATTCTTAATTTGGAAAAGTCAATAAATACAAGATCAATAGTGAATAGGAAGAAAATTGAATTAGCCGAAAGAACTAGTAAGAGGGAACTAGAATCTATTCACTCTCCCTCTAGATTCTACATAGGGACCAATATGACACCACTCATAATTCTATGCACGTTACTATTGGTACTAAGTGATGTATTGTGAATTAAGAATCCTCTATGTTGTGGCATTGTATACTAGGACACATCTCTATTGAGAGAATTAAGAGATTGGTAAATGAAGGAGTACTTTGTACTTTGCTGATTTTGAGACTTGTACATATTGCATTAAGGGTAAGCACACCAACAAGTCCAAGAAAGGTGCAAAGAGGAACTAAAACCTATTATAAATCATACATACAGATATCTATTATCCAGACATTGATGCATGTAGTCCAAAATACTTTATCACCTTTATAGATGACTTTTCACGGTATATGTATCTCTAATAGGTTTGAGCTCCTCATCTTTCTTGGACTTGTTGGTTTACTTACCCTTTAATGCAATTTATACAAGTCTCAAAATCAACAAAGTCAGAAATACTAAGTACTCCTTCATTTACCAATCTCTTAATTCTCTATATAGAGATGTGTCCTAGTCTACAGTGTCACAACATAGATCATTCTTCATTCATAATACATCGTTTAATACTAGCACTAACATGCATAGAATTACGAGTGGTGTCATTTTGTAACTCCATAAAGTAAAGACCATAGAGTAATTCACCATAACTAATAATTTAAATATAAGGTAAAACCAAAATCCAAAAAATTAAAAGAGAAACTCAATGGTGCAAGTCTCAATACTGAGATCAAGTTCTTAGAAAAAATTGGAACATAAAAGGTCTTTCCTAAACGCAAAATGAAACCATTATTTAAAATTAAATTGCATGTCCCAATAACTTTCACATGTGAGCTCATCTTGGTTTCTGAATAGATGTACTTTTCACTTCCCACTGGTTTCCACAGGTTTTCCATACCCTACAAGGTATTAGAAACATGGATTGTAGACCCAAAATCATTTCACCATGTATTATGAGTAACATTAATCATATTAGATTCATAACAAACAAAAACAATTGGAGTATTTTTTTTTTCATTCAATTCTTAAATTTTGAGCAATCCTTCTTCATGTGTCTCTTCTTCTTGCAAAAGAAACACTTATACTCCTTCTTTATGGTTGGCTGAGTAAGTATCTTGCCTTTGTTCTTAATTTGGTCTCTTTTCTTCCTATCATGAACTGTCAAGTTTACCCTTTCGCCCTCTTTAATAAACAACCTCTCTTCTTCTTGAACACACATGGTCATATGTTCATTAACTGACCATTTGTCCTTATGTGTATTGTAGGAGACTTTGAAGGGGGCATACTGTATAGGTAGAATACACAAAATATAGTGTACCAGAAAAGAGTCAGACATACCACTCATAATTCTATGCATGTTACTGTTGGTATTAAGTGATGTATTGATAATGAAGAATCCTCTATATTGAGGCATCGTAGACTTGGACACATCTCCATTAAGAGATTGGTAAATGAATGAGTAATTTGAAATTTGTTGGTTTTAAGACTTGTGTAGATTGTATTAAAGGTAAGCAAACCAACAACTCCTAGAAAGGTGCAAAGAGGAGCTCAAACCTATTAGAGATCATACATACGTATATCTGTTGTCCAGACATGGATGCATGCAGTCCAAAATACTTTATCACCTTTATAGATGACTTTCAATGGTATATATATTGCTAATTCACTGTCGAATGAACATCAAAAACTAGATTTATCCCCAATTAAACTTGTAATATAGAGGATTCAACCTAGGTCATCTCTCTGAAGACATGCATGCACTCGATTCGGAATTATTCACAATTAGGAGGGGGATTTTCATGAATTAATTCAATAAGACCTAAACAGAACAGAGAATATGAATTTAAACGAAAAACTAAAGACAAAAGTAGAAACTGAAAGTAGAGCAGAAGAGTAGAGAAATGTAAACATAAAACGTGAAAAGGAACTAACGCGAGGAGAAACTGAAATTGAAAATAGAACAGCGGAATGTAAAATTGCAGCAGCGAATTGAAGAGAAAATGAAAGTGAATTGAAGAGGAATAACAAACAATATCATGTAATGCAAAGAAGAACAATAATAGAGCGTAAATTGAACCAGAAATCTATTACAGAATTGAAGATTCGCGGAATCAAAATGGAGAAACAAATTCACTTGTTGTAGTTCCAATGTTGTGAAGAGAGATTAAACACATGAAATTGAGAACTAAGAAGAAAAGAGAAGAGAGAACAGAAAAGAAAATCGCGCAATCGCGCGAAAGAAGTGTGCAAGAGAAGCAACTGAATTATGAATTCGGAATCCTCAATTTTCGCGCCCAAAAACCCTTATATAGGTGAAGAATTGCGCCTCCACATAAGTTAATTTGCGCCCTGGCGCAAATCTCCAGCTGAAATGGGTTGCTTTGCGCCTTGGTTTGCGCCCTGGCGCGTTTGGACAGAGAAGAGGGGTTCCAGTGCGCCCTAGCACGCGCCCTGACACGTTCTTGCGCCACAGCTTGCTCCAGATTCGCGCCTAGGCGCGTCTTGCCAGAGGAGAAGGGTCAATTGCGCCCCACTTTCATGCCTAGGCGCAAATGCAAGTGTTGTCTCAACTTGGGCTCCATCTTCTCTTTTTCTTGATGGCTTGCACTCCAAGTCTTCATCTCATTCCTTGCTCTTATCTCTTCTTCATTCCTCAGAGTTCTAGATACAACCTACACAAGAATCAACATAGAAACATAAAAACTTGTGGAAATTAACTATTATTTACTACTAGTACTAAAATATACCTCTAACACAAATCTATGATAAACTACCAAAATATGACACATATAAAAGCTAAATGATCCAAGAACAAAGTAAAGAAAATGTATATAAAATAGATTATCAAATACCCCCACACTTATTCTTTTGCTTGTCCTCAAGCAAACCTAGACTCAATTATTATAGGGGTTAACAACCATGATACAACATTAGCTCCACAGCCACTGAAAATGCCTTATACAACTCTTAACTCCTTAAGCCAACTCAATTCTTTTATGAAAGTTGATCATGAGCTCAAAACATTCTCAAGAATTGCACAATTCATCAAGCATAAGCAATCAATCCTAGATTGGCATGAAAAATGTACTCTAGCAACATCAAACAGTCCTCACCAGTTAAGTGTTTACACTCAATCTCTCAAGTGTTTGGGCTTGTGTTTCTCTCAAAGTTACCAATCAGAAGGTATGTCACCATAGGCTTGCAATGTCTCTAAAAATCTCCACCGCCTTCAAGTAGAATTTAGACAATCAAAAGGTCTTTCTAGGGTTGTAATGGGGCTTAGGTAAAGGTAGGGTAAGAAGGAGAGGTAACTGGCTAAATATCCACAGGAACTTAAATGGTAAAAGTTACAACCTATATGATATGCATGGATTAATGATGGAAAGAAGAAAAATAAAGAAAAGGACAAAGACTAATATCAAGTGACATAAACAACTAATGAGACCACTTTGTTTTCTTTTCTTCCTTTATTTCTTTTGCTCTTAATTCACATTTCTTCTGTTTCTTTTTCTTTTCCTTTCATTTGTTTTCTTAAAACTTTTGGTGCTCTCTTTCCTTCTTTCTTTTGCTTTGTTTTTCTTTCCCAGATATCCCTTCTTGTAGCTTTTGGCATTTTCTTCTCTTTTTTTTTCTTTTCTTTTCAAATTCTTGCTTTTCTTCTTATTTTTGCACTTTGTCTTTCTTAAGTGAGTCTCACTAATTGCTATAACAAGAAGAAATAGAGAAAATATGCATGAAAAAGGGAGAATGCAACTACACTACAACTATCTGTTATTCACAAAATTTTTCACCAGTACCCAACTTAAACACCTAATACACAGTGACCCATCAAATACCCCCACACTTAGAATTTTGACTTGTCCTCAAGTCACAAGCCACACATGCACCCCAAAATGGCAACCCAAACTTTCAACTAAAACCTATCATCTAAGTAAAGAAACCAATACTCTTAAAGTTCTAATGGCAGGAAAATTGGTTTTTCACTTATTCAGGCTTGTAATTAGCTTAATTTTCAAAGAAAGAAAGGGTTCATCAAGGCTCAAAGGGGCTAACAATGGAAAATTTAAGGGTCAGGCTTATTTGGCTCAAGGCTACAAGAAAGAAAATTGCCTTTATCATTTGTGTCCAATCCTAAATATATGCAATTTTGACCAAGAGCTAAAGCAAGTTCTGGCACACAACACTTCAGATGGTAAAACACTCAAGAATGGATCATGTTGGAGGCCCAATTCACTATCCAGGCTAATTATTGCATAACATTGCTAATTTCATTGATCATGTCACAACCTAGAAAATTGTCATGCTAAAATTCTCATACAATATCTCTTCAAACACTAAGACACATGCAATTTGTCATAGAACCTTAAGCTGAACCTAAGTGCCAAAATTTGCATAAATTATTCTACTGAACTACAGAGTCAATGCTATATTAGTGAAATCAACCACCATAAAATGCAACAACATAGGGAGTATACTCTAAAACAGTTAAAACAATAGAGTATGAGAACACTCCCTGTTGAAGACTAGCCCTGGTGCCATGAACTAACTCTTTGTAATTGCTTTGAACAATGCACTCCCAAGACAATTACCATCATTCATTTACAAGTACTCAATGACATTTATCAAAAAATATTGGCAATATCATCAAAGTACACAATTCAAAGTACCCCCAAAAATTGGCATTTTAGGGTTCGCACCTCAAAACTAAACCCCCATCTGAATGATATATGCAATTGATGAAAGATGAAAGCAATTAAAGATTAGAGAATGAAGGAAACAAGTCGTAATCAATGGATAGATGAACATACCTTGTTGGAGCAAAAGAGGTTTGAGCACACAAAGTGAGAAATGGAAAGCAAGTGTGAGAGGGATAGAGAAATTGATGAAAAACCACTTGCAACGTGAGATGGTGGAGAGTGGTATTGTTCTCTAGAAATTTCACACACACTAAGTGAGAAGATTAATGGGATGGCCACGCCCTGAGTTTGTGCCTTGGCGCAAACTCGCGCCTCTCATTTATGCCTAGGCGCATCAAATGCGTCTCATGTTTAATAGAATCGCGCCTAGGCACGTCTTAACAGCGAGCAAGGGGAGATTGCGCCTCCCAAACGCGCCAGGGCGCAAGAAATGCGCCACCCTCTTGCAAATATTTGCGCTGGAGCGCGTTTGTCCAGAGAGCACCATGCGATTTGTGCCCTTCTATCACTCAATTTGCGCTGGGGCGCATTGGATAAAGGAGTAGCTTAATTTTAGCCTCCTGCTAGTGGTTCCAAGGTTTGTGCACACACTCTGAACCATGCATTGAACCCTCAAAATTCCCAACAATGATGTTACACCTCTCACCTTCTCTTATTCCCTAACAATTCAATAAAACTCCAATACTGAAAGAACAAAACTAAAAGTAAAAACAGAATACAAAACCAGACATAGAATGCAGAATAATTCCTAAATCAAAAACAGCATAACACTCACAAAATCCCCCCCCCCCACACTTAAAATTTACATTGTCCTCAATGAAACATAAAATGCATCAATGGATTCAATTTCAATTAAAATCAGAAGAGGAATAGAAAACTCCGTAATTATTTCCTAATTACTTCTTATCACTTCCTAATTACTTCCTATCACTTCCTAATTACTTCCTATCACTTCCTAATTACTTCCTAATTACAGAAGATGGATAGACAGGAAATGAATGAAAATAGAACGGAATAGAGTGGGGGGAGAAAAGAAAACTCCCTCGGCCGCTCAAAGCAGCAAGGTGGGTGCAAGTGATACCAACTCTTGCTCTATGGCTGTTCAATGGTGCTTCCTTGATAATGCAGTAATTGCCCATTTACCATGAATCTGCCCTTGGTACCTACCAGAACAAACATCCACCAGGATCAAATATCATCCAATCATCTACAACTATATGTAAATCATTATTGATTAGTGCAAATGATTGATGGTGCAGATATGTTCTATGATTAGTGCATGGTGGTGGTAAGAAAAATTTGAATGCCATAATCATAATTTTCCATTTGTTCATTTTAATCTTGACATCCAATTTGAACAATTTAAATGTTTCACTTAATCTAAAGCGCAAATTAAAGCATATGGAATATCGAACATCAGTATCAACAACACCATTTAAAAGAGAGAGTAAAGGGTTAGAGTGTTTCAAAGTATCAAGGTCATCCTCTACTCCATCTACAATGTGTGTAGACATTGGTTCGCCAATAAGTGTAGGAATTTGCATTTGGACCTCCATTGATGACTTCTCTAATGACCTACAAGAATATGCAACATCATAAGAGCAAAAGGCATTAGGAACAACTAAGAGGTCTAAATTATCAAACTCAATTATAGTCCATGCTTTAATTCCATAAGTATCTAAAGTGAAACAATTAGTGTTGTTCATATTTTTGCAAGGAGAAAAAGTATGAAATGGTAAAGAAATCTTCCCTAGTGGTTGTTTTGATTCCTTGGGTGCTTCATCCTCTTCACAGTATGAGGTCCAAGGAAACTTGATGGACAATTCTCTACTAGGTACTAAGACATGAAGATTTCTGTGAGGAGGAGGGTCTGAAACAACTTGCATTTCTTCTTTAGAAATTACTCCTACATCACATATAAAATGAGAATCAGTATAAACAGAGGAAGGATTAGCAAAAACAATTAAATCACCAAATGTTTCCTTCTCTTGTCTATCCGTGACTCTTCTTTCTTCTATGTCTTGTTCTTTCAATTCTGGATCTTGCAACTCTTTCTCTTTACATGCAACCTCCATGGAACTTGTCTTTTGTGGTTGTCCAGATTCCACCAATTGCTTACCAGACCCTAAATTGATATCACTCACCATCTTACCCTTAGCATTCATATCATAGTTTGATTGTGAGGGTAGACTGATGGGTGGTTGAGTCTGACTCTGATTAATGGCATCAGATAACTGGTCCATAAGAGTTTGAAGAGTCTGATTATTGGCCTTAGTCATCTGCTGAAATTTCATGTTGTTGATGGCCATCTGCTTAATCAAGTCTTCCAAAGAAGGTTGCGGTTGGGCTATTGGTGGTGGTGGTGCAACATGCTGAAAAGATGGTGGTATATAATGGTTGGACTGTTGCAAATCTTGTCCTGGATGGAAATAGTCATGTGAATACTGATAGCTCTGATCTTCCCATCCAAGATTATAGGAACTAAAATAAGGATCGTATTGTCGCTGAGGCATGGCCCAAGGATCATTGAAACATTCCTCTTGCTGCCAATATGATGTAAGTCTCCCATGGAAGACTCACGAATTTGCCCTATCTTCACTTCAACAAGCATGAACTTCACGGTTCTACTGGAGAATTGGTGGAAACGATTATCAAAGAAGAAGAAAGGTATAAAACGGAATAGATTTAGAAGATGAAGGCGCCATGCAAAAACAATAAGCCAAAGGGAGAATCGCCACAAGGACCATGGATCCTTGATAAGATTCGAGAATCGCCACAAGGAATAGTTTCCCTGATAAGATTCAAGGTTCACGAAGAAACCTTAGAGAGAATCCACTTTCAAAGAATTAGCACTTGCTAAATTCAATTTCATTAAAAATTCATCAAAAGATCCTTTACAATTCACAATGTTACGTATTTATACTAATTACAAGTAGGGAAAGCTTGTACTCCACTATTTCCGTTATTCTAGAAACAAACAAAAGCCAAAAACTAAAGATGCAAGTGGTAATTATTCATTCGTCTGACTAGGGTATCGTCTGTTGGTCTTCGACGGAACTTCATTCGATGAAATTGGTCCTGACGAAAGGTTGCTTCATGGTATCGTCATCCATTGTCTACAAACGAATCATTCATTCAGAAGGTGTCTTCAGACGAAGCATTCCAAGCATCAGACGAACGCGTCCTCAGATGAAGCTTCAGACCGAATGCTCAGACGGAACAGATTAGTCAGACGAAACTGGTACTCAACTTACGCTCCTATATTCACATGATACACGTCACCTCTCCAAAACGAGGTTCCGATGTTTCGTCTGTGGTTGGTTATGAGAGTCTCGTTGGTGGGTGACTTCGGTTGTATCATCGGTCTGTGAGTATAGTCTGTACAGAGTATCGTCTGTCTGTGGTCAGAGTCTATCCATGGGTTTCATCTGTCCATTAGTATCGTCTGTCCATGGGTTTCGTCTGCCCATCAGTATCGTCTGTCCATTAGTATCGTCTGTCCATGGGTTTCGTCTGTCCCTGGTACCCATCTCTCCAATGAGTATTGTCTGTCCGCTGTCTTCAGCATCAGACGAAACGAACATTCATCAGACGCAAGAGTGCACCTTCAGCGTCAGACGAAACCTGTTTCCATCACCCCTTAGCATATAAGCCTTTACTTTCTAGGCCTTGTTTGATGCTCAATTTATTAGAGAGTAATGTTGAAGAGTTTGTTGAGCTTTTGGAGATGGTCCTCCATCAAACCCTCCTTCTTGTGGCCAACTTGTCCTCAAGTGGCCTTAGGTCCTTCCTACAATAAAATAATCCACCAGGATCAAAAATTAAACAAACTCTATCAAGTTTTATATTTAATATCAAAGTATATTTACAACTCATTTTATTAACACAATCATGAGAATAAAGGAAAGCATGTAAATGATGTTTCTCGGCTTGGTAGAATTTCCAAATGCTCCCTTGTTTCTCATTAAGGTGTGGTGATTTTTGTTCTCCAGGAATTGTGGAGATTTTTGATGTACCCTCCTTGTTAGATTTTTCCAATACCCTGAAATATTCATCCTTATGAAAACAATGGTTAATAGGTACAATCAAAATTTCTAGATTTCCATACTCAGGAATTGTCTGAGGCTTAAAGCCACAAGACTCTAGGCTATAATATGAAATTTCATCTTTATTAGAAATGACAGGATTAGTAAGTGATAAGGAAATTTCCTCAAAAGGTAATGCAAATTCTAAAGATATTTCCTTTTCATGTTCATAATTATTCCAAGGCTCATTTGTACACAACTCTTGATTAGAAATCAAATCAAAAGGAAGTTTATAAAGATGGTCACATGCATCTTTAATTGAAGTATTAAGTTCATTCCTTCCAACTTCTTCACACAAGAGATGATCAATTTGCTCTTTGGAATCTTCTATTGGCACAACACCTACAACATCCTCAAAAAAAGAATCAAAATTGTCAAATGACGGATTAGTAGAATCAAGTAAAGAATCATTTTTCTCTTTTATTTGTTTTTCCAGCAACTCTATTTCCTTAATTTCTTTTTCTAGTAATTCTTTTTCTCTCAATTCCTTGATCATTCTCTCTTTCTCTCTTCTCCAATACGCATCAAAATTTCTTTCTTTTCTTTCCTTCTCTCCCGCTTAGTTTCTTTTCTCATCATACTCTTTCTTTTTAGCCTCATATTCAACTCTATGACTCACTCTTTCACTTCCACTCCTTCTATGAACTTCGCTTCTCCTTTCATGCTCTTCTCTTTCCTTTCTCTCATGGTTTTCTCTCAAGGCTTTCTCTTTCCTCCTATAATGTTCACGGGTTCTACTAGCCTCCTCAAGGGTTCTCTTATCATGCTCCTTTCTCAACCTCCTTTCCTCCTTTTCTCTCCTTCTTTGGTCGAATCTCTTCCAAAGTTGTGTGAATCATAGTACTCATCAATCCCACCATCTTTCTTTCTTTAGATGAGAGATCATTCCATACACTAGGAGAAATTTCCATGACTGCACAAAGAAAGGTTAGATAACAAGTACAAGCATATAAAAGATCCTTGCCACTCTCTAAGTGTTTCACTCTAGTAGCACTCGTGTATCACACTTTTAAGACTCTTTCTCTAATGTTCTCTCTTGTCTTTTTCCACTCAATTCCCTACCAAAGTTTCTAATTGAACCTCTAATCAATTATAGAGAAATTTCCTTGTGAAAGAGGTACAATTCTCGGGTAAGCTCAAGAATTCCAAGGGAATAAAACTTCTAAGACAAAACCAAGATTCCAAAAGAGACAAGCAATAAAAGCTAAAATGAAGGAATAAGCTACTCAAACGCAAGGAATGAAATGCGATGTGACAATGGCACAAACTGGACAGCAAAGAATTGGAGAATATGCTGGTTCAATCACTAACCAAGACAAGCAAATAGTCAAATACAAACTCAAATTTGGCAGTGATCACTTTGAGACCGGTTTTGAGCACATTAAAATTGCAAGCTATTAATGCACTAATTTGAAACCAATAAAATGAAGTAAGTGCAGTAATATATTGCTGGACAAGTATAAAATACAGCAGTTTCAATTATGCAAAAATTTGAGTCAAAACAAGCTAGTCATAAGTACACACTACTAGGCTTAATTTCCAAGCTACTAGTAATTTTACTAGGTGAATGAGTGTGCTATGTCTTAGCTCTAAGTCTAATTTGTCTTGCTCAAATTTTCTTAACACTTTGATAGCTTGCTGGACAGTATTTACAAGTCCACTAATTTTCACTTCAAGTACTCACAATTTCTGGTAACTTTCGAACTCTTTTTCTAGCTTTCTTTTGAATTTTCTCACTTGTTTTCTTCTTGTTTTTGATTTGTATCACTTGATTTCTTTTCTTTTCTTTTGTCTAAACTACTGGGCTATAGGTGGTGGTGGTGCAACATGCTGAAAAGATGGTGGTATATAATGGTTGGACTGTTGCAAATCTTGTCCTGGATGGAAATAGTCATGTGAATACTGATAGCTCTGATCTTCCCATCCAAGATTATAGGAACTAAAATAAGGATCGTATTGTCGCTGAGGCATGGCCCAAGGATCATTGAAACATTCCTCTTGCTGCCAATATGATGTAAGTCTCCCATGGAAGACTCACGAATTTGCCCTATCTTCACTTCAACAAGCATGAACTTCACGGTTCTACTGGAGAATTGGTGGAAACGATTATCAAAGAAGAAGAAAGGTATAAAACGGAATAGATTTAGAAGATGAAGGCGCCATGCAAAAACAATAAGCCAAAGGGAGAATCGCCACAAGGACCATGGATCCTTGATAAGATTCGAGAATCGCCACAAGGAATAGTTTCCCTGATAAGATTCAAGGTTCACGAAGAAACCTTAGAGAGAATCCACTTTCAAAGAATTAGCACTTGCTAAATTCAATTTCATTAAAAATTCATCAAAAGATCCTTTACAATTCACAATGTTACGTATTTATACTAATTACAGTAGGGAAAGCTTGTACTCCACTATTTCCGTTACAGCCGAAACAAACAAAAGCCAAAAACTAAAGATGCAAGTGGTAATTATTCATTCGTCTGACTAGGGTATCGTCTGTTGGGTCTTCAGACGGAACTTCATTCAGATGAAATTGGTCCGGACGAAAGGTTGCTTCATGGTATCGTCTGTCCGCTGTCTACAAACGGAATCATTCATTCAGAAGGTGTCTTCAGACGAAGCATTCCAAGCATCGACGAACGCGTCCTCGGATGAAGCTTCGGGCCAATGCTCGGACGAATCGTTATTAGTCGGGATGGCGGTACTCAACTTACGCTCCTATATTCACATGATACACGTCACCTCTCCAAAACGAGGTTCCGATGTTTCGTCTGTGGTTGGTTATGAGAGTCTCGTTGGTGGGTGACTTCGGTTGTATCATCGGTCTGTGAGTATAGTCTGTACAGAGTATCGTCTGTCTGTGGTCAGAGTCTATCCATGGGTTTCATCTGTCCATTAGTATCGTCTGTCCATGGGTTTCGTCTGCCCATCAGTATCGTCTGTCCATGGGTTTCGTCTGTCCATTAGTATCGTCTGTCCATGGGTTTCGTCTGTCCCTGGTACCCATCTCTCCAATGAGTATTGTCTGTCCGCTGTCTTCAGCATCAGACGAAACGAACATTCATCAGACGCAAGAGTGCACCTTCAGCGTCAGACGAAACCTGTTTCCATCACCCCTTAGCATATAAGCCTTTACTTTCTCGGCCTTGTTTGATGCTCAATTTATTAGAGAGTAATGTTGAAGAGTTTGTTGAGCTTTTGGAGATGGTCCTCCATCACAATACTCCCTAATATTCCTATTATCCATGTTAGCCTAACCAAAATGTACCTGCCACAAATGAAAATACACCAAAGATGCACCAGAACAATAGAACAGAACAACACCGCAAGCAAGTTTTTTTTTTTTTTTTTTCAAATCAAATGGTAATTCCAAATCAAATGACGTATGTCCCTGGCAACGGCACCATTTTGATAATTCACTGTCGAATGAACATCAAAAACTAGATTTATCCCCAATTAAACTTGTAATATAGAGGATTCAACCTAGGTCATCTCTCTGAAGACATGCATGCACTCGATTCGGAATTATTCACAATTAGGAGGGGGGTTTTCATGAATTAATTCAATAAAACCTAAACAGAACAGAGAATATGAATTTAAACGAAAAATTAAAGACAAAAGTAGAAACTGAAAGTAGAGCAGAAAAGTAGAGAAATGTAAACATAAAACGTGAAAAGGAACTAACGCGAGGAGAAACTGAAATTCAAAATAGAACAGCGGAATGTAAAATTGCAGCAGCGAATTGAAGAGAAAATGAAAGTGAATTGAAGAGGAATAACAAACAATATCATGTAATGCAAAGAAGAACAATAATAGAGCGTAAATTGAACCAGAAATCTATTACAGAATTGAAGATTCGCGGAATCAAAATGGAGAAACAAATTCACTTGTTGCAGTTCCAATGTTGTGAAGAGAGATTAAACACATGAAATTGAGAACTAAGAAGAAAAGAGAAGAGAGAACAGAAAAGAAAATCGCGCAATCGCGCGAAAGAAGTGTGCAAGAGAAGCAACTGAATTATGAATTCGGAATCCTCAATTTTCGCGCCAAAAAACCCTTATATAGGTGAAGAATTGCGTCTCCACATAAGTTAATTTGCGCCCTGGCGCAAATCTCCAGCTGAAATGGGTTGCTCTGCGCCTTGGTTTGCGCCCTGGCGCGTTTGGACAGAGAAGAAGGGTTCCAGTGCGCCCTGGCACGCGCCCTGGCGCGTCCTTGCGCCACAGCTTGCTCCAGATTCGCACCTAGGCGCGTCTTGCCAGAGGAGAAGGGTCAATTGCGCCCCACTTTCATGCCTAGGCGCAAATGCAAGTGTTGTCTCAACTTGGGCTCCATCTTCTCTTTTTCTTGATGGCTTGCACTCCAAGTCTTCATCTCATTCCTTGCTCTTATCTCTTCTTCATTCCTCAAAGCTCTAGATACAACCTACACAAGAATCAACATAGAAACATAAAAACTTGTGGAAATTAACTATTATTTACTACTAGTACTAAAATATACCTCTAACACAAATCTATGATAAACTACCAAAATATGACACATATAAAAGCTAAATGATCCAAGAACAAAGTAAAGAAAATGTATATAAAATGGATTATCATGTATCTCTACCTACGTCGTTCCAAGGAAGAAGCTTTAGATGCCTTTAAAGTTTTTACAACTGAAGTAGAGAAACAATGTGGAAAGCATATTAAGATCGTGAGATCTGACAGAGGTGGACAGTACTATGGTAGATACACAGAAAGTACTACTGAAACTAGCACTGTAGATGTCATTGATCTTTATGAAAAATGGGAGAGATCTAATTGTCTCTCTGTAATGTTCATAAAGACCAAAATATCTGCTAGTATTCACAGTTCTATGGATCAACACGGCAAAGTCAAGGATCTTTTAAAGGCCATTGATGATCAATTCGTCACATCAGATATAGCTCTTGTCAGCACCCATATAATGCAATTCTCATCCTTAAGGCTCAATGGAGTAAAAGTTGTGCGTAATCATATCATGCGCATGAGGGATATAACGGCTCAGCTAAAAACCTTAGAGGTTATCATGTCTGACTCTTGGCTAGTACACTATATTTTGTGTACTCTACCTATACAATATGCCCCCTTCAAAGTCTCCTACAACACATATAAGGACAAATGGTAAATTAATGAACTCATGACCATGTGTGTTCAAGAAGAAGAGAGGTTCTTTATTGAAGAGGGCGAAAGGGTAAACTTGACAGTTCATGATAGGAAGAAAAGAGACCAAATTAAGAACAAAGGCAAGATACCTGTTCAGCCAGCCATAAAGAAGGAGTCTAGGTGTTTCTTTTGCAAGAAGAAGGGACACATGAAGAAGGTTTGCTAAAAATTTTAGAATTGGATGGAAAAAAAGGTACTCCAATTGTTTTTGTTTGTTATAAATCTAATATGATTAATATTACTCAAAATACATGATGGATTGATTTTGGGTCTACAATCCATGTTTCTAATACCTTGTAGGTATGGAAAACCTGCGGAAATCAGTGGGAAGTGATAAGTACATTTATTCAGAAAGCAAGATGAGCTCACATGTGGAAGCTATTGGGACAAGCAATTTAATTTTAAATAATGGTTTCATTTGGCGTTTAGCAAAGACCTTTTATGTTCCAAGTTTTTCTAAGAACTTGATCTCAGTATCGAGACTTACACCGTTGGGTTTCTCTTTTAATTTTTGGATTTTGGTTTTACCTTATTTAATAAATTTGAAATTATCAGTTATGGTGCATTACTTAATGGTACTTTTTGGAGTTACAAAATGACACCACTCATAATTTTATGCATGCTATTGCTAGTATTAAGTGATGTATTGTGAATTGTGACACCGTAGACTAAGACATATCTTTATTCAGAGAATTAAGAGACTATTAAATGAATGAGTACTTAGTACTTTGGACTTTGGTGATTTTGAGACTTGTATAGATTGCATTAAGGGTAAGAAAACCAACAAGTTTAAGAAAGGTGAGGAGCTCAAACCTATTAAAGATACATATTTTGGACTTCATGCATCCATGTGTGGACAACAAATATCCATATGTATGATCTCTAATAAGTTTGAGTTCCTCTTTGCACCTTTCTTGGACTTGTTGGTTTGCTTACCCTTAATGCAATCTACACAAGTCTCATAATCAACAAAGTCCAAAGTACTAAGTACTCCTGCATTTACCAATCTCGTAATTCTCTCAATAGAGATGTGTCCTATTCTACGATGTCACAACATAGAAGATTCTTCATTCACAATATATCTCTTAATACTAGCAGTAACATGCATAGAATTATGAGTGATGTCATTTTGTAACTCAATAAAGTAAAGACCATCAAGTAATACACCATAACTGATAATTTCAAATTTATTAAATAAGTTAAAATCAAAATCCGAAAAATGAAAAGAGAAAACCAACGTTGCAAGTCTCGATACTGAGATCAAGTTCTTAGAAAAACTTGGAACATAAAAGGTCTTTTCTAAACAAAAAATGAAACCATTATTTAAAATTAAATTTTATGTCCTAATAGCTTCCACATGTGAGCTCATCTTGCTTTCTAAATAGATGTACTTCTCACTTCCCACTAGTTTCCACAGGTTTTTCATACCCTGCAAGGTATTAGAAACATGGATTGTAGACCCAGAATCAATCCACCATGTATTGTTAGTAACATTAATCATATTAGATTCATAACAAACAAAAGCAATTGGAGTATCTTTTTCTCCATCCAGTACTTAAATTACTAGCAATCCTTCTTCATGTGTCCTTTCTTCTTGCAAAAGAAACACTTACTCCTTCTTTATGGTTAGTTGAACATGTATCTTGCCCTTTTTCTTAATTTGGTCTCTTTTCTTCTTATCATGAACTATCAAGTTTACCCTTTCGCCCTCTTCAACAGACAACCTCTCTTCTTCTTAAGCACACATAGTCATAAGTTCATTAATTGATCATTTGTCCTTATGTGCATTGTAGGAGATTTTGAACGGGGTATACTGTATAGGTAGAGTACACAAAATATAGTTTACCAGAAAAGAGTTAGACAAACCAATCTTAATTCTATACATGTTACTGTTGGTATTAAACGATGTATTATGAATGAAGAATCCTCTATGTTGTGGCACTGTAGACTAGGACACATCTCTACCAAGAGAATTAAGAGATTGGAAAATGAAGGAGTACCTTGGACTTTGTTAATTTATGACTTATGTAGATTGCATTAAGGGTAAGTAAACCAACAAGTCCCTGAAAGGTGGAAATAGGAGCTCAAACCTATTAGAGATCATACATACAGATATTTGTTGTCCAAACATGGATGCATGTAGTCCAAAATACTTTATCACCTTTATAGATGACTTTTCACGGTATATGTATCTCTACCTACTTCGTTCCAAGGATGAAGCTTTAGATGCCTTTAAAGTTTTTAAGGCTGAAGTAGAGAAACAATGTGGAAAGCAGGTTAAGATCGTGAGATCTGACAGAGGTGGAAAGTACTATAGTAGATACACAGAAGGTGGACAAGCACCTGGTCCATTTTCAAAGTTTCTCCAAGAACATGGGGTTGTTTTCCAATACACCATGCCTAATTCTCCAGATCAAAATAGTGTGGCAGAAAGGAGAAACTGAACCTCGAGGATATGGTGAGAAGTGTGAGGAGTGGTACAAAACTTCCTCGATTCTTATGGATTGAAGTCTTAAAAACAGCTGTGTATATATTAAACTGAGTTCCAACCAAGGTTGTTTGAAAGACACCTTTTGAATTTTTTAAAGCTTGGAAACTAAGTTGTTACATATAGGCGTTTGGGGATGCCTGTTTAAAGTAAGAGTTTTCAACCCACCAGAAAAGAAATTAGAGCTAATGACTATTAATGGGTATTTCATTGAATATGCTGAAAGGTCCAAGGGGTATAGATTCTATTGTCCATTACACAACACTAGGATTGTGGAATCAAAAAATGTGAAATTCCTTGAGAATGACTTGGTTAGTGGGAATAATCAGTTTCAGGACATTGCTTCTGAAAAGGATCACCATGAAGCCCAACCTTTTGACTTAAGCGACAGATTAATTGTTATTCACACCCCTCAAGTATAAACAAGTGTTAGACAATTAATAATTGAAGATCCATAAATTGTTGAAAATGACCTTATAAATCAGGTTGTTGGGGAACAACAGGAAAATGTTGAACAACCGGTTGAACAACAAGTTCCCCAAGAAGATGTTGAACCAACATTAAGGAGATCTACTAGAGTTAGAAAGTCAGCAATTCCTAGAGATTATGTAGTGTACCTACAAGAATCAGACTAAAACATTGGGGCTGCAAATGATCTCGAAACATTTTTACAAGCCATGAGTTCTAAAGGATCGAACCTATGGTACAATGCCATGAAAGACGAAATGGATTCTATGGCATCCAACCAAGCCTGAGATCTCGTTCACTTGCCCTATGGTGTAAGAACCGTTGGATGCAGATGGGTCTTCAAAACTAAGAAAGACTCAGAAAGAAACATTGAGAGACATAAAACAAGACATGTTGCCAAAGGATTCACTCAGGAGGAAGGGATCGATTATAAGAGACATTTTCTCCTGTATCTAAGAAAGACTCCTTCCATGTAATTATGACATTGGCAGCTCATTTTGACATAGAGTTACATCAAATGAATGTGAAAACAACATTCCTTAACGACGATTTAGAAGAAGAGGTGTACATGAAACAACCTGAAGGATTCTCCTCTAGTGAAAATGAGCACTTAATTAACAAGCTTAATAAATCCATCTACGAACTAAAACAAGCCTCCTGCCAATGGTATTTGAAATTCCATGATGTCATCACTTCATTCGGATTCGAAGAGAACATCATGGATCAATGCTTATACCAAAAGGTCAGTGGGAGTAAGATATGCTTCCTTGTGTTGTATGTGGATGACATTTTGCTTGCAACTAATGATAAGGGTTTGCTATATGAGGTGAAACAATTTCTCTTAAGGAACTTTGATATGAAGGATATGGGAGATGCATCCTATGTCATTGGCATTAAGATCCACAGGGACAGGTCTCGATGTATTTTGGGTTTGTCTTAGAGAGATTTAACATGAAAGATTGTTCACCAAGTATAACTCCCATTGTAAAAGGTGATAGACTGAATTTAAGTCAATGCTTGAAGAATGATTTCGACCGGGAACATATGAAGAATATCCCATCTGCTTCAATAGTTGGAAGTCTTATGTATGCTCAGGTTTGTACCAGACCTAACATTGCATATGTTGTTGGAATTTTGGAAAGATATTAGAGTAATTCAGGAATTGACTACTAGAAAGCTGCAAAGAAAGTTATGAGATATCTTCAAGGGACAAAAGGTTACATGCTCATGTACAAATAGGTTGACTATCTGGAAGTAATTGGCTACTTTGATTCTGACTTTGCTAACTGCATTGATTCAAGGAAATCAACATCTGGTTATGTTTTTATGATGGTTAGTGGAGTTGTATCCTGGAGAAGCGCAAAGCAACCCTTGACGGCTACTTCCACTATGGAGGCTGAGTTTGTTTCTTGTTTTAAGGCAACCTCACATGGTGTATGGTTGAAGAGCTTTATATCTGAACTTAGAGATGTAGCCTCTATTTATAAGCTATTAAAGTTATACTATGACAACTTTGTTGCGATGTTCATAGCTAAGAATAATAGAGTAGAAGTCAAAGTAAGCACATCGACATTAAATATTTAGTTATAATAGAACATGTTAAAGAAAATAAAGTAGTCATTGAACACGTTAACACATAATTGATGATTGATGATTGATGATCCTTTAGTTCCATTAGTTCAACAATGTCAAATATAGATTCAACATTTTTTTTAGATGTTGTAATTTTGGCTCGAGACTTCCTTTGTTTGGTTTAAGTATTTATTCTAACAGATGAGGTAGAATTGTATTGAGGATAACCTTTTCTAAATATTTTGTTTAGTTTCTTCGAGGATATTTTTTATTTGACTATTTTTCGACATTTGATATCAGATATGGTAACTTGGACGATCGTTTAATTAACTCTCAGTCATGCAAATGTTTTTCTCCTCAACGCTCCTTTTTCTATTAGTTTGCCATGGACCCGCTTCTCCGTTAGGATAAATAATATTGGTTATATATACAGAACATACAAGAATATGATAAATCTTAATTTTATTGGTATACTTAAATAATAATAATAGAAGATGATGAACACAATGACACGATAATAATAATGATAATAATAATAATGATAATGACTTTTTAAAATGAATAATTTTTTATAATAATAATGATATTAATTATAATAATTATTACATAAAGAGTAATAACTATAAAGAGTAATAACTATAAAGATGATAATAACGATGATAATAGTGATGAAGATAATAATGGAGTGATGATAATAAAGATAGTAATATTGAAAGAAAAATAATAATCAGAGTACTTATGAATAATAATAATGATGATATGACAATAATAATAGTTATGGGTATGATAGCAGTATTAACAATAATAGTAATAATGATGATAACAATAATAATGATAATAATAATTGCTATGGTGACAATGATAATAATAATAATAATAATGGTGACGATAATAAATGAAATTAATAACATTAATGACGATGATAATAGTGAGGACTACGATAGTAATAATAATAATTATGATAACAATGATAATATAGTTAATATTAGTAATAACAATAATAATAAACCTAACCATAATTAGACAAAAATAATAAAAAATTAAAAGAGATATTCTATTACTTTTTAACTCAATTTTTCTTAAAATAAAAATTAAAATAATTATCTTAAATAGTTATCTTATGTATCTATATGCACTGTTACCAAACTAAGTTATCTAAAAGTTAGAAAGTAGTATTTCTCTTTAGTACTTCGTTTACTTCTAAAATGTATTTTGCAAATATCTTGATTCCTTCTCTCCTTTCATCATCCAACAACTTTTAAAGCACAATATTAACTTTAAGAAAGCAATTAATCTTCACAGAAAGTTGACATCTTTATTCACAGTATTTTTTTTTTATTAATTGTATTGATGTGACCGATGATTTTGCAACATAAACATGTCTGAATACCTTATGAATACTATAAAATAGAATTTTCTGTAAATTGAAACTAATTTATTAATAAATTAACTTTTAAAAATTCCCTTACATTAATTAATCTTTTAAAAAATAATTTTTGATTTCCCTTTTCTATTTTTTTCTCCTATACTCATTTAAATTTTTATCCAAACAACCTTTTAAAAAATATATTTCCCTACTTCCATATATTTCAGTTTGAGACACTTTACTCTTTTTATAAAAGTAATATTATAGAAATACTCTTCACACTACCGTCCCTAATAAATATAGATATTAGAATATCGAACTTTTGTTTTAAAATATACATTTTCTTCCTTTATCAAAAATAAATATTCTACACATTTTATTCTATCCATAAATTTTTAGCTAAAAATAATTTTTATATTTTCTTATTACGAGATATTTAAAATATGATATTTTCTAATTGTGAATATTGAAATAAATAGTCAGATAATTTGAATATTATATTTAAATTATACAATATTTAATATTTCATTATAGGATAACGTAAAAAGTATTTTCCTTATAACATTATTATTTTAGTTAAAAAACTATAAGTAGAGTAAAATATTGTAGTATATTTATATCTAATAAAAAACATATATTTTAGAGTAAATATGCTTTTGTAAGATTTTACAGATACCCTTGCTCCATCCTACATAAAACTCTGTAAATATTTAAAAACGTTATACTAACACATCTTCATGCAATTACACCGAGGCACCTTAATTTAAAAATATTATAATATAAGAGGTATATAAGTAACGTTGAAAAATGCAGGAGTACCAAATGTATTTTTTATAAAAATACAGGAATGTTAATGTAATTTACTTTATATTTTAACATAAAATGGGGATATCATAATATTTTTATTTATTTGCATTGGGAGTGTTAGTGTAAAAGATATTTTTGTAATATTTCTTTTAGCAAAAGTTTAACAAACAAATTTTAAAAAAATGGGTAAAGTGCCACACATTAAATTAATACAAGAGGGCCGGGGAAAGTAATGTAACATGCATATTGTTAGGAGAGGACGAGTGAGTGTAATTTACTTTCAAAAAAGTCTTTTCAACCGACATATCACGGAGCAAATTAAATATAAACAATAATACCCGATATATGCATCAAACCAAATAAAAAATACCAATTTATATATTATTTGTTTGTGAAAAAAGTTCCTTCCTCGATATTTTTTCTAGTTTATTACACTAAAAAAAATAAATTCAACTTTATGTTTTGATAAAGAAATTAATAGCGTGAAGGTAAACTTTCCGTGTCCCTAGATCTATCGACGTAGCTTGGATACGCGCAAGCAAAGTAACTTGTAGTTGTTTTTTGTGCACATTTTAATTAACGTGAATTTGTAGAGATGTAAAACGGGGATGTTCAACCAAATTAACATGCTATCGATCGGTGCAGTTTTACGCGTTCACGTTTCTATTTTTCTCCTTGTGGTTACATTTTAATCTCATTCTCACTGCGTGCAACAATGCTATGGCTTGTTTTCCTATTTTTGTTAAGGCTTGTGACAGAGGAACTAGTACTTTTGTGAATATACGATTCGCAGCTTCATCATTAATCACCTAGTTACCATTTTTCGCAAATCTGACTAATTAATTCTTACTAGCTAGTTTACAATAATTCTATTGTCATATATATCCAATATATTCCTTTGCTTGCACTGGTTAGTTAACCGCTTCACCGATCTACCTAATGGTTTGAGTTAAGCTTTTTAACGTTATATTATAAATATATTGCTTTTTAAGACTTTACTATATTATGCAAACAGTTAAAAAATAAAATATAATTAAAAAACATTCTTTTTTCATTAATAAATAACATCATATGTTATATAGATAAATATTATATATGATGAGACGTGCATTCTTTTTATACGTGATCCGATATAAAAATCATGACTTAAGAGAAAATATTTAAATTTTCACATGCATAATATGTATAAGAAATATAACATAAGAAATTGAAAATAATAAATTTTAATTGAATTTAATGTAGAGAAAATTTCATTGTAGTAAAAAATTATTTCCAAGTGTATTAGATTTTCACAATGAAAATACAAGCCCGTACGTGTGCGTCTATACCGCTATCATCTATCACTAATATAAAAGAAAGTTAATAATCAATAAATTAATTAATAACTAAAAGTTACAATTTAAACAACCATGGCCATTATGAAACCATTCCAATAAAATAATAGGATAAATCATTAAAAATGGTAATAGAGAAAATAAAGTGGTAAGCAACCAGGAGAGTTCGCAAAAATGGAAGGGAAGAGGGGGCATAAGATAAATCTGTGCATAATTATGATGATAAGAGAATCTAAAACACGAGGGGGCCACCCTAACGGGTCATGCCATATACCACGATACCACTAAGTATTAATAACAATTTTTTTACTTAATATTCTATATATATGTATTTATTAATGAGGAATAAGGGTAATTTTAAAAGAATAATTCTTTACATCTTAACAAGGATTGATATACTTATAATTTTTTTTAAAACAAACAAGGATTGGTCATCTACTTATTCTAAGAATAATTTTAATAGAGTTACTTTTTGTATTTTATTGATTATTTACGTTTTTAAAATAATAATTTTAAAAGGTTATTCATTTTTAACTGATAGATATAATATTACTTTTATTTAATATATTTTTTATGTCATATTTTTTCACTTTTAGTTAAAATTTATTGAAGCTTATTACATTATAAAACCACTAGTTTTTAGATATAATATTTACGCAATATTATATTTTCTAATAAATTTTAGTCAATATTAAAATGTGTTTAAAATAATATTTCATAGAATTCTTTTATCATTACTCCATATACTAACATATTTATACGTGTTATATTAAAATAAATTAATATTACGCAAAAAATATTGTGATAATTTGAAAAGTTGTATAAATTTTACACAAAAGAGATAAATATTAAAGAAAGTTGATGAAAATAAAAAAAAATGATAAAATTATCCAATATAAAAATAACCTTGATGATAAGAAAATGAGAATTTCAAACAAAATACATAAGTGTAGTTCAATACTTGATAGAAGAAAAATATTGAAACAAGAATAAACATGGATACCGAGAAATTGAAACATTCAACATATATAACTTTTCTAATTTATATAGAGAGGAATATAGAATGATTATGAATATTCTTATATAATATTACATTAATTTAAGTATTTATTATGTAATAATTATTTATTTTTAATATTTTTTTATCAATATAAAATATTAAAAAAATGTTAATATAACAAATAGATGCTCTAGTACACAATTAAAATAACGTGTTAATATAGCTATTATTTTATAATTATCACAATAATATAAGAAAGCATTTATACTACGCAATTAGACTAAATTAATTATTATGCATATAAAAAATATTTTAATAATGTTATGAAAAATAGCATCAAATGTCTTACATAAAACTTAACACTTTTATTTTTGGATTAACATATTTTTATCAGAAGACAAGTTTTACATGTGATATATTCAACTAAAATATTCCTTCATTTTTAACTAATTTAATATTAATTATTAATAATAATTAAAATAAAAGTGACTGTAAATATATAAGAATGATAAAAAAAGAACAAAATTCAATGTTTCTTCCATAATAAACTTAAACTAAAAATACAAGAAAAAAGAGTTAGTATTTTCACTCTGAAAAAATTATGTGAAAATAAGAATGTACTTATTATTAATTTAAAAAAATTATAATTTACTGATGACTATAAAAAATAAGAATGTACTGGTGAATATAAAAAAATTTGAGAAAAATAATAAATTGATAAAACTATCATAAATAAAAAATAACTTTTAAGATAAGAAAGTAAGAACTTAGCAAAGATATAAAGTGTAATTGAATACTTCATTAAAGAAAATACTTGAATGAAAAAAAATGTGATAGAGAAAAGAGTATCAACGTTATCGTGTGAAATATATACCCGTATTTAATACATAGGATGATGTCCCATGTATCTTTCGTTCATTACAAGAATTAATACATAGGATATGTCCCGTGTATCTTTCGTTCAATACAAGAATACATAGGATGTACCGGGTATTTTTCCGTTCATTACAAACCCATTCTTAATGGTTTTGTTTATAATTATGCTTCTAATTATATATAATAAATATTACGTTCATTTAATATTCTGCGCACTGTAATAGAACCATTAGTGGATTCCAGTAACTCAGCTGTCTATATATAGTAGAATTGTCGAATTGATTTCATGCATCAGTGATCTTGTTTCACATCGGCATATAGTTCTATTGTGACCTTTTAGCAAGATTTCCCTCTTTCACAGATTGTGAGCGTAATGAAGCTCAAGATTAATATTTGGGTGACACTTTTATTCTCAGTGTGGCTGAGTTTTACACTGAGTGTAGGTGCGCGTCCTGTGAGTAATCCATTTGAAGGAGTAAATGAAGAGGATAAGAATGAAACAGGAACAAGATGGGCCGTTCTCGTTGCTGGCTCAAATGGTTATTGGAATTATAGGCACCAAGCCGATGTTTGCCACGCGTACCAAATACTAAAGAATGGTGGCCTTAAAGACGAAAACATTATTGTTTTCATGTATGATGACATTGCCAACGATCCTGAAAACCCAAGGCCTGGAACTATAATCAATAAACCTGATGGTTCAGATGTCTATAAAGGAGTTCCCAAGGTATGTGTATATCTCACCTCTGGAGATAAATTGACATAGAATTTTCCTTTTTCTGAAGTACTTATTGTCATATTTAAGAACAAAGTTTCTAAATACATACTTTAATGTATGATCATATTATTTTTGCGTACGTATACTTTCAAGAACAAAAGTTGAAAATTCATTCTCATAAAAAAGACCATATATCAGTTATTAAATTATTTATGATTTTGGTCATTTAAGTTATTTTTTAAGTACATTAAGTATTTTGAATACTTCATGTATTGTATAATTTTTTATTTGATGATTTTTTGACTAACAAAAAAAATTGATGTTTAATCCATTTTTAATTCAAATATGAACCAAAAATATTTATTGTGACCCTTATTTTCCTTAAAATTCATAATTTCTATATTTACTTGGATTAATTTTAAAAAATTTGAATCAATTAAATTTTCTTCTATTTAAAAGACTAACCAAAAATAAAATTTTAATACAAATAGTCGGATTAAAAATAATAATTGATTGAGAATTAATTATAGAACCCTAACAGTAAACTTATCTATAATTCATAATCATTTAACTAATAGATCACTGTTTGACTATCATTTTTTTAAAGGAGTTTGATTATCATTTTAACGTGGATAAAGTAATATATCTACTATTTTAGGATTATACTGGAAATGACACAAATGCCAAAAACTTCTACGCTGTGCTTAGCGGCAACCGAAGTGCTCTCTCAGGAGGTAGTGGCAAGGTTGTGGACAGTGGTCCCAATGACATCATTTTCATTTATTATACCGACCATGGTGCGACCGGTATCGTTGGTAAGTACTCACTACCTTATTAACGTTTCATGTCACTTGATTTGTATTGTGTATCGTGTATAATATTGATGACTATAGATTTTTCCATAAAAATACAAATATAAAAAACGAAATACAAATATTTTGATACATTTTTTGAAACCAAATATATAATTTTGTAATATATTATCTAATCAGGCATGCCGAGTGGGGAGGATATAAACGCACACGATTTCGTGAAGGTGTTGAAAAAGAAATATGCTGCTAAATCCTACAAAAAGCTGGTGAGTTTAGTATGCTTGAATATTGAGCTTATCTTTCGTATACGTCTACGACAAAGTTTACTAGTTCACTCACACGTTAACATCACTTTGTTGATAATATATTGGTATTTTACATTTATCATAATTTGACAATTATATATATAACCAATTAAGGAAAAGAGGGTGGTAATTACTGGTTAGTCAGTCATGCTTTAAGACGGCCATTTATAATTCAGTAGTAATCTGTTACGATTATAATTGCAATTTTTCACAAACAAGTTGGTTTAGATATCTTAATCAATCTACCAAAAAAAAAATGTCAATCAAAAGCTAATCAATTTAATTACTGAAATTAAAACTTACCAAATATAAGAGTCTTGGTTTTACGATTATAATGAAAAAGAAATTTTAATTTTAAAAAATGTTTAGACTCTATTGTCATGTGTGGCATAGTCATACATTCATATATTTTAATTTGCTCATGTACTAGATTATTTTCAGTCATGTTTTCTTTTTCATTATATAATAATACTAAAATTCCCAACAATTAATGTTTCATCCGTTATTTATTTTTTCATGAAGTAAGTTTTTAACTAACAATTTGGTGAAATTAGTTACCACACTCACAAATGAAGCAGATTAATTTATATAGAATAGTGTCAATATGTGAATAACGTTGGAAATATGTTTTGTCAAGATACGTACGAGCTCGAATATTCATCATCATATCCAACGTTTAATAAATAAGACGTGTTTTCCAACTAATGATCTTCCTGATAATCTATAATCTTAATAAATTTGTCCCATCTTCAAAATGTTACCTTACACGTACGTGTGGCAATCATATTCAACTGCATACAGTCTTTCTATCTGCTCCTTGCCATTTGCCAAAAATTTAGTTACTGTTTTAAAAAAATTTAATGAAAATTTAAATATATATATATATATATACATATATATATATATATATATATATATATATATATATATGTAGACACATACACACACTAATTTATTCCCATATAAATATACATGAGTATAATTTGAATCTGATCAACATTCTATTTTATGAAAAATGTTTCTTCAACATTTTGAAGTAATAAATAACTTCACTTGTAGGTTTGGGCTAATATAAACTGAGGTAAATACTTGATATACCGTGAAGAATTTGTAATGTGTAGACTGTGTATAACCAAACTAAATTTTATTATGCTAACTAATTAAGATGTCAACTTTGAAGCTCATTATTCCTCTTTAAAGACCTCAACTTTAATAATAAAAATAAGTAAAATAGTAGGCCATTATATATTTAACGATTGAAAAGAAAAGTTCAAAACATATTTGTATTTATTTTGATTATATATGTGGCAATTTAAACACAAGTCCAAAACATATTCCTTTAATGTTCTTCATCAAAAATTAAGATCCTTAATTGGTAATAGTAATTGTCTAGCCCTACAACTAAATTTTCATTAAAAAGAAATGATGTCCTCTGATAGTGACTCACTCTTGTTTATTAAATACTGATGCATTATTTGATTAACGTAAAACAAAAAGGTAATATACTTGGAAGCATGTGAATCTGGGAGCATGTTTGAAGGGCTTCTTCCGAATGACATAAACATATATGCGACCACAGCTTCCAAACCAACTGAGAATAGTTTTGCGTTTTACTGTCCTGGTTTCGACCCTCCTCCACCGCCTGAGTACACTACTTGTTTGGGAGATACATACAGTATTTCATGGTTAGAAGACAGGTATATACACACATATAACTTCATTTGTTGGCTTTCTCACTTTTTTAATAATTAATAAAGAAGTATTGATTTATTATTATTTTTTATATTCTTTACGCATAGTAAATTATGTTTATTGAATACATCCTATGATTAATTTAATGAATGTAGAATACTTTTACGCTGCATTATGCACTCTACGGCTGCTTATCACTATTACATATATGATTTTTTTCAACATTTATAAAAATTATAAAAAATGTAATCTATTAATTATGATTATTTTAGTAAATATTACATCTAAACTGTTACAAAATATTACTAATAATATTTTTTTTATCAAATAAATATTATTGAAAATATTATATAATAGTGGAAGAGTTGCATGGTTCGATTTCGGTCCTTCTCCATTATTCACACATTAATTGCCGTGCTTGTTTGGATTTGTTTGTGTACCAGTGACAAAAATGATTTGACGAAAGAGACTCTGAACAAACAATATGTATCTGTAAGCCATCAATTCAATCTTTTTTCCTTTATTTTTTAAATGAAAACATCAATTCAAACACACACACATATATTAGTTTTCCTCAACAATTAATATTTAATATTGATCCAACCTAAAATATTCTTGAATGTTATGTATAGGTTCACCAAAGAACATTAGAAAGTTATGCCAACAAGACTGGCACTTCTCATGTGATGCAATACGGAGATAAAAAGTTGGTCAACGATTTTCTATCCACATACTTGGGTGCACCCGCTAGTGGTCATGGTAAACATTACAACCCCATTAGCTCTGATAATTCATATTACTTTGAACCATCTACCACTCAAACCGGAGAGGTCAGCCAACGTGATGCTTATTTACTCTATCTTAGGCAAAAGGTACGTAATTCCAAGTTAGATATTTTGCATTACACATATATAGGCTTATGTAATTATAAAGAGAATATGGGGAGATTTTTTTCTCTTTTTCTCCTTGTTCCTTTTGTCATTGAACTTGAATACATATAACATTATAAATTTAATTAATTAAGTAAAGAAATACCTATTTCTTTGTTGTTTCAGTTGGAGAGGGCTCTGCCTGGTTCTGAGGAGAAGTTGAAAGCTCAAAAAGAGTTAGATGATGAAATTGCTCATAGGGAACACGTAGATAATGTTGTCCATTTCATAGGGAATCACTTATTTGGAGAAGAAAATAGCCCTACCATGATGCTCCATGTTCGTCCAACAGGCCAGCCTCTTGTTGATGATTGGGATTGTTTCAAAACCCTTGTAGGTCCTATGTTAAATTCTAGCTAGATTAATTATTACCTAACACACTTTTTCTATAATATGTGATAGATTACATATAAATGTTTGCGATAAATTTCATGCAGATAAAAACTTTTGAGAGCCAATGCGGTGCCTTATCAAGCTATGGAAAGAAATACACAAGAGTTTTTGCTAACTTGTGCAATGCTGGCATTTCTGAAGAGCAAATGGTGGTAGCGTCTTCACAAGCTTGTCCCAAGGAAAACCATGTTTCTTAAATTGTTTCCTCAGGTTAATAATGTGTGATAACCAATAATATCGTAAAGAATAAATTTCGCTCCATTTTTAAAAATGGATGATGCTTTGTATTATTTGGTTTATCATCATTAATAAATACTAGGCCAGAGTAAACTGAATTATAGTAAGCTGTGAATGAGCTCAAATATATATAAGATCTATGTTGACCCAAGTGACTAACATGTTATGTTATAGGTGTGCTCCACAGTCTCTAGAATTACAAAGCGGCATCACGGCTATGGAAACTGCATGATAGTAGTCATAGGCATGATAAAAGGTCAAAGTAAAAACCATTTCTTATTTCTCTTAACGATTTGTATTATCAACCAACTCTTTAAAATACTTTTTTAAAAAGTTATTAAAATCTATAAACCAGAAAAGATAATTATTGAAAATCTAAAAAAAAAATATAATTTTCAATGAATTTTAAAAAAAATATCATAGGAAGTGTGTTAAAAAAAAGGTGTTAATGATTGTGTGTTGCTATAAGAAAAATTGGAATATTGAGAAGAGACCATCAAAAGAAATAAAGGAAAGCATGGTTTATTGCATAATATCTAGGCAAGTGAGCTATAACTCTCTTTATGTCTCCCATTTATCAATTTAGATTAAGTTTTTCAATACCCGGATTTGATGAAATTAGTCTAGTATAGAAAGTACTAAATAAAAACCGGAGGTTAAAGTCGGCGACCTCTTGATGTCTAAGAATGACAATTTTTCTTTTAGCAAAATTATAGTATATAAAATTAAAAGGCACAAGGGGTGCCCTAACTCATGTACAAATAAAAATTCATGTCACATGACTAGCCGTGTGTATTCCTGGATTGGCTAAACATCCAAAAATTGTATAGAAAATAGCAAGTCAATAGTAAGTAGTGACCACCAAACAAGGATTCCCATGTATATATATTTTCAAAAACCAAGTTGCTACCTATGCATATATACTGTATTCCTAAATAGCATTTAGTATTTTATGTCAACTTCATACATACTAAAAATAAGAATTCCCATGGTTTATCTAATGAGGCATTATATTCAAATTTTATACTTTTCCTCATCAAATGTATAATCAGTTGCATTCAATTGATTTTACTTTACCTAGAGGTTTGTGATTATATAAAAAGACAGTGAGAATGATAAAACATGTAAACATAAAAGTTAAGCAGAAAAGGGGATGAAAAACATAAATATCCAAGGCATAAGATTTCTACTTCCTTGTCATGATTCCAATAAGGAATGCTTGAAAACAAGAAGATATAGTTGAAAAACATTTCCAACCAAGAAAATATAAGTTGCAAGCAAAACTAATGCATATAAAAAATTAAGTCATGATTTTCTTACTCTAAGTAAAATTTTATCTCAGGGCATTAGACGTAAAATTCTACATGAAAGACGATTTATTTCTGTTACAAAGTTCATTAAGCCATAACTTAAATTGTAATCAAAATTACACATTATTTATATATATATATATATATATATATATATATATAGAGAGAGAGAGAGAGAGAGAGTTTAGGGTTTGATGGAGGATCATCATAAGATAGAAGATTCACAAGAGGAATGTTTAGAAAATTAGAGGAAGAGTGGGAGAAAAAACTTCTTAAGATTAAATCAAACATTGAAGACTCTACTATAAAATCAAGACATTGTAATCTTCTTATATTTCTGTAAATTGAGTTTGCTTGCAAGTGAAACTTTTGGCCAACTTGTGCGAGCACATGGTAGCTCATGACCATTTAGAACCTTTTTTGTATTAACATGTTGAACTCAGCCTTTATTTTATTTTATTTTAGTAAAAGTATATAGGGAGAAGAGTGAATCTTAGCCATGAGATTAAATGAAAATCTAAGGGTTAAGAATACATGTTAATTCATATTTCAAGAACGAATCTAGACCCTTTATTTTTAATTTGATCAAACGGGTAAGAGTCATTCTTGTTTAATGAACTATTTTTAGCCTTTGATTGTTCATGCTTGCTTGACCACCCTTGGATAGATTTACATTCTTCTCATTTAGTTTTACTTATATGTTTTGGCTGAACAATAAGAGTCATATTTGGAATATATTGAAATTGAATTTTTTCCATTGAGACTTTGTTCTCCTAAGGTTTCTTGATTGAACCTCAAATCTTATCAAAGGATCCTTCCTTTGTGGTTAGAATTCCTTGGCTTATTGATCCTGATCATGGCGCCTTCCCCCTTCCCATCTAATTCCATTTTATACTTTTTATTTCTTCCTTTTTATTTTTATTTTTGTTTGACCTAAATATAAAATTATCAAAACCCTATGAAGAATTGAAGATTGGGCAACAATTCCAAGTTTGTGTGAGGCAAGCTTGTATTAAGTGGTATCAAGAGCTAGTTTCTTCTTCATAGGTATTTTCTTAGCATGCCTAGCGTTTGATAAAACGTGTCTCAATTGTTCCTTTTAAATTTTCTCATCCATTACATGTTTATTCATATGTTATAGTCATCGTAATCCTAATTTTTTTAGTTTAAATTGATGTGTTGTTAGTTCCTTGAGTTGTCATATCATTTCCTTAATGTTTTTGTACTCGTTTGTCTGTGTTTCTTGCTAAATTTGTGCAAAAATAAATAAAAAAACCTATTTGTGCTCTGCATCCATCCCCCCAAATCACATCACACCTTATGTTTTGATGGTTTGATATTCAATTTAAGTCCAAATTACCACTTTATTGATGTTTCTATTGTTAACTTTGAGTGCTTTGGTTTGGAATTATTTTTGAGTATTCTGTCCAGCAAAAAAAAAAAAAGAAATAGAAAGAAAGAAAAAAAAATTGAAAAGAAGTAAACAAAATAAAACAAGAAAAGTGAAAAAAAAAATCAAAAGAAAAAATTTTTTGATCATAAAATCCTCCCTGGTGAGTGTTGATTTCATCTCTGTTTGTGTCTTATGTTGTGTATCACTTGTTTCCGTTCTGTTTCTAAATTATCCCAACAATTTTACATCAATTAGTTGCTATAATTTTGGTTTAGCCTTTGTCACAAATACGTCTCCAAATTTGAGTAGCCATTCCTTCAAATTTTAGCTTTTGTTGCTTGTCTTTTTGGCCTCTGAGTTTTGTCTTGAGTTTTGTTTTCCTTGGACTTCTTGAGCTCAAGTGTGGAATTGTTCCTCTTTTATAAAGGAAAATAGATTTTGATAATTGATTTAAGAGGTTTTATTAAGAAGCTTAAAGTGAGACTGAGAGGAAAAAGGCAAGAGAGAAACAATAGAGAAAAAGCCCCAAAGTGTAAAACACAGGAGAGTGAGTAAAACACTTAGAGAGTGTTGTGAGGTTTTCTTTATTTATCTTGTCTCTTGTATTACTAACCTTTCTTGCAGCAAATTGCTAGCTCTTCAAGTGTGACCAAAGACTTTTCACCACGGACTCAAAGAATAATGGAGATGATGTTGGAGAAAATGAACAAATTACACACTACAATGGTTGAGAGTGTGAATGAAAGATGTGAACAAAATGAAAGAAGATTTAGGGAAGAAAATGAAAGGAGAAATAGAGAAGAAAATGAGAGGAGACATAGAAAAGAAAATGAAAGGAGACATAGAGGAGAAAATGAGAGAGGAAGTAGAAGAGGAAATGAAAGGAATGAAGAGAGGGGAGATAGTCAAAGGTCAACCATGGGAAATGAGGAAGGAAACAACTATGAGGGAGATTATGGGTTTAGAGATTATGACCGTGAGAGAAGGAGGGATAGGAGAGAAGACCATAGGGAAAGAAGAAGATACAATAACTATAGAAGATACCAACATGAAGAGGAGGCAAGGTTTGATGAAAGAAATGTGAATATTAGACTTCCTAAGTTCCTTGGAGAAGGAGGTGCCGAAACTTATTTAGAGTAGGCAATGAAGGTGAATCAAGTATTTCTTAGTCATCCTATGCTTAGTGAGGAGAGGAAGTTGAGTCTAGCTACTTTAGAGTTTGAGGGGTATGCTCTAGTATGGTGGAACCAAGTACAAGTTGAAATTCAAAGAAGGGTAAGACCAATTATCTCTACCTGGCAACACTTGAAGGAAGCATTTAGAGAGAGGTTTGTACCACCATCTTATTCTAGGGACCTCTACACAAAGCTTCAAAGGATGGTCCAAGGTGTTAGAAGTGTTCAAGACTACTACAAAGACCTTGAAATCACCATGTTGAGAGCGGAGTACCAAGAAAATTGAGAGGCTACCCTAACTAGATTTGTGCATGGACTCAATAGAGTGTATTCACACAAGAAAGAAGTTGGATGGAAGAAATGGTTCCATCATATATAAGGCTCAAATTCTTACAGGGTTTATTTTCTATCACAAATCATCCAAGCTTCAGTTTCACGTCAATTTCAAATCCAGGGTGCACAATGGTCATAAGAAAATTGGACATCCATCAACTAAGAATATTTGTTACTTTCAAAGCTTATACACCTATAACTTCAAAGCAAAAGTGTGGTTCACCTACATCTTTTGTATCATATATATATATATATTTTTTTTTAATATAGACAGAGACAGAACAATGTAGAGCAATGCAGGAAATAGAGAGGGACAGGCCAATATAGAGAATAGGGTTGTTCACAACATATTCACTAGAAATTTACATTGTCCCCCCCACACTTAAAATTCACATTGTCCTCAATGAAAAATGCATCAAAGAAGTCAATTGTAATGAAAATCAGGGGGGGAAATAGAAAACTCCCTTGGCCGCTCAAGGTGGCGGCGTGCTCAAGTGGTACCAGCTCTCGATATGCCTGATATGCCAAAATTTTCCATGATTCTCCAGCCTTGCTCCATCATCTAACAATTCACAACAACAACAAAACTAACAGGAAGAATAACAGTCAAATTACATTCAAATAAAGATCAATTAAAAGTCAAATACAGTTAACTAGTCATATAACAGTACCAGGAACTAAAATAATAGAGAAATGGTCTAATTAAGCTACATCAACAAAAAATGTAAACTAAACAGAAATAGTAGACTAAGATATCAGTCCTCCTCTTCTTCTTCCTCACTTTCCTCTTCTCCTTCTTCATTCGGCTCGCCATCAACCTCTTCACCATCATCTTCATATCCTTCATTATGTGCTCCACCTTCGCAGTCCTCAGAAAACTCCCTAAACTTCATCAAATCTTTAATCATTTCATTGCTAAGTGGTTTAAATGGCACCAACGCACCGGATTCATCCGAGCGCTAAACTTCTCATGAGGGGCTCAAGTGCAATGCAAGTTTTATTTTGTTCGTGAATCGTTCGCAAGTTTTCTTGAACTACCCTCAAATGCCTCAATAACTTTTGTTGATCTGCATTATTAGCTAGGGCTTCTGCCATTGGAGCTTTACCGTTGGACTTCGCTGTGGTCTTTGTTCTAGAAGTGGAAAGTTCTGCTGATATGGCTTTCATTTTGCTGGACTCTCCCTTGGTGAATTTCACCTCTAATGTCGTACCAGGTCTCATAGGAATCAACCCTTCAGTTGAAACTCCAGCCTCAATGCACAGCTGAGTGATAATGCTTGCATAAGATAGGGAACCTTGTCCTTGCAAGTGCAGCGTGTGAATTTCGTTGGCTATGGTCAGGCCCACATTAAGATACTGACCCTGCATTATTGTGTACAAACACCAAACCCTCTTCTTGGTGATGGAGGATTTGTGCTGGATCGGTAACAGGATGCCAGAAATAAAGGCCCACCAGATTTTGGCCTTGAAACATAGGGATGATGATTTGATGTGCGTTACTCCCTTGTTCTTCCATAAACTGTCCTTCCAAGCTCCTTTATCTTCACACAATAGCTGATCTACTATGCATGGTTCGACTCTGCGATCAAATCTATATTGGAAAATACAGTTCCTCCCTTCCGAGAACGGGATCAATAACATGCGGTTAATGGCTTGTGGTGAGAATGAGATTGGTTTCCCCCTAACATATGATGCATATCGTTCCTCTTCCCTATTGTTCGTCAAGTTTGCATAGAACTCTAGCACCAATTCCTTATAAGCTGGATATGTGATGTTGGCTAATTTAGTCCACTTCCGTGCAGAGATCTCATTGCATACTTGTTTGTAGTTAGCTCGTTGAGATGCATCCCCATTGCTTTCATCAATGTAAAGGCTCGGGCTCATGTTGAACTTCCTCTCTACTAACACTGCACGTGACATGAAGTGGGAGGCAAAGGCCTCTGCATGCTCCTTTGACTTGAATCTATGAGTGTCATAGTCTTGAATTTCAGGAGTGGCACTGACTTTCTTGGTGGCCTTCTTCTTCTCTTGGCTTCGTCCCTTGGTAGCTCTTTGTTTGGATCTTTGTGACATTGAAGAAGAACCAGTCGCTTGATTGCTTGAAGACATTGTTATCTCTCAACAATTGAATCTTGCTTGAACCGAAGTGAATGTAGGATACCAATTGAGGGTTTCGAAAATTATCAACCAGAAAATGGGGATCTAAGTTGAAAGAGATTAGGAAATCAACCTAAATTTACTTGGCAAAATGAAGTGATGATATTAAAACTGGTTGGGATTGGTAGTGCCAAGAGGAGAAAGGTGCAGAAATGTGAAACGCGCTTTGTGTTTTGCTTAGGCGCGGCCCCCTTATATTTGTGCCAAGTGAAACGCGCCCCCCCTTGCATAAGTGATTCGCGCCGCGGCGCGTCTCTGCTGCAAGGAGACTCAAACGCGCCTCTCAATTTCAGCAAGTGGCGCTGCGGCGTGTTTAGGCCGCAAGGGGCCTTAAACGCGCCCTCCTCCTTTCCTGTAATGCGCCCAGGCGCGCTCTATCCAGGAAAGTTTGTGCTTTTCAGTTCATCCATGAACTGGTGCAAGTTTGCTAGTCCGAGAGGTCACACATGAGGTTGCCTTGCACATTCTCAATGTAAATTGCTCTCATTTGTGCACAAATTCTAAGTTATTTCGTGTTGGTGTTATGTGTCCTATGCACCAGGACAATAGTTAGGATGAACATGCAGAGAATTCTAAAAACTTCCCAATACTGTGATCACACCTCACACCTCTCTTATTTCTATCACTCAATCACATTGTGGTTTCAAGTGTTCCTTCCTATGTCTACTTGTTTATTTTGTTTTTGCATTTTCCAACTCCTAAGCAACTAACAAGTATATCACAATGAAAAGTTTTTTTTTTTTTTTTTTTTTTTTTTTTTTTTTTAAAAAAAAAAAAAGAAAACAGCAGAGTATTTACAGAAAAGTATTCATAGAATCCCCCCCCACACACTTAAAATTTGCATTGTCCTCAATATAGCATAAAGTGCATCAATGAGGTCAATCTGTAATTCACGACAGAAGGGGGAATAGAACTCCCTCAAGGACCAAATATTTGCACGTCACGTCCGCCAAATAGGTTCACCAAGGACAACTCGCCTCGCCTTCTTCTCGCTTTCGGACTCTCATGGAATTCCTTGAGTTGATGGCCATTTACCTTCCAATTCTTACCAAGAACTTCATCTTGTATCTCAACTGCACCATGGGAAAAATCATTAGTAATAACAAAAGGGCCATCCCATCGAGAGCGAAGTTTACCAGCTATGAGCTTCAACCGAGAATTGAATAACAACACTTTTTGTCCCACTTTGAACTCTTTCCTCAGAATCATCCTATCGTGGTACTTCTTAACTTTCTCTTTGTAGATTTTTGAGTTCTCATAAGCCTCCAATCGAAGCTCCTCAAGTTCTTGCAATTGAAGCTTCCTCTGCGCGCCAACTTGGTCAATCTCTAGGTTGCACTTCTTCACAACCCAATATGAACGATGCTCAATCTCCACAGGCAGATGACAGCCTTTACCAAAGACCATTCTGTAGGGAGACATGCCAGTTGGTGTCTTATAGGCAGTTCTATGGGCCCAAAGAGCATCCTCAAGGTGCTTACTCCAATCTTTTCTGTTTGGATGGACCATCTTCTGTAATATGAGCTTAATGTCTCTCGTTGAACACTTCACCGACCATTAGTCCGGGATGATAAGCTGTGGAAACTCTATGCACCACCCCATACTTATGGAGTAGAGACTTCATGCTGGGTTACGTGTGGCTCCCTCTGTCACTGATAATGGCTTTAGGTACACCAAACCTGCAAAAAATATTGGATCTAACAAAATCTACAACTACTTTAGAATCATTAGTCCTGGTGGCCTTTGCCTCAACCCACTTTGACACATAATCAACTGCTAACAGGATATATGAATAACCGGAGGAGACAGGGAAGGGCCCCATGAAGTCAATACCCCAAACATCAAATACCTCACAGAAAATAATGGGCTGTTGGGGCATCTCATGCCTTTGAGTGATAGCCATTCCGACTCTCTGACATTGCTCACAAGTGCTGAAAAGCTTATATGCATCTTTGAAGATAGTAGGCCAATAGAACCAGCTGTCCAATACTTTTTCGCTGTCCGTTGAGGTCCATAGTGCCCCCCCACCGGCGAAGCATGACAAAATTGAAGGACCGATTGGATCTCATGACTTGGAATACATCTGCGAATTATGCTATCACTGCAAAACCTCCAAAGATAAGGGTCATCCCAGACATAGTATTTTGCATCACTTTTCAACTTCTCAATTTGTGATTTAGATGCATTAGGAGGTACAGCAGATGTAACCAAGTAATTAACAATATTAGCAAACCAAGGTACTACATCACAAGAGTATAAAAGCATAAGATGTTCATCAGGAAAATTATCCTTAATAGGCAAAAGATCAAGGTTACCCTCAATCCTACTCAAGTGATCAAGAAACCAGGTTTTCTCGCACCACTCTTGTCCCCGATTTCTATATCAAATTCTGGAGAAGAAGCATCCATCTAATCAACCTTGGTTTAGCATCGGCCTTTTTCAACAGAATTTCGAGCCGCATGGTCGAGAAAGACAATGATTTTAGAGCCAAGCAAGTAAGCACGAAATTTATCTAAAGCAAAGACAATTGCTAAAAGCTCTTTTTCAAAGAGTGGTGTAGTTTGCTTGGGCAGATCCAATGTACGGGAAGCATATGCAATGACATGAGAGAGTCTATCCACTCTTTGAGCTAAAACTGCTCCAACTGCAAAGTTGGAAGCATCACACATTAACTCAAAGGGAAGCTCCCAATCTGGTGGCTGCACAATGGGTGTTGTGGTAAGCCTCATCTTCAGTTCATCAAAGGCCTTCATGCATGTTTGGTCAAAAGAGAAATCTGCGTCCTTTTGGAGTAGTTTGGACAATGGCAGAGCAATCTTGCTAAAATTTTGAATGAATCTCCTGTAGAAACCTGCATGTCCAAGAAAAGAACGCACTTCCCGCACAGAGGCGGGGTAAGGTAGAGCAGTAATAATATCTATTTTTGCCTTATCAACTTCAATGCCCCTATTGGAAACTAGATGTCCTAAGACTATACCCTCACTAACCATGAAATGGCATTTTTCGAAATTCAGTACCAAGTTAGTCTCAATACATCTATTTAAAACTCTAGAGAGGCTATCCAAACATGTGTCAAAGGATGAACCATATACAGTGAAATCATCCATAAATACCTCCATGCAATTCTCTAAGAGGTCAGAGAATATACTCACCATGCATCTTTGGAATGTACCAGGTGCATTGCATAAGCCAAAGGGCATCCTGGTGTAAGCATAAGTCCCAAATGGACAGGTGAAGGTGGTCTTGTGCTGGTCTTCTGGAGCAATGTGAATCTGCATATATCCAGAAAATCCATCCAGAAAGCAGTAATGTGATTTACCTGCCAACCTCTCTAAGACTTGATCAATGAATGGAAGAGGGAAGTGGTCCTTCCGGGTGGCTTGGTTGAGTCTTCTATAATCAATACAGACCCTCCAACTGTTGGTGACTCTAGTTGGAACCAATTCATTGTCCTTGTTCGGCACCACAGTTATGCCAGATATCTTAGGGACCACTTGGACAGGTGAAACCCATGTGCTGTCTGAAATGGGGTAGATGATCCCAGTAAGCAATTTCATGACTTCTTTCTTTACTACCTCCAGAATGGTAGGATTGAGTCTCCTTTGTGGTTGTCTTACAGGTTTAGACTCATCCTCTAGCAGTATTCGGTGCATGCAAATGGCTGGATTAATTCCAGGAAGATCGGCTAGTGTCCATCCAATGGCTTTCTTGTGCACCTTCAACATTATCAGCAGCTTCTCCTCTTGCTCATCTTGCAAAGTACTAGAAATGATAACGGGAAGCTTCTGAGCATCATCTAAGTAAGCATACTTCAAGTGATGAGGTAGTGGCTTCAACTCGAAGCTTAGTGGCGGTTTAATGGAAGGTAATGTTTTGTTTGTTTCTTTGATATCACAGATGCGAGAACTTGTAGACCAAGGTGTGCAACATGCAAGTTAGAACCTGCATCTGCAATGGCAAACATTAATCTCTGCACATATAGTACAAACAAGTCTCCATCATGACAAGAAGAGCAAGCCAAATCAAATTTAATTCAGAGAAATTAGTAAAATCAAAATCAAGTTCAGAGAATCAAAATCTGTACAACTATCTACACAATCATCAACTAAATCTATGGAAAAATGTAAATGCTCTTGACAGGCGGTTTCATGCTTTCGAGTATGTTGAACTTCACAATATCATCTCCGAATTCCATAGACAATATGCCAGAATGAACATCAATCTTGGTCCGTGCAGTCATAAAAAATGGTCGCCCTAGGATCAATGTAGGTGAAGGTGATCTATCCTGCATATCAAGAATGTAAAAATCTGCAGGAAAAATCAATTCGTTAACTCGAACTAACACATCCTCTAGGACTCCACGTGGATGGACAGCACTCTTATTGGCAAGTTGAATAATAACTCCAGTTGGTTTTAACTCACCAATCTGCAATGACCTGTAGACTGAAGTAGGCATCACATTAATAGAAGCTCCCAAGTCTATCATGGCATCCACAAAAGTGCGATCTCCAATTGTGCAAGGCACTGTAAAAGTTCCAGGATCTTGGCACTTTTGTGGAAGGTTAGACTGAGGGGGTGGAGAAACATGTGTGCTTTGGATAAGAGCAGAAACATTTCTTCCCAAGTTTACCTTTTCGTTTCCTTTAAATCTTCTTTTGTGGGTGCACAGTTCTTTTAAAAATTTGGCATACTTGGGAATTTGCTTGATAGCATCTAACAAAGGTATATTAACTTCTACTTTCCTAAATGTTTCTAATAATTCTTTTTCTAATTCTGATTTTTTTGAATGTATATTTACAGAAGGAAAAGGAAGAGGAAGTCTGTTTTACCTTATCTGCTCGTGATTTTTCAGATCCTCAACATTTGGTCAATTCCTTACCACTTCTCAAGGTGATGGCACTCACATTCCCCATTGGATTAGCTACCGTTTGGGAAGGAATGTTACCAGAACCTTGTTGCTGCAAGTGATTCACAGTGGTGGCCAACTGTCCAATTTGAGTTTTCAAATCCACAATAGAAGCATTCACATTTTGCTGAAACTGCAGATTGATAGTTGCCATCTGTTTCATCAAATCTTCTAAGGATGGTCCAGCATTATTCACAGGTGGTGGTTGAGCAGGTTGGACCATTTGTTGCTGTCTCATGGGAGGAGGTTGATACTTGTTAGGAGGTTGAAACCTTTGCTGCTATTGCTGTGGCTGCTGTTGGCTAGGTCCTGGACCATATCTCAAATTAGGATGATCCCTCCAACTAGGGTTATAAGTGTTGGAATATGGATTGTACGGCTGTGTTGGAGGTCTATACTGCTGTCCGGAGTACATTCCAGCCACATCCACAGCTTGTTGAACCAAAAGTTGTTGTTGTTCAGTTTCTTGCAGCTGAGGGCAAGCATCAGTGGAATGTTCGGCTCCATTACAAATGCCACATAGTTGCTTAATCAGGCTCACTGCGTTCACATTCGGTTGCCTTTGTTGTTGACCCAAAGCTAACTGTCTCACTAGTGAAGTTAACTCTGTTAGCTTGTTTTCCAACGTATATGTATCAGCAGCGGCTATGGAAGCTTCATTCACATGCTTGGAGGATGTTGAATTTCTAGAACTGAACTGCTGGGAATTCTCTGCCATATTTGCAATCAAATATCGTGCAACAGCTGGTGTTTTGTCCATCAAAGCTCCACCACTTGCTGCATCTACCATATTTCTCTCCATAGGCATGAGTCCTTCATAGAAGTATTGGATGAGGAGCTGTTCAGTTATTTGATGGTTTGGACATGTGGAACATAACTTGTTGAATCTCTCCCAATACTCATATAAGGTCTCTCCTTGCGCTTGTCTTATCCCGCTTATATCCTTCCTAATAGTCATAGTCCTAGAAGCGAGAAAGAATTTTTCCAGAAATCTTCTTTTCATGTCATTCCATGTGGTAATAGGTGTTGGTTGAAGGTATAACCAATCCTTGGCAGCTCCATCCAAAGAGAATGGAAATGCCTTCATTTTGACAGCCTCTTCAGGAATATCATTAGGCCTCATAGTGGAACAAACCACATGAAATTCCTTGAGATGTTTATGTGGATCTTCACCTGTAAGTCCTAAAAACTTAGGCAACAGATGAATCAGTCCAGATTTCAATTCATAGTTAATGACACCTTCTGGTATCGGAAATTGGATACACAAAGGTTGATAATTAATGTCAGGTGTAGCCAATTCTTTAAGAGTTCTTTCCATTGGATTTGCCATTTCTTCAGCAATAGAATCACGATCAGAGTCACAATGAGAAGTTTGGTTTCTTTTCCTATTTTGATTTTTCAGCCTATGAACTGTTCTTTCAATTTCAGGATCAAATTTCAGTGAATTATCTAAGCTAGATCTGGTCATGTACTACACAAACCTAGAAAAACTATCAGAAATACTATCTCGGAAGAATTAGAAACTATGCAGAAACTCAACAAAACAGTCAATACCTATACTAAAAGTAGAAACTATTATATGAATTCATAGTTAGTCTAGACACATGTAATATCCACAAGTAGTTTATATACAGGTGATAATTCCAAATCAAACGACGCATGTCCCCGGCAACGGCGCCATTTTGGTAATCACTGTCAAATGATTCTCAAAAGCTAGATTTATCCCCAATTAGATTTGTAATATAGAGGAATCAACCTAGGTCATCTCTCAGAAGACATACATCTATTTAATTCAGAATTATTCACAGTTGAGAGGGGGATTTTCATGAAGTAGTGCAGTAAACTAAACTGAATTGAAATTACAAAGGGAGATGAAGAACTAAAAATAGGAACAGAAATTGAAACGATGTTGAAGTGTAAATTTAGCACGAACGATAAATGCAGAAAATGAACAATGCACATGTAACATAAATCGCGAAGAAAGTTAGGAATCGGAAGTAGAACGGCAAAATGTAAATTGAAACAACAACTAAGCTCAAGAGAAGAAACAGAATGGAAATAACATGCAAGAAGAATTAGAATTAGAAAACATAACAAGAACATGTAAAGTGTAACGGTGAAGTGAACAGTACGCAATTGCAGAAATGCAATAACGAGCAATGGCACGAATCTTGAGATGAAAACCTAATCAATTATGAACAAAGAAATAACGTGTGAACGGAAATGGAACCAGAGATAAAGAGGAATCAAAATCAAGGAATTGGATTCAATTGTTGCAGTAGCTACAGTTGCAAGTAGAGATCGAGTACATGTAAATCAAGAATCATGAAGAAAAGAGAGAAGAGAAGAGAGGAACGAGAGAAGAGAGTTGCACAATCGCACAACTCGAGGTGTACGAGAGGAAGCTAAAACAGTTGGGAAAACAGAAAATTGAAGAAGCCCTCTCAATTTCGTGCCCTGGGTTATTTATAACCGATGAATTGCGCCCCACTAGAGCGAACGTCTTTAGCGGCGCGCCATGAAACAAGAGAAGCACCCCGAGAGAAGCAAATCGCGCCACCCTTGGATTTCGGTTTGCGTCACGGCACCATTTGAAACAAAGATCGGCATGTGGAGCGCGCCCTTGAACGCGCTGCGGCGCGAATTGGCCGCAACTAACCCTCAACGCGCCCCCCTTGGTTCCTAAAACGCGCCGCGGCGTGAATTCTGGCTGCTAGGGAGAGGCTTTGCACCATGGGTCACTCTGGTTCTTGAATTGGGTCCATCCTTGCTCTTCTCTTTTTGGTTTGAGTTTCCATACAAGTATTTGGTCCATTCCTTGTTGCTTATCTCTTCTTCAATCCTCAGAGCTTTAGATGTACTGTACAAGAATCCATATAAAAGTATAAGAACTTGTGGAATTTTAACTATTATTACTACTAGTACCACAATATGCTTCTATCACAAATCTAAGAAACTATCAAGGTATGACACATATAAGAGCTAATTGACCCAAAAAAACAAGGTGAAGAACATGTATATAAAATGGATCATCACTTTTAACATCAGGAATATGAACATATCCGATCAGGCCAAAAACTTTGAAGTGTTCGACTGATGGCTTTCTTCCACTCCATGCCTCTTCCGGGGTCATATCTTTTATAATGAGTGTAGGAGATCTGTTAAGAACATGATTCACCCATTGCACAACATCTGGCCAGAAAGCTTTTGGTACCTCCTTCTCTAATAACGCTGCTCTCACCATGTTCATGATTGTGCGGTTTTTGCGTTCAGCAACGCCATTTTGCTGAGGCGTGAAGGCGGTGGTCAGCTGTCTTTTGATTCCATGCTCTCTACAGAATTCCTTGAATGCATTTGAGTTGTATTCTCCTCCTCTATCCGTTCTTAGACATTTGATGAACAATCCAGTTTGCTTCTCCATAAACGCTTTGAATGTCTTGAACTGATGAAATGCTTCTGATTTTTCTAGCACAAAATATATCCATGTCTTTCTCGAGAAATCATCAATAAAGCTTATCAAGTACCTTATTTGACTGTTTGATGGTGGATTGATCGGACCACAGAGATCAGAGTGAATAAGCTGCAATCTTTCAGTGGCTCTCCACTTGCTCTGCTTCGGAAATGGAACACGATGGTGTTTCCCTTTGACACACGCCTCACAAGTGGTTTTCACATCTGCAATTTTAGGTAAACCCACAACCATCTCTTTACTGCATAATGTGTGAAGTCCTTTGTAGCTGAGATGCCCATATCGATGGTGCCACAGCTCTGCCTTGTCTGAGATATCAACCTGCAGGCATCTCTCCTCCTTTGTTTTGTCATTTGATTCACCCAGCAGGATAAACATCCTATTAGCACTCATAACAGATTTTGCTATTTTTCCTCTTGAAGGATGAAAGATGTTGCATGTGTTCCGATCTCCTCCTTTGAATAGCATGTCTAAACCCCTTTTTTGAAGTTGCCCAACACTCAGCAAGTTGTTCTTCAATTCTGGAATATAATAGACATCGTTGACCACATAGCTTATTCCCTTAAGCATTATTTTCACCGTTCCTTTCCCAGCAACCATCAGTTTGTGATTGTTCCCAAGCTTGACATTATGTGTGAAGCTAGTGTCCAAGCTTGAGAACATACCTCTTTCTCTACACATATGGTTTGAACATCCAGAGTCTACGAACCACACATCTCCTCTTCTAGTACCTTGAAGTTCCACATACTCCATGAGAAGAACTTCATCCTTTTTTTCGATCTCTGCAAAGTTTGCTCCATTGTTCCCATTTGGACATTCATATTGGAAATGTCCAAGGTTGTGTGATGGAGGACCATCCTTGTCTAGAAGAATCACAAGGTCCATGACAAAGAAAATACAAGAAGAAGTGGAGAGTCAACTCCAAAGTCAAAGTCAACTCTCAAGTCAAGAGTCAACTCAAGACTTCTTCTTAACTTGTAATAGGACTTGTAATTTTTCTAGTATTTGTAATTTGTAATTAGGAGTAAGCTTTGAATAATTGGACACACATGTGCTAGTGAGGCTCACGACCTAGGGGTTCCAAAAATAAGAACAAAAATCTCTACCAAAGAGGGAGAGAGTGGCGCACACTCTCTTGGAAGAGAGTGGAAGAGATTTGGAGGGAAAGTAGTGGAGGAAACACTAACTCAATTTGAATCCCAACCTTTAGATGGGATCTACAAATTCTAATCTAATGGTTGAGTTCAAATTTAGCCAAGCCATGCTTTTGACACCACTTCTTAAGTGAACTCTAGCCACTTGATTTAGATCTAATCGAGAGGCTAGAATTCAAACTTAAGGCATGCTTTTCCCACCAAGCTTTGCTTTGGCCGTGACCCTAGGATGGATTCTAGATCTAATGGAGGTGATGGTGATCCGTGTGGAGAGGTTTGAGGAAGCCTAATACACGTTGATTAACTATCTAATCCAAAGGATGAGAATTGATCCTTGCAATCCAAGGTGGCGCCAAAACTAGCTAATATAAGTAGGATTTTATTTGAATTGTAAACACTTTTTGATTAATTGAGAATTGAATTCAGAAAATTGAGAGTGTTTTCTCTCTTGTGTTCTTGTGAAGAACCTTGAATCTCATCAATGGCTTCCTTGCTCCATTGTGGCGGTTCCACCTCAAGCTTATTGGCACTTGCCATGGCGCTTCCATTCCTCTTCTAATCCGTTTTTCCTCTTTCTTTTCTCCTTGAGGCCGTGTGATTCTTCTTCCTAATACCTAAGTCTCCATTGAAGCATGAAGATCCGTGTCTCCTATGTCATTCTCCTTGAGGATTGCATCAAATTTGGTATCTAGAGCTTGTTCTACTTCAATTGGAGCATCCTATCCGGTTTGATTTTTCTTACTTTGAATTTTTGTTTTCTCTTCAATTTCTTGTGTAGATCTGTGTTGTATGAACTTGTTTGAGTTCTTCACATGTTCCTTGAGTTGTCTTCATTTTGAATTTGAGTTTTCATGTTGAAAAATTCCTAGATCTAAAATTCCTAGAAAATTATGACAAATTCACCGTTTAATCTTCTTCTTTAGCTTGTTTTTGTAATTCTTCATATATGTTCTTGATGTGCTGAATATGAACTATGCCAAATCTTCTTAATTCTGTGAATCTCTGTTTTGAATGTGTTCAAGGTGCTGTTCACATGTTTTAAGTGCTAAGATTTGTGCATTTACAAGTTCAAGTAGCTATCACCTTGCTTAATCTAGCTTACTAGTAATTTTAGACTTAATTTTGCCTTAGTCTTAGGTTTTTCTAATTTCGGTCCAGCAAGTAAAGTCAAGAAAAAGAGTATACAAAGGCAAAGGAAAAAGAAAATAAAAAAAAAGATTACAAGAAAAAGAATCACAAGAAAAAAAATCAAAGAGAAGAGAAAACTAGAAAAGTGAAACTAGTGGAAAATTCAAGTGAATAGAAAAGAACAAATGAAAAGTGAATTTCAAGCCTAAAAGTGCAGTGCAGTACCTTGACTACTTGAACCTCTAAACACTCCCAAAATTAATGGTTCAAAGGACTTAGAACACTAGAGACACTTAGGACTAAGCATTATCACCAAAACTTGAGTTTAGATTGCTAGTAGCCTAGATTCTTGAACTTGTGGTGTGTGATGTGCTTGGTAACTTGAAACTCTGTTTTTCCCCTGTATTTTTGAGCATATTACTTGGCTGTACAGTGGTGAAAACTGCACCTAATCACTAAAAATCACTTCACAAAATTCACTTGCAAATTTGCCTAAATTCGGGTGCTAAATTGGTGCCAAAATTGCTTGTAAATTGGCTTGTTCATAAAATTCTTTATTCGCTGGAAATTTTCCAGATTTGAGCATTGTTTGTGGATGTCCAAACTGCAGTAGTTTAGTGCCTTTGTCACATATAAACTTCTTATATTTGAGTAGCCAAAATTTTATTCATTGAGTACCTTTTATTGCTTGTCATTTTGGACTCCTAAGTTTTGTCTTGAGTTTGTATTTCTTGGACTTCTTAAGCTTGATTCTAGAACCGTTCCTCTTTCACTTTGGATACTTGGACCTTGAATGATTGATTAGAGGTATGAACAAGAGTATTAAGAGAGGTTGAGTGGAAAAAGACAAGAGAGAACATTAGAGAAAAAGTCTTGAAGTGTGAAATACGAGTGGCTTGAGTGCATACACTTAGTGAGTGGAAAGGATCCTATTTTCTCTATATTTTTGTGTACTAATCTTTGTTGTGCAGCTATGGATAGTTCCCCTAGTGTAGGAAATGACCTTTCACCTAAAACTAGAAAAATGATGGATCTAATGAAGAACATGCTACAAACTAGTTTAGAGGAGAGGTTTGATCTAGAAAGGAGAGCTAAGGAAGAGAGAAAGATTAGGAAAGAGTTAGAGAAAAAGATCCTTGGAGAGACAAGTGGAAACCAACCAAAACATAAACCTAGAGGTGCTGGAAATTCTAGCCACCGAGGAAGTGCTAGTAGAGGGAGCCAATCTACACCTAGGAGTAGTGAAGGTGGGAGCAATGATGAAGATGACCATGAGTATAGGGGTCATAGGAGAAGTAGAAGGGAAGGTAGGAGAGAAGACTTTGGTGATTTTGGAGGGTATGGCCGAGGCAACCATTACTTTGAGGGAGAAGGTAGGATAGATGAGAGGAACCTTAAACTAAACCTACCTAAGTTTAATGGAGAAGGGAGTGCCGAAACCTACCTAGAGTGGATCATGAAACTAGACCAAGTTTTCTCATGCTATCCCATTTTAAATGAAGAGAAAAAGTTGAACTTAGCTATATTGGAGTTTGAGGGATATGCACTAGTGTGGTGGAACCAAATTCTAGTAGAAGGTGAGAGGAGGAGGATACCACAAATCATCTCATGGACCTAACTTAAAGAAGCTATGAGAGCTAGGTTTGTGCCACCAACCTATGTGAGAGACCTACACATAAAACTCCAAAGGTTAACTCAAGGAACCAAGAGTGTGCAAGAGTACTATAAGGAGCTTGAGTTAACTATGCTAAGATGTGACTACCAAGAGGCTAGAGAGGCCACATTAGCTAGGTTTACCCATGGACTTAATAGGGAGATTCAAGACATTCTTGAGCTCCAAAGCTATGTGACCATAGAGGAGGCCATCCATAAGGCCGAGAAGGTGAAGCAACAAATAAAGAGAAGAGGCACCTTCAAGAGATCCTCTACTTCATCCTCTAACTCTTGGAGAGACAAAGGCAAGAGAGAAGGCTACTCCAACATGAAGAAGCCACATGACCGAGACAACATTAAGGTAAAGGAGGTACATCCTAACTCTTCTAAACCTAGTTCTATTAAATGTTTCAAATGTTAGGTCATGGCCACATAGCCTGATGCAATCCTCAAGGAGAATAGCATATAAGTTGCGGATCTTCATGCTTCAATGGAGGCTTGGACAAATGAAGAAGAAGCTTAAGGCCTCAAGGAGAAAAAGAAATAGAAAACGGAAGGAGTTTAGAGATGGAAGCGCCATGGCAAGTGCCAATAAGCTAGAGGTGGAACCGCCACAATGGACAAGGAAGCCATTGATGAGATTCAAGGTTCTTCACAAGAACACAAGAGAGAATACTCTCAAAGAATAAGCTCTTAGCTTAATTCAATATTCAGAAATTTTATCAAAAGTGTTTGAATTACAATGGAAATCCTATTTATACTACTAAGGTGTGGTGCTTAGCTTGCTATGGAAGGAACTAATGTCCACCCTTGGATTAGATTCTAATCTAATGGCTATGAAGGGAAGCTTGTGGTGGAAGCTTGATTAGCTTGGAGGACAAGGATCAATCCTCCACCCTTGGATGTAGATCCTCATCCAACGGTTATGACATCAAGCTTGCACTCCAAGCTTCTAAGCTTAGCCCTTGGATTAGTATCCTCATCTAATGGTCATGGTGCCAAGCTTGCACTCCAAGCTTCTAAGCTTAACCCTTGGATTAGAATCCTATCTAAGGGTCACTAATTATTTGTTTATTACAAGTTTAGGCTCAAATTAAATCCTTAAAACAATTACATAATTGAAAGAAAACTACTAATAAGCCTAAACTTTAAAACATTTCGCTGAAAATTCCTGGAAGCATTCCAACGCTAACTTCAAGCTCATTTTCCAACTAGTTTCAGTTCGAACTGGGTTTTGGTGTCTTCATAGCTTTTGTAGCCCTTGAAGTCTTCTTTAATTCACCAAGAACGCCTCAATTGGACTTGTGTAGCTCGAGTTATGATCGAAATACTGAAACAGGTCAGATGCAAAAATCAGTAGCGAATTTTATTAGAAGCCCAAAATTGAAAAGTAAGGTTGGAGAGTTTGGTTGGGCTTTTGGAGATGGTCCTCCATCATAGCCTCTCATTGCCCAAACAAGAAAGCTATGATGGTGAGAAATGATGGAGCAATCACAAGTGAAGATTCAAGCTCATCATCTAGTGAGAGTGAGGCATCAAGTGCAAGTGAGCAATCATCCTTTGAATAAGCCGAGGAGGGAGATCTCTTGATGGTAAGGAGGATGCTAAGCAATGTAAGTAAGGAACTTGATGATTCACAAAGGGAGAATATCTTCCATAATAGATGTACTATTGAAGGGAAGGTATGCTCTTTAATTATTGATAGTGGTAGTTGCACTAATGTAGTAAGCACTAGATTAGTGGATAAATTAAAATTGAAAACATCTTCACATGCTAAACCATATAAGCTACAATGGTTGAGTGAAAAAAGAGAGTTAGTGGTAGACAAACAAGTACTCATATCTTTTACTATTGGCAAATATAATGATGAAGTACTTTGTGATGTTGTTCCTATGGAGGCCACACACTTACTCCTTGGTAGACCGTGGCAATTTGATAAAAAAGCTATACATGATGGAGTTGCCAATACTTATATTCTTTCTCATGTAGGTAAGAAGGTTACACTCAAACCACTAACACCTAAGGAGGTTTGTGAAGATCAAATAAAGATGAAGCTTAAGAGAGACCAAGAGAAGCAACTCACCTTGGCCGAGAACTCCAAGGGCACACCCAAGCATGGAGACAAGCCCACAGCCAAGAGCTCCAAGGGAGGTAAAGCTAAAGGGAAGTTGTCTAATCCTAAGGTTCATAAGCTTGAAAAATTGAAAAGTAAAAAGAATGAAACGAAAGAGAGCTTCTTGATAGAGAATAGTGAACTTAAGAGAGACTATCTAGCTAAGAAGTCCATGTTTCTTTGCATCCCTAATCCTTTGGTGTTGAGTTCTGACCTTGTAGGTGAGCAAGGAAGCTTGGAGGCCTTATTGGAGGAATTTCAAGATGTCTTTCCCAAAGATATACCTCACGGCCTTCCCCCTATAAGAGCCATTGAGCATCAAATTGACTTGATACCGGGTGCACCATTACCAAACCGTCCAAGCTATAGAAGTTCTCCTCAAGAGAGCCATGAAATTCAAAGGCAAGTACAAGAGCTTATGGACAAGGGTTGGGTGAAGGATAGCCTTTCTCCTTGTGCATCACCCGTGATACTAGTGCCTAAGAAGGAGGGGACATGGAGGATGTGCACCGATTGTAGAGCAATCAACAATATTACTATTAGGTATCGCCATCCTATCCCTAGGTTAGATGACTTGTTGGATGAGTTGTATGGTGCTTGTGTATTCTCAAAGATAGATCTTAAAAGTGGTTACCACCAAATTAGAATGAAACAAGGTGATGAGTGGAAAACCGCATTTAAGACTAAATTTAGGTTATATGAATGGCTTGTTATGTCATTTGGCTTATCTAATGCACCTAGTACCTTCATGAGACTCATGAACCATGTGTTGAGAGAGTTCTTAGGGAAGTTTGTAGTTGTATACTTTGATGATATTTTGATATATAGTAAAACTTTTCTTGAACATCTAACACATTTGAAATGTGTCTTGGAAGTACTTAGGAAGGAACATCTTTATGCCAACAAGAGCAAATGCACCTTCTCCACCAACAAGGTAGTATTTCTTGGTTATGTAGTAAGCTCTCAAGGAGTTCAAGTTGATGAAGGAAAGGTAAAAGCTATACAAGAATGGCCTACTCCCACTTGTGTAAAAAATGTTAGGAGTTTTCATGGTTTAGCTAGTTTTTATAGGAGATTTGTTAAAGACTTTAGTACAATTGTTTCTCCTCTAAATGAACTTGTTAAAAAGGAAATTCCATTTGTGTGGGGGCCTAAGCAAGAGGAAGCCTTTCAGTTATTAAAGGAAAAGCTAACTAATGCACCTATTCTTATTTTGCCTAACTTTGATTTGTCTTTTGAATTGGAGTGTGATGTTTCTAATGTAGGTGTGGGGGACGTGTTGACACAAGGGACACATCTCGTGGCCTATTATAGTGAAAAACTCAAAGGTGCACAAGTGAACTACTCAACATATGACAAGGAGATGTATGCCTTAGTGAGAGCCTTCCAAGTGTGGCAACACTACCTCCTTCCCAAAGAGTTCATAGTGCATACCGACCATGAGGCTTTGAAGCACTTGAAGGGCCAAGGCAAATTGGGTAAACGACATGCAAGATGGGTAGAATTCATTGAAACTTTTCCTTATGTCATTAAATACAAGAAGGGTGAGAATAATGTTGTAGCCGATGCACTTAGTAGGAGGTACACCTTGATTACCATGCTAGAGACTAAGATGCTAGGTTTTGAACATATCAAATGCTTGTATGAAAATGACTTTGACTTCGGTGAAGCTTACATGATGTGTGTGCATGGGGCTCATAAAGATTTCTATAGGCATGAATGATATCTTTTTAAAGGAAAAACTTTGTGTATGCCTAAGACATCTTTAAGAGACTTACTAGTATGTGAAGCACATGAAGGGGGCATCATGGGGCATTTTGGGATTGATAAAACCTTAGCTATATTACAAGAACACTTTTATTGGCCACACATGAAGAGAGATGTGAACCGATTCATATCTAAGTGCATTGCATGTCATAGGGCCAAGTCTAGGGTTATGAATCATGGTTTGTATACACCCCTTCCCATTCCTAATTCCCCTTGGGTTGATATTTCTATGGACTTTGTCCTTGATTTGCCGAGAACCAAAAGGGGAATGGACTCATTGTTTGTTGTAGTGTGTAGGTTTTCTAAAATGGCACATTTCATTGCTTGTCATAAAGTTGATGACGCCACACACATAGCAAACTTGTTTTTCAAAGAAGTGGTAAGATTGCATGGATTGCCCAAGAGCATAGTAAGTGATAGGGACTCCAAATTTCTTAGTCATTTTTGGAGAACCCTTTGGAGCAAGCTTGGCACCAAGCTCTTGTTCTTTACCACTTGTCATCCTCAAACGGATGGCCAAACCGAAGTGGTTAATAGGACATTAGGTCAACTACTAAGGTGTTTTGTTAAGGGTAATGTAAAGACTTGGGAGGAGCATTTACCATTCATTGAGTTTGCATATAATAGAGTAGTAAATGCAACTACTAAGTACTCTCCATTTGAAATTGTATATGGATTTAACCCGCTAACACCTCTTGATCTTATTCCTTTGCCACTTGAGTTTGCTTTGGATGTAGATGGAGCTAGCAAGGCCGAAAAGGTGAAGACCCTCCATGCAAGAATCAAAGAACAAATAGAGAGGAGATACACCAAGGTGGCGGCTAAGGCAAACCAACATAAGAAAGATGTCCAATTTCAAGAAGGAGATTTGGTTTGGCTTCATCTAAGGAAGGAGAGGTTCCCTACTATTAGGGGATCAAAACTTTCACCTAGAGGAGACGGTCCTTTCAAGATTCTTCAAAAACTTGGACCAAATGCTTACAAACTTGACCTCCCTAACACTTATACTTGTAGTAATTCTTTTAATGTTCGTGATTTATCTCCTTTTGTTGTAGGTGAAGAGGAGCATGACTTGAGGACAAGTTCAAGTCAAGAAGGAGGGTTTGATGGAGGACAATCCTTGTCTAGAAGAATCACAAGGTCCATGACAAAGAAAATACAAGAAGAAGTGGAGAGTCAACTCCAAAGTCAAAGTTAACTCTCAAGTCAAGAGTCAACTCAAGACTTCTTCTTAACTTGTAATAGGACTTGTAATTTTTCTAGTATTTGTAATTTGTAATTAGGAGTAAGCTTTGAATAATTGGACACACATGTGCTAGTGAGGCTCACGGCCTAGGGGTTCCAAAAATAAGAACAAAAATCTCTACCAAAGAGGGAGAGAGTGGCGCACACTCTCTTGGAAGAGAGTGGAAGAGATTTGGATGGAAAGTAGTGGAGGAAACACTAACTCAATTTGAATCCCAACCTTTAGATGGGATCTACAAATTCTAATCTAATGGTTGAGTTCAAATTCAGCCAAGCCATGCTTTTGACACCACTTCTTAAGTGAACTCTAGCCACTTGATTTAGATCTAATCGAGAGGCTAGAATTCAAACTTAAGGCATGCTTTTCCCACCATGCTTTGCTTTGGCCGTGACCCTAGGATGGATTCTAGATCTAATGGAGGTGATGGTGATCCGTGTGGAGAGGTTTGAGGAAGCCTAATACACGTTGATTAACTATCTAATCCAAAGGATGAGAATTGATCCTTGTAATCCAAGGTGGCGCCAAAACTAGCTAGTATAAGTAGGATTTTATTTGAATTGTAAACACTTTTTGATTAATTGAGAATTGAATTCAGAAAATTGAGAGTGTTTTCTCTCTTGTGTTCTTGTGAAGAACCTTGAATCTCATCAATGGCTTCCTTGCTCCATTGTGGTGGTTTCACCTCAAGCTTATTGGCACTTGTCATGGCGCTTCCATTCCTCTTTTAATCCGTTTTTCTTCTTTCTTTTCTCCTTGAGGCTGTGTGCTTCTTCTTCCTAATACCTAAATCTCCATTGAAGCATGAAGATCCGTGTCTCCTATGCCATTCTCCTTGAGGATTGCATCATTGTGACAGTTGTAACACTCGATTGTTGCTTTGTTGAATGTACGTCCTCTGCCCCTGCCTCGACCTCTGTATGATCCTCTGCCTCTGCCTCTGACATTGAGAGCTTGATCATCTTCTTCATGACTGTTCATTTTAAATTTCTTTTCATGTACAGACAGAGAGCTTTGTGTTGACTAATTAAGTATGTATGTATGTGTCAATCTTTCGGCAAGTGTACCGGTCGTCACAAGTTTAGAAATAGTGAGAAAAGGTTGTCGAACCACAGAGACTGATTGTGAATTACCAAATGCTCAACATGCTTTGCTATTAGGACGAATCAGGGAATGAATGATGTATGTAAAACTAAGCTATTGTGTAAAATAAAGCAATACTGTAAAGTAAAGAAGCAAGTAAATGTTAAGTTTCAGAGATGATGAAATACAGTTAGGGAATTGGTTCAGTTGATTCCTTCCTCAAGTAACTACTTCCTATGTTAATCTAGCAAATCTCACTCAATTGGAGACTAGAATTCGTGATACCGTGGACTAATCCTATCTCTAGGTCTTAGTCCCTTTGAATGCCTACTATCATCCCTAATCTCTTAGGTGAAAACAGAGATTCATTCAAGAAGCGAACAGATGAATTCGTTACAACATCTCATAATATGCAAGTTCTATCTCTAGACTCATGCACTACTATAGTGATACATTTCCTCTCCTTCTTCAACTATTCATCTCTCGATCTCATAGTTGACACGAGATACAAATTCTCAAGAAATAGTTCAATTCAATCAAACATTAATATCTCTATCTCTATTTGAGTTTCATGAATTAAATCTCAAGAATAAGCATTAAGCAGGGAAGAGATCAATCAATTCGGTGGAATTATACTTGGATTAACAGAAGAGATTCATTACAAGAATTCTGAAATCAACATCCCCATTCCTAACTGCAGAATTTAGCCTAACATGGAAATGAGAAAAGAAAGAAACAAAATAGAAATCAAACACCAGAGAAGCTCCATAATTGCTTGATTATGCTTTCGCGACTCACAAACTCAGGAATCTCAAGGTTGATTGAGAGAGAAGGAAAACGGAAAATGGAGAAGAGAAAAACGAGAGAAACTCGCAAGAGAAGGGAAAACAGAGTAACTGAAAAATGTTAGTTATGGATCTACAATTCGAATCCCCGTTTTCGCGCCCAAGATATCCTTTTATAGATGAGGAAGTGTGCTCCCATTTACTAGAATTACGTCCAGGTGCATTGTGATAGTTTGAATACATTGACTTGCTTGATTCTCGACAAATGGCAACCGCAACGCACATTATTGCTTCCGTCGATGAAACCTTCAATTGATTCCTTCAAAAATACTTTAGTTAATTCCCTCGACGATACGAGATGACCACGACTTTTATTTACTTTGCTTTGCAAGTCTCGAGAAGTGCACAAATTGAGCAATCTTGCATTCTAAGTGTTCTTCCGTCTGTGAGATCTTTCGTCTGTGAGATCTTTCGTCTGACGAGGCTTCGTACCGTCTGTCTTGGCTTCGTCTGTCTTTGTCTTGGTATCGTCTGTCTTTACTTCGTCTGTCTTGGTTTTGGTATCGTCTGTAGTGAACTTTGTATCGTCTGTCTTGGCTTCGTCTATATGAACTCGATGAAGTAAGCATAGACGAAACACTCTCGAGGCAATTAAGCACGCACGAAGTAACTCGGATAATACTTGGTACAAACGAAGTAACTTGGAGACTACTAGTACGAGACGAAGTAGCTCCATAAGAAGCACGCATAGACGGAGTAGCTCTTCGATGAAATAAGCATAGATGAACAACTCGGATGAATCAAGTATAGACGAACAACCCATCGAGACGGAACAAGAGTTCTTGCGTCTTAATCCCTTCATTTGAGCTTCCATAAGGCACGAGACGCGTCCCCGAGCGCGCTTGACTAATTGAGGATGACATGAGCGCGCCCTTTCGTCCGAGTGCGCCCTCGCGTATTTTTTTCCGCGTGACACTACGAGCATGAACGTCCCGTGAGTGCGCCTTACGCGTCTTGACGACGATATCATTTTAAATGCTTTGGATGCTCAACTTGAGGTTTGGTTTGCTTACTCTTTGTTGGTCTCGATGTTCGGTTGCTTTCCTTCCAAGCTTGATGCTTGTTTCTTCAATCAATCGCAATTAACAAGAAAATGATAAAATGACTTACGGTGTCTTTCTCGGATGAAATCAAAGATTCCCATTAGATGATTCTTTTTTACGATTCCTCCAAACTATGACTAAACATACATATGATTACCACTTGCACTTCATTTAATGCAAGCCTTGAGGGACTTTGCACGAATGAAATTCTCTTTCTTGCTTCAATGGGATTTGTTCCTCTCATGTTCGTGGGCTTTCCTTCCAAGCTTCTATCTTCTCTTCAATCAATCTACAATTAACAAGAAAATGGATAAAATGACTTAAAAATACACGAAAATTCTATAAAACTAACAAAACACTAAATCAAAGACTAACATTAGACAAATATGATATTTTTATGCTTTCTTGTCTAAACTATGACTAAACATACTGAAAATAGATGGAAATGGACCATGAAAACACCTTGGAAAACATGTATAATTTAGCACTTATCACAACCCCAAACTTAAAGCTTTGCTTGTCCTCAAGCAAACATAGATTCCATCATTACGGGGTTAATAAGCATAGTATAACACCGAACTCAACAGCCAATTTAGCGAAAATTCATTACGCAATTCTTGACTCCCTAAGTCATCTCAATTTATCTATGAAAGTTGAACATGAACTCAAATCCTCAAGAATTGTACAGTTCATCACACATAAGCAATCAACCGTAGATTGGCATGAAAATATGTAATTTAGTCAACATCAAACAATCCTCTCCGAGTTAAGTGTTTGCCCTCAATCTCTCAAGTGTTTAGGCTTGTGTTTCTCTCAATATTACCAATCAGAAGGTTAGTTACCATAAGCTTGCAATGACTCTCAAAATCTCCACTGCCTTCAAGTAGAAATTGGACAATCAAAAGGTCTTTTCAGGGTTGTAATGGGGCTTAGGTAAAGGTGGGTTAAAAGAAAAGGTACTAGTTAAAAATCAAAGGAACTTAAAGAGTACAAGTTAGAACCTACATGATATGTATGAGCTAACACTGGACAGACGAAACAAAAATAATGGACAGACGAAAGAAAAATGATGGACAGACGAAAGACTAATAACTCATGAAACCACTCTGTTTTCTTTTCTTCCTTTATTTCTTTTGTTTTCAGTCTGCAATTTCTTCTGTTTCCTTTTTTTTTTTTCTCTTATTTTTTTTTTCTTTTTCTTTTTTTTCTTTTTCTTATAACTTTTGGTGTTTCTTTTCTTTTTCTCGGATTTCCTTCCTTGTAGATTTTGGTACTTTCTTCTTCTTCCTTTTTTTTTCTATTTTCAATTTCTTGTTTTTCTCTTTGTTTTTGTACTTTACTTTTCTTAAGTGGTCTCACTAATTGCCAGTACATGAAGAAAAATAAAAATTTTGTAAGGTATGCAAATATGCATGAAAAACAGAGAATGCATATGAAAAAGAGAATGCACTATACTACAAAATGTCACCAATATCCAGACGCAACAACCCCAAACTTAAAAATTTGACTTGTCCTCAAGTCAACAACACATGCACCCCAAAATTCAACCCCAAACTTAATCTTGAAACCTATTATCTAAGCAAAGAAACCAATACTCTTTAAGTTCCAGTGATGGGACCATTGGTTTTTCACTTATATAGGCTTGTAATGAGCTCAAGTATCCAAGAAAGAAAGGGTTAAGTCAGGCTCAAAGGGGCTAGCAATGGATAATGTGAAGGTTAAGGCTTATTTGGCTCGAAGCTACAAGAAGGAAAATTGCCTTTATCATTTGTGTCCAATTCTAATTGTATGCAATTTTTGACCAAGAGCTAAAGCAAGTTCTAGAACAAAACACTTCAGTTGGTATGACACTCAAGAATAGAATCATGTTGGAGGCTCAAATTCTTATCCAGGATTAATAATTGCTTTAACATTGCTAAATTCATCAATCATGTCAATCTTGAAAATTGTCATGCTAGAATTCTCATACAAGATCTCTTCGAATAATTGAGAACATGCAACTTTGTCACAGAACCTTAAGTTGATCCTAAGTGCCAAAATATGCATAATTTATTCTACTGAACTACAGAGTCAATATTATACCAATGAAATCAACCTCCGTACTGTGGTGTATAAAGGAGGAGTGTACTCTAAATAATCATCAATCAACATTTAAAACGATAGAGTATAGGAACACTCCCTGTTGAAGACCAGCCATGATATTCACAGAGTTTGCAGCAAGTGCTATCTTTCCATGTTCTATCCAACAGAGGTCAGATGCTAAAAATATCAACAATGGTCAAAATGAACTAAAACAAGAAATATCGGTGAAACAAAATTGAAGGAAATGGAGAGATCAACTCAAAATTACTTGCAATGTGAAGTGGTGAAGGTGGGAATTGATAGAAAGTGGGATTGCTCTCTTTAGAATGTACAAGTATTAGGCTTCCGTCTGTGAGCAAGCATCAGACGAAACCTCAGTATCGTCTGTGCCAGTATTGTGAACACAATAGCCATCAGACGCAACCTTAGTATCGTCTGTGAACAGGGTATCAGACGAAACCTCAAAATCTCCCACTAACGGTATAACACCTCACCTCTTCTCTTATTTCTTATCAACTCAAGAACACCGTAATTTCAAGTGTTTATTCCTCGTAACTACTTTTTTATTAACAACTCAAAAATCAAATTTATTATACTTGTATTATGTATTTATATTTCTAATCTAATATTCAAATTCTATTTTGTTTTTGCTTTTCTAACTTTTAAACTATTCACAAGTATATCACAATGAGAAGCTACGAAAGGCTTCTCCGAATTGGGTAGGTTGCCTCCCACCAAGCGCTTCTTTAATGTCATTAGCTTGACGTTTACGAGAAAAATGGATAGACAGAAAATGAATGAAAATAGAACGGAAAAGAGTGGAGGAGAAAAGAAAACTCCTCGGCCGCTCAAAGCGGCGCGGGGGTGGGTGCAAGTGGTACCAACTCTTGCTCTATGGTTGTTCAATGGTGCTTCCTTGATAATGTCAGAATCGCCCATTCACCATGAATCTGCCTTTGGTACCTACCAAACAAACATCCACCAGGATCAAATATCATCCAATCATCTACAACTATATGTAAATCATTATTGATTAGTGTAAATGATTGATGGTGCAGATGTGTTCTATGATTAGTGCATGGTGGTAGTAGGAAAAATTTGAATGCCATAATCATAATTTTCCATATGTTCATTGTAATCTTGGCATCCAATTTGAACAATTTAAATGTTTCACTTGATCTACAGCACAAATCAAAGCATGTGGAATATTGAACATCAATATCAAAAACACCATTTAAAAGAGAGAGTAAAGGTTTAGAGTGTTTGAAAGTATCAAGGTCATCCTCTACTCCATTTGCATGTGTGTAGACATTGATTCTCTACTAAGTATAGGAATTTGCATTTGGACCTCCATTGATGACTTCTCTAATGACCTAGAAAAATATGCATCATCATAAGAGCAAAAGGTATTAGGAACAACTAAGAGGTCTAAATTATCAAACTCAATTATAGTCCATGCTCTAATTCCATAAGTATCTAAAGTGAAACCATTAGTGTTGTTCATATTTTTGCAAGGAGAAAGAGTATGAAATGGTAAAGAAATCTTCTCTAGTGGCTGTTTTGATTTCTTGGGTGCTTCATCCTCTTCACAGTATGAGTCCCAAGGGAACTTGATGGACAATTCTCCACTAGGTACTAAGACATGAAGGTTTCTGTGAGGAGGAGGGTCTGAAACAACTTGCATTTCTTCTTTAGAAGTTACTCCTACATCACATATAAAATGAGAATCAGTATAAACAGAGGAAGAATTAGCAGAAACAATTAAATCACCAAATGTTTCCTTCTCTTGTCTATCTGTGACTCTTCTTTCCTCTATGTCTTGTTCTTTCAATTCTGGATCTTTCAGCTCTTTCTCTTTACATGCAACCTCCACTGCATCTCCTTTCATTTCTATAGTTTCATTTTCCAACACCTTACCACTCCTTGTGGTATTAGCTTTGCACTGCTCCATTGAAGTCACAATAGTATCACTTGGCAGATTTCCTTGGCTTCTCTCAGAAATTTGCTTGGAAAGTCAATTTGTGATTCCAGATTCCTAATAGAAGCTTCTTGATTTGTGAAAATAGATTCAGTCCTTTGCATAAAGGACATGAACATGTCTTCTAAAGTTAAAGATCCTTCTCTAGGAACAGGATTCATGTTACAGCTTACTGGAGCACTTCTAGGTTGGTTGGTTGGGAATTTAGAATGGTTTGAGTTGAAAGGTAGATTAAAATTCTGGTCATATGAGGAAGAGTTAGGTTGCAGAAAATTATTGCTCCTATATGACAAATTTGGATGGTTTCTGTGGTGAGGATTATAAGTGTTGGTGTTGGAATAGGTGTTACCTTGAGGATTTCCCATGTAATTTACTTGAGCTTGTTCCTCAATGTTCATACCTGAGCCATCACAATACTCGCTTCATGTCCTCCTCCACAAGAACCACGGATGACCGGAGGTGCGATCTTTGTATCCACAGCCCATAGCATTGGAATTGTACCACTCCTCAAGTGTCATGCACCTTGTATTATCCATATTTTCTGTTGTATTTTCTGGTATAGCCTCTTTATTTTCTTTATTTGCTTTCTGGTTCCTCCTGCAAAATCTCTCAATTTCTGGTTCAAACAAGAGATTAGTTTCCTTAGCTCTTCGCATAAACCACAAATCAAAAGGAGACAGGGGATACTGAAAACAAATTCAAAGAATGAAAGAAATTTAATGAAAACAAGACAAAACAACCACTATGTAAAACAGAACAAAACACAATGAACAGACGAAACAAAATGAACAGATGATACCAGTTATGCACTGACGAAACACTATACTACGATTTAAACAACAAAATTTTGATACGAGACGAAACAAAAAGGGTATAAAAGGAAATAGGTATAGACGAAACAAGTAAGCTATAGTATGATCGATCGACAACAAGTAAGAAGAACAATTTAAAAACAGATATGAACGAAATAAAAATAGTGGAAACGAAGAAATCAAAGAAATCAAAGAAATCAAAAGAAAAGCAATTAAAACAAAGAAAATAAAGAAAACAAAGAGAACTAAGGAAATAAAGAAAACAAATCTATGAAAACAAAGGAAACAAATGAAGCAGAGAAAAGAAAGAAATCAATGAAAACAGAACCATAAAAAAAAAAAAAAACAAAACAGATCAAGTATGAAACAAAACAGAAAAAGTATGATACAGAAGAAACAAGTATAATTATTAACAATAATCAACGAAGGAAAAAAAAAATGTCCTAAGTAGCAAGCTCGTTAAGACTATCGATATTCATCAATAGTCCCCGGCAACGGCGCCATAAACTTGTTGACTAATTAAGTATGTATGTATGTGTCAATCTTTCGGCAAGTGTACCGGGCGTCACAAGTTTAGAAATAGTGAGAAAAGGTTGTCGAACCACAGAGACTGATTGTGAATTACCAAATGCTCAACATGCTTTGCTATTAGGACGAATCAGGGAATGAATGATGTATGTAAAACTAAGCTATTGTGTAAAATAAAGCAATTTACCGTAAAAAAGAAGCAAGTAAATGTTAAGTTTCAGAGATGATGAAATACAGTTAGGGAATTGGTTCAGTTGATTCCTTCCTCAAGTAACTACTTCCTATGTTAATCTAGCAAATCTCACTCAATTGGAGACTAGAATTCGTGATACCGTGGACTAATCCTATCTCTAGGTCTTAGTCCCTTTGAATGCCTACTATCATCCCTAATCTCTTAGGTGAAAACAGAGATTCATTCAAGAAGCGAACAGATGAATTCGTTACAACATCTCATAATATGCAAGTTCTATCTCTAGACTCATGCACTACTATAATACATTTCCTCTCCTTCTTCAACTATTCATCTCTCGATCTCATAGTTGACACGAGATACAAATTCTCAAGAAATAGTTCAATTCAATCAAACATTAATATCTCTATCTCTATTTGAGTTTCATGAATTAAATCTCAAGAATAAGCATTAAGCGAGGGAAGAGATCAATCAATTCGGTGGAATTATACTTGGATTAACAAGAGATTCATTACAAGAATTCTGAAATCAACATCCCCATTCCTAACTTAGAATTTAGCCTAACATGGAAATGAGAAAAGAAAGAAATAAAATAGAAATCAAACACCGAAGAGAAACTCCATAATTGCTTGATTATGCTTTCGCAACTCACAAACTCGGGAATCTCAAGGTTGATTGAGAGAGAAGGAAAACGGAAAATGGAGAAGAAAAAAACGAGAGAAACTTGCAAGAGAAGGAAAAACAGAGTAACGAAAAATGTTAGTTATGGATCTACAATTCGAATCCCGTTTTCGCGCCCAAGATATCCTTTTATAGATGAGGAAGTGTGCTCCCATTTACTAGAATTACGTCCGGGTGCATTGTGATAGTTTGAATACATTGACTTGCTTGATTCTCGACAAATAACAAACCGCAACTCGCACATTATTGCTTCCGTCGATGAAACCTTCAATTGATTCCTTCAAAAATACTTTAGTTAATTCCCTCGAGACGATACGAGATGACCACGACTTTTATTTACTTTGTTTGCAAGTCTCGAGAAGTGCACAAATTGAGCAATCTTGCATTCTAAGTGTTCTTCCGTCTGTGAGATCTTTCGTCTGTGAGATCTTTCGTCTGACGAGGCTTCGTATCTTCGGTCTTGGCTTCGTCTGTCTTTGTCTTGGTATCGTCTGTCTTGGTTTTGGTATCGTTCGTAGTGAACTTTGTATCGTCTGTCTTGGCTTCGCTCTATATGAACTCGATGAAGTAAGCATAGACGAAACACTCTCGGCACGAATTAAGCACGACACGAAGTAACTCGGATAATACTGGTACAGACGAAGTAACTTGGAGACTACTAGTACAGACGAAGTAGCTCCCTAAGAAGCACGCATAGACGGAGTAGCTCTTCAGATGAAATAAGCATAGATGAACAACTCAGATGAATCAAGTATAGACGGAACAACCCATCAGACGGAACAAGAGTTCTTGCGTCTTAATCCCTTTATTTGAGCTTCCATAAGGCACGAGACGCGTCCCTGAGCGCGCTTGACTAATTGAGAGTGGCATGAGCGCGCCCCGAGTGCGCCTCGCGTATTTTTGCCGCAAGAGCATGAAGCGTCCCATGAGTGCGCCCTGGCGCGTCTTGACGAGGATTTGGATGCTCAACTTGAGGTTTGGTTTGCTCTACTCTCTTGGTCCGATGCGGTTGCGTCCGAGGCTTGATGCTTGTTTCGTCTTTGTCGCGAGAGATGATACTCACGGGTGTCTTTCTCAGATGAGACAGACGATTCCCCTGGATGATTCTTACAGACGATTCCTCCACAGACGATACATATGATTACCACTTGCACTTCATTTAATGCAAGCCTTGAGGGACTTTGCACGAATTGGACGGACTTTCTTGCTTCAATGGGATTTGTTCGTCTCATGTTCGTGGGCTTTCCTTCCAAGCTTCTATCTTCTCTTCAATCAATCTACAATTAACAAGAAAATGGATAAAATGACTTAAAAATACACGAAAATTCTATAAAACTAACAAAACACTAAATCAAAGACTAACATTAGACAAATATGATATTTTTACTGCTTTCTTGTCTAAACTATGACTAAACATACTGAAAATAGATGGAAATGGACCGAAAACACCTTGGAAAACATGTATAATTTAGCACTTATCACTTTGCAGCTCGTCAATCGTCATCTTTTCTGTGTCTTTTGACTCCTCGATGGACACCACCACATATGTGAACTTGTCAGTCAGAGTTCGAAGTATTTTCTCAACAATCTTTGAATCTGACATGTCTTCTCCGTTGCTTCTCATCTTGTTGGAAACAGAAATTACTCTTCCAAAGTAATCATCGATGTTTTCTTCATTCTTCATTTCAAGAACCTCAAAATCTCTCCTTAAGGTTTGAAGAAGAGACCACTTCACCCTTTCGTTGCCTCCAAACTTTCTCTTCATCGAATCCCAAATGATCTTGATGTTTTGCGATTCAAATCTGTTCAAACACAACCCGGTCAATTGCCTGGAACAGGTAGTGCTTTACTTGATGGTCCTTCATCTTGAGCTCCTCAAGATTCTTCTTCTGCGTTGCAGTCACTTCGATTCCCTCTGCCGGTTCGTTGTAACCTTCTTCCACTAGACTCCACAAATCCTTGGCACGCAAAAGGTTTTCCATCAGTTCACTCCAATGGTCATAGTGACCATCAAACCGTGGAATCTTGGTGAGTGTTTTGTCGTCGCTCATCTTCTCTCTCTGGGATCACTTTGTTTTGCTTTGGCTCTTGATACCAAATGAAAACTGTAAGTTTCAGAGACTTAGCAAATGCACCAGAATGATCAGTTTATTCATAGGTTCCAATGTCTTTTATAGAAAATACATGAAAAACTTGGAGAATAGGTCTCTTTTTTTTTAAACTAATCTAAAAACTACTCAACAGATGTCTTATGTGATGTTGTACCTATGGAAGCTACTCATGTACTACTACGTAGGCCTTGGCAATTTGATAAGCATGCATTGCATGATGGTGTTTCAAATACTTATTTTTTCTCTCATGCAGGCCGTAAGGTGACACTTAAGCCATTGTCACCTAAAGAAGTTTGTGAAGACCAAACAAGAATGAAAATAAAAAGAGAAATTGAGGAGAAAGAAAAGGATACCGAGAGCTCTAAGAGAGAAAAAAATAAGAGAAGTAAAGGTGGAAAAACAAGCAAGAGTAAACCAAAAGAGGAAAAAAAGTTAGGAAAGAAAAAGAGTGAAAAAAAAAGAGCTTGCTTCTTGAGAGAAGAGAGTTAAAGAGAGAGTTCCTAGCTAAGAAGTCCATGTTTTTGTGCCTACCCAAATCCCTTTGTTTGAATTCTAATTTTGTAGGTACTCAAGAAGATTTGGATGCTTTGTTGAAAGAGTTTGATGATGTGTTCCCACAAGACATTCCTTATGGTCTTCCACCAATTAGAGGCATTGAGTACCAAATCGATTTGGTTCCCGGAGCACCACTTCCTAATCGACCAACTTATAGGACTTCACCCCAAGAATCTCATGTAATTCAAAGACAAGTCCAAGAATTGATGGAGAAGTGTTGGGTGAAGGAGAGTCTCTCCCCTTGTGCTTCACCGGTCATACTTGTGGCTAAGAAGGAGGGAACATGGAGGATGTGCATTGATTGTAGAGCTATCAACAACATCACAATAAGGTATAGACATCTAATTTCTAGGCTAGATGATTTGCTTGATGAGTTGCATGGTGCTAGTGTGTTCTCTAAAATTGATCTTAAATTCGGTTACCACCAAATAAGAATGAAAGAAGGAGATGAGTGGAAAATCGCCTTTAAGACTAAATTTGGATTATATGAGTGGCTTGTCATGCCATTCGGCCTTTCTAATGCACCAAGCAGTTTCATGAGGTTAATGAACCATGTATTGAGAAATTTCATTGGAAAATCTGTATTTGTTTACTTTGATGACATTTTAATCTATAGCAAATCTTTTCATGAGCATCTAACCCATTTAAGGAAGGTGATGGAAGTACTTAGAAAGGAACAACTCTATGCCAACAAGGCCAAGTGCATCTTCTCCAAAGACAAAGTGGTATTCCTTGGTTTCGTTGTGAGTTCACATGGAGTTCAAGTGGATGATAAGAAGGTAAGAGCCATCATGGAATGGCCGACTCCCACAAGTGTCAAAGAGGTAAGAAGTTTCCATGGGTTAGCTAGCTTCTATAGGAGGTTTGTGAAAGATTTTAGTACTATTATCTCTCCTTTGAATGAACTAGTTAAAAAGGAAAATCAATTTGTTTGGGGACCTAAACAAGAAGAAGCTTTTATTACTCTTAAAGATAAACTCACTCATGCTCCAATTCTTGCATTACCTAACTTTGCTTTATCCTTTGAGTTGGAATGTGATGCTTTTAATGTAGGTGTTGGCGCAGTTTTAATGCAAGAAGGACACCCCATTGCTTATTTTAGTGAGAAACTCAAGGGAGCTCACCTCAACTACTCCACATATGACAAGGAGTTGTACTCTTTGGTGAGAGCATTCCAAGTGTGGCAACACTACCTACTTCCCAAAGATTTTATTGTCCAAACCGACCATGAAGCATTGAAACACCTAAAAGGACAAGGGAATCTCAACAAGAGGCACGCTAAATGGGTGGAGTTTCTTGAGCAATTTGCTTATGTGATCAAGTACAAGAAGGGGACTTCCAATGTAGTGGCCGACGCTCTAAGTAGGAGGTATACCTTGCTATCCATGCTTGAAATTGTTTTACTTGGATTTGATCATATAAAGTCTTTCTATGCTAATGATGATGATTTTGTATCTATCTATATTTTGAGTGAAAAAGGAGCTCACAAAGATTATTTTAGGCATGAAGGTTATCTTTTCAAAGGCAAAAATTTATGTGTGCCTAAAACTTCTTTGAGGGAACTCTTGATCTTAGAAGCACATGAGGGTGGAATCATGGGGCATTTTGGGGTAGATAAAATTGTTGGTCCCTATGCAGAATAAAGAGGGGGGGTGAATGGATTCTGGTTCCCTTATATGGATTTATCGTCTAATTCACTTCCCTTCCTATTAACTATCGATCCTAAGTTTGTCGATTTTACAACTTTAACAATCAATATTAATTCAGAGTAATAACAGGGGATTGATATAGGAAGTAAATGAACTTTTCTTTTTCAAACTGTTTTGAATCAGCACAAACAAGAATTGTATTAAAAATATGATCATCAAAATAAAAGAGTTCAAGGTAAAGAGATATTTGCACAGAGAGTTATATTGGTTCGGCGTTCGGCCTACATCCAGTCCCAATAGATCAACTGATGTGATTGGTATTCCACTATCAACAATTTTGATCCCTTGTGTCAATTACAATCACACTCCACAAACTGATAGAGGCCTCCTTAGAGAATTTTCTAACAAAGCCTTGAAGTTTCCGATCTAGCTTCTTCAATGATCATTCAATGGAAACCCTAGGGGGGTTTCAGTCAAGACTTAATAAAAAGAACTCAAACAAAACGAAAAAGGAAAAGGTGGAGGGAGGAAGAAGATGAAAAGAATGGCGCCATGGAAGATCCAATAAGCCTAGGAGGAACCGCCACAATGGAGACAAGAGTCCATTGATAAGATCCAAGAAACCTTCCTAAGGAAGACAAGAGAATCTTCTCTCAAAAGCTCAAAGCTTATTTCATTCAATTTCGTCAAAAGGTCCATACAATTTTGATTCATGTGTTTTTATAGACCTAAGCTACTTGGGATGCAAGTTAACCTAACTTGGGCACCAAGTTTAATCTAAATCCGAACAAAATCTAATCTAGTCTTGGACGCCAAGTTTAATCTAAATCTAAATCAAATCTAATCTAATCTTGGAAGCCAAGTTTAATCTAAATCTAAATGAAATATAATCTAATCTTGGCCCAATTATTATAAAACACTAAATAAAATATTTAAAAGTAATAAATGATTTTTGGTCGTGAGTTTTGGACTCATTTACAAGACCTTACAATTTAAACAATTCGCTGGAAAATCCTGGCAACATCCAAACGTTAACTTCAAGCCCAATTTTCTCCAAGATTCATTCCGAACTGGGCTTTGGTGTCTCATAGATTTTGTAGCCCTTTAAGTCAGCATTAAAACGCCACCAAGATGAACATAATTGGAGTTGTGTAGCCGAAGTTATGATCAAAATACTAAACTATGTCAAGCACAAAAATATAACAGCGAATTTATTTCAAGCTCAATTTAAAAGAGTAAGATTCTCATTTTTCTTTGACTTTGATTTGAGCGTTGACCTCCTCCTCTAACTTTGACTTGGAGAGTTTGTTGGGCCTTTGAGATGTTCCTACATCACAAACACAAAACGAAATCAAAATCAACTAATACAAATTGTTCTTTACCCAAGAACCTTTCTCCCTAATTCTTGAGACCTTCAAGAATCAGCCTTGAGAATCCGTTCTCAAGTTCTTAAAACTCTTTTTCCAGAGAATACCTTTCTCTAAGATTTTGAACAATTCCAATTCAAAAAGAAAATTAAAGATCAGAAATGAGTGCACCTGTTGTACAAGAACTGACCAACCTGAAGTCCAATCCTTCATGCCTTCATACACAATTCATCTCTTGAGAAGAAATCTTTTGAATTCTTGGAGAAGAGAGTTAAGAACACGATATTCCTCTAAAACTTGTTTTTCGCTCTCCTTTTCTTTCTTGTAAAATCAAAGATTACTCTCTCTTGAAAAGGTTCCAAGAAGATGTTTATAGAAAACATTTTGAAAAAACATTTGAGATGAATTCTGGTGTGGGTAATCGATTACTATGGAGAGGTAATCGATTACTTCAGAGAGTTTTAAGCTTCCTCTATTTCTCAAGCACGAGGTAATCGATTACTGATATGGGGTAATCGATTACTCCATAGAGATTTTGGTTTCCTAATTTTCAATCATTGTTGGTAGTCGATTACTTTAAAATGGTAATCGATTACTTCAGTTAAAACAATTTGAAAACTATCAAACTAAGTGTTTTACCACTTAAGCTTGGTTTTTCTCTTTTTCAAAACAAAATGTGGGTTCCCAAAATCACTTAGCTTGAATCCCATAGTAGATTCAAACTCTCTATGAAGCATAACAAAATAAAGCACACACTCAAAGCTTATTCTAAACAATCAATACATTTGAGATCCTATTTACAAACTATTTAACTTTCAATATTACAAGTATATCAAAAACAAAATCAAAAGGGTCCGACTTTTTCATGCTTCAAGTCCAACAATCTTCCCCTTTTCGGTTTTGATGTACCAAATCACAGTGTGTAGCAGAGGATCTAGTGTAGATGGCTTTGTTGTGTCCTGAAATGTTAGTAAGCATTGTATAGTTTCTCACGCTATACATATTTCACATATTTTCCAGTTATTAGAGATATATCATGCACTCAATATTTTAAAATCTAAAAATTTTAAATTCTATTACAGTCATCCAAATTAATTGTTCTAATCTGATCTGCTCCCCCTAAGTGAAATACTACACAAATCTAAATCAAATCTAAAAGAGTTCAAAATTACAAAAACTTAATACTCCAAGATAACAAAATAAAGGCATATAATAATAACTACTAACTACCACACTACTACTCCCACTATTTGGTATATCAAATAAGATTTTGAGAGGTAGAGTTGAAGTTACTAATCTGTATCATCCTGGTTAAGTCTCTCCATAATTGTCTCCATTAGATCTTTCATCTATAGATAGTGCATATCTTGACGTTTCCTAAGATCATCGATCTTTTTATTGACAGTTTCCTCCAATTCATCCAGTCTGTCGATTATGATGGATTCAAATCTTGTCTTTAGAATGTACTCTTCAGATGCAAGATTATCTTCCTCTTCTTCTTGTACTCCTTCTTCTGGATTTTCAGGTGGATGAACTTGTTGTTATTCTTCTCTGGTTATCCATTCAGCATCAGTCTTGACTAGCCTCATCATCTTCAAGGCCTTCTCACTGATGATGTGGACATCTTTGACTAACTCCCTTGTTTCTTCTGTTGTGTCAACCTTTTTGCCTTGTGCTCTTCTTGAGTTCTTTTCATCTTCCCAGTTCTGTGGGTTTCTCAGCATACTCATGTAGAAGGTATCCTTCTGTAGATCAAACCCTTTCTCACTGAGTTTGTCCACATGTGCAATGATTCCTTCCTTTCTGATTCCAGCAATTTGAAGAAAGTGTGCAAGGGTTAGTGTTATAGAAATACCCTTAACTTCAGAACTTACAGTCCTTGTAGCCATGTTTGGTTTGAGATTTGAGTAGAATACTCGAACCAAATCGGGGTAGACAAAGCCTTTCATCCCTACGAATCTCTCCAAATTTGGTTGCCTCAGATAAGTCTGGAAAGTAAAGCCTTGCTCATCAAGCCAACGTAGGTCGAGAATCTTTGGTGGAACTATGTCCTTGTTCGCGAAATCGAGGTTGAATCGTGTCTCTTGACCTTTTGACATAAACCAGCGAGTGATGACGCTTCTAGTGGTGGAGTTGGATTCCTTTCCGATTGAGTCGATGACGAAGGGTTCTTCCTCTTGGATGATTCCCCTTCCTTCTTCTTTCCTTGAATTTCTTCTTGAGAGTACCTGTTTGCTCTCACTTTAACTCTCTTTCCTCTTCCTTGGATTTCCATGGTTGTTGTGAAAGAGTGGATTTCTAGGGTTTGTTGAAGAAGATGATGAATAGTGAAAGTTGGAATGTGAGGGGTTTCACCTCTATTTCTTATAAGAGAAAATAACCCAAAGAAATTAGCCCAAAAACAAGGTAATTGATTATCCTTCGTTGGTAATCGATTATCCCGTGCTCCTTTGTATAGACAGTGGAGAAAATCAAGTAAAACTGGTTGTGGTAATCGATTATCCAATTTTGGTAATCGATTATCCCAGGGGATTTTAAAACTTATTTTCAACATGGGTGTTGTGGTAATCGATTACAGATCGTGTTAATCGATTACTACAGTGCCAAAAGATTTTAAGCAATGTTCATTTGTACTTGGTAATCGATTATCTCTTCGTCGTAATCGATTACTTCTATCAGAAAAAGTATTTTTGAACAAAAATTTTCATAAAATCATGTGTTTGGATAAATGTATTCAAATAGAAGGGTTTAGTTTAGATGTTCCTCACTCAGAATGTCGAGGTTTGATCTAGGTTTGCAAAACCTTTCTTTTGGTAGTGCCTTGGTGAAGATGTCAGCTAGTTGGTTTTCTGTGTCGACGAATTCTATGTCACAGTCTCCTTTCTTTACGTGATTTCGGATAAAATGTTGTCTAACCTCTATGTGTTTTGTTCTTGAGTGTAAGACAAGGTTCCTTGTGATACTTATTGCGCTGGTGTTGTTGCATTTCAGGGGAATGTGGTCTATCTGTAGCCCGAAGTCCTCTAGTTGGTGTTTCAACAAAATAACTTGAGCACAACAGCTGCCTGCAGCTACATATTCAGCTTCTGCTGTTGATAGTGCCACACAAGCTTGTTTTTTGCTGTGCCAAGATATCATACATTCTCCAAATATGTGACATATTTCACTAGTGTTTTTCTTGTCTGTCTTGCTACCTACAAAATCAGAGTCACTAAAACCAACAAGTAATGGTGAGGTACCATAAACCACAATTGGTGGTTCCTTTAAGGTATTTGAGAATCTTCTTCATCGTTAGCCAATGTGATTGTTTAGGTGTAGATTGAAATCTAGCACATAAGCATACAACATACATAATATCTGGTCTACTGGCTGTTAGGTATAGTAAAGATCCTATTAGTCCTCTGTATAAGGTTGGATCCACATCCTGACCTGTTTCATCATTCTCAAGATAGGTGTTAGTTGATATAGGTACATTTGACACTTTGCAGTTTATCATATCATATTTTCTTAATAGTTCATTAGTGTACTTAACCTGGTGAATAAACGTGCCATTATCCATTTGTTTGACTTGGAGTCCTAGGAAGAAACTCAGTTCTCCTATCATGGACATGTCAAATTCTTCCTGTATACTGCTCACAAACTCTTCACAAAGTTCTCGATTAGATGATCCAAAGATAATGTCATCAACATAAATTTGAACCAATAAAATGTAGTTAGATTTGTTTTTAATAAACAAAGTCTTATCTACCTTACCTCTGTGAAATTTTTTTGATATGAGAAATTTACTTAACCTATCATACCATTGCCTGGGGGCTTGCTTCAGCCCATACAAGAATTTATTCAGTCTGTAAACATGTTTCGGCCAAATAGTATCTGTGAAACCTGGTGGTTGAGCTACATAGACTTCTTCATTGATGTAGCCATTTAGGAATGCGCTTTTCACATCCATTTGAAATAGCTTGAAGTTATTGATACATGCATAAGCAAGGAGTAGTCTTACTGCTTCAAGTCTTGCAACTAGGGCGAAGGTTTCTTCAAAGTCAACTCCTTCTTGTTGATTGTAACCTTTTGCTACCAATCTTGCTTTGTTTCTGACTACAACTCTATCTTCATTGAGTTTATTTTTGAATACCCATTTGGAGCCGATCACATTCATGTTGCTCTTGTTTGGAACAAGTTTCCACACTTCATTCCTTCTGAACTGGTTTAATTTCTCTTGCATAGCCATGATCCAAAATTCGTTACTTAAAGCTTCTTCTAGGCTGGAGGGTTCAACCTGTGATACAAAAGCAGTGTTATAGCAAAAGAGATTTTGTGAGGACCTAGTTGTTACTCCTCTTTGGATGTCACCAATGACATTGTCCAGAGATAAGTTTCTTGGTGTCCTCCATTCTTTTGTTTGATCTGACACTGAAGGTGTTTGATCTTGCTGATGCAGTTGTTCATTTTCTGTGCTCACTTCACTTGTTTCATCATCATTACGTAGCAGGCTTTCTGATGCAAACCCATGAAGCTAGGATGTAGACTCCACGGATCAACACCTTGTTTGCCCCATCTTCAATTCACCAAGTGATCTTCACTCAAGACCAAGAAAAGCTTGCGGATTATAGGCTAAGATAGGTGATGGATTCGGTATGTGACCAAGAAGAAGAAAATCAAAAATGGAATGAGATTAGAAGAATGATAGCGTCATGATCCAAAGGAATCAATAAGCTAAGTGATGAATCGCCACTTGAGTCATGGATCAAGATAAGATTCAAGGTTCTTTGAAGAAACCCTAAGAGAGCACTCTCCCTTTCTCAAGACACAAGTCTTAGAAAAATTCTATTTCATTCAATCAAAAGTGATCACAAAATGGAAATTGCCTAAGTTATAAGACCCCTTGTGTGTGGTTGACCTTGAGTCATCCTAGCCACTTGATCATTGATGGATTGATCAAGTGATGCTAAGCACCCCTCACTTGATCAATTCAAGAAAGATCTAGAGTTAATGAGATCAAGAGGCTCATAACTCATCTAAGTTTGTGATGATCATGGATTAATTAAGATGGAATTCTATGCCTTGGATTAGAAGTAAATCCTAAGGCTAGAATCCCTTCTTAGATGAGAGTCAACAATTTAGAACTTGACTTAAATTTACACCTTTGATTATGGAATAATCAAGTGGTGAAAATTTAAATGAAGTTAGTGGCAATTCCACTAATTCTCTCTCTTAATCCATCCACTCTCTTTTAAGAGAGTGTATTACACTTGCTTAGTTGGGTCATAAGACACTTAAGCCCATCTTAAGAGGCTTTGACTAACACAAATAGAAGTCAACATGTCCACAAAAGGAGCTTGGCCTAAATTCACAAACAAACATAGGTCCAAGCTTTACACAAATTAAAGCTAAACTAATTATAAAATACTTAGAAAATTACAAGGCTTCATTTGCCCACTTTGTTGACTTCCAAGAGTTGACCGTTGACTTTGACTTTGACTTGTTGACTTTGACTTGGTCAACTCTTCTTCAACTTGGGCTTCAATTCTTCTTTGCATTGCCCTTGTAATCCTCATGCTTGGGAGATGGTCCTCCATCACTTTCCTTTTGGAAAATGTTAGTTTCATCAAATCTAATATGGACTGACTCTTCAATGCATAATGTCCTTTTGTTAAAGATCCTATATACTTTACTTGTATTTGAGTATCCAATGAAAATGGCTTCATCCACCTTTGTATCAAATTTTCCAATATGATCCTTGCCATTATTTAAAACATAGCATTTGCATCCAAAAACTTTAAAGTAGGAAATGTTTGGTTTTCTGCCATTAAAAAGCTCATAAGGGGTTTTTAACAAGATGGGTCTTATAGATACTCTATTAAGAACATAACATGCTGTGTTCACAGCATCAGCCCAAAATTATTTAGGCATCCTTTGCTCATTCAACATAGTCCTTCCTAGTTCTATAAGAGATCTATTTTTCCTCTCCATTACTCATTTTGTTGAGGAGTTCTGGGAGCCGAAAAGCAGTGTGAGATCCCATATTTTTCGTAAAAATTTTCAAAAGAACTGTTTTTAAATTCAGATCCATTATCACTTTTCAAAGTCTTTATTTTCAAATCCTTTTTGTTTTGAATTTTCTTGGCAAGTATTTTAAAAGCTCCAAAGGCCTGATCCTTTTTCCGAATAAACAAAACCCAAGTAAACCTTGAGTAGTCATCTACAATGACTAACCCATAGAGATTACCACCTAAGCTAGTTGTCCTTGATGGACCAAATAAGTCTAAGTGCAAAAGTTCAAGAGGCTGGGTTGTAAAAACATATTTGATACTTTTGAAAGATGATTTTGCCTGCTTGGACTTTTGACAAGCCTCACAAAGTCCTTCTTTGGAAAACTTCAGTTTTGGTAATCCAATGACTAAGTCTTTAGACACTAGTTTATTTAAATGCAATATGTCAATGTGAGCTATTCTTCTATGCCATAGCCAACACAAATTATCATTTGATGTTAAACATGTAGGGTAAGAGGATGAATGATCTACTTCTAGTATGTAGATATTGTTAAACCTTTTGCCGACTATGAGTAGCTCATCTGAGTCTTTGCTACTGATAAGGCAGTGCTCATTATCGAATGTTATTTTGTAGTTCTTGTCGCATAGTTGACTGATACTTACCAGATTGAACTTCAATCCATCAACAAGAAGTACGTCCTCTATAATTGTGTTTGCTTTATATCCAATTGTGTCGTAGCCGAGGATTTTTCCTTTATTATTGTCTCCATACAAAACTGATCTTGTCTCTCTTGGTGTAAAGGAGCTAAGGTTCCTTTTATCACCAGTCATATGCCTTGAACAACCGCTATCCAAATACCAGATTGAGTTTTTGCTACTCAGGCTTTCCTGCAAGAGAGAAGGGTTTATTTTGCAGTTGGTACCCAACATTTCTTAGGTCCATACATGTTAGTGCAATAATTTTCTTTTCTAATCCATTTGTACATACCACTGGAAATACCTTTCTTTCTAATCATGCAACTAAAAGAATTATGACCATATTTCATGCAATAAGTACATGTCAAGTTAGCATACTTAGAGTTTCCAGCTTTCAGGTTATTATTCTTTTTCACATGAACACAATTCCAAGAGTAGTTCTTAGTTTGTTGTCTTATGTTGTGTTCTTTTCTTAGTTTTGAAAGATCATTTTCTAAATCATGAACTTTTTGATTTAACAAAGAGATTTCTTTTTTCAAAACTCTGTTTTCTTTTTCAAGTGTTTTAGCTTCTTTATAAAGCTCACAAAAGGCTGTGTGCAATTCATCATGATCATCCATAATAGTGTTTGAGTCACTTACCTCACTAGATGACTTGACCATTAAGCACAGATTTGCTTCCTCCGTTTCACTTTCGGATGTTGAGGAGGTGTAGCCTTCATCCCAAGCTATGTAGACTTTCTTTTTCTTCTTTTCCTTTCTGACATTTCTATCATTCTCAGATTTTCTTACTTCAGTAATGTTACTTCTCTTCAGGTTAGGACAATCTGACTTATAGTGTCCAATCTTTCCACATTCATAACATGTGACTTTGACTGAAGTGTTGTCTTGTCTTTTGACTCCTTTTCTTGGTTGGCCAAACTTCTTCTTAGAGTTCTTTCTCATGAACTTCTTGAATTTTTTGACCATCAAATTCACCTGGTCTTCTTGTGAGTCATTCTCTTCTTCAGAGGATTCAGATTCAGTTTTAGTATTTTCCATTTTGAGAGCAAGTCCTTTTGCCCTTTAGTCCTTCTGTTCCTCATCTGCCATGCGAGACATATCCATCTCATATTCTCTCAATTTGCCAAACAGCTCTACACTTTACATTGCAGCTAGGTTCTTTGATTCTGTTATGGCTGTCATGGTAGGTTGCCACTTTCTATTCAGAGATTTCAGAATCTTGACATTCACTTCTTCTTCTACGAAGTTCATGCTGAGTCCTTTGAGATGGTTGATGATATGTGTGAACCTTTTTTGCATATGGAGGTCTATTTATAGATGCTCATCCATATCCCAATCTTCAAACTGTTTTTCTATCTCATTCCCATTTACAATTTTAGTTGGGACTTTGTATTCAGTCACCACAGCTTGTCAGATGCTTCTGTGAATAGTGTAACACCCCCCCTTATTTACTTACTTTAATTATAATCGAAATAGTTATTTAAAATGGTTAATAATGTAAATAAAAGAGAGATTTAGGAAACAACACATTTATTACATAAAATTTAAAGTTCATTACAACTAGATTGCATAACTTTGTCATATTATTATTTTACATAACTACTTTTCTACTACCTTAGAACATCTACCCCACACTTCTACACGCAAAACACAGCAAAAATATCTTCACATCAAGAGAGTGGCAACAACCATTGCAAAACATCCACATTTTCTTTAACCCTGCAAATCTGCTCCCCCGAACGTTGTTCGAGATAATCACAGGTGTTAAAAACACAAAACGCAAGGGTGAGCTTTCCTTAACCATAATTATAAACTGTTGATTTTAGTTCAAGGAAAACATTTTCTTTTATAAATATAGAATAGTCTTCAAGGTTTCATTGAAAATATCATTTTATAGTGTAAAGATAAACTTTTATTTCAACTCTCATTTGAAAGTGCAATATTTCTTCATTAAAAACCATCCAAAATGAAGTGTATAAATTTCAGAATAGGGCAACCGACAACCATTAACCAAAATAAATAAACCATCAATCACAATTAATGATTCATGCATGAATTCCAATGAATCATATATTCAATCAAACACACAATCAGTAATGTATGCTCTTAAGTCTACATGATGCATGCACCTTTACCATGAATCTTCACTATTCACTCAAAATGCAATGTGGCGCCCTCCACCAAATAGCTCCTGGCATCGATTCTCACACTAATCGACCCACCCGAGGTAGACACTCCGTAATTTGTCGAGTTCCTCGGTGTCCTAGGGACCTCCCCGCAACATGTGATCATCATGAGCAGGGCAATTTCCCCACCAAGAGAACCCCCCAAGTCCACGACATTCCACTCACTCAGGCGGGAACCCGTTCAAGGACTTACGGACTTGGTCTACTACTATCCAGTCACCAATGCAACATGTTCTAGGACCTTGAATTGTATAATGACCTTCATTGTATTTCAGATATTGACCTTTCCACCAGGTCATCTTTATCTCACCTCATTCTAAGTATTGTCCATTCACCAAGCAATCTTAGAATGTTGCCTCTCCACTAAGCATTTCCAATCGGTCATTAAACAATTCAAGTCCATCCTCATTTCAATGCAATCATGCATTTCACCACTTACTCACATCCAATTCACCAAGTAATTGCATATCAAGCACAAAACCGGTCACCAAACACCAATATTACTATCATCAATATGTATTTATGACATATACTTTTTAGTATGTTAGTATTTAAAGAAGTTTGATCAAAGAAGGAAAACAACTTTAAATTAATTATTCAAAGGATAAAGAAATTACAAACTTAAAGAATTAAAAGGAGTGTAAGAAAGATGAAAAGAAACATCAAGAAATCAAAGAAAGATAGTGGAAAAACCAAAGAAAGAGAGTGGAAGTAGTAAGAGAACAAATAATAGAAAAGGAGGATAAGGAAAGATCCCCTTACTGGTTTCTCCTAGCTTCCAATATGCTTCCCCTACTTACTTGTTCCTACTTGATTGGAGAGATTTCTTCCTAAGGTGGAGAAGGTATAGAAAGGTTCTTTAGAGTGAAGAGAGTTTGAGAGAATGTAAAAGTTTTCTTTGGATTCTGTCCTCATTTGAAACCTCTAAGCCCTATTTATAGCCTTCCTAAGGCGGCTGCTACAGTAATTTCGGGCAGCTACAGTAATGCGGTTGCTACAGTAATGCGGTTGCTACAGTAATTTCAAAAATTCATAATTTTTAATCTTTTTCAATTTGTTTTTAAATTTCTTGAATGTTACAATACTCCCTCCCTTTTTAAAATTTCGTCCTCGAAATTTACCTTTATTGGAATAATTCAGGAAAGCTGCTTTTCATTTGATCTTCCAATTCCCATGTAGCTTCTTCACTTGTTCCATTTTTCCAAATAACCTTGACCAAGGGAATTTCTCTTCCTCTCAGGAACTTGATCCTCTTGTCCTCGATCCTTACAGGTAGTGTTTCAAACGTGAGGTTTTCCTTTACTTGAACATCGTCAATTTCCACCACATGTGAAGGATCATGGATATACTTTTTCAATTGGGATACATGAAAGACATTATGAAGGTTTGACAAAGTAGGTGGTAATGCAATTTGATAGGCTACGGGTCCAACCTTTTTGAGAATTTGGAAAGGTCCTATGAAACAAGGTGTGAGCTTGCGGGATTTGAGAGCCCTGCCAACTCCAGTCCAAGGTGTTACTTTTTGCCTATTTTGTACTGCTCTCATCTTCTCTTGGATTAGTTTGATCTTTTCAGTAGTTTGTTATATTATTTCAGTTTCTAAGGTTATGTGATCTTCTGGCTCTACCCAACATAGAGGTGTCCTACATCTTTTTCCATATAATGCCTCATATGGGGCCATTCCAATTGAAGAATGGTAACTATTATTATATGTGAATTTTATTAAGGGTAGATAACTATCCCAATTTCCTTTATATTCCAAAATACATGCCCTTAATAAGTCTTCTAGAGATTGAATAGTTCTTTCAGTCTGTCCATCCGTTTGAGGGTGATAGGCAGAGCTTAGTTTTAGCCTTGTCCCTAATGCTTCCTGCAAACTTTCCCAAAATCTAGAAGTGAATCTAGGGTCTCTATCTGAAATTATGCTTGTGGGTACCCCATGTAATCGTACTATTTCACTTATATATATATTGGCTAGCTTTTCTAATGAATACTTTACGTTAATTGGGATAAAATGGGCGGATTTGGTTAACCTATCTATTATTACCCAAATAGAATCTGTTCCTTTTGAAGTTCTTGGTAATCCTACTATGAAATCCATAGAGATACTATCCCACTTCCATTGGGGTATTTCTAGGGGTTGCAGCATTCCTGAAGGTTTCTGGTGTTCGATTTTAGCCTTTTGACATACCAAGCATGCATATACAAATTCATTCACTTCTTTCTTCATTTTAAGCCACCAAAACAGAGTCTTCAGGTCCTTATACATCTTGGTGGCACCAGGATGAATACTAAGCTTACTTTTATGACCTTCCTCTAAGATTACCTTCTTAAGTTCCAATATATTGGGTATGCATATTCTATTTTGAAATCTTAAAATTCCATCAACTCCAATATTAAAGTTACTATTTTCTCCTTTTCTTATGGCTTCAATCTGATTCTTAAGAAAAGGATCCATTTCTTGTTTCTGTCTTATTTCACTCATAAATTCATTAGTTATTCTCAAAGCTCCTATCTTTATACTAATAGGAGTAAATTGACACGCAAGGTTAAAGTTCCTAAATTGCTCTATTAAATCCATCTCTTTGACCATTAAACTTGACATTGCTATGGTCTTCCTACTTAATGCATCAGCTACTACATTTGCTTTACCTGGATGGTACTTGAGATCAAAATCATAATCTTTTAGAAATTTCATCCACCTTCTTTGTCTCATATTTAACTCCTTTTGGTTAAATAAATACTTAAGGCTTTTGTGATCACTAAATACCTCAAATCTTGTTCCAAAAAGATAGTGTTGCCATATTTTAAGCGTAAATACTACTGCAGCTAGTTCTAGATCATGGGTTGGGTAGTTCCTTTCATGGTTTTTTAATTGTCTTGATGCATAGGCTACCACTTTTCCTCCTTGCATTAGTACTCCTCCTAAACCTAGTTTAGATGCATCACAATAAACTTCAAACGATTCAGTTGGGGTTGGTAAAGTCAAAACAGGAGCAGTAGTTAGTTTTTTCTTAAGGGTTTGGAAACTTTGTTCACAGTCGTTACTCCATACAAAAGCTTGGCCTTTTCTAGTTAAGGTTGTGAGAGGCAAGGCTATTTTGGAGAAATCTTTTATAAATCTTCTATAATATCCAGCTAATCCTAGAAAACTCTTTATTTCTGTCACATTTTTTGGTCTTTCCCATTTTAGAACTGCGTCTACTTTATGTGGATCTACTGCAATTCCTCCTTGTGATATTACGTGTCCTAAGAAACTGACTTCTTCTAACCAAAATTCACATTTGGACCATTTCGCATATGACTGTTGATTTTTCAAGATTTGTAATACTACTCTAAGATGTTTAGCATGTTCCTCTTTGGTTTTTGAGTATACCAAAATGTCATCTATAAATACTACCACAAATTTATCCAAATATGGTTGAAATATTCTATTCATGTAATCCATAAATACTGCGGGTGCATTAGTTACACCAAAGGGCATAACCATGTACTCATAGTGTCCATATCGGGTACTAAAGGCAGGTTTTGGGATATCTTCAGCTTTTACCCTTATTTGGTGGTATCCAGACCTTGCTAAATACACAAGCTCCTACTAGTTGGTCCATAAGATCATCTATCCTTGGTAAGGGGTACTTATTCTTAATGGTTACCTTATTTAGTTGTCTATAATCTACACATAGTCTCATAGTTCCGTCTTTCTTCTTTACTAGGAGTACGGGTGCTCCCCAAGGTGATACACTAGGTCTAATAAACTGTTTCTTCAATAGTTCTTCTATTTGTTTCTTTAGCTCTGCTAGTTCTAAGGGTGACATCCTATAGGGCGCAATAGAAATTGGTCCAGTCCCAGGTATCAAGTCTATAGAAAATTCAACTTCCCTTTCAGGTGGTAGTTGGTTTATCTCTTCGGAGAATACTTCAGAGAAATCCTGTACTATAGGTATATTATGGAAGGTGACCTTTTGTTCTACTTCTAGGTTAGAAAGGATCATGTACACGTTATTATTTTTCTTTAAGTCCCTTTTTACTTGGTTGGCAGAAATTATCTCCATATCCCTACTTGTTTCAGGATCAGAAAAGATTAAGGTTTTATCGAAGCAGTTTATAAGGACATGGTTGGAAGATAACCAGTCCATTCCAAGAATAATATCAATTTGTTTTAGTGGTAGACAAACCAAGTTGACTAGGAAAGTTTTGTTATTTAGTTCGATTTGATAATCTGAACAGATGTAAGTAGTTGTAACTGACTCATTGGTAGGGGTAGTTATTATTAATTCAATGTTTAGAAGGGATAGTGTAAGTTGTAACCTTTTAGCACAATCTGAAGATATAAAGGAATGAGTGGCTCCAGAGTCAAATAGTACAAGTAAAGGAATTCCACGTATGGAACACGTACCTTGTACAAGATCATTGGCATTCGAGGCCTCGACTCCATTGAGGGTGAATACTCTTCCCACAGCCTTTGGTTTCCCTTGTTGATTGTTATTGGTGCCTTTAGCGCTTCCATTGGTTTCTTCTTTTAGTTGTGGGCAGTTCCTTTGGATGTGTCCTTTTTGGTTGCACTTGTAGCAAGTAATGTCCGATTTGGGACATTGAGGGGAGATATGCCCATGCTCTCCACATTTGAAACATTTGGTTGGGGCTGAAAGGTTGCCACTACCTCTTACTTTGTTGCCCATTTTCGCTTTAGGATGGGTATACGGCTTTCCCCTCTGTCCTTGTTCCTTGTTTCTTATGGGTCCCCCATTATTCTTGCCCTTATAATAAGTTGCTTTAGCTCTAGAGTCTTCATCATATATTCTACACATATTTACTAAAATAGGGTATTGTCTAATACCCTGATAGTTGATAGCTTGTTTGATCTCCGGTCGAAGTCCATTAAGAAATTTGACACATTTAGAGCTTTCCCCGTCCATTCCTTGGTAATGTGGGAAATATCGTACCAACTCCTCAAACTTGACTGCGTATTCAGCCACAGTCATATTCTCTTGTTTAAGTTCTAAGAACTTCATCTCTTTTTTATTCTTTATGTCTTCAGGGAAGTATTTCTCCAGGAATACTTTCTTGAAGATTTCCCAGGTTATGACTTGTCCATTAATTTCTAAATACTGACGGTTGTTCTCCCACCAATATTCAGCTTCTTCTGTTATCATATAAGTTCCAAATGCTAGATTTTGTTCGTCTGGACAAGCCATAACTCGAAATATCTTTTCTATTTCCCTTATCCAACTTTGAGCACCATCTGGGTTGTAACCCCCATTAAAGGATGGTGGATTGTTCTTCAGGAAGTGATTCAACCCTTGGTACTCTGCCCTCCCTTCATTATTTCCTCGATTCAGGTTTTCTAGAGCTCGAGCCAGAGCTTGTAAAGCTTCTGCTATAGCTCTATCATTTCTTACCGCCATACTTTTCTGATAAAAGTAGGGCATAGAATATTATAGAGTTAGTTTACATCCTATTCTAGCCTAGGTGAATATTCTAAGGTTTATCAATAGCAATTATGTTGGGCTAATCAAACAATTAGGCAGAATTAATCAATTCAATCAATCAAAGCATACCGAATAATCAAACACTCAAGCAAACAAACAAACAATTATTCACACACAACAAAAACATAGCAAGCACATAACTCACAAATCGAACTAGTTCAACCTGCTCTGATACCACTATTGTAACACCCCCCCTTATTTACTTACTTTAATTATAATCAAAATAGTTATTTAAAATGGTTAATAATGTAAATAAAAGAGAGATTTAGGAAACAACACATTTATTACATAAAATTTAAAGTTCATTACAGCTAGATTGCATAACTTTGTCATATTATTATTTTACATAACTACTTTTCTACTACCTTAGAACATCTACCCCACACTTCTACACGCAAAACACAGCAAAAATATCTTCACATCAAGAGAGTGGCAACAACCATTGCAAAACATCCACATTTTCTTTAACCCTGCAAATCTGCTCCCCCGAACGTTGTTCGAGATCATCACAAGTGTTAAAAACACAAAACGCAAGGGTGAGCTTTCCTTAACCATAATTATAAACTGTTGATTTTAGTTCAAGGAAAACATTTTCTTTTATAAATATAGAATAGTCTTCAAGGTTTCATTGAAAATATCATTTTATAGTGTAAAGATAAACTTTTATTTCAATTCTCATTTGAAAGTGCAATATTTCTTCATTAAAAACCATCCAAAATGAAGTGTATAAATTTCAGAATAGGGCAACCGACAACCATTAACCAAAATAAATAAACCATCAATCACAATTAATGATTCATGCATGAATTCCAATGAATCATATATTCAATCAAACACACAATCAGTAATGTATGCTCCTAAGTCTACATGATGCATGCACCTTTACCATGAATCTTCACTATTCACTCAAAATGCAATGTGGCGCCCTCCACTGAAATAGCCTGGGGCATCTGATTCTCACACTAATCAGACCCACCAAAGGTAGACACTCCGTAATTTGTCGAGTTCCCTCAGTGTCCGGTAGGACCTCCCCCGCAACATGTGATCATCATGAGCAGGGCAATTTCCCCACCAAGAGAACCCCCCAAGTCCACGGCATTCCACTCACTCAGGCGGGAACCCGTTCAAGGACTTACGGACTTGGTCTACTACTATCCAGTCACCAATGCAACATGTTCTAGGACCTTGAATTGTATAATGACCTTCATTGTATTTCAGATATTGACCTTTCCACCAGGTCATCTTTATCTCACCTCATTCTAAGTATTGCCCATTCACCAAGCAATCTTAGAATGTTGCCTCTCCACTAAGCATTTCCAATCGGTCATTAAACAATTCAAGTCCATCCTCATTTCAATGCAATCATGCATTTCACCACTTACTCACATCCAATTCACCAAGTAATTGCATATCAAGCACAAAACCGGTCACCAAACACCAATATTACTATCATCAATATGTATTTATGACATATACTTTTTAGTATGTTAGTATTTAAAGAAGTTTGATCAAAGAAGGAAAACAACTTTAAATTAATTATTCAAAGGATAAAGAAATTACAAACTTAAAGAATTAAAAGGAGTGTAAGAAAGATGAAAAGAAACATCAAGAAATCAAAGAAAGATAGTGGAAAAACCAAAGAAAGAGAGTGGAAGTAGTAAGAGAACAAATAATAGAAAAGGAGGATAAGGAAAGATCCCCTTACTGGTTTCTCCTAGCTTCCAATATGCTTCCCCTACTTACTTGTTCCTACTTGATTGGAGAGATTTCTTCCTAAGGTGGAGAAGGTATAGAAAGGTTCTTTAGAGTGAAGAGAGTTTGAGAGAATGTAAAAGTTTTCTTTGGATTCTGTCCTCATTTGAAACCTCTAAGCCCTATTTATAGCCTTCCTAAGGCGGCTGCTACAGTAATTTCGGGCAGCTACAGTAATGCGGTTGCTACAGTAATGCGGTTGCTACAGTAATTTCAAAAATTCATAATTTTTAATCTTTTTCAATTTGTTTTTAAATTTCTTGAATGTTACAAATAGATTCCATAAAGATTTTCATGTGAACTTTCCAGAACGAATAATTATCACTGCAGAACAATGGAGGTCTATTTATAGATGCTCCTTCAGCAAAGGGTAACAGATTATAAGCCATTACAGGGAACTATGTAGGATTACTAGATTATCTTACTAGTCCTAGCTCTATATGCCAATTGTTGGTCCCTATACAGAATCAAGAGGGGGGTGAATGGATTCTGGTTCCCTTATATGGATTTATCGTCTAATTCACTTCCCTTCCTATTAACTATCAATCCTAAGTTTGTCGATTTTACAACTTTAACGATCAATATTAATTCAGAGTAATAACAGTGGATTGATATAGGAAGTAAATGAACTTTTCTTTTTCAAACTCTTTTGAATCGGCACAAACAAGAATTGTATTAAAAATATGATTCATCAAAATAAAAGAGTTCAAGGTAAAGAGAGATTTGCACAGAGAGTTATACTGGTTTGGCGTTCGGCCTACATCCAGTCCCAATACATCAACTGATGTAATTGGTATTCCACTATCAACAATTTTGATCCCTTGTGTGAATTACAATCACACTGCACAAACACAAAACGAAATCAAAATCAACTAATACAAATTATTCTTTACCCAAGAACCTTTCTCCCTAATTCTTGAGACCTTCAAGAATCAGCCTTGAGAATCCTTTCTCAAGTTCCTAAAACTCTTTTTCCAGGGAATACCTTTCTCTAAGAGTTTGAACAATTCCAATTCAAAAAGAAAATTAAAGATCAGAAATGAGTACACCTGTTGTACAAGAATTGATCAACTTGAAGTCCAATCCTTCATGCCTTCACACACAATTCATCTCTTGAGAAGAAATCTTTTAAATTCTTGGAGAAGAGAGTTAAGAACACAATGTTCCTCTAAAACTTGTTTTTCGCTCTCCTTTTCTTTCTTGTAAAATCAAAGATTACTCTCTCTTGAAAAGGTTCCAAAAAGATGTTTATATAAAACATTTTGAAAAAGCATTTGAGATGAATTCTGGTGTGCGTAATCGATTACTATGGAGAGGTAATCGATTACTCCAAAGAGTTTTAAGCTTCCTCTGTTTCTCAAGCACGAGGTAATCGATTACTGATATGGGGTAATCGATTACTCTAGAGAGATTTTGGTTTCCTAATTTTCAATCACTGTTGGTAATCGATTACTTTAAAATGGTAATCAATTACTTCAGTTAAAACAATTTGAAAACTATCAAACTAAGTGTTTTACCACTTAAGCTTGGTTTTTCTCTTTTTCAAAATAAAATGTGGGTTCCCAAAATCACTTAGCTTGAATCCCAGAGCAGATTCAAACTCTCTATGATGCATAACAAAATAAAGCACACATTCAAAGCCTATTCTAAACAATCAATACATTTGAGATCCTATTTACAAACTATTTAACTTTCAAGATTACAAGTATATCAAAAACAAAATCAAAAGGGTCCGACTACTTCATGCTTCAAGTCCAACAAAAACACTAGCTATATTACATGAACATTTCTTTTGGCCTAGAATGAAAAGTGATGTCTCAAAGATTGTTAATAGATGTGTGGTGTGCCATAAAGCTAAATCTAAATTGATGCCTCATGGATTATATATGCCCTTACCCATCCCTACCTCTCCATGGTTAAATATTTATATGGATTTTGTGCTTGGCTTGCCAAAGACCAAGGGAGGTATGGATGCAATCTTTGTTGTTGTGTGTAGGTTTTCAAAGATGGCCCATTTTATACCATGCCAAGGCATATGATGCTACACACATTGCTAACTTTTTCTTTAAGGAGGTGGTGAGACTCCATGGGATTCCTAAGAGCATAGTAAGTGATAGGGACTCCAAGTTCCTAAGCTAGTTTTGGAAGACCTTATGGGGTAAGCTTGGAACCAAATTGTTGTTTTCCACCACTTGTCATCCCCAAACCGATGGACAAACTGAGGTAGTAAATCGATCTTTGGGGCAATTGTTGAGGTGTTTTGTGATGGGTAATGTTAAATCTTGGGCGGATCATTTATCTCATATAGAATTTGCATACAATAGGGTTGTTCATGCTTCTACTTCACATTCTTCCTTTGAAGTTGTTTATGGTTTAAATCCCCTAACTTCACTTGATCTTATGCCTTTGCCATGTGAGTTTGCTTTGAATGTAGAAGGAAATGACAAAGCTGAGAAGATCAAATCACTACATGCTAAAGTGAGGGAGCAAATTGAGAAAAAGAATGCCAAAGTAGCCAAGTACATAAATCAAACGCGCAAAGATGTAAAATTCAAAGTTGGAGATTCGGTTTGGCTTCATTTGAGAAAAGAGAGATTTCCTAACCTTAGGAAATCCAAGTTGCTTCCAAGAGGAGATGGACCCTTCAAGATCATAGGAAAACTTGGACCCAACACCTATAAGCTTGACCTTCCTAGTGATTTCCTAGGTAGCAATTCATTCAATGTGAGTGACTTGACTTTTTGTGATGTAGGTGATGATCAAGGCAACTTGGGGACAAGTTTGCATCAAGAAGGAGGGTTTGATGGAGGACCATCACAAGATAGAAGACTTACAAGAGGAATGCTTAGAAAATTAGAAGAAGAGTGGGAGAAAAAACTTCTTAAGATTGAATCAAGCATTGAAGACTCTACTCTAAAATCAAGACCTTGTGATCTTCTTATATTTATGTAAATTGAGTTTGCTTGCAAGTAAAACTTTTGGCCAACTTGTGTGAGCACATGGTAGCTCATGACCATTTAGAACCTTTTTTGTATTAACATGTTGAAGTCAGCCTTTTCTTTATTTTATTTTATTTTAGTAAAAGAAAATAGAGAGAAGAGTGAATCTTAGCCATAGGATTAAATGAAAATCCAAGGGTTAAAAATACATTTTAATTCATATTTCAAGAATGAATCTAGACCCTTTATTTTTAATTTGATCAAACGGGTAAGAGTAATTCTTGTTTAATGAACTATTTTTAACTCTTGATTGTTCATGCTTGCTTGACCATCCTTGGATAAATTTACATTCTTCTCATTTAGTTTTACTTATATGTTTTGACTGAATAATAAGAGTCAAATTTGGAATATATTAAAATTAGATTTTTTCCATTAAGACTTTGTTCTCCTAGGATTTCTTGATTGAACCTCAAATTTTATCAAAGGATCCTTCCTTTGTAGCGATTCTCCTTGACTTATTGATCCTGATCATGGCGCTTTTTCCCTTCCCCATCTAATTTCATTTTATACTTTTTATTTCTTCCTTTTTATTTTATTTTTGTTTAATCTAAATATAAAATTATTAAAACCCTATGAAAAATTAAAGATTGAACAACAATTCTAAATTTATGTGAGGCAAGCTTCCATTAGGGTTTAATGTTTTGGGTTTAAGGTTTATTATATATCGTTAGAATAATTAATGATCAATTATTTTACATAATATATAGGTTAATTGGATTCATATAAATAATATTATTCTTGTAATATTTATATAATTTATATTATCTCTAATATGTTATTTTAATTTATATTATTAATATGAATATTTGAAATTATATTATTGTGCTATTATAATATGAATATTATTTAAATTATATTTTTTATTTTTAATATTATAATAAGTTTATAACTAGTTCTTATGATATATTGGAAATATTTTCGAAAATTATTACTTAAATATTTGTAATATTAAATTTTGAAAATTTCTGTGATGATTAGAAATTGAAAATTTGTAAAAATATTTAAATATTGTGGCGGTCAAAAACCGCATAAATATACATGATATTATATATAAAAAAATACTGCACTTTCTCACTGTTTATAAAACCCATTATTTATAAGATATCTTTAACTCGGCTTTAATAAAGTATAGTAATTTTTATGATATTGAATAAGATACTTTTTATTACCTCATTAATGCGTACTAATAGATAAATGTCAAACAATGAAAGTATTACTACAAAGGATTCAATAAAAGCATTAAATGATTTTTTAATTTTAGTTTATTATCTGTTTTAAATTATATTTAATATTTTTTCTTTGACTTGACTGTATAATTCTAACCCGTTGAATATACATATTTAATTATTGTTTTCTTTTTTAGTTATTTATTAAAATTAAGTAGATAATGATTTAATATTTTTTAGAATAATTACATAAATACCCCCTTAAATTTTGTGAATTACATAAATATTCTCAACTTTTTCAATTCTTACAAAAAATCTTTTAATTATTTGAAAAATGTTATAGTTACCCTTCTTTATACATTATACTCGCATATTTAAAACCATGTAAATGTGCTAAATACCCCGTATAATTTGAAAAAACCTCAAAAGGGGTTTGTATAATTTATTCTTTAAAAAATAATACACACATATAAAATATGTTAAAAGTTACACCAATAAATTCAATGCAAAAAACGCAAATAATCAAAGTTGAATATACCAGCGTTATAGAACGGAAGTCAACCAGAATTTATTTATTTATTTTTTTTTTGTTTGATCGGACCAATGGATCTAGCAATTAAATTTTATTCAGATCAATGACAAGTGAAAGTAGATTTCTAAATATTTTTGTTTATGTACATGCATCTCAATTTTTTTTATAAAATAAATATCCAAAGAAAGTTATATTTATATATAACTCAAAGTTTTTAAATACAACAAAGGTGTAGCTTTCTAAAATTCTCTTTAAAAAAATACAATAATATAAGTACATATAAATCATCAATTTCGTATTATAATAATTGAAGAATATTAATTTATTTCAAACTTTCAAAAAATTACAATTTACATTCAATAGCATTTATGTTTAATATTTAATGATGACAATAAAATTCAAATTTATGAAAGTTCGTGTACCGTACGTATCTAAATCATTCATTACATGCCTATTTTAAATGATTTTGTTTCTATGCTTTTACTATAATAAATAATTTTGACTAACTAAGGCTTCGTGCAAATATAAATATTGTTGAATAGGTAAGCATGAACCACTCTTGCTTCATATTGACATAGTTCTATTGTGCTTTCTTCGCAAGTTTTTCCTCTTTCATAGATTGTGTAGTCAGGATGAAGCTTGAGATTAGAAATTGGGTCACCCTGTTAACCGTATGGGTTGGTTTTACAGTGAGTGTGTTGGAAGGTGTGCGTCCAGTGCCAAATCCACTGGAAGTAGTAACTGGAGTGGATACGAATACAACAGGAACAAGATGGGCCGTTCTTGTTGCTGGTTCACAGAGTTATGAGAATTATAGGCACCAAGCAGATGTTTGCCATGCCTACCAAATACTAAAGAATGGTGGGCTTAAAGATGAAAACATCATTGTTTTCATGTACGATGACATTGCCCACAATCCCGAAAACCCAAGGCCTGGCGTTATAATCAACAAACCAAATGGTCCAAATGTCTATAAAGGAGTTCCCAAGGTATGCATCTCCTTTTCTGGAATAAACTTGGGTGTTTTTTTTTTTCTTTAAAATACATATATACTAATAATTAATTGCTTATTGGTTCATTTTTCATTATATTATATTTCATATATTTTTAAATATGAAACAATGGAACTTTTAGAGCATGTTTAAGAAAGACTATTTTCATAAATTTCAATAATTATTTTAGTAAAATTGTTGTCTGTAAAATAGGATGTGTTATTTGGGGTATAACTAAAATTTATAACCAGACTTTTTTCCCCAAATGATAAGCTAATTTTTTTCTGGAAATTTTAATCATTATTGTTATTTTATATTATTGATAAATTGTTCGATCAGTAATTAATATGTTAATATACTATATTTTGTGCATATTTAATTATGGATTAATGGTTCTTATAGAACATGTTTGAGTTATGTGAAAATATTTTATCTCAAACATGCTTTATAAGAGTCATTAATCTACTGCATAAAAAAATAGTGTTAAAATTAACTTTTCTTTAGAATAAAAAATATTGTTCACATGAAAATTTAAAGTTTTTAATTGTTTTCCAACAATTTTTCCCTAAAAATAGTTTTTCTCAAATTGCTATCCATTTTTCTATCAACTTTTTTCTTTTTCACCTTTTTATATATTCATTGTTGTATTTTACTATCAAAAATATGATTTTTTTTTACAATATTCAGACAGAATTAATTAATTATTTTAAAATCGTTTTTCAAAGAATTTATCTAAATGAAAATTGACTATGAATATAACGGATTATAAAAAATTTATTGAATATTGAAATAATTATAATTTCCTGATTTTACTCAACACTCCTAACTCAACTTATAAGAAATATTTATAAAAAATTGTCGTCACTTATATATTAAAAAGTTATATCTTTATATAATATATTAAAAAAATATGGAAGAGAGAACTAAAAGAAATTTAAAAAATATAAAGTCTTATTTTATACAGCTCCAAAAAATTTGAGGATTACCAAAATCACAAATAATCTCAAAAATAAAAAAACTAGAAATTTATTTAACTCTAATTAATAAATCATCCAATTAATGGTTTTCCACTTAATTATCATTTCAATTTAAACAAGTAATTAATCTCCATTTCAGGATTATACTGGAGCCGCTGCAAATGCCAAAAACTTTTACGCTGTGCTTAGTGGTAACCGAAGTGCTCTCTCAGGAGGTAGTGGCAAGGTTTTGAACAGTGGTCCCAATGACATCATTTTCATTTATTATGCCGACCATGGCGCTCCTGGTATCGTTAGTAAGTACTCATTACCTTTATAACGTTTCATGTCACTTGATGTTTATTACCACACACACATGTATATATATTCATACATTTACTACACCGATAGGCTAAGATTCTTTTGTAAATTAAATTTTATATGATTTTTAAAAAAGTTATTATTAAAGTGAACGAATTGTTATTATGATATTTACTAATGCAACCTTTTCACTATTCACAATCCAAACAATTAATTTTGTAATATTTTATCTGATCAGGCATGCCAGTTGGAGAAGATGTCGTGGCTCACGATTTGGTGAACGCGTTGAAGAAGAAACATGCTGCTAAATCCTACAAAAAGATGGTGACTTTTGCTTAAATGTTTTGTTGATTAATTATTATGTTTTACGCGCATGTATAAAATTAACTGGGATGATCACTCACTTTGCCTACGTATTAAATAACATTATCGTACATAATAGGTGTACATGCGTAAGAAATTGTAATTACACTAAAAAATGGTCCTTAATTTATCTAGCAATAATTAATAAATATTTAGTCGTATAATTGAATATTCTTAAAGTATTTTATATTATTAGTTAATAGTCATTAAACTCTATATTTAAATTGATGCATTATTTGATTAATGGAAAACAAAAAGGTGATATACATGGAAGCTTGTGAAGCTGGGAGCATGTTTGAAGGGCTACTTCCGAATAACATAAACATATATGTCACCACAGCTTCCAACGCAGAAGAGAGTAGTTTTGCAACTTACTGTCCTGGTTACAACCCTTCTCCACCGCCTGAGTACACTACTTGTTTGGGAGATGCCTACAGCGTTGCATGGTTAGAAGACAGGTATGCACATATTGTTTAATTAAATAATCATCATTACTATAGAAACCATCCTTGTTTTAATTATTTTGTAAATAATCATACATTTTATATTTTGTAAATTTAAGTAGTTTTTTTTAGCGGACTCCTTAAAAAGGAAAACAAATTCTGATTTACTTTATAAATTAAGATACAATATATACATTTATGTGCTGAATATATACACCTTTGTAACTGCTTATTTGTTGACGTTGGTTCGTTGCCTCTTTAAACATCAATTGTATTAGGAATTAGAATACTAGAATATTTATATGAAATCGGTGCAAGAGTTGCATATATAGGTCGATCTTTATCCATTATTCATATATTATTAATATCACTGATTATTTGAATTTTTGTATGGAGCAGTGAGAAAAATAATATGAGGATAGAAACTCTGGAAGTACAATATCAAATCGTAAGTCCTCAATTCAACCTTGTACATATGTATCATGGTTTTAAACTGCGGTTACAGTCACAATTACGGTTCGTCGTTGCAATTTTGATATTATGGGCAATTACACAAAAATACGAGTGATGCAATTGCAGTGACTCAAAAAATCATGTATATTCTACACATTTAATAATACTGTTGATAAAATGTAAAATAATGTTTTGAGTTGTGTATAGGTTCAGCGAAGGACACTATTCGGTAATGTTAACACCAGTTCTCATGTGATGCAATATGGAGACATAACGTTGAGCAAAGATTATGTAGCTACCTACATTGGTGCACTACGCAGTCTTACTGAAAAGCCCACCAGCTCTGGAAATGCATATTCCTTTGAGCCATCTACATTTGAAACTACACATATCACCCAAAAAGATGCTCATTTGCTCCATCTTTGGCTCGAGGTAATTTTTGGTTAAATATCAATTGTAGTGCACACACCCATTTTCTTTTGTCCTTTCCTGTTTTTTTGTCACTGATTAACTTCAGCGAAAAACTTCTGAAAATTAAGAAGAGAAGTAATTATAACTTTAGAAAATATTGAACTTAGATCCTTTGTTTTTTATTACAAATTGTACTTGATAACCTTTTATTTTTACTATTATTTTTCCATTTTTTAACAGGGTATTTCACTGTAATATTTTATAAAAGTCAGAGAATGTTAGTATAATATGCACATGTGTAAGTGTAATAATTTTTAAACAAGTAGGAAGTTTAAGAATAAAAAAAATTAAAATCTAATCAAACTTCAAGAATGACCATGTAAATTACATGAATTTTTATTGTTTCAGTTGGAAAAGGCTCCTGATGGTTCTAAGGAGAAGTTGAAAGCTCAAAAGAAGTTAAGTGATGAAATTGCTCACAGGGACCATGTAGATAATGTTGTCTATTTCATAGGGGATCTCTTGTTTGGAGAAGAGAATAGCTCTACTACGATGTTCCATGTTGGTCCAACAGGCCAGCCTCTTGTTGATGATTGGGATTGTTTCAAGATCCTTGTAAGTACTACGTTAAATTGTAGATTAATTATAACCACTTTCTTTGGCTGTATGAAAAAAAAAAACTATACAAATTTTGACCATAAAATTTCTTGATTAGGCACTTTATTCATCGATTGACATTGTGTGTTACACTCTTTGTATAGTATGTGATAAATGACATACATGTTTGCAATGTATTTGACGCAGATGAAAACGTACGAGAGATATTGCGGTACCTTATCAAGCTACGGAAGGACGACATACTCAAGATCCTTTGCTAACATGTGCAATGCTGGAATTTCTGAGGAGCAAATGGCAGCAGCGTCTTCACAAGCTTGTTCTATGGAAAACCATTCTTCTTAATTAAATAAATGCCTCAAGTTCATAATGTAATTACCAAAGTCTTGAAGAATAAATTGCGCTTCCATTCTACAAAATGGATTATGTTCCTTTGTATTGGTTAATCGTCTATAATAGTGAGCAAGAATTAAACTAAACTATATATGGTAAGGCATGATATCTATGTAGACCCAAGAGCAACATCCTATAACCGTAGTTAATTGAAATTTGAAACTGTCTTGTGTGCTACAAAGCGACCATTATGTTTCACTGTTAACGACTTACTTCTATAACTACGTGACTATAATTCTAGAAAAGAAATTGGAATAACAAGAAGAAATCATTAAAAAAATGAAAAAGCATGGTCTATTACAACCTACGTCTTGTGTGCTCACAATTCTCTTCTGTTTTAGTTTGAGTGTATTAATTAGTAACTTAGCCACACACACAAAAGAAAAAGGTTCCCTTTCATCTAACATTATTTTTCAACTTATAAAAATTATTTATCAGCTAAAATAAAAAATAAAAGCTTAAAAAAAAATGTAAAGATCAAAACATGCATGTTATACTTTAAACAACTATTTTACTATATTTCATATTTAAAGACTATAAATTGTTTAATTAACGTATACATAGGAATCAGAATCATAATTTACTTCATCTTTCACACTACCGATATGCAACGTACTACAACAATTTACAATCCGCCGAGATTTTGTGAGCTAAAAGCATGGTTCACGAGGGAAGCTTAACGAGTTCCTAGAGGATGTTGTTGAGTTTTATATTAATTCAAAGTCCCACATTGATGAACATTAAAAAGAGAGATGAGTGAGAAACATATATATAATAGATAGTAATAGGTTTTATTCACTTGTACCACATCTTTACATCTATGATGGGTGTTTTTGATTTTAGGTAGTGTGTGTCAAACACTTTGAAGATGATTTGTAATTTTTCCGTGCAAAAACTACATGTAGCGAATGTTTGTAATTTTTTCGTGTAAAAGTTACATATAGCGAGAGTTTGTAATTTTTTCGTGTAAAAGTTACATGTAGCGAGAGTTTGTAATTTTTTCGTGTAAAAATTACATGTGACAAGGGTTTGTAGTTTTTTTTTTCGGTCCAAAAATTACATGTGGCGAAGGTTTGTAGTTTTTCCGTCAAAAAATTACATATGACGAGGGTTTGTAGTTTTTCCGTCCAAAAATTACATGTGACGAGACACCAAACCATATTAGTTTTTTATTGTGTACTCTTTTTCTTTCTCCCTTATACTTGTTTCAAGAGGTTTAGTTCTCAATAGTGGTATCAAGGTTGATGGTTCGACTTGGCGAGAGATGGATCCATGAAGGTCAAGTATAACTTGATGAGAGATGGATTCATGAAGATCAGGTAGACCTATCTTAAGATGATTCCCTTTATTGAAAGTCTTCTGTTGTAGGGAGGGAGAAAGTATAGTGATCCTTTGTTGAAGGGAAGGATTGTTTTGATGCAATCAAAGTCCCACATCAATAAAACAATACAAAGCTTGAAGGAGAATAAGAGTTTTGCCGATCAGAAGATTCTGCTGCAAGGGAGGATTGCTCCAGAAGTCAGAAGATTCTACTACAATGGAGGATTGCTTCAAAAGTCAGGAGATTCTGTTGCAAGTGAAGATTACTCCAAAAGTCAGAAGGTTTTGTTATTGCAAGAGAAGACCATTCTAGAAGAGGTTTATTAGTTTTAATGTAAAGAAGGATTATTGTAGAAGTACAAAGACTTTGAATTAAGGGGAGATTTGTTAAGTCTTGTGTTAATTTAAAGTTTCACATCGGTGAGCATTAGAATGAGAGATGAGTGAGAAAGAATCATTTTTCTCTTTCATTTGTTTTTCCAACAATTCTAACTCTTTAATTTCTCTTTCTCTCAATTCTTTCTCTTTTAACTCTCTTTCCCTCAATTCTTTCTCTTTCAACTCCCTCTCTATCAACTCTTTTATCTTTAACTCTTTTTCCACTCTTTGTTTTTCGGCTTTTCTTATCCTATTTTCCTCTCTCAACAATTTCTTTTTAGTCTCACATTCAAATCTATGGCTCACTCTTTCACTTCCACTCCTCCTATGAACTTGTCTTCTCCTTTTATGCTCTTCTCTTTCCCTTCTCTCATGGTTTTCTCTCAAGGTTTTCTCATTCCTCCCATGATGTTCACGATTCCTACTAGTCTCCTCAAGGATCCTCTTATTATGCTCTTTTCTCAACATCCTTTCCTCCTTTTCTCTCCTTTTTTGGCCGAATCTCTCTTCCAAACTTGTGTGAATTATGGTACTCATCAATTCCACCATCTTTTTTTTCCTTTAGGTGAGAGATCATTCCCTACACTAGGAGAACTTTCCATGGCTACACAAAGAAAGGTTAGATAACAACTACAAGTATATAAAGATCCTTCCCACTCTCTAAATGTATCACTCTAGTAGCACTTGTGTATCTCTCTTTAGAAGACTTTTTCTCTAATGTGTCTCTCTTGCTTTTTTCCTCTCAAGTCTCACTCAAAGTTTCTAATTGAACCTACAATCAATTACCTAAGATTATATCCTTGTGAATGAGGCACAATTCCAAAGTTGACTTAAGAATTCCAAGGAAACACACTCAAGGACAAAACCAGGAACAAAATAGAAGTGAATTAGCTACTCAAATCAAGGAATTAATGTGATATGACAAAGGCTAAAACTGGACAGCAAGAGGTTCTAAACTTTCTGGATCAATCACTAATCAAGACAATTTAACAAGGCGCACAAAACTAAAGGTAGATTAGTGACTAATTTTGGAGACTGATTTGTTTAGGCTACTTAAGCAAATAATTTGTGAGCTTAAAAATCAAACCAAGTGCAGTAAAATGTCATATACAGTCACAAGAACTAAATTGGACAGTTTCACAAAAGTTAGAGTTCACAAAATTGCCAAGCACAATACACACCTCAAGTTCAAGATTCCAAGTTATTAACAATTTAAGCTCAATTTTAGTGATCGTTACTTAGTCCTAGGTGTCTCTAATTGTCCAAGGTAACTTGTAACACAATCTTGTGAGTGTTTCTAGTCCACTAAGGTCACAGTACTGCACCTTAAATTTTTACACAAATTCATTTGATACATTTCCTTCAGAAATTTTTCTATTCAAGCATTTTTCTTGTTTTCTTTCTTTTGAATTTTCTCCTTTGAATTTTTCTTTCAATCTTTTGGCTCTTAACTTTCTTTTCATGAATTTTCCTAGTTCTTTTCTTTTCATTTTTCTTGTGCGAAGGTATGTAGTTATTGATCGCGCAACAACTAATAAGTGCAATCATACCAGCACTAATGCACCAGATCCCATCAGAACTCTGCAGTTAAGCTTGTGTGGGCGAGAATAGCACTAGGGTGGGTGCCCTATTGAGAAGTCCTCGTGTTGCACCTCATTTTTCTTTTTCCTCCCAGTCCTTCCTCTTTTCTATTTTCCGCTTTCTTTCTTGTTTACTAACTTTCGAGCGAAGTGAAAGTATAAGTGTAATAATATCTCTGACTTTGCAGGACCGACATTAATTTTAATTACGAGTAACGCGTGTTGATTTCCTTTCCTGGACAATATACTGTGGGCTCGGTCCCGGGTCGAAAGTTGTGTTTGTGCGAAGGTATGTAGTTATTGTTCGCGCAACAACTAGAACGTTCGATCAAACCAGCAGTAACGCATCAGATCACATTAAAAGAAGTTCTCATGTTGCACCTCTTTTTTCTTTTTCCTCCCGGTCCTTTAACTTTTCTTTTTTCCGTTTTCTTTCCTGTTTACTTAATTTCGAGCGAAGAGAAAGTATAAGTGTAATAATATCTTTGACTTTGCGGGACCGACGTTAATTTTATTTACGAGTAGCGTGTGTTGATTTCCTTTCCTAGACGATATATTGCGGCTCGGGTCCCGGTTCAAAAGTTGTGTCTGTGCGAAGGTATGTAGTTATTGTTCGCGCAACAACTAACAGGTGCGATCATACCAACACTAATACACCGGATCCCATCAAAACATCGCAGTCAAGCGTGCTTGGGCGAGAGGAGTACTAGGATGGGTGACCTCCTTGGAAGTCCTCGTATTGCACCTCTTTTTTTGTTTTTCCTCACAATCCTTTCTCTTTTCTTTTTTTCCGTTTTCTTTTCTGTTTAATTAATTTCGAGCGAAGTATAAGTGTAAGAATATCTCTTACTTTGCGGGACCGGTGTTAATTTTAATTACGAGTAACGCGTGTTGATTTCCTTTCCCGGGTCGAAAGTTGTGTCTGTGCGAAGGTATGTAGCTATTGTTCGTGCAACAACTAACAAGTGCGATCATACCAGCACTAATGCACCGGATCCCATCAGAACTTCACAGTCAAGCGTGCTTGGGCGAGAGTAGTAGTAGGATGGGTGACCTCCTAGGAAGTCCTCGTGTTGCACCTCTTTTTTCTTTTTCCTCCTAGTCCTTTCTCTTTTCTTTTTTCCGTTTTCTTTCCTGTTTACTTAATTTCGAGCGAAGCTAAAGTATAAGTGTAAGAATATCTCTGACTTTGCGGGACAGACGTTAATTTCAATTACGAGTAACACGTGTTGATTTCCTTTCCCGGACGATATATTGCGGTTCAGGTCCTGGGTCGAAAGTTGTGTCTGTGCGGAGGTATGTAGTTATTGTTCACGCAACAACTAACAGGTGCGATCAAACCAACACTAATGCATCGGATCCCATTAGAACTCCGCAGTCAAGCGTTCTTGGGCGAGAGTAGTACTAGGATGGGTGACCTCCTGGGAAGTCCTCCTGTTGCACCTTTTTTTTCCTTCCTCTCCTGGCCCTTTCTTTTCGTTTTTCCACTTTCTTTCCTGTTTACTTAATTTCGAGCGAAGCGAAAGTATAAGTGTAATAATACCTCTGACTTTGCGGGACCGGTGTTAATTTTAATTACGAGTAACGCGTGTTGATTTCCTTTCCCGAATGATATACTGCGGCTCGAGTCCCGGTTCGAAAGTTGTGTCTATACGAAGGTATGTAGTTATTGTTCGTGCAACAACTAACAAGTGCGATCGTACCAGCACTAATGCACCAGATACCATTAGAACTCCATAGTCAAGCGTGCTTGGGCGAGAGTAGTACTAGGATGGGTGACCTTCTAGGAAGTCCTCGTGTTGCAACTCTTTTTTCTTTCTTCTCCCCGTCCTTTCTCTTGTCTTTTTTCCGCTTTCATTGATATTTACTTAATTTCGAGCGAAGTGCAAGTGTAAGTGTAATAATATCTCTGACTTTGCGGGACCGACGTTAATTTTAATTACGAGTAACGTGTGTTAATTTCCTTTCCCGGACGATATACTGCGGCTCGGGTCTCGGGTCGAAAGTTTTGTCTGTGCGAAGGTATGTAGTTATTGTTCGTGCAACAACTAACAAGTGCGATCATATCAGGACTAATGCACCAGATCCCATCAGAACTCCATAGACAAGCGTGCTTGGGCGAGAGTAGTACTAGGATGGGTGATCTCCTATGAAATCTTCGGTTGCAACTGTTTTTTGTTTTTCCTCCCGGTCCTTTCTCTTTTCTTTTTTCCGCTTACTTTATTGTTTACTTAAATTCGAGCGAAGCGAAAGTATATATGTCATAATATCTCTGACTTTGCAGAATCGACATTAATTTTAATTACGAGTATGTGTTGATTTCCTTTCCCGAACGATATACTGCAGCTCGGGTCCTGGGTCAAAAGCTGTGTTTTGTGCGAAGGTATGTAGTTATTGTTCGTGCAACAACTAACAGTTGCGATTATACCAACACTAATGCACCGAATACCATCATAACTCCACATCAGGCGTGCTTGGGCCATAGTAGTACTAGTGTGGGTGATCTACTGGGAAGTCCTCGTGTTGCACCTCTTTTTTCATTTTCCTCCCCGGTCCTCTCTCTTTTCTTTTTTCCGCTTTCATTCCTGTTTACTTAATTTCGAACGCAGCAAAAGTATAAGCGTAATAATATCCTTGACCGCATTAATTTTAATTACGAGTAACACGTGTTGATTTTCTTTCCCGGACAAAATACTCTGCGCAGGTATGTAGTTATTGTTCGCACAACAACTACCAGGTGCGATCATACCAGCACTAATGCACCGGATCCTATCAATTAAGCATGCTTGGGCGAGAGTAGTACTAGGATGGGTGACCTCCTGGGAAGTCCTCGTGTTGCACCTCTTTCTTCTTTTTCCTCCCCGGTCCTCTATCTTTCATTTTTTCTGCTTTCTTTTCTGTTTACTTAATTTCGAGCGAAGCAAAAGTATAAGCGTAATAATATCCCTAACTGTTGCGTTAATTTTAATTACGAGTAACGCGTGTTGATTTCCTTTCCTGGATGATATACGGCGGCTTAGGTCCCAGGTCGAAAGCTGTCTCTGCGAAGGTATGTAGTTATTGTTCGCGCAACAACTAACAAGTGTGATCATATCAGCACTAATGCACCTGATGTCATCAGTTAGGCGTGCATGGGCGAGAGTAGTACTACGATGAGTGACCTCCTGGGAAGTCTTCGTGTTGCACCTCTTTTTTCTTTTTCCTCCCTCATCCTCTTTCTTTTCTTCTTTCCGCTTTCTTTCCTGTTTACTTAATTTCGAGCGAAGCGAAAGTATAAGTGTAATAATATCTCTGACATTGCGGCACCGAAGTTAATTTTAATTACGAGTAACGCGTGTTGATCTCCTTTCCCGGACAATATACTACGTCCCGGGTCAAAAGCAAGTTGGGCGCACGCGTGTTAACTATGTAGTTATTGTTCGCGCAACAATTAACAGGTGGGATCATACCAGCACTAATGCACTGGATCCCATCAGAACTCCGCAGACTCCGCAGTTAAGCGTGCTTGTGCGAGTGTGGTACTAGGATGGGTGACCTCCTAGGAAGTCCTCGTGTTGCACCTTTTTTTTCTTTTTCCTCCCGGTACTTTCTCTTTTCTTTTTTTTCCCGCTTTCTTTCCTGTTTACTTAATTTTGAGAGAAGCAAAAGAACAAGTGTAATAATATCTCTGACTTTGCGGCACCGACGTTAATTTTAATTACGAGTAACGCGTGTTGATTTCCTTTCCCGGATGATATACTGCGTCCCGGGTCAAAAGCAACTTAGGCACATGCGTGTTAACTATGTAGTTATTGTTCGCGCAACAATTAACAGGTGCGATCATACCAACTCTAATGCACTAGATCCCATCCGAACTCCGCAGTTAAGCGTGCTTGGGTGAGAGTAGTACTAGGATGGGTGACCTCCTAGGAAGTCCTCGTGTTGCACCTCTTTTTTCTTTTTCCTCCCCGGTCCTTTCTCTTTTCTTTTTTTTTTCCTGTTTTCTTTCCTGTTTACTTAATTTCGAGCGAAGCGAAAGAACAAGTGTAATAATATCTCTGACTTTGCGGCACCGACGTTAATTTTAATTACGAGTAACGCGTGTTGATCTCCTTTCCCGGACGATATATTGTGTCCTGGGTCAAAAGCAACTTGGGCGCACGCGTGTTAACTATCTAGTTATTGTTCGCGCAACAATTAACAGGTGCGATCATACCAGCACTAATGCACCGGATCCCATCAGAACTCCGCAGTTAAGCATGCTTAGGCGAGAGTAGTACGAGGATGGGTGACCTCCTGGAAAGTCCTCGTGTTGCACCTCTTTTTTCTTTTTCCTCCCCGGTCCTTTCTCTTTTCTTTTTTTTTTCCCACTTTCTTTGCTGTTTACTTAATTTCGAGCGAAGAGAAAGAACAAGTGTAATAATATCTCAGACTTTGCGGCACCGACGTTAATTTTAATTACGAGTAACGCGTGTTGATCTCTTTTCCCGGATGATATACTGCGTCCCGAGTCAATAGCAACTTGGGCGCACGCGTGTTAACTATGTAGTTATTGTTCGCGCAACAATTAACAGGTGCGATCATACCAGCACTAATGCACCGGATCCTATTGATAAGTGCTAGATTATACATGTTTTCCTAGGTGTTTTTAGTCCATTTCCATCCATTTTTACTAGGTCAAGTTGTAGTTTAACTTTAGTTCTTGATTTGGTGTTTCATTAGTTTTATAGGTCATTCTTGTGTTTTTAAGTCATTTTAATCTCTTTCTTGTTATTTTTAGGTTTATTGAAAGAATGAAGAGGAGATTGGAGCAAGGAATGGATTGAAGGTTAGAATTGAAGCTTGGAATGAAAAGCTCCAAGACCTAAGATGAAGACTTGGAGTGCAAGCGATCAAGAAGAGGGGAAATTGAAGCCCAAGCCATGGAAGCATGAGCAATTGCGCTAGGGCGCAAACCAGGGCAAATCAGGGCGCAACTCTCCACCCTTCTCTGTTAAGATGCGCCAGGGCGCAAATCAGAGCCAAGCCAGGGCGCAAATCTTCACCCTTTGCTGTCAAGATGCGCCAGGGCGCAAATTAGAGCCAAGCCAGGGCACAAATCTTCACCCCTTGCTGTCAAGATACGCCAGGGCGCAAACCAGGGCCCAACCAGGGCGCAATTCACTCTTCTCCTCTACCAAGATGCGCCCAGGCGCAAAACAAGCTTATGGGAGGCACAAATGCTGCAGTATATATGGGTCCTTGAGCGCGAAAATAGGGGATTTTTTGGGGGGGGATCTTCTTCCCCAATCTTCCTCTGCACGATTCTCTCTCCTTTCCACTCTCATTCTTCCCATCCTCCATCAAACCTCGAATATTTCGGAAGCTTTGGAGCTTGTGGAAGCAAGATCCAGACCTTCATGGAGTGCTTCTTGTGTTTGAGTTTCTTTTCTCTTCGTTCCTTTCTTGTTTCCATGTTAGGCTAGATCTCTAGGTTAGGGATTGGGGATTTTGATTCTGTAACTCTTGTAAAGACTTCTTCATGTTAATTTGAGTTTAATTTCGGTCAATTGATTGATCTCTTCTTGCTTATTGCTAATTCTTGAGGTTTATTCACGAAATTCAAATAGTTGATAGGGATATTAGTGTTTGAATTGGACTGAATTGTTCCTTAAGGATTTTTATCTCATTTCAATTGTACAATTGGAAGATTGATAGTTAAATTAGGAGAGGAAGTAGATCACTATAGTCATGCATGAGTCTAGGGATAGAACTTGCATGTTATGAGATGCTGTGAATTCATTTGTTTCGCTTTTTGAATTACTTTCTATTTTCACCTAAGGGATTAGGGATTATAATAGCAATTCAAAGGGACTAAACACCTAGGAATAGGATTAGTCTTCGGTATCACGAATTCTATCTCCATTTGATTGATTCTTGTTCGAATTGACATAGGATGTGGTTACTTGAGGGAAGGATCAAATGAACTGTTTCCCTAACTGTCTTCATTATCTTGTTCAGAAACCTAAACATTTACTTGCTTTCCTTATTTGTTTTATGTTGTATTGCTGAATTTTACATAATCGCGCAGTTTTATACAAATGATTGATTCATTGATTCGTCCTAATAGAGAAGCATGTTAAGTAGTCGGTAATTCATCATTTAGTCTTTGTGGTTCGACAACCCTCACTCATCTTTTCTAAAATTGTGTAACAAGTTTAGAAAAGATGAGTAAGGGTTGCCGAACCACAGAGATTAATTGATGAATTACCAAATACTTAACATGCTTCTCTATTAGGACGAATCGATGAATTAATCATTTGTGTAAAACTAAGCAATTATGTGAAATTAAGCAACGCAACAGAAAACAAGTAAGGAAAGCAAGTAAATGTTTAGGTTTGCAAACAATATAATGAAGAAGGTTAGGATAATGGTTCATTTAATCCTTTCCTCAAGTAACCACATCCTATGTCAATCCAACAAAAATCAATCGAACGGAGATAGAATTCGTGATACTAAAGACTAATCCTATTCCTAGGTATTTAGTCCCTTTGAATTACTACTAGAATCCCTAATCCCTTAGGTGAAAATAGAAAGTATTTCAAGAAGCGAACAAATGAATTCATAGCATCTCATAGCATACAAGTTCTATCCCTAGAATCATGCATAACTATAGTGTCTACTTCCTCTCCTAATTCAACTATCAATCTTCCAATTGTACAATTGAACTGAGATACAAATCCTTAAGGAACAATTCAATCCAATCCAAACACCAATATCCCTATCAACTATTTGAATTTCATGAATAAACCTCAAGAATCAGCAATAAGCAAGAAGAGATCACTCAATCGAACGAAATTAAACTTGAATTAACATAAAGAAGTCATTACAAGAGTTCGAGATCAAAATCCCCAATCCCTAACCTAACGATATAGCCTGACATGGAAACAAGAAAGGAAAGAAGAGAAACGAAATTCAAACACAAGAAACACTCCATAGAGGTTTGGTTCTTGCTTCCACAAGCTCCCAAGCTCCAGAAATCTTCTCGGTTTGATGGAGGATGAGAAGAATGAGGTTGGGGAAGAGAGAATCATGCAGAGGAAGATTGGAGAAGAAGATAGATTGAAAAATCCCCTATTTTCGCGCTCAAGGACCCATATATACTACAGCATTTGCTCCTCCTGTCTAACTAAATTGCGCCTGGGTGCATCTTGGCAGAGAAGAATGCAGATTTGCGCCTTGGTATCCAGAGTTTGCGCCTTGGGGTGCAAAAGTCCAAAAAGATATGTAGATTTACGCCCTGATAAACTTGTTTTGCGCCTTGGGGCGCAAAATTCCAGAGAGGAGGGAAGAATTGCGCCCCTGCTTGCCCTGATTTGCGCCCTGGCGCAAATGCTCAGGCTTCCATGGCTTGGGTTTCAATTTCCCTTCTTCTTGATGGCTTGCACTCCAAGTCTTCATCTCAGGTCTAGGAGCTTTCATTCCAAGCTTCAATTCTAGCATTCAATCCATTCCTTGCTCCTATCTCCTCTTCATTCCTTCAATGAACCTACAATTAACAAGAAAAAGGTTAAAAATGACTTAAAAACACAAGAAAGACCTATAAAACTAACCAAACACCAAATCAAGGACTAACATTAAACAAACATGATATTTTCACTATTTTCTTGTCTAAACTACAACTAGACCTAGTAAAAACGGATGGAAATGGACTAAAAACACCTAGAAAAACATGTATAATCTAGCACTTATCACGAAGCGAAAGAACAAGTGTAATAATATATCAGACTTTGCGGCACCGACGTTAATTTTATTTAGGAGTAACGGGTGTTGATCTCCTTTCCCGGACGATATACTGCGTCCCGGGTCAAAAGCAACTTTCGCGCACGCGTGTTAACTATGTAGTTATTGTTCGCGCAACAATTAACAGGTGCGATCATACCAGCACTAATGCACCGAATCCCATCAGAACTCCGCAGTTAAGCGTGCTTGGGTGAGAGTAGTACTAGGATGGGTGACCTCCTCTTTTATCTTTTTCCTCCCCGGTCCTTTCTCTTTTCTTTTTTTTTTTCCCTCTTTCTTTCCTGTTTACTTAATTTCGAGCGAAGCGAAAGAACAAGTGTAATAATATCTCTGAATTTGCGGCGACGACGTTAATTTTAATTACGAGTAACACGTGTTGATATACTGCGTCCCGGGTCAAAAGCAACTTGGACGCACGCGTGTTAACTATGTAGTTATTGTTCGCGCGACAATTAACAGGTGCGATCATACCAGCACTAATGCACCGGATCCCATCAGAACTCCGCAGTTAAGCGTGCTTGGGCAAGAGTAGTACTAGGACGGGTGACCTCCTGGGAAGTCCTCGTGTTGCACCTCTTTTTTTTTTCCTCCCCGATCCTTTCTCTTTTCTTTTTTTCCCACTTTCTTTCCTGTTTACTTAATTTCGAGCGAAGCGAAAGAACAAGTGTAATAATATCTCTGACTTTGCGGCACCGACGTTAATTTTCATTACGAGTAACGCGTGTTGATATATTGCGTCCCGGGTCGAAAGCAACTTGGGCGCACGCTTGTTAACTATGTAGTTATTGTTCGCGCAACAATTAACAGGTGCGATCATACCAACACTAATGCACTGGATCCCATCAGAACTCTGCAGTTAAGCATGCTTGGGTGAGAGTAGTACTAGGATGGGTGACCTCCTGGGAAGTCCTAACGTTGCACCTCTTTCTTCTTTTTCCATCTCTGACTTTGCGGCACCGTCATTAATTTTAATTACGAGTAACGCGTGTTGATATACTGCGTCCCGGGTCAAAAGCAACTTCGGCGCACGCGTGTTAGCTATGTAGTTATTGTTCGCGCAACAATTAACAGGTGCGACCATACCAGCACTAATGCACCGGATCCCATCAAAACTCCGCAGTTAAGCGTGCTTGGGCGAGAGTAGTAGTAGGATGGGTGACCTCCTAGGAAGTCCTCGTGTTGCACCTCTTTTTTCTTTTTTCCTCCTAGTCCTTTCTCTTTTCTTTTTTCCGTTTTCTTTCCTGTTTACTTAATTTCGAGCGAAGCTAAAGTATAAGTGTAAGAATATCTCTGACTTTGCGGGACCGACATTAATTTCAATTTCGAGTAACACGTGTTGATTTCCTTTCCCGGACGATATATTGCGGCTCAGGTCCTGGGTCGAAAGCTGTGTCTGTGCGGAGGTATGTAGTTATTGTTCACGCAACAACTAACAGGTGCGATCAAACCAACACTAATGCATCGGATCCCATTAGAACTCCGCAGTCAAGCGTTCTTGGGCGAGAGTAGTACTAGGATGGGTGACCTCCTGGGAAGTCCTCCTGTTGCACCTTTTTTTTCTCCTTCCTCTCGGTCCTTTCTCTTTTCGTTTTTCCACTTTCTTTCCTGTTTACTTAATTTCGAGCGAAGCGAAAGTATAAGTGTAATAATACCTCTGACTTTGCGGGACCGACGTTAATTTTAATTACGAGTAACGCGTGTTGATTTCCTTTCCCGAATGATATACTGCGGCTCGAGTCCCGGTTCGAAAGTTGTGTCTATACGAAGGTATGTAGTTATTGTTCGTGCAACAACTAACAAGTGCGATCGTACCAGCACTAATGCACCAGATACCATTAGAACTCCATAGTCAAGCGTGCTTGGGCGAGAGTAGTACTAGGATGGGTGACCTTCTAGGAAGTCCTCGTGTTGCAACTCTTTTTTCTTTCTTCTCCCCGTCCTTTCTCTTGCCTTTTTTCCGCTTTCATTGATATTTACTTAATTTCGAGCGAAGTGCAAGTGTAAGTGTAATAATATCTCTGACTTTGCGGGACCGACGTTAATTTTAATTACGAGTAACGTGTGTTAATTTCCTTTCCCGGACGATATACTGCGGCTCGGGTCTCGGGTCGAAAGTTTTGTCTGTGCGAAGGTATGTAGTTATTGTTCGTGCAACAACTAACAAGTGCGATCATATCAGGACTAATGCACCAGATCCCATCAGAACTCCATAGACAAGCGTGCTTGGGCGAGAGTAGTACTAGGATGGGTGATCTCCTATGAAATCTTCGGTTGCAACTCTTTTTTGTTTTTCCTCCCGGTCCTTTCTCTTTTCTTTTTTCCGCTTACTTTATTGTTTACTTAAATTCGAGCGAAGCGAAAGTATATATGTCATAATATCTCTGACTTTGCGGAATCGACATTAATTTTAATTACGAGTAACGTGTGTTGATTTCCTTTCACGAACGATATACAACAGCTCGGGTCCTGGGTCAAAAGCTGTGTTTTGTGCGAAGGTATGTATTTATTGTTCGTGCAACAACTAACAGTTGTGATTATACCAACACTAATGCACCGAATACCATCATAACTCCACATCAGGCGTTGCTTGGCGCAAGCGTGTTAAGTATGTAGTTATTGTTCGCGCAACAATTAATAGGTGCGATCATACCAGCACTAATGTACCGGATCCCATCAGAACTCCGCAATTAAGCGAGCTTGGGCGAGAGTGGTACTAGGATGGGTGACCTCCTAGGAAGTCCTCCTGTTGCACCTCTTTTTTCTTTTTCCTCCCCGGTCCTTTCTCCTTTCTTTTTTTTTTTCCGCGTTCTGTCCTGTTTACTTAATTTCGAGCGAAGTGAAAGAACAAGTGTGATAATATCTCCGACTTTGCGGCACCGACGTTAATTTTAATTACGAGTAACGCGTGTTGATATACTGCGTCCCGGGTCAAAAGCAACTTGGGCGCACGCGTGTTAACTATGTAGTTATTGTTCGCGCAACAATTAACAGGTGCTATCATACCAGCATTAATGCACCGTATCCCATCAGAACTCCGCAGTTAAGCGTGCTTGGGCAAGAGTAGTACTAGGATGGGTGACCTCCTCGTGTTGCACCTCTTTTTTCTTTTTCCTCCCTGGTCCTTTCTCTTTTCTTTTTTTTTCCCGCTTTCTTTCTTGTTTACTTAATTTCGAGCGAAGTGAAAGAACAAGTGTAATAATATCTCTAACTTTGCGGCACCGACATTAATTTTAATTACGAGTAACGCGTGTTGATATACTGCGTCACGGGTCAAAAGCAACCTTGGCGCACGCGTGTTAACTATGTAGTTATTGTTCGCGCAACAATTAACAGGTGCTATCATACCAGCCCTAATGCACCGGATCCCATCGAACTCTGCAGGTTAAGCGTGCTTGGGCGAGAGTAGTACTAGGATGGGTGACCCTGGGAAGTCCTTGTGTTGCACCTTTTTTTTCTTTTTCCTCCCCGGTCCTTTCTCTTTTCCTTTTTTTTCCCGCTTTCTTTCTTGTTTATTTAATTTTGAGCGAAGTGTTGAACTTATTTTCTGTCACACTTCGGCAAGTGTACCGGTCGTTTACAAGTTTAGAAAGATGAGAAAGGGTTGTCGAACCATAGAGACTGAATGATGAATTACCGAATGCTTAACATGCTTTGCTATTAGTACGAACCGATGAATGAATCATTTGTGTAAAACTAAGCAACTATGTAAGGATAAGCAGTAAATTGTAAAACATATAAAGAAAGCAAGTAAATGTTTAAGTTTCTAAACAGAATAATGGAGAAGGTTAGGGAATAGGTTCATTCAATTCCTTTCCTCAAGTAACTATTTCCTATGTCAATTCAACAGAAATCATTCAATTGGAGATAGAATTCGTGATACCGTAGACTAATCTTATTCCTAGGTCTTTAGTCCCTTTGAATGACTAATATAATCCCTAATCCCTTAGGTGAGAACATAAGTGCATTCAAGAAGCGAAACAGATGAATTCCTAACATCTCATAGCATACAAGTTCTATCCCTAGACTCATGCATAGCTATAGTGATACACTTCCTCTCCTAATTCAACTATCAATCTTCCAATTGTATAATTGAAACGAGATACAAACACTCAAGATTAAGTTCAATCCAATCCAAACATTAATATCCCTATCTCTATTTGAACTTCATGAATTAAACCTCAAGAATTAGCAATAAGCAGGAAGAGATCAATCAATTAAAAGAAATTACAATTGAATTAACATGAGAAAGTCATTACAAGAGTTCTGGAATCAAAATCCCCAATCCTAACCTAAAGATCTAGCCTAGCATGGAAATGAGAAAAGAAGAAATAGAAAAAGAAATCAAACACAAGAGAAACTCCATAATTGCTTGATTCTTGCTTCCACAAGCTCACAAGCTCAGAAATCCCTAGTTTGATGGAGGAAGATGGAGAACGAAGGTGGAGAAGAGAGAAAATGCTAGAAGCGTGCAGAGGAAGGAACTAAAAACTGAATTATGAATTGTATCTCTGAATTCGCGCCCAAAAGCCCTTTTATAGCTGATGAAATGCGCCCTCCATTTAAAAGAATCGCGCCTAGGCGCATTTGTCCAGAGAAATGGGTTGCAGCGCGCCTCCATTTGCGCCTAGGCGCGCCCTTGCGCCTCCATTGGGTCCTCTATTCGCGCCTTGGCGCGTTTGGACAGAGAAGGGGGGTTGAAATGCGCCCCAGCACGCGCCCTGGCGCCCTTGCGCCCTTGGATGCTCCTCAAATGCGCCTAGGCGCGTTTGGACAGAGAGGAGGTGTTGATTTGCGCCCTAGCTCGCGCCTAGGCGCGTTTTGACAGCAAAGAAGTCCAATTTGCGCCTCAGCTCGCGCCTAGGCGCGTTTTGACAGCACATGAATAGTGATTTCTTGATTTGAGCTTCAATTCCACTTCTTCTTGATGGCTAGCACCCCCAAGTCTTCATCTTAAGTTCATGGGCTTTCCTTCCAAGCTTCTTTCTTCAATCAACCTACAATGAACCTAGAAATTAACCAAAGAAGGATTAAAATGACTTAAAAACACAAGAAAAACTTATAAAACTAACAAAACACTAAATCAAGAACTAACACTAAACAAACATGGTATTTTCATTGTTTTATTGTCTAAACTATAACTAAACCTATTAAAATTGGATGAAAATGGACTTAAAACACCTAGGAAAACATGTATAATCTAACACTTATCACAACCCCAAACTTAAAGCTTTGCTTGTCCTCAAGCAAACATAAATTCCATCATTACAAGGGTCAATAAGCATGGTATAGCATTTATCTCAACAGCCACTGAAAATGCATTATACAATTCTTAACTCCTTAAGCCAACTCAATTTATCTATGAAAGTTGAACATGAACTTAAGCATTCTCAAGAACTGTACAATTCATCAAGCATAAGCAATCAACTCTAGATTGGCATGAAAATTGTAATTTAGCAACATCAAACAGTCCTCACCGGCTAAGTGTTTACACTCAATCTCTCAAGTGTTTTGGACTTGTGTTTCTCTCAATGTTACCAATCAGAAGGTGTGTTACCGTAGGCTTGCAATGACTCTAAAGATCTCCACTGCCTTCAAGTAGAAATTTGACACTCAAAAGGTCTTTTCAGGGTTGTAATGAGGCTTAGGTAAAGGTGAGTTAAAAGAGAAGGCACTAGCTACATATTCACAGGAACTTAAAGAGTACAAGTTAAAACCTATATGATATGCATGAACTAATGATGGACAGAAGAACAATTAGAAACAGAACAAAGACTAAGAACTCATGAAACCACTTTGTTTTCTTTTCTGCCTTTTTTTTCTTTTGCTTTTAGTTTGCATTTTCTTCTGCTTCTTTTTCTTTCTTTTGCTTTCTTATAGCTTTTGCTATTTTCTTTCCTTCTAACTTTTGCTTTATTTTTCTTTTCTAAACATCCTTTGTTGTAGCTTTTGTCATTTTATTCCTTTCTTCTTCCTTTTTCTCTCTTTTCAATTTCTTGTTTTTTTCTCTTTATTTTTTTGCACTTTGCTTTTCTTAGATGGTCTCACTAATTACCAACACAAGGAAAAATAAAAATTTTGCATGGTATGCATGAAAAAGAGAGAATGCACTATACTGTATGCATGAAAAAGAGAGAATGCAAAGAATGCACTATATACAACTATCTATTATTCACAAAAATTTCACCAATATCCAATTTACACACCCAATACAAGGTGACCCAACAACCCCAAACTTAGAAATTTGACTTGTCCTCAAGTCAACAGCTAAACATGCAACTCTTTTTTCTTTTTCCTCCATGGTCCTTTCTCTTTTTTTTCTTTTTTTTTCCCGCTTTCTTTGTTGTTTACTTAATTTCGAGCGAAGCGAAAGAACAAGTGTAATAATATCTCTGACTTTGCGGCACCGACGTTAATTTTAATTACGAGTAACGCGTGTTGAGATACTGCGTCCCGGGTCAAAAGCAATTTAGGCGCACGCGTGTTAACTATGTAGTTATTGTTCGCGCAACAATTAATTGGTGCGATCATACCAGCACTAATGCACCGGATCCCATCAGAACTCCGCAATTAAGCGTGCTTGGGCGAGAGTAGTACTAGGATGGGTGACCTCCTGGGAAGTCCTCGTGTTGCACCTCTTTTTTCTTTTTCCTCCCCGGTCCGTTCTCTTTTCTTTCTTTTTTTTCCCGCTTTCTTTCCTGTTTACTTAATTTCGAGCGAAAAAGAACAAGTGTAATAATATCTCGACTTTTTCTAAACCGACGTTAATTTTAATTATGAGTAGCGCGTGTTGAGATACTGCGTCCCGGGTCAAAAGCAACTTGGGCGCACGCATGTTAACTATGTAGTTATTGTTCGCGCAACAATTAATAGATGCGATCATACCAGCTCTAATGCATCGGATCCCATCAGAACTCCGCAGTTAAGCGTGCTTGGGCGAGAGTAGTACTCCTGGGTGACCTCCTGGGAAGTCCTCGTGTTGCACCTCTTTTTTCTTTTTCCTCCCCGGTCCTTTCTCTTTTCTTTCTTTTTTTTTTCCCGCTTACTTTGTTGTTTACTCAATTTCGAGCGAAGCGAAAGAACAAGTGTAATAATATCTCTGACTTTGCGGCACCGACGTTAATTTTAATTACGAGTAACTCGTGTTGAGATACTGGCGTCCCGGTCAAAAGCTACTTGGGCGCACGCGTGTTAACTATGTAGTTATTGTTCGCGCAACAATTAATTGGTGCGATCATACCAGCTCTAATGCACCGGATCCCATCAGAACTCCGCAGCTAAGCGTGCTTGGGCGAGAGTAGTACTAGGATGGGTGACCTCTTGGGAAGTCCTCGTGTTGCACCTCTTTTTTTCTTTTTCCTCCCGGTCCTTTCTCTTTTTTTTTTCTTTTTTTTTTTTCCCGCTTTTTCTTTGTGTTTACTCAATTTCGAGCGAAGCGAAAGAACAAGTGTAATAATATCTCTGACTTTGCGGCACCGACGTTAATTTTAATTACGAGTAACTCGTGTTGAGATACTGCGTCCCGGGTCAAAAGCTACTTGGGCGCACGCGTGTTAACTATGTAGTTATTGTTCGCGCAACAATTAATTGGTGCGATCATACCAGCTCTAATGCACCGGATCCCATCAGAACTCCGCAGCTAAGCGTGCTTGGGCGAGAGTAGTACTAGGATGGGTGACCTCTTGGGAAGTCCTCGTGTTGCACCTCTTTTTTCTTTTTCCTCCCCGGTCCTTTCTCTTTTTCTTTCTTTTTTTTTTTTTCCGCTTACTTTGTCGTTTACTCAATTTCGAGCGAAAAGCGAAAGAACAAGTGTAATAATATCTCGACTTTGCGGACCGACGTTAATTTTAATTACGAGTAACGCGTGTTGATATCGCGTCCGGGTCAAAAGCAACTTGGGCGCACTCGTGTTAACTATGTAGTTATTGTTCGCGCAACAATTAACAGGTGCGATCATACCAGCACTAATGCACCGGATCCCATTAGAACCCCGCAGTTAAGCGTGCTTGGGCGAGAGTAGTACTAGGATGGGTGACCTCCTGGGAAGTCCTCGTGTTGCACCTCTTTTTTCTTTTTCCTCCCCGGTCCTTTCTCTTTTCTTTCTTTTTTTTTCCCGCTTACTTTGCTGTTTACTCAATTTCGAACGAAGCGAAAGAACAAGTGTAATAATATCTCTTACTTTGCGGCACCGACGTTAATTTTATTTACGAGTAACTCGTGTTGAGATACTGCGTCCCGGGTCAAAAGCAACTTGGGCGCACGCGTGTTAACTATGTAGTTATTGTTCGCGCATTAATTAATTGGTGCGATCATACCAGCACTAATGCACCGGATCCCATCAGAACTCCGCAGTTAAGCGTGCTTGGGCGAGAGTAGTACTAGGATGGGTGACCTCTTGGGAAGTCCTCGTGTTGCACCTCTTTTTTCTTTTTCCTCCCCGGTCCGTTCTCTTTTCTTTCTTTTTTTTCCCGCTTTCTTTCCTGTTTACTTAATTTCGAGCGAAGCGAAAGAACAAGTGTAATAATATCTCTGACTTTTCGGCACCGACGTTAATTTTAATTATGAGTAGCGCGTGTTGAGATATTGCGTCCCGGGTCAAAAGCAAGTTGGGCGCACGCGTGTTAACTATGTAGTTATTGTTCGCGCAACAATTAACAGGTGCGATCATACCAGCACTAATGCACCGGATCCCATCAGAACTCCGCAATTAAGCGTGCTTGGGCGAGAGTAGTACTAGAATGGGTGACCTCCTGGGAAGTCCTCGTGTTGCACCTCTTTTTTCTTTTTCCTCCCCGGTCCTTTCTCTTTTCTTTCTTTTTTTTTTCCCGCTTACTTTGCTGTTTACTCAATTTCGAGCGAAGCGAAAGAACAAGTGTAATAATATCTCTGACTTTGCGGCACCGACGTTAATTTTAATTACGAGTAACGCGTGTTGAAATACAGCGTCCCGGGTCAAAAGCAACTTGGGCGCACTCGTGTTAACTATGTAGTTATTGTTCGCGCAACAATTAACAGGTGCGATCATACCAGCACTAATGCACCGAATCCCATTAGAACCCCGCAGTTAAGCGTGTTTGGGCGAGAGTAGTACTAGGATGGGTGACCTCCTGGGAAGTCCTCGTGTTGCACCTCTTTTTTCTTTTTCCTCCCTAGGTCCTTTCTCTTTTTTCTTTCTTTTTTTTTTTCCCGCTTACTTTGCTGTTTACTCAATTTCGAACGAAGCGAAAGAACAAGTGTAATAATATCTCTGACTTTGCGGCACCGACGTTAATTTTAATTACGAGTAACGTGTGTTGAGATACTGCGTCCCGGGTCAAAAGCAACTTGGGCGCACGCGTGTTAACTATGTAGTTATTGTTCACAAGATCAATTAACAAAAGCGATCATACCAAGACTAATGCACCGGATCCCATCAGAACTCCGTAGCTAAGCGTGCTTGGGCGAGAGTAGTACTAGGATGGGTGACCTCCTGGGAAGTCCTCGTGTTGCACCTCTTTTTTCTTTTTCCTCCCCGGTCCGTTCTCTTTTCTTTCTTTTTTTTTCCCGCTTTCTTTCCTGTTTACTTAATTTCGAGCGAAGCGAAAGAACAAGTGTAATAATATCTCTGACTTTTCGGCACCGACGTTAATTTTAATTATGAGTAGCGCGTGTTGATATACTGCGTCCCGGGTCAAAAGCAAGTTGGGCGCACGCGTGTTAACTATGTAGTTATTGTTCGCGCAACAATTAACAAAAAGTGATCATACCAAAGACTAATGCACCGATCCCATCGAACTCCGCAATTAAGCGTGCTTGTGCGAGAGTAGTACTAGAATGGGTGACCTCCCAGGAAGTCCTCGTGTTGCACCTCTTTTTTCTTTTTCCTCCCGGTCCTTTCTCTTTTTTCTTTCTTTTTTTTTTTCCCGCTTACTTTCTCATTGTTTACTCAATTTCGAGCGAAGCGAAAGAACAAGTGTAATAATATCTCTGACTTTGCGGCACCGACGTTAATTTTAATTACGAGTAACTCGTGTTGAGATACTGCATCCCGGGTCAAAAGCTACTTGGGCGCACGCGTGTTAACTATGTAGTTATTGTTCGCGCAACAATTAATTGGTGCGATCATACCAGCACTAATGCACCGGATCCCATCAGAACTCCGCAGTTAAGCGTGCTTGGGCGAGAGTAGTACTAGGATGGGTGACCTCCTGGGAAGTCCTCGTGTTGCACCTCTTTTTTCTTTTTCCTCCCCGGTCCTTTCTCTTTTCTTTCTTTTTTTTTCTCGCTTACTTTGCTGTTTACTAAATTTCGAGCAAAGCGAAAGAACAAGTGTAATAATATCTCTGACTTTGCGACACCGATGTTAATTTTAATTACGAGTAACGCGTGTTGAGATACTGCGTCCCGGGTCAAAAGCAAGTTGGGCGCACGCGTGTTAACTATGTAGTTATTGTTTGCGCATCAATTAACAGGTGCGATCATACCAGCTCTAATGCACCGGATCCCATCAGAACTTTGCAGTCAAGCGTGCTTGGTCGAGAGTTGTACTAGGATGGGTGACCTCCTGGGAAGTCCTTGTGTTGCACCTCTTTTTTCTTTTTCCTCCCCGGTCCTTTCTCTTTTCTTTCTTTTTTTTCCCGCTTACTTTGCTGTTTACTCAATTTCGAACGAAGCGAAAGAACAAGTGTAATAATATCTCTTACTTTGCGGCACCGACGTTAATTTTAATTACGAGTAACTCGTGTTGAGATACTGCGCCTGATAAGTGCTAAATTATACATGTTTTTCTAGGTGTTTTAAGCTCATTTCCATCTATTTTCACTAGGTCTAGCTATAATTTAGTCAAGAAAACAGTAAAAATATCGTAATTGCTTAGTGTTTGTTCTTGAGTGAGTGTTTTGTGAGTTTTGCAAGTTTTTCTTGAGTTTTAAGTCATTTTTATTCTTCTTTTGTTAATCTTTAGGTGTAATGAAGGATTGAAGAAGAGATAAGCAACAAGGAGTGGATCCAATAATTGAACAGAAGCTCAAACCAAGAGAGTAGAGCAAGCCAAAGATGAGCATCCAAGGCTGTCAAAATAATATCGTCTGAAGAAACACGCCAGGGCGCACTCATGAGGCGCCTGCATACCCTGCTTGCGGCAAAAATGCGCTAGGGCGCGCTCAGGGGCGCGCTCATGCCATCCCCACTTATTCAAACGCGCCAGGGCGCGCTCAGGGGCGCGTTTCGTACCTTATGAAAGCTCAGACGAAAGGATCAAGACGCAATGGATTAGTTTCATCTATGCTTACTTCATCTGAGAGCTATTCCATCTGTGCGTGCTTCTTATGAAGTTGCTTCGTCTGTGCTTGTATCTTCCAAGTCGCTTCGTCTATGCTTACTTCGTCTGAGAATTATTCTGTCTATGCTTGCCTCATCTGAGTTATCCGTCCGTACCGCTTCTTATGGAGTTGCTTCGTCGTGCTTAATTCTTATGAAGTTGCTTCGTCCGTGTTTGATTCTTTTAAGAATTGTTTCGTTTAATTCTTGCTTCGAGGAAGTTGCTTCGCCTCGAGCCTCGCCTCTTTTAAGTTGTTCCGTCTGTACTTGTTTTGTCTTAGTCTCCAGATTGATGCTTTCGTCTGTCACCAATACAGACGATACAACAAGCCAAGACAGACGATGCCAAGTCCAAGACAGACGACATCAATGACAGACGATACCAAGTCCACAACAGACGATACATCAAGCTAAGACAGACAACACCAAGTTCAGAACAGACGATACCAAATTCAAGACAGACGACATCAATGACAGACTATACCAAGTCAAACAATACAATAAGTTCAGACAGACGATCTCGTATACAGACAACATGAAGACAGATGACACAACTAGTGCAAATACTGGTTGTTTGTAGGACGAACGCGCCAGAGCGCGCAGAAGGGCGCGCTCATACTTTTTCTCCGCTCAAAACGCGCCAGGGCGCGTCCATCTTAAGTGGATGGCGCGATTCTGGGTCTATATATATGGCTGTTTGGGCGCGAAATCGGGAGGGCTCTCAGAATTCAGTTTTCAGTTGCTTCTCGTGCACGATTCTCTCGTTTTTCTCTTCTCCACTTTCATTCTCCTTCTTCCTCCATCAAATCTTGAGATTCCTAAGTTTGTGAGCTTGCGAGAGCAAGAATCAAGCGATTATGGAGTTTCTCTTGAGTTTGAATTCTGTTTTTTCTTCGTTCTTTTCTCGTTTCCATGTTTAGCTAAATCTGTAAGTTAGGGATGGGGATTTTGATTCCAGAACTCTTGTAATGAATTCCTTATGTTAATTCAAGTGTAATCTCACCGAATTGATTGATCTCTTCCCTGCTTAATGCTTATTCTTGAGATTTAATTCATGAAATTCAAATAGAGATAGGAATATTAATGTTTGATTGAATTGAACTATTTCTTAAGGATTTGTATCTCGTGTCAGCTATGCCTTCGGAAGATTGATAGTTGAAGTAGGAGAGGAAGTGTATCACTATAGTAATGCATGAGTCTAGGGATAGAACTTGCATATTATGAGATGTTTTAACGAATTTATCAGTTTCGCTTCTTGAATGAATTTCTGTTTTTACCTAAGGGATTAGGGATTATAGAAGTCATTCAAAGGGACTAAAGACCTAGGAATAGGATTAGTCTACGGTATCACAAATTCTAGTCTCCAATTGAGTGATAATTACTGGATTAACATAAGAAGTAGTTGCTTGAGGAAGGAATCAATTGAACCAATTCCCTAACTGTCTTTATCATCTTCGAAACTTAAACATTTACTTGCTTTCTTTACTTTACAGTATTGCTTTATTTTACACAATAGTTTAGTTTTACACAAATGATTCATTCATTGATTCGTCATAATAGCAAAGCATGTTGAGCATTTGGTAATTCCCAATCAGTCTCTGTGGTTCGACAACCTTTTCTCACTATTTCTAAACTTGTAACGACCGGTACACTTGCCGAAGGATTGACACATACATACTTTTAAATAGTCAACAAGTTTATGGCGCCGTTGCCGGGGACTATTGATGAACATCGATAGTCTTGACGTGCTTGCTACTTAGGACATTTTTTTTTATTTTTTTTATTTTCATTGATTTCTTTCATTCTTTGAATCTGTTTGTTATTCCCTGTATCCTTTTGATTTATGGTTTATGCGAAGAGCTAAGGAAACTAATCTCTTGTTTGAACCAGAAATTGAGAGATTTTTTTTGCAGGAGAAACTTGCAGGCCAATAAAGAAAATAAAGAGGCTATACCAGAAAATATAGCAGAAAATATGGATTATACAAGGTGCAGGACACTTGAGGAGTGGTACAATTCTAGTGCTATGGGCTGTGGATACAGTATCGCACCTCCAGTCATCTGTGATTACTGTGGAGGAGGACATCAAGCAGAGTATTGTGATGGCTTAGGTATGAACATTGAGGAGCAAGCTCAAGTGAATTACATGGGAAATCCTCAGGGCAATACTTATTCCAACACAAACACTTATAATCCTCACCACAAAAACCATCCAAATCTGTCATATAGGAGCAATAATTTTCTGCAACCTAACTCTTCCTCATATGACCAGAATTTTAATCTACCTTTCAACTCAAACCATTCTAAATTCCCAACCAACCAACCTAGAAGTGCTCCAAAGAAGTCGTAATATGAATCCTGTTCCTAGAGAAGGATCTTTAACTTTAGAAGACATGTTCATGTCCTTTATGCAAAGGACTGAATCTATTTTCACAAATCAAGAAGCTTCTATTAGAATCTGAATCACAAATTGGCCAGCTTTCCAAGCAAATTTCTCGAGAAGCCAAGGAAATCTGCCAAGTGATACTATTGTGACTTCAATGGAGCAGTGCAAAGCTAATACCACAAGGAGTGGTAAGGTGTTGGAAAATGAAACTATGGAAATGAAAGGAGATGCAGTGGAGGTTGCATGTAAAGAGAAAGAGCTGCAAGATCCAGAATTGAAAGAACAAGACATAGAAGAAAGAAGAGTCACGGATAGACAAGAGAAGGAAACATTTGGAGATTTAATTGTTTCTGCAAATCCTTCCTCTGTTTATACTGATTCTCATTTTATATGTGATGTAGGAGTAACTTCTAAAGAAGAAATGCAAGTTGTTTCGAGACCCTCCTCCTCACGAAACCTTCATGTCTTATTACCTAGTGGAGAATTGTCCATCAAGTTTCCTTGGGACTCATACTGTGAAGAGGATGAAGCACCCAAAGAATCAAAACAGCCACTAGGGAAGATTTCTTTACCATTTCATACTCTTTCTCCTTGCAAAAATATGAACAACACTAATGGTTTCACTTTAGACACTTATGGAATTAGAGCATGGACTATAATTGAGTTTGATAATTTAGACCTCTTAGTTGTTCCTAATGCCTTTTGCTCTTATGATGCTGCATATTTTTCTAGGTCGTTAGAGAAGTCATCAATGGAGGTCCAAATGCAAATTCCTATACTTAGTAAAGAGCCAATGTCTACACATATTTCAAATGGAGTAGAGGATGACCTTGATACTTTCAAACATGCTAACCCTTTACTCTCTCTTTTAATTGGTGTTGTTGATATTGATGTTCAATATTCCACATGCTTTAATTTGTGTTGTAGATCAAGTGAAACATTTAAATTATTCAAATTGGATGCCAAGACCAAAATGAACAAATGGAAAATTATGATTATGGCATTCAAAATTTTCCTACCACCACCATGCACCAATCATAGAACATATTTACACCATCAATCATTTGCACTAATTAATAATGAATTACATATAGTTGTAGATGATTGGATGATATTTGATCCTGGTGGATATTGGTTCTGGTAGGTACCAAGGGTAGATTCATGGTGAAATGGCAGCTACAGGATTATCAGGGAAACACCATTGAACACCCACGAGAAAAGAGTTGGTACCACTTGCACCCACCCTCACTTTGAGCAGCGAGGGAGTTTTCTTTTCTCCTCCACTCTTTTCCGTTCTATTTTCATTCATTTCTGTCTATCCATTTTCTCGTAAATGTCAAGCTAATGACATTAAAGAAGCGCTTGGTGGGAGGCAACCTACCCAATTGAAAGAAGTTTTCTGTAACTTCTTGTTGTGAGATACTTGTAAATAGTTTAAAAGTTAGAAAAGCAAAAAGAAAAGAGAATGTGATGATTAGATTAGAAGTGTAAATACATGAGCTAGTATAATAAATCTGATTCTATGTTGATAGATACACAAGTAGATATATGAATAACAATTGAAATTGCATTAACTTGAATGATAGAAATAAGAGGGGTGAGATGTAATAGCATGAATGGGAAAGTTGTGGGATCTTAAGGCATGCTTAGGTGTGATAGGTTTATTGTGCAGAAAATAGATCTATCAAGAGTCAAAAGAACTTAGAATGGTTGCCTAAGTGGAATCAAGGTGCAAGTCACCAATTTTCTCCTTAGCCCACAATAGTGCATGAAGAATTGACCAAAACACAGTGACACACGCCCTGGCGCTAGCAGAAGCGCAAATGGAAGTAGTGAATTGCGCCTTGGCGCAATTTGAGGAAACAAGGTAGCGCGTTTATACCTGCTTGCGGTAAAAACGCCCTCGGCGCCATCCGCCGCAAGAAAGAGGCGCGTTTGAAGATTGGTTGCGGCCTAAACGCGCGCGCGCCTTTGGAGGGCACGTTTTACATATAGCTTCGGCAAAAACGCGCCCTGGCGCGTTTTAAAGTGATGAGAGTGGCGCGTTCTGCAAATGGAGTTCGGTAAAAACGCGCCCTGGCGCGTTTTCATTTAAAGGGTGGCGCATTTCTCGCGCCTTGGCACAAATAGAGGGCGAGCTTGCGCCTTGGCACAAAGAGAGGCGCGTTCACTTGTTCTTCATCTTCTTCCATGTGCTTGTGAGTTCTCAAGAGTTCAATCCCAATCCCAATCAATTTTCAACCTCACCACTCCAAAATTACAAGTAGTTTTGAATTAAGTCTTCACCCTTTCACCATAGATTTTCATTTTTGTGGATAATTTTCAAGAATCCTCTTTCGGTGTTCTCAAATTCCATTCGGCCTAAACAAGGTATGTTGTTCAATCCAGTGATTTCAACTTCTTTCATTCATTGTTTAAGCTTCAATTGCATGATTCACATGATTGATTGAGATGAGGGTTCAAGAATCTCTGGTTCGTAACCCTAACCCCTTTTGTGCGAATTGAAATTGGCTCAATTGAATGTGTTGCATGACCTTGTTTTAATGATTGTTGATGAATAACATTGATTGCTTGAGAATGCATGGTGATATGTGTCACGGAGATGCATGGTGTGAAGCAATTGGAAAGAAATATGATATGTCCGTTCATGTTCACTTAATGTTTCAATGAAGTTTTGAGTGTGTTCTAGATGCACATCACTAGTAAGCATGACCATATTGTAATTGCTTTTGCATTTCCTTTGACAATTGCCATTTAGTTCCTTTGAACCACACTGTAAGTTTGATGAAGATGCATGCTCTTATTGGTAATAATTGTTAGTTAAGTGCACACATGTTCTTCTCATATATATTTTGGATTGTGTAGGTTCAATTGTGAAAAAAATTATGTCTTCAAGTAACCAACCAACTAGTTCTTCTTCAAGGCAACCAAGAACCAAAAATAAAGCTATCAAAGGACAGAGCCAAGAGAAGAAGAAGACTACAAAGAAAGCCAAGGTCACTCCAGAAATTCCAGAATATGATACTCTCAGATTTAGATCACTGGAGCATGCAGAGGCCTTTGCCTCCCATTTCATAGCACGTGCAGTGTTAGTAGAGCGGAAATTCAACATGAGCACGAGTCTATACACTGATGAAAGAATTGGGGATGCTTCTCAACGTGCTAATTACAAAGAAGTTTGCAATGAGATTTCTGGAAGAAAGTGGACTGGATTAGCCAACATTAATTTCCCAGCATATCAAGAGCTAGTGCTAGAGTTCTATGCTAATATAGCAAGTGACGATGAAGAAGAGCGCTATGCATCTTATGTCCGGGGGAAACAAATTTCTTTCTCACCTCAAGCCATCAACCGACTGTTATTAATTCCTTTCTCGGAAGGAAGGGATTGTATCTTCCAGTATAGAGCCGACAGCAAAGCCGAGCCAAGCATGGTAGACGAGTTATTATGTGAAGGTAAGGGAGCTTGGAAGGATAGCTTATGGCGCAATAACGGAGTTACTCATGTCAAAGCTTCATCATTGTGTTTCAAGGCAAAAATCTGGTGGGCTTTTGTCTATGGGATTCTCCTACCAATTCAGCACAGATCTTCCATCACAAAGAAGAGAGTTTGGTGCCTGTATAGTATAATGAAGGGTGAGTATCTCAATGTGGGTCTGACCATAGCCAATGAGATTCACACACTGCACTTGCAAAAACAGGGGTCCCTGTCTTATGCAAGTATCATCACTCAGCTGTGTATTGAGGCTGGAGTTTCAACTGAGGGTTTGATTCCTATGAGACCGGGTGCCACATTAGATGTGAAATTCACCAGAGGAGAGTCCAGTACAACCAAAGCAACACCAGAAGCACCGTCCATTTCTAGCGGCAAAGCTACATCAAAGTCCAAAGGTAAAGCTCCAATGGCGAAGCTCCGATTCTTCACGCAGATCGTAAAAAGTTATTGAGACATCGAAGGTAGTTCAAGAAAATATTAGAAGGATTCACGAGTCCAATAAAATTTGCATTGCACTTGAGCCCCTCATAAGAAGTTTAGCTGCCCAAATGAATCTGCCAGTAGAGAAATTGACGCCATTCAAACCACTCAGCAGTGAAATGTTTGAAGATTTAATGAGGTTTGAAGAGTTTTCTGAGGACTATGAAAGTGAGGGACAAGAAGATGATGGTGAAGAGGTTGATGGTGGTTATAATGAAGATGCAGAGGAAAATATTGAGGAGAGTGAGGAAGAAGAGGATGAGACAGAAGATGAGGATTGATGTTTTAGTTTAATGTTTCTGTTAAGTTTTGAGCTTTTGGTTAATGTAGCCTTAACTAGATTATTTTACTGCCTTTTTAATTCATGGTACTATATTTGATTTTTAATTGACTTTTAGTTGAATATAATTTGATTGTTATTTTACTGTTTTGTTAGTTGTGTTGTTTGTGAAAATTGATTAGATGCTGGAGCATTGCTGGAGAATCATGGAAAATTTTGGCACTTGGTTCAGAACCTTGAGCATTTTGGCTAAGTCTGCAACAGGGAGCACTCTTATACTCCTTTAATGTCAACTATCAATTTATGTTTGTTAGAGTATATGCCCTGTTTTGTTAGACTATCTTATGAAGGTTAATTGCATTTAGTATAACATTGACTTGGTAGTCCAGTAGAATGAACTGTGTAATTTTTGGCACTTAGGATTCAATTTGAGGTTCTATGACAAAGTTGCATGTTTCTCAAATGTTTGAAGAGTCATTGTATGAGAATTTGAGCATGACAACTTTCTAGATTGTGACATGATTGATGAACTTAGCAATGTTATGCAATAATTGATCCTGGATAAGAATTTGGGCCTCCAACATGATTTATTCTTGAGTGTTCTATTGTACCATGTGATGTGTTTGTTCCAGAACTTGCTTTAGCTCTTGGTCAAAATTGCATACATTTAGATGTGGACACAAATGATAAAGGCAAATTTCCTTCTTGTAGCCTTGAACCAAATAGCCTTAACCTTCACACTTTCCATTGCTAGCCCCTTTGAGCCTGAATAAACCCTTTTCTTTCTTGGAGACTTAAGCTCATTACAAGCCTAATTAAGTGAAAAACCAATGGTCCCATCACTGGAACTTTAAGAGTATTGGTTTCTTTGCTTAGACGATAGGATTCAAGATTAAGTTTGGGGTTGAATTTTGGGGTGCATGTGTTGTTGACTTGAGGACAAGTCAAATTTTTAAGTTTGGGGTTGTTGGATATGGATATTGGTAACATTCTGTAGTATAGTACATTCTCTTTTTCATATGCATTCTCTGTTTTCATGCATATTTGCATACCTTACAAATTTTTATTTTTTCTTTTTCTTCATGAACTGGCAATTAGTGAGACCACTTAAGAAAAGTAAAGTACAAAAACAAAGAGAAAAACAAGAAAAATTGAAAAGAAAGGAAAAAGAAAGAAAAGAAACAAAGGAAGAAAAGAGAACATAGTGTTCTCATTGGTCTTTGTAGGTATCGTCTGTGAAGTATCGTCTGTGGGTATCATCTGTAAGCCTACAGACGAAATCATCAGACTAAAGGCTCAGACGATACTGGCACAGATGGGATACAGTGAAAAATAAAGAAAAACAAAAGAAAGGAAGAAAAGGAAACAGAAGAAAATGCAGTTTAAAGAGCAAAAGAAATAAAGCAAGAAAAGAAAACAAGTGGTTTCATGGGTTGTTAGTCGTTCGTCTGTCCATCATTTGTTCTTTCGTCTGTTCATCATTTTTTTTTCTTTCGTCTGTCCATCAATTTTCGTTCGTCTGTCCATTATTCTTGTTTCGTCTGTCCATCATTTCTCTGTTTCGTCTGACCATATTAATTCACGCATATCATATAGGTTCTAACTTGTACTCTTTAAGTTCCTTTGATTTTTAACTAGTACCTTTTCTTTTAACCCACCTTTACCTAAGCCTCATTACAACCCTGAAAAGACCTTTTGAATGTCCAATGTCTACTTGAAGGCAGTGGAGATTTTAGAGCTATTGCAAGCCTATGGTAACTGACCTTCTAATTGGTAACATTGAGAGAAACACAAGCCTAAACACTTGAGAGATTGAGGGCAAACACTTAACTGGAGAGGACTTTGCTGATGTTGACTAAAGTACATTTTCTCATGCCAATCTATGTTGTTTGCCTATGCTTGATGAATTGTGCAGTGCTTGATAACATTTTGAATGCATGTCCAACTTTCATAGATAAATTGAGTTGGCTTAAGGAGTTAAGAACTGCATAAGGCATTTTCAGTGGCTAATTGAGCTTAGTGTTATACCATGCTTATTAACCCTTGTAAGGATGGATTCTATGTTTGCTTGAGGACAAGCAAAGCTTTAAGTTTGGGGTTGTGATAAGTGCTAAATTATACATGTTTTTCTAGGTGTTTTAAGCTCATTTCCATCTATTTTCACTAGGTTTAGCTATAATTTAGTCAAGAAAACAGTAAAACTATCGTAATTGCTTAGTGTTAGTTCTTGAGTGAGTGTTTTGTGAGTTTTGCAAGTTTTTCTTGAGTTTTAAGTCATTTTTATTCTTCTTTTGTTAATCTTTAGGTGCAATGAAGGATTGAAAAAGAGATAAGCAACAAGGAGTGGATCCAATAATTGAACAAAAGCTCAAACCAAGAGAGTAGAGCAAGCCAAAGATGAGCATCCAAGGCTGTCAAAATAATATCGTCTGAAGAAACGCGCCAGGGCGCACTCATGAGGCGCCTGCATACCCTGCTTGCGGCAAAAATGCGCTAGGGCGCGCTCAGGGGCGCGCTCATGCCATCCCCACTTATTCAAACGCGCCAGGGCGCGCTCAGGGGCGCGTTTCGTACCTTATGAAAGCTCAGACGAAAGGATCAAGACGCAATGGATTAGTTTCGTCTATGCTTACTTCATCTGAGAGCTATTCCATCTGTGCGTGCTTCTTATGAAGTTGCTTCGTCTGTGCTTGTATCTTCCAAGTCAATTCGTCTATGCTTACTTAAATCGAGAATTATTCTCCGTCTATGCTTGCCTCATCCGAGTTATCCGTCTCACCGCTTCTTATGGAGTTGCTTCGTCATGCTTAATTCTTATGAAGTTGCTTCGTCTGTGTTTGATTCTTTTAAGAATTGTTTCGTCTGCTCTTGCTTCTGAGGAAGTTGCTTCGTCTGAGCCTGCCTCTTTTAAGTTGTTTCGTCTGTACTTGTTTTGTCTTAGTCTCCAGATTGATGCTTTCGTCTGTCACCAATACAGACGATACAACAAGCCAAGACAGACGATGCCAAGTCCAAGACAGACGACATCAATGACACGATACCAAGTCCACAACGGAACGATACATCAAGCTAAGACAGACAACACCAAGTTCGAAACAGACGATACCAAATTCAAGACAGACGACATCAATGACAGACTATACTAAGTCAAACAATACAATAAGTTCAGACAGACGATCTCGTATACAGACGACATGAAGACAGATGACACAACTAGTGCAAATACTGGTTGTTTGTAGGACGAACGCGCGAGCGCGCGCGAAGGCGCTCATACTTTTTCCGCTCAAAAAACGCGCCGGGCGCGTCCATCTTAAGTGGGTGGCACGATTCTGGGTCTATATATATGGCTGTTTGGGCGCGAAATCGGGAGGGCTCTCAGAATTCAGTTTTCAGTTGCTTCTCGTGCACGATTCTCTCGTTTTTCTCTTCTCCACTTTCATTCTCCTTCTTCCTCCATCAAATCTTGAGATTCCTAAGTTTGTGAGCTTGCGAGAGCAAGAATCAAGCGATTATGGAGTTTCTCTTGAGTTTGAATTCTGTTTTTTCTTCGTTTTTTCTCGTTTCCATGTTTAGCTAAATCTGTAAGTTAGGGATGGGGATTTTGATTCCAACTCTTGTAATGAATTCCTTATGTTAATTCAAGTGTAATCTCACCGAATTGATTGATCTCTTCCCTTGCTAATGCTTATTCTTGAGATTTAATTCATGAAATTCAAATAGAGATAGGAATATTAATGTTTGATTGAATTGAACTATTTCTTAAGGATTTGTATCTCGTGTCAGCTATGCCTTCGGAAGATTGATAGTTGAAGTAGGAGAGGAAGTGTATCACTATAGTAATGCATGAGTCTAGGGATAGAACTTGCATATTATGAGATGTTTTAACGAATTTATCAGTTTCGCTTCTTGAATGAATTTCTGTTTTTACCTAAGGGATTAGGGATTATAAAAGTCATTCAAAGGGACTAAAGACCTAGGAATAGGATTAGTCTACGGTATCACAAATTCTAGTCTCCAATTGAGTGATAATTACTGGATTAACATAAGAAGTAGTTGCTTGAGGAAGGAATCAATTGAACCAATTCCCTAACTGTCTTTATCATCTTCGAAACTTAAACATTTACTTGCTTTCTTTACTTTACAGTATTGCTTTATTTTACACAATAGTTTAGTTTTACACAAATGATTCATTCACTGATTCATCCTAATAGCAAAGCATGTTGAGCATTTGGTAATTCCCAATCAGTCTCTGTGGTTCGACAACCTTTTCTCACTATTTCTAAACTTGTAACGACCGGTACACTTGCCGAAGGATTGACACATACATACTTTTAAATAGTCAACAGCGTCCCGGGTCAAAAGCAACTTGGGCGCACGCGTGTTAACTATGTAGTTATTGTTCCCGCAACAATTAATTGGTGTTATCATACCAGCACTAATGCACCGGATCCCATCAGAACTCCGCAGTAAAGCGTGCTTGGGCGAGAGTAGTACTAGGATGGGTGACCTCCTGGGAAGTCCTTGTGTTGCACCTCTTTTTTCTTTTTCCTCCCCGGTCCTTTCTCTTTTCTTTCTTTTTTTTTTCCCGCTTACTTTGCTGTTTACTCAATTTCGAGCGAAGCGAAAGAACAAGTGTAATAATATCTCTGACTTTGCGGCACCGACATTAATTTTAATTACGAGTAACTCGTGTTGAGATACTGCGTCCCGGGTCAAAAGGAAGTTGGGCGCACGCGTGTTAACTATGTAGTTTTTGTTCGCGCAACAATTAATAGGTACGATCATACCAGCACTAATGCACCGGATCCCATCAGAACTCCGCAGTTAAGCGTGCTTGGGCGAGAGTAGTACTAGGATGGGTGACCTCCTGGGAAGTCCTCGTGTTGCACCTCTTTTTTCTTTTTCCTCCCCGGTCCTTTCTCTTTTCTTTCTTTTTTTTTTCTTACTTTGCTGTTTACTCAATTTCGAGCGAAGCGAAAGAACAAGTGTAACAATATCTCTGACTTTGCGGCACCGACGTTAATTTTAATTACGAGTAACTCGTGTTGAGATACTGCATCCCGGGTCAAAAGCAACTTGGGCGCACGCGTGTTAACTATGTAGTTATTGTTCGCGCAACAATTAATTGGTGCGATCATACCAAAGACTAATGCAGGATCCCATCGAACTCACTGATTAAGCGTGCTTGGGCGAGAGTAGTAGGAAGTCCTCGTGTTGCACCTCTTTTTTCTTTTTCCTCCCCGGTCCTTTCTCTTTTCTTTCTTTTTTTTTCCCGCTTACTTTGCTGTTTACTCAATTTCGAGCGAAGCGAAAGAACAAGTGTAATAATATCTCTGACTTTTCGGCACCGACGTTAATTTTAATTATGAGTAGCGCGTGTTGAGATACTGCGTCCCGGGTCAAAAGCAAGTTGGGCGCACGCGTGTTAACTATGTAGTTATTGTTCGCGCAACAATTAACAGGTGCGATCATACCAGCACCAATGCACCGGATCCCATTTGAACTCCGCAGTATAAGCGTGCTTGGGCGAGAGTAGTACTAGGATGGGTGACCTCCTGGGAAGTCCTCGTGTTGCATCTGTTTTTTCTTTTTCCTCCCCGGTCCTTTCTCTTTTCTTTCTTTTTTTTTCCCGCTTACTTTGCTGTTTACTCAATTTCGAGCGAAGCGAAAGAACAAGTGTAATAATATCTCTGACTTTGCGACACCGACGTTAATTTTAATTACGAGTAACGCGTGTTGAGATATCTTGCGTCCGGGTCAAAAGCAAGTTGGGCGCACGCGTGCTAACTATGTGGTTATTATTCACGCAACAATTAACAAAAAGCGATCATACCAAAGACTAATGCACGGATCCCATCGAACTCCGAATTAAGCGTGCTTGGGCGAGAGTAGTACTAGGATGGGTGACCTCTTGGGAAGTCCTCGTGTTGCACCTCTTTTTTCTTTTTCCTCCCCGGTCCTTTCTCTTTTCTTTCTTTTTTTTTTTCCCGCTTACTTTGCTTATTACTCAATTTCGAACGAAGCAAAAGAACAAGTGTAATAACATCTCTGACTTTGCGGCACCGACGTTAATTTTAATTACGAGTAACTCGTGTTGAGATACTGCATCCCGGGTCAAAAGCAACTTGGGCGCACGCGTGTTAACTATGTAGTTATTGTTCGCGCATCAATTAACAGGTGTGATCATACCAGCACTAATGCACTGGATCCCATCAGAACTTCGCAGTTAAGCGTGCTTGGGCGAGAGTAGTACTAGGATGGGTGACCTCCAGGGAAGTCCTCGTGTTGCTCCTCTTTTTTCTTTTTCCTCCCCGGTCCGTTCTCTTTTCTTTCTTTTTTTTTCCCGCTTTCTTTCCTGTTTACTTAATTTCGAGCGAAGCGAAAGAACAAGTGTAATAATATCTCGGACTTTTCGGCACCGACGTTAATTTTAATTATGAGTAGCGCGTGTTGAGATACTGCGTCCCGGGTCAAAAGCAAGTTGGGCGCACGCGTGTTAACTATGTAGTTATTATTCGCGCAACAATTAACAGGTGCGATCATACCAGCTCTAATGCACTGGATCCCATCAGAACTCCGCAATTAAGCGTGCTTGGGCGAGAGTAGTACTAGGATGGGTGACCTCCTGGGAAGTCCTCGTGTTGCACCTCTTTTTTCTTTTTCCTCCTCGGTCCTTTCTCTTTTCTTTCTTTTTTTTTCCCGCTTACTTTGCTGTTTACTCAATTTCGAGCGAAGCGAAAGAACAAGTGTAATAATATCTCTGACTTTGCGGCACCGACGTTAATTTTAATTACGAGTAACTCGTGTTGAGATACTACATCCCGGGTCAAAAGCAACTTGGGCGCACGCGTGTTAACTATGTAGTTATTGTTCGCGCAACAATTAATTGGTGCGATCATACCAGCACTAATGCACCGGATCCCATCAGAACTCCGCAGTTAAGCGTGCTTGGGCGAGAGTAGTAGGAAGTCCTCGTGTTGCACCTCTTTTTTCTTTTTCCTCCCCGGTCCTTTCTCTTTTCTTTCTTTTTTTTTCCCGCTTACTTTGCTGTTTACTCGGTTTCGAGCGAAAAAGCGAAAGAACAAGTGTAATAATATCTCGACTTTGCGGCACCGACGTTAATTTTAATTACGAGTAACTCGTGTTGAGATACTGCGTCCCGGGTCAAAAGCAAGTTGGGCGCACGCGTGTTAACTATGTAGTTATTGTTCGCGCAACAATTAACAGGTGCGATCATACCAGCTCTAATGCACCGGATCCCATCAGAACTCCGCAGTTAAGCGTGCTAAGGTGAGAGTAGTACTAGGATGGGTGACCTCCTGGGAAGTCCTCGTGTTGCACCTCTTTTTTCTTTTTCCTCCCCGGTCCTTTCTCTTTTCTTTCTTTTTTTTTTCCCGCTTACTTTGCTGTTTACTCAATTTCAAGCGAAGCGAAAGAACAAGTGTAATAATATCTCTGACTTTGCGACACCGACGTTAATTTTAATTACGAGTAACGCGGGTTGAGATACTGCGCTCTGGGTCAAAAGCAAGTTGGGCGCACGCGTGTTAACTATGTAGTTATTGTTCGCGCATCAATTAACAGGTGCGATCATACCAGCACTAATGCATCGGATCCCATCGAACTCCGCATTAAGCGTGCTTGGGCGAGTAGTACTAGGATGGGTGACCTCTGCGAAGTCCTCGTGTTGCACCTCTTTTTTCTTTTTCCTCCCTAGGTCCTTTCTCTTTTCTTTCTTTTTTTTTTTTCCCGCTTTCTTTCCGTTTACTCAATTTCGAGCGAAGCGAAAGAACAAGTGTAATAATATCTCTGACTTTGCGACACTGACGTTAATTTTAATTACGAGTAACGCGTGTTGAGAGACTGCGCCCCAGGTCAAAAGCAAGTTGGGCGCACGCGTGTCAACTATGTAGTTATTGTTCGCGCATCAATTAACAAAGATCATACCTAATGCACCGGATCCCATCAGAACTCCGCAGATAAGCGTGCTTGGGCGAGAGTAGTACTAGGATGGGTGACCTCCTGGGAAGTCCTCGTGTTGCACCTCTTTTTTTTTTCCTCCCCGGTTGCCCCCCGGGTCAAAAGCAAGTTGGGCGCACGCGTGTTAACTATGTAGTTATTGTTCGCGCATAAATTAACAGGTGCGATCATACCAGCACTAATGCACCGGATCCCATCAGAACTCCGCAGCTAAGCGTGCTTGGGCGAGAGTAGTACTAGGATGGGTGACCTCCTGGGAAGTCCTCGTGTTGCACCTCTTTTTTCTTTTTCCTCCCCGGTCCGTTCTCTTTTCTTTCTTTTTTTTTCGCGCTTTCTTTCCTGTTTACTTAATTTCGAGCGAAGCGAAAGAACAAGTGTAATAATATCTCTGACTTTGCGGCACCGACGTTAATTTTAATTACGAGTAACTCGTGTTGAGATACTGCGTCCCGGGTCAAAAGCAAGTTGGGCGCACGCGTGTCAACTATGAAGTTATTGTTCGCGCATCAATTAACAGGTGCGATCATACCTGCACTAATGCACCGGATCCCATCAGAACTCCGCAGTTAAGCGTGCTTGGGCGAGAGTAGTACTAGGATGGGTGACCTCCTGGGAAGTCCTCGTGTTGCACCTCTTTTTTCTTTTTCCTCCCCGGTTGCCCCGGGTCAAAAGCAAGTTGGGCGCACGCGTGTTAACTATGTAGTTATTGTTCGCGCATAAATTAACAGGTGCGATCATACCAGCACTAATGCACCGGATCCCATCAGAACTCCGCAGCTAAGCGTGCTTGGGCGAGAGTAGTACTAGGATGGGTGACCTCCTGGGAAGTCCTCGTGTTGCACCTCTTTTTTCTTTTTCCTCCCCGGTCCGTTCTCTTTTCTTTCTTTTTTTTTCGCGCTTTCTTTCCTGTTTACTTAATTTCGAGCGAAGCGAAAGAACAAGTGTAATAATATCTCTGACTTTTCGGCACCGACGTTAATTTTAATTCTGAGTAGCGCGTGTTGAGATACTGCGTCCCGGGTCAAAAGCAAGTTGGGCGCACGCGTGCTAACTATGTAGTTATTGTTCGCGCATCAATTAACAGGTGCGATTATACCAATAGTAATGCACCGGATCCCATCAGAAGTCCGCAGTTAAGCGTGCTTGGGCGAGAGTAGTACTAGGATGGGTGACCTCCTGGGAAGTCCTTGTGTTGCACCTCTTTTTTCTTTTTCCTCCCCGGTCCTTTCTCTTTTCTATCTTTTTTTTTCCCGCTTACTTTGCTGTTTACTCAATTTCGAGCGAAGCGAAAGAACAAGTGTAATAATATCTCTGACTTTGCGGCACCGACGTTAATTTTATTTACGAGTAACTCGTGTTGAGATCTTTGCATCCGGGTCAAAAGCAACTTGGGCGCACGCGTGTTAACTATGTAGTTATTGTTCGCGCAACAATTAATTGGTGCGATCATACCAGCACTAATGCACCGGATCCAATCAGAACTCCGCAGTTAAGCGGGCTTGGGCGAGAGTAGTAGGAAGTCCTCGTGTTGCACCTCTTTTTTCTTTTTCCTCCCCGGTCCTTTCCCTTTTCTTTCTTTTTTTTTCCCGCTTACTTTGTTGTTTACTCAATTTCGAGCGAAGCGAAAGAACAAGTGTAATAATATCTCTGACTTTGCGGCACCGACGTTAATTTTAATTACGAGTAACTCATGTTGAGATACTGCGTCCCGGGTCAAAAGCAAGTTGGGCGCACGCGTGTTAACTATGTAGTTATTGTTCGCGCAACAATTAACAGGTGCGATCATACCAGCACTAATGCACCGGATCCCGGGCGAGAGTAGTACTAGGATGGGTGACCTCCTGGGAAGTCCTCGTGTTGCACCTCTTTTTTCTTTTTCCTCCCCGGTCCTTTCTCTTTTCTTTCTTTTTTTTTTCCCGCTTTCTTTCCTGTTTAATCAATTTCGAGCGAAGCGAAAGAACAAGTGTAATAATATCTCTGACTTTGCGGCACCGACGTTAATTTTAATTACGAGTAACTCATGTTGAGATACTGCGTCCCGGGTCAAAAGCAAGTTGGGCGCACGCGTGTTAACTATGTAGTTATTGTTCGCGCAACAATTAACAGGTGCGATCATACCAGCACTAATGCACCGGATCCCGGGCGAGAGTAGAACTAGGATGGGTGACCTCCTGGGAAGTCCTCGTGTTGCACCTCTTTTTTCTTTTTCCTCCCCGGTCCGTTCTCTTTTCTTTCTTTTTTTTCGCGCTTTCTTTCCTGTTTACTTAATTTCAAGCGAAGCGAAAGAACAAGTGTAATAATATCTCTGACTTTTCGGCACCGACGTTAATTTTAATTATGAGTAGCGCGTGTTGAGATACTGCGTCGGTCAAAAAAAGCAAGTTGGGCGCACGCGTGTTAACTATGTAGTTATTGTTCGCGCACAATTAACAGTGCGATCATACCAAGCTAATGCACGGATCCCACTGAACTCCGTATAATCCGTGCTTGGGCGAGTAGTACTAGGATGGGTGACCTCCCGGGAAGTCTCGTGTTGCATCTTTTTTCTTTTTCCTCCCCGGTCCTTTCTCTTTTTTCTTTTTTTTTCCCGCTTTCTTTTCTTTTTACTCAATTTCGAGCGAAGCGAAAGAACAAGTGTAATAATATCTCTGACTTTGCGACACCGACGTTAATTTTAATTACGAGTAACGCGTGTTGAGATACTGCGTCCCGGGTCAAAAGCAAGTTGGGCGCACGCGTGCTAACTATGTGGTTATTATTCACGCAACAATTAACAGGTGCGATCATACCAGCACTAATGCACCGGATCCCATCAGAACTCCGCAATTAAGCGTGCTTGGGCGAGAGTAGTACTAGGATGGGTGACCTCTTGGGAAGTCCTCGTGTTGCACCTCTTTTTTCTTTTTCCTCCCCGGTCCTTTCTCTTTTCTTTCTTTTTTTTTTTCCCGCTTACTTTGCTGTTTACTCAATTTCGAACGAAGCAAAAGAACAAGTGTAATAACATCTCTGACTTTGCGGCACCGACGTTAATTTTAATTACGAGTAACTCGTGTTGAGATCTTTGCATCCCGGTCAAAAGCAACTTGGGCGCACGCGTGTTAACTATGTAGTTATTGTTCGCGCATCATGCAGGTGTGATCATACCGTGTCCCATCATTAAGCGTGCTTGGCGAAGTACCGCGTTAATTTTAATTCACAGTAACGCAATCTTGGATCCCATCGAACACGCGTGTTAACTATGTAGTTATTGTTCGTGCATCAAGGGCGATCATACCCGCTGCAATTCAATCAACTCCGCGTGAAGCGTGACGAGTAAGATCTCATGGTGACCTCTGGGAAGTCCTCGTGTTGCACCTCTTTTTCTTTTTCTCCGGTCCTTCTCTTTTCTTTCTTTTTTTTTTTTCCGCTTTCTTTCTGTTTACTCGACGAAAAGAACAAGTGTAATAATATCTCGACTTTGCGACATTAATTTTAATTACGAGTAACGCGTGTTGAGATCTTGCGTCCGGGTCAAAAGCAAGTTGGGCGCACGCGTGTTAACTATGTAGTTATTGTTCGCGCATCAATTAACAAAGTGCGATCATACCGGCACTAATGCACTATCCAATCCTCCGAATCAGGAAGCGTGCTTGAAGAGTAGTACTAGGATGGGTGACCTCGGGAAGTCCTCGTGTTGCACCTCTTTTTCTTTTTCCTCCCTTTCCCTTTCTCTTTTTTTTTTTTTTTTCCCGCTTTCTTTCCTCAAGTACTCAATTTCGAGCGCGAAAGAACAAGTGTAATAATATCTCGACTTTGCGACACCGACGTTAATTTTAATTACTTAGTAACGCGTGTTGAGATATTTGCGCCCGGTCAAAAGCAAGTTGGGCGCACGCGTGTTAACTATGTAGTTATTGTTCGCGCAACAACTAACAAAGTGATCATACCAAGACTAATGCACGATCCCATCAATCCGCGATTAGAAGTAGGATGGGTGACCTCGGGAAGTCCTCGTGTGCACCTCTTTTTTTTTTCCTCCCGGTCCTTTCTCTTTTCTTTCTTTTTTTTTTTCCCCGCTTTCTTTCCTCGTTTACTCAATTTCGAGCGAGAGCGAAAGAACAAGTGTAATAATATCTCGACTTTGCGACACCGACGTTAATTTTAATTACGAGTAACGCTGTGTTGAGATATCTTCATACGTCCGGTCAAAAGCAAGTCAAACGCACGCGTGTTAACTATGTAGTTATTGTTCGCAACATCATTAATTGTGCGATCATACCAAGCACTAATGCCCGATCCCATCGTCGAGTCCGTTAAAGGAGCGTGACCTCCTGGGGAAGTCCTCGTGTTGCACCTCCTTTTTTCTTTTTCCTCCCTAGTCCTTTCTCTTTTCTTTCTTTTTTTTTTTTTTCCCCCGCTTTCTTTCCTGTTTTCTCAATTTCGAAGCGAGCGAAAGAACAAGTGTAATAATATCTCGACTTTCGGCAATCACGTTAATTTTAATTACGAGTAACGCGTGTTGAGATATCAACGTCCGGGTCAAAAGCAAGTTGAACGCGTGTTAACTATGTAGTTATTGTTCACGCAACAATTAACAGTGCGATCATACCAATCTAATGCCCGATCCCATCAACTCGAAGTTAAAGCGTGCTTGGGCGAGTAGTACTAGGATGGGTGACCTCCTGGGAAGTCCTCGTGTTGCACCTCTTTTTTTTTTTTCCTCCCTGGTCCTTTCTCTTTTCTTTCTTTTTTTTTTTTTCCCCCGCTTTCTTTCCTGTTTACTCAATTTCGAGCGAAAAAAGAACAAGTGTAATAATATCTCGACTTTGCGACACCGACGTTAATTTTAATTACGAGTAACTCGTGTTGAGATCCTCATCAAAAGCAAGTTGGGCGCACGCGTGTTAACTATGTAGTTATTGTTCGCGCAACAATTAACAGGTGCGATCATACCAGCACTAAAGCACCGGATCCCATTAGAACTCCGCGAGAGTAGTACTAGGATGGGTGACCTCCTAGGAAGTCCTCGTGTTGCACCTCTTTTTTTTCTTTTTCCTCCCTAGTCCTTTCTCTTTTCTTTCTTTTTTTTTTTTTCCCGCTTTCTTTCTGTTTACTCAATTTCGAGCGAAGCGAAAGAACAAGTGTAATAATATCTCTGACTTTGCGGCACCGACGTTAATTTTAATTACGAGTAACTCGTGTTGAGATACTGCATCCCGAGTCAAAAGCAAGTTGGGCGCACGCGTGTTAACTATGTAGTTATTGTTCGCGCAACAATTAATTGGGGCGATCATACCAGCACTAATGCACCGGATCCCATCAGAACTCCGCAGTTAAGCGTGCTTGGGCGAGAGTAGTAGGAAGTCCTCGTGTTGCACCTCTTTTTTCTTTTTCCTCCCCGGTCCTTTCTCTTTTCTTTCTTTTTTTTTCCCGCTTACTTTGCTGTTTACTCAATTTCGAGCGAAGTGAAAGAACAAGTGTAATAATATCTCTGACTTTGCGGCACCGACGTTAATTTTAATTACGAGTAACTCGTGTTGAGATACTGCATCCCGGGTCAAAAGCAAGTTGGGCGCACGCGTGTTAACTATGTAGTTATTGTTCGCGCAACAATTAATTGGTGCGATCATACCAAGACTAATGCACGGATCCCATCGAACTCCGCGTAGTAGCGTGCTTGGGCGACGTAGTGGGAAGTCCTCGTGTTGCACCTCTTTTTTCTTTTTCCTCCCCGGTCCTTTCTCTTTTCTTTCTTTTTTTTTCCCGCTTACTTTGCTGTTTACTCAATTTCGAGCGAAGCGAAAGAACAAGTGTAATAATATCTCTGACTTTGCGGCACCGACGTTAATTTTAATTACGAGTAACTCATGTTGAGATACTGCGTCCCGGGTCAAAAGCAAGTTGGGCGCACGCGTGTTAACTATGTAGTTATTGTTCGCGCAACAACTAACAAAGTGCGATCATACCGGACTAATGCACCGACCCGGCGAGTAGCGTGCTACTAGGATGGGTGACCTCCAGGAAGTCCTCGTGTTGCACCTCTTTTTTTTTTTTCCTCCCTGGTCCTTTCTCTTTTCTTTCTTTTTTTTTTTCCCCGCTTTCTTTCCTCGTTTACTCAATTTTAAGCGAAGCGAAAAAGAACAAGTGTAATAATATCTCGACTTTGCGACACCGACGTTAATTTTAATTACGAGTAACGCGTGTTGAGATCTTTAAAGCCCGGTCAAAAGCAAGTTGGGCGCACGCGTGTTAACTATGTAGTTATTGTTCGCGCATCAATTAACAAAGTGCGATCATACGGCTAATGCAGATCCCATCGAACTCACCGATTAAGCATGCGGCGAGAGTAGTACTAGGATGGGTGACCTCCTGGGAAGTCCTCGTGTTGCACCTCTTTTTTCTTTTTCCTCCCCGGTCCTTTCTCTTTTCTTTCTTTTTTTTTCCCGCTTTCTTTCCTGTTTACTCAATTTCGAGCGAAGCGAAAAGAACAAGTGTAATAATATCTCTGACTTTGCGACACCGACGTTAATTTTAATTACGAGTAACGCGTGTTGAGATACTGCGCCCGGTCAAAAGCAAGTTGGCGCACGCGTGTTAACTATGTAGTTATTGTTCGCGCATCATTAACAGTGGATCCTACCCACTAATGCACCGATCCCATCGGACTCCGAGATTAAAATGTTGGCGAGAGTAGTACTAGGATGGGTGACCTCCTAAAGTCCTCGTGTTGCACCTCTTTTTTTCTTTTTCCTCCCGGTCCTTTCTCTTTTCTTTCTTTTTTTTTCCCGCTTTCTTTCCTCTGTTTTACTCAATTTCGAGCGAAAGCGAAAAGAACAAGTGTAATAATATCTCTGACTTTGCGACACCGACGTTAATTTTAATTACGAGTAACGCGTGTTGAGATACTTTTGCATCCCGGTCAAAAGCAAGTTGGGCGCACGCGTGTTAACTATGTAGTTATTGTTCGCAACAATTAATTGGTGCGATCATACCAAGACTAATGCACCGGATCCCATCAACTCCGATTAAGCGTGCTTGGGCGAGTAGTACTAGGAAGTCCTCGTGTTGCACCTCTTTTTTCTTTTTTTCCTCCCTATCCTTTCTCTTTTCTTTCTTTTTTTTTTTCCCGCTTTCTTTCTTTGTTTACTCAATTTCGAAGGCGAAAGAACAAGTGTAATAATATCTCCGACTTTGCTGCACAGACGACGTTAATTTTAATTGCGAGTAACTCGTGTTGAGATACTGCATCCCGGTCAAAAGCAACTTGATGGCGCACGCGTGTTAACTATGTAGTTATTGTTCACAACAATTAATTGCGTGCGATCATACCGCACTAATGCACGGATCCCATCGAACTCCAGCTTAAGCTGCTTGGGCGAGTAGTAGGAATGGGTGACCTCCCAGGAAGTCCTCGTGTTGCACCTCTTTTTTCTTTTTCCTCCCTACCCTTTCTCTTTTCTTTTTTTTTTTTTTTTTCCCCCGCTTACTTTGTTGTTTACTCAATTTCGAGCTAAGCGAAAGAACAAGTGTAATAATATCTCGACTTTGCGACAACGTTAATTTTAATTACGAGTAACTCGTGTTGAGATACTGCGTCCCGGGTCAAAAGCAAGTTGGGCGCACGCGTGTTAACTATGTAGTTATTGTTCGCGCAACAATTAACAAAGGCGATCATACTAAGACTAATGCAGGATCCCATCCCCGCGAGCGTGTAGGCACGAGGATAGGATGGTGACCTCCTGGGAAGTCCTCGTGTTGCACCTCTTTTTTTCTTTTTCCTCCCTGTCCTTTCTCTTTTCTTTCTTTTTTTTTTTCCCGCTTTCTTTCTTTTTACTCAATTTCGAGCGAAGCGAAAGAACAAGTGTAATAATATCTCGACTTTGCGACAAAGCGTTAATTTTAATTCGAGTAACGCGTGTTGAATCTTTGCGCCCGGTCAAGTTGGGCGCACGCGTGTTAACTATGTAGTTATTGTTATTATGCGCATCAATTGCGGTGCGATCATACCGGCTCTAATGCCGGATCCCATGAACTCTGCAGTTAAGCGTGCTTGGCGGCGAGTAGTACTAGGATGGGTGACCTCTGGGAAGTCCTCGTGTTGCACCTCTTTTTCTTTTCCTCCCCGGTCCTTTCTCTTTTCTTTCTTTTTTTTTCCGCTTTCTTTCTGTTTACTCAATTTCGAAACGAAGCGAAAAGAACAAGTGTAATAATATCTCGACTTTGCGACACCGAGCGTTAATTTTAATTACAGTAGCGCGTGTTGAATCTTTAGCCGGGTCAATTAACAAGTTGGGCGCACGCGTGTTAACTATGTAGTTATTGTTCGCGCATCAATGCGAGTGCGATCATACCAGCACTAATGCAGGATCCATCATGAACTCACTTGATTAAGCGTGCTTGGAAAGTAGTACTAGGATGGGTGACCTCTGGGAAATCTCGTGTTGCACCTCTTTTTCTTTTCCTCCCGGTCCTTTCTCTTTTCTTTCTTTTTTTTTTTTTTTTTTTCCATTTTCTTTCCTGTTTACTCGATTTGAGCGAAGCGAAAAACAAGTGTAATAATATCTCGACTTTGCGACACCGAGCGTTAATTTTAATTACGAGTAACGCGTGTTGAATCTTGCGCCCGTTAAAAGCAAGTTGGGCGCACGCGTGTTAACTATGTAGTTATTGTTCGCGCATCAATTACGAGGTGCGATCATACGGCTAATGCACCGGATCCACGTGAACTCATGATTAAGCGTGCTTGGGCGAGTAGTACTAGGATGGGTGACCTCGAGGAAGTCCTCGTGTTGCACCTCTTTTTCTTTTTCCTCCCGGTCCTTTCTCTTTTCTTTCTTTTTTTTTCCAGCTTTCTTTCTGTTTACTCAATTTCGACGAATCGAAAAAACAAGTGTAATAATATCTACGACTTTGCGACACGACGTTAATTTTAATTACGAGTAACGCGTGTTGAGATCTTGCGCCCGATCGAACAAGTTGGGCGCACGCGTGTTAACTATGTAGTTATTGTTCGCGCATCGATTAACAGTGCGATCATACCGGCACTAATGCACCGGATCCCGTGAACTCCATGATTAAGCGTGCTTGGCGAGTAGTACTAGGATGGGTGACCTCGCAGGAAATCCTCGTGTTGCACCTCTTTTTTCTTTTTCCTCCGGTCCTTTCTCTTTTCTTTCTTTTTTTTTTTTTTCCCGCTTTCTTTCTGTTTACTCGATTTAAAGCGAAGCGAAAAACAAGTGTAATAATATCTCGACTTTGCGACAGAAGCGTTAATTTTAATTACGAGTAACGCGTGTTGAGATCTTGCGCCCGAAAAGCAAGTTGGGCGCACGCGCGTGTTAACTATGTAGTTATTGTTCGCGCATCAATGCGGGTGCGATCATACCGCACTAATGCACGGATCCCATCGAACTCACTGATTAAAGCGTGCTTGGCGAGAGTAGTACTAGGATGGGTGACCTCCTGGGAAGTCCTCGTGTTGCACCTCTTTTTTCTTTTTCCTCCTAGGTCCTTTCTCTTTTCTTTCTTTTTTTCCGCTTTCTTTCTGTTTACTCGATTTCGACGAAGCGAAAAGAACAAGTGTAATAATATCTCGACTTTGCGACAAAGCGTTAATTTTAATTACGAGTAACGCGTGTTGAATCTTCTGCCCGAATCAAAAGCAAGTTGGGCGCACGCGTGTTAACTATGTAGTTATTGTTCGCGCATCAGTGCAATGGTGCGATCATACTAGCACTAATGCACGGATCCCATCGAACTCCGCGATTAAGCGTGCTTGGCGAGTAGTACTAGGATGGGTGACCTCCTGGGAAGTCCTCGTGTTGCACCTCTTTTTTCTTTTTCCTCCCGGTCCTTTCTCTTTTCTTTCTTTTTTTTTCCCGCTTTCTTTCTTGTTTACTCAATTTCGAGCGAAGCGAAAAGAACAAGTGTAATAATATCTCGACTTTGCGACACTTGACGTTAATTTTAATTACGAGTAACGCGTGTTGAGATCTCTTGCGCCCAGTCAAAAAGCAAGTTGGCGCACGCGTGTTAACTATGTAGTTATTGTTCGCGCATCAATTAATAGTGCGATCATACCGGCTAATGCAGGATCCCGTCGAACTCATGATTAAGCGTGCTTGGGCGAAGTAGTACTAGGATGGGTGACCTCATGCAGGAAGTCCTCGTGTTGCACCTCTTTTTTTCTTTTTCCTCCCCGGTCCTTTCTCTTTTCTTTCTTTTTTTTTTTTCCGCTTTCTTTCTGTTTACTCAATTTCGAGCGAAGCGAAAGAACAAGTGTAATAATATCTCGACTTTGCGACACCGACGTTAATTTTAATTACGAGTAACGCGTGTTGAATCTTGCGCCCGGGTCAAAGCAAGTTGGGCGCACGCGTGTTAACTATGTAGTTATTGTTCGCGCATCAGTGCGGGTGCGATCATACCGGCACTAATGCCGGATCCCATCAGAACTCCGCGATTAAGCGTGCTTGGGCGAGTAGTACTAGGATGGGTGACCTCAGGAAGTCCTCGTGTTGCACCTCTTTTTCTTTTTCCTCCGGTCCTTTCTCTTTTCTTTCTTTTTTTTTTTCCAGCTTTCTTTCTGTTTACTCGATTTCGAGCGAAAAAAAACAAGTGTAATAATATCTCGACTTTGCGACAGACGTTAATTTTAATTACGAGTAACGCGTGTTGAGATCTTGCGCCGGTCAAAAGCAAGTTGGGCGCACGCGTGTTAACTATGTAGTTATTGTTCGCGCATCAATTAACGGTGCGATCATACCAGCTCACTAATGCACGGATCCCGTGAACTCATGATTAAGCGTGCTTGGCGAGAGTAGTACTAGGATGGGTGACCTCACTGAGAAGTCCTCGTGTTGCACCTCTTTTTCTTTTTCCTCCCACGTCCTTTCTCTTTTCTTTCTTTTTTTTTCCAGCTTTCTTTCTGTTTACTCGATTTCGACGCGAAAGCGAAAAGAACAAGTGTAATAATATCTCGACTTTGCGACAGAAGCGTTAATTTTAATTACGAGTAACGCGTGTTGAATCTTGCGCCCGGGTCAAAAGCAAGTTGGGCGCACGCGTGTTAACTATGTAGTTATTGTTCGCGCATCAATTATTAGTGCGATCATACCGGCTCTAATGCACCGGATCCCATCGAACTCCGCGATTAAGCGTGCTTGGGCGAGTAGTACTAGGATGGGTGACCTCACAGGAAGTCCTCGTGTTGCACCTCTTTTTTCTTTTTCCTCCCCGGTCCTTTCTCTTTTCTTTCTTTTTTTTTTTTTTCCGCTTTCTTTCTGTTTACTCAATTTCGAAGCGAATCGAAAGAACAAGTGTAATAATATCTCGACTTTGCGACAGAAGCGTTAATTTTAATTACGAGTAACGCGTGTTGAATCTTTGCGCCGATTCAAAAAGCAAGTTGGGCGCACGCGTGTTAACTATGTAGTTATTGTTGTGCATCAATTAGCGAGTGCGATCATACCGGCTCTAATGCACGGATCCCATCGAACTCATGATTAAGCGTGCTTGGGCGAGAGTAGTACTAGGATGGGTGACCTCTGGAAGTCCTCGTGTTGCACCTCTTTTTTCTTTTTCCTCCCAGTCCTTTCTCTTTTCTTTCTTTTTTTTTCCCTTTCTTTCTGTTTACTCGATTTCGAGCGAAGCGAAAACAAGTGTAATAATATCTCGACTTTGCGACACCAGAGACGTTAATTTTAATTACGAGTAGCAGCGTGTTGAGATCTAAGCCCGTCAAAAGCAAGTTGGGCGCACGCGTGTTAACTATGTAGTTATTGTTCGCGCATCAATTAACGAGTGCGATCATACCGGCACTAATGCACGGATCCCATCGAAACTCATGATTAAGCGTGCTTGGGCGAGAGTAGTACTAGGATGGGTGACCTCTGGGAAGTCCTCGTGTTGCACCTCTTTTTTTCTTTTTCCTCCCAGGTCCTTTCTCTTTTCTTTCTTTTTTTTTTTTTCCATTTCTTTCTGTTTACTCAATTTCGAGCGAATCGAAAAGAACAAATGTAATAATATCTCGACTTTGCGACAGAAGCGTTAATTTTAATTACGAGTAACGCGTGTTGAGATCTTTGCCCAGGTCAAAAGCAAGTTGGGCGCACGCGTGTTAACTATGTAGTTATTGTTCGCGCATCAATTAACGAGTGCGATCATACCATCACTAATGCACCTGATCCCATCGAACTCCGATTAAGCGTGCTTGGGCGAAAGTAGTACTAGGATGGGTGACCTCACAGGAAGTCCTCGTGTTGCACCTCTTTTTTCTTTTTCCTCCCGGTCCTTTCTCTTTTCTTTCTTTTTTTTTCCTTTCTTTCTGTTTACTCAATTTCGAGCGAAGCGAAAGAACAAGTGTAATAATATCTCGACTTTGCGACAGAAGCGTTAATTTTAATTACGAGTAACGCGTGTTGAATCTTGCGCCCGAATTAAAGTTGGTTGGCGCACGCGTGTTAACTATGTAGTTATTGTTGCGCATCAATTAACGAGTGCGATCATACCAGCCACTAATGCGCGGATCCCATCGAACTCATGATTAAGCGTGCTTGGGCGAGAGTAGTACTAGGATGGGTGACCTCTTTGGAAGTCCTCGTGTTGCACCTCTTTTTTCTTTTTCCTCCCAGTCCTTTCTCTTTTCTTTTTTTTTTTCATTTCTTTCTGTTTACTCAATTTCGAGCGACGAAAAAGAACAAATGTAATAATATCTCGACTTTGCGACAGAGCGTTAATTTTAATTACAGTACGCGTGTTGAGATCTTGCGCCCAGGTTAACAGTTGGGCGCCGCGCGTGTTAACTATGTAGTTATTGTTAGCGCATCAATTAACAGTGCGATCATACTAAAGGCTCTAATGCAGGATCCCGTCGAGAACTCATGATTAAGCGTGCTTGGGCGAGTAGTACTAGGATGGGTGACCTCTGGAAGTCCTCGTGTTGCACCTCTTTTTTTTTTTTCCTCCCAGTCCTTTCTCTTTTCTTTCTTTTTTTTTTTTCCGCTTTCTTTCTGTTTACTCAATTTCGAAAAGCGAAAGAACAAGTGTAATAATATCTCGACTTTGCGACACGACGTTAATTTTAATTACGAGTAACGCGTGTTGAGATCTTTGCGCCCGGGTCAAAGCAAGTTGGGCGCACGCGTGTGTTAACTATGTAGTTATTGTTCGCGCATCAATTAACGAGTGCGATCATACCGGCACTAATGCCGGATCCCATCGAACTCCCGATTAAGCGTGCTTGGCGAAGTAGTACTAGGATGGGTGACCTCTGGGAAGTCCTCGTGTTGCACCTCTTTTTCTTTTTCCTCCCAGGTCCTTTCTCTTTTCTTTCTTTTTTTCCGCTTTCTTTCTGTTTACTCGATTTCGAAGCGAAGCGAAAGAACAAATGTAATAATATCTCGACTTTGCGACAGACGTTAATTTTAATTACGAGTAACGCGTGTTGAATCTTGCGCCCGATGGTCAAAAGCAAGTTGGGCGCACGCGTGTTAACTATGTAGTTATTGTTCGCGCATCGTGCGAAGTGTGCGATCATACCGGCACTAATGCGCGGATCCCATCGAACTCATGATTAAGCGTGCTTGGGCGAGTAGTACTAGGATGGGTGACCTCACTGGAAGTCCTCGTGTTGCACCTCTTTTTCTTTTTCCTCCCAGGTCCTTTCTCTTTTCTTTCTTTTTTTTTCCTTTCTTTCTGTTTACTCAATTTCGAAATGAAGCGAAAAAGAACAAGTGTAATAATATCTCGACTTTGCGACAGAGCGTTAATTTTAATTACGAGTAGCAGCGTGTTGAGATCTTGCGCCCGGTCAAAAGCAAGTTGGGCGCACGCGCGTGTTAACTATGTAGTTATTGTTCGCGCATCAATTAACGAGTGCGATCATACCGGCTCTAATGCAGGATCCCATCGAACTCATGATTAAGCGTGCTTGGCGAAGTAGTACTAGGATGGGTGACCTCTGGGAAGTCCTCGTGTTGCACCTCTTTTTTTTTTCCTCCAGGTCCTTTCTCTTTTCTTTCTTTTTTTCCAGCTTTCTTTCTGTTTACTCGATTTCGAAGCGAAGCGAAAAAACAAGTGTAATAATATCTCGACTTTGCGACAGCGTTAATTTTAATTACGAGTAACGCGTGTTGAGATCTTGCGCCGGTCAAAAAGCAAGTTGGGCGCACAGCGTGTTAACTATGTAGTTATTGTTCGCGCATCAATTAACGCAGTGCGATCATACCCACACTAATGCAGGATCCCATCGAACTCCATGATTAAGCGTGCTTGGGCGAAGTAGTACTAGGATGGGTGACCTCTGCAGGAAGTCCTCGTGTTGCACCTCTTTTTCTTTTTCCTCCCAGGTCCTTTCTCTTTTCTTTCTTTTTTTTTTTTCCATTTTCTTTCTGTTTACTCAATTTGAAATGACGAAAAAGAACAAGTGTAATAATATCTCGACTTTGCGACAGACGTTAATTTTAATTACGAGTAGCGCGTGTTGAATCTTGCGCCCGGTCAAAAGCAAGTTGAAACGCACGCGTGTTAACTATGTAGTTATTGTTCGCGCATCAATTAACGGTGCGATCATACCGGCACTAATGCCGGATCCCATCGAACTCATGATTAAAAAGCGTGCTTGGGCGAGTAGTACTAGGATGGGTGACCTCTGGAAGTCTCGTGTTGCACCTCTTTTTTCTTTTTCCTCCCCGGTCCTCTTCTCTTTCTTTTTTTTTCCTTTCTTTCTGTTTACTCAATTTCGAGCGAAGCGAAAAAACAAGTGTAATAATATCTCGACTTTGCGACACGACGTTAATTTTAATTACGAGTAACGCGTGTTGAGATCTTGCGCCCCGAATCAAAAAGCAAGTTGGGCGCACGCGTGTTAACTATGTAGTTATTGTTGCGCATCAATTAACGAGTGCGATCATACCGGCACTAATGCACGGATCCCATCGAACTCATGATTAAGCGTGCTTGGGCGAAGTAGTACTAGGATGGGTGACCTCACTGGGAAGTCCTCGTGTTGCACCTCTTTTTTTTCTTTTTCCTCCCGTCCTTTCTCTTTTCTTTCTTTTTTTTTCCGCTTTCTTTCTGTTTACTCAATTTCGAAATGAAAAAAAGAACAAGTGTAATAATATCTCGACTTTGCGACACCGCGTTAATTTTAATTACGAGTAACGCGTGTTGAGATCTTGCGCCAGGTCAAAAGCAAGTTGGCGCACGCGTGTTAACTATGTAGTTATTGTTCGCGCATCAATTAACGAGTGCGATCATACCGGCCACTAATGCCGGATCCCATCGAGAACTCATGATTAAGCGTGCTTGGCGAGAGTAGTACTAGGATGGGTGACCTCTGGGAAGTCCTCGTGTTGCACCTCTTTTTTCTTTTTCCTCCCGGTCCTTTCTCTTTTCTTTCTTTTTTTTCTTTTTTTCCGCTTTCTTTCTGTTTACTCGATTTCGAGCGAAGCGAAAGAACAAGTGTAATAATATCTCGACTTTGCGACAGAAGCGTTAATTTTAATTACGAGTAAGCGTGTTGAGATCTTGCGCCGGTCAAAGCAAGTTGGGCGCACGCGTGTTAACTATGTAGTTATTGTTCGCGCATCAATTAACGGTGCGATCATACCGCACTAATGCACTGGATCCCATCGAACTCATGATTAAGCGTGCTTGGGCGAAGTAGTACTAGGATGGGTGACCTCTGGGAAGTCCTCGTGTTGCACCTCTTTTTTCTTTTTCCTCCCGGTCCTTTCTCTTTTCTTTCTTTTTTTTTCCGCTTTCTTTCTGTTTACTCAATTTAAAATGAAACGAAAAAGAACAAGTGTAATAATATCTCGACTTTGCGACACAGCGTTAATTTTAATTACGAGTAACGCGTGTTGAGATCTTTGCGCCGGTCAAAAGCAAGTTGGGCGCACGCGTGTTAACTATGTAGTTATTGTTCGCGCATCAATTAACGTGCGATCATACCGGCACTAATGCACGGATCCCATCGAACTCCGCGATTAAGCGTGCTTGGGCGAAGTAGTACTAGGATGGGTGACCTCTGGGAAGTCCTCGTGTTGCACCTCTTTTTTCTTTTTCCTCCCAGGTCCTTTCTCTTTTCTTTCTTTTTTTCCAGCTTTCTTTCTGTTTACTCAATTTAATGCGAAAATGAAAAAACAAGTGTAATAATATCTCGACTTTGCGACAAGCGTTAATTTTAATTACGAGTAAGCGTGTTGAATCTTTGCGCCCAAAAAAGCAAGTTGGGCGCACGCGTGTTAACTATGTAGTTATTGTTCGCGCATCAATTAACAGTGCGATCATACCGCCTACTAATGCACGGATCCCATCGAACTCATGATTAAGCGTGCTTGGGCGAAGTAGTACTAGGATGGGTGACCTCTGGGAAGTCCTCGTGTTGCACCTCTTTTTTCTTTTTCCTCCCGGTCCTTTCTCTTTTCTTTCTTTTTTTTTTTTCCCGCTTTCTTTCTGTTTACTCATTTCGAAGCGAAGCGAAAAGAACAAGTGTAATAATATCTCGACTTTGCGACACAGAAGCGTTAATTTTAATTACGAGTAACGCGTGTTGAGATCTTGCGCCCGGAGTCAAAAGCAAGTTGGGCGCACGCGTGTTAACTATGTAGTTATTGTTCGCGCATCAATTAACGAGTGCGATCATACCGGCACTAATGCACGGATCCCATCGAACTCCATGATTAAGCGTGCTTGGGCGAAGTAGTACTAGGATGGGTGACCTCTGGGAAGTCCTCGTGTTGCACCTCTTTTTTCTTTTTCCTCCCGGTCCTTTCTCTTTTCTTTCTTTTTTTTTTTTCTTTCTTTCTGTTTACTCGATTTCGAAGCGAAGCGAAAAAGAACAAGTGTAATAATATCTCGACTTTGCGACACAGAAGCGTTAATTTTAATTACGAGTAACGCGTGTTGAGATCTTGCGCCCGAATTCAAAAGCAAGTTGGGCGCACGCGTGTTAACTATGTAGTTATTGTTAGCGCATCAATTAACGAGTGCGATCATACCGGCTAAATGCACGGATCCATCGAAACTCATGATTAAGCGTGCTTGGGCGAAGTAGTACTAGGATGGGTGACCTCTGGGAAGTCCTCGTGTTGCACCTCTTTTTTCTTTTTCCTCCCGTCCTTTCTCTTTTCTTTCTTTTTTTTTTTCCTTTCTTTCTGTTTACTCAATTTCGAAGCGAAGCGAAAAGAACAAGTGTAATAATATCTCGACTTTGCGACAGAAGCGTTAATTTTAATTACGAGTAACGCGTGTTGAGATCTTGCGCCCGGGTCAAAAGCAAGTTGGGCGCACGCGTGTTAACTATGTAGTTATTGTTAGCGCATCAATTAAGTGCGATCATACCGGCCCTAATGCAGGATCCCATCGAACTCATGATTAAGCGTGCTTGGGCGAGTAGTACTAGGATGGGTGACCTCACAGGAAGTCCTCGTGTTGCACCTCTTTTTCTTTTTCCTCCCAGTCCTTTCTCTTTTCTTTCTTTTTTTTTTCTTTCTTTCTGTTTACTCGATTTGAAGACGAAAAGAACAAATGTAATAATATCTCGACTTTGCGACAGAGCGTTAATTTTAATTACGAGTAACGCGTGTTGAATCTTGCGCCCGGTCAAAAGCAAGTTGGGCGCACGCGTGTTAACTATGTAGTTATTGTTCGCGCATCAATTAACCAGTGCGATCATACCGGCACTAATGCCGGATCCCGTCGAACTCATGATTAAGCGTGCTTGGGCGAAGTAGTACTAGGATGGGTGACCTCACAGGAAGTCCTCGTGTTGCACCTCTTTTTTCTTTTTCCTCCCGGTCCTTTCTCTTTTCTTTCTTTTTTTTTTTCCACTTTCTTTCTGTTTACTCGATTTAGAAACGAAAAAAACAAGTGTAATAATATCTCGACTTTGCGACACGACGTTAATTTTAATTACGAGTAACGCGTGTTGAGATCTTGCGCCCGAGTCAAAAGCAAGTTGGGCGCACGCGTGTTAACTATGTAGTTATTGTTCGCGCATCAATTAACGTGCGATCATACAGCACTAATGCACGGATCCCATCGAACTCATGATTAAGCGTGCTTGGGCGAGAGTAGTACTAGGATGGGTGACCTCTGGAAAGTCCTCGTGTTGCACCTCTTTTTCTTTTTCCTCCCAGGTCCTTTCTCTTTTCTTTCTTTTTTTTTTTCCTTTCTTTCTTGTTTACTCAATTTCGAAGCGAAAGCGAAAAGAACAAGTGTAATAATATCTCGACTTTGCGACACCGCGTTAATTTTAATTACGAGTAGTAGCGTGTTGAGATCTTTGCGCCCGGGTCAAAAAGCAAGTTGGGCGCACGCGTGTTAACTATGTAGTTATTGTTCGCGCATCAATTAACGGTGCGATCATACCGCACTAATGCGGATCCCATCGAACTCATGATTAAGCGTGCTTGGGCGAGTAGTACTAGGATGGGTGACCTCACTGCAGGAAGTCCTCGTGTTGCACCTCTTTTTTCTTTTTCCTCCCGGTCCTTTCTCTTTTCTTTCTTTTTTTTTTTCCGCTTTCTTTCTGTTTTACTCGATTTGAAGCGAAGCGAAAAAGAACAAGTGTAATAATATCTCGACTTTGCGACAGCGTTAATTTTAATTACGAGTAGCACGTGTTGAGATCTTGCGCCCCGGTCAAAAGCAAGTTGGGCGCACGCGTGTTAACTATGTAGTTATTGTTCGCGCATCAATTAACGAGTGCGATCATACCGGCACTAATGCCGGATCCCATCGAACTCATGATTAAGCGTGCTTGGGCGAGAGTAGTACTAGGATGGGTGACCTCACAGGAAGTCCTCGTGTTGCACCTCTTTTTTTCTTTTTCCTCCCGGTCCTTTCTCTTTTCTTTCTTTTTTTCCGCTTTCTTTCTGTTTACTCGATTTCGAAGCGAAAAAAAGAACAAGTGTAATAATATCTCGACTTTGCGACAGACGTTAATTTTAATTACGAGTAGCGCGTGTTGAATCTTTGCGCCCGAATTAAAGCAAGTTGGGCGCACGCGTGTTAACTATGTAGTTATTGTTCGCGCATCAATTAACGTGCGATCATACCAGCACTAATGCACGGATCCCATCGAACTCATGATTAAGCGTGCTTGGGCGAGTAGTACTAGGATGGGTGACCTCACAGGAAGTCCTCGTGTTGCACCTCTTTTTTCTTTTTCCTCCGGTCCTTTCTCTTTTCTTTCTTTTTTTTTCCGCTTTCTTTCTGTTTACTCATTTAAATGAAAGCGAAAAACAAGTGTAATAATATCTCGACTTTGCGACAGAAGCGTTAATTTTAATTACGAGTAACGCGTGTTGAGATCTTGCGCCCGAATTAAAAAAGTTGGGCGCAGCGTGTTAACTATGTAGTTATTGTTCGCGCATCAATTAACGAGTGCGATCATACCGGCACTAATGCAGGATCCCATCGAACTCCATGATTAAGCGTGCTTGGGCGAAAGTAGTACTAGGATGGGTGACCTCTGGGAAGTCCTCGTGTTGCACCTCTTTTTTCTTTTTCCTCCCAGGTCCTTTCTCTTTTCTTTCTTTTTTTTTTCCGCTTTCTTTCTGTTTACTCAATTTCGAGCGAAATGCGAAAAAACAAGTGTAATAATATCTCGACTTTGCGACACAAGCGTTAATTTTAATTACGAGTAACGCGTGTTGAATCTTTGCGCCCCCGTCAAAAGCAAGTTGGGCGCACGCGTGTTAACTATGTAGTTATTGTTAGCGCATTAATTAGCAGTGCGATCATACCAGCTCTAATGCAGGATCCCATCATGAACTCATGATTAAGCGTGCTTGGGCGAGAGTAGTACTAGGATGGGTGACCTCACAGGAAGTCCTCGTGTTGCACCTCTTTTTTCTTTTTCCTCCAGTCCTTTCTCTTTTCTTTCTTTTTTTTTTTCCGCTTTCTTTCTGTTTACTCAATTTCGAAAAAGCGAAAAAAAACAAGTGTAATAATATCTCGACTTTGCGACACCGACGTTAATTTTAATTACGAGTAGCGCGTGTTGAGATCTTGCGCCCGAATCAAAGCAAGTTGGGCGCAGCGTGTTAACTATGTAGTTATTGTTCGCGCATCAATTAACAGGTGCGATCATACCAGCACTAATGCAGGATCCCATCGAACTCATGATTAAAGCGTGCTTGGGCGAGAGTAGTACTAGGATGGGTGACCTCTGGGAAGTCCTCGTGTTGCACCTCTTTTTCTTTTTCCTCCCAGGTCCTTTCTCTTTTCTTTCTTTTTTTTTCCAGCTTTCTTTCTGTTTACTCAATTTCGAAGCGAAGCGAAAAACAACAAGTGTAATAATATCTCGACTTTGCGACAGAAGCGTTAATTTTAATTACGAGTAACGCGTGTTGAATCTTGCGCCCGGTCCAAAAAGCAAGTTGGGCGCAGCGTGTTAACTATGTAGTTATTGTTCGCGCATCAATTAACAGGTGCGATCATACCGGCACTAATGCAGGATCCCATCGAACTCCTGATTAAGCGTGCTTGGGCGAGTAGTACTAGGATGGGTGACCTCGCAGGAAGTCCTCGTGTTGCACCTCTTTTTTCTTTTTCCTCCCGGTCCTTTCTCTTTTCTTTCTTTTTTTTTTTTTCCGCTTTCTTTCTGTTTACTCAATTTCGAGCGAAAGCGAAAGAACAAGTGTAATAATATCTCGACTTTGCGACAGAGACGTTAATTTTAATTACGAGTAACGCGTGTTGAGATCTTGCGCCCGAGTCAAAAGCAAGTTGGCGCACGCGTGTTAACTATGTAGTTATTGTTCGCGCATCAATTAACGGTGCGATCATACCGCCTACTAATGCAGGATCCCATCGAACTCATGATTAAGCGTGCTTGGGCGAAGTAGTACTAGGATGGGTGACCTCACCAGAAGTCCTCGTGTTGCACCTCTTTTTTCTTTTTTCCTCCCGTCCTTTCTCTTTTCTTTTTTTTTTTTTCCCGCTTTCTTTCTGTTTACTCAATTTCGAGCGAAGCGAAAAACAAGTGTAATAATATCTCGACTTTGCGACAGAAGCGTTAATTTTAATTACGAGTAACGCGTGTTGAATCTTTGCGCCCGGTCAAAAGCAAGTTGGGCGCACGCGTGTTAACTATGTAGTTATTGTTCGCGCATCAATGCGAGTAGCAGTGCGATCATACCGGCCACTAATGCAGGATCCCATCGAACTCCGATTAAGCGTGCTTGGGCGAGAGTAGTACTAGGATGGGTGACCTCAGGAAAGTCCTCGTGTTGCACCTCTTTTTTCTTTTTCCTCCCGGTCCTTTCTCTTTTCTTTCTTTTTTTTTCCGCTTTCTTTCTGTTTACTCAATTTCGAAGAAAGCGAAAGAACAAGTGTAATAATATCTCGACTTTGCGACACAAGCGTTAATTTTAATTACGAGTAACGCGTGTTGAGATCTTTGCGCCCAGGGTCAAAGCAAGTTGGGCGCACGCGTGTTAACTATGTAGTTATTGTTCGCGCATCAATTAACGAGTGCGATCATACCGGCACTAATGCAGGATCCCATCGAACTCATGATTAAGCGTGCTTGGGCGAAGTAGTACTAGGATGGGTGACCTCTGGGAAGTCCTCGTGTTGCACCTCTTTTTTCTTTTTCCTCCCGGTCCTTTCTCTTTTCTTTCTTTTTTTTTTTCTTTCTTTCTTTCTGTTTACTCAATTTCGAAGCGAAGCGAAAAGAACAAGTGTAATAATATCTCGACTTTGCGACAGAAGCGTTAATTTTAATTACGAGTAACGCGTGTTGAGATCTTTGCGCCCGGTCAAAAGCAAGTTGGCGCACGCGTGTTAACTATGTAGTTATTGTTCGCGCATCAATTAACGAGTGCGATCATACCGGCACTAATGCAGGATCCCATCGAACTCATGATTAAGCGTGCTTGGGCGAAGTAGTACTAGGATGGGTGACCTCTGGGAAGTCCTCGTGTTGCACCTCTTTTTTCTTTTTCCTCCCGGTCCTTTCTCTTTTCTTTCTTTTTTTTTCCGCTTTCTTTCTGTTTACTCAATTTCGAAATGAAGCGAAAAAAACAAACAAATAAATAATATCTCGACTTTGCGACAGCGTTAATTTTAATTACGAGTAACGCGTGTTGAGATCTTGCGCCCGAATTCAAAAGCAAGTTGGGCGCACGTGTTAACTATGTAGTTATTGTTCGCGCATCAATTAACAGTGCGATCATACCGGCACTAATGCAGGATCCCATCGAAACTCATGATTAAGCGTGCTTGGGCGAAGTAGTACTAGGATGGGTGACCTCGCTGGAAGTCCTCGTGTTGCACCTCTTTTTTCTTTTTCCTCCCGGTCCTTTCTCTTTTCTTTCTTTTTTTTTTTCCCAGCTTTCTTTCTGTTTACTCATTTCGAAGCGAAAAAAAAGAACAAGTGTAATAATATCTCGACTTTGCGACAGAAGCGTTAATTTTAATTACGAGTAACGCGTGTTGAGATCTTGCGCCGAGTCAAAAGCAAGTTAGGCGCACGCGTGTTAACTATGTAGTTATTGTTCGCGCATCAATTAACGAGTGCGATCATACCGGCACACTAATGCAGGATCCCATCGAACTCATGATTAAGCGTGCTTGGGCGAAGTAGTACTAGGATGGGTGACCTCTGGGAAGTCCTCGTGTTGCACCTCTTTTTTCTTTTTCCTCCCAGGTCCTTTCTCTTTTCTTTCTTTTTTTTTTCCGCTTTCTTTCTGTTTACTCAATTTCGAAGCGAAAAAAGAACAAGTGTAATAATATCTCGACTTTGCGACAGAAGCGTTAATTTTAATTACGAGTAACGCGTGTTGAATCTTTGCGCCCGGTCAAAAGCAAGTTGGGCGCACGCGTGTTAACTATGTAGTTATTGTTCGCGCATCAATTAACGAGTGCGATCATACCGGCACTAATGCACGGATCCCATCGAACTCATGATTAAGCGTGCTTGGGCGAAGTAGTACTAGGATGGGTGACCTCTGGGAAAGTCCTCGTGTTGCACCTCTTTTTTCTTTTTCCTCCCGGTCCTTTCTCTTTTCTTTCTTTTTTTTTTTCCGCTTTCTTTCTGTTTACTCAATTTCGAAGCGAAGCGAAAAGAACAAGTGTAATAATATCTCGACTTTGCGACACCGTTAATTTTAATTACGAGTAACGCGTGTTGAGATCTTGCGCCCGGTCAAAAGCAAGTTGGGCGCACGCGTGTTAACTATGTAGTTATTGTTCGCGCATCAATTAACGGTGCGATCATACCGGCACTAATGCAGGATCCCATCGAACTCTCGATTAAGCGTGCTTGGGCGAGAGTAGTACTAGGATGGGTGACCTCTGCAGGAAGTCCTCGTGTTGCACCTCTTTTTTCTTTTTCCTCCCGGTCCTTTCTCTTTTCTTTCTTTTTTTTTTTTTTCCGCTTTCTTTCTGTTTACTCGATTTCGAAGCGAAGCGAAAAGAACAAGTGTAATAATATCTCGACTTTGCGACAGAAGCGTTAATTTTAATTACGAGTAACGCGTGTTGAGATCTTTGCCCGGGTCAAAAGCAAGTTGGGCGCACGCGTGTTAACTATGTAGTTATTGTTCGCGCATCAATTAACGGTGCGATCATACCGCACTAATGCACCGATCCCGTGAACTCATGATTAAGCGTGCTTGGGCGAAGTAGTACTAGGATGGGTGACCTCACAGGAAGTCCTCGTGTTGCACCTCTTTTTTCTTTTTCCTCCCCGTCCTTTCTCTTTTCTTTCTTTTTTTTTCCGCTTTCTTTCTGTTTACTCATTTCGAAGCGAGCGAAAAAGAACAAGTGTAATAATATCTCGACTTTGCGACACAGCGTTAATTTTAATTACGAGTAACGCGTGTTGAGATCTTTGCGCCGGGTCAAAAGCAAGTTGGGCGCACGCGTGTTAACTATGTAGTTATTGTTCGCGCATCAATTAACGTGCGATCATACCGGCACTAATGCATGGATCCCATCAGAACTCATGATTAAGCGTGCTTGGGCGAAGTAGTACTAGGATGGGTGACCTCTGGGAAGTCCTCGTGTTGCACCTCTTTTTTCTTTTTCCTCCCAGGTCCTTTCTCTTTTCTTTCTTTTTTTTTCCGCTTTCTTTCTGTTTACTCAATTTCGAAATGAAAGCGAAAAGAACAAGTGTAATAATATCTCGACTTTGCGACAGAAGCGTTAATTTTAATTACGAGTAACGCGTGTTGAGATCTCTTGCCCGGTCAAAAGCAAGTTGGGCGCAGCGTGTTAACTATGTAGTTATTGTTCGCGCATCAATTAACAGTGCGATCATACCGGCACTAATGCACCGGATCCCATCGAAACTCCGCGATTAAGCGTGCTTGGCGAGAGTAGTACTAGGATGGGTGACCTCTGGGAAGTCCTCGTGTTGCACCTCTTTTTTTCTTTTTCCTCCCCGGTCCTTTCTCTTTTCTTTCTTTTTTTCCCTTTCTTTCTGTTTACTCAATTTCGAAATGAAACGAAAAAGAACAAGTGTAATAATATCTCGACTTTGCGACAGAAGCGTTAATTTTAATTACGAGTAACGCGTGTTGAGATCTTTGCGCCCGGGTCAAAAGCAAGTTGGGCGCACGCGTGTTAACTATGTAGTTATTGTTCGCGCATCAATTAACGGAGTGCGATCATACCGGCACTAATGCCGGGATCCCATCGAACTCATGATTAAGCGTGCTTGGGCGAGAGTAGTACTAGGATGGGTGACCTCTGCAGGAAGTCCTCGTGTTGCACCTCTTTTTTCTTTTTCCTCCCCAGTCCTTTCTCTTTTCTTTCTTTTTTTTTTTTCCGCTTTCTTTCTGTTTACTCATTTCGAAGCGAAGCGAAAAGAACAAGTGTAATAATATCTACGACTTTGCGACAACGTTAATTTTAATTACGAGTAACGCGTGTTGAGATCTTGCGCCCCGATTCAAAAAGCAAGTTGGGCGCACGCGTGTTAACTATGTAGTTATTGTTCGCGCATCAATTAACGAGTGCGATCATACCAGCACTAATGCACGGATCCCATCGAACTCATGATTAAGCGTGCTTGGGCGAGAGTAGTACTAGGATGGGTGACCTCTGGAAATCCTCGTGTTGCACCTCTTTTTTCTTTTTCCTCCCAGTCCTTTCTCTTTTCTTTCTTTTTTTTTCCGCTTTCTTTCTTTCTGTTTACTCGATTTCGAGCGAATGCGAAAAAGAACAAGTGTAATAATATCTCGACTTTGCGACACGAAGCGTTAATTTTAATTACGAGTAACGCGTGTTGAGATCTTGCGCCCGGTCAAAAGCAAGTTGGGCGCACGCGTGTTAACTATGTAGTTATTGTTCGCGCATCAATTAACGGAGTGCGATCATACCGGCACTAATGCACGGATCCCATCGAACTCCGCGATTAAGCGTGCTTGGGCGAAGTAGTACTAGGATGGGTGACCTCTGGGAAGTCCTCGTGTTGCACCTCTTTTTTTTTTTTTTCCTCCCGGTCCTTTCTCTTTTCTTTCTTTTTTTTTCCGCTTTCTTTCTGTTTACTCAATTTCGAGCGAAGCGAAAAGAACAAGTGTAATAATATCTCGACTTTGCGACAGAAGCGTTAATTTTAATTACGAGTAACGCGTGTTGAGATCTTGCGCCCGGTCAAAAGCAAGTTGGGCGCACGCGTGTTAACTATGTAGTTATTGTTCGCGCATCAATTAACGAGTGCGATCATACCGGCACTAATGCCGGATCCCATCGAACTCCATGATTAAGCGTGCTTGGGCGAAGTAGTACTAGGATGGGTGACCTCTTCGTGTTGCACCTCTTTTTTCTTTTTCCTCCCAGTCCTTTCTCTTTTCTTTCTTTTTTTTTCCGCTTTCTTTCTGTTTACTCAATTTCGAAATGAAGCGAAAAGAACAAGTGTAATAATATCTCGACTTTGCGACAGAAGCGTTAATTTTAATTACGAGTAACGCGTGTTGAGATCTTGCGCCGGTCAAAAGCAAGTTGGGCGCACGCGTGTTAACTATGTAGTTATTGTTCGCGCATCAATTAACGAGTGCGATCATACCAGCACTAATGCACGGATCCCATCGAACTCATGATTAAGCGTGCTTGGGCGAAGTAGTACTAGGATGGGTGACCTCTGGGAAGTCCTCGTGTTGCACCTCTTTTTTCTTTTTCCTCCCCGGTCCTTTCTCTTTTCTTTCTTTTTTTTTTTTCCGCTTTCTTTCTGTTTACTCAATTTCGAGCGAAAAAAAAGAACAAGTGTAATAATATCTCGACTTTGCGACACGAGCGTTAATTTTAATTACGAGTAGCGCGTGTTGAATCTTGCGCCGAATCAAAAAGCAAGTTGGGCGCAGCGTGTTAACTATGTAGTTATTGTTGTTGCGCATCAATTAACGTGCGATCATACCGGCACTAATGCACCGGATCCCATCGAACTCATGATTAAGCGTGCTTGGGCGAGAGTAGTACTAGGATGGGTGACCTCTGGGAAGTCCTCGTGTTGCACCTCTTTTTTCTTTTTCCTCCCGGTCCTTTCTCTTTTCTTTCTTTTTTTTTTCCGCTTTCTTTCTGTTTACTCAATTTCGAAGCGAAAAGAAAAAACAAGTGTAATAATATCTCGACTTTGCGACACAGCGTTAATTTAATTACGAGTAACGCGTGTTGAGATCTTGCGCCCGGGTCAAAAGCAAGTTGGGCGCAGCGTGTGTTAACTATGTAGTTATTGTTCGCGCATCAATTAACGTGCGATCATACCGGCACTAATGCCGGATCCCGTCGAACTCATGATTAAGCGTGCTTGGGCGAAGTAGTACTAGGATGGGTGACCTCTGGGAAGTCCTCGTGTTGCACCTCTTTTTTCTTTTTCCTCCCAGGTCCTTTCTCTTTTCTTTCTTTTTTTTTTTCCGCTTTCTTTCTGTTTACTCAATTTCGAAGCGAAATGAAAAAAAGAACAAGTGTAATAATATCTCGACTTTGCGACAGAAGCGTTAATTTTAATTACGAGTAACGCGTGTTGAATCTTGCGCCCGAGTCAAAAGCAAGTTGGGCGCACGCGTGTTAACTATGTAGTTATTGTTCGCGCATCAATTAACGATGCGATCATACCGGCTCTAATGCCGGATCCCATCGAACTCATGATTAAGCGTGCTTGGGCGAGTAGTACTAGGATGGGTGACCTCTGGGAAGTCCTCGTGTTGCACCTCTTTTTTCTTTTTCTCCCGGTCCTTTCTCTTTTCTTTCTTTTTTTTTTTCCGCTTTCTTTCTGTTTACTCAATTTCGAAAAGCGAAAAAGAACAAGTGTAATAATATCTCGACTTTGCGACACCGAAGCGTTAATTTTAATTACGAGTAACGCGTGTTGAGATCTTTGCGCCCGAGTCAAAAGCAAGTTGGGCGCACGCGTGTTAACTATGTAGTTATTGTTCGCGCATCAATTAACGAGTGCGATCATACCGGCACTAATGCAGGATCCCATGAAACTCATGATTAAGCGTGCTTGGCGAAGTAGTACTAGGATGGGTGACCTCGGGAAGTCCTCGTGTTGCACCTCTTTTTTCTTTTTCCTCCCGGTCCTTTCTCTTTTCTTTCTTTTTTTTTTTTCCGCTTTCTTTCTGTTTACTCAATTTCGAGCGAAGCGAAAAGAACAAGTGTAATAATATCTCGACTTTGCGACAGAAGCGTTAATTTTAATTACGAGTAACGCGTGTTGAGATCTTTGCGCCCGAGTCAAAAGCAAGTTGGGCGCACGCGTGTTAACTATGTAGTTATTGTTCGCGCATCAATTAGCAGTGCGATCATACCCGGCACTAATGCAGGATCCCATCGAACTCATGATTAAGCGTGCTTGGGCGAGTAGTAGTACTAGGATGGGTGACCTCTGGAAGTCCTCGTGTTGCACCTCTTTTTCTTTTTCCTCCCAGGTCCTTTCTCTTTTCTTTCTTTTTTTTTTTTTCATTTCTTTCTGTTTACTCAATTTCGAGCGAAGCGAAAGAACAAGTGTAATAATATCTCGACTTTGCGACACGACGTTAATTTTAATTACGAGTAACGCGTGTTGAGATCTTGCGCCCGGGTCAAAAGCAAGTTGGGCGCACGCGTGTTAACTATGTAGTTATTGTTCGCGCATCAATTAACGAGTGCGATCATACCGGCACTAATGCAGGATCCCATCGAACTCATGATTAAGCGTGCTTGGGCGAGAGTAGTACTAGGATGGGTGACCTCTGGGAAGTCCTCGTGTTGCACCTCTTTTTCTTTTTCCTCCCCGGTCCTTTCTCTTTTCTTTCTTTTTTTTTTTTCCGCTTTCTTTCTGTTTACTCAATTTCGAGCGAAGCGAAAAAGAACAAGTGTAATAATATCTCGACTTTGCGACAGACGTTAATTTTAATTACGAGTAACGCGTGTTGAGATCTTGCGCCCGGTCAAAAGCAAGTTGGGCGCACGCGTGTTAACTATGTAGTTATTGTTCGCGCATCAATTAACGAGTGCGATCATACCGCACTAATGCACGGATCCCATCGAACTCATGATTAAGCGTGCTTGGCGAAGTAGTACTAGGATGGGTGACCTCTGCAGGAAATCCTCGTGTTGCACCTCTTTTTTCTTTTTCCTCCCGGTCCTTTCTCTTTTCTTTCTTTTTTTTTTTTTTCTCTTTCTGTTTACTCAATTTCGAAGCGAAAGCGAAAAAGAACAAGTGTAATAATATCTCGACTTTGCGACACCGACGTTAATTTTAATTACGAGTAACGCGTGTTGAGATCTTGCGCCCGGTCAAAAGCAAGTTGGGCGCACAGCGTGTTAACTATGTAGTTATTGTTCGCGCATCAATTAACGCGTGCGATCATACCAGCACTAATGCACGGATCCCATCGAACTCATGATTAAGCGTGCTTGGGCGAAGTAGTACTAGGATGGGTGACCTCACAGGAAGTCCTCGTGTTGCACCTCTTTTTTCTTTTTCCTCCCCGGTCCTTTCTCTTTTCTTTCTTTTTTTTTTTCCGCTTTCTTTCTGTTTACTCAATTTCGAAGCGAGCGAAAAGAACAAGTGTAATAATATCTCGACTTTGCGACACAAGCGTTAATTTTAATTACGAGTAAGCGTGTTGAGATCTTGCGCCCGGGTCAAAAGCAAGTTGGGCGCACGCGTGTTAACTATGTAGTTATTGTTCGCGCATCAATTAACGAGGTGCGATCATACCGCTCTAATGCACCGGATCCCATCGAACTCATGATTAAGCGTGCTTGGGCGAAGTAGTACTAGGATGGGTGACCTCTGCAGGAAGTCCTCGTGTTGCACCTCTTTTTTCTTTTTCCTCCCGGTCCTTTCTCTTTTCTTTCTTTTTTTTTCCCGCTTTCTTTCTGTTTACTCAATTTCGAAATGCGAAGCGAAAGAACAAGTGTAATAATATCTCGACTTTGCGACACCGACGTTAATTTTAATTACGAGTAACGCGTGTTGAATCTTGCGCCCGGGTCAAAGCAAGTTGGGCGCACGCGTGTTAACTATGTAGTTATTGTTCGCGCATCAATTAACGGTGCGATCATACCGGCACTAATGCCGGATCCCATCGAACTCATGATTAAGCGTGCTTGGCGAGTAGTACTAGGATGGGTGACCTCACTGGGAAGTCCTCGTGTTGCACCTCTTTTTTCTTTTTCCTCCCGGTCCTTTCTCTTTTCTTTCTTTTTTTTTTTTTTTCCCGCTTTCTTTCTGTTTACTCGATTTCGAGCGAAGCGAAAAAGAACAAGTGTAATAATATCTCGACTTTGCGACAGAAGCGTTAATTTTAATTACGAGTAACGCGTGTTGAATCTTGCGCCCGGTCAAAAAGCAAGTTGGGCGCACGCGTGTTAACTATGTAGTTATTGTTCGCGCATCAATTAACGAGTGCGATCATACCGCACTAATGCAGGATCCCATCGAACTCATGATTAAGCGTGCTTGGGCGAGAGTAGTACTAGGATGGGTGACCTCTGCAGGAAGTCCTCGTGTTGCACCTCTTTTTTCTTTTTCCTCCCGGTCCTTTCTCTTTTCTTTCTTTTTTTTTTTCGCTTTCTTTCTGTTTACTCGATTTTGAAGCGAAGCGAAAAAACAAACAAATGTAATAATATCTCGACTTTGCGACAGCGTTAATTTTAATTACGAGTAGCAGCGTGTTGAGATCTTTGCGCCCGGTCAAAAAAGCAAGTTGAAGGCGCACGCGCGTGTTAACTATGTAGTTATTGTTCGCGCATCAATTAACGAGTGCGATCATACCAGCACTAATGCAGGATCCCATCGAGAACTCATGATTAAGCGTGCTTGGGCGAAGTAGTACTAGGATGGGTGACCTCTGGAAAGTCCTCGTGTTGCACCTCTTTTTCTTTTTCCTCCCGGTCCTTTCTCTTTTCTTTCTTTTTTTTTTCCCGCTTTCTTTCTGTTTACTCAATTTGAAATGCGAAAAGAACAAATGTAATAATATCTCGACTTTGCGACACCGACGTTAATTTTAATTACGAGTAACGCGTGTTGAATCTTTGCGCCGAGAAAAAGTTGGCGCGCACGCGTGTTAACTATGTAGTTATTGTTAGCGCATCAATTAACGAGTGCGATCATACCGACACTAATGCAGGATCCCATCGAACTCATGATTAAGCGTGCTTGGGCGAGAGTAGTACTAGGATGGGTGACCTCTGGGAAGTCCTCGTGTTGCACCTCTTTTTTCTTTTTCCTCCCGGTCCTTTCTCTTTTCTTTCTTTTTTTTTTTCCGCTTTCTTTCTGTTTACTCATTTAAATGAAGCGAAAAAACAAGTGTAATAATATCTCGACTTTGCGACAGAAGCGTTAATTTTAATTACGAGTAACGCGTGTTGAGATCTTGCGCCCGGTCAAAAAAAGCAAGTTGGGCGCACGCGTGTTAACTATGTAGTTATTGTTCGCGCATCAATTAACAGTGCGATCATACCGGCACTAATGCAGGATCCCATCGAACTCATGATTAAGCGTGCTTGGGCGAGTAGTACTAGGATGGGTGACCTCTGCAGGAAGTCCTCGTGTTGCACCTCTTTTTTTTTTTCTCCCGGTCCTTTCTCTTTTCTTTCTTTTTTTCCCGCTTTCTTTCTGTTTACTCAATTTCGAAAGCGAAGCGAAAAACACAAGTGTAATAATATCTCGACTTTGCGACAGACGTTAATTTTAATTACGAGTAACGCGTGTTGAGATCTTGCGCCCGGGTCAAAAAGCAAGTTGGGCGCACGCGTGTTAACTATGTAGTTATTGTTCGCGCATCAATTAACGAGTGCGATCATACCGGCACTAATGCACCGGATCCCATCGAACTCATGATTAAGCGTGCTTGGGCGAAGTAGTACTAGGATGGGTGACCTCTGGGAAGTCCTCGTGTTGCACCTCTTTTTTCTTTTTCCTCCCCGGTCCTTTCTCTTTTCTTTCTTTTTTTCCCTTTCTTTCTGTTTACTCAATTTCGAAAAGCGAAAAAACAAGTGTAATAATATCTCGACTTTGCGACAGAAGCGTTAATTTTAATTACGAGTAACGCGTGTTGAGATCTTGCGCCCGGGTCAAAAGCAAGTTGGGCGCACGCGTGTTAACTATGTAGTTATTGTTCGCGCATCAATTAAGTGCGATCATACCGGCACTAATGCACCGGATCCCTCGAACTCCATGATTAAGCGTGCTTGGGCGAAGTAGTACTAGGATGGGTGACCTCTCTGGGAAGTCCTCGTGTTGCACCTCTTTTTTCTTTTTCCTCCCAGTCCTTTCTCTTTTCTTTCTTTTTTTTTTCCGCTTTCTTTCTGTTTACTCGATTTCGAGCGAAGCGAAAAGAACAAGTGTAATAATATCTCGACTTTGCGACACAGCGTTAATTTTAATTACGAGTAACGCGTGTTGAGATCTTGCGCCCGGGTCAAAAGCAAGTTGGGCGCACGCGTGTTAACTATGTAGTTATTGTTCGCGCATCAATTAACGGTGCGATCATACCGGCACTAATGCCGGATCCCATGAACTCCGCGATTAAGCGTGCTTGGGCGAAAGTAGTACTAGGATGGGTGACCTCACTGGGAAGTCCTCGTGTTGCACCTCTTTTTTTTTTTTTCCTCCTCCGGTCCTTTCTCTTTTCTTTCTTTTTTTTTCCGCTTTCTTTCTTTTACTCAATTTCGAAGCGAAGCGAAAAAGAACAAGTGTAATAATATCTCGACTTTGCGACAGAAGCGTTAATTTTAATTACGAGTAACGCGTGTTGAGATCTTGCGCCAGGTCAATTAAAGCAAGTTGGGCGCACGCGTGTTAACTATGTAGTTATTGTTCGCGCATCAATTAACGAGTGCGATCATACCGGCACTAATGCCGGATCCCATCGAACTCATGATTAAGCGTGCTTGGGCGAAGTAGTACTAGGATGGGTGACCTCTGCAGGAAGTCCTCGTGTTGCACCTCTTTTTTCTTTTTCCTCCTAGGTCCTTTCTCTTTTCTTTCTTTTTTTTTTCTTTCTTTCTGTTTACTCAATTTCGAAGCGAAGCGAAAGAACAAGTGTAATAATATCTCGACTTTGCGACACCGCGTTAATTTTAATTACGAGTAACGCGTGTTGAATCTTGCGCCCGAATTAAAGCAAGTTGGGCGCACGCGTGTTAACTATGTAGTTATTGTTCGCGCATCAATTAACGGTGCGATCATACGTGCTTACTAATGCAGGATCCCATCGAACTCATGATTAAGCGTGCTTGGGCGAGAGTAGTACTAGGATGGGTGACCTCTGGAAATCCTCGTGTTGCACCTCTTTTTTTTTTTCCTCCCGGTCCTTTCTCTTTTCTTTCTTTTTTTTTCCGCTTTCTTTCTGTTTACTCAATTTCGAAATGCGAAGCGAAAAGAACAAGTGTAATAATATCTCGACTTTGCGACAGACGTTAATTTTAATTACGAGTAACGCGTGTTGAGATCTTTGCGCCCGGTCAAAAGCAAGTTGGGCGCACGCGTGTTAACTATGTAGTTATTGTTGGCGCATCAATTAACGCGAGTGCGATCATACCGGCACTAATGCACGGATCCCATCGAACTCATGATTAAGCGTGCTTGGGCGAGTAGTACTAGGATGGGTGACCTCTGCAGGAAGTCCTCGTGTTGCACCTCTTTTTTCTTTTTCCTCCCGGTCCTTTCTCTTTTCTTTCTTTTTTTTTCCCGCTTTCTTTCTGTTTACTCAATTTCGAAATGAAGCGAAAAAACAAGTGTAATAATATCTCGACTTTGCGACACAGCGTTAATTTTAATTACGAGTAACGCGTGTTGAGATCTTGCGCCCGGTCAAAAAGCAAGTTGGGCGCACGCGTGTTAACTATGTAGTTATTGTTCGCGCATCAATTAACGGTGCGATCATACCGGCACTAATGCACGGATCCCATCGAACTCATGATTAAGCGTGCTTGGGCGAGAGTAGTACTAGGATGGGTGACCTCACAGGAAGTCCTCGTGTTGCACCTCTTTTTTCTTTTTCCTCCCCGGTCCTTTCTCTTTTCTTTCTTTTTTTTTTTCCGCTTTCTTTCTGTTTACTCAATTTCGAAATGAAGCGAAAAAGAACAAGTGTAATAATATCTCGACTTTGCGACAGAAGCGTTAATTTTAATTACGAGTAACGCGTGTTGAGATCTGCGCCGGTCAAAAGCAAGTTGGGCGCACGCGTGTTAACTATGTAGTTATTGTTCGCGCATCAATTAACGAGTGCGATCATACCAGCACTAATGCACGGATCCCATGAACTCATGATTAAGCGTGCTTGGGCGAGAGTAGTACTAGGATGGGTGACCTCTGGGAAGTCCTCGTGTTGCACCTCTTTTTTCTTTTTCCTCCCGTCCTTTCTCTTTTCTTTCTTTTTTTTTTTTTTTCCGCTTTCTTTCTGTTTACTCAATTTCGAGCGAAGCGAAAAGAACAAGTGTAATAATATCTCGACTTTGCGACACCGACGTTAATTTTAATTACGAGTAACGCGTGTTGAATCTTTGCGCCCGTCAAAAGCAAGTTGGGCGCACGCGTGTTAACTATGTAGTTATTGTTCGCGCATCAATTAACGGTGCGATCATACCGGCACTAATGCACGGATCCCATCGAACTCATGATTAAGCGTGCTTGGGCGAGAGTAGTACTAGGATGGGTGACCTCAGGAAGTCCTCGTGTTGCACCTCTTTTTTTTTTCTTTTTCCTCCCAGTCCTTTCTCTTTTCTTTCTTTTTTTTTCCCGCTTTCTTTCTGTTTACTCAATTTCGAAATGAAGCGAAAAAGAACAAGTGTAATAATATCTCGACTTTGCGACACCGCGTTAATTTTAATTACGAGTAACGCGTGTTGAATCTTGCGCCCGGTCAAAAGCAAGTTGGGCGCACGCGTGTTAACTATGTAGTTATTGTTCGCGCATCAATTAACGAGTGCGATCATACCGGCACTAATGCACGGATCCCATCGAACTCCGATTAAGCGTGCTTGGCGAGAGTAGTACTAGGATGGGTGACCTCTGGAAGTCCTCGTGTTGCACCTCTTTTTTCTTTTTCCTCCCAGGTCCTTTCTCTTTTCTTTCTTTTTTTTTTTTTCCCGCTTTCTTTCTGTTTACTCAATTTCGAAATGCGAAAAAAAGAACAAGTGTAATAATATCTCGACTTTGCGACAGAAGCGTTAATTTTAATTACGAGTAACGCGTGTTGAGATCTTGCGCCCGAATCAAAAGCAAGTTGGGCGCACGCGTGTTAACTATGTAGTTATTGTTCGCGCATCAATTAACGGTGCGATCATACCGGCACTAATGCCGGATCCCATCGAACTCATGATTAAGCGTGCTTGGGCGAGAGTAGTACTAGGATGGGTGACCTCTGGAAGTCCTCGTGTTGCACCTCTTTTTTCTTTTTCCTCCCGGTCCTTTCTCTTTTCTTTCTTTTTTTTTTCCTTTCTTTCTGTTTACTCAATTTCGAGCGAAGCGAAAAAGAACAAGTGTAATAATATCTCGACTTTGCGACACCGACGTTAATTTTAATTACGAGTAACGCGTGTTGAGATCTTGCGCCCGGGTCAAAAGCAAGTTGGGCGCACGCGTGTTAACTATGTAGTTATTGTTCGCGCATCAATTAACGGGTGCGATCATACCGGCACTAATGCACGGATCCCATCGAACTCCGCGATTAAGCGTGCTTGGGCGAGAAGTAGTACTAGGATGGGTGACCTCTGCAGGAAGTCCTCGTGTTGCACCTCTTTTTTTTTTTCCTCCCAGGTCCTTTCTCTTTTCTTTCTTTTTTTTTTTTTTTCCGCTTTCTTTCTGTTTACTCAATTTCGAGCGAAGCGAAAAGAACAAGTGTAATAATATCTCGACTTTGCGACAGAGCGTTAATTTTAATTACGAGTAACGCGTGTTGAGATCTTTGCGCCCGGTCAAAAGCAAGTTGGGCGCACGCGTGTTAACTATGTAGTTATTGTTCGCGCATCAATTAACGAGTGCGATCATACCGCACTAATGCACGGATCCCATGAGAACTCATGATTAAGCGTGCTTGGGCGAGAGTAGTACTAGGATGGGTGACCTCTGGGAAGTCCTCGTGTTGCACCTCTTTTTTCTTTTTCCTCCCAGGTCCTTTCTCTTTTCTTTCTTTTTTTTTTTCCGCTTTCTTTCTGTTTACTCAATTTCGAAAAGCGAAAAGAACAAGTGTAATAATATCTCGACTTTGCGACACGACGTTAATTTTAATTACGAGTAACGCGTGTTGAGATCTTTGCGCCCGGTCAAAAGCAAGTTGGGCGCAGCGTGTTAACTATGTAGTTATTGTTCGCATCAATTAACGCGGTGCGATCATACCGCACTAATGCACGGATCCCATCAGAACTCCGCGATTAAGCGTGCTTGGGCGAAGTAGTACTAGGATGGGTGACCTCTGGGAAGTCCTCGTGTTGCACCTCTTTTTTTCTTTTTCCTCCCAGGTCCTTTCTCTTTTCTTTCTTTTTTTTTTCCGCTTTCTTTCTGTTTACTCAATTTGAGCGAAGCGAAAAAGAACAAGTGTAATAATATCTCGACTTTGCGACACAAGCGTTAATTTTAATTACGAGTAACGCGTGTTGAGATCTTGCGCCCAGGTCAAAAGCAAGTTGGGCGCACGCGTGTTAACTATGTAGTTATTGTTCGCGCATCAATTAGCGTGCGATCATACCGGCACTAATGCAGGATCCCATCGAACTCATGATTAAGCGTGCTTGGGCGAAGTAGTACTAGGATGGGTGACCTCTGCAGGAAGTCCTCGTGTTGCACCTCTTTTTTCTTTTTCCTCCCAGGTCCTTTCTCTTTTCTTTCTTTCTTTTTTTCCGCTTTCTTTCTGTTTACTCAATTTCGAAAGCGAAAGCGAAAAGAACAAGTGTAATAATATCTCGACTTTGCGACAGACGTTAATTTTAATTACGAGTAACGCGTGTTGAGATCTTTTGCGCCCGGTCAAAGCAAGTTGGGCGCACGCGTGTTAACTATGTAGTTATTGTTCGCGCATCAATTAACAGTGCGATCATACATACTAATGCACGGATCCCATCGAAACTCATGATTAAGCGTGCTTGGGCGAGAGTAGTACTAGGATGGGTGACCTCTGGGGAAGTCCTCGTGTTGCACCTCTTTTTTCTTTTTCCTCCCACGTCCTTTCTCTTTTCTTTCTTTTTTTTTTTCCGCTTTCTTTCTGTTTACTCGATTTCGAAAGCGAAAAAAGTGTAATAATATCTCGACTTTGCGACACCGACGTTAATTTTAATTACGAGTAACGCGTGTTGAATCTTTGCGCCCGAATCAAAAGCAAGTTGGGCGCACGCGTGTTAACTATGTAGTTATTGTTCGCGCATCAATTAACGAGTGCGATCATACCGGCACTAATGCCGGGATCCCATCGAACTCATGATTAAGCGTGCTTGGGCGAAGTAGTACTAGGATGGGTGACCTCTGCAGGAAGTCCTCGTGTTGCACCTCTTTTTTCTTTTTCCTCCCAGGTCCTTTCTCTTTTCTTTCTTTTTTTTTCCGCTTTCTTTCTGTTTACTCAATTTCGAAGCGAAGCGAAAGAACAAGTGTAATAATATCTCGACTTTGCGACACAAGCGTTAATTTTAATTACGAGTAACGCGTGTTGAGATCTTGCGCCCGGTCAAAAGCAAGTTGGGCGCACGCGTGTTAACTATGTAGTTATTGTTCGCGCATCAATTAACGAGTGCGATCATACCGGCACTAATGCACGGATCCCATCGAACTCATGATTAAGCGTGCTTGGGCGAGAGTAGTACTAGGATGGGTGACCTCTGGGAAGTCCTCGTGTTGCACCTCTTTTTTCTTTTTCCTCCCGGTCCTTTCTCTTTTCTTTCTTTTTTTTTCGCTTTCTTTCTGTTTACTCAATTTCGAGCGAAAGCGAAAAAGAACAAGTGTAATAATATCTCGACTTTGCGACACGACGTTAATTTTAATTACGAGTAACGCGTGTTGAGATCTTTGCGCCCGGGTCAAAGCAAGTTGGGCGCACGCGTGTTAACTATGTAGTTATTGTTCGCGCATCAATTAACGGTGTGCGATCATACCAGCTCTAATGCACGGATCCCATCGAACTCATGATTAAGCGTGCTTGGGCGAAGTAGTACTAGGATGGGTGACCTCTGCAGGAAGTCCTCGTGTTGCACCTCTTTTTTCTTTTTCCTCCCGGTCCTTTCTCTTTTCTTTCTTTTTTTTTCCCGCTTTCTTTCTGTTTACTCAATTTCGAAATGCGAAGCGAAAAACAAGTGTAATAATATCTCGACTTTGCGACAGAAGCGTTAATTTTAATTACGAGTAACGCGTGTTGAGATACTGCGCCCCGGGTCAAAAGCAAGTTGGGCGCACGCGTGTTAACTATGTAGTTATTGTTCGCGCATCAATTAACAAGTGCGATCATACTAGCTCTAATGCACCGGATCCCATCGAACTCCTGATTAAGCGTGCTTGGGCGAAGTAGTACTAGGATGGGTGACCTCTGGGGAAGTCCTCGTGTTGCACCTCTTTTTTCTTTTTCCTCCCAGGTCCTTTCTCTTTTCTTTCTTTTTTTTTCCGCTTTCTTTCTGTTTACTCAATTTCGAGCGAAGCGAAAAGAACAAGTGTAATAATATCTCGACTTTGCGACAGAAGCGTTAATTTTAATTACGAGTAACGCGTGTTGAGATACTGCGCCCGGTCAAAAGCAAGTTGGGCGCACGCGTGTTAACTATGTAGTTATTGTTCGCGCATCAATTAACGGTGCGATCATACCGGCACTAATGCACGGATCCCATCGAACTCCGATTAAGCGTGCTTGGGCGAAGTAGTACTAGGATGGGTGACCTCCTGGGAAGTCCTCGTGTTGCACCTCTTTTTTTTTTTTCCTCCCGGTCCTTTCTCTTTTTCTTTCTTTTTTTTTTCCCGCTTTCTTTCTGTTTACTCAATTTCGAGCGAAGCGAAAAGAACAAGTGTAATAATATCTCGACTTTGCGACACCGACGTTAATTTTAATTACGAGTAACGCGTGTTGAGATCTTGCGCCCGGGTCAAAAGCAAGTTGGGCGCACGCGTGTTAACTATGTAGTTATTGTTCGCGCATCAATTAACGAGTGCGATCATACCGGCACTAATGCACGGATCCCATCGAACTCATGATTAAGCGTGCTTGGGCGAAGTAGTACTAGGATGGGTGACCTCCTGGGAAGTCCTCGTGTTGCACCTCTTTTTTTTTTTTTCCTCCCAGTCCTTTCTCTTTTCTTTCTTTTTTTTTTTCCGCTTTCTTTCTGTTTACTCAATTTCGAGCGAAGCGAAAAGAACAAGTGTAATAATATCTCGACTTTGCGACAGAAGCGTTAATTTTAATTACAGTAGTAACGCGTGTTGAGATCTTGCGCCCGGGTCAAAAGCAAGTTGGGCGCACGCGTGTTAACTATGTAGTTATTGTTCGCGCATCAATTAACGAGTGCGATCATACCGGCACTAATGCACCGGATCCCATCGAACTCCGATTAAAGCGTGCTTGGGCGAGAGTAGTACTAGGATGGGTGACCTCTGGGAAGTCCTCGTGTTGCACCTCTTTTTTCTTTTTCCTCCCCGGTCCTTTCTCTTTTCTTTTTTTTTTTTTTCCGCTTTCTTTCTGTTTACTCAATTTGACGAAGCGAAAGAACAAGTGTAATAATATCTCGACTTTGCGACACCGCGTTAATTTTAATTACGAGTAACGCGTGTTGAGATCTTTGCGCCCGAATCAAAAGCAAGTTGGGCGCACGCGTGTTAACTATGTAGTTATTGTTCGCGCATCAATTAACGAGTGCGATCATACCAGCACTAATGCACGGATCCCATCGAACTCATGATTAAGCGTGCTTGGGCGAGAGTAGTACTAGGATGGGTGACCTCACAGGAAGTCCTCGTGTTGCACCTCTTTTTTCTTTTTCCTCCCGGTCCTTTCTCTTTTCTTTCTTTTTTTTTTTTCAGCTTTCTTTCTGTTTACTCAATTTCGAGCGAAAGCGAAAAAAACAAGTGTAATAATATCTCGACTTTGCGACACGACGTTAATTTTAATTACGAGTAACGCGTGTTGAGATCTTTGCGCCCGGGTCAAAAGCAAGTTGGGCGCGCACGCGTGTTAACTATGTAGTTATTGTTCGCGCATCAATTAACGGTGCGATCGATCATACCGGCACTAATGCACTGGATCCCATCGAACTCATGATTAAGCGTGCTTGGGCGAGAGTAGTACTAGGATGGGTGACCTCTGGGAAGTCCTCGTGTTGCACCTCTTTTTTCTTTTTCCTCCCAGTCCTTTCTCTTTTCTTTCTTTTTTTTTTTCCCGCTTTCTTTCTGTTTACTCAATTTCGAGCGAAACGAAAAAGAACAAGTGTAATAATATCTCGACTTTGCGACACGCGTTAATTTTAATTACGAGTAACGCGTGTTGAGATCTTTGCGCCCGGGTCAAAAGCAAGTTGGGCGCACGCGTGTTAACTATGTAGTTATTGTTCGCGCATCAATTGCGAGTGCGATCATACAACACTAATGCAGGATCCCATCGAACTCATGATTAAGCGTGCTTGGGCGAGAGTAGTACTAGGATGGGTGACCTCACAGGAAGTCCTCGTGTTGCACCTCTTTTTTCTTTTTCCTCCCAGTCCTTTCTCTTTTCTTTCTTTTTTTTTCCGCTTTCTTTCTGTTTACTCAATTTCGAGCGAAGCGAAAAGAACAAGTGTAATAATATCTCGACTTTGCGACACCGACGTTAATTTTAATTACGAGTAACGCGTGTTGAGATCTTTGCGCCCGTCAAAGCAAGTTGGGCGCACGCGTGTTAACTATGTAGTTATTGTTCGCGCATCAATTAACGGTGCGATCATACCGGCACTAATGCACGGATCCCATCGAACTCCGATTAAGCGTGCTTGGGCGAGAGTAGTACTAGGATGGGTGACCTCTGGGAAGTCCTCGTGTTGCACCTCTTTTTTCTTTTTCCTCCCAGGTCCTTTCTCTTTTCTTTCTTTTTTTTTTTTTCCGCTTTCTTTCTGTTTACTCAATTTCGAGCGAAGCGAAAAGAACAAGTGTAATAATATCTCGACTTTGCGACACCGACGTTAATTTTAATTACGAGTAACGTGTTGAGATCTTTGCGCCCGGTCAAAAGCAAGTTGGGCGCAGCGTGTTAACTATGTAGTTATTGTTCGCGCATCAATTAACGAGTGCGATCATACCAGCACTAATGCACGGATCCCATCGAACTCCATGATTAAGCGTGCTTGGGCGAGTAGTACTAGGATGGGTGACCTCACAGGAAGTCCTCGTGTTGCACCTCTTTTTTCTTTTTCCTCCCAGGTCCTTTCTCTTTTCTTTCTTTTTTTTTTTCCGCTTTCTTTCTTTCTGTTTACTCAATTTCGAAAAGCGAAAGAACAAGTGTAATAATATCTCGACTTTGCGACACCGCGTTAATTTTAATTACGAGTAACGCGTGTTGAGATCTTGCGCCCGGGTCAAAAGCAAGTTGGGCGCACGCGTGTTAACTATGTAGTTATTGTTCGCGCATCAATTAACGAGTGCGATCATACCGCACTAATGCACGGATCCCATCGAACTCATGATTAAGCGTGCTTGGGCGAGTAGTACTAGGATGGGTGACCTCTGGGGAAGTCCTCGTGTTGCACCTCTTTTTTCTTTTTCCTCCCGGTCCTTTCTCTTTTCTTTCTTTTTTTTTTTTCCGCTTTCTTTCTGTTTACTCAATTTCGAGCGAAGCGAAAAGAACAAGTGTAATAATATCTCGACTTTGCGACACCGACGTTAATTTTAATTACGAGTAACGCGTGTTGAGATCTTTGCGCCCGGTCAAAGCAAGTTGGGCGCACGCGTGTTAACTATGTAGTTATTGTTCGCGCATCAATTAACGGAGTGCGATCATACCGGCACTAATGCACGGATCCCATCGAACTCCGCGATTAAGCGTGCTTGGGCGAGAGTAGTACTAGGATGGGTGACCTCACTGGGAAGTCCTCGTGTTGCACCTCTTTTTTTTTTCTTTTTCCTCCCCGGTCCTTTCTCTTTTCTTTCTTTTTTTTTTCCCGCTTTCTTTCTGTTTACTCAATTTCGAGCGAAGCGAAAGAACAAGTGTAATAATATCTCGACTTTGCGACAGAAGCGTTAATTTTAATTACGAGTAACGCGTGTTGAGATCTTTGCGCCCGGTCAAAAGCAAGTTGGGCGCACGCGTGTTAACTATGTAGTTATTGTTCGCGCATCAATTAACGAGTGCGATCATACCGGCAGCTAATGCACCGGATCCCATCGAACTCCGCGATTAAGCGTGCTTGGGCGAGTAGTACTAGGATGGGTGACCTCTGCAGAGTCCTCGTGTTGCACCTCTTTTTTCTTTTTCCTCCCGGTCCTTTCTCTTTTCTTTCTTTTTTTTTTCCCGCTTTCTTTCTGTTTACTCAATTTCGAAGCGAAGCGAAAAGAACAAGTGTAATAATATCTACGACTTTGCGACACCGACGTTAATTTTAATTACGAGTAACGCGTGTTGAGATCTTGCGCCCGGTCAAAAGCAAGTTGGGCGCACGCGTGTTAACTATGTAGTTATTGTTCGCGCATCAATTAACGGTGCGATCATACCGGCACTAATGCACGGATCCCATCGAACTCATGATTAAGCGTGCTTGGGCGAGTAGTACTAGGATGGGTGACCTCTGGGAAGTCCTCGTGTTGCACCTCTTTTTCTTTTTCCTCCCGTCCTTTCTCTTTTCTTTCTTTTTTTTTTTTTTCCGCTTTCTTTCTGTTTACTCAATTTCGAAAATGAAGCGAAAAAACAAGTGTAATAATATCTCGACTTTGCGACACCGACGTTAATTTTAATTACGAGTAACGCGTGTTGAGATCTTTGCGCCCGAATCAAAAGCAAGTTGGGCGCACGCGTGTTAACTATGTAGTTATTGTTCGCGCATCAATTAACGAGTGCGATCATACCGGCACTAATGCACGGATCCCATCGAACTCCGCGATTAAGCGTGCTTGGGCGAGTAGTACTAGGATGGGTGACCTCCTGGGAAGTCCTCGTGTTGCACCTCTTTTTTCTTTTTCCTCCCAGGTCCTTTCTCTTTTCTTTCTTCTTTTTTTTTTCCTTTCTTTCTGTTTACTCATTTCGAGCGAAAGCGAAAAAGAACAAGTGTAATAATATCTCGACTTTGCGACACCGACGTTAATTTTAATTACGAGTAACGCGTGTTGAGATCTTGCGCCCGGTCAAAAGCAAGTTGGGCGCACGCGTGTTAACTATGTAGTTATTGTTCGCGCATCAATTAACGGAGTGCGATCATACCGGCACTAATGCACGGATCCCATCGAACTCCGCATGATTAAGCGTGCTTGGGCGAGAGTAGTACTAGGATGGGTGACCTCTGGGAAGTCCTCGTGTTGCACCTCTTTTTTCTTTTTCCTCCCTGGTCCTTTCTCTTTTCTTTCTTTTTTTTTTTTTCCCGCTTTCTTTCTGTTTACTCAATTTCGAGCGAAGCGAAAGAACAAGTGTAATAATATCTCTGACTTTGCGACACCGACGTTAATTTTAATTACGAGTAACGCGTGTTGAGATACTGCGCCCCGGGTCAAAAGCAAGTTGGGCGCACGCGTGTTAACTATGTAGTTATTGTTCGCGCATCAATTAACGAGTGCGATCATACCGGCACTAATGCACGGATCCCATCGAACTCATGATTAAGCGTGCTTGGGCGAGAGTAGTACTAGGATGGGTGACCTCTGGAAAAATCCTCGTGTTGCACCTCTTTTTTCTTTTTCCTCCCCGGTCCTTTCTCTTTTCTTTCTTTTTTTTTTTTTTCCGCTTTCTTTCTGTTTACTCAATTTCGAAGCGAAAGCGAAAAGAACAAGTGTAATAATATCTCGACTTTGCGACAGACGTTAATTTTAATTACGAGTAACGCGTGTTGAGATCTTGCGCCCGGGTCAAAAGCAAGTTGGCGCACGCGTGTTAACTATGTAGTTATTGTTCGCGCATCAATTAACAGGTGCGATCATACCAGCACTAATGCACGGATCCCATCAGAACTCCGCAGTTAAGCGTGCTTGGGCGAGAGTAGTACTAGGATGGGTGACCTCCTGGGAAGTCCTCGTGTTGCACCTCTTTTTTCTTTTTCCTCCTCCCAGGTCCTTTCTCTTTTCTTTCTTTTTTTTTTTTTTTTTCCCTTTCTTTCTGTTTACTCAATTTCGAGCGAAGCGAAAAACAACAAGTGTAATAATATCTCGACTTTGCGACACCGACGTTAATTTTAATTACGAGTAACGCGTGTTGAGATACTGCGCCCCGGGTCAAAAGCAAGTTGGGCGCACGCGTGTTAACTATGTAGTTATTGTTCGCGCATCAATTAACAAGTGCGATCATACCAGCACTAATGCACCGGATCCCATCGAACTCATGATTAAGCGTGCTTGGGCGAGTAGTACTAGGATGGGTGACCTCTGGGAAGTCCTCGTGTTGCACCTCTTTTTTTTTTTTCCTCCCGGTCCTTTCTCTTTTCTTTCTTTTTTTTTTTCCCGCTTTCTTTCTGTTTACTCAATTTCGAAGAAAAAAAGAACAAGTGTAATAATATCTACGACTTTGCGACACCGCGTTAATTTTAATTACGAGTAACGCTGCGTGTTGAGATCTTTGCGCCCGGTCAAAAGCAAGTTGGGCGCACGCGTGTTAACTATGTAGTTATTGTTCGCGCATCAATTAACGAGTGCGATCATACCAGCTCTAATGCACGGATCCCATCGAACTCCAGCTAAGCGATTAAGCGTGCTTGGGCGAGAGTAGTACTAGGATGGGTGACCTCCTGCAGGAAGTCCTCGTGTTGCACCTCTTTTTTCTTTTTCCTCCCGGTCCTTTCTCTTTTCTTTCTTTTTTTTTTTTTTCTTTCTTTCTGTTTACTCAATTTCGAGCGAAAGCGAAAAGAACAAGTGTAATAATATCTCGACTTTGCGACACCGACGTTAATTTTAATTACGAGTAACGCGTGTTGAGATCTTGCGCCCGGTCAAAAGCAAGTTGGGCGCACGCGTGTTAACTATGTAGTTATTGTTCGCGCATCAATTAACGAGTGCGATCATACCGGCTAATGCAGGGATCCCATCGAACTCATGATTAAAAGCGTGCTTGGGCGAGAGTAGTACTAGGATGGGTGACCTCCTGGGAAGTCCTCGTGTTGCACCTCTTTTTTCTTTTTTCCTCCCAGGTCCTTTCTCTTTTCTTTCTTTTTTTCCCGCTTTCTTTCTGTTTACTCAATTTCGAGCGAAGCGAAAGAACAAGTGTAATAATATCTCGACTTTGCGACACCGACGTTAATTTTAATTACGAGTAACGCGTGTTGAATCTTGCGCCCGGGTCAAAAGCAAGTTGGGCGCACGCGTGTTAACTATGTAGTTATTGTTCGCGCATCAATTAACGAGTGCGATCATACCGGCACTAATGCACGGATCCCATCGAACTCATGATTAAGCGTGCTTGGGCGAAGTAGTACTAGGATGGGTGACCTCTGGGAAGTCCTCGTGTTGCACCTCTTTTTTCTTTTTCCTCCCCTGGTCCTTTCTCTTTTCTTTCTTTTTTTTTTTCCGCTTTCTTTCTGTTTACTCAATTTCGAGCGAAAAAAGAACAAGTGTAATAATATCTCGACTTTGCGACACCGACGTTAATTTTAATTACGAGTAACGCGTGTTGAGATCTTGCGCCCGAGGTCAAAAGCAAGTTGGGCGCACGCGTGTTAACTATGTAGTTATTGTTCGCGCATCAATTAACGGTGCGATCATACCGGCACTAATGCACGGATCCCATCGAACTCATGATTAAGCGTGCTTGGGCGAGAGTAGTACTAGGATGGGTGACCTCTGGGAAGTCCTCGTGTTGCACCTCTTTTTTCTTTTTCCTCCCAGTCCTTTCTCTTTTCTTTCTTTTTTTTTTTTTTTTTCCCGCTTTCTTTCTGTTTACTCAATTTCGAGCGAAATGCGAAAAGAACAAGTGTAATAATATCTCGACTTTGCGACACCGAAACGTTAATTTTAATTACGAGTAACGCGTGTTGAGATCTTGCGCCCGGTCAAAAGCAAGTTGGGCGCACGCGTGTTAACTATGTAGTTATTGTTCGCGCATCAATTAACGGGTGCGATCATACCGGCACTAATGCACGGATCCCATCGAACTCTCGATTAAGCGTGCTTGGGCGAGAGTAGTACTAGGATGGGTGACCTCAGCAGGAAGTCCTCGTGTTGCACCTCTTTTTTCTTTTTCCTCCCGGTCCTTTCTCTTTTCTTTCTTTTTTTTTTTCCGCTTTCTTTCTGTTTACTCAATTTCGAGCGAAAGCGAAAAGAACAAGTGTAATAATATCTCGACTTTGCGACACCGACGTTAATTTTAATTACGAGTAACGCGTGTTGAGATCTTTGCGCCCGGTCAAAAGCAAGTTGGGCGCACGCGTGTTAACTATGTAGTTATTGTTCGCGCATCAATTAACGGTGCGATCATACCGGCACTAATGCACCGATCCCATCGAACTCTCGCGATTAAGCGTGCTTGGGAGAGTAGTACTAGGATGGGTGACCTCGGGAAGTCCTCGTGTTGCACCTCTTTTTTCTTTTTCCTCCCGGTCCTTTCTCTTTTCTTTCTTTTTTTTTCCGCTTTCTTTCTGTTTACTCAATTTCGAGCGAAGCGAAAGAACAAGTGTAATAATATCTCGACTTTGCGACACCGACGTTAATTTTAATTACGAGTAGCGCGTGTTGAGATCTTTGCGCCCGGTCAAAAGCAAGTTGGCGCACGCGTGTTAACTATGTAGTTATTGTTCGCGCATCAATTAACGGTGCGATCATACCGGCACTAATGCACGGATCCCATCGAAACTCATGATTAAGCGTGCTTGGGCGAAGTAGTACTAGGATGGGTGACCTCTGGGAAGTCCTCGTGTTGCACCTCTTTTTTCTTTTTCCTCCCGGTCCTTTCTCTTTTTCTTTTTTTTTTTTCCGCTTTCTTTCTGTTTACTCAATTTCGAGCGAAGCGAAAGAACAAGTGTAATAATATCTCTGACTTTGCGACACCGACGTTAATTTTAATTACGAGTAACGCGTGTTGAGATACTGCGCCCCGGGTCAAAAGCAAGTTGGGCGCACGCGTGTTAACTATGTAGTTATTGTTCGCGCATCAATTAACGAGTGCGATCATACCGGCACTAATGCACGGATCCCATCGAACTCATGATTAAGCGTGCTTGGGCGAAGTAGTACTAGGATGGGTGACCTCTGGGAAGTCCTCGTGTTGCACCTCTTTTTTCTTTTTCCTCCCCGGTCCTTTCTCTTTTCTTTCTTTTTTTTTTCCCGCTTTCTTTCTGTTTACTCAATTTCGAAGCGAAGCGAAAGAACAAGTGTAATAATATCTCGACTTTGCGACAGACGTTAATTTTAATTACGAGTAACGCGTGTTGAGATCTTGCGCCCGGGTCAAAAAAGCAAGTTGGGCGCACGCGTGTTAACTATGTAGTTATTGTTCGCGCATCAATTAACGAGTGCGATCATACCGGCACTAATGCACGGATCCCATCGAACTCATGATTAAGCGTGCTTGGGCGAGAGTAGTACTAGGATGGGTGACCTCTGGAAGTCCTCGTGTTGCACCTCTTTTTCTTTTTCCTCCCGGTCCTTTCTCTTTTCTTTCTTTTTTTTTTCAGCTTTCTTTCTGTTTACTCAATTTCGAGCGAAATCGAAAAGAACAAGTGTAATAATATCTCGACTTTGCGACACCGACGTTAATTTTAATTACGAGTAACGCGTGTTGAGATCTTTTACCCGGGTCAAAAGCAAGTTGGGCGCACGCGTGTTAACTATGTAGTTATTGTTCGCGCATCAATTAACAGTGCGATCATACCGCACTAATGCACGGATCCCATCGAACTCATGATTAAGCGTGCTTGGGCGAAGTAGTACTAGGATGGGTGACCTCACGGGAAGTCCTCGTGTTGCACCTCTTTTTTTTTTTCCTCCCAGGTCCTTTCTCTTTTCTTTCTTTTTTTTTTCCGCTTTCTTTCTGTTTACTCATTTCGAAGCGAAGCGAAAAGAACAAGTGTAATAATATCTCGACTTTGCGACACCGACGTTAATTTTAATTACGAGTACGCGTGTTGAGATCTTTGCGCCCGGGTCAAAAGCAAGTTGGGCGCACGCGTGTTAACTATGTAGTTATTGTTCGCGCATCAATTAACGAGTGCGATCATACCGGCACTAATGCACGGATCCCATCGAACTCCGATTAAGCGTGCTTGGGCGAGTAGTACTAGGATGGGTGACCTCTGGGAAGTCCTCGTGTTGCACCTCTTTTTTCTTTTTCCTCCCAGGTCCTTTCTCTTTTCTTTCTTTTTTTCCAGCTTTCTTTCTGTTTACTCAATTTCGAGCGAAAGCGAAAGAACAAGTGTAATAATATCTCGACTTTGCGACACCGAGCGTTAATTTTAATTACGAGTAACGCGTGTTGAGATCTTGCGCCCGGTCAAAAGCAAGTTGGGCGCACGCGTGTTAACTATGTAGTTATTGTTCGCGCATCAATTAACAGTGCGATCATACCGCACTAATGCAGGATCCCATCGAACTCATGATTAAGCGTGCTTGGGCGAAAGTAGTACTAGGATGGGTGACCTCTGGGAAGTCCTCGTGTTGCACCTCTTTTTTCTTTTTCCTCCCCGGTCCTTTCTCTTTTCTTTCTTTTTTTTTTTCCCGCTTTCTTTCCTGTTTACTCAATTTCGAGCGAAAAAAGAACAAGTGTAATAATATCTCGACTTTGCGACACCGACGTTAATTTTAATTACGAGTAACGCGTGTTGAGATCTTGCGCCCGGTCAAAAGCAAGTTGGGCGCACGCGTGTTAACTATGTAGTTATTGTTCGCGCATCAATTAACGGTGCGATCATACCGGCTCTAATGCACGGATCCCATCGAACTCATGCGATTAAGCGTGCTTGGGCGAAGTAGTACTAGGATGGGTGACCTCTGGGAAGTCCTCGTGTTGCACCTCTTTTTTCTTTTTCCTCCCCGGTCCTTTCTCTTTTCTTTCTTTTTTTTTTTCCCGCTTTCTTTCCTGTTTACTCAATTTCGAGCGAAAAAGAACAAGTGTAATAATATCTCGACTTTGCGACACCGACGTTAATTTTAATTACGAGTAACGCGTGTTGAGATCTTGCGCCCGGGTCAAAAGCAAGTTGGGCGCACGCGTGTTAACTATGTAGTTATTGTTCGCGCATCAATTAACGAGTGCGATCATACCGGCACTAATGCACGGATCCCATCGAAACTCATGATTAAGCGTGCTTGGGCGAGAGTAGTACTAGGATGGGTGACCTCTGGGAAGTCCTCGTGTTGCACCTCTTTTTTCTTTTTCCTCCCGGTCCTTTCTCTTTTCTTTCTTTTTTTTTTTTTCCTTTCTTTCTGTTTACTCAATTTCGAGCGAAGCGAAAGAACAAGTGTAATAATATCTCTGACTTTGCGACACCGACGTTAATTTTAATTACGAGTAACGCGTGTTGAGATACTGCGCCCCGGGTCAAAAGCAAGTTGGGCGCACGCGTGTTAACTATGTAGTTATTGTTCGCGCATCAATTAACGGTGCGATCATACCGGCACTAATGCACGGATCCCATCGAACTCCGATTAAGCGTGCTTGGGCGAGTAGTACTAGGATGGGTGACCTCTCTGGAAGTCCTCGTGTTGCACCTCTTTTTTCTTTTTCCTCCCCGGTCCTTTCTCTTTTCTTTCTTTTTTTTTTTCCTTTCTTTCTGTTTACTCAATTTCGAGAAACGAAAAAGAACAAGTGTAATAATATCTCTGACTTTGCGACACCGACGTTAATTTTAATTACGAGTAACGCGTGTTGAGATACTGCGCCCCGGGTCAAAAGCAAGTTGGGCGCACGCGTGTTAACTATGTAGTTATTGTTCGCGCATCAATTAACAGGTGCGATCATACCAGCACTAATGCACCGGATCCCATCAGAACTCCGCAGTTAAGCGTGCTTGGGCGAGAGTAGTACTAGGATGGGTGACCTCCTGGGAAGTCCTCGTGTTGCACCTCTTTTTTCTTTTTCCTCCCCGGTCCTTTCTCTTTTCTTTCTTTTTCTTTCTTTTTTTCCCATTTCTTTCTGTTTACTCAATTTCGAAGCGAAGCGAAAGAACAAGTGTAATAATATCTCTGACTTTGCGACACCGACGTTAATTTTAATTACGAGTAACGCGTGTTGAGATACTGCGCCCCGGGTCAAAAGCAAGTTGGGCGCACGCGTGTTAACTATGTAGTTATTGTTCGCGCATCAATTAACAGGTGCGATCATACCAGCACTAATGCACCGGATCCCATCAGAACTCCGCAGTTAAGCGTGCTTGGGCGAGTAGTACTAGGATGGGTGACCTCCTGGGAAGTCCTCGTGTTGCACCTCTTTTTCTTTTTCCTCCCGGTCCTTTCTCTTTTCTTTCTTTTTTTTTTTTTTTCCGCTTTCTTTCCTGTTTACTCAATTTCGAGCGAAGCGAAAGAACAAGTGTAATAATATCTCTGACTTTGCGACACCGACGTTAATTTTAATTACGAGTAACGCGTGTTGAGATACTGCGCCCGGGTCAAAAAGCAAGTTGGGCGCACGCGTGTTAACTATGTAGTTATTGTTCGCGCATCAATTAACGAGTGCGATCATACCGGCACTAATGCACGGATCCCATGAACTCCGCGATTAAGCGTGCTTGGGCGAGAGTAGTACTAGGATGGGTGACCTCTGGGAAGTCCTCGTGTTGCACCTCTTTTTCTTTTTCCTCCCAGGTCCTTTCTCTTTTCTTTCTTTTTTTTTCCCCGCTTTCTTTCTGTTTACTCAATTTCGAAGCGAAGCGAAAGAACAAGTGTAATAATATCTCGACTTTGCGACACCGACGTTAATTTTAATTACGAGTAACGCGTGTTGAGATCTTGCGCCCGGGTCAAAAGCAAGTTGGGCGCACGCGTGTTAACTATGTAGTTATTGTTCGCGCATCAATTAACGGGTGCGATCATACCGGCCTAATGCACGGATCCCATCGAACTCCGCGATTAAGCGTGCTTGGGCGAGAGTAGTACTAGGATGGGTGACCTCAGGGAAGTCCTCGTGTTGCACCTCTTTTTTCTTTTTTTCCTCCCCGGTCCTTTCTCTTTTCTTTCTTTTTTTTTTTTTTCCCGCTTTCTTTCTGTTTACTCAATTTCGAAAAGCGAAAAGAACAAGTGTAATAATATCTCGACTTTGCGACAGACGTTAATTTTAATTACGAGTAACGCGTGTTGAGATCTTGCGCCCGAATCAAAAGCAAGTTGGGCGCACGCGTGTTAACTATGTAGTTATTGTTCGCGCATCAATTAACGAGTGCGATCATACCGGCACTAATGCACGGATCCCATGAACTCATGATTAAGCGTGCTTGGGCGAGTAGTACTAGGATGGGTGACCTCACTGGGAAGTCCTCGTGTTGCACCTCTTTTTCTTTTTCCTCCCGGTCCTTTCTCTTTTCTTTCTTTTTTTTTCCCGCTTTCTTTCTGTTTACTCGATTTCGAGCGAAGCGAAAGAACAAGTGTAATAATATCTCGACTTTGCGACACCGACGTTAATTTTAATTACGAGTAACGCGTGTTGAGATCTTTGCGCCCGGGTCAAAAGCAAGTTGGGCGCACGCGTGTTAACTATGTAGTTATTGTTCGCGCATCAATTAACGGTGCGATCATACCGGCACTAATGCACCGGATCCCATCGAACTCACTTGATTAAGCGTGCTTGGGCGAGTAGTACTAGGATGGGTGACCTCTGGGAAGTCCTCGTGTTGCACCTCTTTTTTCTTTTTCCTCCCCGGTCCTTTCTCTTTTCTTTCTTTTTTTTTCCCGCTTTCTTTCTGTTTACTCAATTTCGAAGCGAAAGCGAAAGAACAAGTGTAATAATATCTCGACTTTGCGACACCGACGTTAATTTTAATTACGAGTAACGCGTGTTGAGATCTTGCGCCCGGTCAAAAAAGCAAGTTGGGCGCACGCGTGTTAACTATGTAGTTATTGTTCGCGCATCAATTAACGAGTGCGATCATACCGGCACTAATGCACGGATCCCATCGAACTCACATGATTAAGCGTGCTTGGCGAGAGTAGTACTAGGATGGGTGACCTCTGGGGAAGTCCTCGTGTTGCACCTCTTTTTTTCTTTTTCCTCCCGTCCTTTCTCTTTTCTTTCTTTTTTTTTTTCCGCTTTCTTTCCTGTTTACTCAATTTCGAGCGAAGCGAAAGAACAAGTGTAATAATATCTCTGACTTTGCGACACCGACGTTAATTTTAATTACGAGTAACGCGTGTTGAATCTTGCGCCCGGGTCAAAAGCAAGTTGGGCGCACGCGTGTTAACTATGTAGTTATTGTTCGCGCATCAATTAACGCGGTGCGATCATACCGGCACTAATGCACGGATCCCATCGAACTCATGATTAAGCGTGCTTGGGCGAGAGTAGTACTAGGATGGGTGACCTCCTGGGAAGTCCTCGTGTTGCACCTCTTTTTTCTTTTTCCTCCCCGGTCCTTTCTCTTTTCTTTCCTTTTTTTTTTCCCGCTTTCTTTCCTGTTTACTCAATTTCGAGCGAAGCGAAAAAGAACAAGTGTAATAATATCTCGACTTTGCGACACCGCGTTAATTTTAATTACGAGTAACGCGTGTTGAGATCTTGCGCCCGAATCAAAAGCAAGTTGGGCGCACGCGTGTTAACTATGTAGTTATTGTTCGCGCATCAATTAACGGTGCGATCATACCGGCACTAATGCACCGGATCCCATCGAACTCATGATTAAGCGTGCTTGGCGAGAGTAGTACTAGGATGGGTGACCTCCTGGGAAGTCCTCGTGTTGCACCTCTTTTTTCTTTTTCCTCCCCGGTCCTTTCTCTTTTCTTTCTTTTTTTTTTTCCCGCTTTCTTTCCTGTTTACTCAATTTCGAGCGAAGCGAAAAAAAGAACAAGTGTAATAATATCTCGACTTTGCGACACCGCGTTAATTTTAATTACGAGTAACGCGTGTTGAGATCTTGCGCCCGGGTCAAAAGCAAGTTGGGCGCACGCGTGTTAACTATGTAGTTATTGTTCGCGCATCAATTAACGAGTGATCGATCATACCGGCACTAATGCACCGGATCCCATCGAACTCATGATTAAGCGTGCTTGGGCGAAGTAGTACTAGGATGGGTGACCTCTGGGAAGTCCTCGTGTTGCACCTCTTTTTTCTTTTTCCTCCCGGTCCTTTCTCTTTTCTTTCTTTTTTTTTTTTCCGCTTTCTTTCTGTTTACTCAATTTCGAGCGAAAGCGAAAAAACAAGTGTAATAATATCTCTGACTTTGCGACACCGACGTTAATTTTAATTACGAGTAACGCGTGTTGAGATACTGCGCCCCGGGTCAAAAGCAAGTTGGGCGCACGCGTGTTAACTATGTAGTTATTGTTCGCGCATCAATTAACGGTGCGATCATACCGGCACTAATGCACGGATCCCATCGAACTCACGCGATTAAGCGTGCTTGGGCGAGAGTAGTACTAGGATGGGTGACCTCTGGAAGTCCTCGTGTTGCACCTCTTTTTTCTTTTTCCTCCCAGTCCTTTCTCTTTTCTTTTTTTTTTTCCCGCTTTCTTTCTGTTTACTCAATTTCGAGCGAAGCGAAAGAACAAGTGTAATAATATCTCGACTTTGCGACACCGACGTTAATTTTAATTACGAGTAACGCGTGTTGAGATCTTTGCGCCCGGGTCAAAAGCAAGTTGGGCGCACGCGTGTTAACTATGTAGTTATTGTTCGCGCATCAATTAACGCAGTGCGATCATACCGGCACTAATGCACGGATCCCATCGAACTCATGATTAAGCGTGCTTGGGCGAAGTAGTACTAGGATGGGTGACCTCTGGAGGAAGTCCTCGTGTTGCACCTCTTTTTTCTTTTTCCTCCCAGGTCCTTTCTCTTTTCTTTCTTTTTTTTTTCCGCTTTCTTTCTGTTTACTCGATTTCGAGCGAAGCGAAAAGAACAAGTGTAATAATATCTCGACTTTGCGACACCGACGTTAATTTTAATTACGAGTAACGCGTGTTGAGATCTTGCGCCCGGGTCAAAAGCAAGTTGGGCGCACGCGTGTTAACTATGTAGTTATTGTTCGCGCATCAATTAACGAGTGCGATCATACCGGCACTAATGCACGGATCCCATCGAACTCATGATTAAGCGTGCTTGGGCGAGTAGTACTAGGATGGGTGACCTCAGGAAGTCCTCGTGTTGCACCTCTTTTTTCTTTTTCCTCCCAGGTCCTTTCTCTTTTCTTTCTTTTTTTTTTTCCCGCTTTCTTTCTGTTTACTCGATTTCGAGCGACGAAAAGAACAACAAGTGTAATAATATCTCGACTTTGCGACAGAAGCGTTAATTTTAATTACGAGTAACGCGTGTTGAGATCTTGCGCCCGGGTCAAAAGCAAGTTGGGCGCACGCGTGTTAACTATGTAGTTATTGTTCGCGCATCAATTAACGAGTGCGATCATACCGGCACTAATGCACGGATCCCATCGAACTCATGATTAAGCGTGCTTGGGCGAGAGTAGTACTAGGATGGGTGACCTCCAGGAAGTCCTCGTGTTGCACCTCTTTTTTCTTTTTCCTCCCAGGTCCTTTCTCTTTTCTTTCTTTTTTTTTCCCGCTTTCTTTCTGTTTACTCAATTTCGAGCGAAAGCGAAAGAACAAGTGTAATAATATCTCGACTTTGCGACACCGACGTTAATTTTAATTACGAGTAACGCGTGTTGAGATCTTGCGCCCGGGTCAAAAGCAAGTTGGGCGCACGCGTGTTAACTATGTAGTTATTGTTCGCGCATCAATTAACGGTGCGATCATACCGGCACTAATGCACGGATCCCATCGAACTCATGATTAAGCGTGCTTGGGCGAGAGTAGTACTAGGATGGGTGACCTCTGGGAAGTCCTCGTGTTGCACCTCTTTTTTCTTTTTCCTCCCCGGTCCTTTCTCTTTTTCTTTCTTTTTTTCCCGCTTTCTTTCTGTTTACTCGATTTCGAGCGAAGCGAAAGAACAAGTGTAATAATATCTCGACTTTGCGACACCGACGTTAATTTTAATTACAGTAACGCGTGTTGAGATCTTGCGCCCGGTCAAAAGCAAGTTGGGCGCACGCGTGTTAACTATGTAGTTATTGTTCGCGCATCAATTAACGAGTGCGATCATACCGGCACTAATGCACGGATCCCATCGAACTCATGATTAAGCGTGCTTGGGCGAGAGTAGTACTAGGATGGGTGACCTCACTGGGAAGTCCTCGTGTTGCACCTCTTTTTTCTTTTTCCTCCCGGTCCTTTCTCTTTTCTTTCTTTTTTTTTTTTTCCCGCTTTCTTTCTGTTTACTCAATTTCGAGCGAAGCGAAAGAACAAGTGTAATAATATCTCGACTTTGCGACACCGACGTTAATTTTAATTACGAGTAACGCGTGTTGAGATCTTTGCGCCCGGTCAAAAGCAAGTTGGGCGCACGCGTGTTAACTATGTAGTTATTGTTCGCGCATCAATTGCGGGTGCGATCATACCGGCACTAATGCACGGATCCCATCGAACTCATGATTAAGCGTGCTTGGGCGAGAGTAGTACTAGGATGGGTGACCTCTGGGAAGTCCTCGTGTTGCACCTCTTTTTTCTTTTTCCTCCCGGTCCTTTCTCTTTTCTTTCTTTTTTTTTTTTTCCCGCTTTCTTTCTGTTTACTCGATTTCGAGCGAAAGCGAAAGAACAAGTGTAATAATATCTCGACTTTGCGACACGACGTTAATTTTAATTACGAGTAACGCGTGTTGAGATCTTGCGCCCGGGTCAAAAGCAAGTTGGGCGCACGCGTGTTAACTATGTAGTTATTGTTCGCGCATCAATTAACGAGTGCGATCATACCGGCACTAATGCACGGATCCCATCGAACTCCGATTAAGCGTGCTTGGGCGAGTAGTACTAGGATGGGTGACCTCGCAGGAAGTCCTCGTGTTGCACCTCTTTTTTCTTTTTCCTCCCAGGTCCTTTCTCTTTTCTTTCTTTTTTTTTTTTTTTTTTCTTTCTTTCTGTTTACTCAATTTCGAGCGAAGCGAAAAAGAACAAGTGTAATAATATCTCGACTTTGCGACACCGAAGCGTTAATTTTAATTACGAGTAACGCGTGTTGAGATCTTGCGCCCGGGTCAAAAGCAAGTTGGGCGCACGCGTGTTAACTATGTAGTTATTGTTCGCGCATCAATTAACGGTGCGATCATACCGGCACTAATGCACGGATCCCATCGAACTCATGATTAAGCGTGCTTGGGCGAGAGTAGTACTAGGATGGGTGACCTCTGGAAGTCCTCGTGTTGCACCTCTTTTTTCTTTTTCCTCCCCGGTCCTTTCTCTTTTCTTTCTTTTTTTTTTTTCCGCTTTCTTTCTGTTTACTCGATTTCGAGCGAAGCGAAAAGAACAAGTGTAATAATATCTCGACTTTGCGACACCGACGTTAATTTTAATTACGAGTAACGCGTGTTGAGATCTTTGCGCCCGGGTCAAAAGCAAGTTGGGCGCACGCGTGTTAACTATGTAGTTATTGTTCGCGCATCAATTAACGGGTGCGATCATACCGGCACTAATGCACGGATCCCATCGAGAACTCATGATTAAGCGTGCTTGGGCGAGTAGTACTAGGATGGGTGACCTCTGGAAAGTCCTCGTGTTGCACCTCTTTTTTTTTTTCCTCCCGGTCCTTTCTCTTTTCTTTCTTTTTTTCCCGCTTTCTTTCTGTTTACTCAATTTCGAGCGAAACGAAAGAACAAGTGTAATAATATCTCTGACTTTGCGACACCGACGTTAATTTTAATTACGAGTAACGCGTGTTGAGATCTTGCGCCCGGTCAAAAGCAAGTTGGGCGCACGCGTGTTAACTATGTAGTTATTGTTCGCGCATCAATTAACGGTGCGATCATACCGGCACTAATGCCGGATCCCATCGAACTCATGATTAAGCGTGCTTGGGCGAGAGTAGTACTAGGATGGGTGACCTCTGGGAAGTCCTCGTGTTGCACCTCTTTTTTCTTTTTCCTCCCAGGTCCTTTCTCTTTTCTTTCTTTTTTTTCCGCTTTCTTTCTGTTTACTCGATTTCGAATGAAGCGAAAAGAACAAGTGTAATAATATCTCGACTTTGCGACACCGACGTTAATTTTAATTACGAGTAACGCGTGTTGAGATCTTGCGCCCGGGTCAAAAGCAAGTTGGGCGCACGCGTGTTAACTATGTAGTTATTGTTCGCGCATCAATTAACGGTGCGATCATACCGGCACTAATGCAGGATCCCATCGAACTCATGATTAAGCGTGCTTGGGCGAGTAGTACTAGGATGGGTGACCTCTGGGAAGTCCTCGTGTTGCACCTCTTTTTTCTTTTTCCTCCCCGGTCCTTTCTCTTTTCTTTCTTTTTTTTTTTTTTCTTTCTTTCTGTTTACTCGATTTCGAGCGAAGCGAAAGAACAAGTGTAATAATATCTCTGACTTTGCGACACCGACGTTAATTTTAATTACGAGTAACGCGTGTTGAGATCTTGCGCCCGGTCAAAAGCAAGTTGGGCGCACGCGTGTTAACTATGTAGTTATTGTTCGCGCATCAATTAACGGGTGCGATCATACCGGCACTAATGCACGGATCCCATCGAACTCCATGATTAAGCGTGCTTGGGCGAGTAGTAGTACTAGGATGGGTGACCTCTGGAAAGTCCTCGTGTTGCACCTCTTTTTTCTTTTTCCTCCCCGGTCCTTTCTCTTTTCTTTCTTTTTTTTTTTTTTTTTTTTTTTTTTCTTTCTGTTTACTCAATTTCGAGCGAAAAAAGAACAAGTGTAATAATATCTCGACTTTGCGACACCGACGTTAATTTTAATTACGAGTAACGCGTGTTGAGATACTGCGCCCCGGGTCAAAAGCAAGTTGGGCGCACGCGTGTTAACTATGTAGTTATTGTTCGCGCATCAATTAACGAGTGCGATCATACCGGCACTAATGCACGGATCCCATCGAACTCATGATTAAGCGTGCTTGGGCGAGAGTAGTACTAGGATGGGTGACCTCTGGGAAGTCCTCGTGTTGCACCTCTTTTTTCTTTTTCCTCCCCGGTCCTTTCTCTTTTCTTTCTTTTTTTTTTTCCGCTTTCTTTCTTTCTGTTTACTCGATTTCGAAGCGAAGCGAAAAACAAACAAGTGTAATAATATCTCGACTTTGCGACACCGCGTTAATTTTAATTACGAGTAACGCGTGTTGAGATCTTGCGCCCGGTCAAAAGCAAGTTGGGCGCACGCGTGTTAACTATGTAGTTATTGTTCGCGCATCAATTAACGGTGCGATCATACCGGCACTAATGCACCGGATCCCATCGAACTCATGATTAAGCGTGCTTGGGCGAGTAGTACTAGGATGGGTGACCTCTGGGAAGTCCTCGTGTTGCACCTCTTTTTTCTTTTTCCTCCCAGGTCCTTTCTCTTTTCTTTCTTTTTTTTTCCCGCTTTCTTTCTTTCTTTACTCAATTTCGAGCGAAGCGAAAAGAACAAGTGTAATAATATCTCTGACTTTGCGACACCGACGTTAATTTTAATTACGAGTAACGCGTGTTGAGATACTGCGCCCGGGTCAAAAGCAAGTTGGGCGCACGCGTGTTAACTATGTAGTTATTGTTCGCGCATCAATTAACGGTGCGATCATACCGGCACTAATGCACGGATCCCATCGAACTCATGATTAAGCGTGCTTGGGCGAGAGTAGTACTAGGATGGGTGACCTCCTGGGAAGTCCTCGTGTTGCACCTCTTTTTTTTTTTCCTCCCAGGTCCTTTCTCTTTTCTTTCTTTTTTTTTTTTTCCGCTTTCTTTCTGTTTACTCGATTTCGAGCGAAGCGAAAGAACAAGTGTAATAATATCTCTGACTTTGCGACACCGACGTTAATTTTAATTACGAGTAACGCGTGTTGAGATACTGCGCCCGGGTCAAAAGCAAGTTGGGCGCACGCGTGTTAACTATGTAGTTATTGTTCGCGCATCAATTAACAGGTGCGATCATACCGGCACTAATGCACGGATCCCATCGAACTCGCGATTAAGCGTGCTTGGGCGAGTAGTACTAGGATGGGTGACCTCTGGGAAGTCCTCGTGTTGCACCTCTTTTTTCTTTTTCCTCCCGGTCCTTTCTCTTTTCTTTCTTTTTTTTTTTTTCCCGCTTTCTTTCTGTTTACTCATTTCGAGCGAAGCGAAAGAACAAGTGTAATAATATCTCGACTTTGCGACAGACGTTAATTTTAATTACGAGTAACGCGTGTTGAGATCTTGCGCCCGGGTCAAAAGCAAGTTGGGCGCACGCGTGTTAACTATGTAGTTATTGTTCGCGCATCAATTAACGGTGCGATCATACCGGCACTAATGCACGGATCCCATCGAACTCCGCGATTAAGCGTGCTTGGGCGAGAGTAGTACTAGGATGGGTGACCTCTGGGAAGTCCTCGTGTTGCACCTCTTTTTTTTTTTCCTCCCAGGTCCTTTCTCTTTTCTTTCTTTTTTTTTCCCTTTCTTTCTGTTTACTCAATTTCGAGCGAGCGAAAGAACAAGTGTAATAATATCTCGACTTTGCGACACCGACGTTAATTTTAATTACGAGTAACGCGTGTTGAGATCTTGCGCCCGGGTCAAAGCAAGTTGGGCGCACGCGTGTTAACTATGTAGTTATTGTTCGCGCATCAATTAACGGTGCGATCATACCGGCACTAATGCACGGATCCCATCGAACTCCGCGATTAAGCGTGCTTGGGCGAGTAGTACTAGGATGGGTGACCTCTGCAGGAAGTCCTCGTGTTGCACCTCTTTTTTCTTTTTCCTCCCCGGTCCTTTCTCTTTTCTTTCTTTTTTTTTTTTCCGCTTTCTTTCTGTTTACTCAATTTCGAGCGAAGCGAAAGAACAAGTGTAATAATATCTCGACTTTGCGACACGACGTTAATTTTAATTACGAGTAACGCGTGTTGAGATCTTGCGCCCGGTCAAAAGCAAGTTGGGCGCACGCGTGTTAACTATGTAGTTATTGTTCGCGCATCAATTAACGGTGCGATCATACCGGCACTAATGCACCGGATCCCATCGAACTCATGATTAAGCGTGCTTGGGCGAGAGTAGTACTAGGATGGGTGACCTCCTGGGAAGTCCTCGTGTTGCACCTCTTTTTTCTTTTTCCTCCCCGGTCCTTTCTCTTTTCTTTCTTTTTTTTTTTCCCGCTTTCTTTCTGTTTACTCATTTCGAGCGAAGCGAAAAGAACAAGTGTAATAATATCTCGACTTTGCGACACCGACGTTAATTTTAATTACGAGTAACGCGTGTTGAGATCTTTGCGCCCGGTCAAAAGCAAGTTGGGCGCACGCGTGTTAACTATGTAGTTATTGTTCGCGCATCAATTAACAGTGCGATCATACCAGCACTAATGCACCGGATCCCATCAGAACTCCGCAGTTAAGCGTGCTTAGGGAAGTCCTCGTGTTGCACCTCTTTTTTCTTTTTCCTCCCCGGTCCTTTCTCTTTTCTTTCTTTTTTTTTTCCCGCTTTCTTTCTTGTTTACTCAATTTCGAGCGAAGCGAAAGAACAAGTGTAATAATATATCGACTTTGCGACAGACGTTAATTTTAATTACGAGTAACGCGTGTTGAGATCTTGCGCCCGGGTCAAAAGCAAGTTGGGCGCACGCGTGTTAACTATGTAGTTATTGTTCGCGCATCAATTAACGGTGCGATCATACCGGCACTAATGCACGGATCCCATCGAACTCCGATTAAGCGTGCTTGGGCGAGAGTAGTACTAGGATGGGTGACCTCCTGGGAAGTCCTCGTGTTGCACCTCTTTTTTCTTTTTCCTCCCCGGTCCTTTCTCTTTTCTTTCTTTTTTTTTTCCCGCTTTCTTTCCTGTTTACTCAATTTCGAGCGAAGCGAAAGAACAAGTGTAATAATATCTCTGACTTTGCGACACCGACGTTAATTTTAATTACGAGTAACGCGTGTTGAGATCTTGCGCCCGGTCAAAAGCAAGTTGGGCGCACGCGTGTTAACTATGTAGTTATTGTTCGCGCATCAATTAACGGTGCGATCATACCGGCTAATGCACGGATCCCATCGAACTCATGATTAAGCGTGCTTGGGCGAAGTAGTACTAGGATGGGTGACCTCTGGGAAGTCCTCGTGTTGCACCTCTTTTTTCTTTTTCCTCCCAGTCCTTTCTCTTTTCTTTCTTTTTTTTTTTTTCCCGCTTTCTTTCTGTTTACTCAATTTCGAGCGAAATGCGAAAAACAAGTGTAATAATATCTCGACTTTGCGACACCGACGTTAATTTTAATTACGAGTAACGCGTGTTGAGATCTTGCGCCCGGTCAAAAGCAAGTTGGGCGCACGCGTGTTAACTATGTAGTTATTGTTCGCGCATCAATTAACGGTGCGATCATACCGGCCTAATGCACCGGATCCCATCGAAACTCCGCGATTAAGCGTGCTTGGGCGAGTAGTACTAGGATGGGTGACCTCTGGGAAGTCCTCGTGTTGCACCTCTTTTTTCTTTTTCCTCCCAGGTCCTTTCTCTTTTCTTTCTTTTTTTTTCCCGCTTTCTTTCTGTTTACTCAATTTCGAGCGAAGCGAAAAGAACAAGTGTAATAATATCTCGACTTTGCGACACCGACGTTAATTTTAATTACGAGTAACGCGTGTTGAGATCTTTGCGCCCGGGTCAAAAAGCAAGTTGGGCGCACGCGTGTTAACTATGTAGTTATTGTTCGCGCATCAATTAACGGGTGCGATCATACCGGCACTAATGCACGGATCCCATCGAACTCATGATTAAGCGTGCTTGGGCGAGTAGTACTAGGATGGGTGACCTCACTGGAAGTCCTCGTGTTGCACCTCTTTTTTCTTTTTCCTCCCCGGTCCTTTCTCTTTTCTTTCTTTTTTTTTTTTCCCGCTTTCTTTCCTGTTTACTCAATTTCGAGCGAAGCGAAAGAACAAGTGTAATAATATCTCTGACTTTGCGACACCGACGTTAATTTTAATTACGAGTAACGCGTGTTGAGATACTGCGCCCCGGGTCAAAAGCAAGTTGGGCGCACGCGTGTTAACTATGTAGTTATTGTTCGCGCATCAATTAACAGGTGCGATCATACCAGCACTAATGCACCGGATCCCATCAGAACTCCGCAGTTAAGCGTGCTTGGGCGAGAGTAGTACTAGGATGGGTGACCTCCTGGGAAGTCCTCGTGTTGCACCTCTTTTTTCTTTTTCCTCCCCGGTCCTTTCTCTTTTCTTTCTTTTTTTTTTTCCCGCTTTCTTTCCTGTTTACTCAATTTCGAGCGAAGCGAAAAACAAGTGTAATAATATCTCGACTTTGCGACACAGACGTTAATTTTAATTACGAGTAACGCGTGTTGAGATCTTGCGCCCGGTCAAAAGCAAGTTGGGCGCACGCGTGTTAACTATGTAGTTATTGTTCGCGCATCAATTAACGGTGCGATCATACCGGCACTAATGCACGGATCCCATCGAACTCCGCGATTAAGCGTGCTTGGGCGAGAGTAGTACTAGGATGGGTGACCTCTGGGAAGTCCTCGTGTTGCACCTCTTTTTCTTTTTCCTCCCGGTCCTTTCTCTTTTCTTTCTTTTTTTTTTTTCCCGCTTTCTTTCCTGTTTACTCAATTTCGAGCGAAGCGAAAGAACAAGTGTAATAATATCTCTGACTTTGCGACACCGACGTTAATTTTAATTACGAGTAACGCGTGTTGAGATACTGCGCCCGGGTCAAAAGCAAGTTGGGCGCACGCGTGTTAACTATGTAGTTATTGTTCGCGCATCAATTAACAGGTGCGATCATACCAGCACTAATGCACCGGATCCCATCAGAACTCCGCAGTTAAGCGTGCTTGGGCGAGAGTAGTACTAGGATGGGTGACCTCCTGGGAAGTCCTCGTGTTGCACCTCTTTTTTCTTTTTCCTCCCCGGTCCTTTCTCTTTTCTTTCTTTTTTTTTTTCCCGCTTTCTTTCCTGTTTACTCAATTTCGAGCGAAGCGAAAAGAACAAGTGTAATAATATCTCGACTTTGCGACAGACGTTAATTTTAATTACGAGTAACGCGTGTTGAGATCTTGCGCCCGGTCAAAAGCAAGTTGGGCGCACGCGTGTTAACTATGTAGTTATTGTTCGCGCATCAATTAACGAGTGCGATCATACCGGCACTAATGCACGGATCCCATCGAACTCATGATTAAGCGTGCTTGGGCGAGAGTAGTACTAGGATGGGTGACCTCTGGGAAGTCCTCGTGTTGCACCTCTTTTTTTCTTTTTCCTCCCGGTCCTTTCTCTTTTCTTTCTTTTTTTTTTTCCCGCTTTCTTTCTGTTTACTCATTTCGAGCGAAGCGAAAAGAACAAGTGTAATAATATCTCGACTTTGCGACACCGACGTTAATTTTAATTACGAGTAACGCGTGTTGAGATCTTTGCGCCCGGGTCAAAAGCAAGTTGGGCGCACGCGTGTTAACTATGTAGTTATTGTTCGCGCATCAATTAACGGTGCGATCATCATACCGGCACTAATGCACGGATCCCATCGAACTCATGATTAAGCGTGCTTGGGCGAGTAGTACTAGGATGGGTGACCTCACTGGGAAGTCCTCGTGTTGCACCTCTTTTTTTTTTTCCTCCCCGTCCTTTCTCTTTTCTTTCTTTTTTTTTTTTCCGCTTTCTTTCTGTTTACTCAATTTCGAGCGAAGCGAAAAAGAACAAGTGTAATAATATCTCGACTTTGCGACACCGACGTTAATTTTAATTACGAGTAACGCGTGTTGAGATCTTGCGCCCGGGTCAAAAGCAAGTTGGGCGCACGCGTGTTAACTATGTAGTTATTGTTCGCGCATCAATTAACAGGTGCGATCATACCGGCACTAATGCACGGATCCCATCGAACTCATGATTAAGCGTGCTTGGGCGAAGTAGTACTAGGATGGGTGACCTCTGGGGAAGTCCTCGTGTTGCACCTCTTTTTTCTTTTTCCTCCCAGGTCCTTTCTCTTTTCTTTCTTTTTTTTTCCGCTTTCTTTCTGTTTACTCAATTTCGAGCGAAGCGAAAAAAACAAGTGTAATAATATCTCGACTTTGCGACACCGCGTTAATTTTAATTACGAGTAACGCGTGTTGAGATCTTGCGCCCGGGTCAAAAGCAAGTTGGGCGCACGCGTGTTAACTATGTAGTTATTGTTCGCGCATCAATTAACAGGTGCGATCATACCGGCACTAATGCACGGGATCCCATCGAAACTCCGCGATTAAGCGTGCTTGGGCGAGTAGTACTAGGATGGGTGACCTCTGCAGGAAGTCCTCGTGTTGCACCTCTTTTTTCTTTTTCCTCCCGGTCCTTTCTCTTTTCTTTCTTTTTTTTTTTTTCCCGCTTTCTTTCTGTTTACTCGATTTCGAGCGAAGCGAAAGAACAAGTGTAATAATATCTCGACTTTGCGACACCGACGTTAATTTTAATTACGAGTAACGCGTGTTGAGATCTTGCGCCCGGTCAAAAGCAAGTTGGGCGCACGCGTGTTAACTATGTAGTTATTGTTCGCGCATCAATTAACGGTGCGATCATACCGGCACTAATGCACGGATCCCATCGAACTCCGATTAAGCGTGCTTGGGCGAGAGTAGTACTAGGATGGGTGACCTCTGGGAAGTCCTCGTGTTGCACCTCTTTTTTCTTTTTCCTCCCCCGGTCCTTTCTCTTTTCTTTCTTTTTTTTTCCCTTTCTTTCTTTCTGTTTACTCGATTTCGAGCGAAGCGAAAGAACAAGTGTAATAATATCTCGACTTTGCGACACCGCGTTAATTTTAATTACGAGTAACGCGTGTTGAGATCTTGCGCCCGGGTCAAAAGCAAGTTGGGCGCACGCGTGTTAACTATGTAGTTATTGTTCGCGCATCAATTAACGGTGCGATCATACCGGCACTAATGCACGGATCCCATCGAACTCATGATTAAGCGTGCTTGGGCGAGTAGTACTAGGATGGGTGACCTCACAGGAAGTCCTCGTGTTGCACCTCTTTTTTTTTTTTTCCTCCCGGTCCTTTCTCTTTTCTTTCTTTTTTTTTTTCCGCTTTCTTTCTGTTTACTCGATTTCGAGCGAAGCGAAAGAACAAGTGTAATAATATCTCGACTTTGCGACACCGACGTTAATTTTAATTACGAGTAACGCGTGTTGAGATCTTTGCGCCCGGTCAAAAGCAAGTTGGGCGCACGCGTGTTAACTATGTAGTTATTGTTCGCGCATCAATTAACGGTGCGATCATACCGGCACTAATGCACGGATCCCATCGAACTCATGATTAAGCGTGCTTGGGCGAGAGTAGTACTAGGATGGGTGACCTCCAGGAAAGTCCTCGTGTTGCACCTCTTTTTTCTTTTTCCTCCCGGTCCTTTCTCTTTTCTTTCTTTTTTTTTTTCCCGCTTTCTTTCTGTTTACTCATTTCGAGCGAAGCGAAAAGAACAAGTGTAATAATATCTCGACTTTGCGACACCGACGTTAATTTTAATTACGAGTAACGCGTGTTGAGATACTGCGCCCGGGTCAAAAGCAAGTTGGGCGCACGCGTGTTAACTATGTAGTTATTGTTCGCGCATCAATTAACAGGTGCGATCATACCGGCACTAATGCACCGATCCCATCGAACTCCGCGATTAAGCGTGCTTGGGCGAGAGTAGTACTAGGATGGGTGACCTCTGGAAGTCCTCGTGTTGCACCTCTTTTTTCTTTTTCCTCCCGGTCCTTTCTCTTTTCTTTCTTTTTTTTTTTTTTCCCGCTTTCTTTCTGTTTACTCAATTTCGAGCGAAGCGAAAAAGAACAAGTGTAATAATATCTCTGACTTTGCGACACCGACGTTAATTTTAATTACGAGTAACGCGTGTTGAGATACTGCGCCCCGGGTCAAAAGCAAGTTGGGCGCACGCGTGTTAACTATGTAGTTATTGTTCGCGCATCAATTAACAGGTGCGATCATACCGGCACTAATGCACGGATCCCATCGAACTCATGATTAAGCGTGCTTGGGCGAGTAGTACTAGGATGGGTGACCTCTGGGAAGTCCTCGTGTTGCACCTCTTTTTTCTTTTTCCTCCCCGGTCCTTTCTCTTTTCTTTCTTTTTTTTTTCCCGCTTTCTTTCTTGTTTACTCAATTTCGAAATGCGAAAAAGAACAAGTGTAATAATATCTCGACTTTGCGACACCGCGTTAATTTTAATTACGAGTAACGCGTGTTGAGATCTTGCGCCCGGTCAAAAGCAAGTTGGGCGCACGCGTGTTAACTATGTAGTTATTGTTCGCGCATCAATTAACGGTGCGATCATACCGCACTAATGCACGGATCCCATCGAACTCCGATTAAGCGTGCTTGGGCGAGTAGTACTAGGATGGGTGACCTCACAGGAAGTCCTCGTGTTGCACCTCTTTTTTCTTTTTCCTCCCGGTCCTTTCTCTTTTCTTTCTTTTTTTTTTTTTTTTTTCCGCTTTCTTTCTGTTTACTCAATTTCGAAGCGAAGCGAAAAACAAAGGTAATAATATCTCGACTTTGCGACACCGACGTTAATTTTAATTACGAGTAACGCGTGTTGAGATCTTGCGCCCGGTCAAAAGCAAGTTGGGCGCACGCGTGTTAACTATGTAGTTATTGTTCGCGCATCAATTAACAGGTGCGATCATACCGGCACTAATGCACGGATCCCATCAGAACTCCGCAGTTAAGCGTGCTTGGGCGAGAGTAGTACTAGGATGGGTGACCTCCTGGGAAGTCCTCGTGTTGCACCTCTTTTTTCTTTTTCCTCCCCGGTCCTTTCTCTTTTCTTTCTTTTTTTTTTCCCGCTTTCTTTCTGTTTACTCAATTTCGAGCGAAGCGAAAGAACAAGTGTAATAATATCTCTGACTTTGCGACACCGACGTTAATTTTAATTACGAGTAACGCGTGTTGAGATACTGCGCCCCGGGTCAAAAGCAAGTTGGGCGCACGCGTGTTAACTATGTAGTTATTGTTCGCGCATCAATTAACAGGTGCGATCATACCGGCACTAATGCACGGATCCCATCGAACTCATGATTAAGCGTGCTTGGGCGAGAGTAGTACTAGGATGGGTGACCTCCTGGGAAGTCCTCGTGTTGCACCTCTTTTTTCTTTTTCCTCCCCGGTCCTTTCTCTTTTCTTTCTTTTTTTTTCCCGCTTTCTTTCCTGTTTACTCAATTTCGAGCGAAGCGAAAGAACAAGTGTAATAATATCTCGACTTTGCGACACCGACGTTAATTTTAATTACGAGTAACGCGTGTTGAGATCTTTGCGCCCGGGTCAAAAGCAAGTTGGGCGCACGCGTGTTAACTATGTAGTTATTGTTCGCGCATCAATTAACAGGTGCGATCATACCAGCACTAATGCACCGGATCCCATCAGAACTCCGCAGTTAAGCGTGCTTGGGCGAGAGTAGTACTAGGATGGGTGACCTCTGGAAGTCCTCGTGTTGCACCTCTTTTTTCTTTTTCCTCCCCGGTCCTTTCTCTTTTCTTTCTTTTTTTTTTTTCCCGCTTTCTTTCTGTTTACTCATTTCGAGCGAAGCGAAAGAACAAGTGTAATAATATCTCGACTTTGCGACACCGACGTTAATTTTAATTACGAGTAACGCGTGTTGAGATACTGCGCCCGGGTCAAAAGCAAGTTGGGCGCACGCGTGTTAACTATGTAGTTATTGTTCGCGCATCAATTAACAGGTGCGATCATACCAGCACTAATGCACCGGATCCCATCAGAACTCCGCAGTTAAGCGTGCTTAGGGAAGTCCTCGTGTTGCACCTCTTTTTTCTTTTTCCTCCCCGGTCCTTTCTCTTTTCTTTCTTTTTTTTTTTCCCGCTTTCTTTCCTGTTTACTCAATTTCGAGCGAAGCGAAAGAACAAGTGTAATAATATCTCTGACTTTGCGACACCGACGTTAATTTTAATTACGAGTAACGCGTGTTGAGATACTGCGCCCCGGGTCAAAAGCAAGTTGGGCGCACGCGTGTTAACTATGTAGTTATTGTTCGCGCATCAATTAACGAGTGCGATCATACCGGCACTAATGCACGGATCCCATCGAACTCATGATTAAGCGTGCTTGGGCGAGAGTAGTACTAGGATGGGTGACCTCACAGGAAGTCCTCGTGTTGCACCTCTTTTTTCTTTTTCCTCCCGGTCCTTTCTCTTTTCTTTCTTTTTTTTTTTTTTCCGCTTTCTTTCTGTTTACTCAATTTCGAGCGAAGCGAAAGAACAAGTGTAATAATATCTCTGACTTTGCGACACCGACGTTAATTTTAATTACGAGTAACGCGTGTTGAGATACTGCGCCCCGGGTCAAAAGCAAGTTGGGCGCACGCGTGTTAACTATGTAGTTATTGTTCGCGCATCAATTAACGGTGCGATCATACCGGCACTAATGCACGGATCCCATCGAACTCCGCGATTAAGCGTGCTTGGGCGAGTAGTAGTACTAGGATGGGTGACCTCTGGGAAGTCCTCGTGTTGCACCTCTTTTTTCTTTTTCCTCCCGGTCCTTTCTCTTTTCTTTCTTTTTTTTTCCCGCTTTCTTTCTGTTTACTCAATTTCGAGCGAAGCGAAAGAACAAGTGTAATAATATCTCTGACTTTGCGACACCGACGTTAATTTTAATTACGAGTAACGCGTGTTGAGATACTGCGCCCCGGGTCAAAAGCAAGTTGGGCGCACGCGTGTTAACTATGTAGTTATTGTTCGCGCATCAATTAACGGTGCGATCATACCGGCACTAATGCACGGATCCCATCGAACTCCGCGATTAAGCGTGCTTGGGCGAGTAGTAGTACTAGGATGGGTGACCTCTGGGAAGTCCTCGTGTTGCACCTCTTTTTTCTTTTTCCTCCCAGGTCCTTTCTCTTTTCTTTCTTTTTTTTTTTTTTTCCGCTTTCTTTCTGTTTACTCAATTTCGAGCGAAAAAGAACAAGTGTAATAATATCTCTGACTTTGCGACACCGACGTTAATTTTAATTACGAGTAACGCGTGTTGAGATACTGCGCCCCGGGTCAAA